>JAOPSE010000009.1:80172300-81422300 GCA_029449295.1 Zea luxurians
CCATACACCTCTACCAAGGAAGTGAGGCAGGGTAGCACTACGAGGCCTTTACAAAGTTCCACTAGCTTCCGAAAACCCGCTACAGTTTATAGGAAGATCCAGTACAGGAATCCCTTGCAGGACCGCCATCGCAGCAAAATCCTCCCGAGGGCACTTCCCGCACTGACCTCTCCCCTACTGCCCTTGCCCCTTTCGGGTAAGGTAGTCTTCCACTAGCTTTCCTAATTAATCAGCCAAGGGCATCCCATACTACCCTTGTGGTAGCACTGTTTTCCCGGGTGGTCGCTCCATGTTCCAATTAACATTAATGATATCAACATGAACATAAACAGAATAACAACAAGAATTGGAACATGGAGGTAATAAATGATTATCCCAAAACCATATAAAGCAATAGCAAACTACCCAAGTGATTCAGGGGTAAACAAGGTGATGAGATAAACAATCTAGGGTAACCTATTGGGTCCCATCAAAATTAACCTATGCAGATCATTATGATTAATTAGAACATGAGTAGGTGAAAAGAAGTGATCAAGGGCACAACTTGCCTGGGCCTTGAGAATCCAGGTACCAGGATGATTCTTCAGATCCTCGTGACCTCACTGCTAGTCGTAGCAATACAAACATACATAGTATAGGCAAAATTATCATTACACCAAACATATATGCAAAATACTTATTAATAATCTACATATTAAAATAAGATCACAGGAAAAAGAATTATTAATTTTGGAGTTGCAGAATTCAAGTTATGATTTTCCTAAGGTTTAATGTGATTAAAATATGATTAAATGATAAATAAATTTTCTGACAGAGTTCATGTCAAAACAAAGACTCTAAATGATGAAGAATATTTTTACAAAATTTTAGAAATTGGAATGGTTCAATTTGGAGCTAAAATGGATTTTCTATGATTTATCTAAGTTTTAGCAATTATTTTCATATTAAAAATCTATTTAATAATCATTTTCCCTGGTTTTATTATGTTCTGGACTGGGCCTCAAATTCAGAGAAACCCAGGGGGCCATGGGTAAATCTTCTAAGACACAGTGCATAGTGAATATGGATGGCGGGTTGATTTTAATAAAACAGGAGGTCTCTTTAGCAAAAAGCTCGGCCGAAGAGGTATCTTGCAATCTCAGCCGCACGATCGACCATCGACCGCTAGGATTAGATGTATCCCAGGCCGAATCGGTACGCGATCTAAGCCACAGGATCTAACATCGACGCCTACGATTTAATGAGACCTAGGTTGAATCAGAGTCGTAGGATCACAGATCTACGGCCGCAGCGTGCCCGGCCGAAACGGTATCCTCGATCTAATCCGAGCCGTCGCTTGGTCATCCAACGGGCCACGTTCTTCGCCCCAACAGAGCCAGCTCGCACGGCGGCGCCGCTTACCGGACAGCGACGAAGTTCGCCGGAGCTCGCGAAATCCGTCCCCCCCGAGTGCCAAACCCAAATTAAAAGGTGCCACGTGATCTAGAGGGCAACGCGAACACCATGGAGGAGAACTCACCGTCGATAATGTTGTGGCGAAGGCTGTCCACGGTGAGGAGCGGCTTCACGGTGGCCCACGCACGACGGTGAGCAATTGGGGCCGCCTCGAGGCTCAATCCCGACGAATACTTGGCAGAGATGTTTCCCCGGTGACACGGCGAGGTCCCGCGACCCTTTCTAATGCTTTGACGATGACGAGGCCGGGAATTTGGTCGCGGCGGCGGAACTCCCACGGCGCGGTGTTGGTTAATCGCACAGCTCAATGAGAGGTGGGAGGTGAGCGGCACGATTTATACCCTTCCCAGTCCGAGTCCGAGCGCGCGCAGTGGGGCGGTGACCGGTAAGATTGGCCCGAGATCAACGCGGCGAAGATCCCCGGTCTGCTACGGAGTCCGCGCGGGGAAAGAAGATCCCGACAGCGCAGGCCCACCAGTCAGCGATAGAGTATGGCGCGAGCGTGAGAGGATGACAGGTGGGACCCGCGTGTCGGCGCCAGCTGAAGCGCGAGCGCGCGATGAGTGGGTCACTGACATCGCGGCCCCACCTGGCAGTTGCCGGGCGCGCGTAGTGAAGCGTAGGAGTGGGCCGCGCGGGCACCGTCCGGAGCTGGGCCGAAAACGGGTAAGTCGGCCCAGTAAGTTCCTTTTTCCTTTTCTTTTTATATTTTCTGTTTTCTTTTTCATTTCTCTTTTCAAATTCAAACTTAAATCCAAATTCAAACTTTGTGGCAAGTTTATCCTCAGTTTATATATTCAATTTGAACTTACCAATATAGGATCTATTCATTTATGAATTTATCTTGTATTTTATAATATTTCTTTCTCTTTTCTAATTTCTAGAATTTCATTTTAGATGTCAAATTCCACTTTGGACTTTAATATATTTTTTTTTTACATTATTTTTATATTGTCATAAAATGCACACAAAACAAAAATCCCAACATGATGCAATGAGTTAGTGGCATATATTTTATAATTATCTGTTCTAAAATATGGTGTTCACATATGATGATGCATAAAGATCAAACTCACATAAAGAGAGAAATTGTTTTTCTCTATTGGTATTTTATCTAGCAATTACAAAGTGGGTGTTACAATTTAGTTCCATGTCCTAATCAAAATATTGTAGGAACCAAGTGGGTCTTCTGCAACAAGCAAGATGAGCATGGTGTGGTGACAAGGAACAAAGCCCGACTTGTGGCCAAGGGATATTCACAAGTCGAAGGTTTGGATTTTAGTGAAACTTATGCACCCATAGCTAGGCTAGAATTAATTCGCATTTTACTTGCCTATGCTACTTACCATGGCTTCAAGCTTTACCAAATGGACGTGAAGAGTGCCTTCCTCAATGGACCAATCAAGGAGGAAGTCTATGTTGAGCAACCTCCCGGCTTTGAAGATAGTGAGTACCCTAACTATGTATACAAACTCTCTAAGGCGCTTTATGGGCTCAAGCAAGCCCCAAGAGCATGGTATGAATGCCTAAGAGATTTTCTTATCACTAATGGCTTCAAAGTCGGAAAGGTTGATCCTACTTTATTTACTAAAACTCTTGTAGATGATTTGTTTGTATGCCAAATTTATGTTGATGATATTATATTTGGGTCTACTAACGAATCTACATGTGAAGAATTTAGTAGGATCATGACATAGAAATTCGAGATGTCTATGATGGGGGAGTTGAAGTACTTCTTAGGATTTCAAGTAAAGCAACTCCAAGAGGGCACCTTCATTAGCCAAACGAAGTATATTCAAGACATTCTAAACAAGTTTGGGATGAAGGATGCCAAGCCCATCAAGACACCCATGGGAACCAATGGGCATCTCGACCTCGACACGGGAGGTAAATCCGTAGATCAAAAGGTATATCGGTCGATGATAGGTTCTTTACTCTACTTATGTGCTTCACGACAGGATATAATGCTTTCTGTATGCATGTGTGCAAGATTCCAAGCCGATCCTAAGGAAGCTCACCTTAGGGTCGTAAAACGAATCTTGAGATATTTAGTTTATACTCCTAAGTTTGGACTTTGGTACCCTAAGGGATCCACATTTGATTTAATTGGTTATTCGGATGCCGATTGGGCGGGGTGTAAAATTAATAGAAAGAGCACGTCGGGGACTTGCCAGTTCTTGGGAAGGTCTCTGGTGCCTTGGGCTTCAAAGAAGCAAAATTCCGTAGCTCTTTCTACCGCCGAAGCCGAGTATATTGCCGCAGGCCATTGTTGCGCGCAATTGCTTTGGATGAGGCAAACCCTTAGGGACTATAGTTACAAATTAACCAAAGTTCCTCTTCTATGTGATAATGAGAGTGCAATCCGCATGGCGGATAATCCCGTTGAGCATAGCCGCACTAAACACATAGCCATTCGGTATCATTTTCTAAGGGATCACCAACAAAAGGGGGATATCGAGATTGCATATATTAACACCAAAGAACAATTAGCCGATATCTTTACCAAGCCACTAGATGAACAAACATTTAACAAACTTAGGCATGAGCTAAATATTCTTAATTCTCGAAATTTCTTTTGATGTCTTGCATACATAGCTCATTAATATACCTTTGATCATATCTCTTTTATATGCTATGACTAATGGGTTTTCAAGTATATTTCAAACTAAGTCATAGATTGAAAGGGAAAAGGAGTCTTCGGCGAAGACAAAGGCTTCCACTCCACTCCATCGAAATTACTCATCCTTCGTCGTCACTTCGCGTCGCTCTCCAACTTTGGTATAATCTTCACTCATATTGTGTTCGCCAATGGGGGAGAAATTAGTTAGAAGGGCTTATATTTCACTCAAGTATCCGTTTTTGGTGATTCATGCCAAAGGGGGAGAAAGTATTAGCCCAAAGCAAAAGGACCGCACCACCACCAATTTTCAAAAATTTAAGTTAAGAAAAGAGTTTTCAAATAATGCTATTTTTAATTGGTATCTTATTTTTGATAGAATTTCAAATTGATAAAACCCCTTTCAAAACTAATATCTAAAACCCTCTTGAACACTAAGAGGAGAATTTGATTTAGGGGGAGTTTTGTTTAGTCAAAGGAAAAAGCATTTGAAACAGGGGGAGAAAATTTGAAATCTTGAAAAATGCTTCTCAAAATCTTACTCATTTGTTCCTTGACTATTTGCAAAAGAACTTTGAAAAGAATTTACAAAAGAATTTGCAAAAACAAAACATGTGGTGCAAGCGTGGTCCAAAATGTTAAAAATATAAAGAAACAATCCATGCATATCTTATGAGAATTTATATTGGTTCAATTCTAAGTAACCTTTGCACTTACAATTATGCAAACTAGTTCAATTATGCATTTCTATATTTGCTTTGGTTTGTGTTGGCATCAATCACCAAAAAGGGGGAGATTGAAAGGGAAATAGGCTTACACCTTTTCCTAAATTGATTTTGGTGGTTGAATTGCCCAACACAAATAATTGGACTAACTAGTTTGCTCTAGTCTATAAGTTTTACAGGTGCCAAAGGTTCACAACAAGCCAATAAAAAGACCAAAGATGGGTTCAAATAAAGAGAGCTAAAGACATCCCAAAAGGCACCCTGGTCTGGCGCACCGGACAGTGTCTGGTGCACCAGGGAACTTGACGTCGAACTCGCTACCTTCGGGAAAATGGGAGGCCGCTCTGCTATAATTCACCGGACTGTCCGGTGTGCCAGCGGAGCAACGGCTACTTCGCGCCAACGGTCGACTGCAACCGTATTGAATGCGCTACAGTGCGCGCCAGAAGCAGAGCACGCGTAGAAGGGGCACCGGACATTCTACAGGACCTGTCCGGTGCACCACCGGATAGCCCAGAGGCCCCACTAGTCAGAGCTCCAACGGTCAGAACCCAACGGCCGGCTGACGTGGCTGGCGCACCGGACAGTGTTCAGTGGCGCACCGGACTGTCCGGTGCGCCATGCGACAGACAGCCTCCCAACGGCCACTTTTGGTGGTTGGGGCTATAAATACCCCAACCACCCCACATTCAATGGTATCCAAGTTTTCCAACTTCCTACACCTTACAAGAGCTATAGCATTCAATACAAGACACACCAAAGAGATCAAATCCTCTCCCAAGTCCATAGGTGACTCCAAATCAAATAGTGACTAGTGAGAGAGTGACTTGTGTTCATTTGAGCTCTTGCCCTTGGATTGCTTCTTTTTCTCATTCTTTCTTGTGATCAAACTCAATTGTAACCGAGGCAAGAGACACCAATTGTGCGGTGGTCCTTGCAGGAACTTTGTGTTCCGTTTGATTGAGAAGAGAAGCTCACTCGGTCTAAGTGACCGTTTGAGAGAGGGAAATGGTTGAAAGAGACCCGGTCTTTGTGACCACCTCAACGGGGAGTAGGTTTGTGAGAACCGAACCTCGGTAAAACAAATCATCGTGTTTCACTCTTTATTTGCCCGCGATTTGTTTTTCACCCTCTCTCTCGGACTCGTTCATAATTCTAACGCTAACCCGGCTTGTAGTTGTGCTTAAGTTTATAAATTTCAGATTCGCCCTATTCACCCCCCCCCCTCTAAGCGACTTTCATGCTCCACTTCCAGTCTCACTCAGATGCTCCCCAACATCTCCATTATCGATCTTCTGGCTAAAACTCCACAAGCATTGAACCCTTGATACATGGTTGTAGCCACACCACAAACACAGTTGGTGTGATCTCACAAGACTCTCGGTCCATTCAGTACAAATACAACGATGTGCGAAACATTGAGGGTGTCTTACTCACTCTAATTAACTAGGACTAAGCCTAGAGCAAGCGACATAACAGTGGTCTAACTAACCTAGTGTAACACCCCTGGTGTTACTGTAACTAAAACTTGAGCATAACATCATAAGCATTGGCATTGCATATGTTTGACACACCTAGAGTGCATTCACTAGGTAAAAATTTCAAACAAGTTGTATTGTTATAGCATTTTGCAAATAGAACCCTGGATAGGGAACTTAACCCTAAATAGGGATTAAAGGGTAAAACATAACCCAAATTGAGAAAACCTAAAAGATTTAGGGGAATAGTCATAAAATGTTCCCAAGAATGAACTTGAATCACATTTATACCCCTGAGATACCAAAAACCCCCATTGAAACCCTGGAAAACCCTAAATTCAAATCCTAGGGGCCTATGTGCAAAAGGTGTGCACATTTGGACTAAAGTGTAAAAACTACAATGTTAAAGCATATTAAGTCCTTTGGTTCACAAATATGTGAATTTGCAAGTTAAACCCTAAGTTTTGGGTCTATTTGCAAAAATCACCTCTTAAGCCCTATATAGCCTAAGTCTGAATTTTAGAGTTATGGGCTCAACTTTTGAGCTTTGTATCTTTCAAATTTTAGGGTTTTTGCCCTAGGTAACCACATCAAACTTGTAGACCAAACAAAGGAGAACAACTTTGCTTAAGGGTGTAAGCATGGTTGTTAAGAAGAAATTAGAGGAAAACACACTCAAAGTTGGGCTGTCAGGCAATCCCTCGACTGAATTTTCAATAGCAGTATGATGGGGGTGAACTTTGAGCCCGATTTTGAATGGAATTCGGTGACTATTTGATGGTAAGCATTGTGGCAAAGTTGAAGATGGATTATAGGTATATAACTTTGATGCAGAAAGATGACTTAGTCACCACATAAAAATTTGAGAAAATGGAGCTCCAAGTTGATCTGTCAGATAAGCTCTTCACTGAGTCAGGCGCACTGTTCACCGGTCTTCAGAAAAATCGCGCCGAGAATAAGGATTAGCCCTCGCCGGCGATAAGAATGCCACGGCAGTCGGGACAGTCATCAGCGGCCACGGTTAAAGGCTTTTGCGACATGGCTTCAAAGCATTGAGGTGGCGCTACCCGGTTTAAACGGCGGCCACCGGACTTTCGCCGTGGTTCTGCCGCACGGGTGAGCTCGCCAGTGCGGTCACAGCTCGATGAATCTCATCCGTCTCCGGCCAGCAGCCTATAAATTGAGCCCTGGCGCTGCTTCTTCACCACATCGCAAGCACGAGTGCCTGTGCAATTGACTCACTTTAACCGGAGAGCTTACACAGTCCGCAAGTTTCTGTTCTCCCTGTTCTTAACTCCGCCGCGAAGAACCCCTCCGTGGCCAGCATACCTCGGGTTAGTATTTACCCAATTGCTTCATGTTCTTGCTTGTTGTTAGCCTCCTATTGCTCTCAGTACCAACCAATCGAAATTCGGTCGAAGCCTTTCACCGGAACATGCGCCTGCTCTGTAAAACACCACCGTGACCCCTCACCATCGACCCGCTCTTCGGTTCTTGCTCTGCCCAAACCAAAGTGTGTCCGTAGACCCTGGTGAACCCGTGAACCTTTCCCCAGCCTCAATTCGGTCGTCCTCGCCGTCGTTTGGTCGGAACACGTTCATCCCCTTGCCCATCCACCCAGTCACCGTGAACTGATCAATTCAGTGCCCCCTTGGTGAAATTGATGGAGGGGAAGTGTTCGGTAAAGGTTTAATTGCGCCCCTGTCGCACGGGAGCTCCAGCCATAGCGTCGTCCGGCCGGAATAAGCTCGCCGGAGTGCGGCGAGGTCTGTTCATCGTCGTGGGTTGGTCGGTGTCACTACAGGAATCATGAACATTCCCGTCGGCCATTTTTATTCCCGTCGACCTTTGCTCGGGCCGACGGAAATTAGATAACTCCCGTCGGCTAAAAAGCAGCCGACGGGCCTAAAGTTAATTCCCGTCGGCCCTAATTCTAGCCGACGGGATTTGGATAACTCCCGTCGGCCCAGCCGCCAGCCGACGGGAATTAGTTAACTCCCGTCGGCCCTGACGCCAGCCGACGGGAATTAATACTTTATGGGCCGGCGGTCATCCCGCGCGGCTCATTTCCTCTCTGCCTCTCACTTTCCAAGCCACGCCGCCATTGTCGCCGCCGGAGAAACTGCCGCCCCCGACGCCGCCCGCCGCCCACACCCGCCCCAGCCAGCCGCCCCACACCCGCCCCGTCGCCCGCCACCGGGAGCGCCGCCCCCGGGAGCGCCGCCTGCCACCGCCCCGGGAGCGTCGTCCGCCACGCCGCCCCCGCCCCCGTAGCGCCGCCCGCCCACGCCCCCGGAGCAACGCCCGCTCCTGGAGCAACGACCGCCGCCCGCCCCCGCCTCCGGAGCACCGTCCGCCACGCCGCCGGCCCCGGAGCGCCTCCGCCGCCTGTCCCCGTTGCGCCACCCGCCCCGGAGCGTCGCCCGCCGCTCGCCGCCACCAACGCCGCCGCCGTGGAGCGCCGCCGCTCCCCTGGACCGTTAAGGTAGTATATTATTTTTTGAATTATTTAATGTAAATGCGAGTGTTATTGTTAAATATGTGTATAAATGTTTATTTTCATCGGTTTTTTATGGTCGACGGGAGTTAACTTTCATGTGATTAGAGTTAGTTTAGGGTGTGATTAGAGTGTAATTAGAGTTAATTTAATATAACATGTGATTAGAGTTAGTTTAATATCACATGTGTGCCTTGATGTTAGGTATAAGTATTAATTCTATTATTATAATATATTTAACTTATGCTATTAATTTGTTGAATTTGATGTTATTTATTGAATAGATTTAACTTATCATATTAGGTTGTATGAAGGTTTCACTATTGATAAATTTAATGTTATTTATGTATATATAACTATATATTTATGTATATATATAGTTATTTATGTATATATATAGTTATTTATGTATATATATAGTTTTAGTACTTACCTATAGATGTATGTGTTACGTTTAGAAACGTGATATTGTCTCACACACTCTTTACTCGTACACACAGCCACAATAATGGGTGATGGACGTGATTGGATGTATGAAGGTTTCAAGAAGGGTGGGTGTCACACAAGTGAATGGTTTGCCAAGACACAGATGTTTCTGGACCATGCAGCTGCTTTGTCACAAATAGATAATATTAGGTGTCCATGCAATAAATGTAGAAATATGACGAGCCCCACCAAGAGGCAGGTCACACTACACCTGTGCTCGCATGGTTTCGTGCCAGGCTATAAGGTCTGGTATCTCCATGGTGAAGATGCTAAACGAGCAGCAGAAGTAGAAGTTGATGACGGTGAAGATGATGTTGATAGGATGGACCAGATGCTTGAGGATCTGCAGCCTGAACTAGCACCAGATCATCATGATTCACCTACACTAGAGGTTCAGAAGTTCTTCGACCTACTCAAAGCGTCAGAAGAGCCTCTTCACGGGCAGACTGACGTGACCGTCCTCGAATTCATGACCCGACTGATGTCAATCAAGTCCAAGTTTGCATTTTCAATTAATTGTTACTAGGAGCTTGTGGATTTGATTAGCAAGGTTCTTCCTACGGGTCACAAGATTCCTAAATACATGTACCAGTCCAAAAAATTGCTTGAAGGTCTTGGTATGGAGTATGAGAAGATTGATGTTTGCCAAGACAACTGTATGTTTTTTTGGAAGGAACATGGCAGAGAACAAAAATGCTTAAAATGTGGGAAGTCGAGGTACGTGGAGCTTGTAAATGAAGATGGGGAGAAGGTGGTGACAAAGGTTGCACATAAACAGCTTCGGTACATGCCTCTCACTCCTAGAGTGAAACATTTGTTTCTCTCGAGGAAGACCGCTATGCACATGAGGTGGCATAAAGATTGTACGGACAGACAAGATGGGTTAATGGTGCACCCGTCAGATGGTGATGCATGGAAGGCTCTTGACAAATTTGATCCAAATTTTGCCAGCGATGCAAGAAACGTTCGTATCGGCTTGGCAACTGATGGTTTCACGCCGTTCAATATGACCGCTGCGTCGTATTCATGTTGGCCTGTCATTGCCATACCGTACAACCTTCCACCTGCTCTTTGCATGAAATATGAGTTTATGTTCCTATGTCTTGTTATACCTGGGCCTGAGCATCCTGGCGTACGCCTCAATGTGATGCTTCAACCACTGATTGAAGAGTTAAAGAAGCTATGGCAAGGTGTGGAAGCCTATGACTGCTTCAAGAAACAGAAATTCAATCTTCGTGTTGCATATCTGTTCTCGGTTCATGATTTTATGGTGTATGGTATTTTCTCTGGATGGAGCGTGCATGGTAGATTGACGTGTCCTTATTGTGCTAAAGATACAGATTGTTTTCGTATTAGTGTTGGTGGCAAGATATGTTACTTTGATTGCCATAGATGTTTTCTACCCTTCAATCACCCCTTTAGAAGGCAGAGAAAGGAATTTAGGAAGGGCACCATCGTCATGAAGGGACCGCCCAAGCGACGTAGTGGGATAGAAATTACAGAAGAGCATATGAAACTTGTCCTAGACGAGAGTGGGAAAAGGTATCAAGGTTTTGGTGAGGAGCATAACTGGACTCACATATGTGGCTTGTGGGAGCTTCCTTATGCTAAGTCATTGATTTTGATGCACAACATCGACGTCATGCATCAAGAGAGTAACTTTTGCCAAGCCCTCATAAATACATGCATGGATTTCCCTGATAAAACGAAAGACAATGACAAGGCACGCATGGACTTAGCAGTGATATGTGATCGTCCAACCCAAGTGCTTAGAGAAAACGGAGGCAAACCAAAAGCTGACTATTGTCTGAAATCTGAGCAACGGAAAGAAGTGATGAAGTGGATGAAGGATATTAAATTTCCCGATGGTTATGCCACTGGTTTTAGAAGATCTGTGAACTTGAAGACAATGAATATGAATGGACTGAAGAGCCATGACTTTCACATAATTATGGAGAGGCTCATGCCTGTAATGTTTTGTGGGTACATTTCCGAAGCTGTGTGGAAAACGTTAGCTGAAGTTAGCTATTTCTACAGACAGTTGTGTGCTAAAGAAATCAGAAGAGATGTGATGGAACAACTGGAGAAAGAGGCACCGGTGCTTTTGTGCAAATTGGAAAAAATATTTCCATCGGGTTTCTTCAATCCTATGCAGCATCTCTTTATACATCTTCCATATGAGGCTAAGGTCGGTGGTCCTATTCAGTATAGGTGGATGTTTCATATAGAAAGAGCATTAAAGAAGCTTAGAGCAATGGTGGGAAATAAGGCAAGAGTTGAAGGATGTATTGCGGAACAATTTAAACTAAAGGAGGTAGCACACTTCACAAGTTGTTACTTTGCGGAAGAACATAATGTATTTGCTCGAAAGAAAAGGTACCATGATGATGAACGAGAGATGCCTCCGTGTAGTGATCTTTCGATTTTCATACAAACGGCAAAGTCGTTGGTCCACCTAAGGCATATCACCTCAGTATGGAAGAACGGAAGTCTGCTTTACTGTACATGTTCACGAATATGCCTGAGGTGGAGAAATACTTTGTGTAAGACTTATTTTCTTAAACTGTTCATATGTGAATTAGTTTATGTTATCAAATATCTCATGTCATACAATAATATTTGACAGCGAGTTTGATGAACAAAACATGAGGTTTCTCGGTAGGCCAACAGCGAGAGACATAGACAAATTGTGACGCGATGGTATGCATGGGCGACCTAATTTCATTATGTGGCTTCGGGACCGTGTAAGTCTTAATTATGTGGCTCCGAGAGCTAATTTCAGTTAACTAATATTACAGAATTTGCTAATGCTTTGTGGCATAATTGACAGTTTGGGGAGGAAATGAATTTGAATGATGACCTACGTCAGTTATCTATTGGAAGCGTAACTGCCAAAAGCTATGGACATTACGACATCAATGGATATCGCTTTCGTTCAAGCATTTTTGAATCAAGTCATCCTATGGCCGCCACTCAAAATAGTGGAGTCGTTACTAGGGCAACCGACATGGAAGGACACGAAGCCTGCTATTACGGGAAAATCAAAAATATAATCGAGATTACATTTGCTGGAAATAAGCCTTTAGCGCTAGTTTTCTTTGAGTGTAAATGGTATGACCCGAAGTATTATAGGACCGAATTTGGGATGACACAGATCCAACCTGAAAATTTCTTCAAGGACACGACACATATATCCTTGCCCATCAAGTAGACCAAGTTTATTTCTCGACATATCCATGCAAAAAGTTGTCTAAATGGAGGGTTGTGTACAATGTAAATCCCCGCGAACGCCTATACACGCCTGGTGAGGATGAATATCAAATTGGTCACCTTGAGCAGGTTGATGAGGTGTTTCAAGAAGAAGAGTTGCCAACTAGTTTTCATATTGATCCTGCACCGGCATTAGATTCACTAGTTGCAGACGTTAACGACTTAACTTTTCCCGAGAGACGGAGAAGACAACCTGTTAGGGGAAAAGTTACATGGCGACCTCTGCATAGAAGAGAACAAATAGATCCTGATTTTGATGATATTTAACAAGTAAAGTTGTTTTGTTATTTCATTTGTTTCTATTTTTTAAGTATTATGTCATTTTTGATGCACTAATGAATAGTTTCTTATTTTTTATGCAGGATGCCGCCAAAATCAAAGAAGTCAGTGAAGGGGCTGTTCAAGGGCCTGGGCCTTTTTCAGGACAGTTCTTCGAGCAGCAGCAGACATCGAGAGCTGTTGAGCCACGGTACATGGAGATGAGGTAACATAATTTGTACAAATAAATTTGTTTACATATTTACAAATAAATCTTGAGTTGTATGTACCAGGATGAGCAGCACACTGAGGAGCAGCACATTGAGGAGGAGCAGCACAATGAGGAGGTGGAGCACAATGAGGAGGTGGAGCACAATGAGGAGGTGGAGCACGTGACATGGGACCAGGCCGCACAGCATCACCAGCCATGGGACCCGTGGGACCACCAGAGAGAGCAGCAACAGGCGTGGGACCAGTGGGGCCAACAGGGCGAACTGGCTGACAACCCGATGGATGATGGCTCGGGAGGCTCTTCAACGACACGAACACGTCATTCAAGAAAAAGCCACTCAGTAAAGCCTCATCGCGCGATAGAGCGAGAGGCTGATAGAACTTTAATCATGCCACATGGAGATCGGTGAGTGTAATATATTAACTTATCTCATATAACTATTATGTCTATTGTTAATGTTTTTGTGTAATGCAAGAATTGGGAGGATCTGTCCTTTGATGGCAAGGGACACCACACTCAGGTTAACCTGATGTTGGGTTCTCTTTGTCGCCTTCACTACCCTGGTATAGTGAAGGTGTCAAACGGTGATACCGAGGATGAGGTGCTCGTCAGTACCTGGGACGAGTACAAGTTTAAAAAGGAACGAAACCACACCAACAGACAGGGACTTGTGCGTAATGACTTTTGGGTATGAATTCTTTATTCTTTTTGTTATGTTTCTTAATATTGTAAATCTATGACTTATACCATTGTATTTGTATTCTTTATGTTGTAGCTTCGATATCGGTTGCCTGACGGAGAGGATTACATGGGGCACGCTGAACGTGTCTTCCAAAACAATGCAAAGAAGCTGGTGAAGGATGCCATATACTATGCGAGAATTCAGGCTACAAACCTGTATTTTCAAAAGCATCCGGAAGAAGCAGGCCCCTTGAATAAAAAGGAAGGGTCCTCAAAGATATATTTGACTGAGGATCAATATCGTGAGGTTTGTATTCAATTTGTTTTAACCTTTATATTGATTGTTGTGATTGATATAATATGTAACATTGTGTGTGTAGGTGATGGTTCCATGGATGGCGCCCGTGCCTGATGCGTACTATTCTTGGTGTCGATATTGGGCTTCCGAAGGCTTCCAGAAAGCGTCAGCACATCACAGACAATGTCGAGGAACCAATCCTAACCACAAGTTTGGCGGTGACGACATGATACGAAAAGCTAAAAGAATGGTAAGTTTGATCTAGCTATGTCGATCAGCAAATAATACGATTTCTTATGAATGCTTTTTGTTTATACAGGAAGCTACGAGTGGCCAAAAGCCTAGTGACATTGAGGTCTACCAGGAGGGCCACAAAGGACCAGACCCGAACAACCCTGACCAGCTCTGCAGCCAGACAGCCACGGATCGCTTCGTGAGTTTTGGCTCAAAAGTTCAAACATTCAAAGTATAGAAATTCCTGCATTTGTAAGGTTATGAATGATGTATAGGCGGCATATGGGGAGGAGATGGTTCGTCGCCATGGCCCTGACTTCGACTGGCGCCATGAACTGGTGGATCCCTCAGTGGTGTACGCAAGTGGTGGTGGCAAAGCGCATGGACGGTAAGTTCTAACTTATGAAATTATATGGTTGACACTAAATTGATTATGCAGTAATCACATTTTTTGAATCACTTATAGATACGCACTCTTCGACAGATTCATTGACTCGTCGTCGGTGAGATCTCAGAGGACGGGTTCATCTTCCCGTAGCTCATGCTCTCGTCGACCGAACGAGCAGGAGTTGGAGATTATGAGGATGCGTGAAGAGATGAGACAACAATGCGAATTTATGGAGGCTTGCAATGCACATAACCAAGCGATGTATCAAGTGAGTACACATAATCCGAACTCTAAATTATTATATTTCAATACAACATCTTCAGTAGTAACACATATGTTTAACAGTTAATGCAGCAATAGGGCATGGCAACAAATTTTTCAGCGCCACCACAATGGAGCCAATTTGCAAACACACCAGTTCCACCACCACAGTTCAACACCCCTCCGACACATATACCTGCACCTGGAGATAGGGTACGTTTGATAACTCTCGATTAATTTATACACTTGTATACTTTTTGATATTTGCATTTAACGTGTTGATATTTGCTAACTTGCATAGGTTACGCCTGAAGCGGGTGCTAGTGGGTCTGATCCAGCAGCAGGGACTGGATTTGTTGACTCGCTCTTCGCGTTCCCTTCTCCTGGTGGTGGTGGCGGCAGCGGTCAAAGCTCTAACCACCCAAGTGGTGGTTATCTCTAAACACTTGAACATGTTTCTTAACTTGTTGACTCTTGGTCGTACTTGAACATATGTCGTACTTATATTTCAATACTATGTCGTACTCGTTGACTCGATGTCGTACTTGAACTTATATTTGAAATGTTGGTGGATGTTATGTTTGTAATGCGTGATTAAATTATGAATGCATGTGTTTGTAATGTGGCTGTTACCTGTGATGTATGTTATGTGTGTTATATGTTATGTGTGCAGAAATAGTGACCTAATTTAGTGCTGTTTTTGTAGCAGTATAGGGTAATTCTCGTCGGCCCAGTTAATTCCCGTCTGCTATGGTCGAACCAACGGGAATTAAGTAATAACTCCCGTCGGCCCAGTTAACTCCCGTCGGCCACGTAGGGCCGACGGGAATTAATTAATAACTCCCGTCGGCCTGGAGAACCGACGAGAATTAATAAATAACGCCCGTCGGCCTGGAGAACCGACGGGAGTTAGCCTTAATTCCCGTCGGTGAGTTAATGGCCGACGAGAATTAATTATTCCCGTCAGCCGCCGACGGGGATAACCTTATCCCCGACATATGACACCTGTCGGCTGAGAACCGATGGGGATAAGACCTAAACCGACGGAAATTACTTATTCCCGTCGGTTTAGTGCTTATTGCCGTCGATTCCTGGCCGACGGGAATTAAGTGTTTTCCTGTAGTGTGTAAAAGAGTAGAACCCGGGGGTCCTTTCTGGGAATTATCAGTGACTCATCTCAATAGTGCGTTGACCTTGTTTTGGGATATTCGAAAGGACAGGGACCCCTGTGCAAAGTGGCACGGGCGCGCTTCTGTCCACTGTTGGGCCGTCTGGGCTGAAATCAGCCCAATACTATTCACAACTTTCTCCTTTTCTTTTTATTCCAGAGCTAAAACAATTATAGAAAAGTGTAGAAAAATCCTAAAATTGTCAAACCAATTTTCCTAGACTTCTTATTTTCCATAGAATTTAATAAAAATAGTTGACTGATTTTTAGATTAACTAAGGAATTTTGGAGTATTTAAAATAGCCTAAAGCATTGCTTCTGGATTTTTAGAAAATAGATGATAATCCCATAAATACCCAAATTTTTTATATGAGCTCTACACATTATTTAGAAGCCTTGGGTAGAGTTTGGTTTGATTTGGACCTTGTTTGATAACTAGAACCCAAAACCCTACCCCTGCCCTTTGAACTCCTTTACTGACTCCGGAAACCCTAAGTTCTCGGAGTTCCGTGAAGGAAAGTTGTATTCAAGACTTTAGATAATAAATTCTTATTATCTTTGCACTCTCATGAGCATTACATGGCATTCATTCTTATATATATATACCTATATGGTTGTATAGAAAACGAAGAAGAAGTCGAAGTAACCGAAGAGAAGACACCACCACCTTCGGAATCTCAGGCAGGAAATTGTTTCTACTTTGATATTTGCGGATCCGAGCCTGACTCACCTATCAACGAAGGCAAGCCCCGGTGCATTTGCCACCTTCCTTGATATTTTTAAAATATTTCTCACTTGCTTGCTGCATTAGGTGATAGGAGTTAATTGCTAAAACAATTCCTGCATTACCTTCCTTGAATTTGATTACCTTCCTTGATCACCCGTTTTACAAAAGATTTTGATGCTTAGCCTTGCTTTAGAAAAACAAAATGTTTTGTTTTTACAAAAAGATGATGTGGCAAAAGTGGGTGGGATGTTTTCAAAAATAAAATTTGATGGTGGATCCATCACGGCCGTGATGGGTTCAACATCGGAAAAGATGTACCTCTGCCAGGTACCAAACTTTGGGTTTGAAATGATTAAGCTAAGACCAGGCAGGTGACTTGCACGAGAAAGGAGTCTCGGTGTAGTGTCTCCGTCTGAGTCGATTAAGGACCGTGTCGATGTAGGCTTGCTGACCAAGGACCCTTTAACTTGTCACATGCCTCATCATGGGTAAGCCTTGCCTCGGGCAGACTAAGGCCAGAATAAGATAACACGGAATGGGCGTAGAGCGGTGGCGAGAGTAGCGTGTACCCTCCGTAGCAAGAGGTTGGACGGTGGTGTATCTGTGCTCTCGGTTCGCGTGAACCTGATCTGGTCTTAAGAACCCCAGTGGCGGGTTGACATATGCAAGGGTTAAGTGCTACATATGTCGTGTGATTGGAGATCCTCAGCTGAGTATAATCGATTCGGATCGCCGTACCTTCGCGGTTATGAAGACTTGGTCACTGACTTATACGTAGCAATCCAGTAAAGATGAAAGGTGTGTTAAGAAATTGGCTAGTACATGTCAAGTGATTGAACTAGGATAGAAAGAACTCTAGTTACAGGTAATTTTACTTAACTTGACAAATAAAACTGGATTTTTAAGGATCCACTTTTAGTAAGCATTTCTGCAAAACAGAGTCTTTGATTATTGAGAAGCCTTACCTTGAGTCCCTTATAACCAGCATACCCTTGAGAGTCTTTTCTTTAGTCGGGTAAGACTTGTTGAGTAATTCCATATTCAGGGTTTTATTCCCCGTTGTTTTTAGGTGAGGAAGCGACAAATTTTTGTTGCTTCTGTTCTAAGGTGGTACCAAAGGAAGAACACAAGGAATGAAGTGCAGGAGGAAAGGATCCTCCATTTAGAACTTTTATGTAAGAACATATCGAGAGGAGTTTTTGCCTCCCTGGGTATGTAATAATATTACTCTGCACTCGTAGGATATAATCTGGTCTGTACATATTCAACTTTATCTTACTTTAAAATAAAGGTAAGTTTATGTAATTGCTTCCGCATTCTCGTAACTCCGATGCTTGTAATGTCTGCGTGACGGGTAAAACGCTCTTGGGAAAGGTAAGAAAAGCAGATACCGAACTTGTCAAGTGATTCAGGGGCACCTACAGGGTTGTCTGAGGTCCGTTGGACAAGGACAACTGTAGGTGGGCCTAATTACTTGGGAGGTTCTGTCACAGCTGGTATCGGAGCGAAGCCCTTCTCTGCAGATATTATGAGGCATCTTCAAAAGGATTTTCTAAAGACTTACCTAGAAAATCTCTTCCCTTCTTACCTAAGTATTCTGAAGAGTTTATCTTAAAGACCAGGTAGTAAGAGTGCATCATATAGAAGGTGTGAATCAATTAAGGTTGATTCTGTAATTATACATGCATCATGCTAAGAATTATACTAATCAAATTTCCCCCCTTAGAAAAAATTCCACCGCGCACGAGGAGAACTGCGCGCAAACATACTGGACCGATTGGTGTGCCATGTCACCAGCTGGCCCCAAGACATGATAATAGTAGTAGTGGAAGCAACGATCCGATAGGGGATCTCGAAGCAGAAGTGAGTCGGCTCCAAGCGGAACTCCGCCGCAGGACGGATATATGGGTCGCAGATGGCGACCGAATAAATGAGTTGAGAATAGACGTCCGCCATCTGCGAGATCAGCTCGCAGACCGAGATTTGGCACTCGACTGGGTTGTTCAATCTCATTCGCTTGCATGGGCAAAGGAGGAAACAACTCAAGCTCAAGTAGTAGAGCTCAACTTGGTCGTTGATAACCTGCAGACATATTGCAATACCTTACATGAAGAAGTTCATGTATTATATTCACAATTGCACCCCAGTGAACCTGCGGATCCTGTCGAGTCAGAAGCCGGACCCTCGCATGTTGTGGGAGAAGCGCTTGGTGGTGAGTTGGACCTTTTTAGGCCCCTCCTTCTATGAGGCTGGTCGATGAATGGTCTCCCACACCTGACAACGAGGCTGCCAAGAGCAACCGGAAGCAGGAATAGTGGTATAGTAGTAGAAATAGAAGTAGTGTATTGTATAATAGGTTGTACTATTGTATAATAGGTAGTGGTATTGTATAATAGGTAATGTATCATGTTGTAAAAATTCGAGTCTGTAACATTACTCTTTTTGGTAATGTAAAATGAATGGTTTTTCTTTGGCATGTCATATTGTTTCCAAATATTGTTGCCGCAGATGCCTTCCAGGACTCGTGCACAGGACGGAGCCAGTACCTCCCGTGGGAGGGAGGCCACACCGAATCCACCTCCATTCCCTCCCACACTTGCCGAGGCTATCGCCACCTTGGTAAACGTGACCGCGAATAATACCCGTTTTCTGAGAGAGATGGCGGGTCAACAGTTTCAACAACAAGGCGGGCGGGGTTATCAACAGGGCCCCCGTGAAACCTCTTATTTGGACTTCTCCGAGACACGTCCACCGTTGTTCGTTAAGGCAGAAGACCCCTTAGAAGCGGACGAATGGGTCCGCGTCATCGAGCAGAAGTTTGGGCTTATTCGGTGTTCTGAAATCCAGAAGCCCCTATTTGCGGCACAACAATTGCGTGGACCTGCCAGCACCTGGTGGGAAAATTTTGTTGCCGTACAACCGGCGGGTCATCAAATAACCTAGGATGAGTTTAAGTTAGCCTTCAGAGAACATTATGTGCCTGAGGGAGTCCTCCACCTAAAGCAGGAGGAATTTATGAAGCTGAAGCAAGGAGGGGATACTGTTAATCAGTATCTCAATAAATTCAATCATTTATCCCAGTACGCAATCGATCAAGTGAACACCGATTTGAAGAAGAAGAATTGCTTTATGAGAGGTTTAAATGATCGACTGCAAAGAAAGATGGCAACCTGCATCGATCTTACTTATGGAAGAGCTGTCAGTACAGCATTGGCAGTTGAAGCAAAGTATGCAGGCACCGGAAAATCCAAGGGTTTTGGAGGTGATAGGCCTAGTCAGGGCCTGGTGAAAAGGCAACGGTTTGTTATCCGGCCTTCCAACCAGAATCGCTCTTTCTCTCGTCCACCCTCCTTCCCTTTTAAGCAACCAGTATTTATTCGTCCCAATAATGCCCCCACTGCATCAAGTCAGCCGGGTGCCCCAGGCACTCGATTCCCTGCCCTTCCCAGTTCATCAACGGGATGCTTCAATTGTGGGAAGTGGGCATTTTATCAAGGATTGCCCTTATCCGAAGCAGAACCAGTCAAACAATCAACAAGGATCTGGAAATTCATCTCAAGCCAAGGGAAATACTATGGGCAAAAATACAA
The DNA here is from genome assembly GCA_029449295.1 of Zea luxurians. Taxonomy (NCBI): domain Eukaryota; kingdom Viridiplantae; phylum Streptophyta; class Magnoliopsida; order Poales; family Poaceae; genus Zea; species Zea luxurians. The sequence goes on from JAOPSE010000009.1 coordinate 80,192,666, forward strand.
AGAAGACGTGACACATATATTATACGCAAGTGGCCACTACACCGGACGGTGAGCCGGTAATGATGGGTACGTTCCTTGTGGCCAATCATCCCGCAGTTATTCTCTTTGATTCTGGTGCTTCGCATACATTCATCAGCAAGAAATTTGTGGAGCAACATTGCATTTCATGCCATGAATCAAAAGAAGGGTTTAAAATTCACTCACCTGGGGGACAAATATTTACTAGAGAAGTGGCCTATCAAGTGCCCGTAACATTGGCCAGACGGGACTTTTCTACTAATATGATTGTTCTGAAAGGCCAAGATATAGATGTCATTTTGGGCATGAATTGGTTAGCCAGACATAAAGCAACTCTCAACACTGATCAGAGAATTATCAGGTTGAGTCATAACCAAGAAGAAATTCTTTTGCCTATCCCCATTCCAACCAAAGCTACTGGCAGAGTTTATGACGCCATTATACCAGAGATCAAGGATATTCCGGTAGTATGCGAGTTTCCCGATGTCTTTCCAGAGGATTTGCCTGGATTGCCACCTGAAAGGGAGGTAGAGTTTGTAATTGAGTTGAAGCCCGGTACGGCTCCCGTATCTAGAAGATCATATCGAATGCCTCCAAATGAGTTGGCAGAACTGAAGATTCAATTACAAGATCTACTTGAGAAAGGATTCATCTGGCCAAGCTCGTCGCCATGGGGTTGTCCAGCCATATTCGTCAAGAAGAAGGATCAAACTTTACGGATGTGTGTGGATTATCGACCCCTGAATGAGGTCACTATCAAAAACAAGTACCCTCTTCCATGGATTGACATTCTATTTAATCAACTGACTGGAGCGAGGGTATTCTCCAAGATTGATCTCAGATCAGGCTATCACCAGATCCGTATTCGGCCTGAGGATATACCAAAGACCGCATTCACTATGCGGTATGGATTATTTGAATACCTGGTAATGTCTTTCGGATTGACAAATGCTCCTGCCCAATTCACGTATTTGATGAACTCGGTATTCATGCCCGAGTTGGACAAGTTTGTGGTGGTCTTCATAGACGATATTTTAATATATTCCAAGGATGAAGAGGAGCATGCCCAACACTTACAGATCGTGTTAACACGCATGAGAGAACATCAGTTATATGCCAAGTTCAGTAAATGCACGTTTTGGCTGGAGGAAATTCAATTTCTGGGACATGTACTATCTGTCAGGGGGATTGCGGTAGATCCCAGCAAAGTCAAGGACATTTTGGAGTGGAAACCCCCGACCACTGTTCATCAAGTCTGAAGTTTCCTTGGACTGGCTGGATATTACCGCCGATTCATACCAGATTTTTCTAAGCTTGTGAAGCCAATCACAAGTTTATTGAAGAATGATATTAAATTCAATTGGTCTTCAAAGTGTAATGAAGCTTTTGAACAATTGAAGATATTATTAACCACTGCTCCGGTATTGGCTCAACCGGATATTAATAAGCCCTTTGATGTGTATTGTGACGCATCAGGCAGTGGTCTCGGCTGTGTGCTAATGCAAGAAGGCCAAGTAATTGCGTATGCTTCAAGGCAGTTGCGCCGACATGAGGAACATTATCCTACTCATGATCTGGAGCTAGCTGCGGTGGTTCATGCCCTAAAGATCTGGCGTCATTATCTGCTGGGTAATGTCTGTCATATTTATACAGACCATAAAAGCTTGAAGTATATCTTCACACAGTCAGAATTGAATATGAGACAAAGGCGATGGCTCGAGATGATCAAGGATTATGAATTAGAAATCCATTATCACCCAGGAAAAGCAAATGTAGTGGCAGATGCACTCAGTCGTAAGGCTTCCTGCCATTGTCTAACAATGAGGACTTCTGACATTACATTATGCCAGGAGATGGAGAAATTAAACCTGGGAATGATTCAACATGGGACATCAAATCATTTGAAGCTAGAGTCAGTCATCTTACAAAGGATAATTGACGCACAGAAAGATGATGTGGGTATGAAACACATACGTGAGAAGATAAGGGCTGGAACAGCCAAATGTTTCAAAAAAGACGATCAAGGTGTGGTATGGTTCAACAACCGCATAGTGGTGCCAAAGAATGAAGAGCTCCGCCAGCAAATTTTAGATGAAGCACATCTTAGTCGCTATTCTATTCATCCGGGAAGCAGTAAGATGTATCATGATCTAAAGCAACACTACTGGTGGATGAAGATAAAAATTGAAATTGCACGCTATGTGGCTAAGTGTGACACTTGCAGACGTGTCAAGGCCATACACATGAAGACTGCTGATCCATTACAATCTTTACCTATCCTAGCATGGAAATGGGAAGATATTAGTATGGACTTCATTGTGGGATTACCCAGGACTACAAAAGGGTATGATTCTATCTGGGTTATAATTGATCGGCTTACGAAAATTGCTCATTTTCTGCCAGTCAAGACAGATCACCCAGTTACTGTCTATGCCCAATTGTACATTGCTCGTATTCTTAGTCTGCATGGTGTTCCAAAAACCATAGTGTCGGATCGTGGACCTCAATTTGTAGCCAAGTTTTGGGAAGCACTTCACAAATCCTTGGGTACTAAGTTGCTCCATAGTTCGGCCTATCATCCTCAAACCAGTGGACAGACTGAGAGAGTGAACCAAATACTTGAAGATATGCTGCGGGCATGTGTTCTGGAATTCCCACAAAAATGGGATGAATGTTTGCCGTTAGCGGAGTTCTCATATAATAATAGCTATCAAGAAAGTATCAAGATGGCACCCTTTGAAGCTTTATATGAACGACGATGTCGTACTCCACTAAATTGGTCTGAACCTGGTGAAAGGTACTTCTTCAGGCCTGATATGGTGAAAGAGACTGAAGAAAGAGTTCAAAGAATAATTCATAATTTGAAGAAAGCTCAAGCTTGTCAGAAGAGTTATGCAGACAAACGGCGAATGCCCTTATATTTCCTTGAGGGAGACTATGTCTACCTAAAAGTTTCGCCAATGAAGGGGGTATCACGTTTTGGGGTTAAAGGAAAGCTTGCACCCCGGTACATTGGTCCTTTCCCTATACTTGAGCAATGTGGACCAGTGGCATACCGACTACAATTACCCGAAACATTGTCTGCTGTACATAATGTGTTCCACGTGTCACAATTGAAGAAGTGTCTTTGGGTTCCCGATCGAACCATTGAAGTGACAAATGTTGTCCTTGAACCAGACTTGACATATTCCGAGCATCCCATTCGAGTCTTGGACCAGAAGGACAGGATTACCCGAAGAAAAACTCTCAAGTTTTACAAGATACAGTGGAACCAACGTTCCGAAGATGAGGCTACATGGGAAACTCAAGACTTTTTAGATAAGAATTTCTAGGCTTTTTAGCCTCTTGTAATTTGTAAAGTGTACAACATTGTTGTAATAAAGGAGTGAGTCCCAAACCACCCTTGCCTTGTACCAAGAATAAGGAAATAAAGACGTGATGTGTTTCCTTTACCATTACTTACCTTAGGACTTTTAATCTCAGGACGAGATTCTTTTATGGGGGGGGGGGAAGGATGTAACACCCCTGGTGTTACTGTAACTAAAACTTGAGCATAACATCATAAGCATTGGCATTGCATATGTTTGACACACCTAGAGTGCATTCACTAGGTAAAAATTTCAAACAAGTTGTATTGTTATAGCATTTTGCAAATAGAACCCTGGATAGGGAACTTAACCCTAAATAGGGATTAAAGGGTAAAACATAACCCAAATTGAGAAAACCTAAAAGCTTTAGGGGAATAGTCATAAAATGTTCCCAAGAATGAACTTGAATCACATTTATACCCCTGAGATACCAAAAACCCCCATTGAAACCCTGGAAAACCCTAAATTCATACCCTAGGGGGCTATGTGCAAAAGGTGTGCACATTTGGACTAAAGTGTAAAAACTACAATGTTAAAGCATATTAAGTCCTTTGGTTCACAAATATGTGAATTTGCAAGTTAAACCCTAAGTTTTGGGTCTATTTGCAAAAATCACCTCTTAAGCCCTATATAGCCTAAGTCTGAATTTCAGAGTTATGGGCTCAACTTTTGAGCTTTGTATCTTTCAAATTTTAGGGTTTTTGCCCTAGGTCACCACATCAAACTTGTAGACCAAACAAAGGAGAACAACTTTGCTTAAGGGTGTAAGTATGGTTGTTAAGAAGAAATTAGAGGAAAACACACTCAAAGTCGGGCTGTCAGGCAATCCCTGGACTGAATTTTCAATAGCAGTATGATGGGGTGAACTTTGAGCCCGATTTTGAATGGAATTCGGTGACTATTTGATGGTAAGCATTGTGGCAAAGTTGAAGATGGATTATAGGTATATAACTTTGATGCAGAAAGATGACTTAGTCACCACATAAAAATTTGAGAAAATGGAGCTCCAAGTTGATCTGTCAGATAAGCTCTTCACTGAGTCAGGCGCACTTTTCACCGGTCTTCAGAAAAATCGCGTCGAGGATAAGGATCAGCCCTCGCCGGCCATAAGAATGCCACGGCGGTCGGGACAGTCGTTGGTGGCCACGGTTAAAGGCTTTTGCGACGTGGCTTCAAAGCATTGAGGTGGCGCTACCCGGTTAAACGGCGGCCACCAGACTTTCGCCGTGGCTCTGCCGCGCGGGTGAGCTCGCCAGCGCGGTCACAGCTCAGTGAATCTCATCCGTCTCCGGCCAGCAGCCTATAAATTGAGCCCTGGCGCTGCTTCTTCACCACATCGCAAGCACGAGTGCCTGTGCAATGGACTCACTTTAACCGGAGAGCTTACACAGTCCGCAAGTTTCTGTTCTCCCTGTTCTTAACTCCGTCGCGAAGAACCCCTCCGTGGCCAGCATACCTCGGGTTAGTATTTACCCAATTTCTTCATGTTCTTGCTTGTTGTTAGCCTCCTATTGCTCTCAGTACCAACCAATCGAAATTCGGCCGAAGCCTTTCACCGGAACACGCGCCTGCTTTGTAAAACGCCGCCATGACCCCCTCACCGTCGACCCGCTCTTCGGTTCTTGTTCTGCCCAAACCAAAGTGTGTTCGTAGACCCTGGTGAACCCGTGAACCTTTCCCCAGCCTCAATTCGGTCGTCCTCGCCGTCGTTTGGTCGGAACACGTTCATCCCCTTGCCCATCCTCCCGGTCACCGTGAACTGATCGATTCAGTGCCCCCTTGGTGAAATTGATGGAGGGGAAGTGTTCGATAAAGGTTTAATGGTGCCCCTGTCGCACGGGAGCTCCAGCCGTAGCGTCGTCCGGCCGGAATAAGCTCGGCAGAGTGCGGCGAGGTCTGTTCATCATCGTGGGTTGGTCGGTGTAAAAGAGTAGAACCCGGGGGTCCTTTCTGTGAATTGTCAGTGACTCATCTCAATAGTGCGTTGACCTTGTCTCGGGATATTTGAAAGGACAGGGACCCCGGTGCAAAGTGGCACGCGCGCGGGCACGCTTCTGTCCACTGTTGGGCCGTCTGGGCTGAAATCAGCCCAATACTATTCACAAGTTTCTCCTTTTCTTTTTATTCCAGAGCTAAAACAATTATAGAAAAGTGTAGAAAAATCCTAAAATTGTCAAACCAATTTTCCTAGACTTCTCATTTTCCATAGAATTTAATAAAAATAGTTGACTGATTTTTAGATTAACTAAGGAATTTTGGAGTATTTAAAATAGCCTAAAGCATTGCTTCTGGATTTTTAGAAAATAGATGATAATCCCATAAATACCCAAATTTTTTATATGAGCTCTACACATTATTTAGAAGCCTTGGGTAGAGTTTGGTTTGATTTGGACCTTGTTTGATAACTAGAACCCAAAACCCTACCCCCTGCCCTTTGAACTCCTTTATTGACTCCGGAAACCCTAAGTTCTCGGAGTTCCGTGAAGGAAAGTTGTATTCAAGACTTAAGATAATAAATTCTTATTATCTTTGCACTCTCATGAGCATTACATGGCATTCATTCTTATATATATACCTATATGGTTATATTTAGAAAACGAAGAAGAAGTCGAAGTAACCGAAGAGAAGACACCACCACCTTCGGAATCTCAGGCAGGAAATTGTTTCTACTTTGATATTTGCGGATCCGAGCCGGACTCACCTATCAACGAAGGCAAGCCCCAGTGTATTTGCCACCTTCCTTGATGTTTTTAAAATCTTTCTCACTTGCTTGCTGCATTAGGTGATAGGAGTTGATTGCTAAAACAATTCCTGCATTACCTTCCTTGAATTTGATTACCTTCCTTGATCACCCGTTTTACAAAAGATTTTGATGCTTAGCCTTGCTTTAGAAAAACAAAATGTTTTGTTTTTACAGAAAGATGATATGGCAAAAGTGGGTGGGATGTTTTCAAAAATAAAATTTGATGGTGGATCCATCACGGCCGTGATGGGTTCAACATCGGAAAAGATGTACCTCTGCCAGGTACCAAACTTTGGGTTTGAAATGATTAAGCTGAGACCGGGCGGGTGACTTGCACGAGAAAGGAGTCTCGGTGTAGTGTCTCCGTCTGAGTCGATTAAGGACCGTGTCGATGTAGTCCTGCTGACCGAGGACCCTTTAACTGGTCACATGCCTCGTCATGGGTAAGCCTTGCCTCGGGCAGACTAAGGCCAGAATAAGATAACACGGAATGGGCGTGGAGCGATAGCGAGAGTAGCGTGTACCCTCTGTAGCAAGAGGCTCGACGGTGGTGTATCTGTGCTCTCGGTTCGCGTGAACCTGATCTGGTCTTAAGAACCCCGGTGGCGGGTTGACATATGCAAGGGTTAAGTGCTACATATGTCGTGTGATTGAAGATCCTTAGCTGAGTATAATCAATTCGGATCGCCGTACCTTCGCGGTTATGAAGACTTGATCACTAACTTATACGTAGCAATCCAGTAAAGATGAAAGGTGTGTTAAGAAATTGGCTAGTACAGGTCAAGTGATTGAACTAGGATAGAAAGAACTCTAGTTACAGGTAATTTTACTTAACTTGACAAATAAAACTGGATTTTTAAGGATCCACTTTTAGTAAGTATTTCTGCAAAACAGAGTCTTTGATTATTGAGAAGCCTTACCTTGACTCCCTTATAACCAGCATACCCTTGAGAGTCTTTTCTTTAGTCGGGTAAGACTTGCTGAGTAATTCCATACTCAGGGTTTTATTCCACGTTGTTTTTAGGTGAGGAAGCGACAAATTTTTGTTGCTTCTATTCTAAGGTGGTACCAAAGGAAGAACGCAAGGAATGAAGTGCGGGAGAAAAGGATCCTCCATTTAGAACTTTTATGTAAGAACTTATCGGGAGGAGTTTTCGCCTCCCTGGGTATGTAATAATATTACTCTGCACTCCTAGGATATAATCTGGTCGATACATATTCAACTTTATCTTACTTTAAAATAAAGGTAAGTTTATGTAATTGCTTCCGCATTCTCGTAACTCCGATGCTTGTAATGTCTGCGTGATGGGTAAAACGCTCTTGGGAAAGGTAAGAAAAGCAGATACCGAATTTATCAAGTGATTCAGGGGCACCTACAGAGTTGTCTGAGGTCTGTTGGACAAGGACAACTGTAGGTGGGCCTAATTACTTGAGAGGTTCCGTCACACCTAGGCACTTCACAAAGCATCTAAGCTAATCATCGACTATAGAGAGTAGAGTCTAAGAAGCCATTGTTGGTATAAAAGATGAAGTTGAGCCTTGGAGTCTCGCATTAGATGAGCTTTTAATTTATACTTTTATCATGTTATCTTAGTTTTGAGAAAACTAACAAACTCAGTTTTGAGAAAACTAACAAACTCTGCATTTAGAGTTTATAAAACATCATCAAGTTTATTTAATTATCATTCTTTTTTATTAGTTAGCAAAGAGATTTATTTCTTATGATATATATTATTTTCATTTGATTTTTAGTAAATCATTAGTTACATGATGGGATCTTGTCAAAATCATATCGATATTGTCTGGCCACATTTTGAAGGGAGAATGGAAGGTCTCGTCACAAAAGAGTTGCTCCTTTGATTATAAAACATGAGACTTGAGAAATAAATAGTGATTAATATAAAATTTTCTCCTCAACACAAAATTAGTCATTAATTAAAGTATGACTTGCATTCACCATTTTTGGCCAAAGCTGATTAGTGTTTCCATGTTTAGCAAGTTTCTTGTTTTGTTTTATTCTTACTAACGCTGATTAGACTAGCTCAATGAAGCCTATTTTTAGATGTTTATACGATTTAAGTTTGTTATTCTAGCCAATGTTAATAGATGAATATTTTACTATCAAAGTTTGTTTACTGGGTAAATCTCAACATGATAAAAGCAGAATTTAGTAAAAGATAAAGAAAATGAGTTATCCAATATGATACCTTGATAAGTCCAATGGATTATGTTCGTAGAGAACATGGAAATTACTGGGAACTAGGTTCGAGGGCTTTTTCCTACTATTATAACTACTTCACAAAGTTGTTAGGACACAATAGAATATATCCTAGAGAACGTAAAAATTAGTGGAAGCTAGTGGGAGTTCATGAAGGAGGAATATTAATATTAGAATGATGGAGGCTTACTTTTCTATATCAATGATTCAAGATGACAAAGATCTCAGTTTTTGCCACAAGTCATTAGTATACCTCCAAGTACTATAATTTTTATTGGGGATTTTTAAGATTCAATTAGTAAGCCACAACAGATATATGTAGACATTGTTTGAATAATTAGGCAGACCTCTTGTTATTAAACTACTTATGATTTATGATAAATCTATAAGATAACCACAACAGAGGAGAAATTTCGTTATTCTAAGCCAACTTATGAGCTCAATTAAGTACATAAGTACATTTAATGAGTGGGTGCTAGTAAGATTCCAGGTGAAGTCAAAATAATAGGCTCTAAAAAAGTACATTTCTAAGTGTGACCCAAGGTTTACAAAACCGACGAGAAATTGCCCGTTCTCGCTCGGTTTCCCCTTAACGGGCCTAGCGGGATGACGTTTTCCAACCGTTAAAAAAAATCTGTTTTACATTTTTTGAAATATATATATAATCAAAAAATATGATAAAAACAATATGGCATGATGAGCAATCTGATATAGTATATAGTTAACTTTAGTAACATTTGGATCACTAAAAATAGAACAAACTCAGATTCGCTTACAAACCCATTAATTTGTTAGCCCATTTCTATAAAAAAAACTAAACCCTTCACATTTCTCTCAACCCCTCCCCCCATAACCCTCATTCTCTCCTCTGCGCCCACATCCCCTAGCACTGCCGCCAACTAATCCCGCCATTGTCGCCTCGTTTCTCGCCACAAATCGCCAGGAAAACGCTCGGGGTTAGCGAGATCTCATTGTCTAGCATCGAGATCACACACCTCTTCTCCCGTTCCCGCCTGCATTCGCACCCCGTGCTTCCTCTCAGTAATTCGTTATCATGCCCAAGATCCCCTTTATTTGGGCAAAATATAGTACTCTAGCCTCGGGATACCGCTTATTTGGATCGAAATCCTGCTAATCATAACAGTTAAATGTGTTTTATTTGTACCACTTAATGTTTCCATGCAATTTTGTGATTTTAGTGTTACAAATAATATTTTAGCCGGTAGCAGAGAATATTTTTGAATAACTACAATAATGTTTGAATTCAGTGTTAGATTTTTTAGTAGATGTCAACTATTATGAGTAGACAATATTACTAGCCAATATTGTTGTGAGCAGACAATATTGTTTGTGGTCCAAGGTTGTATGATATTTGTTACTAAACATTAGTAGATAATATTGTTGCTAACATGTTAGTTTGTTTTTTGTTACGTAAAAGGTTGTATGTTATTAAATATATAGTCCGTTGTTGTAAGTGAAAATGCCAAACCTAGTGTACGATCTTCAGGATACTCTTCATCAATCTTGAGAGGAGCACTAATTTAGACAAAGAGCTGATACAAGGTATGATAAAGGGGGTGGATCTGACTCGACCTAGAGGGCACCTCAAGGGTCGGTCCCACTCCCTATGATGATGGCGAGGACCCGATCATAAGTACCTGAGCAAGTCAAAGACTACTGAAAGGGAAATGAGCTTCAAACATTTCCTATAATCGATTTTGGTGTTTGACGTCCATCACAAACCACGTGGACTAACCAGTTTGCTTAGATGACATTCTCTCAGGTGCATAAGGTTCAACATAAACCAAGAAAGAAATTAAGTTGGGGACTGTCACACCCGGTTTTAGAAGGTAAACCGAATGCGAACCATGTACGTGCTAGGATCAGAAACTCACGTACACAACGATTACATAATTGGACATCATCACACATTGCTCAAAGTAAATAGCAGAAAGGTATTTTATTACAATAAGATGTCCAAGACATCCACAGAGTCTAATACCTAGCCAAAGTCATTGACATTAATATCAAACTGCAGAAATACAAAACGTAGTAGATAAGTCCTACACAGGCAGCTGACTGGGGTTTGCACTAAGAAAAACTAGAACTCGTCGTAGTTCTGGAACTCCTCAAAGTCCTCCATGTTGCCAGCATCTCCTCCTGAGCATTGAGTACAGTGGGGACAACCTGGGGTGGGGTGGTTTGTAAAGCAAGAGTGAGTACACATCAACGTACTCGGCAAATGTCTCGTTTGGCTAAAGTAGACTAGCTGTATGTGGAGTTAAGGTTAAGCAGTTGCTTTTAGTTGGTCAAGTATTTATTAGTATGAGTAGAGCCAAGTTTTAGTAATAAACCAGTTATTACCCAAATGTACCTCCTCCAAGAGGAAATACCAGGGATCAAAATTATAACCATCATCATAAAAGTAACCAAAGTTCTTCTAATCAAAGAGGATCCCAAGGCCGCTCTTAACCGTGAGCTCAGGTAATGTACCAGTTTCTAACACTCTACAGAGGTTGCACACTTTACCCACGAGTCGTAATCCCTTTCCAGCATGGGTTGTACAGACTCGATCTTCACTACCGAGGTGAATGACTAAGGATACACTATGTAGACTTTACAAAGACTCCCCTGGTGCATAGCTGCTCGTTAGGTTTCGTGAGTCATACAAACGCAGTACACCTCCCCAACGTGGGTGACTAACAAAACCAAATCGAATGAACCTCTACATCCCCCTTGGCAGAGCGAGCACTACGCCCCGGCCCCCATTGACGGCCCTCAGGCAAAGCCAACTACACCCCAGGTTTATCTAATTAATCAGCTAAGGGCATCCCATTCCACCCTCATGGTTGCACTGTTATCCCGGGTGGTCACTCCACGAACAGGCCCTTACGGAGAGGTACTCAGAAAAATGGCCTGAGTCCTCTAGAGTATCACAATATCATCATCAGGATAACATCATTGTATCATAAATGTTCACATCATGTTCATTGATTAAGTTGAAGCAATAGCATAAGCTAACCATGATAAACCCAAAAGGTAAACAAGGATAAGTAAATACAAACTAGTCAATCCTTAGGTTTCAATAATGCGGGACAATGGATTATAGAGTATGTAGGACATAATAGGTCAGAGGACACTTGCCTTCACCAGGTTGTTGCTCAGGAAGATCTTCAGCAACACACCCAGGAACCACGGACTGCTCGATCATGCATTCAATACATTTGGTAAATGATAAATAAACAGCACATCAATCATATACAAACATGGGAAGACATCTCAAATAAAAAGAACAATATAAACTCAAAAGGGAGTTTAAATTATAGGGTGAACTAATCTCATTTAGTAGTTGATTATTCTTTAAGTGTTGTCCATGATTACATAATATGATCCTATTCATTTTAATGAGACATAAAAGTTAAATCAGAGATAAATTCATGTAATACACATTATTAATCTCACAAGATTCAATATTCTTTAACCACTAGGGTTTTCCTTTTACCTATTTTATTAAGTGAACAATTCAACACATACACTAACCTAGTCTAGGTATAAAATTAGAATGTATAGTCTATGAATGAACATAATTTATTTAAATAGAGAATATTCCTATGAACATTTTGCAATTTGAATCACTAAATTTGGAGTTCATATGCAAAATATATGAAATAAACAAGTTTGGGAGTTTAAAATATGAAAATAGGTCTAATTCTGTGATTATTTAAAAGCCTAGGGTTCAATCTGCAAGATTTCAGGGGCATGCGCGTGAAAACCAGGGACGACGGGTTGATTCCAAACAAATCGAGGGCCTCTTTAACAAAATTATCACGCGAAGGGGGTATTGGGCTTTCTCGGCCATCAGATCTGAGATCAACGGCTGAGAACAGATCTGCGAGCGAGCGCGCGGACACGGGCGCGCCCTGACCAGCGGGCCAGGGCGGTCAACGACCGAGGCGGGAAGGCGAACTGACCGGTAAGGCCCGATGCCAGGGGCACAGGCGGCCGATAGGTGGGTCCGGACGCAGGGCGCGCGCGAAGCGGTATCCCGTGTTCTGGGTCGTGTGATCAGAATCGGACGGTGGAGATCAACATCAGGAGGGCTGATGGCTGCGGGCGGCGCCGCTCCTGCTCATAGCGGCGAGGTCACCGGAGTTGGGGCGGGTGCGGGCTACGGCGGTTCCGGGGTCGCCGGGGCTGGCCAGAAATGAAGAGGAAGACTCAGCAAACTCAGTGGTGGGGTTTTGACCATGAGACCGGGGTCAGAGAGGGTAGAACGACGGAGGAAAGGCTCTGGGCGGGTCGTGGCAACTCCGACGAGGAATCACGACCGAGGATAGGGGGTCTGAGGCGCGCTAGGGCCTAGACTAACTTCAGTAGGGGGAGGGGAACATAAGGGACCGACGCAGGGGCACCGGACCGGACTAATTCGATCGGTCACCGTGCGGGCACGGCGGACCGCCGCGACCGAACTCTAGTGAAGCCGAAATTGGCCAATGACAAAGCATAATTGGGGAAACCGAGCATGGGAACATGTGTCTCACCTTGGGGCGAAGCTCGGGGTCGCTTGGCGCGGCTTCTGGCGGGCTAGGTGATCGGCACGGTGGGCGCGGATCTCCGGCGAGGTCGAGCAACGAGGGCAGAGCGCGAGAGAGAGCGAGCCTGCACGAAATGGGACGGGAAAGCGAGTGCGGGTGCGGGCGGTGCTCAAAAGGGAGCTAGGGTGCGTGGGCGGGCGACATGGCCGGGGATCTCAACGTGCGTGCGTGAGTGCGCGCGTGCTGGTCCACGGCGGGTCGCAGGGAAGGCGGAGCTGACAGGGGGTCCCACGGCGCAGCAAGAGGGAGCAGGCACGAGGGAAATAGTTCGGTATGCTGACGAGGCAATTCCGCTAGGCAGAGAGGGAAAGGGCGCGCGGGCGAGGGCAACTGGCGCCCACAGAGAGGCCCCACTGGGAAGAGGGAGAGGGGGAGGGGACGTGTGCTGAGGGGAAACGCCGCTGACAGGTGGAGCCCACCTGTTAGGCGGTGCAGGCGCGCGCGGCCCCGCTGGGCTGGACTGGGCCGGTTTGGGCTGAATTGGGATTTTCTATTTTCCTGGAATTTCCTATTGCTTTTCTATTTTATTTTCTCTAGGGTTTTCAATTCAAATTCAAACCAAGTTTCAAATTCAAACTAATTCAAACATGTGCAACAATTCAAAGAATATTTAAGCTCAACATTATGCAACATTTCACGACTCATAATGTTTTGGCAAAAATAAATAATTATCCCTCCCTAATTAAGCTAAGCCTACTCAAAAGGAAAAGAGAGAGAGAAATTAGAGAGAGATACAAGAGTAACACCTGAATTTGGTAGATACTTAGAAAGAAATTTTATACCCCCAAATTCAGGGTGTTACAGACCTATCCCCTTAAAAAGAATCTCGCCCTCGAGATTTAGGGTTGGCTAGAAAAGAGCTCAGAGTACTTGGCTTTCAAATCATCTTCTCTTTTCCAGGTTGCTTCTTCCTCTAAGTGATGACCCTATTTGACTTTGCACATCCTGATGGTGCTTCTCCGAGTGACCCGATCTGCTGTCTTCAGAATCTGAGTTGGCTTCTCAATATATGTCAGGTCCTCTTGCACTTCAAGGTCTTCCATTGGCAACTGCTCTTCTGGCACTCTCAAGCATTTCTTCAGCTAAGACACATGGAACACATCATGCACAGCTGACAGATTCTCTGGTAAACTGAGTTGGTATGCCACTTCTCCACGTCTTGCTTGAATCTGGTACGGTCCGATGTATCGAGGTGCTAGCTTGCCTTTGACTCCGAATCTTTTGGTTCCTCTGATCGGTGACACCTTCAAGTAGACATAATCTTCACTTCAAAACTCAGTTCTCTTCTTTGGGTGTCAGCATAGCTTCGCTGTCTGGACAGTGTTGTCTTCAGATTCTCTCGGACCATTCTAATGTTCTCTTCAGCTTCGAGCAAAATATCTGGACCGAACACCTGCCTTTCACCGGGTTGGTCCCAATGCAACGGAGTTCTGCAATTTCTCCCATGAAGTGCTTCGAATGGTGACATCTTCGGACTGGCTTGGTAACACTCTACGTGGGTGAAGTTTTGTTAGTAGGCTGGCAACAAAAATGTCACATAAGAGTAGGGGTGGTAATGGATCATGATTCAAATACTCTCTTCACAAAATATTAGGACCCTAAATAAATTTTCGTTCCAAAATGAATAGAAATAGGGTCCGATCCTAATCCAATTCGATCCTTAAATCTTATAGTGTAAACATTAGAGCCCATTGTCACCCGTACATAAGAGTTTCATATTCACCCTTCAAGTGGAGCCTATAAGGTTGTAGGCACTAAGATACAACAATACATGACTAGATGAGTAATAGGACTCACAAATAAAACATATCTAGAGTAACCATAGACAAATATCATCCTGGCTCACAGTGTTATATATACGACCTAGAAATCACCGGCCATGGAAAACTCAACTCCAAACCAATCTGATTAGCACCGAAGAGTCTTAGAAGGGTCTCTGCCACTACCGGAATCCGGATTTTTGGCGAATGTTCGGCGTTTTTCGAGTGTTTTTTGTCGGATTGCGATAATGTGCCGTGTCCCGGGCAGTCCTTACGAACCAGAGTCGTCTGCACTGTCTTTATCATCTAAAGAGGTTCTAATGTCATTAGATTAAGTATCCCATACTTAACTACGACTTAAATTCGTGACGACATTTTATATTATTAGTACAGTACTTGTTTTCGATCAGGACCGAACGGACTCGTCTCTGACTCGAAGCTCGGTAGGTGATGACTGATGACAACATACGCGTAGGTCGTCGTGGTCGTCGTCGTCGTGTTACCTGGAAGGATCAGCCGCGCCTTCACCTGCTGCCTGGTGTCTGTTGCCCGCCCGTCTATAAATGTTTGCTGCTGCAGTTGCTGCTCCATCACAAGCCAGCTGCCGGCTGCACCTGCACAGCGCATCGAACCCATCGGCACCCGGCGCGACGGCCATCGTCCCGTCCGTTCATCCCCTACTGCTCAGACCTGTCGTTCGCCACAACATCTGCTGGTCCTATTCCTAATCCCCAGCGGGAGCGCGATGAAGGTAACTTACTGTCCGACGGAACAGCCGTCGTCTGCTGAACAACCAACCTTTCATTCAGCTCCTGGCTCTCATCATCTATCCACCTCGTCGCTGCAGCAAAAGATCGTGATCAAGGTGTGCATGGCATGCGACAAGTGCCGGTCCAAGGCCATGGGGCTGGCCGCCAAAGCAGGGGTGAGCAAGATGGGGATCACCGGCGACGGCAGGGACCAGCTGGAGGTGGAGGGCGACGACATCGACACCGTCTGCCTCGTCAACTGCCTGCGCAAGAAGGTCGGCCGCGCCGACATCCTCAAGGTGGAGGAGGTGAAGCCCAAGGAGAAGAAGCCGCCCGAGGAGAAGCCCGCCGAGGCCGTGCCGCTGCCCTATTGCTGGTACCCTAATCCCAATTACTACCACTACTACCACTACCAGTGGTAGCTAGCGGTGCTGGTGACCAGCTAAGTTGTTCATGCATGGTAGTTAGTAACAACCGTTTTGAAGGACTGGATTGGTAGCTGCCCATTCAGTTTCAGTCAGATGCCCTACTAGAAACTGTTGTGCTGTGGCCTCATCAGTAATTGTATTCGCAACTATTTTTCGGCAGAGGATAGTGTTCTAGCCGTTTGCAACTATCATGATTAAGCTAAAACGTAAAGAATGTTCAACACCTAAATTATGGGTCTTGTTGCAGTCTGCACAAACTGAAGCTGTCCACTAATCATGACCTCACCATTGGTTCTCAGAGAACCAGTCAGTGTTTGCTGGAGTCGGTAGCTGACTTCTGACGTGAGAGGGCTGCAGGTGACAGGAACAATGAGTCAGCAAAAGGTCCAAGGTGTTAGCAATATACGAGTGAACGAGTGGCATGTCGTTCGTCGTCACAAATTAAAAGAAGGCAGTGCTGGATAAGTAGACGAGATCAGAGACGTGGGATTTGAAAATGACGCACGCACTAGCATCTTTTGCATGTACCTGTACCGTTGATGCATCAGGTCAGGTGGAAATAATGCATTTACAATTGGATTACTTCTAAACGAACATTTATGGGAGCGAGAGCGACCGTTGACTCGTGTATTCACATCGTTCTCACGCATCTTTTATGCTCGTTTAGGCTCTTTAGAACTAGAACCAGAGTTTTACATCCTAAGTAGAGTGATTTATACTATACTACTATATAATTCAGCAGTTTAAACTTTACAAAACCCATCAAACTAAATCACCCTCACACACATAACCTTCACTAAATCTACCAAACAAGACTTAACACACTATCAAAAATAGCGGTTTTGATCGTTAGATAACACCTTATTCCTTACTCACTCAAATTCAATAGATAATATTATATGCATCATCCCTCGTCTTTTCCTCCGTCCTGCGTCGACCCCATCCCCCCTCCCCCTCACATGTGTCCCCGTCGCCCCCTCTCCCTCACTCACGCACCTCTCATCTGTGTCCTCACCACCCCCTCTCCCTCACTCACGTTGCTGCTCCCGCCACCGCCGCCATTAACCTCTTCCCTTCCCTCTTCAGCATTGTAACGTTAACACGTATGTATGCTAGTATCCTAAAATAGCAAATGGTTGGTTAGCGTCAGATAACAGCTAAGTTGTACATTAAAAAATAACTAAACACTTCTCAAACAGCTACAACCGGAGATTAAAAAGCTTAGGGCAACTTTGGGATTAAGGTGAAAATGATCTAATTTCTTCTTTAATCCCCTTCAATCCCGAAGGGGATTTAATTTTCCAAACTAGCCCTTAGTAGGCTAGATATCGCTTTTATCCAAAAAAAAAAGTTTATCAGCTTTTCTCTAGACATATCTATCCGCACCAACAAAGATACGATAAGCACGTCATGACTCCTGAGCCAACTGCCTGCAGAAAGCGTAGTACACCTCGAAATTATTTGTTACCTATGAGCTTCGTGGAAATAGCAACAGAAAGAGAAAGGTTACCTTTATTACCCGGAGCTTGCCTAGTCTTTGCGCTGTGAAAGTAAACTTTTTTTTTCTCGCTGGCCAACACTGACAGCCTGGCTGAGAGTCTCATCCTCCACGTCACTACGGAGCATCCAAATCAGCATAGATTCCAGACTATGACGTTGATTACATCAGCTACCGATCACACTATTGACAGTGCATCAATCATCGTCATCTCTTATTTAACATATCGTTTCAGCGTAGTCTTTATCGTTAGTCTACAACCACCTTAACGCCACATCGCTTTCTTTTACAAACGCTCATTTGAAACGAAAAAATAGTGTTTTGTTTGAAAAAACATCGAGCACATAATTAAGAAAAAAATACATAATTCAAATAAAGTAAATAAAATGTAAAAATACATAGTTTCTTAAAAAACTAAAACTACTCATCATCCTTATAGAGCTTGTTCACAATGATCTTCTTCCCGACAAGGGACTCGCCGATACTCGTTGACGGTCCCATACCTTTGCCTTACGCTCTTGACCTATCACGGTCAATAGGGCATGTCGGTTCGACACCATCCGGTGATGCGAAACTATAATCGCCCTCCACTTTGAGATGAGATCGTTTGCTCATATCGCTGGACACGCGCGCATGCACCGCTTGTCCTGATAACGAAGAGCACGCCAAAAAAAGATACCACTTGATTTTTTTTAAAAAAATTATGGTTTCGCTCACTAGTACACAGAAATTCTACAGTGACGGTCCTAAAACTATTTTCACTGGCGTTTTTCAGTGCCGCCAGTGCTAGGGGCCAGTGGAAATCGCCATTTCCACTGGTGGTTATTCAAGAACCGCCAGTGGAAATAGCATTTCCACTGGCGGTTTTCTTAATAAAACCACCAGTGGAAATACCATTTCCACTGGTGGTTTTATTAAGAAAACCGCCAGTGGAAATGCTATTTTCACTGGCGGTTTGTTTTATTTAGCCGCCAGTGGAAAGGTTTCCCGCCTTTTTTTAAATTTTCGTACTGAAATTTATATATTTACACACACAAACATATATATATATTGATATTGATAAACATGTAGTATTGGTATTAAAAGCAACATGGAATTAAATTCTATCATATATTTATATACATCAAAGTCTTGTTTACAACCATGTATGCATCACACATTATATACATCAAAGTTTTCACTTAAGCTCTAATAACTATCTCGGCTAAGAGATAGTCTACTAATTTCTGTTAGTATTCTAAACTCTGGCAAAGCTAATGTTCCGGAAGCATCGTGATATTTCCCTTCTGCGGGAATGACCTCTTTCAATATGAATGTGCACAGGTCCTCAACTATGCCATACAATGCACCTTCAGTCAAGTTCTCCGGGCTTCCTTTTTGAAATTGCTGTAAAGGAAGTTTATAAACATCAACTATTTATACTCAATAATAACACATTTGCATTTTTAATGACATAAATACATACGTGACTATTACTAATAATACCTAGCCAGGGTTCGTGATGTATCGTCCGTTCATTCTCATGAACTCGCACACGTAGAACCCACATAGGACCGATCCGGGTGGTTGCTTGTGGCACTACATAACGGGAGATTGGTTATTTAGTTGCAACATTGTCCTATGTACGTACATGTATGATATGTATTCATAAATTCACATACTTACCGGCCAGTTATAATGGATGTCTAGTAGCACGCCTTTTTTGGACGTGTCGTACTTTCCACCATGTAGCTTATAAAACCTAAATGCCCTGTGATCTCAAATAGAATCACCATGTTATTCTACAATTCTCATCGATATAAGTATGCATGCATAGAAAAGGCTTACAGCTCTAAGATGCTGAGGAATTTTGAATAGGCCGAAGGCTCGGTGTGCAAGGAGTCGAGCACCAGCACCTTTCTAACCTTAGGATAAATGAAGAAGCATATCCAGTGGTCCCTGTACGAATCAAACTTGTGATACATGTGTATTGAAATTATTAATTTTATTTATGCAAAATCACACTTACTTAAAGTTGTACGTGGCCACTATGGATTCCCTGTCTTGAAATTGAAGCATTGCGTGTCCTATGTAGGTGGCGTATCTTGCTTCAAAATCCTTCTTCAGATCCTGGATACGCACCTCAATTTCTTCGTCTGTTAGCCCCTGTAATGCTTCGTTGCCTTTTCCGATTCTAAAAGTGTGGTTATCCTCGCATATCTTTATTGGGTTCAGATACCCAACCCTTTTACTGGCACTAGCATTGGGATTGGTACCATAAAGGATCTCCTGCTGATCATGTTGCATTCTGCAACGCACACGTGCATGTCAGATATTGAAAATTTATACAACTCACTAATAATAACACATATATGTGGAGTATGAGTGACACTTACAATGCAAATATGGTTACAAGTTGCACGTCGAGTCTCTGAAGGTTCATCATTAACCACATGTCCTCGAATGCAACAATGGCTTTTTGATTTGAACCAATAAAAGCATGGGCTGGTATATTAACACTGATGGTGTCGATGCCAACTGAAGATGCCCACATGTACCAATCATGCAACCTTTTAATATTAGCCGGGACCTTCCTTAGTTTCTCAAAAGTGAGTAGTGGTCTGCCCGGCACATATTTTTAGGCACGTTTTTATAATCTGCCTTAGTTGGCTTCTTTATCTTTGCGGCCATTGCCTCAGCCTTTTTTGCGGACTCCTCGAGATCGGCCAAATCAACAGTGTCTGACTTGAGGCTCCGTCCAATCCCTTTCAAAAAAACGAGTTGTGCCAGCAGTGGATTTACTCTTCTTTTTCTTCTCGAACGGGGACACTAATTTTGGTATAGAAACTTTAGATTTCTTTGATGGTCGTGGAGATGGCTGTGGAGAAGGTGGATCCCTGAAGGGCGATGTATGTGGCGGAGACGGTGGGCCACCATGAGGATGAGGAGAAGGAGGGTCAGAAAGAGGATGAGGAGCAGCATGTGAAGTTTGAGGAGGTGATGATGGATGTACAATAGGAACAACAATTTGAGAAGGCGAAGACGGTTGGGCCTGCGACGAATTCGTCCAATCAACCAATTCGACATCCCTTCGAGGCCAAAGGATAAAATTCTTGATAGCTTGTCCAAGTGTCTTGGTACCTTCGGGCCCAGGGATGTCTAGCATGTCGTCCTCGTATCCTTGGACGACTGACGTCACTTCTACCCTGCAATATTCTTCTAGAATGTCGTTTCCATGGAACTTGCGTCCTGGGATCGCAAGGCCTGTGGCTACTTTCTTTGTACGCTGATTGTTAATACCATATCTTATAACTAGTGTGCATGCCACAGGCCTTGTGATGTCATCAACTGGATAGCGGACCTTATTTCCCATTGACACGACAGAGCTTGGGATGGTCGTACCCTCGGTGGAAGCCGGCGTTTGAGCTGCTGGAATTATTTGCATCTGTGGAGTGGTCATCTGTTGAACAGACATCGCACTCGCCATCGCCAATTGCTGCATCAATTCTGGAGGAAGATTCGATAGTATTTTAGACATCAGGCCTTTGAACTCTTTCTTGGCCTCCTCCTTAAAATAATTCGCCATCTCTTCCTTGTATCGATCACGTTTCTTGTACAGACCTTCCCATTGTGGTCCGAATCCTTCCTTCCATCCTTCCTTAGATGAGATTCCTCGTACACGACCAGGATGCTCTGGGTTACCGAGACCAGCCGTTAGAATGTCTCTCTCCCTTTGCGGCTAAAATGTTCCTTGGCTCTGCTTAGCTGCAATTGCATATATGTTTTTTGCCGCTTCTTCGACAGTGGGATCATCAAAAGATACACCAGACTCAGTTTCCCTTGGTTTTCTAGCACGGATCCAATTAGCTGTCCTTTCACCAAGTTGCGCGGACAGCATCGGCAACCCTGCAGCCTTCTTCTCGATGTCTTCTTGTCTCCATTTAGGAACCTGACGCTTGTAACCACCTGTGCCAAGGTGGTGGCGGTATTTGTTCTTCTTGGATAGTTCCGAATTTGCCTCACTTAGCGATATGAAATCAGGGCTGCTCCTCTGCTCTAGAAATACTGCCCACTGACCTGCTGAGATTTTATATTTTTTCGTCGGGTCTAGGCTTTTCTTTGCAAACTTTGTATTCATCTCAGACCTCCAGTTTCGGAAATTGATTGCAAACTGCTTCATCGTGTATTTTTCACGAGTTCTTCTAAACCCCCAGGCAAAACGAACCTCATTATTAGCTTATTCCACATTTGATTCTTGACAACATCTGATACATCTCTCCACTGTCGGATTGTGATGTCAAGATTATCTCTAACTAAGAACCCAAGTGCATTCCGGAACTTAGGCAGTGCCTCTTCTGGAGATAGGGGCTGACCATTCGGGCTCACGTCTGTGATTTTATATGTCTTATCAGGAAACTTGTTTAGCCCCCTGTCACCTCTGTTCCGATCGCTCTGCTTCCTTTTCCTTGACCTCTCGGTGGTTGTCTCGGTTGATTCCGGTGTGCCTTGGGTCGGTTCCGGTGCGTCTTGGGTCGGTTCCGGTGCGTCTTGGTATCGTGCCGCAACTTTTTCGAGCATCACACAAAATTGAGACAAGACCTCCTATTCATGTAATAAAATGCACAAGAAATCATGCATGTGTAATAGACATTGTGAAATCATCTAATTAATTAGGTACACACACAAAATTAAGGATGTGTAATTTACCTCATGGTCTTGTGGATCATAAGTAGGGTCACGTTGCAACTCACGCGCAGCGGCCATATCTATCCTAGTGGTAGGAAAAGGGTCGCTAGGCGTTTCTGAGAGCACCTAGAGGGGGGTGAATAGGTGATCCTGTAAAACTTAAACTTTAATGCCACAAAAACTTGGTTAGGAGTTAGCACAATAAAGCCAAGTGGCTAGATAAGAGTCTTTGCAAGACACGATAACCACAAGAAGATCAATCACAGATAGACACAGTGGTTTATCCCGTGGTTCAGCCAAGTTCAACACTTGCCTACTCCACGTTGTCGCGTCCCAACGGACGAGGGTTGCAATCAACCCCTCTCAAGCGGTCCAAAGACCCACTTGAATACCACGGTGTTTTGCTTTGCTTTGCTTTGCTTTACTATATCCCGTTTGCGAGGAATCTCCACAACTTGGAGCCTCTCGCCCTTACACTTTGATTTTCACAAAGAAGCACGGAGTAAGAAAGGAATGAGCAACGCACACAAGACACGAAATTAGAGTACCAACACGCACACAAGTCACAACAAGAGCTCACAACACAACCCGGCGAGTTCACAACTCAAATGGAGCTCTAGTTGCTATCACAAAGAATCAAATGCGCGGAATCAAAGTCTTGGTGCTTAGGAATGCTTAGAGAATGCTTGGTGTACTCCTCCATGCGCCTAGGGTCCCTTTTATAGCCCCAAGGCAGCTAGGAGCCGTTGAGTGCATTCCAGGAAGGCAATTCTTGCCTTCTGTCGCCTGGCGCACCGGACAGTCCGGTGCACCACCGGACACTGTCCGGTGCAGATTTCTTTCCTTCTTTGGCGAAGCCGACCGTTGGCGCTTTGGAGTCGTTGGCGCACCGGACACTGTCTGGTGCACATCGGACAGTCTGGTGCCCCATCTGACCGTTGGCTCTTGCCACGTGTCGCGCGTGGATTCCGCGGCCGACCGTTGGCCCGGCCGACTGTTGGCTCACCGGACAGTCCGGTGCACACCGGACAGTCCGGTGAATTATAGACGTACGCCGTTAAAATCAATTCAAATAAGAACTCAAAATTGTTTTGATTCAAATTTGACATATATGGATCATTCTTTGCCACCACTTGGTTTGTTTTTGCAAATCAACCTCAAATTCCTATCTCTAAGTCAAACACACTTGTTGAGACATAAAGAGAGTTATTTCAAGAAAAATTTATTAAAGAGTTCAAAAACTCCCCCCTTTTCCCCATAATTAAGCCTTCTCCCCGCAAGAGACCAACTTTTGACAATAAGATCCAATAAGAGTATTTTGACAAAACAAAAGGCTCTATTCTACTATTTTCAAAATTCTCAAGTGGTAGCTGATCCATTTCCTTGCTTTGGCCTTATTTCCTCCCCCTTTGGCATCAAGCACCAAAACGGGATCAATCTTGGCCCTTTAACCCCATTGCCTCACCAAAATCTTCAACTAAGAGTAAAAAGGCAATACGAGTACAAAGATGAACTTGGAATTAGTTACTCTTTCATTGGAGTGCAGTGGAAGTCTTGCATGGTCCAAGTCCACCTTTCCCTTTCAAACCTTCTTTGAGACTAAATTAAGCAAACTCAAGCACACAGTTAGTCTCAAAGAGTCAAGTTGTAGCACATCTCCCCCTAAATATGTGCATCACTTGCAAATGGACTTGTGAGGTTCGGGGAGTGCTTGTACAACTTGAGAACCATAAATAAACAACAAAATGTATTAAGGAACATGATCAAGGCATAAAACACATGTATGCTATAAATCAATCCAAGTTCCGCGAATCTAAGACATTTAGCTCACTACGCAGCCTGCAAAAGGTCTTCTCATCTAGAGGCTTGGTAAAGATATTGGCTAGCTGGTTCTCGGTGCTAACATGAAACACTTTGATATCTCCCTTTTGCTGGTGGTCTCTCAAAAAGTGATGCCGGATGTCAATGTGCTTTGTGTGGCTGTGTTCAACAGGATTATCCGCCATGCAGATAGCACTCTCATTATCACATAGGAGTGGAACTTTGCTCAGATTGTAGCCAAAGTCCCTGAGGGTTTGCCTCATCCAAAGTAGTTGCGCGCAACACTGTCCTGCGGCAACGTACTCGGCCTCAGCGGTGGATAGGGCAACAGAAGTTTGTTCCTTAGAACTCCATGACACTAGGGACCTTCCTAAGAATTGGCACGTCCCCGATGTACTCTTCCTATCGACCTTATATCCAGCATAGTCGGAGTCTGAATATCCAATCAAGTCAAAGGTAGACCCCTTTGGATACCTGATCCCGAAGCAAGGCGTAGCGACTAAATATCTAAGAATTCGCTTCACGACCACTAAGTGACACTCCCTTGGATCAGATTGAAATCTAGCACACATGCATACGCTAAGCATAATATCCGGTCTACTAGCACATAAATAAAGTAAAGACCTATCATAGACCGGTATGCTTTTTGATCAACGGACTTACCTCCTTTGTTGAGGTCGGTGTGTCCATCGGTTCCCATTGGAGTCTTTGTGGGCTTGGCGTCCTTCATCCCAAACCGCTTGATCAAGTCTTGCGTGTACTTCGTTTGGGAGATGAAGGTTCTAGCTTTGAGTTGCTTCACTTGGAACCCAAGGAAATAGCTTAACTCGCCCATCACCGACATCTCAAACTTTTGAGTCATCACCCTGCTAAACTCTTCACAAGACTTTTAGTTAGTAGAACCAAATATTATGTCATCGACATAAATTTGGCACACAAAAAGATCACCATCACATGTCTTAGTAAAAAGAGTTGGATCGGCTTTCCCAACCTTGAAAGCATTAGCAATTAAAAAGTCTCTAAGGCATTCATACCATGCTCTTGGGGCTTGCTTAAGTCCATAGAGCGCCTCAGAGAGCTTACAGACGTGGTCGGGGTACCGTTCATCCTCGAAGCCAGGGGGTTGCTCCACGTACACCTCCTCCTTGATTGGCCCGTTGAGGAAAGCGCTCTTCACATCCATTTGGAACAACCTGAAAGAATGGTGAGCGGCATATGCTAGCAAAATACGAATGGACTCTAGCCTAGCCACAGGAGCAAAAGTCTCCTCAAAGTCCAAACCTGCGACTTGGGCATAACCTTTTGCCACAAGTCGTGCCTTGTTCCTTGTCACCACTCCATGCTCGTCTTGTTTGTTGCGGAACACCCACTTGGTTCCCACAACATTTTGCTTGGGACGAGGCACCAGTGTCCAAACTTCATTTCTCTTGAAGTTATTGAGCTCCTCTTGCACGGCCAACACCTAGTCCGGATCTAGCAAGGCCTCCTCTACCCTGAAAGGCTCAATAGAAGAGACAAAGGAGTAATGCTCACAAAAATTAACTAATCGAGACCGAGTAGTTACTCCCTTGCTAATGTCACCCAAAATCTGGTTGACGGGATGATCCCTTTGAATCATCGCTCGGACTTGAGTTGGAGGTGCCGGTGTGCTTCTTCCTTCATTACATGATCATCTTGTGCTCCCCTTGATCAACCGCCTCCTCTTGATGAACCTGTTCATCGTCTTGAGTTGGGGGATGCACCATTGTTGAGGAAGAAGGTTGATCTCGCTCATTTTGTTCCTGTGGCCGCACATCTCCAATCGCCATGGTGCGTATTGCGATCGTTGGAACGTCTTCTTCATCTATATCATCAAGATCAACAACTTGCTCTCTTGGAGAGCCATTAGTCTCATCAAATACAACGTCGCTAGAGACTTCAACCAAACCCGATGATTTGTTGAATACCCTATACGCCTTTGTATTTGAGTCATAACCTAACAAAAACCCTTCTACGACTTTGGGAGCAAATTTGGAATTCCTACCCTTCTTCACTAGAATGTAGCATTTACTCCCAAAAACTCGGAAATACGAAACATTGGGTTTGTTACCGGTTAGTAGCTCATACAAAGTCTTCTTGAGGAGGCGATGAAGGTAGACCCGGTTGATGGCGTGGCAAGCCGTGTTCACGGCTTCCGACCAGAAGCACTCGGGGGTCTTGAACTCTCCAAGCATCGTCCTCGCCATGTCTATAAGCGTCCTATTCTTCCTCTCTACCACACCATTTTGTTGTGGTGTGTAGGGAGCGGAGAACTCGTGCTTGATTCCTTCCTCCTCAAGATACTCCTCCACTTGAAGGTTCTTGAACTCGGACCCATTGTCGCTCCTTATCTTCTTCACCTTGAGCTCAAACTCGTTTTGAGCTCTCCTTAGAAAGCGCTTGAGGGTCCCTTGGGTTTCAGATTTATCCTGCAAAAAGAATACCCAAGTGAAGCGGGAAAAATCATCAACTATAACAAGACCATACTTACTTCCTCCTATGCTTAGATAGGCGACGGGTCCGAAGAGGTCCATATGAAGTAACTCCAGGGGTCTTGATGTTGTCATCACATTTTTGGCATGATGAGAGCTTCCCACCTGTTTCCCTGCTTGACAAGCTGCACAAGGTCTATCTTTTTCGAAAGTAACATTTGTTAGACCTATCACGTGTTCTCCCTTTAGAAGCTTGTGAAGGTTCTTCATCCCCACATGTGCTAAGCGGCGATGCCACAGCCAGCCCATGCTAGTCTTAGCAATTAAGCATGCATCTAGACTGGCCTCCTCTTTTGCAAAATCAACTAAATAGAGTTTGTCGTCTAATACACCCTTAAAAGCTAGTGAACCATCACTTCTTCTAAAGACAGACACATCTACATTTGTGAATAGACAATTATATCCCATATTACATAATTGACTTACGGATAACAAATTATATCCAAGCGACTCAACTAAGAATACATTAGAAATAGAGTGCTCATTTGAGATTGCAATCTTGCCTAATCCTTTAACCTTGCCTTGATTCCCGTCACCGAATATGATTGAATCTTAGGAATCTTTATTCTTGACGTAGGAGGTGAACATCTTCTTCTCCCCCGTCATGTGGTTTGTGCATCCGCTGTCGATAATCCAGCTTGATCCCCCGGATGCATAAACCTGCAAGGCAAATTTAGGCTTGGGTCTTAGGTACCCAACTCTTGTTGGGTCCCACAAGGTTAGTGACAATATCCTTAGGGACCCAAATGCAAGTTTTATCACCCTTGCATTTTGCCCCTAGTTTCATAGCAATCACTTTCCTATCCTTTCTACAAATTGCAAATGAAGCATTGCAAGCATGATAAATTGTAGAAGGTTCATTTATTATTTTCCTAGAAACATGAACAACATTTCTTCTAGGCATGTGATTACTAACATTTCTCCTAGCTAGATTTCTATCATGCATAATAGAAGAACTAGAAGCAACCATGGAATGAGCATCATAACTTTTATAAACATTTCTAGAATATCTCCTATCATGATACATGAAGGCATGGTTCTTTTGAGCACTACTAGCCATAGGGGCCTTCCCTTTCTCCTTGACGGAGATGGAAGCCTTATGGCTTGTTAAGTTCTTGACTTCCCTCTTGAAGCCAAGACCATCCTTAATTGAGAGGTGTCTACCAATCGTGTAGGCATCCCTTACAAATTTTAGCTTGTCAAATTCACTCTTGCTAGTCTTAAGTTGGGCATTAAGACTAGCCACTTCATCATTTAATTTAGAAATGCAAACTAGGTGTTCACTACAAGCATCAACATTAAAATCTTTGCACCTATTGCAAATCATAACATGTTCTACACAAGAGTTAGATTTATTTGCTACTTCTAGTTTAGCATTTAAATCATCATTAACACCTTTTAAAGTAGAAATGGTTTCATGACAAGTAGATAGTTCACAAGAAAGCATTTCATTCCTCTTAACTTCTAGAGCAAGAGAATTTTGTGCACTAACAAATTTATCATTCTCTTCATATAAAAGGTCCTCTTGTTTTTCTAGTAATCTATTCTTATCATTCAAAGCATCAATCAATTCATTAATCTTATCAATCTTAGTTCTATATAAGCCCTTGAATAAGCATGAATAGTCTATTTCATCATCATCGCTAGACTCATCCTCGCTTGAAGAAGCATAAGTAGTATTGTTTTGATTACATACCTTCTTCTCCTTTGCCATGAGGCATGTGTGATGCTCGTTGGGGAAGAGGGATGACTTGTTGAAGGCGGTGGCGGCGAGTCCTTCGTTGTCGGAGTCGGACGAGGAGCAATCCGAATCCCACTCCTTTCCAAGATGTGCCTCGCCCTTCGCCTTCTTGTAGTTCTTCTTCTTTTCCCACTTTCCACTCTTCTTTTCCTGGTCACTATCATTATCGGGACAATTAGCTATAAAATGACCAATCTTACCACATTTGAAGCAGGAGCGCTTCCCCTTCGTCTTGTTCTTGTTGGGGTGCTCCTTGCGACCCTTTAGCGCCGTCTTGAACCGCTTGATGATAAGTGCCATTTCTTCCTCATTAAGTCCGACCGCCTCAACTTGCGCCACCTTGCTAGGTAGTGCCTCCTTGCTCCTTGTTGCTTTGAGAGCAACGGTTTGAGGTTCGTGGATCGGGCCATTCAATGCATCATCCATGTATCTCGCCTCCTTGATCATCATCCGCCCGCTTACAAATTTCCCAAGAATTTCTTCGGGCGACATCTTGGTGTACCTAGGATTTTCATGAATATTGTTTACCAGATGTGGATCAAGTACAGTAAAGGACCTTAGCATTAGGCGAACGACGTCGTAGTCCGTCCATGGCGTGCTTCCATAGCTCCTTATCTTGTTGACGAGAGTCTTGAGCCTGTTGTATGTCTGGGTTGGCTCCTCCCCTCTTATCATCGCGAATCTCCCGAGTTCGCCTTCCACCAACTCCATCTTGGTGAGCATGGTGACATCGTTCCCCTCATGTGAGATCTTGAGGGTGTCCCAGATCTGCTTGGCATTGTCCAAGCCGCTCACCTTATGGTACTCATCCCTGCACAATGAGGCTAAAACCACAGTAGTAGCTTGTGCATTTTTATGAATCTGTTCATTGATAAACAAAGGACTATCCGAGCTATCAAATTTCATTCCACTCTCTACTATCTCCCATATACTAGGATGGAGAGAGAACAAGTGGCTACGCATTTTGTGACTCCAAAATCCGTAGTCCTCTCCATCAAAATGAGGAGGTTTACCAAGTGGAATGGAGAGTAGATGAGCATTGGTACTTTGAGGAATACGAGAATAATCAAAAGAGAAGTTTGAATTAACCGTCTTCTTTTTCTCATAGTCGTTGTCGTCGTCCTTTTGGGAAGAAGAGGATTCGTCGCTGTCGTAGTAGACTATCTCTTTAATGCGCCTTGTTTTCTTCTTCCTCCCATCTTTTCTTTTTGGCTTGAGCCCGAGTCAGTGGGCTTGTCCTCCTTTGGATCATTGACGAAGGACTCCTTCTCCTTATCGTTGACCACCATCCCCTTGCCCTTAGAATCCATCTCTTCGGGCGATTAGTCCCTTTCTTGAAGAGAATGGCTCTGATACCAATTGAGAGCACCTAGAGGGGGGTGAATAGGTGATCCTATAAAACTTAAACTTTAATGCCACAAAAACTTGGCTGGAGTTAGCACAATAAAGCCAAGTGGCTAGATAAGAGTCTTTGCAAGACACGATGACCACAAGAAGATCAATCACAGATAGACACAGTGGTTTATCCCGTGGTTCGGCCAAGTTCAACATTTGCCTACTCCACGTTGTGGTGTCCCAACGGACGAGGGTTGCAATCAACCCCTCTCAAGCGGTCCAAAGACCCACTTGAATACCACAGTGTTTTGCTTTGCTTTACTATATCCCGTTTGCGAGGAATCTCCACAACTTGAAGCCTCTCGCCCTTACACTTTGATTTTCACAAAGAAGCACGAAGTAAGGAAGGAATGAGCAACGCACACAAGACACGAAATCAGAGTACCAACACGCACACAAGTCAAAACAAGAGCTCACAACACAACCCGACGAGTTCACAACTCAAATGGAGCTCTAGTTGCTATCACAAAGAATCAAATGCGCGGAATCGAAGTCTTGGTGCTTAGGAATGCTTAGAGAATGCTTGGTGTACTCCTCCATGCGCCTAGGGGTCCCTTTTATAGCCACAAGGCAGCTAGGAGTCGTTGAGTGCATTCCAGGAAGGCAATTCTTGCCTTCTGTCGCCTGGCGCACCGGACAGTCCGGTGCGGATTTCTTTCCTTCTTTGGCGAAGCCGACCGTTGGCGCTTTGGAGCCGTTGGCGCATCGGACACTGACCGGTGCACACCGGACAGTCCGGTGCCCCATCTGACAGTTGGCTCTTGCCACGCGTCGCGCGCGGATTCCGCGGCCGACCGTTGGCTCGGCCGACTGTTGGCTCACCGGACAGTCCGGTGCACATCGGACAGTCTGGTGAATTATAGCCGTACGCCGTTAATCACTTCCCGAGAGCAGCAAGTTCGCCTGAGCCAGCCTGGCGCACTGGACACTGTCCGGTGCACCACCGGACAGTCCGGTGCACCCAGACAGAGCTGACTTTGGCTGAACAAAGCCATCTTTAGTTTCAACTTGATTTTTCCTGTTTCCAGCACTTAGACACAGTACATTAGTATCTAAAACAATGTACTAAGTCTGAGAAACATACCTTTATACTTGATTTGTACTTTGTCCACCATTTAACACTTAGACACTTATGTTGGACACTAAATCACCAAAATACTTAGAAATGGCCCAAGGGCACATTTCCCTTTCAGTTTCATATCCTTCACTGCTGGATTCTTCTTGAGCAACACTCTTGTCCATGTGGTCGGGCCCTTATCCTTGGTCCTTGGTTGGAGAACTCATTGAGCTATATATATACAAATACATATTAACACATATTAACATAAGCAATAATTAAATTCATATTAACAAATACCCTAACCCTTAACCACTAACACTAACCCTAAGCCCTAACCCTAACCCCTAATATTGTGATACGGATATTATCGAGATACGTATAGAGAGGGAGAGTCGTATAGGACGTAGAGAGAGAGAGAGATGGAGAGTCGTATAGAACGTATAGAGAGGGAGAGAGGGAGAGTCGTATAGAACGTAGAGAGAGATGGAGAGTCGTATAGAACGTATAGAGAGGGAGAGAGGAGGAGTCGTATAGGACGTAGAGAGAGAGATGGAGAGTCG
Organism: Zea luxurians; assembly: GCA_029449295.1. Classification (NCBI taxonomy): domain Eukaryota; kingdom Viridiplantae; phylum Streptophyta; class Magnoliopsida; order Poales; family Poaceae; genus Zea; species Zea luxurians. The sequence continues at coordinate 80,223,795 of JAOPSE010000009.1, forward strand.
TATAGAATGTATAGAGAGGGAGAGAGGGAGAGAGGAGGAGTTGTATAGGACGTAGAGAGAGATGGAGAGTCATATAGAACGTATAGAGAGGGAGAGAGGAAGAGTCGTATAGAACGTAGAGAGAGATGGAGAGTCGTATAGAACGTACAGAGAGGGAGAGAGGAGGAGTCGTATAGGACGTAGAGAGAGAGATGGAGAGTCGTATAGAACGTATAGAGAGGGAGAGAGGGAGAGAGGAGGAGTCGTATAGGACGTAGAGAGAGAGATGGAGAGTCGTATAGAACGTATAGAGAGGGAGAGAGGAGGAGTCGTATAGGACATAGAGAGAGAGAGAGAGAGATGGAGAGTCGTATAGAACGTATAGGAGGAGTCATATTACACATTAAGTTCATCTCTATCGCTAATCCTGTATTCTCAGGACTTTTCGACTCGCGTGTAGTGTATAGCTCTACATCAGCCTTATCTGAATCAGCCGCCATTACGTGGGGGCGAGTAAATGCATGATCTACACGCTTTATGTGTGACGCACGACGACAGTGGAACGATGAAAACCAATGTTTTATAGTAGTAGAGAAGAGTTGTAGACAGCGCACGATATCCAAGAGAATGCACTATGCACTCGATTCTGAGATATTGTTTCTCTGTACATGAAATTAAAGCATAAAATATGTAGCGTTTGGATCATAATGCATTTCTAAAATCAGATTCTCAGAGGTAAACCAATTGGAAGCTAAAAAAACATGCTTTCCACTGCTCTCTCCTCTCTCTCCCTCTCCCTCTCTTTCCTCTCTCTTCCCTCCCTCCCTCTCCCTCTCTTTCCTCTCTCTTCCCTTTCCCTCTCTCTCCTCTCTCTCCCTCCACTCTCTTTCCTATATATACACTCCCTCTCCCTCCTCTCTCTTCTCTCTCTCCCTCCCTCCACTCTCTTTCCTATCTCTTCCCTTTCCCTTTCCCTCTCTCCTCTCCTCTCTCTTCCCTCTCCCTCCTCTCTCTTCCCGGCCCTCTCCCTCTCCCTCTCTCTTACTCTCTGCAGAGACGCGCGCAGAGTTCCTAAACCCTAAACCCTCTCCCTCTCTTCCCTCTCCTTCCTCTCTCTTCCCTCTCTCTCTCACTCTTCCTAGGCCTAGGGTTTCAAGCGCGGCGGCGGCGCGTGCACGGCGGCGGCGGCGTGCCCGAGCGATTATAGTCGAAGAAGGGAGAGAGAGAGAGGAGAACTTACCTACGGCACGGGGACGACGGCGTGGACGACGGCGTGGACGACGGCGGAGAAGATCGCCGGGGCGAAATTTCGGCAGCCTGACGGCGGGAAGTGTAAAAGACAGGGCGTCAAAGACTTAGCGAAATTTTTGGCCCCGCGCGCGCTCCTTTATATAGGAGATATTTCTACTGGCGGTTGACAATGACAACCGCCAGTAGAAATCATTTCTACTGGCGGTTGTCATAGAGAACCGCCAGTAGAAATGCCTTCCACAGACTGGGAGGCCATTTATACTGGCGGTTTTCGTTGTGAACCGCCAGTAGTAATATTTTTAGTATATTATTTTTTATTGTATATTCATACATTAAGTATATAAATTTTTATACATATTAAATATATAAATATATATATTTAGTATACATAATATATATATTTATATATTACTTCTCTCTCTCCCTCCTCTCTCTCTCTCTCCTCTCTCTCTCTCTCCTCTCTCTCTCTCTTCTCTCTCCTCTCCCTAGCTCCTCTCTCTCTCCTCTCTCTCTCTCTCCTCTCTCTCTCCTCTCTCTCTCTCTCCTCTCTCTCCTCTCCCTAGCTCCTCTCTCCCCTCTCCCTCCTCTCTCTCCCTCCTCTCTCTTCCCTCTCTCTCCCTCCTCTATCTCTCCCTCTCTCTCCTCTCTCTCTCCTCTCTCTCTCTCCTCTCTGTCTCTCCTCTCTCTCCCTCTCTCTCTCTCCTCTATAGAAAGTCACTAGAATGCCCGTTCTTGCAGTGTTTAAATACTACGTCGTCTCCTGGCTTCGCGTCTCTCGTCACCATTGGTGTGAAGTTCTTTCACAAGTATAAGATCTGGTAAACATCTTTCCAAGTTCTTTCACAGCATCTTTTTTGAAGATGCTTGTTTCTTACTGCCTGATATATATATATTAGTTGAATAGTCCTCCCTGCTTTTATTTTACCTCGCGTTCTAGGACGCGCTGAAGAACGGGCATTTTGGATGTGCAAAGTGCTGCATACGCACGGACGGTAAGTGCTGGACCTGCTTCGAGCGCATTGGCAACAATATCTCTCTCTCCTCTCTCTCTCTCTCTCCTCTCTCTCTCTCCTCTCTCTCCTTTCTCTCTTCTCCCTTTCTCCTATCTCTCTCCCTCTCTCTCTCCTCTCTAGAAAGTCACTAGAATGCCCGTTCTTGCAGTGTTTAAATACTACGTCGTCTCCTGGCTTCGCGTCTCTCGTCACCATTGGTGTGAAGTTCTTTCACAAGTATCAGATCTGGTAAACATCTTTCCAAGTTCTTTCACAGCAAGTTTTTTGAAGATGCTTGTTTCTTACTGCCTGATATATATATATATATATATATATATATATATATATATATATATATATATATATATATATATATATATATATAGATTGTATATTATGAGCCCTGGGCTTCCTTTAGTTATTGGAAGCCCAGGCCAGACAGTGTAATCCGGTCGAGCCGGACCAGGTCCAGACGTCTATAAAAGAAAATTCGTAGTGCTAGGGATCAGTTTTTACGCCCCATCTCGATTCATTAGCGACGGTTGCCAGGCCGGCGGTGGCGGCGGTTCCCAGGCCGACGGTGGCGGCCCCCGATCCAGAGGGCGAGCGGCTGCGGCAGCGCCCTTATGCGGTGGCGGCGGTTTCTAGGCCGGCGGTGGCGGCCCCCGATCCAGAGGGCGAGCGGCAGCTGCGCCCTTGTGCGGTGGCGGCGATTCCCAGGCCAGTGGCCGCAACTCCATTACCTCGACGCGCGGTGGCGGAGGTTCCTCGATCTGCAGCGAGGCCCTTGTGCAGGCAAGCGGCGGCGTCCCCGAAGCCCCGAGGAGGCGGCACTTCCAAGGCCGGCGAGCAAGCGACGCCCGTCGACGTGCGAGTAGCGACGGCGACGCATGAGGCGCGATGTTCGAGCGAGCGACGTCACGGAAGGGGCGAGATGCGCGCAGCGATGATCGCGCGTGACATCCTCTGATCCGGCGCATTTTTCTTTTCGTTTATTGTGTTTTATGCCTACCACATGTATTATTTACGCTAAAAATTGTATGTTTTTATGCTTTAACACAGAGTTCGTATATCAGTTTACTGCATGCACATTTGAAAGGCAATTCCTTGATTTATGCTGTTCTTAATTTGCGCGCATGCAATGGAAAGTCCCACGATTTTGCCATAATTTTTGGATCTGTATAAAAATAGAAACCGCATGCATGCGGCTGCCATGTTTTTCGGATCTGTCATAAAAATAGGATCGTAATAACAACCTACTAAAGCTATCAACCTCTAATTGACTCGGTATTTACGCTTATAATTGAGGGATTTTATGCTCAAAACTTAAGGTTTTTACGCTCCACCCGGAGATGCGTCCACCAGTGAACAACATGCCAGATTTTTTACGCAGTGTAAGGAATTGCATAAATACCTACACCGTGTAGTATAATTTGTTTCAGTATACATCATAAACTAGTTCTAATGCGTTTAGTTGCATGGCTGTTGGAGGGATCCTATATTTATGAAGGAAATAAAACATTAAATGTGATTTTTTGTTTCTATGCATGCAATTCATTTTCTTTCATTGCATATTCTTTCCATAATAAATTCGTGTGCATGCAGCCTGTAGCAGATTTTTACGCAGTATACCGAATTGCATAATTATCTACACAGTGTAGCATATTTAGTATCAGTATATAGCATAAAATGGTCATTACGAGTTTTAGTTGCATGTCTGTTTCAGCGATCCTAAATTTATGGAGGAAATAAAGCATTTAAAATAGAAACCGCCACACATATCTTTCCTAAATTTACGCGCATGCAAGGGAACGTGATTGACTCATGCATGCATTTTGCCATAATTTTAGGATCTGTATAACCGCATGCATGCGACTGCCATGTTTTTCGGATCTGCCATAAAAATAGGATCGTAATAACAACCTACTAGAGCTATCAACCTCTCACATTGGCTCGGTATATACGCTTATAATTGAGGGATTTTATGCTCAAAACTTAAGGTTATTACGCTCCAACCCGGAGGTGCGTCCACTAGTGAACAACATGCCAGATTTTTTACGCAGTGTAACGAATTGCATAAATACCTACACCATGTAGTATAATTTGTATCAGTATATATCATAAACTAGATTTAATGTGTTTTAGCTGCATGACTGTTGGAGGGATCTTATATTTATGAAAAAATAAAACATTAAATACGATTTTTTGTTTCTATGCGTGTAATTCATTTCCTTTCATTGCACATTATTTTTATCATAAATTCGTGTGCATGCAGCTGGTAACAGATTTTTACGCAGTATATCGAATTGCATAATTATTAACACAGTGTAGCATATTTAGTCTCAGTATATATCATAAAATGGTCCTTACGCGTCTAGCTGCATGGCTGTTGCAGCGATCCTAGATTTATGGAGGAAATAAAGGATTTTAAAAACAGAAACTGTCGCACATATCTTTCCTAAATTTATGCGCATGCATTGGATCGTGTTTGACTCATGCATGCATTCCTTTTTTTTGCGCTAACAGACGTGGGGCAGGTGGCGCACCCGACAGCCTGTTTGGGCGCGCTGGTTGAACCAGTTTGCAGGGGTGGTCGGCCTGGGCTTCCTTTAACTATTGGAAGCCCAGGGCTCCCGTTATACCTACCCTATATATATATATATATATATATATATATATTAGTTGAATAGTCCTCCCTGCTTTTATTTTACCTCGCGTTCTAGGACGCGCTGAAGAACGGGCATTCTGGATGTGCAAAGTGGTGCATCCGCACGGACGGTAAGTGCTGGACCTGCTCCGAGCGCATTGGCAACAATAGCTCTCTCTCCCTCTCTCTCTCCTCTCTAGAAAGTCACTAGAAAATCGTGTAAAATTACATGCTTCGGTTTGTCGCTAACAATAATCAATTACATGACATGTCCTAACAATAATCAATTACATGACAACTATATAATCTAGGGAGATATTGTTCTGCCTTGTCCATCGTGGCGTACCCAGGGCATCGAATTGCGTGGGATGCTTCGCTCAACGTTCCTTATCTTGGTTGGATGGTCTATGAAAAGAGACATGTCGTTGAACGGGTTAAAATCCTCTAAATCAGATACACCATCAACTCCTATAGCTTGTTGTTTTCCAGGAAAAACTACATGCTTCGGGTTGTTGGTGCTTTTCTTCTCATTGTTAGAAATGATCTGTTCAGCATAGAAGACCTGTGCAGCACGATTAGCAAGGATCCATGGGTCATCTTTGTAACCTACCTTACTTAGATCAAGAACTTTGACCCCATAGTTGTCTACTGTGACATGTTTGTCTTTAACCCATTGACATCGGAAAACCGAGATCTGAAATGTACCACAGTCTAGTTCCCATATGTCCTCAATAAAGCCAAAATATGTAATAATCTCACCAATTTCATCATCTATGGCCTCGCATCGAACACCACTGTTTTGTGACATGCTCTTTTTATCCTTGGACTTGGTACAAAATGTGAATCCACTAATGTCATAGGTTTGCCATGTGGTGACCTGGCGTGATGGTCCAGATGCCAACCCCTTGATGGTTTTTTCTTCTATTGTTTCTCCACGTGGAATGTCCTTCACCATTAGCCATGTGTTGAACCGCTGCTTATGTTGCTTCATTACCCAATCAGCCGTATGCCCAGGATTTTGCTCGTGAAGCTCATTGATGTGTTGTTGGATAAATGGCTCTATTATCGCTAGTTGATGTAGGATGTTGTGATGTGCCTCAAGTACTATATTGTAATCTGGTGGGATGAAAGATTTCCGTCCCATCCTCCCGCTTCCATACAATCTACCCTCGTGTCGTGACGGAGGCAGACCTATTGCAACCTGGTCTTTTAGGATACTATTGCAGAATGGACCTCCGGACTCAATGGCCTCTTCGGTACAGTACCCCTCTATCATGGATGCCTCGGGACGAGCACGGGTTGATACATAGCCATTCAGTATTGACATGAAACGCTCGTACGTCCACATTTCATGCAAGTACATAGGACCCAATGCCTCTATTTGTGGCACCAAGTGCACCACAAGGTGCACCATAATATCAAAGAACGATGGAGGGAAACACATCTCAAACTGTGATATTGTCTCCACTGCGAATTCATGAAGAGATGCCAACTCATCACGGTCAATTACCTTTTGTGAAATTCTGTTGAAAAAGTAGCACAACCGTGTGATTACCATCTTTAAAAACAAAGGATTTATAGCCCTGATGGCAATAGGTAGGAATGTAGTCAGCATGACATGACAATCATGTGAGTTGTAGTTGGTGACTATCAGGTCTTTCATTGACACAATACTCCGTATGCTAGAGCAGAATCCGGATGAGACTTTCAAATTCTTAAGCCAAACACACATCGCATGTTTCTCATCTACATTGAGATTGTAGCTTGCTGCTGGGAGATGATACTTCCCATTTTCTTGAAGAACAGGATGTAGTTCCTTTTTTATGCCTAAATTTACCAAGTCCATGCGTGAATTGAGCCCTTCTTTTGTTTTGCCCTTTATGTCTAGCAAGGTGCCAATTATGCTTTCAAACACGTTCTTCTGAACGTGCATACCATCGATCGCATGCCGCACATCTAACTCTTTCCAGTAAGACAAGTACTCGAAGAAAATAGACTTTTTCTTTAATATAGCCCCTGGAGCTGGTTTGGCATCCTTCCTTGTTTTTTCCGTCTTTTGTCTTCTTCCCGAAAACAAACTTGATATTCCTGACTATTTCAAAAACTCTATGACCTTTATTGTTACCCGATGGAGCAGTAGAATATAGTTCACCATTATTGTCAAAGTACTTATCCATCTTTCGCATGCGGTACCTGTGTCCTTCCAATAAAAAGCGTTTGTGCCTCATGTACACTATCTTCTTAGATGCAATAAGGGACACGTAAGCAGTTTCATCAATGCATACTGTGCAGCCAACCTTTCCCTTAAACTGGCTTGATAATGTGAAGAGTACAGGGTAATCGTTGATCGTAACAAAAATAATTGCTCTCAGCGTGAATGAATCTTTACGATACTCATCCAACATTTGAACACCCGTTACCCACAATATTTTCATATCCTCCATTAAGGGCTCTAAAAATACATCCATATCAACTCCAAGTTGTGTAGGTCCAGAAATAAGCATGGTTAGCAAAATGTACTTCCGTTTCTGCATCAACCATGAAGGAAGGTTGTATATGGTGAGGATCACTGGCCATGTGCTATGCTTGCTGCTCCTTTCAGCAAATGGATTCATTCCATCAGTACTCAGTGCGAACCTAACATTTCTTGGTTCATCGGCAAAGTCTCGGTGGTTCTCATTGAAATCTTGCCACTGCTTCCCATCGGCTGGATGTCGAAGCTTCCCATCATTTTTGTGCTCATCAGAAGCATGCCAGCTCATAAGTTTGGCATCCTCAGGGTTAGCGAACAAACACCTCAATCGATCGACGACGGGGAGGTACCACATCACCAAAGCAGGAATCTTTTTGAGCGCATAATAGTCTACTTCTTCTTTTTCTTTGCTCGTGGATTTTGAAGTCTTCGTTTTGGCTTTCTTTCGCTTCTTCCCTTTAGACACAGATGCAACACACTCTTCCTCTCGATAGTCTTTATTTGTCTTGTACCTACTTGCACCACACTTTGGGCAGCTCTCCAAGTCTTTATAATCATCACCTCGATAAAGGATACAGTGATTTCTACACGCGTGGATCTTCTCCACGCCCATAGTGAGTGGACTGATTAGTTTCTTTGCATAGTACGTGTTAGCAGGCACTTTGTTCTCCTTTGGAAGCATGTCTGCGACAATACTCAAGAACGCATCGAAGCCAGCATCAGACAGACCATATCTAGCTTTTAACATCAACAGCTTTAACACAGACCGGAGCGTCGTGAACTCTTTGGTACAACCCTTAGACTCGTCATACAAAGGCTCTTTTGCTGCCTTCTTCAGGGACTCCATACCTTTCATGAAGAACATCGATGGATCTGTATGACGACGCAACATTGCCTCTAACAACTCTGCATCTTCCTCGTCCATAACATTTGGCAGAACATGGGTTCTTTCACGTTCATTTCCTCCGGCGTAACCATGATCAGTAACATTTGGCACTACATGTTCGCTCTGTGGAAGAGGTTGTTGTGTCTCGTGAACGAACTGAAAGCTGTCGTCGATGTGTTTCCAGCTGTATAAGGCGAAGAGCTACCCTCTCCATGCTTTGTCCAAATTATGTAATCCTTCACAAATCCTCGGCATACCATATGAGATATGATTTGTTCTGTGTCATCAAATACAACAGCATTTTTGTAGTCCATGCATGGACAATATATGTGCTTTGTCTTTGTTCTCCAAGCATGGTTCGTAGCGACAACAATAAACTTATGGACCTCAGATATGTATGATGGATCTAGCCTTGATAAGTTATACATCCAGGATATCCTCTCCATCATCACCTGTAAAAAAAGTAACATAAAACACACAAGACACACAAATTGGCAAGAGAAACATATACCAATAGGCGGTTGGATCGATTAGGCAACCTAACTACTTTATCTCTAACACATGGTGAAACCCTAGATCCAAAATGTGGCTAAAATAGAGGAAAAATGAACAAAATTTGGCAAAAGAAACATAAGCCAAACTTTCCTAGCAACTAATAAACAAAAAATCTTAATACCCAAACCTATCTCTAACACATGGTGAAAGCCTAGTTTCAAAATGTAGTTAAAATTGAGCAAAAATGAACAATAATTGGCAATTGAAACATAATTAAACCAACCTTTCATAACAATTAATAAAAACAATCTTAATTACCAAACCTATCATCCTCCCTCTCCATACAACATATTCACCATTCATTAAGCAACTAAATATGTGTCATGGATAAACTTATTTGAGAACTAAACATGAAAAAGGAGAGGGAATAGACAAAATCTAACCATCTTAAGCAACCTCATTTGAGGAAATAGAGAAAATAACCTAGCTATACTCTTCTCTCTCACATGTAAAACCCTAGATCCAAAATGTGGCTAAAATTGAGCAAGAATGAACAAAAATTGACAAAGAAACATAAACCAACCTTTCTTATCCACCTTCTTCTAAAAAATGAAGACCAAAACCTCCCCCCTTGTATTTTGTGAAATCTGGACCTCCAAAATCGCCTCCAATGGAAGTTGGCTGCGAGCTACAGCTCCTGTCGGGGGGAGGAAGAGTGGTATTTATAACAGATAGTTCACTGGCGGTTGGCTTGAAAAACCGCCAGTGGAAACCTATTTCAACCGCCAGTGGAAATAGGGTATTTCCACTGGCGGTTCTGTTACACCAACCGCCAGTGGAAACTAGATTTTCACTGGCGGTTGTTTTACACCAACCGCCAGCGGAAATATCTTATTTCCACTGACGGTTGTGTTAAGATAACCGTTAATGAAAATAGGTTTCCACTGGTGGTTCCCAAGCCGGGTCCACCTGGTTTTTTTACTGGCGCGCGGTAACTGAAACCACCAGTGATAATTTATTGGTGCCGCATGCTTTGAGCTCTTTTCTACTAGTGGCTATTTATAAGTTCGAGCTTGCTTTTAGTACTTCAAATTCTCCTTTGGGATTAAACATCGAAAAAACATATTATAAAGCATTAGAAAGTGTCAAATTTTATGGTCCTTAAACATTCTCCCCTTTTTAAAACTAGAAATGTTTCTTAAGGAGTAGATCAAAAAAAATTGACGAAATGCATTATGTAGACTGACTTCCCCTATATATACGATGAACTAGTCATCATTTGGTCAAGGAGCTGACAGCTGATCGTGAGGGTTGGTGACGGAAAGAAGAGTCAGCAAAAGGTCCACGGTGGGCGAAAGCTGATAGCTAGCAAGTGGCATGTTGTCCGTCACAAAAGAATGCCGTGCTTGATAAGTAAATGAAATCAGAGACGTGGCCTTTGAAAATGGCGCACGCGCTAGGATCTTTTGCAAGTACCTGTACCATAGATGCATTAGTTGGAAATAATGCATTTAGAATGGATTACTTATAAAAGAACATTTATGGGAGTGAGAGCGACCATTGATTCGTGCATTCACAATTTCACATCGTTCCCAATTTTAAATTCACACGTCTTGTAAGGGCATGTATAACCCATAAAAATGGTTGTCTATATGTGTGTTGAAAAAAGACGTGTAGACAATATAAATCACAAATTATACAATGAGTTGTCTATTTATACTGTTATTGAATAGCAAAAGTGCCATGCGGACTATCTGTGGTGGCGACTCGGACGGTCCGCACGTGCGTGGAATCAGTTAGGGTTCTAGATTTTTAGCGAGATTTGTTAGCAAAACATGTGGGATTAACTTGAGAAGCGACTTGTAACGGATCCAGACCTCCACTCTTTATATAGACGAAAGGGTACGGCCGATTGAACCCCACAATTGATCCAATCAAATCTACTTATCAATTTTATCTATTTGCATCATTCTTCCAATTCCTAGGAGTAGGAGTAATCTAGCCTTAGTTTTAGATCTAGTTTAGTCTTGCACAACAATCTCTCTTCGACTCTACGTCGATTAGAGACGCATCGGGCAGCCCGACTTGGAGCAACGCCTTGGAACTCTCCTCCTCGACGAGATCTCTCCCGGGGGCGAGTTCTACGGGTTTTCACGGAGAAGACCCTCTACGCCACTGCGGGCCGTCCGACCCCAAGTGTGGATCGTCTGGAGAGTGCAAAGGATGATCCGCTCCTGCACCCAGGTCACGGATCGTCCGGCCCTGTGCCGCGGACCGTCCGTGCCTCCGTAGAGAGCATCGTCGCACGGTACATTTCTAGTGTTTGGGTCCAGATCGACACCAACAACTGTCTATAAATTTTTAATTCATGTGTGAAACAAATTCTAGTGTTTGGGTCCAGATCGACACCAACAACTGTCTATAAATTTTTAATTCATGTGTGAAACAAAGGCCACAACAGTCGTATAGTGGTGACGTGGTGTCTTACCGTCTTTTGTATTGGAGCATAGGCCGAAACAGTCTCTTAACGAAAGGACGACCTATGCATCTCTCCTCCTTAATTCGTGTCCATGTTCGATTTTTTTTCATTTAATTACTGTTTACATGGCTCCTTAGAGACAGCGTATTTAATGTCGCTGTACTTGCCTAATTGATATTCAGAGACCGGTGATCCAAGTGCCTTTATTTTTTTAGGAGACGAGGGGCTGAGGCCCATCGATAAACTTAAACTAAAGTAGCAGAATAGGTCACCCAAGCCAAAAAAAAAAGGAACGAACAAAGAAAAAGAAACGATCACACAAGTCATAAATCAAACGGGGGATTGAACTTCTTTTGACCCTATAGACTAGCAGGGACAAGCCTTTGAAAGTTGCCTGGATTCAAGAAAGTTGGCTTCTTCTGAACATGAGCTCATTTCTAGCTGATCATATTGTTGAAAAGATCATAATTATGGCACTCATGAAGAAGCAAGAGCCCAGTATTTTTAGCTGGCCATATTGTCGCTAGGTAACCGAGCACGGCTAGACTCGCCTACTCAACGAGCTAATGTTCATGCAAATGTTCTAGTAATATCCTATTATAGTAGTGACGTTGTCCGCAGATGCAATGACCGGAGAAGAAACCAACAAGTAACATTATCATGTTTATGCTAATGTTCAAATCCTAAGAGTCGCATGGTGATTTCCTACACACCGTAAACTTGTAGCCCGGTGTCACAAATGGGCTTATCGATCATGCTAATGTCCCTATATATAGTCTGAAACACCATAGGATTCAACATTTACTGACCTCAGTTGCTTCATCTTAGTGGTTGTGTAAGGCTCTAGGGGAATGTACTTCGCTCAACCTCTAACCTCTCCCATGAACCATTAGCTATTGTTTTAACAGCTAGCTATTAGCTCATGGCCTGATTAATGAGCCCGGACGCGCTAGCCACAGCTTGTCGTAGGTTTTCTAATATGCACTAGTAGAAAAAAGCTCAAAGCCTACGGAACGATATATTTTTATAGACGGATTCGGTTATCAACCGACTGTGCTATTTTTAGTGGCGGTTTCTTAAAAAAACCGCCACTAAAAATCGTATTTTTACAGGCGGTTCCTTAAGAAAACCGCATGTAAAAATCCATGATTTTTAATGGTGGGTTTCTTAAGGATCCGCCAGTAGAAATCGATTTCTAGTGGCGGTTTTCTTAAGGAAGAGCCACTAGAAATCATTTTATTCTTAATTTTTCGAGTTTTTCAAACGACCTCGTATGACAAAACCACCAAAATAAAAGTTGTAGATCTCTAAAAGTTATGAAACTTTGTAGTTGACAACTTTTTTATTTGAAGTCATTTCGGTTCTCAAAAAATGAATCTAAGTATGTCAAATTTAAAATTCAAATTTTGCAAACTACCTCGGATGAAAAAGTGTCAAAATAAAAGTTGTAGAACTTCAAAAGTTATTTAACTTTGTAGTTGATAACTTTTTTATTTGAATTCGTTTAGGGTCTCAAATAAGTAATTTATACTCAAATAGTTGTAATATGTGGACAAAACAACTACAAACTAGACACAAAGCATGTCATAAACGGAGTTGTAATATGTACACGTGAGGGTGAGGTCGACGGTTCGAATACCAACAACCGCGTAGCGCGCGTAAAATGCCGCGACTTGTGACTTCGGCGGAGGTGAGCAGAGGCCCCCCTAATAAAAATATTTTTTTACTATTTTTAAAATCTGTTTTATGTTTCCTGGAAACGATTTGCACTGGCAGTTTTATTACGTCGACCGTCAGTGAAAATTGATTTTCACTGTCGGTTTTATTACGCCGACCGCCAGTAAAAATCGATTTTTACTGGCAGTCCTCAGTTACCCACATGTAAAAATGATGATTTTTACTGGCCCCTAGCACTGACGGTTACGAAAAACGCCACTATAAATAGGTTTACGACCGCCACTATAGAGCTTCTCAGTACTAGTGATGGGTGTGTGTGACGTGCTAATTTTTTGTCAGAATTCCTTGGGCTATGAACTAATACATATACATGATATGGCAAAGTGTTCGTTAGTTGCTATATATGTGTAATACTCAAAATTTCATAAAAGGAATATATTGAGGATTTCCTTATTTTATGTGCCACATTTGCATCATAAAAAGAGCATACATATAATTTAAAGATGAATTAAAACAATGATAAAAAAATATGCATCATGTTAGAGTTTTGCTTGTGCATTCAATACAATAGTAATAAAATGAGTGAAAATATAATATTGATAATGAGGTGGAGAATTAAAGGAAATGGGAAGAAAAGAAAAGAAAAGGAGAGTATATAATACAAAGAGAAATTATATTTTTAGAATTGGTACCTCTTAATTTTTCAATATAATTAAGAATAAATTTAGCACAAGTTTGAATTCAAATTCAAATTGGAATTCAAAATATTTATGAATAAGAAAACAGAAAATAAAACATAAAAGAAAAAGAGAAAGAGGACTTACCTGGGCTGCAGCACTCATTTTAGCCCAGCCAGGCTTTCCTCTGTGCGTCGCGCGGCCCACTCCACTTCCGCGCTGTCACTGTCGCCGACGGATAGGCCCCCCTGGTCAGCCGCAGCCGGGGGGGTTTGGACGCACTTATCTCGCTTACGTGTGGGGCCAACATGTCGGCCGTCTTCAACCACCGTGCCGACCTTCGCGGGAACGATATCAGCAGAACCCGCGTGAGCTGGATCTCTGGGTGAGCCTCATCAAAGTCGTCCGCAGACTCCATGGAGTCTATTTGACGGGCCCCGCGACCTCCTCGCCCCCATACCAATCCTTCACCTCGCCGCTAACTCGCCTGAGTCCCATCACAGCCGACTGAATCGTTGCCGCCAATGCCACCGGTCCCGCATAGCGGCAACACCCTACGACCGCCACCATTATCTGATCCGGGGAGCTTCGGTTCTGCCCGCTGTGGGTGTTTCCAGGCTCGCTGCGCGCGATTGACAGTCGTTGGCGAGCGAATTCGTTGACGGAGTCGAAGCACCGCCGCGACCGCGCTCGCTGCCATGGACAAGGAGTTCGGCACTACGATTCATGGTATTACCACTGCCCTGGCACTTGTTAACTCATTAGGATCGAGTAGATAGTTTCGGGTTCGCTTTTGGGGCAGTGAAACGTCGGTCAGTGCTCGCTGGGGACGTCCGCCGCGGGAGGGAAACTGTCACACCCGGTTTTGGAAGGCAAACCAAGTGCGAACTATGTACGTGCCAGGATCAGAACTCACGTACACAGCGATTACATAAATGAACATCAATGCACATTGCTCGAATAATAACTTAAAAGAGTATTAACTTATTACATCACAGAGTCATAGACATCCACATAGTCATCAACTTAACAGTTAAATCAAAATGCTAGCGAAACGCAGTAAAGATAAGGCCTTCACAGGCAGCTGACTGGGGGTTGCCGCCAACCCACACCTAGAATTCGTCGTAGTCTTGGAACTCCTGGAAGTCTCCTTCCACGGCTTCGTCTTCTCCTGAGCAGTGGTTACAATGCGGACAACCTGGTGTTTGGTGGTAAAGCAAGGATGAGTACACATCAACGTACTCAGCAAATGTCCCGTTTGGCTGAGGTGGACTAGCTTTATGTGGGGTTAGGCTCAAGCAGTTGCTTTTAGTTGGTCAGGTATTTATCATTAGTAGAAGCCAGATTTTAGCATTAACCAACCCATGAACCATTTCCTCATCGAGGAACAACATCATCATATTCGAACCAAAACCATAACATAATCCTTGTATTTCGAACCATCTGACTCTCTAATCAAAGAGGATCCCAAGGCTGCTCTTAACCGTGAGCACGGCTGATATATCAGTTTCACTACCCTCTGCAGAGGTCGCACACTTTACCCATGAGTCATGATTCCCTTTCTACCCGGGGAGAGCTAATCCCCATTGACCACTACCTAGGTGGTCCGGCAGGGTATCACTACGTAGCTTTTACAAAGATTCCCTAGAGATAATAGCTGCCCGTTAGGTTTCTCCAGTTTGATAAACACAGTACTCCTCCCCGCAGGAGAGTGACTAACAAAAGCAAAACGAAAGAACCTCGGCACTCAGCCTCGGCAGAGCAAGCACTGTGCCTGGACCCCATTGACGGCACGACGGCGAAGCAACTACACCTCTAGTTCCTCTAATTAATTAGCTAAGGGCGCCCCATTTCACCCTCATGGTTGCACTGTTATCCCGGGTGGTCTCTCAACGAACAGGTCCTTACAGAGAGGTACTCAGGAAACAGCCTGAGCCCCCTAGAGTATCACAAGATCATCAACATCATCAGGATAACAGTATCGTAAATATTCACATCATGTTCATTGATTAAGTTAAGGCAGTAGCAGAATGCTAACCATAATAGCCCATAAGGTCATCAAGGATAAAGTAAAGTGTAAAGCTAGTCAATCCTTAGGTTTCAAGTAAGTAATGCGGGGTAGTAAGTTATAAATGAATAGGACATAATGGGTCAGAGGACACTTGCCTTCACCAAACTGCTGATCCGGAACTTCCTCTGCAACTCCCTCGGGAAACACAGACTGCTCGTTGTCTACGTAAAGTAATCATTCACACTATGCACTTGGGAAATGACAAACAAAAACAATATACCAAACATATGCAGCAGAGAGAGATCACAAGTTCATAATAGAAAAGGGATAGGCACTCTGGTATTCTCTAGGTTTGGGGTAGAGGGCTATGCAAAGTGATTCATTATCCACTAATCAGGTTTAAGTCAGTGGTGGGATTAAATCATTATCTGGTTTTAAGTTCCTAAACTTAGGTGTTTAAGTCCATAAACTTAAGTGCTCCAACTTTTATTAAAGTCTACCATCTTTTATTTACCTCAAATAAGGTTCCAATAACCTTAATCCTATCCTAATGATTAACCATTAATTGGGACATAGAAACAGCAGGGAAACATTGCATAAACAGATAGATAATAATATTATGAACATTTTGCAATTTGAAGCACCTAATTTGGAGTTCATATGGCAAAGTTATGAATTTTACATGTTTAGGGGTTAAAAATATACCCTAAGGGCCTATTTTGAATTAAATAAAAGGTCCGGGGACCTAACTGCGAGAAACCAGGGACGGCGGGCGCAATTTCCAGAAAACAGGGGGGTTCTTTAAGAAAACGCGCGTGCGAAGGGGTACCGGGCTCCTACCTTCGTTGGATCTCAAATGGACGACCAAGATTAGATCCTGCGGGCGGGCGCGCGGGCGCGCGACGGCGTGAGCGGCTGACAGGCGGGGCCGGGCGGGCAGCGCGGGCGCGGCGGCTGACAGGCGGGGCCAGCGGGCAGCGCGGGCGCGGGCGACTGGCAGGCGGGGCCGGGCGGGCAGAGCGAGCGCGGGCACGGCGACTGACAGGCGGGGCCCAGTTGGCAGGGAGGCGGGGCGCGGGGGAAACGGCTCTGGGCCGTTGGATCTTGGGCGGACGGCTGAGGTTGGGTTCGGGCTATTTGAAACAGGGTCGTCCGATCTGAGATGGACGGCGGGGATGGGGTGGCTGGCTGCTGTCTCCTTCCCCAGCCAGCTGAGGTGGCGGCGCCCGTCCCCGCGGCGGAGGTGCTCGCCGGAGACGAGGGGCGCGGGGGCCCTGCGGGTTCTTGGGGCGATCTGAATGGCCGGGGAGGTTGGGGAGGGCACGGGGAACCTTTTGGTGGGGACTAGGTCGGGGCAGGGGCACCGGAGGGGGGCGGTTCACGGCGAAGCGGCTCGGCGGCGGCGCTAAACAACTCCGGCGAGGAATTAAACGCGATAGAGAGCAAAACAAAGGTCAATAGGGGCGGGAGAGGTTCCTTACCTCAAGGCGGGCTCCGGGGACTCCTCGGTGGCGGCGACGACGCGACGACGGCCCGGGTCGACGACGGCGGCTGCACGGAGGACGGCGGGTGAGCGCGGGCAGAGAGAAATAGGGAGGGGAAGGGGAAATTGGAGCGCGTTCCGGGTTGCGGACGTCGGGGCGAAGCTCACCGTGGCAATGGACACGGCGGAGCTCCAACGGCGACCGGGAAACGAGCTCGGAACGGCGGGGTTTACGGCGGCGGCGCTCTGGCGTGCGCGCAGCGAGGGAGAGGCGAGAGAGGGGGCCTGCAGGTGCGCAAATGAGGGAGGGGGAGATGGCGAGCGAGGTTCGGGGCTCAAGTGGCCAAGGGCGAGGTGGGGCGAGCCCCACGCGCGACGTGGGCGCGGAGACCGCGGCACGCGCGGCGGCGGTTACGCGAAGACGACGGGGCTGACAGAGGGGGCCCATGGGCAGAGAGAGAGAGCGAGGGAGCGGGCGCACGCGGGGAACGGTTGCGCCGACAGGCGGGGCCCGCGGGCAGAGAGAGCGGGAGGGGGAGGGCGTGCGCGCGGGGTGGGCCTGATGGGCTGAAAGGCCGAGGGGGGCGTGGGTTTGGGCTCTTTTCCCTTTTCTTTTTATTCTGGAATTTGCTTTCTCTTTTCTTTTTATTTTCTCTATTTGATTCAAATTCAAATGAGCCACAAATTCAAATTAGACTTTTTTGAGAATTATGCACCAAACAAAAGTGAAATCTAGGGTTCAACATGATGCAACAGTTCACACTCCCTTAGGGTTTAACCTATCACACTATTATTACAAATAAAATAAGCACTTTTCTCCTATAGAAATGAGAAAGAAAAGATTAGGGAAGGATGAGAAAAGGGAAGTAACACCTGAATTTGTGAATATGAGCAAAGAAATTTTATACCCCCAAATTCAGGGTGTTACAAACCTATCCCCCTTAAAAGAATCTCGCCCCGAGATTCAGGGTTGGTCAGCAAAGAGTTCAGGGTATTTGGCCTTCAGATCATCTTCTCGTTCCCAGGTTGCTTCTTCCTCGGAGTGGTGACCCCATATGACTTTGCACATTCTGATGGTATTCCTCCGGGTGACTCTGTCTGCGAACTCCAGAATCTGCGTTGGCTTCTCTATGTATGTCAGATCCTCCTGGACTTCCAAACCCTCCACTGGCAACTGTTCTTCTGGTACTCGCAGACACTTCTTCAATTGCGACACGTGAAACACATTGTGCACTGCCGACAAACTTTCTGGTAGGTTGAGTTGGTAAGCCACATCTCCACGCTTTGCTTGAATCTGATATGGTCCAACATACCGGGGTGCTAACTTGCCTTTAACTCCGAACCTTCTGACTCCCCTGATAGGTGACACCTTCAGATAGACGAAATCCCCCACTTCGAAACTCAGTTCTCTTCTCCTTCGGTCCGCATAGCTTCGCTGCCTTGATTGTGCCGTCTTCAGATTCTCCCGAACCATTTTGATATTCTCTTCGGCTTCAAGCAAAATGTCGGGGCCAAACACCTGTCTCTCTCCAGGCTGGTCCCAATGCAGCGGAGTCCTACAACTCCGTCCATAGAGTGCCTGAAACGGTGACATCTTCAAGCTGGCCTGGTAACTATTGTTATAGGAGAATTCTACATAAGGTAACCGTTTGTCCCATCCTGACTTGTCTTGCAACGCACAGGCTCTCAGCATATCTTCTAGGATCTGGTTAGTTCTTTCAGTCTGACCGTCTGTCTGCGGGTGATAAGCCGAACTGAAGTTCAAATGGGTGCCCAAAGCTTCTTGTAGTTGCTGCCAAAAATGAGAGGTGAACTGCGTTCCTCGATCTGACACTATCTTCTTCGGCACACCATGAAGGCAAACTATCCGTGACATGTATAACTCAGCTAACGTTGCTCCGGTATATGTGGTCTTCACAGGTATGAAATGGGCCACCTTTGTTAAGCGGTCCACAACCACCCAGATGGAATCATAGCCGGCCCGGGTACGGGGTAGGCCAACTATAAAATCCATCCCGATCTCATCCCACTTCCACTGAGGAATCTGCAATGGCTGCAACAATCCGGCGGGCCTTTGATGCTCTGCTTTGGTTCTCTGACAGCTATCACAGATGGCGACATATTCTGCGATCTCTCTTTTCATGCCATACCACCAAAACCTCCCTTTTAAATCCTGGTACATCTTTTCACTTCCCGGGTGTATGGAGTAGGCTGTCTCATGAGCTTCCATTAGGATCAGCTCCCGAATAGGTTTGAGGTCGGGGACACACAATCGGTCCTTGAACCATATTACTCCCTCTTCATCCTCTCGAAAGTCTTTGCCTCTTCCTTCTAAGATTAGCTGCCGGATCTTGTTGATGCTTTCATCATCCTTCTGCCCTTCTTTGATTTCCCGCTCTAGGGTGGGCTCTAATTCCACTGTTACTCCTTGCGTACTGTTCAGGAAACCGAGACTCAGTCTGTCGAACTCCTTGGCTAACTCATATGGCATTGGGTACGTGGCCATCATATTGACTTGACTCTTCCTGCTCAGAGCATCTGCAACAACATTGGCTTTGCCCGGATGGTAATGTATCTCCATCTCATAGTCTTTGATCAATTCCAACCATCTTCGCTGCCTCATGTTTAATTCTGACTGGGTGAATATGTACTTCAGACTTTTATGATCTGTGTAAATGTCGCACTTCTGCCCATACAGGTAATGTCTCCAGGTCTTCAAAGCATGAACTACTGCTGCCAACTCCAGGTCATGTGTGGGATAATTTTTCTCATGGATCTTCAGCTGCCGAGATGAATATGCTACAACTTTTCCTTCTTGCATTAGCACACATCCCAATCCGGTGTAAGAAGCATCGCAATACACTGAGAATGGCTTGTGAACATCAGGCAGAACTAACATCGGAGCTGTGGTCAATCTATTTTTCAGTTCTTCAAATGCTTCCTGACACTTTTGGGTCCACTTAAACTCAACTTTCTTCGCTAGCAACGCTGTCATTGGTCTAGCAATCTTTGAGAAGCCTTCGATGAAACGCCTGTAATACCCAGCCATTCCAATGAAGCTCTTGATCCCACGAACATCCTTCGGTGCTTTCCAGTTCAGGATATCTGCTACTTTCTTTGGATCCACTGCCAATCCATCTTGATTTATGATGTGACCCAGAAACAAGACTTCATGAATCCAGAACTCGCATTTGCTCAGCTTGGCATACAACTGATGCTCTCGAAGTCTTTGCAATACCATCTTCAAATGCTCTACATGATCTTCCTCACTTTGAGAGTATATAAGAATATCATCGATAAACACTACCACAAACTTGTCCAGATAATCCATGAACACACTGTTCATCAGGTACATAAAGAAAGCTGGCGCATTTGTCAAACCAAAGGACATCACTGTGAATTCATATAACCCGTACTTGGTGATGAATGCCGTCTTCGGTATGTCCGAGGGTCGGATTCTGAGTTGATGGTAACCTGATCTCAGATCTATCTTCGAGAATACGCTGGCACCTCTGAGCTGGTCGAACAAATCTTCTATCCTTGGCAGGGGGTACTTGTTCTTGACAGTGACTTCATTCAAGGCTCTGTAGTCTATGCACATCCTTTTGGTACCATCTTTCTTCTCTACAAACAACACCGGAGTGGCCCAAGGCGAGGTACTTGGTCTGATGTAACCCTTCTCTAACATCTCATCTATCTGCTTCTTGAGTTCCACCAATTCTGGTCCAGACACTCGGTAGGCTCTTTTGGAAATGGGGGCGGTACCAGGGATAAGCTCTATGGCAAATTCGACTTTTCTCTCGGGTGGCATGCCCGTTAGCTCCTCGGGAAATACGTCCGGAAAGTCCGACACAACCTTGATAGCCTCGAGCGGGTTGGGCTCCTTACTATCAACTGAAATCTGGTGACAATCTCCCTCCGCTGATTTAGGCATCCTTAGCTCGGCCACTACCTCTTCTCCTGATGGGGACTTCAATGTTACGGTCCTCTTGTCACAGCTAATATTCGCTTCATACCTCATTAACCAATTCATCCCTAGAATGACATCTATCCCAGGGGTGTCTATTACTATTAAGTCACTGGGGAATCCTATCCCCCTTATTTCCACCCTTATATTTGAGCATATTTTATCTGTTTGCACCTTGCCACCAACCGAATTAATCCTCATGGGCGGCATCATTGCCTCTACTGAGATGTTATGCAATTCTACCCAGGTTGCAGTGACAAATGAATGAGTTGCACCAGTATCAAATAGCACTTGCGCGGGATGAGATTCGACTGAGAACATACCTACTGCCACATCTGGTGCATCCTGGATTGCTTCGGCCTCCAAGTGGTTCACCTTTCCACGGTTGTACGCTTGGTTACGATTGCCTGCTATCGGCTGCAGTACACCTTGCCTTGTTGGAGCATTGGGGTTGGTCTGCTGCTGCGCCACCTTCTTCGGGCACTGCATCGCCCAGTGGCCTTGTTCTCCACAATGGAAACATCCTCTGCCTCCTCCTTGTGCTGGGGCTGCTTGGTTGCTCTGGTTTGCTGCTGGGGCAGGAAGGCGAGGTGCCTGGTTGTTCTGCTTCTGATACTGATTACCTCCCTGCTGGCTGTGCTGACGATACTGCTGCTGCTGCTGTTGATACTGCCTCTGAAACTGCTGCTGATGCGGACGCTGGTTCTGATTCTGATATCCCTGTGGGTGACCAGACCTGCCTTGCTGAGATGAACTGCCTGAGAAACGTGGACGGCTGATGCTTCCGGACTAGGGTCCACTCATCTTACGCTTCCGATCTTCCATATCCTTACGCTTCTTCTCAGTCATAACTGCCCTATCGATCAGGTGTTGGAAGGTGGGGAAGGTGTGGTTCATCAGCTGGTAATGCAGGGGATCCACCAAACCTCTCATGAACCTGTACTGCCGTTTAGCATCAGTGTTGACATCCTCAGGTGCATACCGGGATAGCTGCAGAAACTTGTCCCTGTATTCACTAACAGACAGGGGTCCCTGCTTCCGAGCCAGAAACTCCTCCTTCTTCACGATCATCAGTCCCTCCGGCACATGGTACCTGCGGAAACTCTCGCTGAATTCTTCCCAGGTGATGGCTTCGGGGTCAGCATGTGTGGCGAGGTAGGACTCCCACCAGGACTGGGCTGCTCCCCTTAGCTGACGGGGGCCATACAGAACCTTCTCCCTGTCGTTACATTGAGCGGTGCGCAGTTCTCTTTCCACTGCGCGCAGCCAGTCTTCTGCATCCATGGGGTCGGCAGAATGGGCGAAGGTAGGAGGGTGCCCTCTCATGAACTCACCACGTTTATCCCGTGGCATCTGGGGCATCTGCACTTGCAACTGGGGTTGGGGTTGCTGTTGAGCCTGCTGCATGGCTGCCAGAGTCTGCCCAATGGCCTGCACTGCCTGAGTCTGCATCAAGAACATCTGCTCCACTGTCATCGGGGGTGGCGGGGGAGGCTGCCTCTGTTGTTCCTCCTGCTGGTCATGCTGCTCCTGCTGAGCACGCCTGTTGCATCGGCGCCTGTTGTCAGACATCTGTGGAAGACATTCATACATCAGCATTGATCTTACAACCCTCCAGCATAAGAAAAGAGAATACAGAATTCTTCATGACACTGAGTGAACAAAGAGCTTCACTGATCCTCATTATGATTCAACACAGCTTCCCAGATAAGAAGGAAAGTAGAAGTAAATGGCTTCCCAACTAAATAACTGACTTTATTAACATTATAGCTAGGCCAAACTGCAGGAGAAACCCACAGGTTGGCAACAGTCATTACAAATATTCAAATCCAGCACAAGTTCATCATAACAAGCATGCAAGCAACTGATAAGCAAACTAAGCTAATTGGAAGCAACTGATAAGCAAACTAAACTAACTATTTAAGACTGAGACATCTGACTTAAAAATTATTACAAACTTCGACTCTAACGATCTAAGGATCCAGATCTATCCTGGTCTTACAGGCAGGGGAACCATAAGTGTGGTGACCACGTGGCGGCGAGCGGTAAGGGTGCTGAGTCCCAACAGGAGCGGGAGAACCACCCTCCTGGTGATGGCGCTCTGCCAGCTCAGCACGCAACTCCGCATTTTCTGTTCGAGCCCTGCTCAGCTCGTCCAGAGAGTGATCCAGCTCGGTGTTAAGCACTGCGACTAGGTTGACTGTGCTGCTCAACCTAGGGTTAGCCTCACCAACAGGGGAGACAACCACACTCTCTGTGCTGCCAGTAGGGCGGCGGGGGTAGTACCGAAGGTTAAGACCGTCGGCCACGCCACCGAACAAAGAACAATACTGGGAGAGTGCACGTCGTGCTGCATCCTGCATAGCCGCCTCTGCAGTGTCCCTCTCGGAGATGGAATAGTGCTCCGAAACGGCCTCCGCACCCCGGAGGTCATCCTCCGGACGGCGAACTAGGCAGGTAGCCTCCCAGCGATCCGGGTACCTCCCGCGACTGTGCTGGTAGACCACACAACGATACTCGATCGACCAGGTGTGCCGGTCGAAAGCCTGGCGCAGCAAGGTGTTGAGTGCGTCGTGGAAGTGACAACCGCGAGCGGCGTCATGGGTGATGGGTCGGGCGACCCATCCTTCCGCCTCCCGCGGCTCAGAAGACTCCGTGCTGTGGTCTGAGTCGTCGTCGTCGGGGTCTCCTCCAGTAGCTCCTCCAGTAGCTCCTCCAACAGCCGGGGCGTCCCGCGGTGGTGCAGGGGGCGCCTCCAGCTGGGCAACAGAGGAACGGGGCCTCACGGACTCCACCTCTTGCTGGGATGAGGAGGAAGAGCCCTGCTGCTCTCTGTGCTGGCGCCGGCGTTCCTGCTCCTCACGCAGGCGATGGTGCAGTCTCTCCAGGTGACTCGACTGACCGGACACGGTGCGGTGCAGAGGACGCTCCGCAAGTCGAGACGGCAGGAAAGGAATCACCGACTTACGTGCAGTGTGTCTAAGACGAGCCATCTACAAAAGACACCGTAAGCATGAGAGTAAGAGCAGAACTAATATGACAAGTGAATAAACCATAGACAGAATAAGATAAAAATTTTAACAAGGTATAATATAGTATATATATATGTAGTAAAGCATAGGGTTGGTCGAGATGACCGACTTTTGAAGTAACATCAGAGGTCAAGGTGAGAGGCAAGGTCAATAGTCCTTAGTACGACCAGTGCTACTCTAGGTCAGCGGTCCTACAGTCAGCACGGCTTTGATACCACTTATGTCACACCCGGTTTTGGAAGGCAAACCAAGTGCGAACTATGTACGTGCCAGGATCAGAACTCACGTACACAGCGATTACATAAATGAACATCAATGCACATTGCTCGAATAATAACTTAAAAGAGTATTAACTTATTACATCACAGAGTCATAGACATCCACATAGTCATCAACTTAACAGTTAAATCAAAGTGCTAGCGAAACGCAGTAAAGATAAGGCCTTCACAGGCAGCTGACTGGGGGTTGCCGCCAACCCACACCTAGAATTCGTCGTAGTCTTGGAACTCCTGGAAGTCTCCTTCCACGGCTTCGTCTTCTCCTGAGCAGTGGTTACAATGCGGACAACCTGGTGTTTGGTGGTAAAGCAAGGATGAGTACACATCAACGTACTCAGCAAATGTCCCGTTTGGCTGAGGTGGACTAGCTTTATGTGGGGTTAGGCTCAAGCAGTTGCTTTTAGTTGGTCAGGTATTTATCATTAGTAGAAGCCAGATTTTAGCATTAACCAACCCATGAACCATTTCCTCATCGAGGAACAACATCATCATATTCGAACCAAAACCATAACATAATCCTTGTATTTCGAACCATCTGACTCTCTAATCAAAGAGGATCCCAAGGCTGCTCTTAACCGTGAGCACGGCTGATATATCAGTTTCACTACCCTCTGCAGAGGTCGCACACTTTACCCATGAGTCATGATTCCCTTTCTACCCGGGGAGAGCTAATCCCCATTGACCACTACCTAGGTGGTCCAGCAGGGTATCACTACGTAGCTTTTACAAAGATTCCCTAGAGATCATAGCTGCCCGTTAGGTTTCTCCAGTTTGATAAACACAGTACTCCTCCCCGCAGGAGAGTGACTAACAAAAGCAAAACGAAAGAACCTCGGCACTCAGCCTCGGCAGAGCAAGCACTGTGCCTGGACCCCATTGACGGCACGACGGCGAAGCAACTACACCTCTAGTTCCTCTAATTAATTAGCTAAGGGCGCCCCATTTCACCCTCATGGTTGCACTGTTATCCCGGGTGGTCTCTCAATGAACAGGTCCTTACGGAGAGGTACTCAGGAAACAGCCTGAGCCCCCTAGAGTATCACAAGATCATCAACATCATCAGGATAACAGTATCGTAAATATTCACATCATGTTCATTGATTAAGTTAAGGCAGTAGCAGAATGCTAACCATAATAGCCCATAAGGTCATCAAGGATAAAGTAAAGTGTAAAGCTAGTCAATCCTTAGGTTTCAAGTAAGTAATGCGGGGTAGTAAGTTATAAATGAATAGGACATAATGGGTCAGAGGACACTTGCCTTCACCAAACTGCTGATCCGGAACTTCCTCTGCAACTCCCTCGGGAAACACAGACTGCTCGTTGTCTACGTAAAGTAATCATTCACACTATGCACTTGGGAAATGACAAACAAAAACAATATACCAAACATATGCAGCAGAGAGAGATCACAAGTTCATAATAGAAAAGGGATAGGCACTCTGGTATTCTCTAGGTTTGGGGTAGAGGGCTATGCAAAGTGATTCATTATCCACTAATCAGGTTTAAGTCAGTGGTGGGATTAAATCATTATCTGGTTTTAAGTTCCTAAACTTAGGTGTTTAAGTCCATAAACTTAAGTGCTCCAACTTTTATTAAAGTCTACCATCTTTTATTTACCTCAAATAAGGTTCCAATAACCTTAATCCTATCCTAATGATTAACCATTAATTGGGACATAGAAACAGCAAGGAAACATTGCATAAACAGATAGATAATAATATTATGAACATTTTGCAATTTGAAGCACCTAATTTGGAGTTCATATGGCAAAGTTATGAATTTTACAAGTTTAGGGGTTAAAAATATACCCTAAGGGCCTATTTTGAATTAAATAAAAGGTCCGGGGACCTAACTGCGAGAAACCAGGGACGGCGGGCGCAATTTCCAGAAAACAGGGGGGTTCTTTAAGAAAACGCGCGTGCGAAGGGGTACCGGGCTCCTACAGCCGTTTGATCTCAAACGGACGGCCAAGATTAGATCCTGCGGGCGGGCGCGCGGGCGCGCGACGGCGTGAGCGGCTGACAGGCGGGGCCGGGCGGGCAGCGCGGGCGCGGCGGCTGGCAGGCGGGGCCAGCGGGCAGCGCGGGCGCGGGCGACTGGCAGGCGGGGCCGGGCGGGCAGAGCGAGCGCGGGCGCGGCGACTGACAGGCGGGTCCCAGTTGGCAGGGAGGCGGGGCGCGGGGGAAACGGCTCTGGGCCGTTGGATCTTGGGCGGACGGCTGAGGTTGGGTTCGGGCTATTTGAAACAGGGTCGTCCGATCTGAGATGGACGGCGGGGATGGGGTGGCTGGCTGCTATCTCCTTCCCCAGCCAGCTGAGGTGGCGGCGCCCGTCCCCGCGGCGGAGGTGCTCGCCGGAGACGAGGGGCGCGGGGGCCCTGCGGGTTCTTGGGGCGATCTGAATGGCCGGGGAGGTTGGGGAGGGCGCGGGGAACCTTTTGGTGGGGACTAGGTCGGGGCAGGGGCACCGGAGGGGGGCGGTTCACGGCGAAGCGGCTCGGCGGCGGCGCTAAACAACTCCGGCGAGGAATTAAACGCGATAGAGAGCAAAACAAAGGTCAATAGGGGCGGGAGAGGTTCCTTACCTCAAGGCGGGCTCCGGGGACTCCTCGGTGGCGGCGACGACGCGACGACGGCCCGGGTCGACGGCGGCGGCTGCACGGAGGACGGCGGGTGAGCGGGCAGAGAGAAATAGGGAGGGGAAGGGGAAATTGGAGCGCGTTCCGGGTTGCGGACGTCGGGGCGAAGCTCACCGTGGCAATGGACACGGCGGAGCTCCAACGGTGACCGGGAAACGAGCTCGGAACGGCGGGGTTTACGGCGGCGGCGCTCTGGCGTGCGCGCAGCGAGGGAGAGGCGAGAGAGGGGGCCTGCAGGTGCGCAAATGAGGGAGGGGGAGATGGCGAGCGAGGTTCGGGGCTCAAGTGGCCAAGGGCGAGGTGGGGCGAGCCCCACGCGCGACGTGGGCGCGGAGACCGCGGCACGCGCGGCGGCGGTTACGCGAAGACGACGGGGCTGACAGAGGGGGCCCACGGGCAGAGAGAGAGCGAGGGAGCGGGCGCACGCGGGGAACGGTTGCGCCGACAGGCGGGGCCCGCGGGCAGAGAGAGCGGGAGGGGGAGGGCGCGCGCGCGAGGTGGGCCTGATGGGCCGAAAGGCCGAGGGGGGCGTGGGTTTGGGCTCTTTTCCTTTTTCTTTTTATTCTGGAATTTGCTTTCTCTTTTCTTTTTATTTTCTCTATTTGATTCAAATTCAAATGAGCCACAAATTCAAATTAGACTTTTTTGAGAATTATGCACCAAACAAAAGTGAAATCTAGGGTTCAACATGATGCAACAGTTCACACTCCCTTAGGGTTTAACCTATCACACTATTATTACAAATAAAATAAGCACTTTTCTCCTATAGAAATGAGAAAGAAAAGATTAGGGAAGGATGAGAAAAGGGAAGTAACACCTGAATTTGTGAATATGAGCAAAGAAATTTTATACCCCCAAATTCAGGGTGTTACAGAAACGGTGCCGCCGCTGTGTCCTGCTCTCGGGGGAAGATGGATTTATTGCCGCTGATCTTGGATTCGACGACAGGGATTAGAACTACGCGTACCCGTCCGCGCAAGCAGATCTGTGTCGTCAACTCGGGATCGGGCGAAAGAGGAGTCACTGTAGTCATATTAAATCTGATCCATGGATCCTTAATCCCGCGTCCATAATCGCATACAAATTCGGATAGTTACCAGATTAGATCCGTGCCGTCCACTTCTAATCTTGCGGCCAGAACACCCTCCATACCCTTTCGCGGGGACAGTTTACTTATGAGTCCTCGGACTTTCTAGATTTTGAACCCATGGTCCACCGCGGGAGTAGACTGAGTCTAGGATACTTTTCATGTTGGCCCCTGGTCTTTCTAATAATAATGCGCTCAGTCCAGAGGATAGTAAAAACAGGGAAATAAATATAGAAATTGGTTTTTAATACAAAATAAATTCTAGGAACTTGGAAAATTGATATCTAATTCATTTTAATTCCAAATTGGTCCATTCCAGTTTCTAAATTTTTGTAATATTATTGTCTAGCCATTAGTGCCTCTGTTTTGGCATGAAAACAGAAAGAAAAATAATTTCTCACTTAATCCTATTCTAAGCACATAAAACCTTCGAAAATTCATAACTTAAAATCTATAACTCCAAAAATTATGATTCCTGTTCCTAGAATTTTATTTTAATGTGTAGAATATTACTGTGTGTTTTGCTTACATGTTTGGTGTGATGTTAATTTGCTCTATGTATTGTGCTTGTTTGTATTGTGGCGAGTAGAAGAGCCCGTGACCGAGGATCCTGGTGAGCAGCAGGTTGAAGTAGCTGAGCAGGAACTCATTGAAGGCAAGTTGTGCCCTTGACCACTTTTTACCCAATAATGTTCTTTAATATCATTTATTCATGCATAGGTTAATTTTGATGGGACCCGATAGGTCACCCTAGATTGTTTATCTCATTACCTTGTTTACCCCTGAATCACTTGGGTAGTTTGCTATTGCTTTACATGGTTTTGGGATAATCATTTATTATATCTATGTTCCAATTATTCTTGTTATTCTATTTATGTTCATGTCAAGTTCATTAATGTTAATTGGAACATAGAGCTTAACTTGAGAAACACGTGCCACCACAAGGGTTTAATGGGACGCCCTTGGCTGACTAATTAGGAAAGCTAGTGGAAGACTACCTTACCCGAAAGGGGCAAGGGCAGTAGGGGAGTTGCATGCAAGGAGGTTCTCGGGTTGATTTAGCTGCGATGGCGGTTAGACGTGGCATTCTTGCAAGTGCTCTTCCCATAAACTGTAGCGGGTTTTCGGAAGCTAGTGGAGCTTTGTAAAGGCCTCGTAGTGTTGCCCTGCCGTGCTTTCTAGGTAGAGGTGTATGGGAGTCGCGACCCCTTGGCAGATGGGTAACATGACTTGTGGGTAAAGGGTACAACCTCTGTAGAGTGTAAAACTGGTATACTAGCCGAGCTCACGGTCATGAGTAGCTCAGGACTCTCTGATGTTTAAATTATGGAACTTAAATTCAAATTTGTCATTTGCATTGCATGGGTTTATTATTAATTTGTTCTATTACTTTATTTAAGGTTTGGTACTTACTTACACTTAGTAACTGCTAATAAAATTTTGACCAACTACTTAAAAGCAATGCTCAGCTTTAACCCCTATCATTGATTAGCCTTACACATCACATGAACTCACACCTTTGTGAGTTTATGTCCACTGGTTCCCCACAACTTGTTGAGCTATGATCATGTGTGAGCTCACCCTTGCTGTCTCATACCCCCCCCCCACAGGAGAAGAACAGGTGGTTCAGGAGGAGCCACAAGGCGAGGAGTATGATCTAATCTAGGTGGCGTTTCTCAGTTGACATTGGCACCGATGATCTTAGTTTGTTTTATATTTATTATTTTATTTTGTAATAAGTCTTCCGCTATGTAATAAATACTCTGATGTTCTATGACATTTATCTCTATACACTCTGTTATTATATATGTTGTCTTCTTGGCGCATGTATGAGATGCACCTGGCTTTGTTCCTTAAAGCCGGGTGTGACAGAAGTGGTATCAGAGCAAATGTTGACTGTAGGACGAAACCTAGATAGAAATGGACAAACCCTTTCCTACTTACCTTACTCTGACTCATTCTATACTCATCTCATCTTGATCTTGTCTCACCTTTTGCTACTCTACTCTGATTAATATTCTCTTTTCTACTCTAAGACAAGATGGATTTCACACCTTGGAATCCTACCACTATGATCTTTCTAAGAGATAGGGAACCTAAGACAAAATTTAAAACTATTTTCTTTATTTAATGATTGGTTGATTGTGCTGATGATAAATGCCTGATTTGCTTCTTTGATTGATTGAATTATAGATGGACATCTTAGTATGTACCACCATAAGGTATTGGATTAGCTATGGTAGGTAAAATATTAATCTGCTTAGCTAATAAAATCCCCCAAAGTAACCTGATTTGTAAATACCTGCCTTGTCTACTATTCTCTTACCATATGTATCTAACTCAGATGGTCAATACCAGGCGGGGTGGTGGAATTGATTTGCCTCCTAATCGACACACTCGGTGGATATATAGACAACCCCAGCCACAACCAGCAGAGATGAATCCTCCTAATCCTCCATCGGGCGGAGTTGACCCACTGATTGCTGCTCAGATGAGGATGATGCAGCAAATGGCGGACACTATGGCGGATATGCGTGCTCAGATGCAGCAAGAACGCCAGGAGATGCGTCAGGAAAGAGAAGAGATACGACAGGAGTTGCACCAGGAGCGAGAGGAGATACGCCAGGAAAGGAGGGCGCAACAGCAGCTGCAACAACAAATGCAACAACAATAGCAACAAGTACCACTGCCTCCACCTCCACCACCACCAGTTCCACCCTGAGACAAGCATAGGGAGTTCATGAGTCACAAGCCACCTACTTTTGCAAGCTCTCCTGATCCACTGGACATGGATGATTGGCTGAAATCTGTGGAAAAGATGTTGAATATTGCACAATGCACTGATCGGGAGAAGGTTTTATATGCTTCTGGACGTCTGACAGGTCCTGCTGCTGACTGGTGGGATTCATACACTGCTGCCCACGATGCTGCTGATACTATCACTTGGGCAGAGTTCAGTACACAGTTCCGGAATTATCATATACCAGCTGGATTGATGAAGATTAAGAAGAAGGAATTTCTGTCGCTGAAGCAAGGAAGCATGTCAGTTAGTGAGTATCGCGATAAGTTCATTCAGCTCTCCAGATATGCTCCAGATGAAGTTGCTAAGGATGAGAGGAAGCAAGAACATTTTATTGAAGGACTTAATGGACCCCTGCAATATGCTCTAGTGGCGCATACATTCCCATCATTTCAGAGGCTACTCGATAAGGTGCTAGCTATTGAACACAAGCGTGTTCAACTGGGAGATTTGAAGAGAAAGGCTATATCTCAAGGACAAGGAAGCAGCAGTGTTCGTCCTCGCTACAGTTCACCCCAGGGTACACCAGTTCGCACTGGCGGAGGCCAGCGCCCAATTCAGCAATCACCTTTGAGGACTCCACCTCCTCGACAGGCTACCCCTACTGGCACCCTGACGAAGTTTTCAGGACAGAGTCCAGGCACTACTTGTTTCAAGTGTGGGAAGACTGGTCATTATGCAAATGTCTGCCCATAGAGGATTGCTACTACTCCAGTTCAGAACAGGCAGCAAACTCTAGGATCTGGCAAGGGATATTCTATTGCCAAGGTCAATCAAGTCAGCATTGATGCTACTCCAGATGGTGCTAACATCGTGCTTGGTATGTTTTATGTTAATGCTATTCCTGCAACCATCTTATTTGATTCTGGTGCTACACATTCATTTATGTCTACTAGATATGCCAACACAAATGAAATACCATTGCTAAAAATGAGAAAACCCATGATAGTAATTACACCTAAAGGACCTATTGAGGCGAATCAAATGACACGTAGATTGACATTAACAATTATGGGTAGAGAATTTGGAGCTACTGCTATAATAATACAGTCAAGCGGTATAGATTTGATCCTTGGTATGTCATGGTTAAGAAAGGCAAAGGCCATTATAGCATGTGGTAGAGGTACGTAGAACTCACTACCACTAAAGGAGAAAGATTTCAAGTTAATATTGCAGTGACCACCTCATCAAAATGTGCAATGTTCTTTATACCTGAGGAGTTTGTTGGTGACAACATCCGTGTGGTTAGAGATTTCCCGGATGTCTTTCCAGAGGAGTTACCAGGGATGCCACCTGATAGAGAAGTTGAGTTTGTTATTGATCTCTTACCTGGAACTGCCCCTATTTCTAAACGACCATATAGGATGTCCATAGAGGAGTTGAAGGAACTTAAGAAGCAGTTAACAGAGTTACAAGAGGCTGGGTACATTCGTCCGAGTTCCTCACCTTGGGGAGTGCCGGTTTTGTATATATAGAAGAAGGATGGATCGCAACAGATGTGTGTGGATTATAGATCCCTTAATGATGTTACTGTGAAGAACAAGTATCTGTTGCCCCGTATTGAGGATTTATTTGATCAGATGAGAGGTGCTAGAGTATTCTCGAAGATTGACCTCCGATCGGGTTACCATCAGATGAGGATTAGGCCATCGGATATTCCCAAGACGGCGTTCTCAACCCGATATGGATTATATGAGTTTACTGTTATGTCATTTGGATTAACCAATGCACCAGCTTATTTCATGAATTTGATGAATAAGGTGTTTATGGAGTATTTGGATAGATTCGTCGTGGTATTCATCGATGATATCCTAATTTATTCCTAGAGTGTAGTGATCATGAGGAACATCTAAGGTTGGTGCTACAGAAGCTACGAGATAACCAGCTATATGCCAAGTTCAGCAAGTGCGAGTTTTGGATTGGCGAGGTGCCATTTCTTGGTCATATCATTTCTAATGGAGGAATTTCAGTGGACCCGGCTAAGGTCAAGGAGATAATGGAGTGGAGAGTACCCACTACGGTTACTGAGATTCGGAGTTTCTTGGGATTAGCAGGCTATTATCGGAGATTTATTGAAGGATTTTCTAAGATTGCTAAGCCTATGACTTCACTTTTGGAGAAAGGAAGAGAATTTAAGTGGGACGAGAAGTGCCAAGACAGCTTTGATCAATTGAAGAAAAGATTGATGTCGCCACCAGTATTGGTTATGCTAGACCTACAGAAAGGATTTGATATCTATTGTGATGCATGTGGCCAAGGCTTAGGATGTGTGCTCATGCAAGAAGGACATGTGATCGCCTATGCTTCTCGTCAGTTACGGAGACATGAATTGAACTACCCCACTCATGACTTGGAATTGGCAGCCGTTGTGCATGCGCTTAAGATTTGGAGACATTATATCATGGGAACCAAGTGCCAAGTGTACACGAATCATAAGAGTCTGAAGTATATATTCACTCAGAAGGATCTCAACCTTAGGCAACGCCGTTGGTTGGAGCTTATTAAGGATTGTGATTTGGAGATTCACTATCACCCAGGCAAGGCAAACTTGGTTGCAGATGCCTTAAGTCGCAAGGAGCATGTTCATTCAGCTATTGTTGCCTAGCTACCCGACGAGATTGTTGAGGATTTCAGGAGACTTAACCTGGGGATAGTTGCTCACACAGAAGGAGTTACTATTGATGTGGAACCTACTTTGGAGCAAGAAATCCGCAAAGGTCAACTTGATGATGCTAAAATAAAAAGAGATTAAGGATCTGATTACTAAAGGTCGAGTTCCAGAATTCACGGAAGATGAGCAAGGCACTGTATGGTTCAAGGACAGGATGTGTGTTCCTGATATTGAAAGCCTTCGAGAGACTATTTTACAGGAGGCCCATGACTCGGATTATTCTATTCATCCTACTAGTACCAAGATGTATCAGGATTTGAAGCGGAAATATTGGTGGTATGGATTGAAGAGAGATGTGGCTGCACATGTGGTTATGTGCGATGTATGTCAAAGAGTTAAGGCTAAACAACAGAGGCCAGCTGGACTGTTGCACCCACTGAAGATACCCGAGTGGAAGTGGGAAGAGATTGGTATGGATTTCATTACTGGATTGCCTCGCACCCAGAAAGGATATGATGCTATATGGGTGATTGTGGATAGATTGACTAAAGTGGCTCACTTCATTCCTGTAAAGACTACATATAAAGGTTCTCAGCTAGCAGAGTTATATATGGCTCGGATTGTGTATTTACATGGAGTACCAAAGAAGATCGTGTCTGATCGAGGTTTGCAGTTTACCTCAAGATTTTGGAGAAGCTTTCATGAGAACATGAGCACGAAGTTGAATTTTAGTACGGTTTATCACCCTCAGACTGATGGACATACTGAAAGGACTAATCAAGTTTTGGAAGATATGTTGAGAGCCTGTGCACTTCAGCATGGAGGAAGTTGGGATAGAAGTCTACCTTATGCTGAATTTTCTCATATAATAATAGCTATCAGGCCAGTCTGAAAATGTCACCTTTTGAGGCTTTATATGGGAGGAAGTGCAGGACTCCTCTATATTGGGATCAGACTGGAGAAAGACAGTTCTTTGGGCCTGAACTGATTCAAGAAGCAGAAGAACAAGTCCGTATAATTCGAGAGAATTTGAGGGTGGCTCAAACCAGGCAAAAGAGTTATGCTGATAATAGAAGGAGACCACTGGAATTTGAAGAAGGAGATTATGTGTATCTCAAGGTGTCACCACTTCGTGGAATGAGGAGATTCAAAGTTAAGGGCAAATTGTCCCCTCGTTATATTGGACCATTCTTGATTTTTAGGCGAGTTGGGGAGATGGCATACCAACTCGAGTTACCTGATAGTCTATCAGATGTGCATAATGTGTTCCATGTATCTCAACTTAAGAAGTGTCTCCGTGTTCCTAAGGAACAGTTACCAATGGAAGAGCTCAGTGTTCAAGGTGATCTGACTTACACGGAGTACCCGATCAAAATTTTGGATACTTTGACTCAAGTTACAAGAAATAAGGTAATAAAGATGTGCAAAGTACAATGGAGTCACCATGGCGAAGATGAAGCAACTTGGAAAAGAGAAGAAGAGCTTCGCATAGATTTTCCCCATCTTTTCCCTCGTTCTTCCTAAATCTCGAGGACGAGATTATTTTTAAGGGGGGTAGGATTTATAATACTCAAAATTTCATAAAAGGAATATATAGAGGATTTCCTTATTTTATGTGCCACATTTGCATCATAAAAAGAGCATACATATAATTTAAAGATGAATTAAAACAATGATAAAAAAATATGCATCATGTTGGAGTTTTGCTTGTGCATTCAATACAATAGTAATAAAATGAGTGAAAATATAATATTGATAATGAGGTGGAGAATTAAAGGAAATGGGAAGAAAAGAAAAGAAAAGGAGATTATATAATACAAAGAGAAATTATATTTTCAGAATTGGTACCTCTTAATTTTTCAATATAATTAAGAATAAATTTAGCACAAGTTTGAATTCAAATTCAAATTGGAATTCAAAATATTTATGAATAAGAAAATAGAAAATAAAACATAAAAGAAAAAGAGAAAGAGGACTTACCTGGGCTACAGCACTCATTTCAGCCAGCCAGGCTTTCCTCTACGCGTCGCGCAGCCCACTGCACTTCCGTGCTGTCACTGTCGCCGACGGATGGGCCCGCCTGGTCAGCCGCAGCCGGGGGGGTTTGGACACACTTATCTCGCTGACGTGTGGGGCCAACATGTCGGCCGTCTTCAACCACCGTGCCGACCTTCGCGGGAACGATATCAGCAGAACCCGCGTGAGCTGGATCTCCGGGTGAGCCTCGTCAAAGCCGTCCGCGGACTCCATGGAGTCTATTTGACGGGCCCCACGACCTCCTCGCCCCCATACCAATCCTTCACCTCGCCGCTAACTCGCCTGAGTCCCATCACAGCCGACTGAATCGTTGCTGCCATTGCCACCAGTCCAGCATAGCGGCAACACCCTGCGACCGCCACCATTATCTGACACGGGGAGCTTCGGTTCTGCCTGCTGTGGGTGTTTCCAGGCTCACTGCGCGGGATGGATAGTCGTTGGCGAGCGAATTCATCGACGGAGTCGAAGCACCGCCGCGACCGCGCTCGCTGTCGTGGACAGGGAGTTCGACACTACGATTCATGGTATTACCACTGCCCTGGCACTTGTTAACTCATTAGGATCGAGTAGATAGCTTCGGGTTCGCTTTTGGGGCAGTGAAACGTCGGTCAGTGCTCGTCGGGGACGTCCGCCGCGAGAGGGAAACGGTGCCGCCGCTGTGTCCTGCTCTCGGGGGAAGATGGATTTATTGCCGCTGATCTTGGATTTGATGACGGGGATTAGAACTACGCGTACCCGTCCGCGCAAGCAGATCTGGGTCGTCAACTCGGGATCGGGCGAACGAGGAGTCACTGTAGTCATATTAAATCTGATCCGTGGATCCTTAATCCCGCGGCCATAATCGCATACCGATTCGGATAGTTACCAGATTAGATCCGTGCCGTCCACTTCTAATCTTGCGGCCAGAACACCCTCCATACCCTTTCGCGGGGACAGTTTACTTATGAGTCCTCGGACTTTCTAGATTTTGAACCCACGGTCCACTGCAGGAGTAGACTGAGTCTAGGATACTTTTCATGTTGGCCCCTGGTCTTTCTGATAATAATGC
Source organism: Zea luxurians (assembly GCA_029449295.1). Lineage (NCBI taxonomy): Eukaryota > Viridiplantae > Streptophyta > Magnoliopsida > Poales > Poaceae > Zea > Zea luxurians. Next base: position 80,260,343 of record JAOPSE010000009.1, read on the forward strand.
GCCCAGTCCAGAGGATAGTAAAAACAGGGAAATAAATATAGAAATTGGTTTTTAATACAAAATAAATTCTAGGAACTTGGAAAATTGATATCTAATTCATTTTAATTCCAAATTGGTCCATTCCAGTTCTTATATTTTTGTAATATTATTGTCTAGCCATTAGTGCCTCTGTTTTGGCATGAAAACAGAAAGAAAAATAATTTCTCACTTAATCCTATTCTAAGCACATAAAACCTTCGAAAATTCATAACTTAAAATCTATAACTCCAAAAATTATGATTCCTGTTCCTAGAATTTTATTTTAATGTGTAGAATATTACTGTGTGTTTTGCTTACATGTTTGGTGTGATGTTAATTTGCTCTATGTATTGTGCTTGTTTGTATTGTGGCGAGTAGAAGAGCCCGTGACCGAGGATCCTGGTGAGCAGCAGGTTGAAGTAGCTGAGCAGGAACTCATTGAAGGCAAGTTGTGCCCTTGACCACTTTTTACCCAATAATGTTCTTTAATATCATTTATTCATGCATAGGTTAATTTTGATGGGACCCGATAGGTCACCCTAGATTGTTTATCTCATTACCTTGTTTACCCCTGAATCACTTGGGTAGTTTGCTATTGCTTTACATGGTTTTGGGATAATCATTTATTATATCTATGTTCCAATTATTCTTGTTATTCTATTTATGTTCATGTCAAGTTCATTAATGTTAATTGGAACATAGAGCTTAACTTGAGAAACACGTGCCACCACAAAGGGTTTAATGGGACGCCCTTTGCTGACTAATTAGGAAAGCTAGTGGAAGACTACCTTACCCGAAAGGGGCAAGGGCAGTAGGGGAGTTGCATGCAAGGAGGTTCTCGGGTTGATTTAGCTGCGATGGCGGTCAGACGGGGGATTCTTGCAAGTGCTCTTCCGATAAACTGTAGCGGGTTTTCGGAAGCTAGTGGAACTTTGTAAAGGCCTCGTAGTGTTGCCCTGCCGCGCTTCCTAGGTAGAGGTGTAAGGGAGTCGCGACCCCTTGGCAGATGGGTAACATGACTTGTGGGTAAAGGGTACAACCTCTGCAGAGTGTAAAACTGGTATACTAGCCGAGCTCACGGTAATGAGCAGCTCAGGACTCTCTAATGTTTAAATTATGGAACTTAAATTCAAATTTGTTATTTGCATTGCATGGGTTTATTATTAATTTGTTCTATTACTTTATTTAAGGTTTGGTACTTACTTACACTTAGTAACTGCTAATAAAATTTTGACCAACTACTTAAAAGCAATGCTCAGCTTTAACCCCTATCATTTATTAGCCTTACACATCACATGAACTCACACCTTTGTGAGTTTATGTCCACTGGTTCCCCACAACTTGTTGAGCTATGATCATGTGTGAGCTCACCCTTGCTGTCTCACACCCCCGACTGGAGAAGAACAGGTGGTTCAGGAGGAGCCACAAGGCGAGGAGTATGATCTAATCTAGGTGGCGTTTCTCAGTTGACATTGGCGCCGACGATCCTTAGTTCGTTTTATATCTATTATTTTATTTTATAATAAGTCTTCCGCTATGTAATAAATACTATGATGTTTTGTGACATTTATCTCTATACACTCTGTTATTATATATGTTGTCTTCTTGGCGCATGTATGAGATGCACCTGGCTTTGTTCCTTAAAGCCGAGTGTGACAATATGGCTTTCAGGCATCGATTGAATATAGAGCGTAAAAGACATGTGTGTTATGTTGGCTAGGTGGATGTAAATATGGGTTTAGAGTCAATCACAATGAGAGCTATAGGCATTTTCGGCGGCCAGATGCCGCCGAAAATAAGCCCTTTGCCGCCGAAAATAGGCTATTTTCGGCAGCAAAGGGCTTATTTTTGGCGGCATCTGGCTGCCAAAAAACACGGCTGAAAATAAGGCTATATTTTCGGCGGCCAGGGCCTGGCCGCCGCAAATAAGCTATTTTCGGCGGCTGGCTCCCTGGCCGCCGAAAATAACTAATAATTTTCGGCGGCCACGTAGTTAGCCGCCAAAAATTAAAACTGCCGAAAATAGTACTCTTATTTTCGGCAGCCAGGGAGGCCGCCAAAAATTAATAATTTCAGAGTAAAAAAATTGAAAAAATGCGAAAAATAACAGAAAATTTATACAAAATTCATACAATAACAGAAATTTCATACAATAACAGAAAATTCATACTTGAGTTCACAACAAAAAACTTGAGTCCATACAAATATAAAGTCCATAAATAGTCCATACAAACATAAAATCCACAAATAGTTCATTACAACGCACAGTGCGGCATAAAGCTAACTTAATCACATATTGGGGTCGTTGGAGTTGTGTCCACTACCTCCAGAAGCCAAGAACTGGTTGACGAAGTCGTGTAACGGGTTTGGATCCTAAAGAAAAAAGAAGACATTAATAACGGCATTGGTTACATGTATAACGACTATTCAAACAAATTATTTCTCAAACTAACCTCTCCTGCATAAGCTCCCTCCCCTGCATAAGCTCCTCCTGGTGCTGGTATGACCGGTGGTGGCGTGTTGTGGCCCATGACCCCGGATCCCTACAAAATCAAGTTTAGTAAAGATTTGAAATTAGGTTGATACAAACGACAAGTCTTAACTAAATTGAAGCACCTGAGGTGGAGGTGGAGGTAGTGGAGCATGTAATCCCCACTGAGGCATCGACGGCTGAAACTGAGGGAAAACAAATGGTTGCTGCTGTACCTGCTGTGGAAACCAAGACTATTGCAAATATAATATATTAGTTATAGAACCAATATCGAGCGTGTTGAGAATAAATAAGACACTCACGTTCATTGCTTGTTGCGCCTGTGCGTTGTAAGCAGCCATGTACTCTGATTGCTGTTGGAGAAATGCCATTTGTTGTTGCCGCAGCTCTTCACGAAACTTTTCTTGCTGCTCCCTCATAGCTTCCTCCATGCTAGATACAGAGCGGCGACTACGGCTGCTACTACCACAGCCCGCCTGCGACGAAGAGCCGCCACGAGAACGCAACTCCGTCGAATCGATAACACCTGTAAACATAGAATATCTTGAAAACAAGAAAATTAGCTATTCGGTCATAGTTCCAATATTATTGAAAAGAGTCACAAGTTCATACCGTCCATGCGCCTTGCCTCCAAGTGAATGCACAACTTCAGCGTCGATGGTAGGTGCTCCTCGCCAATCGTAGTCTTCTCCATACTTCCTAACCATCTCCTGCAATACAATATGAAGGTTCAGCACACATGTAATTTATAGCTATATGGCAAGAAAACATTAATCCTATCAACAACTAACCATACGCTCAACGGCCGCTTGACTACACAGCTCGTCGGAGATTTCACTGTTTTTTCGCTCGATGCCCTCTCCTATAAACATCGATTGGGCTCGGGACAACTCCAGTTTGAGCCTCCTACAAATATATGAGTTCAATCCGGTTTCATTTCTGAGTAAAACAGAATACTACATACTCACCATTCGCTTAGCCAACCGAATGTGTCCATCAGCCCCATATGTATGGTTGACAACGACCTCATCATCGTCCTCGTCCTGCTGATGGCGCTGCCTATGTCGATTTCTGTTTGACTTCTCAATCCACTGGGCAAAGCCCATATCTCACACAAAGCCTTGTAAGCCTACGGCCGGTGTTCCATCCATGGAAGAGTTACCTGCATATAAAGCGTTAGCTCAAAATTAAATTCACATCTGAATGAGTTGTTAAATTAGATTTTTACCTCCATGTACTGGTCTACAGTCAAGTAGACATCTGAATATTGTTGAAAGTTGTTGATAGAATGACCTCGGCGCTTCATGTACGCGTTCACAACCTGTAGACGAGCATTGGAAAATGCATCCCTGCACACCTTCTTCGCATTGTTCTCTAATACTCGGTCTGCATGCTCTTGAGCCTCAGGTTCCACACGATAGCGTCTCTATCCAACATCGAAAATAAAATTAGTTCAAAAACAACTAATAAATGTTAGGTTGAAACAACTAATAAATGTTAGTTTGAAAAAATTACCCAAAAGTCGTGCTTGACGGCGCCTTGAGCTGTTCCATATGTAGCATGTGGAGCTAGTGCGAAGTGCGACCAGCTAGTGCAAGGAACCACCACACCTTTCGGGTCGGTGACAATTCCTAGGTTATGTAGACGACAGAGGTTACCTAAGACTTGATTAACCTGTCTATGGTGACCTCGACCGTCAAATGACGTGTCTTCCCATTGGCTGCATGACAAAAAAACAAGAAAGTCATGTCATATATATAGTGTAAAATAAACAAATAAGTAAGAACAAAGTGGCCAAACGTGAGTACCTATCACCAACCGGGATGATCAGTACTCGAGCTTCAGATTGTACAGGCGCTGACGGAGGTAGGACAAAGTGGCCCTTCCGAGTGCCCCTTCGTCGAACGACAGGAGCCTCGGTGGTATCGTCATCCGCCTCAGCATCTATGCCCACCTCGTCGTCCTCCTCATGGGCCTGCACCTCCTCCTCCTCATGGGCCTGCTCGTCCTCCTCCTCATGGTGTTGCACCTCCTCCTCGTCGTCCTCCTCTTCCTATAGACATGAAATAGAGACACGTAAAAATTTACATAAACATTTACATAAGATCAATTACATAAGTGACTGACAAATAAGATCAATTACATAAACATTTACATCGATACTCCGTTGTAGAGCGATTGGTGTATCACGTTGTCGGGGACCATAATTAGGGGTACCCCCAAGACTCCTAATCTCAGCTGGTAACCCCCATCAGCACAAAGCTGCAAAGGCCTGATGGGTGCGATTAACTCAAGGGACACGATCCCACCTCGCCCGAGCCCATCCTCGGGCAAGGTCAGCCGACCCTGAAGGATCCACGCCTCGCCCGAGGTACCCCCTCAAGCAACGGACACGCCTTCGGCTCGCCCAAGGCCCAGTCTTCGCCAAGAAGCAACCTTGGCCAGATCGCCATGCCGACCGGCCGAATCGCAGAAGCATTTAATGCAAAGGTGCCCTGACACCTTATCCTGACGCACGCCCCTCAGTCGACAGAGCCAAAGTGACCACAGTCACTTCGTCGCTCCACTGACCGGCCTGACAAGAAGACAGCGCCGCCCGCGTCGCTCCGACTGCTGTGCCGCACAACAGAGTGAGGCTGACAGCAGCCAAGTCTGGCTTCGGGTGCCATAGGAAACTCCGCCTCGTCTGACCCAGGGCTCGGACTCGGCCTCAGAAGACGACAGACTCTGCCTCGCCCGACCCAGGGCTCAGACTCGGCCTTGGCTTCGGAAGACGATGAACTCCGCCTCGCCCGACCCTAGGGCTCGGACTCGGCCTCGGCCTCGAAAGACGACGGACTCCGCCTCGCCCGACCTAGGGCTCGGACTCGGCCTCAGCTTCAGAAGACGACGAACTCCGCCTCGCCCGACCCAGGGCTCGGCCTCGGCTTCGGAAGACGACGGACTCCGCCTTGCCCGACCCAAGGCTCGAACTCGGCCTCGGCTCCGGAAGACGATGAACTCCGCCTCGCCCGACCCCAGGGCTCGGACTCGGCCTCGGCCTCAGAAGACAAACTCGACCTCGACCTCGGGGGAGCATCCGCCTCGCCCGACCTAGGGCTCGGACCGACCACGCCACAGGAGGGGCCATCATTACCCTACCCCTAGCTGGCTCAGGCTACGGGGAACAAGACCGGTGTCCCATCCGGCTCGCCCCGATAAACAAGTAATGATGGCGCCCCACATGCTCCATGACGATGGCGGCTCTCAACCCCTTACGGAAGCAAGGAGACGTCAGCAAGGACTCGACAGCCCCGACAGCTGTCCTTCCGCAAGGCTCCAGCGCTCCTCCGACGGCCACGACATCACATGAACAGGGTGCCAAAACTATGACGGAACCTCCCAAGTCATTAGGCCCACCTACGGTTGTCCTTGTCCAACAAACATCAGACAACCCCGTAGATGTTCCTGAATCACTTGTTAAGTTCGGTATCTTTCCTTACCTTTCCAGGAACGTTTCACCCGTCTTGCAGACATTACATAACATCGAAGATATCGAAATGCGGAAGTGATTACATAAGCTTACATTTATTTAAAAAGTAAGATTAAGTTATTTATTACAGACCAAACTATAAATGAGTGCAGAGTAGTATTATTACATAACCAAGGGAGGCAAAAACTCCTCCCATAAAAGTTTATACACAAAAGTTTTTATGGAGGACCATGTCCTCCCGCATCTTCATTCCTGATTTTCTTCATGAGGAACCACCTTGGCACAAAAGCAACAGAAATCTGCTGCTCCCTCACCTAAAAACAACGAGGGAATAAACCCTGAGTATGGAATTACTCAGCAAGTCTTACCCGACTAAAGAAAAGACTCTCAAGGGTATGCTGGTTATAAGGGAATCAAGGATCAAAGACTCTGTTTTGCGAAAAAGCTTACTAAGAGTGGATCCTTATAAATCCAATTTTATTGTCAGATTAAGTAAATTACCTGCAACTAGAGTTCTTGCTAACCTAGTTCAAACACTTGTCCTGAACTAGCCAGTTTTTTCATCAATCCCTTCATCTTTAGTGGATTGCTACGTGTAGGGCAGTGACCAAGTCTTCATAACCGCGAAGGTACGGCGATCCGAATCGATTATACTCAGCTGAGGATCTCCAATCACAAGACATATGTAGCACTTAACCCTTGCATATGTCAACCCGCCACCGGGGTTCTTAAGACCAGATCAGGTTCACGCAAACCGAGAGCACAGATACACCACCGTCCAGCCTCTTGCCACGGAGGGTACACGCTACTCTCGCCACCGCTCCACGCCCATTTCGTGTTATATTATTCTGGCCTTAGTCTGCCTGAGGCAAGGCTTACCCATGACGAGGCATGTGACCAGTTAAAGGGTCCTCGATCATCAAGCCTACATCGAGACGGTCCTTAATCGACTCAGACGGAGACACTACACCGAGACTATCTTCTCGTGCAAGTCACCCGCCCGGTCTTAGCTTAATCATTTTACCCAAAAACTTGGTACCTGGCAGAGGTACATCTTTTCCGATGTTGAACCCATCACGGCCATGATGGATCCATCATCAAGTTTTATTTTCAAAAACATCCCTCCCACTTTGCTAATCATCTTTTATAAAACAAAACCTTTTGTTTTGCTAGAGCAGTACTAAGCATAGTAAAAACCTTTTGTAAAGCAGGGTATCAAGGAAGGTAATCAAAGATCAAGGAAGGTAATGCAGGAATTGTTTAAGCATTCAACTCCTATCACCTAATGCATCAATCAAGTGAGAAAGATTTTAAAAACATCAAGGGAGGTGGCAAATGCACCGGGGCTTGCCTTCGTTAATAGGTGAGTCTAGCTCGGATCCACAAATATCAAAGTAGAAGCAGTTGCCTGCTTGAGAATCCGAGGGTGGTGGTGTCCTTTCTTCGTTGACTTCTGCTTCTTCTTCACGTTCTAACATAACCATATATATATAAGAATGGATGCCATGGGATGCTTATGAGAATGCAAAGATAATATAAACTTATTATCTAAGTCTTGAATACAACTTTCCTTCACGGAACTCCGAGAACTTAGGGTTTCCGGAGTCGGTAAAGGAGTTCATAGGGCAAGGGGTTGGTTTTGGGTTCCAGTTATCAAACATGGTCCAAATCAATTCAATTTTTACCCAAGGCTCCTAAATAATATAAGGAACTTATATAAAAATTTTGAACATTTTTGGAATTACCATTTATCTTTTAAAAAATCCAGAACTACTTCTTTAAGCTCCTTAAAATGCCCTAAAATTCCTAGTTTAAACTAAAAATCGTGAAACTATTTTTATTAACTTCTAGGGAAAATAAGGAGCCTAGAAAAATTGGTTTCACAATTTTAGGATTTTTCTACATTTTTCTACAAGTTATTTGGTTCTGAAGTAAAAAGAAAAGAAGAAAGGCAACAACAGTAATGGGCTGGTTTCGGCCCATCGGCCCAGTCTAGAGGGGAGAAGCGCGCGCGAGCGCCCGCGCCCTGGCAACTTTACAGAAAAGCCCTGAGCAGACGAATAACTCGAAGCGGGGTCATTTACTATTGCACAGAGTCACTGACAAATTGCAGTTAGGTCCCCAAGCTTCTAATTCTTTACAGCCCGTGGTCCACGACGACGGTGAAAACAGCCGCGCTCCGGTGAGCCACTGTACCGGCCGATTGGGGCAACGGCTAGGTTCTCCGAGCAGCAGACATGAAATTGGGGCTATCTTGATCATTTCCCCTAACCTAATTGCATCTAAGACCAACTAAGGAGCTCTGGCCGCGGTGGCCGTGAGTATCGCGACTTGGCGATCGTGTTCCCGGCGATCTCTGGCGGTTTGGTTCAATTAAAATGGTCGGGGAGCATCACTAACATGTAAGGATGCTAGAACAAGCAGCAGAGAGACTTGAGCTTACCTAAATCGAGCTGGCCACGATGAGCTTGATTCTACGGTGGCGGAAAGTGAATTTGGGGAGAATTGGAAATTCTCGAGCTCTGGTGAACGATTGTGGCTGATTAGTGGTGGCTGGTTAGCTGACGACCTTGCGGAGCTAGTTACAGGCTCAATTTATAGGAAGGACGGGCGGTGGTGATAAATTTGAGTGGATAGCGGAGGCGGCCGGAGATGAGGAAGAATCCTGGCGTCGTGGTTACGTGTTCTCAGCCGTGGCAAGCTCGTCGACGATGATGGGACGGTAGTAGGGAATCACGGCGGTGCCGTGGAAAGGCTCGGACACGCGGCGGGCATAGAGATGGCACGACGGCGGCGAGCGGCTTTAGCTACGGCAGGGGGCAAAGGGAGGAGGATCACGGTTAACCGGGGTGGCCTCCAGCTCACCGCCGGTGAGGATCCTTTACCGTGTGTCCTTATCTGTTCATTCTGAGCACAAGCTGGGCCATCCACGGCACGAATCACGGCGAGGTCGGTCATCGGCGGTGGGTTTGCTGGCGAGCTGATCTTCTTCAGTTGCACACTGTACCATGGTGAGTACTCCATCAGATAACCTGACAGAGCAAATGACTTAAAATACTTAGGGTTTGGCTTTTAAGTCCACATATTTGTGAACCAAATGACTTAAAATACTTATTTGACTTGGTTTTTACACTTTAGCCCAAAAGTGGACTAATTTTGCACATAGGTCCCTAGGGTTTGGTTTCAGGGTTTTCCAAGGTTCTAATTAGGGTTTTTAGTATCCCAAGGGTATAAATGTGATTCAACTTTGTTTTTGGGGATATTTTATGACTCTTTCCCAAAAGCCTTTAGGTTTTTCTCATTTGGGGTTAAGTTTTGCCCCAATAATCCCTAATCAGGGTCAAGTTCCTTAACCAGGGGTCTATTTGCAAAATACTAAACAATACAACTTGTTTGAAATTTTTACCTAGTAAATGCATTCTAGGTGTGTCAAGCATATGCAATGCCAATGTTTATGATGTCATGCTCAAGTTTTAGTTACAGTAACACCAGGGGTGTTACAAAAACCTCTCTGGCTGCCACGACAGCATGTACTTAGGGCGCTAGCTCCTCTCTGCTAGACACGTTAGCACACTGCTACACCCCCCATTGTACACCTGGACCCTCTCCTTACGCCTATAAAAGGAAGGTTCAGGGCTCTCGTACGGGAAGGTTGGCCACACGGGAGGACGGGCTGGCGGACAGTCTCTCTCTCTCTCTCTCCCTCGTGGACGCTTGTAACCCCCTACTGCAAGCGCACCCGACCTGGGCGTAGGACAACACGGAGGTCGCTGGATTCCCCCTTTGCTGTCCTCTCCCCCCTTCGTGCTCCGTCTCGCGCCGACCCATCTGGGCTGGGGCACGCGGCGACAATTTCACTCGTCGGTCCAGGGACCCCCCGGGTCGAAACGCCGATAGTTGGCGCGCCAGGTAGGGTCCTGCTGTGTGTTGACGAACAGCTTCCCGTCAAGCTCCAGATGGGTAGTCTCTAGTAACCTTTCCAGCCCAGGACGGTGCTCCGTTTCGGGAGTCTCGAGTTCATGTCCCTCGATGGCAGCTACGACATGGTACTCCTTCCTCCACCGCGTGACAGCGGCAATGGCGGCCGACAACCCGCTCGCCGGCGGCGGAATCGACGACGTCTTCCCCACGTGGCAGAAGAACAACATTCGGGTTTGTCCCGTCACCCCCTCCGCCGATGGAGGAGGAGGCGGGGCAACCAAGGCCAAGCAGGAGGCGGCACCTCGTCGGCTGTCGAGCGAGTCGACGGCACCGGCGCCCCAACGGGGGGCACGTCGAGCGTCGCCCTCGCGTCTGAGACAAAGACGAGCGTCGTTTCCCCGCGACACGCCAACTCCGAGCGAACGGACGACGCCAGCACGCTCGCAAAGGACTTGCTGGGCGTCACTCTCGTACCCAAGACGACGGTGCAGTCTGCCCCTGACGCGACTTCGTCACCGCCTGTCGACCAGGAGGTACCGACCGATTACCATCTCGTGCCTTTTGGATTCAGCCTCGACCCACCAAGCGACTTCGCTTCGGTGGAAGCCTCCATAGAGGCATGTCCAAACCCTCTGGGGTACGGTATGCGGTCACCCTGGGACCGGCTAACAGCCGTCTCGACCCACGGGCCCTCGGATCCCGAGGAAGATGACGAGCCCAGCTTCTGTTGGGATTTCTCTGGACTTGGTAACCCCAGTGCCATGTGGGACTTCATGACCGCATGTGACTACTGCCTTTCCGACTGTTCCGATGGTAGCCGCAGCTTCGACGACGAGGACTGCGGCCCAAGTTGTGAATGTTTCCACGTCGATCTAGGTGGTCCCGGTGAAGGCAACCATCTTGGTATACCGGAAAACGGTGATCCCCATAGGCTTGCGCCTCGCGTTGACATCCTACGGGAGCTAGCTGTGGTCCCAGTCCCTGCGGGGGGTCAGGACACACAGCTCGAGCAAATCCGCGAGGTATAGGCCAGGCTCGATGAGGGAGCAGGAACACTTGAGTCGTTCCGCCGGGACATCGGGCAGGAATGGGCAGGCTAAGCTCCGACCGGAGAAGCACTTCATCTACCCTAGGGCATCCAGCACCGCATCGCCGACGACGTCAGGGCGAGACCGCCCCCAGCTTCTAGTGGGGTCGGCCAGAACCTGGCAGCAGCGGCAATACTTCTCTGCGCAATGCCGGAGCCATCAACCATCGAGGGGCAGCACATCCAGGGAGAACTCAAGAATCTCCTGGAGGACGCCGCGGTCCGACGGGCCGAAAGCTCTGCCTCCTGAAGGCAGGGGTACCCCCGGAGCATCACGCCGCGACTTCCCGGTTCGTGCGGGAAGCCTCGGTCCACACCGGGCGCACGCACAACACAGCGCCTGCATCCCCGGGATGCCTCGGCAACGAGCACCATCACCGCAACCGTCGAACCCACCTCGATGAGAAGGTGCGCCGAGGCTACCACCCCAGGCGTGGGGGATGCTACGACTGCGGGGAGGATCGGAGTCCCTCGCCAGAACCACCCGGTCCGCAGGCTTTCAGCCGAGCCATACGATGGGCGTCGTTCTCGACCCGGTTCCGAGCCCCGACTACCGTCACAAAGTACTCGGGGGAAACAAGGCCGGAACTGTGGCTCGCGGACTACCGGCTGGCCTGCCAACTGGGTGGAACGGACGACGACAACCTCATCATCCGCAACCTCCCCCTGTTCCTCTCTGACACCGCTCGAGCCTGGTTGGAGCACCTGCCTCCGGGGCAGATCTCCAACTGGGACGACCTGGTTCAAGCCTTCACCGGCAACTTCCAGGGCACGTACGTGCGCCCTGGGAACTCCTGGGATCTCCAAAGCTGCCGCCAGCAGCCGGGAGAGTCTCTCCGGGACTGCATCCGGCGATTCTCGAAGCAGCGCACCGAGCTACCCAACGTCACCGACTCGGATGTCATCGGCGCATTCCTCGCCGGCACCACCTGCTGCGACCTGGTGAGCAAGATGGGCCGCAAGACCCCCACCAGGGCGAGCGAGCTGATGGACATCACCACCAAGTTCGCCTCTGGCCAGGAGGCGGTTGAGGCCATCTTCCGGAAAGACAAGCAGCCCCAGGGCCTCCAGCCGGAAGATGTCCCCGAGGCGTCCACTCAGCGCGGCACTAAGAAGAAAGGCAAGAAGAAGTCGCAAGCGAAACGCGACGCCGCCGATGCGGACCTTGTCGCCGCCGCTGAGTACAAGAACCCTCGGGAACCTCTCGGGGGCGCAAATCTCTTCGACAAGATGCTCAAGGAGCCGTGCCCCTATCATCAGGGGCCCGTCAAGCACACCCTTGATGAGTGCGCCATGCTTCGGCGCCACTTTCACAAGGCCGGGCCACCTGCGGAAGGTGGCAGGGCCCCCGACAACGACAAGAAGGAAGATCGCAAGGCAGGAGAGTTCCCCGAGGTCCATGACTGCTTCATGATCTACGGTGGGCGGGTGGCGAATGCCTCGGCTCGGCACCGCAAGCAAGAGCGCCGGGAGGTCTGCTCGGTAAAGGTGGCGGCGCCAGTCTACCTAGACTGGTCCGACAAGCCCATCACCTTTGACCAGGGCGACCATCCCGACCGTGTGCCGAGCCCGGGGAAGTACCCGCTCGTTGTTGATCCCGTCATCGGCAACGTCAGGCTTACCAAAGTCCTCATGGACGGAGGCAGCAGCCTCAACATCATCTACGCCGAGACCCTCGGGCTCATGCGGGTCGATCTGTCCTTGGTCCGGGCGGGCGCAGCGCCTTTCCACGGGATCATCCCCGGGAAACGCGTCCAGCCCCTCGGGCAACTCGATCTACCCGTCTGCTTTGGGACACCCTCCAACTTCTGAAGGGAAACCCTCACGTTCGAGGTGGTCGGGTTCCGAGGAACCTACCACGCAGTGCTGGGGAGGCCATGCTACGCCTAGTTCATGGCCATCCCCAACTACACCTACCTCAAGCTCAAGATGTCGGGCCCCAACGGGGTCATCACTGTTGGCCCCACGTACCAACACGCATACAAATGCGACGTGGAGTGCGTGGAATACGCCGAGGCCCTCGCCGAATCCGAGGCCCTCGTCGCCGACCTGGAGAGCCTCTCCAATGAGGTGCCAACGTGAAACGCCATGCTGGCAATTTCGAGCCAGCAGAGATGGTCAAATCCGTCCCTCTCGACCCCAGCAACGACGTCTCCAAGCAGCTCTGGATCGGCTCCAAGCTCGATCCCAAATAGGAAGCAGTGCTCATCGACTTCCTCCGTGCAAACGCCGACGTTTTCGCGTGGAGTCCCTCGGACATGCCTGGCATACCGAGGGAGGTCGCCGAGCACTCGCTAGATATCCGAGCTGAAGCCCGACCCGTGAAGCAGCCTCTGCATCGATTCGACGAAGAAAAGCGCAGAGCCATAGGCGAGGAGATCCACAAGCTGATGGCAGCAGGGTTCATCAAAGAGGTATTCCATCCCGAATGGCTTGCCAACCCTGTGCTTGTGAGAAAGAAAGGTGGGAAATGGCGGATGTGCGTAGACTTGAGAGCACCTAGAGGGGGGGTGAATAGGTGATCCTGTGAAACTTAAAACTTAAGCCACAAAACTTGGTTAATCGTTAGCACACTAATTGCCAAGTGGCTAGAGAGGAATCTCAACAGAACACAATAACCACAAGAAATCAATCACAGAGATGGCACGGTGGTTATCCCGTGGTTCGGCCAAGACCAACGCTTGCCTACTCCACGTTGTGGCGTCCCAATGGACGAGGGTTGCAATCAACCCCTCTCAAGCGGTCCAAAGACCCACTTGAATACCACTGTGTTTTGCTTACTTTTTCTCAATCCCGTTTGCGAGGAATCTCCACAACTTGGAGCTTCTCGCCCTTACACTTGAAATTCACAAGAAACACAGAGCAAGGGAGGGATTAGCAACACACACAAGACACGAGAATCAGAGAATCAATACGCACACAAGTCGCAACAAGAGCTCGCAACACAACCCAATGAGTTCACAACTCCACTAGAGCTCTATATGCTATCACTATGAAACGAATGCGCAAAATCGATGTCTTGGTGCTTAGGAATGTTGTAGGAATGCTTGATGTGCTCCTCCATGCGCCTAGGGGTCCCTTTTATAGCCCCAAGGCAGCTAGGAGCCGTTGAGAGCATTCTAGGAAGGCTGATATTGCCTTCTGTCGACTGGCGCACCGGACATGTCCGGTGCACCACCGGACACTGTCCGGTGCCCGATTCCTTTCCTTAAATGGCGAAGCCGACCGTTGGCGCCTGATAGCCGTTGGCGCACCGGACACTGTCCGGTGCACACCAGACAGTCCGGTGCCCTCTTCTAGCCGTTGGCTTGGCCACGTGTCCCGCGCAGATCGCGCGGCCGACCGTTGGCCCGGCCGACCGATGGCTCACCGGACAGTCCGGTGCACCACCGGACAGTCCGGTGAATTTTAGCCGTACGTCGCCGGTGAATTCCCGAGAGCGGCCAGTTCGCCCGAGCCAGCCTGGCGCACCGGACACTGTCCGGTGCACCACCGGACACTGTCCGGTGCACCCAGACTGAGCAAAGTCTTGGCTGCTCGAGCCAAGACAATTCCATTTGTTCTTTTCCTGTTTCCAGCACTTAGCCACAATTCATTAGTCTCTAAAACAATGTACTAAGTTTGAGAAACATACCTTTACACTTGATTTGTATTTTGTCCACCATTTTACACTTAGGCACATGTGTTTGACACTAAATCACCAAAACACTTAGAAATGACCCAAGGGCACATTTCCCTTTCAATCTCCCCCTTTTTGGTGATTTATGCCAACACAATATAAAGCAAGTGAAACAAATACAAAAACCCTTCAAATAAGAACTCAAATTGTTTTGATTCAAATTTGACATATATGGATCACTCTATGCCACCACTTGGTTTGTTTTGCAAATCAAACTCAAATCTCTATCTCTAAGTCAAACACACTTGTTAAAACATAAAGAGAGTCATTCCAAGAGAAATTGATCAAAGATTTCAAAAACTCCCCTTTTTCCCATGATCAACACTTCTCCCCACAAAAAGCCAACTTTTGACAAGAGAGACAACAAAAGAGTTTTGACAAACCAAGAGCTCTATTTTACTGTTTTCAAAATCTCTCAAGTGGTAGCTGATCCATTTATCACTTTGGCCTTTATTTTCTCCCCCTTTGGCATCAAGCACCAAAACGAGATCAATCTTGGCCTATTTAACCCCATTGCCTTACCAAATCTTCAAATAAGAGTCCAACGGCAATAAGAGTTCACAAGATGAACTTGGAAGTAATTACCCCTCATCGGAGTGCAGTGGAAGTCTTTGATGGTTCAAGTCCACCTTTCCCTTTCAATCCACCTTTGAGGCTAAAACAAGGAAACTCAAGCACACAGTTAGTCTCAAAGGGTCAAGTTGTAGCACAGCTCCCCCTAAATATGTGCATCACTTTGCAACGGACTTGTGAGGTCCAGGGAGTGAATGTACAACTTGAGCACCAAAAATAAGCAACAACTGCAGAAGGAACATGATTAAATGCATAGATACAAGTATGCTATATTTCAATCCAGGTTCCGCGAATCTAGGATATTGAGCTCACTACGCAACCTGCAAAAGGTCTTTTCATCTAAGGGCTTAGTGAAGATATCGGCTAGCTGGTTCTCGGTGCTAACATGAAACACTTCGATATCTCCCTTTTGCTGGTGGTCTCTCAAAAAGTGATGCCGGATGTCAATGTGCTTTGTGCGGCTGTGCTCAACAGGATTTTCTGCTATGCGGATAACACTCTCATTGTCACATAGGAGTGGGACTTTGCTCAGATTGTAGCCAAAGTCCCTGAGGGTTTGCCTCATCCAGAGTAGTTGCGCACAACACTGTCCTGCGGCAACGTACTCGGCCTCAGCGGTGGATAGGGCAACGGAGGTTTGTTTCTTAGAATTCCACGACACCAGGGACCTTCCTAAGAATTGGCACGTCCCCGATGTACTCTTCCTATCGACCTTACATCCAGCATAGTCAGAATCTGAGTACCCAATCAAGTCAAAGTTAGACCCCTTTGGATACCAGATCTCGAAGCAAGGCGTAGCGACTAAATATCGAAGAATTCACTTCACAGCCACTAAGTGACACTCCTTAGGATCGGATTGAAATCTAGCACACATGCATACGCTAAGCATAATATCCGGTCTACTAGCACATAAATAAAGCAAAGAACCTATCATGGACCGGTATGCTTTTTGATCAACGGACTTACCTCCTTTGTTGAGGTCGCTGTGTCCGTCAGTTCCCATCGGCATCTTTGCGGGCTTGGCGTCCTTCATCCCAAACCAATTTAGCAAATCTTGCGTGTACTTCGTTTGGGAGATGAAGGTGCCGTCCTTGAGTTGCTTCACTTGGAACCCAAGGAAGTAGTTCAACTCGCCCATCATCGACATCTCAAATTTCTGCGTCATCACCCTACTAAACTCTTCACAAGACTTTTGATTAGTAGAACCAAATATTATGTCATCGACATAAATTTGGCACACAAATAAATATCCATCATAAGTCTTAGTAAAAAGAGTTGGGTCGGCTTTCCCAACCTTAAAAGAATTAGCAATTAAAAAGTCTCTAAGGCATTCATACCATGCTCTTGGGGCTTGCTTAAGTCCATAGAGTGCCTTAGAGAGCTTACACACGTGGTCGGGGTACCGTTCATCCTCGAAGCCAGGGGGTTTCTCTATGTACACCTCCTCCTTGATCGGCCCGTTGAGGAAAGCGCTCTTCACATCCATTTGGTACAACCTGAAAGAATGGTGAGCGGCATATGCTAGCAAAATACGAATTGATTCTAGCCTAGCCACAGGAGCGAAAGTCTCCTCAAAGTCCAAACCTGCGACTTGGGCATAACCTTTTGCCACAAGTCGAGCCTTGTTCCTCGTCACCACCCCGTGCTCGTCCTGTTTGTTGCGGAACACCCACTTGGTTCCCACAACGTTTTGCTTGGGACGAGGCACCAGTGTCCAAACTTCATTGCGCTTGAAGTTGTTGAGTTCCTCCTGCATGGCCAACACCCAGTCCGGATCTAGCATGGCCTCTTCTACCCTGAAAGGCTCAATAGAAGAGACAAAAGAGTAATGCTCACAAAAATTAACTAATCGAGACCGAGTAGTTACTCCCTTGCTAATATCACCCAAAATTTGGTCGACGGGATGATCCCTTTGGACCGTTGCTCGAACTTGGGTTGGAGGTGCCTTAGGTGCTTCTTCCTCTTCAACTTGAACATCAAGTGCTCCCCCTTGATCATGCGCCTCCACTTGAGGTACCTGTTCGTCATCTTGGGTTGGGGAATGCACCATAGTTGAGGAAGACGGTTGATCTTGCTCCAATTGTTCCCGAGGCCGTACATCTCCAATCGCCATGTTGCGTATCGCGGCCGTTGGAACGTCTTCTTCATCTACATCATCAATATCAACAACTTGCTCTCTTGGAGAGCCATTAGTCTCATCAAATACAACATCGCTAGAGACTTCAACCAAACCCGATGATTTGTTGAAGACTCTATACGCCTTTGTATTTGAGTCATAACCTAATAAAAACCCTTCTATAGCTTTGGGAGCAAATTTGGAATTTCTACCCTTCTTCACTAGAATGTAGCATTTACTCCCAAAAACTCGAAAATACGAAACATTGGGTTTGTTACCGGTTAGCAGCTCGTATGAAGTCTTCTTGAGGAGGCGGTGAAGATAGACCCTGTTGATGGCGTGGCAAGCCGTGTTCACGGCTTCCGACCAAAAATGCTCGGGGGTCTTGAATTCTCCAAGCATAGTCCTCGCCATATCGATGAGCGTCCTGTTCTTCCTCTCTACCACACCATTTTGCTATGGTGTGTAGGGAGCGGAGAACTCGTGCTTGATCCCCTCCTCCTCAAGGAACTCCTCCACTTGAAGATTCTTGAATTCGGACCCGTTGTCGCTCCTTATCTTCTTCACCTTGAGCTCAAACTCATTTTGAGCTCTCCTGAGGAAGCGCTTGAGTGTCCCTTGGGTTTCAGATTTATCCTGCAAAAAGAATACCCAAGTGAAGCGGGAAAAATCATCAACTATAACAAGACCATACTTACTTCCTCCTATACTCAGATAGGCGACGGGTCCGAAGAGGTCCATATGAAGCATCTCCAGTGGTCTTGACGTGGTCATCACATTTTTGGTGTGATGAGAGCCTCCCACCTGTTTCCCTGCTTGACAAGTTGCACATGGTCTATCCTTTTCGAAATGCATGTTAGTCAAACCTATCACGTGGTCTCCCTTTAGAAGCTTGTGAAGGTTCTTCATCCCCACATGTGCTAAGCGGTGATGCCACAGCCAGCCCATGCTAGTCTTAGCAATTAAGCATGCATCTAGACCGGCCTCCTCTTTTGCAAAATCAACTAAATAAAGTTTGCCGTCTAGTACACCCTTAAAGGCTAGTGAACCATCACATCTCCTAAAGATAGACACGTCTACATTTGTAAATAGACAATTATATCCCATTTGACATAACTGACTAATAGATATCAGATTATACCCAAGAGACTCTACTAAAAACACATTAGAAATAGAGTGCTCATTTGATATTGCAATTTTACCTAAACCTTTTACCTTGCCTTGATTCCCGTCACCGAATATTATTGAATCTTGGGAATCCTTGTTCTTGACGTAGGAGGTGAACATCTTCTTCTCCCTCGTCATATGGTTTGTGCATCCGCTGTCGATAATCCAGCTTGAGCCCCCGGATGCATAAACCTGCAAGGCAAATTTAGGCTTGGGTCTTAGGTACCCAACTCTTGTTGGGTCCTACAAGGTTAGCACATATATCCTTAGGGACCCAAATGCAAATTTTATCACCCTTGCATTTTGCCTCTAATTTTCTAGCAACTATCTTCCTATCCTTTCTACAAATAGCAAAGGAAGCATTTAAAGCATGATATATTGTAGAAGGTCTAGTAACTTTCCTAGGAACATTACCAGAATTTCTCCTAGGCATATGAACAACATTTCTCCTAGACATATCTCTATCATGCTTATAGGAAGAACTAGAAGCAAACATGGCATTAGAATCATAAACATGTGAATCATAACTTCTGATTGCATTTCTAGCATATCTCCTATCATGATACATAAAAGCATGGTTCTTCTTAGCACTACTAGCCATAGGGGCCTTCCCTTTCTCCTTGGCGAGAATGGGAGCCTTATGGCTTGTTAAGTTCTTGGCCTCCCTCTTGAAGCCAAGCCCATCCTTAATTGAGGGGTGTCTACCAACCGTGTAGGCATCCCTAGCAAATTTTAGTTTATCAAAATCGCTCTTGCTAGTCTTAAGTTGAGCATTAAGACTAGCCAATTCATCATTAAGTTTGGAAATTGAAACTAGGTGTTCATTACAAGCATCAATGTCAAAATCTTTACACCTATTACAAGTTGCAACAATTTCTTCACAAGATGTTGATTTACTAGCTATTTCTAACTTAGCATTCAAATTATCATTAATGCTCCTTAAGTTAGAAATTGTCTCATGGCAAGAAGATAATTCACAAGAAAGCATTTCATTTCTTTTAACTTCTAGTGCATGAGATTTTTGAGCTTCTACAAATTTGTCATGTTCTTCATACAACAAGTCCTCTTGTTTTTCTAAAAGCCTATTCCTATCATTCAAGGCATCAATTAATTCATTAATTTTATCTACCTTGGTTCTATCTAGGCCCTTAAATAAACAAGAATAATCTATTTCATCGTCATCACTAGATTCATCCTCACTTGAAGAAGCATACGTAGAGTCTCGAGTACGTACCTTCTTCTCCCTTGCCATGAGGCATGTATGACGCTCGTTGGGGAAGAGGGATGACTTGTTGAAGGCGGTGGCGGCGAGTCCTTCATTGTCGGAGTCGGACGAGGAGCAATCCGAATCCCACTCCTTGCCCAGATGTGCCTCGCCCTTTGCCTTCTTATAGTTCTTTTTCTTTTCCCTCTTGGTCCCTTGATCCTGATCACTTTCATTATCGGGACAGTTAGCAATAAAATGACCAAGCTTACCACATTTGAAGCATGAGCGCTTCCCCTTTGTCTTGGTCTTGCTTGGCTGCCCCTTGCGACCTTTTAGCGCCGTCTTGAATCTTTTGATGATGAGGGCCATCTCCTCATCATTAAGTCCGGCCGCCTCAATTTTTGCCACCTTGCTAGGTAGCGCCTCCTTGCTTCTTGTTGCCTTGAGAGCAAGGGGTTGCGGCTCGTTGATCGGACCATTCAAAGCGTCGTCCACGTACCTCGCCTCTTTGATCATCATCCGCCCACTCACGAATTTTCCAAGGACTTCTTCGGGCGACATTTTGGTGTACCTGGGATTCTCACGAATATTATTCACCAAATGAGGATCAAGAACGGTAAAGGACCTTAGCATCAGTCGGACGACGTCGTGGTCCGTCCATCGCGTGCTTCTGTAGCTCCTTATTTTGTTGATAAGGGTCTTGAGCCGGTTGTATGTTTGTGTTGGCTCCTCGCCTCTTATCATTGCGAACCGTCCAAGCTCGCCCTCCACCAACTCCATCTTGGTGAGCAAGGTGACGTCATTCCCCTCATGAGAAATCTTGAGGGTGTCCCAGATTTGCTTGGCGTTGTCCAAGCCGCTCACCTTGTGATACTCGTCCCTGCACAATGAGGCTAACAACACAGTAGTAGCTTGTGCATTTCTATGAATTTGTTCATTAATAAAAGTGGGACTATCCGAGCTATCAAACTTCATTCCACTTTCCACAATCTCCCATATGCTCGGATGGAGAGAGAACAGGTGACTACGCATTTTGTGGCTCCAAAATCCGTAGTCCTCTCCATCAAAGTGTGGGGGCTTGCCAAGAGGAATGGAGAGCAAATGCGAATTTGAATTTTGAGGAATACGAGAATAATCAAAAGAAAAATTCGAATTGACCATCTTTTGTTTCTCGTAGTCGTAGTCATCCTTTTGGGAAGAAGTGGACTCATCACTGTCGTCGTACTAGATGATCTCTTTGATGCGTCTCGTCTTCTTCTTCTTCCCTTCTTTCCGTCTATGGCCCGAGCCGGAGTCGGTAGCCTTGTCGTCCTTCGGCTCGTTGACGAAGGATTCCTTCTCTTTGTCGTTGATCACGATACCCTTCCCCTTAGGATCCATCTCTTCGGGCGGTTAGTCCCTTTGTGAAGAGAACGGCTCCGATACCAATTGAGAGCACCTAGAGGGGGGGGGTGAATAGGTGATCCTGTGAAACTTAAAACTTAAGCCACAAAACTTGGTTAATCGTTAGCACACTAATTGCCAAGTGGCTAGAGAGGAATCTCAACAGAACACAATAACCACAAGAAATCAATCACAGAGATGGCACGGTGGTTATCCCATGGTTCGGCCAAGACCAACGCTTGCCTACTCCACGTTGTGGTGTCCCAACGGATGAGGGTTGCAATCAACCCCTCTCAAGCGGTCCAAAGACCCACTTGAATACCACTTTGTTTTGCTTACTTTTTCTCAATCCCGTTTGCGAGGAATCTCCACAACTTGGAGCCTCTCGCCCTTACACTTGAAATTCACAAGAAACACAGAGCAAGGGAGGGATTAGCAACGCACACAAGACACGAGAATCAGAGAATCAATACGCACATAAGTCGCAACAAGAGCTCGCAACACAACCCAATGAGTTCACAACTCCACTAGAGCTCTATATGCTACCACTATGAAACGAATGCGCAAAATCGATGTCTTGGTGCTTAGGAATGTTGTAGGAATGCTTGATGTGCTCCTCCATGCGCCTAGGGGTCCCTTTTATAGCCCCAAGGCAGCTAGGAGCCGTTGAGAGCATTCTAGAAAGGCTGATATTGCCTTCTGTCGACTGGCGCACCGGACATGTCCGGTGCTCGATTCCTTTCCTTAAATGGCGAAGCCGACTGTTGGCGCCTGATAGCCGTTGGCGCACCGGACACTGTCCGGTGCACACCGGACAGTCCGGTGCCCTCTTCTAGTCGTTGGCTTGGCCACGTGTCCCGCGCAGATCGCGCAGCCGACCGTTGGCCCGGCCGACCGATGGCTCACCGGACAGTCCGGTGGACCACCGGATAGTCCCGTGAATTTTAGCCGTACGTCGCCGGTGAATTCCCGAGAGCGGCCAGTTCGCCCGAGCCAGCCTGGCGCACCAGACACTGTCCGGTGCACCACCGGACACTGTCCGGTGCACCACCGGACAGTCTGGTGCTCCCAGACTGAGCAAAGTCTTGGCTGCTCGAGCCAAGACAATTCCATTTGTTCTTTTCCTGTTTCCAGCACTTAGACACAATTCATTAGTCTCTAAAACAATGTACTAAGTCTGAGAAACATACCTTTACACTTGATTTGTATTTTGTCCACCATTTTACACTTAGACACATGTGTTTGACACTAAATCACCAAAACACTTAGAAATGACCCAAGGGCACATTTCCCTTTCAAGACTACACTGGTCTAAACAAAGCATGTCCAAAAGTTCCCTACCCTCTGCCTCGCATCGATCAAATCGTGGATTCCACTGCTGGGTGCGAGACCCTGTCTTTCCTCGATGCCTACTCAGGGTATCACCAAATCAAGATGAAAGAGTCTGACCAGCTCGCGACCTCTTTCATCACACCATTCGGCATGTACTGCTACGTTACCATGTTGTTTGGTTTGAGGAATGCGGGTGCGACATACCAGAGGTGCATGAACCACATGTTCGGTCAACACATCGGTCG
This sequence comes from Zea luxurians, assembly GCA_029449295.1. Taxonomy (NCBI): domain Eukaryota; kingdom Viridiplantae; phylum Streptophyta; class Magnoliopsida; order Poales; family Poaceae; genus Zea; species Zea luxurians. Next base: position 80,283,034 of record JAOPSE010000009.1, read on the forward strand.
AACGGTCGAGGCTTACGTCAATGACATCGTAGTCAAGACGAGAAAAGCCTTCGACCTCCTTTCCGACCTTGAAACGACATTCCAGTGTCTCAAGGCGAAAGGCGTAAAGCTCAATCCCGAGAAGTGCATTTTTGGAGTACCCCGAGGCATGCTCTTGGGGTTCATCGTCTCCGAGCAGGGCATCGAGGCCAACCCGGAGAAAATTGCGGCCATCATCAACATGGGGCCCATCAAGGACTTGAAGGGCGTACAGAGGGTCATGGGATGCCTTGCAGCTCTGAGCCGCTTCATCTCGCGCCTCGGCGAAAGAGGCCTACCCCTATACCACCTTTTGAGAAAGGCTGAGTGCTTCACTTGGACCCCTGAGGCCGAGGAAGCCCTCGGGAACCTGAAGGCGCTCCTCACGAACGCGCCCATCTTGGTGCCCCCCGCTGCCGGAGAAGCCCTCTTGATCTACGTCACCGCTACCACTCAGGTGGTCAGCGCCGCGATCGTGGTTGAGAGACGAGAAGAGGGGCACGCATTGCCCGTCCAGAGGCCGGTCTACTTCATCAGTGAGGTACTATCCGAGACCAAGATCCGCTACCCACAAATTCAGAAGCTGCTGTACACGGTGATTCTAACGCAGCGGAAGTTGCGACACTACTTCGAGTCTCATCCGGTGACTGTGGTGTCATCCTTCCCCCTGGGGGAGATCATCCAGTGTCGAGAGGCCTCGGGTAGGATTGCAGAGTGGGCGGTGGAAATCATGGGCGAGACAATCTCGTTCGCCCCTCGGAAGGCCATCAAGTCCCAAGTCTTGGCGGACTTTGTGGCTGAATGGGTCGACACCCAGCTTCCAGAGGCTCCGATCCAACCGGAACTCTGGACCATGTTTTTCGATGGGTCGCTGATGAAAACAGGAGCGGGCGCGGGCCTGCTCTTCATCTCACCCCTCGGGAAACACCTTCGCTACGTGCTACGCCTCCATTTCCCGGTGTCCAACAATGTGGCCGAGTACGAGGCTCTGGTTAACGGGTTGCGCATCGCCATCGAGCTAGGGGTTCGACGCCTCGACGCTCGCGGTGACTCGCAGCTTATCATCGACCAAGTCATGAAGAACTCCAACTGCCGCGACCCAAAGATGGAAGCCTACTGCGAGAGGTTCGGCGCCTGGAAGACAAGTTCTACGGGCTCGAGCTCAACCACGTCGCCCGACGATACAACGAGACTGCGGACGAGCTGGCTAAGATAGCCTCGGGGTGAACAACGGTTCCCCCGGACATCTTCTCTCGAGACCTACATCAACCCTCAGTCAAGACTGACGACACGCCCGAGCCCGAGAAGGCCTCGGCCCAGCCCGAGGCACCCTCGGCTCGGCCCAAGGCACCCTCGGCCCCCGAGGGTGAGGCTCTACGCGTCGAGGAAGAGCGGAGCGGGGTCACGCCTAATCGAAACTGGCAGACCCCGTACCTGCAATATCTCCACCGAGGAGAGCTACCACTCGACCGGGCCGAAGCTCGGCGATTGGCACGGCGTGCCAAGTCATTCGTCCTACTGGGGGACGGGAAGGAGCTCTACCACCACAGCCCCTCCGGCATCCTCCAGCGATGCATATCCATCGCCGAAGGTCAGGAGTTATTACAAGAAATACACTCGGGGGCTTGCGGTCATCACGCAGCACCTTGAGCCCTTGTCATAAAATCTTTCCGACAAGGTTTCTACTGGCCGACCGCGGTGGCCGACGCCACTAGGATTGTCCGCACCTGCCAAGGGTGTCAATTCTACGCAAGGCAGACCCACCTGCCCGCTCAGGCTCTTCAGACAATACCCATCACCTGGCCATTTGTTGTGTGGGGCCTGGACCTCGTCGGTCCCTTGCAGAAGGCACCCGGGGGGTACACGCACCTGCTGGTCGCCATCGACAAATTCTCCAAGTGGATCGAGGTCCGACCCCTAAACAGCATCAGGTCCGAACAAGCGGTGGCTTTCTTCACCAACATCATCCATCGTTTCGGAGACCCGAACTCCATCATCACCGACAATGGCACCCAGTTCACCGGCAGAAAGTTCCTGGACTTCTGCGAGGATCACCATATCCGGGTGGACTGAGCCGCCGTGGCTCACCCCATGACGAATGGGCAAGTAGAGCGTGCCAACAGCATGATTCTGCAAGGACTCAAGCCACGGATCTACAATGACCTCAACAAGTTCGGCAAGCGATGGATGAAGGAGCTCCCCTCGGTGGTCTGGAGTCTGAGGACGACGCCGAGCCGAGCCACGGGCTTCACACCGTTTTTTCTAGTCTATGGGGTCGAGCCATCTTGCCCACGGACTTAGAATATGGTTCCTCGAGGACGAGGGCCTATGACGACCAATGCAACTAGACCGACCGAGAAGACTCACTAGACTAGCTGGGAGAGGCTCGGGACATGGCCTTACTACACTCGGCGCGGTATTAGCAGTCCCTGCGACGCTACCACGCCCGAGGGGTTTGGTCCTGAGACCTCTAGGTGGGCGACTTGGTGCTTCGGCTGTGACAAGACGCCCGAGGGCGACACAAGCTCACGCCTCCCTGGGAAGGGTCGTTCGTCATCGCCAAGGTTCTGAAGCCCGGGACGTACAAGCTGGCCAACAGTCAAGGCGAGGTCTACAACAACGCTTGGAACATCCGACAGCTACGTCATTTCTACCCTTAAGATACTTTCAAGTCGTTCGCACACCTCGTTCACGCACAAAGTCTAACCATCAAGGAAGGGTCAGCCTTGCCTCAGCAAAGCCCGACCCTCCCTCGGGGGCTAGAAGGGGGGAACCCCCTCCGCGTCAAATTTTTCCTCGGAAAAGATCTTTTCTGCCAGAACGTCTTTCGTGCTTTTCGACTACTTCTAAAGTGGGATCCTGAAAACGCCGGAGTACACGTAAGCAGCCAAGGCTGACCGAGCCGAGGGACTCCTACGCCTCCGGGATACGGATACCTCACTCATCACCTTCTGCGATAAGTAACTCACGCTCGGATAAGCGATTCCGCGGATCGAACAAGTCTTCATGCTCGAAAACTCTTCTGCCGAAACGATTTTTCGTGCCTTCTCGACTATATCGGTAGCAGAATCCTATGGACGAGTAAGAGTACACGTAAGCAGCGAAGGCTGACCGAGCTGAGGGACTCCTACGCCTCCGAGATACGGATACCTCACTCATCACCTTCTACGATAAGTAACTCTCGCTCAGACAAACAATTCTGTTACCAACAAATAAGTCCAGATACTCGAAACAAGAGGGAAAGAAACGCAGCTTTACAACACGACGACAGTATGTTTGGGCCTCGGCGGCCGCAGAAAACATACGCACACTACAAGATGAACCGGTCCTGCAGGCTCAGGCGTCAACAAAGGGGGAGCAGCAGCACCCTTGGAGTCAACTCCACCCTCGTCGAAGTCCAACCGAGCCACGGACGGCAACGGTTGGAGGATCTCCACTCCGAAGGACGACGTCAGCACCGTGCCCGGGCCATCGTCGCCAAGATCTCCTTCAGAAATCCGGCCCGAGTAGACGGCTCGGCCGGCCGCCCTGAAGCCTCAACCAGCTGTCCTCCGCGGACACTGGCCCGGCTCGTGGTTTCGGCAACTCGACTCCGGCGCTGGTCCCCTAGTGGACGGCCCGGCCAGGCTCCAGCCGACGAAGTCTTCTCTTCGAGCCAACTCTGCCTCTGTCCATGCTAACACCGCTGCCTCCGGCTTCGGCTCATCGAAGAGCGGCCGAGGGTCCCCTTTAACTAAGCAAGAGAAGCCTCGGGCGGCAAGGCCGACTGAGCCAAGAGACTCCTACGCCTTCGGGATACGGATACCTCACTCGTCACCTTCGCACGAGGCAACTCGCACTTGGTTAAGCGGTTCAGTTAGCCGACAGGCGAGTCCTAGTGCTCGAAACGAGGAAAAAACACGGCTCCGTACCGAAAATACATACATGTTCAGGCCCCGATAGCCACAATGAACAGACGCCAACACTCAAGGTGCCATTACAAACGGAACTCCGGTTCCACCTCCGCAGGTACGAACAACCCCCCACGATGGAGGGCCTGCGGAGCAACAGAAGGCCGACGGATGGCTCGCCGACGCCCGCTCCGGCAGCAGCGACAACAACCTCCGCTCCGAGTGGCCAAACAGCAGCAGCGATGACCTCAGGGCGGACGCTGATGCTGCGAGCTCCTCGTCCACGCCCCCACTCGAGGGGCGAGGACAAGCTATCAAAGCCAAAGAGCCGGAGGCCCGGAGCGCGGAAGGTGGCGGTGATCTCGTCGTTGACGAGGACTTCTTCAGCCGCCGCCACCTTAGTGGCGACGACAGAAGCCATCTGCCCCTCGGCAGATCCCCACTTGGATCCTCCCGGACGGGCGAGCATCGACCTCCGCGCAGAGGCGTCGTACCGGAGCAAAGGCAGGACAGCCCAAGAACACGAACGCCGCCCTAGCAGTGCGTGACGTCTTGGGTGGTCCTCCAGTGCGCGTGGCGCAACGACCGCTCATACGGCGGGAGGAGGCACCGGGAGCCGAGCCAGAGCCAGCTGAGCCAGCGAGCCCAACGGGCTGAAGCTGACGACGCTTGCAGCCGACTGGCCCCGTGTTGTCGGAGTCCGCCCCTTCCGCTAGGCCAGTGAGCACCCTCTCCCCTGAATGCTGAAGGAGAGGGTGACTCACGGACCCGTGCGGGAGGTAGAGCTCTGGCTCAGCCCGCCCTCTGCCCTAGCAAGGATGACGAAGATCCTTGAAGCTGAGGGCAGGACCAAGATCGCAGCCCGGCTCGCTTCTCCCCACCATCGAGCTGGTGGTCACCGTCTTGGGTGACCACCGGTGAGGGGATGCGGCCGGGCTGCATGACGAAAATCCTTGAAGCCGAACGATGGCTGAAAGGTACCAACTTCCATGAAGTTGTGTTCCTCCAACGACGACGAGGCAGAAGAACCGCGGTGCCCCCCACCCGGGGGCTCGGAAGGTGGAAAGACTCGATGCATGAGGGGAGCACGAAGACATGGTTGCCTTTCAAGGGGGTCACCCTCCTTTTAAAGGCAACTCTCCCCACTTGCATTCTCAGCCGTCGCGGGCTGAGTCTTCTCCAACACGCTCCATGGTCCTCCCCCTATGACACGGGGGCTGGGCCCCACGCGTCGTGCAAGCTGGCCCAAGGCGGAAGAAGCCAAACCGCCGCGCGTGGTGCGCGTAACTGCCCAGCGGTTACAAGCACTCCTCCGTCTCCGCCCGGACCAACGGTCGAAAGGGCGGACCACCATGCAGGCGGCATGCAACCGCACCAAGGGGGCGCACCCTTTCGACTTTGACGCGTCCAGCATGGAGGCCCAGGCCCACACGTCATGTAACCGACGCGCCAGTTACTACGTGCAAGAAACTGCACCGCCACTCGCGCCACTACCGAGCCTCCTCGGCTGCGGAACCAGTACCGCGACTCGAGGCAACCCTGCGCATGACCCAACAGTGCCAATCAGGCGCACTGATCACGGGTCAGCCAGCCGCAGGAGAAGGCGCGACGGTCGATACGGCCAGAAATGGGCCAGCAGTAATGGCGATGGCAGGCAGGCGGAAGCAGCGGTCAAGTCGTCAGCCAAGCTCACGTCCCCTCCAGGGACAGCGAGAGAGCCCTCTCCCACTGCGTGAAGACGACGCGCCCGTGTCCCGTTCCTCGAATGGCTCGCGCACGCGCAACGGCTGCCCCGTGAACCACTCGTCCCGTCGTATTAACTCTGCGGCAGGACAGGCGGCACCTTTGGCAGGCGAAGCAGGCGACGCTTCACTTCCGCCGTATTGACCGCATCAAAAAAGGTGCGCCATGACGTTCGATTTCGTACCTTTTCCCCTTTTTCTCTTTCTCTCTCTTACAACAGGGACCGAGAAAGGGGATACCTCAAAAGGGATCCTTCTTCGCAAAGGAAACGGGCCCCGAGCCCCCACTACTGATCAGAGGTTCGAAGGCTGGCCCCTCGGAAGGGTTCAACAGCCGCCTCAGAGCACTCGGGCTCTGCGCCCACTACTGGTCAGAGGTTCGACGGCTGGCCCCTCGGAAGGGTTCAACGGCCGCCTCAGGCTACTCGGGCTCCGTGCCCACTACTGATCAGGGGTTCGAAGGCTGGCCCCCGAAGGGTTCATAGCCGCCTCAGACATAGAGTGAGGGATGACCCTGGGTACGTTCGATACATAACCGAGGCTCGAGCTATGCTCCCGAGGTACCCTAGGACATTTCCGAGACCAATGGGAACGATTCTGTAACGGAATCCCACCAGAGGGAGGCATCGAGCCCTTGGACCCCGTCGAAAGGGGACCGGGTCCGGCAAATCACCCGCAGGTACTTTTGGAGCGTGCCTCCGGGCCACAGCTGACCCCTAACGGACGAGACACCATGTTCGGCGCCCATCGAGGGCAACATGGCGCTTTCCCCCCTCCTCCTTGCGGAAAGGCGACGCAGGGGCGTATGTAAAAAAGTTGAGTCTGTCCTTGATCGTCCTCTCGCTCTGTGCGGAGGCTCGGGGGCTGCTCTCGCAAACCCGGCTCCAGCCAAACCGTTGACAACGTCAACATACCAGCCCGAGAACTTGGGACTCGACGGTGCACCCGGGCTACGGCCAGTTCGCATGAGGGAACAACCAGACCGGCTGAAGCATCACGAAACGCATTAAGACCTCGAAAGAGTCTAACCACTCCTCTGAGGCCTCGGGGGCTACACCCGGCGGGTGCGCTCGCGCGCACCCACCGGAACAAAAAGCAACCGAGAAAGGTCGGTCCCCTTGCAAAAAAGTGCGACAACAGCCTCCAAGGCAGTATTAACACTCCCTTGGAGGCTCGGGGGCTACTGTCGAGGACCATAATTAGGGGTACCCCCAAGACTCCTAATATCAGCTGGTAACCCCCATCAGCACAAAGCTGCAAAGGCCTGATGGGTGTGATTAACTCAAGGGACACGATCCCACCTCGCCCGAGCCCAGCCTCGGGCAAGGTCAGCTGACCTCGAAGGATTCACACCTCGCCCGAGGTACCCCTCAAGCAACGGACACGCCTTCGGCTCGCCCGAGGCCCAGTCTTCGCTAAGAAGCATCCTTGGCCAGATCGCCACGCCGACCGACCGAATCGCAGAAGCATTTAATACAAAGGTGGCCTGACACCTTATCCTGACGCGCGCCCTTAGTCGACAGAGCCGAAGTGACCGCAGTCACTTCGCCGCTCCACTGACCGGCCTGACAAGAAGACAGCGCCGCCCTCGTCGCTCCGACTGCTGTGCCGCACGACAGAGTGAGGCTGACAGCAGCCAAGTCTGGCTTCGGGCGCCATAGGAAACTCCTCCTCGTCCGACCCAGGGCTCGGACTTGGCCTCGGAAGACAACGGACTCCGCCTCGCCCGACCCAGGGCTCGGACTCGGCCTCGGCTTCGGAAGACGACGAACTCCGCCTCGCCCGACCCCAGGGCTCGGACTCGGCCTCGGAAGACGATGGACTCCGCCTCGCCCGACCCAGGGCTCGGACTCGGCCTCGGCTTCGGAAGACGACGAACTCCGCCTCGCCCGACCCAGGGCTCAGCCTCGGCTTCGGAAGATGACGGACTCTGCCTCGCACAACACAGGGCTCAGACTCGGCCTCGGCTCCGGAAGACGACGAACTCCGCCTCGCCCGACCCCAGGGCTCGGACTCAGCCTCGGCCTCGGAAGACAAACTCGACCTCGACCTCGGGGGAGCATCCGCCTCGCCCGACCCAGGGCTCGGACCGACCACGCCACAGGAGGGGCCATCATTACCCTACCCCTAGCTGGCTCAGGCTACGGGGAACAAGACCGGCGTCCCATCCGGCTCGCCCCGATAAACAAGTAATGATGGCGCCCCGCGTGCTCCCTGACGACGGCGGCTCTCAACCCCTTACGAAAGCAAGGAGACGTCAGCAAGGACTCGACAGCCCCGACAGCTGTCCTTCCGCAAGGCTCTAGCGCTCCTCCGACGGCCACGACATCACATGAACAGGGTGCCAAAACCTCTCCGGCTACCACGACGGCATGTACTTAGGGCGCTAGCTCCTCTCTGCTAGACACGTTAGCACACTGCTACACCCCCCATTGTACACCTGGACCCTCTCCTTATGCCTATAAAAGGAAGGTCCAGGGCTCTCGTACGGGAAGGCTGGCCGCGCGGGAGGACGGGCTGGCGGACAGTCTCTCTCTCTTTCTCCCTCGCGGACGCTTGTAACCCCCTACTGCAAGCGCACCTGACCTGGGCGCAGGACAACACGGAGGCCACGGGATTCCCCCTTTTCTGTCCTCTCCCCCCTTCGTGCTCCGTCTCGCGCCGACCCATCTGGGCTGGGGCACGCGGCGACAATTTCACTCGTCGGTCCAGGGACCCCCCGGGGTCGAAACGCCGACACACGTAGTTCTGGCCGAGCGTGTCTCAGCAATGCCTCCTGTCTGCTCTGGCTAGAAGAACTCCCTTGGAAAAGGGAACGTGCACCAGGGAGTATCCTACTAGCCGCATTAAGAAACCCCCTAGCAGTGCGCTTTGGTTTCCTACCACTCATCCTGTTCAATAGAAAAACATTAAATGTATTAGCTCCATAAAATTAAGTGAACTAATAAAAAATCAAATAATACATCGCATACTATGAAATTTTGCATTACACATCAAAATTCATCAGAATCACGATCAAGGAGTCTTCTTCGATCCAAAGCTCGCAATGTGGCTTTTTTGTTCCTTAGATTTCGTTTTCGTTTTGATGCAACACACTCATCAGTAGTGACATCGTTACGGTCTCCGACTAGTGAGTTCAGTGCAACACCCTCATCGATAGTAAAAGTAGTTGACAATTCTTCTTCTTGATAAACATCATCGGCCTGTTCGTCTTCGAATTGATAACCAGTAGTGCAAGGAGTATGTAAACGTTCCCTAGGGTTCACCTTATGAACTACCCACCATGCTTCAAACTTCGGATTTGGGTACGACATATAATAGACCTGCTCGCACTGGTGTGCAAGGATAAAATTATCATGGCCTCGAAGTCGTTCCTTATGCTTTACTTCAGTTATACCATATTGACTTTGTCTAATCCCATTAGTGCTGTCAAACCAATCACATAGAAAGAATACTAATTTCAAAGGTTTGTTCCCTGCAAAATTAAACTCTAGGATGTTTTGAATGATGCCATAATAATTAGTTTCTCTGCCGAGTGCATCGAGTGCCCTAGTCAGAACTCCAGTGTTACGTGTGGCTACACGAGGACGAGACTTTTCAAATTGGTCTGAACGAAAACGAAAGCCATTCACATCGTATCGACCAAATGTTCTACAAGTGACCGTCCCATAAGATAGCTGTCTCAAGTCCTCGTGTATGTTAGGAGTCTTTGTGCACTACAAATAATATACAGTTAAAATGACTACCTCGCGTAAAATGCTAAATGACATGAAAGTAAGGAATATAAAGAGTTTACATGCTCGCAAAACCAGTCAACAAAATTAGGTCTTCCTTGCCTCCCATGTCGTCGCATAGTATCTAGTTGTTTGCTTGTAGGCTGATGGGAATAAGTCCAATTTTCCTCGTCGAACTTACTGTACGACAAATAAGTAATTAAATATGGCTCCTTTGGTAAAGAAATTAAGGGGTAAAATAAAGACTTACATGAAATATGGCTCCATCTCTTCCATATTAGAGTATATGTATAGCAATGCGGACATTCTTTCATCCATGCTAAGGTGGTAGAACGTGCCCTTACTAGTACTTGTGCCTCTCCATTGGAAAATGTTGAGATCACTGACAGGACGTTCCTCATCGACATTGTATCGCATGGTAGCAGCATAGACATTATGTTCCTCTGCGAAATACACACTCGTGAAGTATGAAACCTCCTTTAGCAAAAAAGCTTCAGCGATGCATCCTTCTACTCTAGCCTTATTTCAAACCATGCCTCGCAGGTTTTTGAGTGCACGTTCAATGTGATACATCCACCTATATTGTACAGGTCCACCAACCTTTGCCTCATATGGAATGTGAATAAGTAGATGCTCCATCGGATTGAAGAATCCAGGTGGGAATATTTTTCTAGCTTGCATAACAACACTGGTATTTGTTTCTCCAACTTCTCCATCATATTTTTACTTATTTCTTTGGCACAGATCTGCCTGTAGAAATAACTTAGCTCAGCTATTGCTTGCCACATGGCGTCGGGCATATAACCACGAAACATGACAGGGACAATCCTCTCCATTAATATATGGAAGTCATGGCTCTTTAACCCAGTTAGTTTTCTTGTTTTCAAATTCACAGCTCTTTTCGAGCCCGCAGCATAACCATCGGGAAATTTAATTTTTTTCATCCATCTCATTACCTCGATCTTGTCTTTAGAGGTAAGACAGAACAAGGCACGTGGCGGCTTACCGTTGTCATTGAGCACTTGGGTTGGTCGGTCACAAAGCATTGGTAGATCTCTTCGAGCTTTCAGGTTGTCCTTTGTTTTTTCAAAATGCATGCAGGTGTGTATGAGGGCTTCAGCAACATTACTTTCTTGGTGCATGACATCAATGTTGTGCACAAGAATCAGTGACGACATATAAGGGAGCTCCCAGAGACCACATATATGTGTCCAGTTGTGGTCCACTCCGAATCCTTCGTACTTGTCCCCCTTTTCATTTAGGACAAGGTTGTTCAACTGAGCATACATTTCTGCCGCGTTAAGACGTTTAGGCGGACCTTTGGTGACCACAGTGTTCTTTATAAAGTTTTTCTTATCGCTCCTAAAGGGGTGTTTCCTGGGCAACCAACGTCGATGACAATCGAAGTAAGTGATCTTTCCACCATGAGCAAGACGGAAGCAATCTGTATCTGAACCGCAATATGGACATGTCAATCTACCATGTGTACTCCAACCGGTAAAAATAGCATACGCCATGAAGTCATGCACCGACCACAAATACGCAACTCGAAGTTTGAATATCTGTTTTGTAAAAACATCGTATGCTTCAACACCTTTCCAAAGCTCCTTCAACTCTTCAATCAAGGGTTTTAACATGACATTGAGGTTCTTTCTAGGATAGTCTAGGCCAGGAATGATTAAGCAAAGAAATATAAATTCATATTTCATACAAAGAGAAGGTGGAAGGTTGTATGGAATAACAAAGACGGGCCAACATGAGTATGATGATGCCATTTGACCAAAAGGTGTGAAGCCATCGGTCGTGAGGCCGATTCGAACATTCCTCGGATCAGCTGCAAACTCGGGATCAAACGTGTCGAGAGCCTTCCATGCATCCCCATCTGAAGGGTGCACGATTAGGTCATCGTTATCACGGACACCTTCTTTGTGCCATCGCATGTGCATAGCGGTTTTTTTAGATAGAAACATCCATTTCACTCGAGGAGTTAGTGGCAAGTAGCGGAGCTGCTTATGTGCAACATATGTCATCACCTTCTCACCCTCATCATTAACAACTTCCACAAATCTAGATTGTCCACATTTCAGACATTTTTTCTCTTCCGCATGCTCCTTCATGAAAAGCATACAATTATTTTTGCACACATCAATCTTCTCATAATCCATACCGAGACCTTTGATAATTGTCTTTGATTGGTACATGTCTTTAGGCAACTTATTGGGCTTTGGGAGCAAATCTCCTAATAACTTTAAAATCTCATTGTAACAATTGTTCGAGAAAAAGTACTTGGACTTAATGGCCATGAGCCGAGTCACAAAAGCGAGTATACTCACATCTGTGTGTTCATGCAGTGGCTCTTCAGAGTCTTTTAGTAGTTTAAAAAATCTGGAAACCTCTGGTGTGGCAGGATCCTCGGAGCTTAGGTTGAATTCTGGACATAGCGAATCTAGCATCTCATGCATCGCATCATCGCCAGCCCAATCATTGTTCTCCTCCTCTTCTACATTTCGGTTGGGTACTACCTCACCATGATGTTCCCACACCTCATATCCGGGCATAAATCCAAACTGACAAAGATCTAGGCTAACTCTTTCCTTATTAAGAAATATACTGTTTTCGTGCCGCCTACAAGGGCATCTGACAGTGTCGGTTAAGGATAAGGCGAATACGTGGTCCACAAAATCTTTGGTCTTGGCTACCCAATCATCAGAATGACGTCCATTCCTACTCCAACCATTATAAATCCATGCAAGATCGGCAGCCATTCCTGAGACTGTTAAACGGAACCATATCATGAAAAAATTATTCAACTTCGTCAAGTGTATCGGTCATACATGTATAGACAGGGATAGGTTCTAAACCCACATGAACCTAGCAGGACCCAAAAAAAATTTGGCAGCATAAATTTGCTGCCACTAAATAATATTACTTATATACAAAACAAACAATGATATAATACTAATCAAATCAAACTAACTAGTGTCGGTGTTTTGGGTCCGACCGCACACCCGGGGTTGCCCCACAAGGTGTTTTTAGGAGTAGGACGGTGTTACCAACTATAGCTCGATGGTTCGTGCTGGGTGCATGAGAGACAGTAGACAATGGTGTATAGGTTCGGGCCGCTTAGAGATGCGTAACACCCTACGTCCTAGTGAGAATGCTTTTAGGTGTGGTTACAGAGGAACTCTCGAGTGTTGGGGCGTAAGAGGCTAAGGTGGATGGCTAGATGATTGGTTGTTGTTTCTGAAGGGGTGCCTCCTAGGCCTTATATATTCGACCGTGAGGCAATACATGTGGGTATGATAACAACGCACACCTAAGGAATAGTGAACTGATCGAGTCTATCTTCCTATAGTTCTGCCGACTTATCCTCGCTCGGCTCCATTGCGTAGGGTTCCGGCGCGGGAAAGTCGGGTCTCTTCTGTGATTATTCGTTTGGAGTCGTTGGGTCGTCTGGGCTTGATCTAATCCGGCCATATGGCGATCTGTTCCTTTGGTTGTCTCTCCCCTGGTCCCCAAAAGGATGACCTCGCGATTTATTGGGCCCTTGGGCCTTTTATGAGGTCTTTTATCCTTCTAGTGGACCCGGGGGATATCTGTCCCCCACAAGCCACCGATCTTTGGATTGATTTTGAAATAATCGGCCCAAAGATCCTAGAGTTTAGCTTGCGGTCTTTGTTTGCAACAGGAAATGTTCTCCGGGTGGTGTGGTACAAATAATTTCTTGCTGTCTCCTTCTGCTTTGGACACTCGAAAACTGGTGCTCTGTCTCAAACTCGTGTCTGGGAGATCAGCATTTCACACTGTTGGACCCTGAACTTCATTGGATGCACCGAAGGTGCACCCAATGGGTGTAGCCCCCGAGCTTCGAGTGGGTTTTTGAAAATAACCCGCTCGATGGTCTTCATTTCGTGCCCTTTTGCTAGGAATTATCCTTCCTTTTTTGGAATGCCTTAGAGGTCAGCGTTATGTCATTGATACCGTGCTTTTGAGGTCAGCATGCGTCCTGTTTTTGAGGCCGAGTTCAAGATCTGCCCATATCTTGCTAGGTGGTGCAATTTATTTGATCTGCTATTGATTGGATGTTCGACAAGTGACCCTTGGCTAGTCTTTGTTATCACTGCTTGCTTCAATGCTTCTGTCGATTAGACTTGTACCTTGTTGGCTATATTTGGCTTTCCTTTGATCCTCGCTGATATCTCATTTTTGTCTTGAAGTATTCATTGCGCGTGCTGCACGGAAGTGACAGTTTCTGAAAAAAATATACTGATAATTCTTGGGCGTCCCCCCCCCCAATGGGTGTGGCCAAGGGACGGCTTGGTACGCTGAGTGTTTTAGCCGGTTGCTTCTGAGTAGTAATTTGATGTGACTGCGGGTGTAATCATATGCCCGCGCAGTTGACTGGAGTCCCAATGGGTGTTGCGTTGCGTGAAACGGCGCCAGCCGCCTGACGTGTCTTCAAACGGTTTGAAGTGTATATTGAATTTTTGCGACTGTTCAGTGACCGTGGTAGGAGGTGAGCGGTTGCCTTCTTCTTCTTATAAATAGTGCCTTTGCCTCTCCGGTATTTTCACATCTCTTACTGCTTTTCTGCTGCTTGCTATCTTCTTCCTCTTTCTCTTTCACCATGGGCAAGAACAAAAAGAGCACCTGTTCTTCGCCTCGCTCTGGCGACAAGTGCAAACGCGAGCTGACTCCTCCCTCGGAGGATTTTGGTGACTCAGAGTACTCGGAGGAGGAGTTCTCCTCCGGGTCCTACGGCTCTCCGGCCCCCGCCTCTCCCCTGGCGTCGTCTTATGATTCAGACGACTCCCAGGGGATTGCCGTGGAGGTCTGGACTTACATCCGGGCCGTCGAGCGCGCTGGGCTCGAGGGCTCAGATGAGTCGGAGCACTCCTCGGACAAGGAGGACTCCTCGGACTCGTCCGAGGAGGACAACGGCGGCGGCGATGGCGACGGCGGCGATGGCGGCAAGGGCGGCGACGGCGACGGCAAGGGCGTCGACGGCGGTGGCAAGAGCAGCGACGGCGGCGGCAAGAGCGGCGACGGCAGTGGCAGGGGCAACAACTAGGCCAGTGGCTAAATGCCACTGGTCTTTAGATATTAGTATAGATTAGTAGTAGAAAAATATTAGTGAAATAATGTAGTAGTAGTAGTAGTGTAGAGTAGGGTAATGTAATGTAGTAGTAGCAGTAGGGAAGTATCGACTCATAATGAGTCGATTTGTATGTTATGCAACTTCCCTTTCGTGAAGGATGGCATGATTTCTTTCCTGTGTTGATTTCTTTGCTCTTTGTATTGATGATATGCTGGAAACGGTAGCCAACTTATTGTTCGCAGCATTAGTGCTTCTGAAATAGCGTCCGAATGATGGCGGGGACACGTTGGTGCCTTCAGAGTTAACGACCGGGCGATTATTGTTGGTATCGTTGTCGTAGTTGTAACAGCCGAGTAACTGTCGGCAGTGTCGGCGTTTTAGAGGCAACGGCCGAGTGACTGCAGGCAGCATCGGCGTTTTAGAGGCAACGACCGAGTGACCGAAGATAGCATCGGCGTTTTAGAGGCAACGGCCGAGTGACCGAAGGCAGCATTGGCGTTTTAGAGGCAACGGCCGAGTGACCGAAGGCAGCATCGGTGTTTTAGAGGCAACGGCCGAGTGACTGAAGATAGCATCGGCCAATGGCCGAGTGACCGAAGGCAGCATCGGTGTTTTAGAGGCAACGACCGAGTGACTGGAGGTGACGTCGGCGTTTTAGAGGCAACGGCTGAGTTAGAACGGGCCACGTCGGCCGTTCGGAGATAACGGCCGAGTGGTGACTGGGCAATTTTTGGAGGCGGCGCTTGGCCCCGGAAAAAACCCTTATTCATTGTGTTGTCGCACGCCTTGCTTTCCGTGCCCTAGTTCTTGCTTTTCCGCATCCAAGCTCTCCTTGCGCTCGCTCGATACTGCCTCCGCTCCACCCGCCGGTGAGATTGAAATGGCGCCCAAGCGGAAGACGTCGAGCTCGTCCGTTGCTGTCATTCCTCCCATCGATCCCAACAGCCAATTGCCTTTTGCCTGTAACCACATGTCTGTTGTTTCTGAGGCCGAACTTCTCCATCTCGTGTCCATCGGAGTCCTTCCTTCGAAGGAGCTCTGTTCTTGGCGGATTTGCCATGGGGTCACTGTTCCAACAGAGGATACCCATGAATCCGTTATTTATGCTCCCTTTCTTCTTCGCGGTCTGCTTGATTTTTATCACTTGAATCTGACCCACTTGAACCCCAATTCCATTCTGCAAGTCTCCATCTTTGTTCATTTATGCGAGGCTTTTCTTGGCATTCTGCCGCATTTTGGACTATGGAAATATTTGTATCATTGTCGCCCTAGGATGGTCGGAGGGCAGCATCAACTGGTAGGGGGCGCGAGCCTGGAGATGTGCCATGGGAGGAAAACTGATTATCTTGACATCCCACTCAAGGACAGTATTAAAGGGTGGCGCTTGGAGTGGTTTATCGTTGAGAATCACGGAAATTCTCTCCCCCCACGGTCAGGTAGACAACCGAACGTTCGTACCCCCAGTTGGACCGAGTCTCCCACGGACCAAGAAGTGGCTGAGGCAGGGGCTCTGCTGGCTGAAGTTGGACTGCTGAAGGAGAGAGGTCTGACTGCAGAGGCTGTGGTTGCTGATTTTGTTTTCAAGAACATTCAGCCAATTAAAGATAGGGCATATCCGGCTTATCTGTACCGAGGTCTGGCCGACTCCACCCGGGTTACCAACAGAAGAATTCCCACAGTGGATTTGGTGAACCGGCTTGAGATGATACTTAGAGGCAAAGTATCGAATGTAGGCGCCCCGGTTGCGTACTCGGCTTGGAACCTGCCTCCTTCTAAAGCCTTCACTTTTTTGTGTCAAATCCTCCTACTGGCGATGGCGGTTTGGGCCTTAGAGTGCGACCCTCTGCCGAAGAAATTAGTGCTTTGGTCGCTTCACTCAATGAAATTCCTGACGATGAAAAACAGGTTCATTTTGAAGTGTCCCTTGGATCCTAGTGATGCGGAAATAAGTGCCATGCTCGATATGCTGGCTGAAGATTCTTCTGACGCTGCTCCTGTTGGGGCATCAGTGACGGTATCCATCCCTGAGATTGACAAGGTTTCCGATGCTCAGAAGCCTGTTGATACTCGTCCAAAACGTTCATGCCGGGTTGACCAAACCTCTTCTCCTACTGAGGGGGAGAAAAAGAAGAGGAAACGTCTTTGTCGGGTATCTGGCTCGGATCAGGGTGCCGGCCCTTCTGCTCCTGTTGCTGAGGGAGCACCAACGCCAGATTTCACTGAGGTTGATCCCAATGGGTGTGCTGTCCATCTTATCGATGATGATGGTGAAGAAGAAGGCGAAGCTCCTCTGATCCAGAAGAGCAGCCGCCGTCATACTGCTAGCGGGGAAAGTAGCGGTGTTCCTTCTCCAGCCTTGTCTGCACTCATTGGTCTGCAAGAATTATCACTGGCGAACTTTGATCAGACCCTTGAGGACATAATTCCAGAAGATCTGCTATCAGAGCCGGTGGATGGTGGTGCCCCGAATGTTTGTGTTGATGTGCTTGACGCCGGGTTAGAGTCTTCCCGAGCAGCGTCCCACACCTCGTCGACCTTGGAGCGCAGTCTTGAGGGTCAGGAGGCTGGTTTGGATTTCCCTGCTCCCATGGAAGTGACCGGGGGACCTTCAGCCTTGGAGGTGGCTGTTGCAGAGAACTCGGCTCTTAATGATGGTGCTGGCCTTTACCCAGCCCCCGAGGGTGTTGCCGGGGGTGATCCGGCTCAGATGGGTAGCGCCAGCTATGACCCAGCCCCCGAGGGTGTCCAAACGGGTTCTCCCTCCTGCACTTCCATGGATGTTCATGTAGGGTCTTCTCCTCCGCGCTCTGGTTGCATGGTAACGGCCCAAACCTTTGGTCAAGAGGTCGCCTTAGAGGTCAGCGTTCCTGGTGACAAGGTCTTGGATTCTGCTGATGATTTTGGGTTGGTCCCTGCTGAAACATTGCAAGCTGCTCCAGGCAGTGATCCTTCGCCGAGCTCTCGGTTGATCTCTCATGATTTGGGAGTCGCCTCTTTCTTCTCCAACTTCCAGGTATTTTGATCTTTTTCGGTCTAATTTTTGCCCACGCAGGTAGTTATTCTCATGTTTGTCTGCTTTTTGATGCCAGGCGCTGGTCGATGAAATGTCTGGTCGGCTGAGATCACAGGGTGCTTTTGTCCCAGAAGGAGCTTTGTGTTTGGCACGTTGGAATCCGATGCTGCTTCAGCGACGTGTTTCCGAGTTAGAGGCAACGAATGCTGGTCAGTGCCTTTCTGCTTTTTTTTACAACCTCCTTATCAGGCTGCTTCTAATTTTAATATGTTAGCTCGACTGTTTCTCGATAGACATGGCTCAGCGGTATTCTGCTCTTGAGGAAAGGCACTTTTTTTCGGGATTAAGCTTCCATCAGTATCGCCGTAGGCTATTGAAGACCAGCTGTAAGTCTTCGATGAAATTCTCTGAGTTCTCAGTTTTGATCACCACATCATCTACATAAGCCTCCACACGCTTGCCCCAGTGATCGGCTAAGCATGTTTGAATGGCTCTCTGATAGGTCGCTCCAGCGTTTTTGAGGCCGAACGGCATGGAGGTATAGCAGAAAGCACCGAATGGAGTGATGAACACTGTTTTTTCCTCATCTTCTTTTGCCAAGCCAATCTGATGATATCCAGAGTAGCAATCCAGGAAAGACAACATAGAACATCCGGCGGTAGAGTCTACCACCTGATCTATCCTAGGGAGCCCAAAGGGATCCTTTGGACAGTGTTTGTTGAGATCTGTATAGTCGATGCACATGCGCCAATCCACCTTATTCTTTTTGAGTACAAGAACAGGGTTAGCTAACCACTCGGGATGTAAAACTTCTCTAATAAACCCAGCCGCGACCAAGCGAGCCAGCTCAGCGCGAATGGCTTCTCTCTTGTCGGGCGTGAAACGACGTAACTTTTGCCGAATCGGCCTCGCCTGAGGGTAGACCTTCAGTTTGTGCTCGGCCAGTTCTCTCGGGGCTCCCGGCATATCCGCGGGTTGCCATGCGAATACGTCCCGGTTATCTTGCAGAAACTGGACGAGCGTGCCTTCCTATTTGTCATCCAGGCTGGAGCTGATGATGGCAGTCTTGCGTTCATCAGCGAACCCGAGGTTGATCCTTTTATGTAACACCCCTGGTGTTACTATAACTAAAACTTGAGCATGGCATCATGAGTATGGGCATTGCATATGTTTGATACACCTAGAGTGCATTCACTAGGCAAAAATTTCAAACAAGTTGTATTGTTTTACTGTTTTACAAATAGGACCCTGGTTTAAGGACTTAACCCTAAATAGTGGTTAAAGGGGTAAAACTTAACCCAAGTTGAGAAAAACCTTAGGACTTTTGAGAAAAATCATAAAATGACCCCAACAATAAAGTTGAATCACATTTATACCCCTGGAATACCAAAAACCCTAATTGGAACCCTGGGAAACCCTAAAACCAAACCCTACGAACCTAAGTGCAAAATTAGTCCACTTTTGGGCTAAAGTGCAAAAACCAAGTCAAATAAGTGTTTTAAGTCAATTGGATCACAAATATGTGGATTTGAAGGCCAAACCCTAAATTTTGGACTTAAATGCAAAATGGACCTCATTTGAGTTTATTCTAAGTCTGGATTTCAGTGATATTGGCTCAACTTTGGAGCCTTGTACCTTTCAGGATATAGGGTTTTTACCCTAGGTCACCACATCAAAGTTGAAGACCCATTATAGGAGAACAACTTTGCTTAAGGTTGTAAGCATAGTTGTTAAGAGTATTTGAGAGATAATGAAGCTCAAAGTCGGGCTGTCAGTCGATCCCTGAACTGAATTTTCAATAGCAGTGTAATGGGATTAACTTTGAGCTCGATTTTGAATGATCTTCGGTAACTATTTGATGGCAAGTCTTGTAGCAAAGTTGATCATGGATGATAGGTGTATAATTTTGATGCAGATGGTTGGCGTTGTCACCACATAAAAATTTGAGAAAATCGACCCCAAATATGGACTGTCAGTCACTCTGAACCGGTGTTCTGATGGTACAGTGCTCGAATACACTGAAGAAGATCCGTTCGTCCTCATCGCCGATAGCCGTCGCCGTCGATCGTCGTCGCTGTGATTCGTGCTCGGCGGTCATCAGATAAGTCCGTCGCGGTAAAGGTCCTCGTCACCGGTGAGCTGGAAGTCACCCCGCTCGGCCACGGCACATCCCCCCCTGGCTCACCGCCCGCGGTAAGTACTCGCCGTCGACCGCCGCCTCTCGGCCGGGTGCCGCGTGGCTCTACACTTTCACCGTGTCGCCATGACCTTCTCTGAACCCTCCGTGGCTCACCGAAGTTACTGCCACGCTATGGGACACGTACTCCGTGCGCCAAGCTTCTTCCTCCCATCCGGCCGCCAGCGCAATTTGCTCAAATTGGTCGCCGCCGCCCATGAACTCTATAAATTGAAGCCACCACTCGCTCCGTATGGTAGTCAAGTACCTCGACGTCCAGTATTGCTCCCAGTGGTTCACCGACGAGCCTCAATTTCACGTTTCCCCAAAATCCACCCAAAACACCGTGAAGACTAGCCCTCCCGTGGCCAGCTCGTTCTGGTACGTCGCCATTCGATTCATGTATTGTTTTCGTGTCTCCCCATGCTTGTGAAGCTCTCGGTGGCGTCCGTTTGCTCAGTCCGGCCATGGGTGTATGGGAACGTGAGTTCGACGCCCCGGTTTCCGCCCTGAGCGTGGACAAAACACTTTCTTGAAGCGCCATCCGAAATCGAGGACCGTTCTTAGGTCACCTTAGGTCCGTAGAGCCTCTCCGACCGTTAGCTTGAGCAGTCCTCGCCGGCCATGTCCGGTACGGGCCTTGCCCGTGATGAACGAACGCCGCGCCATGTTCAGGGGTAATCGCGGGGAAGAAACAGAAACCCGAGGGCATTTGTGCAATTCGTCAGTGACTCCACATAATAGTGAAAGGACCTTTTTCGGATTAGCCAGAAGCGCGAGGCCCTTTCTGCAAAATTACCTGGGCGCGGATGCGCGCACGCGGGCGCGAGCGCGCTGTTCTCCCTGGACCTGGGCTTGTTGGGCCAGAGTCGGCCCAGTACTGCTCCTTGTTTTCCTTTTTCTTTTTCAGCAGGACTTTGAAAAACTGTAGAAAATTGTAGAAAAATCCTAAAAATATGAGACCAATTTTCCTAGGCTTGTTATTTTCCATAGTATTTAATAAAAATAGTTTTATGATTTTTAGTTGGAATAGGGAATTTTAGGATATTTAAAATAGCCTAAACCAATGGTTCTGGATTTTTAGAAAATAAATAACAAGTCCAAAATTCCCCAAACTTTTTATGTGAGCTTTTCACATTATTTAGAAGCCATGGGTAGAGTTTGGTTTGATTTGGACCTTGTTCGATCACTAAACCCGAAACCACACCCCCCCTGCTCCATGAACTCCTTTACTGACTCCGGAAACCCTAGGTTCTCGGAGTACCGTGAAGGAAAGTTGTACTCAAGACATAAATAATAAGTTTATGCTATCTTTGCATCCTCATGAGCATTCCATGACATCCATTCTTATGCATGTATATGGTTATATTAGAGCAAGAAGTAGAAGAAGAAGTTTCTGAAGAGGGGATACCACCCACCTCTGATCCTCAAGCAGACAACTGCTTTTATTTCGATATCTGTGGATCTGAGCAAGACACACCTGATAACAAAGGCAAGCCCCGGTGCATGCAACCCTTTTCCTTGTGCTTTTAAATACTTTTCGCACACTTTAAGTCTAGTGAATTGTGCATTAGGTTCCTAGGAGTTGATTGGAACCCTTTGATGCATTGCTTTCCTTGATATCCATACCTGTTTAGATACTTCTGTGAAGTATCAAAATTATGATTTACAAAAATGCTTAGCCTTGCTTAGATCTTGTGGATAGAGGTTGTCCTCAATTTAACCATGGAGAGGATGGCTTCTACCTGCAAGAATATTTTCATTTGGAGCAATGATGGGATCTTACTGCAAAGTTCCCTATGATGCTCTTTCATCCTCAGGAACAGACACAATCCTAAGGATGGAAATACGTAAATTGAGACTTGGGGGTAGGAACAGGTGATGTTCTACCCAGGTTGGTTAAGGATTAACGCGTATGTAGGCGTGCTGACCGAGGACCCTTTAACTGGTCACATGCCTCGTCATGGGTAAGCCTTGCCTCGGGCAGACTAAGGCCGGAATAAGATAACACGAAATGGGAGTGGAGCGGTGGCGAGAGTAGCGTGTACCCTCCGTGGCAAGAGGCTGGACGGTGGTGTATCTGTGCTCTCGGTTTGCGTGAACCTGATCTGGTCTTAAGAACCCCGGTGGCGGGTTGACATATGCAAGGGTTAAGTGCTACATATGTCGTGTGATTGGAGATCCTCAGCTGAGTATAATCGATTCGGATCGCCGTACCTTCGCGGTTATGAAGACTTGGTCACTTCCCTGCAACCTAGAGTCAGGATGTGAAAACTATGGACAAAAATGATGTTGTCTTGATGTGATGTGAAATTAGACTAGATGCAAATGGAGTCTATTATTACTTAATATGGCGTTAAAAGATTGAAAGTAAGGACTCACTTTAGTAAGCTACTTCTGCAAAAATATAAGTTGATTTTTGCTAAATCCTCCCCTTGACTCCTAATTACCCAGCATACCCTTGAGAGTCTTTTCCTTAGTCGGGTAAGACTTGCTTAGTAATTCCATACTCAGGGTTTATCCCTTTGTTGTTTTTAGGTGGGGAAGTAGCAGACTTTTGCTGCTTCTGTGCTAAGGTGGTTCCCAACGAAGAAAAACAAGACTGAAGTGCGGGAGGACTCGGTCCTCCACTTAGGATCTTTTGTTTATAGTCTTTCAGGAGAAGTTTGTGTCTCCCTGGTTTGTATAATTATTACTTCTATGCACTCGCTTTTTAGACTGGTCTGTAATAATATAACTCAAGCTTACTTTTGAAATAAATGTAAGTTTATGTAATTCGCTTCCGCATATCTTCATCTCCGATGATCTGTAATGTCTGCAAGACGGGTGAAACGTTCCTGGTGAGGTAAGGAAAGATACCGAGCTTGTCAAGTAACTTAGGAACATCTACAGGGTGTCTGATGTCTGTTAGACAAGGACAACTGTAGGTGGGCCTGATTACTTGGGAGGTTCCGCCACAGCTGGTATCAAAGCGTAGCCCTTCTTTGCAGATATTATAAGGCATCTTCAAAAGATTTTCAAAAGTCTTACCTAAAGATTCTTTTCTCTTCTTACCTAAGTACTCTGAAGAGTTTATCTTAAAAGACCAGATAGGAAGAGTGCAACGTATAGAAGGTTGAATCAACCAAGGTTGATTCTGTACTTACTCATGCATCATGCTAAGAATTATACTAATAAATTTTCCCCCTTAGAAAGATGCCGCCACGCACGAGGCTAACGGCACGAAAATCAACGGGACCAATTGGAGTACCCCGGCATCAACTGGCCCCTCGACACGAGAGCAGTAGCAGCGGGAGTAATGACCCCATAGGAGACTTGGAAGCCGAAGTAAGTCGACTTCAAGCAACGCTGCGACACAGGACCAATGCTTGGATTGTAGACGGAGATAGAATAAATGACTTAAGAAGGGACATCCGTCACTTGCAGGATCAGCTGGCTGATCGGGACTTGGCACTTGACTGGGCAGTACAGTCACATATGTTGGTTTGTGCTAAGGAAGCAAGGGCTCAGGCCCGAATTAAAGAACTCAGCTCAGCTGTCGACAACCTGCAGGTTTACTGCAATACATTGCAT
Organism: Zea luxurians; assembly: GCA_029449295.1. Taxonomy (NCBI): domain Eukaryota; kingdom Viridiplantae; phylum Streptophyta; class Magnoliopsida; order Poales; family Poaceae; genus Zea; species Zea luxurians. The sequence goes on from JAOPSE010000009.1 coordinate 80,306,278, forward strand.
GAGGAAGTCCATGTGCTCTACTCGCAACTACACCCTAGTGAGCCTGCACCCTCTGCTGAGGCGGAAGCCGGACCCTCTCACGTTGCGGGACGCGCGTTGGGTGGGGAGTTAGACCTGTATGAACCCCCTCCTTCTTTGAGGTTGGTGGACGTCTGGACTCCCACACCTGACAAAGAAGCCGCCAAAAGCAACGGAAAATAGGACTAATAGTGTAATAAAAGTAGAGTAGTGTATTGTAGGGGTGTATTGTTGTATAATAGGTTAAACTTTTGTAAAATGGGTAATGTATCCTGTTGTGTAAATATCGAGTCTGTATCATTACTCTTTATAGTAATGTAAAACGGAAGGTTTTCTTTGGCACATTATGTTTATTCAAATGTTTTTGCCTCAGATGCCGATCCGGACTCGCGGACAGGATGCAGCCGGAACATCCGGGGGTCGGGATGCTACACCGAATCCACCTCCCGTTCCACCCACGCTTGCCGAGGCAATCGCTGCCTTGGTAAATGCTACAGCCGACAATACCCGCTTCCTGAGGGAGATGGCGGGTCAGCAGCAGCTTCAGCAACAAGCAGGAAGAGGATTCCAGCAAGGTCCCCGTGAGACCACTTATCTGGATTTCTCCGAGACTCGTCCGCGTCTCTTCATCAAAGCAGAAGATCCACTCGAAGCCGACGAATGGATACGAGTCATCGAACAGAAATTTGGCCTTCTTCGTTGTTCGGAAACCCAGAAGCCATTGTTTGCGGCGCAGCAACTCCGAGGCCCTGCCAGCACTTGGTGGGGGAACTTTGTGGCCATCCAACCGGACAACCATCAAATTACATGGATTGAGTTCAAAGCAGCATTCCGCGAGCATTATATTCCTGAGGGAGTGCTGCACATGAAACAAGAAGAGTTTATGAAATTGAAGCAAGGGGGAGATACTGTTAACCAGTATCTCAACAAATTCAATCACCTGTCACAATACGCAATTGATCAGGTGAACACAGACTTGAAGAAAAGGAATTGTTTTATGAGAGGTCTGAATGACCGAATGCAGCGAAAAATGGCTGCATGTATTGATCTTACTTATGGGAAGGCTGTCAGCACAGCCCTATCTGTGGAGGCCAAATATGCAAATTCTGGGAAAAGTAAGGGATTCAGTGGTGATCGGCCTAATCAGGGCCCGGTAAAGAGGCAACGGTTTATTCTCCGGCCCTCTAACCAGAACCGTTCAAGTGCACCATCTTTCCCTTTCAAGCAGCCCATAATTATTCGTCCCAACAGAGCCCCTACTGACCAAAGTCAGCCGGGTGCCCCAGGCACTCGATTCCCTGCTCTGCCAAGTTCTTCAACTGGATGTTTTAACTGTGGCAAATCTGGGCATTTTATTAAAGATTGCCCCTATCCTCGGCAAAATCAGGCCAATAATCAACAAGGATCGGGGAATGCAGCTCCAGGCAAGGGAAGTACTTCGGGCAAGAATACCAAAAAGACGGGGCGAGTATATTATACGCAAGTGGCTACCACACCGGAGGGAGAGCCGGTGATGATGGGTACGTTCCCTGTGGCCAGTCACCCTGCAATTATTCTTTTTGATTCTGGTGCTTCGCATACCTTCATTAGCAAGACATTTGTGGAGCAACATCATATTGCATGTCATGAATCAAAAGAGGGATTTAAAATTCATTCACCTGGGGGACATATTTTTACTAAAGAAGTGGCCTATGGAGTGCCAGTAACTATGGTCGGACGGAACTTTCCTGCTAACATGATTGTTCTAAAAGGCCAGGATATAGATGTAATTTTGGGGATGAATTGGTTAACTCAACACAAGGCAATTCTCAACACTGAACTCAGAACCGTCAGGTTGAGTTATAATCAAGAAGAAATTCTCTTGTATCTCCCCAAAACCAATCCAGCCAAAACTTCTGGTAGAATATTTGAAGCCATTGTACCGGAGATCAAGAACATTCCGGTAGTATGTGAGTTTCCAGATGTATTTCCGGAAGATTTGCCTGGACTACCCCCTGAAAGAGATGTAGAATTCGTAATCGAGCTAAAGCCCGGTACGGCTCCCATCTCCCGAAGATCGTACCGTATGCCCCCTAATGAGTTAGCAGAATTGAAGATTCAATTACAAGATCTGCTGAATAAGGGATTTATCCGGCCAAGCTCGTCCCCATGGGGTTGTCCCGCCATCTTTGTGAAGAAGAAGGATCAAACCTTGCGCATGTGCGTGGACTATCGGCCCCTGAATGAGGTCACCATCAAGAATAAGTACCCTCTTCCAAGGATCGACATCTTATTTGATCAACTGACTGGGGCGAGGGTGTTTTCCAAAATTGATCTCAGGTCGGGCTATCATCAAATCCGTATTCGGCCCGAGGATATACCGAAGACCGCATTCACTACGCGGTATGGATTGTTCGAATATCTAGTAATGTCTTTCGGGCTCACAAATGCTCCTGCCCACTTCACCTATTTGATGAACTCGGTGTTCATGCCCGAGTTAGACAAGTTCGTGGTGGTCTTCATCGACGATATTTTGATATATTCTAAAAATGAAGAGGAGCATGCTCAGCACCTACGGATTGTATTGACGCGCCTGAGGGAACATCAGCTGTATGCCAAGTTCAGCAAGTGCGCGTTCTGGCTGGAGGAAATTCAATTTCTGGGGCACGTGTTATCAGCCAAGGGAATTGCGGTAGATCCTAGCAAGGTCAAGGATATTCTGGAGTGGAAACCTCCAACGACTGTTCACCAAGTCCGGAGTTTTCTTGGACTAGCAGGATACTATCGCAGATTCATACCTGATTTTTCTAAGCTTGTGAAGCCAATCACAAGTTTATTGAAGAATGATACTAAGTTCAATTGGTCTTCTAAATGTAATGAAGCCTTTGAGCAACTGAAGACACTATTGACCACTGCTCCGGTATTGGCTCAACCGGACATCACTAAACCTTTTGATGTATATTGTGATGCGTCAGGCAGTGGACTCGGCTGTGTGCTAATGCAAGAAGGCCGAGTAATTGCGTATGCTTCAAGGCAGTTACGCCGACACGAAGAGCATTATCCAACACATGATTTAGAGCTAGCTGCTGTGGTTCATGCCCTAAAAATATGGCGTCACTATCTGCTGGGAAATATCTGTCACATATATACAGATCATAAGAGTTTGAAGTATATATTTACCCAGTCAGAGTTAAACATGAGGCAAAGACGATGGCTTGAGCTCATTAAAGATTATGAACTGGAAATCCATTATCACCCAGGTAAGGCCAATGTGGTGGTAGATGCATTGAGTCGCAAGACTTCCTGCCACTGTCTTATGGTAAAGACCTCCGAAAACACTTTGTGTCAAGAAATGGAGAAGTTAAACCTGGGGATAATCCAGCAAGGGACTCTGAATCAACTAAAGCTTGAGTCAACCATTTTGCAAAGGATAATTGATGCTCAAAAGGATAATCTGGGCATGAAGCACATACGAGAGAAGATCAGGGCTGGAACAGCCCAATGTTTCAAGGAAGATGATCAAGGTGTGTTATGGTTCAACAACCGCATAGTAGTGCCGAAGAATGAAGAACTCCGCCAGCAAATCTTAGATGAAGCGCATCTTAGTCGCTATTCCATTCATCCGGGAAGCACTAAGATGTATCATGATCTAAAACAACACTACTGGTGGACGAAGATGAAGATTGAAATTGCACGCTATGTGGCTAAGTGTGACACTTGCAGACGTGTCAAAGCCATACACATGAAAACTGCTGGTCCATTGCAATCTTTGCCAATCCCAACATGGAAATGGGAAGACATCAGCATGGACTTTATTGTGGGATTGCCCAGGACGGCCAAAGGGTATGATTCTATTTGGGTTATCGTTGACCGACTCACAAAAATTGCCCATTTCTTACCCGTCAGGGCCAAATATACAGTAGCCACTTATGCAGCATTGTATATCAGCCGTATTCTCAGTCTGCATGGTGTTCCAAAGACCATAGTGTTGGATCGTGGACCTCAATTTGTAGCCAAGTTTTGGGAAGCACTTCACAAATCCTTGGGTACTAAGTTACTCCACAGTTCGGCCTATCATCCTCAAACCAGTGGACAGACTGAGAGAGTGAATCAAATACTTGAAGATATGCTGCGGGCATGTGTTCTGGACTTCCCGCAAAAATGGGATGAGTGTTTGCCCTTAGCGGAGTTTTCATACAATAACAGTTATCAGGAGAGTATCAAGATGGCACCTTTTGAAGCTTTATACGGGCGACGGTGTCGAACTCCGTTAAATTGGTCTGAACCTGGAGAAAGATACTTCTTTAGGCTTGATATGGTGAAAGAGGTCGAAGAAAAGGTTCAGAAAATTATTCATAATATGAAGAAAGCTCAGACTCGACAAAAGAGTTATGCAGACCGACGACGACAACCCTTATGTTTTCGGGTAGACGACTATGTCTACTTGAAAGTTTCACCAATGAAGGGTGTATCGCGTTTTGGGGTTAAAGGCAAACTTGCACCTAGATACATTGGTCCATTCCTGGTACTTGAGCAATGTGGACCAGTGGCATACCGACTTCAACTCCCCGAAACATTATCTGCTGTGCATAATGTGTTCCACGTGTCACAATTGAAGAAGTGTCTTCGGGTTCCCGATCGAACCATTGAAGTGACTGATGTTGTCCTGGAACCAGATTTAACGTACTCGGAACATCCCATTCGAGTTCTGGATCAAAAGGACAGGGTTACCCGGAGAAAGACTCTCAAGTTTTATAAGATACAGTGGAACCAGCATTCGGAAGATGAGGCTACATGGGAAACCCAAGACTTCTTAGATAAGAATTTCCAAGGCTTTCTAGCCTCTTGTAAGTTGTAAAGTTTGGATAGCTGTGTAATAAAGGAATGAACCCCCACACCACCCCTGCCTTGTACCAAAAATAAGGAAATAAAGATGTGACACATTTCCTTTTCCATTACTCACCCTAGGACTTTAAATCTCGGGACGACATTCTTTTATGGGGGGAAGGATGTAACACCCCTGGTGTTACTATAACTAAAACTTGAGCATGGCATCATGAGTATGGGCATTGCATATGTTTGATACACCTAGAGTGCATTCACTAGGCAAAAATTTCAAACAAGTTGTATTGTTTTACTGTTTTACAAATAGGACCCTGGTTTAAGGACTTAACCCTAAATAGTGGTTAAAGGGGTAAAACTTAACCCAAGTTGAGAAAAACCTTAGGACTTTTGAGAAAAATCATAAAATGACCCCAACAATAAAGTTGAATCACATTTATACCCCTGGAATACCAAAAACCCTAATTGGAACCCTGGGAAACCCTAAAACCAAACCCTAGGAACCTAAGTGCAAAATTAGTCCACTTTTGGGCTAAAGTGCAAAAACCAAGTCAAATAAGTGTTTTAAGTCAATTGGATCACAAATATGTGGATTTGAAGGCCAAACCCTAAATTTTGGACTTAAATGCAAAATGGACCTCATTTGAGTTTATTCTAAGTCTGGATTTCAGTGATATTGGCTCAACTTTGGAGCCTTGTACCTTTCAGGATATAGGGTTTTTACCCTAGGTCACCACATCAAAGTTGAAGACCCATTATAGGAGAACAACTTTGCTTAAGGTTGTAAGCATAGTTGTTAAGAGTATTTGAGAGATAATGAAGCTCAAAGTCGGGCTGTCAGTCGATCCCTGAACTGAATTTTCAATAGCAGTGTAATGGGATTAACTTTGAGCTCGATTTTGAATGATCTTCGGTAACTATTTGATGGCAAGTCTTGTAGCAAAGTTGATCATGGATGATAGGTGTATAATTTTGATGTAGATGGTTGGCGTTGTCACCACATAAAAATTTGAGAAAATCGACCCCAAATATGGACTGTCAGTCACTCTGAACCGGTGTTCTGATGGTATAGTGCTCGAATACACTGAAGAAGATCCGTTCGTCCTCATCGCCGATAGCCATCGCCGTCGATCGTCGTCGCTGTGATTCATGCTCGGCGGTCATCAGATAAGTCCGTCGCGGTAAAGGTCCTCGTCACCGGTGAGCTGGAAGTCACCCCGCTCGGCCATGGCACATCCCCCCCTGGCTCACCGCCCGCGGTAAGTACTCGCCGTCGACCGCCGCCTCTCGGCCGGGTGCCGCGTGGCTCTACACTTTCACCGTGTCGCCATGACCTTCTCTGAACCCTCCGTGGCTCACCGAAGTTACTGCCACGCTATGGGACACGTACTCCGTGCGCCAAGCTTCTTCCTCCCATCCGGCCGCCAGCGCAATTTGCTCAAATTGGTCGCCGCCGCCCATGAACTCTATAAATTGAAGCCACCACACGCTCCGTATGGTAGTCAAGTACCTCGACGTCCAGTATTGCTCCCAGTGGTTCACCGACGAGCCTCAATTTCACGTTTCCCCCAAATCCACCCAAAACACCGTGAAGACTAGCCCTCCCGTGGCCAGCTCGTTCTGGTACATCGCCATTCGATTCATGTATTGTTTTCGTGTCTCCCCATGCTTGTGAAGCTCTCGGTGGCGTCCGTTTGCTCAGTCCGGCCATGGGTGTATGGGAACGTGAGTTCGACGCCCCGGTTTCCGCCCTGAGCGTGGACAAAACACTTTCTTGAAGCACCATCCGAAATCGAGGACCGTTCTTAGGTCACCTTAGGTCCGTAGAGCCTCTCCGACCGTTAGCTTGAGCAGTCCTCGCCGGCCATGTCCGGTACGGGCCTTGCCCGTGATGAACGAACGCCGCGCCATGTTGAGGGGTAATCGCGGGGAAGAAACAGAAACCCGAGGGCATTTGTGCAATTCGTCAGTGACTCCACATAATAGTGAAAGGACCTTTTTCGGATTAGCCAGAAGCGCGAGGCCCTTTCTGCAAAATTACCTGGGCGCGGACGCGCGCGCGGGCGCGAGCGCGCTGTTCTCCCTGGACCTGGGCTTGTTGGGCCAGAGTCGGCCCAGTACTGCTCCTTGTTTTCCTTTTTCTTTTTCAGCAGGACTTTGAAAAACTGTAGAAAATTGTAGAAAAATCCTAAAAATATGAGACCAATTTTCCTAGGCTTGTTATTTTCCATAGTATTTAATAAAAATAGTTTTATGATTTTTAGTTGGAATAGGGAATTTTAGGATATTTAAAATAGCCTAAACCAATGGTTCTGGATTTTTAGAAAATAAATAACAAGTCCAAAATTCCCCAAACTTTTTATGTGAGCTTTTCACATTATTTAGAAGCCATGGGTAGAGTTTGGTTTGATTTGGACCTTGTTTGATCACTAAACCCGAAACCACACCCCCCCTGCTCCATGAACTCCTTTACTGACTCCGGAAACCCTAGGTTCTCGGAGTACCGTGAAGGAAAGTTGTACTCAAGACATAAATAATAAGTTTATGCTATCTTTGCATCCTCATGAGCATTCCATGACATCCATTCTTATGCATGTATATGGTTATATTAGAGCAAGAAGAAGAAGAAGAAGTTTCTGAAGAGGGGATACCACCCACCTCTGATCCTCAAGCAGACAACTGCTTTTATTTCGATATCTGTGGATCTGAGCAAGACACACCTGATAACAAAGGCAAGCCCCGGTGCATGCAACCCTTTTCCTTGTGTTTTTAAATACTTTTCGCACACTTTAAGTCTAGTGAATTGTGCATTAGGTTCCTAGGAGTTGATTGGAACCCTTTGATGCATTGCTTTCCTTGATATCCATACCTGTTTAGATACTTCTGTGAAGTATCAAAATTATGATTTACAAAAATGCTTAGCCTTGCTTAGATCTTGTGGATAGAGGTTGTCCTCAATTTAACCATGGAGAGGATGGCTTCTACCTGCAAGAATATTTTCATTTGGAGCAATGATGGGATCTTACTGCAAAGTTCCCTATGATGCTCTTTCATCCTCAGGAACAGACACAATCCTAAGGATGGAAATACGTAAATTGAGACTTGGGGGTAGGAACAGGTGATGTTCTACCCAGGTTGGTTAAGGATTAACGCGTATGTAGGCGTGCTGACCGAGGACCCTTTAACTGGTCACATGCCTCGTCATGGGTAAGCCTTGCCTCGGGCAGACTAAGGCCGGAATAAGATAACACGAAATGGGAGTGGAGCGGTGGCGAGAGTAGCGTGTACCCTCCGTGGCAAGAGGCTGGACGGTGGTGTATCTGTGCTCTCGGTTTGCGTGAACCTGATCCGGTCTTAAGAACCCCGGTGGCGGGTTGACATATGCAAGGGTTAAGTGCTACATATGTCGTGTGATTGGAGATCCTCAGCTGAGTATAATCGATTCGGATCGCCGTACCTTCGCGGTTATGAAGACTTGGTCACTTCCCTGCAACCTAGAGTCAGGATGTGAAAACTATGGACAAAAATGATGTTGTCTTGATGTGATGTGAAATTAGACTAGATGCAAATGGAGTCTATTATTACTTAATATGGCGTTAAAAGATTGAAAGTAAGGACTCACTTTAGTAAGCTACTTCTGCAAAAATATAAGTTGATTTTTGCTAAAGCCTCCCCTTGACTCCTAATTACCCAGCATACCCTTGAGAGTCTTTTCCTTAGTCGGGTAAGACTTGCTGAGTAATTCCATACTCAGGGTTTATCCCTTTGTTGTTTTTAGGTGGGGAAGTAGCAGACTTTTGCTGCTTCTGTGCTAAGGTGGTTCCCAACGAAGAAAAACAAGACTGAAGTGCGGGAGGACTCGGTCCTCCACTTAGGATCTTTTGTTTATAGTCTTTCGGGAGAAGTTTGTGTCTCCCTGGTTTGTATAATTATTACTTCTATGCACTCGCTTTTTAGACTGGTCTGTAATAATATAACTCAAGCTTACTTTTGAAATAAATGTAAGTTTATGTAATTCGCTTCCGCATATCTTCATCTCCGATGATCTGTAATGTCTGCAAGACGGGTGAAACGTTCCTGGTGAGGTAAGGAAAGATACCGAGCTTGTCAAGTAACTTAGGAACATCTACAGGGTGTCTGATGTCTGTTAGACAAGGACAACTGTAGGTGGGCCTGATTACTTGGGAGGTTCCGCCACATTTTAGTTTCTTCGGTCGGCCGCATAGAGGTCACGGCTTGAGCTTCATTTGCAGGTATTGCATGATCTTCCTCGGGCTTAGAGTTTGCTTGTGCCAAAGAAGTCGCTGACGGTTTGGTGATGAGAGCCGTCTGGATGGCCACTCAGAAACATTCTGCGGCGCCTTGGAAGTCAGCGCGCACGGTTATGATCCCTTGCGGTCCTGGCATCTTCAGTATCATGTATGTGTAATTAAAAGTTCCCTTTGACCCGGGAACAGGATCTGGATGTCGCCTAGAGGGGGTGAATAGGCGAATAAAACTTTTCAATTTAAAACTTAAATTCTTACTCTACTCGAAGACTTAGTACGCAGTGGAGTGAGAAGATCCTTCGAGTAGGTTGCAGCGGAATAGAAGATCCTGTCTCAGAATGTCCTGCACTTCAAATAAAGCTTACACCACAAATAAGTGTTGAAGTGCAGATATAAAAGCGAGTAAGACAGAGAGTCAGGATACAATACAGAACAGAGCACTCAGACGTAAGGATTTATCCCGAGGTTCAGCCAAGCCTGAAATGCTTTCCTAGTCCTCTTTGGAGTTAGCCACACCTAGGCTTGGAGTCTATTTCAACTCCTTCCTCCGTTTGCTCAGATCTGTCAGTATGACAGATAGAGCCTTTCACTATTGAGTTGGGTTACAACAAAACCGTGGCTGCTTACAAACTTCTTGACAGCACCTCGGCAGAGTAACGATACGCTCAAGACCTTGCTCTAGCTCTTAACAGCACTTCTCCACTCTCTAAAGGCTTATAGATTTACCTTCTACACAAACTAGAGAGATACACACAAGAGGGAGAGTGAGAATTGATTCGAGTGATGACTACACTTGTTTGCTGCACTACTTTTTCTGCTTGAGGCGCCTAGGGGTCCCTTTTATAGGCACAAGGGACCTAGGAGCCGTTGGAATCCCATTTGGAAGGCAATACTTGCTTTCTGTCGGATGGTGCACCGGACAGTCCGGTGCACCACCGGACACTGTCCGGTGCCCGATTTCCTTCCAAGTTTGGCACAGTCGACCGTTGCATCTTCCGAGCCGTTGGCGCACCGGACACTGACCGGTGCACACCGGACAGTCCGGTGCCCCTACCGACCGTTGGCTCGGCCACGCGTCACGCGCGGATTGCACGGCCGACCGTTGGCTCAGACGACCGTTGGCTCACCGGACAGTCCGGTGCTCCACCGGACAGTCCGGTGAATTTTAGCCGTACGCCGCCGACGAAGACCCGAGAGTGGCCTGTTCACCAGTGTTCAGCCTGGCGCACCGGACACTGTCCGGTGCACCACCGGACAGTCCGGTGTGCCAGACTGAGTTGAGTCTTGGTTGTACACAGCCAAGCCTTTCGCATCTCTTTTCTTTTCTCCTTTATTTATGTTTCTCACACTTAGACAAATATATTAGTACACACAAACCAATGTACTAAGTCTAGAAACATACCTCCTCTTTGATTTTCACCTCTTTAACATTTGGCATTATTGAGAATGATGTTGAACTCATAAATCATCAAGTCAGCTTGACTTGATCTAGATTGGCATTTCTGAGCTCCAACATCCTACAAAGGTCACATAGAATATCTCCAAACATAGGAACAACCCAAACCAAAGATCAAGGTACACTTAGCTCTTTTGGGCTGCTTCTAGTTCTAGTTTTGACACTGGTTCTCCTTCCCGTGACCTTGTTCACTACTTGAGCTTGGTCTTGAGCCTTATGACTTACACCACATAACTATAGCTGTTACCTCATTGGTTGTAAGTCATGTCCTTATATAGTGATCCTTGATGTGCCATAGCTCTTCTCAACTCGATCACCCTTGACTTTGCAAGTCTTCTTCTTCACCCTTGGCTTTGGGTTCCTCAGTCTCCTTGACATTCTCCCGTGCACTTGGTACCTCGAAGTTCTTCTTGCCTCCATCTTTGGCTTGATCAGTTGTCTCCAAGCTATGCACCCGAGTCTCACTTATGCAATATCCATCTTACTTGTGATGTCCATTATCTATCCAAAATCTAGTCCTTGGACCATCACACTTGTTCACTTGTGTTGAACCCTGTTAGCTTTACATTAAGCACCTGTTCAACACTTAGCACACTTGTTAGTCCTTTAATTGATTTGTCATCCAAACACCAAAACCCACAAGGGAGCTTTCAATCTCCCCCTTTTTGGTGATTGATGGCAACACAATTAAAGCTTACATAAGAATAAGATTTGAAGCACAAATTTTGAATTCTAAGTGTATAGAATGCTCCCTCTAAATATGTGCTTACATTAACATCCCAACTTTGGCCTTAAATCCCAACATGCACATACTTAGGCTAATTCGAAGCATTGCTATGCCTTAGCACCGGTGGGATGCATTGTGTCAAGAATCAAACTGTGATGCGTATGACACACAAATGCACAGAATCAGAGTAAAACACCAATTGAAAGGATATATCACAGGAATATCAACCTACCACTATTCATCATTAAGATACCAATTTAAATTAAAATACTAATTTAAAGCACCAGAACCATATGAATATCTATTACAGGACAACCATAATAAATACCAATTGAACACAATAAATATCAATTGATTCATATCCATGGAAGCATTAATTATGCATTATCACCATATAATACACCAATAAGCATTTGATAAGTATTATCAACAAAACTAAACTAACACATTCTTCCTTAAGATCAAAGGAACTCAAGGAAACCCCTTTAGGTCCTTTTGCACACAAACAAACTTATCTTCACCCTCTTCATACTTAAGATAAGCTTTCCTCTCAAGTCAAGGAAAGCCCTTTGGGTCCTTTTGCACACAAACAAACTTATTTTCACCCTCTTCATACTTAGGATAAGCATTCCTCTCAAGTCGAGGTGAGCTTTAATGCACAAATTCTCCCCCTTTGACATCAAACACCAAAACCATATTCAAGCAAGAACATAGGATGATGTCAAGGGACAGCAGGATATTAAGCAGGGAAAATGCAACACACTAACATAACTCCCCCTTACACATTAAACATATGCAACACAAGCATTCGAGAAAGATTAAGGTACATATACGCATAAAGGTCAATACCTCCTTTTGTACCTTTACCATGTTATATTGTACTTTCCATCGAAGTAGGTAGAGTTCCTTATTCATCAACTTGATTTCCATTTTGCAAGCTTTATCTCTACGGAGCTCCTCCACACTTGTGCCTGATCCTTTATCCTAACCTTTTCTTGTTGCTAAGACACAAAACTTAGAACAAGTTATAGTATTGTGGCACAAGATGAAGCTTCTATTCTAGTGATTGCTAAAAGATACCAATTGAAGCACACTACCAAGGCTACCAATTGAAAAATCATCAATGTCATAGCTCCATGATATTAAAGATAAGCATCTAGGATCACCAACTATTAAAGAGCACGAGCAATCTTTAAATTTACAACTTTAGATACCAATTACTCGAGTTGTGGAGGTACCGAAGTCCTGATTGTTCCATTTCCTGCTCATCTTCCCTTTTCCACCTTGAGACTACACAAGATCACTCAAGAAACAATTAGTCTCAAAAGACACAAGTTATGTGTGCTCCCCCTAAAGTTGTGCATCAAGTATTTGAATGACTTGCACTTTACACATTCTAGCTTCCTCAGAACTAGAGGGGATCACAGCATATCTTGTTCAAGGCATACTCTATCAATTTCATCATACAGAGATACCAATTGAATAGTTGACTTAACACACCAATGCATGCCTCAAGGAGTACAACATCTTACAAACAACCTAGGCAAGCCTCACACATGATGATCATTGCAACATATATACCAATTGAAACACAACAAGATCATGCATATAAAGCACAACAATGTATAAGTACACCATGATTAGGAAGTATTTTCTTAGATACACCAAAGGAAACAACATTTTAAAGCATAAAGCACCTAAGCCAGGATACTACCAATTGAAAGGCAAGAACATAGCTATGATCACAATCAACGAAACTTCAAGATATTCAATGAAATTGCATAGTTCCATCCTTCATACCTTGGCCTTTTACCTGAATACCATGAGATCCATTCTTTTAGGTAGTGTAGAGTGAGAGCGCCTGTTGTCACCACTTATTGGGCTCCCTTTTGCTCATGCATCTCAAAGCTCAAGAAGGGTGCATTAGTGGTAAGACATGGATTTGGTATACACATTATACCAAACTAAGGTAATCATGTAAACATGGACTAAATAAATATGTCATGCTTGCACACAGGTTAATCCTCAAAAACCATATAGCATAACTTACAAAAGATACATGATTATCCATGAACACATAAAGAGTTAATCATGGTAAATATATCAAATGAAAAGCTACCCATCAAAAGATATAGCATATGGAACACACTCATGATTAAGCAAGCATCAATGTGATCATGAATCAATGATCAAAAAGTATTCAACACAAGCAGTCTCAAAAGCATAACTACTCCAAGGACAGATACAACAATCAAACTTTAGAGCAATACTGATTTGCAATAATGTACTTAAAATACACGGTTACCGTCCTTTGGAGAGCACGTTGCATATTCTCATCGAGGTCCATTGCTTGATTCACCAATAATTATTAAGGACCTCTACAACTTATTCAACTCAAGATGAACATGGGATTAGTATCGCATAATACTTCAACCTTGGGTCAATAAATAGACAATAAAATTGATAGCTTAAGCATAGAGTTTGAATTAACCATCTTAAGCTCTCCCAGGGTCTCCAGTCCATCTCGAGGCACCTGCATGGTCTAGTTGGCACAGTTTGGTACCCATCTCGGGATGGGTCCATGATATTCAATTAAAAGTGCCTTTGGTACCCAAATAGTTTTTGTGCTAGTTCTAGGTGATCTCATTACTGATCTAGCACAAGTGTATGATTTGGGTCTCCTAAGCGAATAAGATTGAGACAAATTTACTTGCCTAGGGTCCTTACCCTTTTTACATACCTTGGATGGATGACCCTGCTCACCACACTTGTAGCAGAAGCGTCGCTCAACATGACTTGACACTTGCTGTTTGTCTTTTTTCTTGGTGAGAGTCATCTTGGAGACTGCACATGCTTGGTTCATCATTAGCGGACAAGAAGTGATCGTGTGACTCTTGTCATTGCATCCGAAGCATCTCCTTATTCCTTCACCCTTGTTGGTGTATGGACGCGACGCAATGAGGTGTCCTGACTTGTTGCACTTAAAGCACCTCCTTTTCCCTTTTCTCTTTTTGTTCTTGGATGACATAGAGAAAAGGTCAGTGCAAACAACATGATTAATTGAATCTTTACCTTTTTCCAAGCTCATGTTGATTTCTTCATCTTTAGGAACATTCTTCTTATGGAGCTTAACACTTGCTGCAGTTTTTCCTTTCTCAAGCTTCTTCACCACGCTCCCGTGGATATCTTGAGAAAGTCGAGCAATGCATCTTCTCCTTAGCTGTCTTTGCTTCTTGTTCCCACATAATTTCTTTTGTGACCCTGCAACTTTTTGTTCATTCAAACATTCGCTTCCTCTTGAACGACAGGGGTTAGCACATGACGATATATTATCCAGATGTGCACTTGTGCAAGAATGAGGTTCACATGAATTTAAGTTTGTAATTACGACCTCATGAGCAACATTAAGCATGATATGGTCATCAACTAATTTATTATGAGAATATGACAGCATATCATGCTTTTCTCCTAGAGCAAGTTTTTCTAAGTTTATCTTTTCAACTTGACTCCTAAGCATGAAATTTTCCGTTTTAAGTTGAGCAACATTAGATAAAGCGTCATGACTATTTCTGTGCTCAATTAAAACAGATTCATACCGTTGGACCAAATCATCATGAGAGCACTTTAGCTTCTCATGTTCTTTGGTCATCTTCTCCAGGCTGTAGTTAGTTTTGATGAGGGACTCCTCTAGCCTGAGAAGTGTCTCGCCTTGTTCCTTGTTCCTTCTCAATAGTTTAACCAAGAGCGCTTTGTCCTCTTTGTTGAGATGGATGTAGAAACGACAAATCTCCTCTTTTTCCACATCGTCGGTCTCATTTTCCCTGTCATCAATGTTAGTGGAAGTAATACAGGAAAATGCACCTTGTGGTGATGAAGATTCATCCTCGCTATCATCCTCATATTCCTCCTCATCATGGCTTTCGTCTCCACTGTCATTGTTAGCAATAAAACATTTATTACTAGTGGAGAACAAACCTGTTGACGAGGTGGATTCATCGTTTGGTGCCCATCATTCTTGTTCTTTTCCCTTTGAAAGGTTAGCATCACAAGCAATATAGGGAGTAGGAGCAGTACAATTTGCCACAAAATATTTTACTTTAATTCTATTCCATAAATCATGAGCATCAACAAATAAATCATTATCACTACTCATGATGGCAAAATAGGCATCTCTAGAAAGAGAATCAACTAAGATGTTGCAAGCATGGTGATTTAGAGATAGACATCTTAGTTCATCATTAGAAGGATTTTTACTAACATTAGAGGGAAAAATACTTTTACTAAAGACCTGTCTTAAATCAGGATCAACACTCATGAAAGCATTATAAATAGAGACAGACCAAGACTTGTAATTAGAGCCATCGCCTAAAAGAAGTTCTACAGTTACCTCTTGTGACGACATCGTCATCTCCGGACGGCTAAGCCCACACTGGAGAGGCCTAGCTTTGGTACCAATAGAAAGTTCCCTTTGACCCGGGAACAGGATCTGGATGTCACCTAGAGGGGGGTGAATAGGCGAATAAAACTTTTCAATTTAAAACTTAAATTCTTACTCTACTCGAAGACTTAGTACGCAGTGGAGTGAGAAGATCCTTCGAGTAGGTTGCAGCGGAATAGAAGATCCTGTCTCAGAATATCCTGCACTTCAAATAAAGCTTACACCACAGATAAGTGTTGAAGTGCAGATATAAAAGCGAGTAAGACAGAGAGTCAGGATACAATACAGAACAGAGCACTCAGACGCAAGGATTTATCCCGAGGTTCGGCCAAGCCTGAAATGCTTGCCTAGTCCTCGTTGGAGTTAGCCACACCTGGGCTTGGAGTCTATTTCAACTCCTTCCTCCGTTTGCTAAGATCTGTCAGTATGACAGATAGAGCCTTTCACTATTGAGTTGGGTTACAACAAAACCGTGGCTGCTTACAAACTTCTTGACAACACCTCGGCAGAGTAACGATACGCTCAAGACCTTGCTCTAGCTCTTAACAGCACTTCTCCACTCTCTAAAGGCTTATAGCTTTACCTTCTACACAAACTAGAGAGATACACACAAGAGGGAGAGTGAGAATTGATTCGAGTGATGACTACACTTGTTTGCTGCACTACTTTTTCTGCTTGAGGCGCCTAGGGGTCCCTTTTATAGGCACAAGGGACCTAGGAGCCGTTGGAATCCCATTTGGAAGGCAATACTTGCTTTCTGTCAGATGGTGCACCGGACAGTCCGGTGCACCACCGGACACTGTCCGGTGCCCGATTTCCTTCCAAGTTTGGCACAGTCGACCGTTGCATCTTCCGAGCCGTTGGCGCACCGGACACTGACCGGTGCACACCGGACAGTCCGGTGCCCCTACCGACCGTTGGCTCGGCCACGCGTCACGCGCGGATTGCACGGCCGACCGTTGGCTCAGACGACCGTTGGCTCACCGGACAGTCCGGTGCTCCACCGGACAGTCCGGTGAATTTTAGCCGTACGCCACCGACGAAGACCGAGAGTGGCCTGTTCACCAGTGTTCAGCCTGGCGCACCGGACACTGTCCGGTGCACCACCGGACAGTCCGGTGTGCCAGACTGAGTTGAGTCTTGGCTGTACACAGCCAAGCCTTTCACATCTCTTTTCTTTTCTCCTTTATTTCTGTTTCTCACACTTAGACAAATATATTAGTACACACAAACCAATGTACTAAGTCTAGAAACATACCTCCTCTTTGATTTTCACCTCTTTAACATTTGGCATTATTGAGAATGATGTTGAACTCATAAATCATCAAGTCAGCTTGACTTGATCTAGATTGGCATTTCTGAGCTCCAACATCCTACAAAGGTCACATAGAATATCTCCAAACATAGGAACAACCCAAACCAAAGATCAAGGTACACTTAGCTCTTTTGGGCTGCTTCTAGTTCTAGTTTTGACACTGGTTCTCCTTCCCGTGACCTTGTTCACTACTTGAGCTTGGTCTTGAGCCTTATGACTTACACCACATAACTATAGCTGTTACCTCATTGGTTGTAAGTCATGTCCTTATATAGTGATCCTTGATGTGCCATAGCTCTTCTCAACTCGATCACCCTTGACTTTGCAAGTCTTCTTCTTCACCCTTGGCTTTGGGTTCCTCAGTCTCCTTGACCTTCTCCCGTGCACTTGGTACCTCGAAGTTCTTCTTGCCTCCATCTTTAGCTTGATCAGTTGTCTCCAAGCTATGCACCCGAGTCTCACTCATGCAATATCCATCTTACTTGTGATGTCCATTATCTATCCAAAATCTAGTCCTTGGACCATCACACTTGTTCACTTGTGTTGAACCCTGTTAGCTTTACATTAAGCACCTGTTCAACACTTAGCACACTTGTTAGTCCTTTAGTTGAGTTGTCATCCAAACACCAAAACCCACAAGGGAGCTTTCAGTAATGCAGAATGGCCATGAATTTGGCCAATCCCGGTCTCTCGATGATGGCGTTGTACCCGCAGTCGAAGTTTGCCACCTCGAACCTCAGGAACTCGGTTTTGTAGTTCTCCAGAGTTTCGAAGGTGACTGACATGTAGATGTGGCCAGTGGGTATTCTCCTTCAGTCGGCACGATACCAAAAAATGGAGTGTCTGACTCGTGGAGCTCTTTGAGACGAACTCCCAAGCTTCTGAGTGTTTGGGGGAAGGTGACGTTGATGTTGCTCCCCCCGTCCACTAATACTTTCTTTACCCTACTTTCTCGGATCACCGGATCGACGAGGAGCGGGTACTTGCCTGGGTGGTCGAAGTTGAGCCATTGATCTGCCCAAGTGAAGGTGATCGGATGTGAAGGAAACAGGTGACGCCTAAGAGGGGGGGTGAATTAGGACTTCTAAAAACTATTTCTAAACTAGGCCACAATAAAATCCCTAGAGCAAAACCTATGCAAATAATCAAACTAGAATGTGCAAACTAGGTTTTGTCTAAGTGTTGTTATCTCTACCGCAAAGGCTAAGTTTCAATTTACACTAGATAAGTATGAATACAAGATTGAAACTTAAATGCTTAATATAAATGCGGAATCTTAAAGAGCAAAGTAGAGATGCAAACTCTCGTGGATGACGCCGGTATTATTACCGAGGTATCCGGAACCGCGCAAGGTCCCAACTAATCCTCGTTGGTGCCCCTACGCAAAGGGAAGCCCATGCGAGGGCCAAGCACCTCGGTCGAGTAACTCCGTAGAGAGCCGCGGGCCTTCTCCACGCGCAAGTGGTGCTCCGCTTCCGGCTCCTCTCGGACGCTCCCCACCATCTCCACTATCGAGCTTCCGGCCGAAACGCCGCGGGCCTCGTTCCCTCCGGTACACGGTGGTGGCCGTGACACAAACGCGGTTGTCACGGTCTCGCAAGACTCTCGCCCCACTCGGTACAATTACAACGACTCACACAAGAGCCGAGGGGTTGTGAGGTTTGTCTAAACTCACTCAACAATCTAGGGTTCACCTAGAGCAAGCGCTAAAGCGGTCTAACTAACCTAAGCACTTCGCAAAGCACCTACGCTAATCACCGAGTGATTCTATTAAGCACTTGGGTGTTTGAGCTCTTGGAAATGTGCACTATGTGCCTTGGTATGTTGCTTGGGCTCTCACACATGAGAATGGCCGGTTGGGGTGGTATTTATAGCCTCCACACCCCAATCTAGCCGTTGGACAGAAAGCTAAAACTTTCTGTCGTCGGGTGCACCGGACAGTCCGGTGCACCATCGGACACTGCACTGTAGCATGTCCGGTGCGCCTATCCGTTGCTCTGACAGAGCAGTCGACCGTTGGGCGCGCAGGCTTTTCACACCGGACATGTCCGGTGTGCCACCGGACAGTCCGGTGTGCTTCTCTCCGAGTGCCACCTGGAACTAGCCGTTGGGCTGCTGTTCCTTGGTGCACCGGACAGTCCGGCGTGTGGGCACCGGACAGTCCGGTGTGCCACCGGACATGTCCGGTGCGCCATCGCACAGACAGTCCGCAGCAGCACACTTGGACTTTTCTTGGGTCTTCTTAATGTCTTCTTTTGAGGTGTTGCTTTCCTCAATTCCTTAGTCCAAGTAAATCTTGCATCCTGTGAACTACAATCATAAACACTAGAAAACATATTAGTTCACGGATTGTGTTGTTCATCAAACACCAAAACTCAATTAGCCAAATGGTCGGGGTCCATTTTCCTTACAATCTCCCCCTTTTTGGTGATTGATGACAACACAACCAAAGCAAGCAAATAATACAAGTATTTGAATTAAAATATGCAATCTACTTGCTAAGATGCATGATTGTCCCCACAATGTGATATTATGGACTTAAGCCTCCCCCTAACTCCATAATTCACTTACTTCCTATTTTTGGACCAAATAACCAAAACCACTTGTAGAACCTATAAATTTTAAATTTGTGGTGTTTGGTGTTTGATATAGTTTTCATTGCTTTGGTCCTTAAAACTTCTTCCCCTTTGGCATCAACCACCGAAAAGGAAGACATTAAAAGCATGTAGGAAGTAAATAAAAACTTGCCCTCATACAAGATGATACCATTTGAAGGATATTAAATTAAACCACATGAATGATACCATTTGCAAAGATTACTCCCCCTAAATGAGTGATCTCTTTAGAAAGAAGTTTCTCCCCCTTTTTAGAGATGAAGAAATACTCCCCCTGACAGAGATCCTTTACTTAGGAAAAAGCATGTGAAAATTAGAGGTGCAAGGCATGATTTGAGTAGACTAACTTCCCTTATGCATAGGTAACAGAATATGAGTTAAGTACTTATGCATTTTTAGCAACATGGAAGCATATGATATGAAATATAGTCTAATCAAATATTGGAGAAGACATGTAAATGATATACAAAGTAGTCTCAAAAGATACCAATTGAAAGTCAATGGCGAGCTTGAGAGACATGGGAGTTCTTGGAGATTTTGCAGTGGAAGATTGTTGTCTTTCTCCCGGGACCTTATTTTCCTTACAATGAGACTATCACATGAGATAAACTTGAAAAAGGTGTTATTCTCAAAGTGTTAGATTATAGAGTAACCTCCCCCTGAAGGTGTGCATACAAGTTTTGAATACTTGTAGGAGACATGCACTTTGATTTGATATCAAGAGGGGCAAATTATCCATAATCAAAACTTTGGCACATATAAGATAAATGATACCAAATATAAGGTATAAGCTTTTGATGCATTAGTGTCATTTACTTTGGGAATTTTAAGTAAGCTATGTGTCGTGCTTAAACATTTTAAACCATGTAGGTTTGCTTAAGTGTATGAATTGAAAACAAGCAATCCTACCATATGATTTTACCTAGTATGCATGATTTTAAACAAGAGTGAATAACAAGTTTAATACTAGGCAAGAAAAGTAGACTAGATACAAAGTAAATAGATACGCATATCTAAAAACAAGAAATACAATAAATCTTGTTACCTTAGTCATGGGTGGGAAATTTGGGTCCAAAATTTTCACTAACCCACTTGATAATAAACTTAATCCTATATGATGTATCCCATGATATACATCCCAAGTTTGCCAAGTCTCCAAATTTCCCGACGACCTTCGGTCCACTCACTTCCCTTTCGGGATCCAAACCTTCTTGGTGCTTTTCATGGTTGAAATTATCTCCTTTGGCACCCAGATGCGTTTGGCCCCCTTTCCTTTGTTGGCTTGCTTGTTGGCCTTGATTGCTATCACTTTTCCATTCTTTTTCTTCTTGATCAAATATGGTGTAGCATCCTTCTTGTTCACCTTTTTGATGTAGGTGTTGGAGATTTTGCTTGTTGGCTTTTGCTTGAGCCTCTGCCTTTGTTTATCCCCGGTCATCGCCTTGCATTGGAAAGACTTGTGGCCTTCCTTGTGACATAGCCTACAAGTCACAGTTTCTCCCTCCATAGGCTTGTTCACTCCCGCAGTGGTGTTATCCTGTGGAGGTTGGATTTGTTTGGCTTTGCCTTTCTTGTCATACAAAGCCTTGCCAAGGCGAGCCACTTCTTGCTTTAATTGTTCATTTTCCTTTGCAACCTCATCCGAACATGTTTCTATAACAATATTCTCAACAACGACTTGGTTGCAGGGGTTAGAATCATCAATTAAATCAAAGCAGGAAGTAGAAGCATCTTTCTTAATTGTTTCAGGTATTTTAACTAAAGATGCTGCTGGGGTGCTACCAATGTTTTCTAGCTTAGTAGTTAGTTCATTATTGTGAATGCTAAGAATTTTCATTTTCTCTAGCAAATTTTCAATAGCTTCTTGGGAGCTAGCTAACTTAGCCTTAAGTTTTTCATTCTTTTTAATAAGGCTATCATCGGTAGCAGTGGATGGAGCACTAGATTCTAAAAGCTCAATTTTAGTTGATAGCTCACAATTTAAGTTTGCAAAAGTTTCAAATTTTTCTAGCAAACCTTTGTAATCATTTTGAGAGCTAATCAACTTATTTTTCAAAGTTTTAAGTTGAGCTTTTTGCTTAGTGCAAACATCCTGGAAAAAATTAACGGCTTCCGCAAGCTCATCTAGAGAGGCCTTTCCGTCACCTTCATCATCACTACTATTTTCATCACTAGAGGATGGAATGCTTTTGTTACCTCTTGCCATAAGGCATTTGTGTGATGTCCGTGATGATCGTGATGAGGACCGGTGGCTGCGCGTCCTTGGAGGTTCATCTTCACTTGAAGAATCATCCCAAGTTCTAACACTTGTTAGCGCCTGGCCTTTGCTCCTCTCCTTTTTGGGTTTGGCCATATTTGGACAGTTGTCCCTGAAGTGGCCCTTCTCCCCACATGCGAAGCATCCTCTCTTCCTTTGCTTTGTCCTGTCAATGTTAAAGAGAAGATCCTCGACCTGCAGGGGCACACCCATTAGATTAATCTTGCGGATCATCCTCATTACCTTTCCGACGCGTCGGATTGTTTCTTCGTCCTTGGAGGATGATGTGCATGGTTGATTATCTGCATCATCATCACTTTCTTCTTCCTCCTCTTCTTCACTTGAGGAACTTGGAGTGGGAGCCTTCTTTTTGCCCTTCCTTTCATCACATGCAAAAGCATATGGCCTTGAGGAAGTTGACTCCTCTCCCCGACTCATTTTTCGCGACATCTCAAAAGCCGCGATTTTCCCAATCACAATGGTCGGGGTCATGTTGCTCAAGTCCTCCATGTTGTGAAGGATGGTGATGATGCTCCCATATCTTTGTTGTGGTAGCAGGGAGATAATCTTCCTCACAATGTCCGCATCACCTAGCTTATTAATGCCAACAGAATTGAGCTCATTGATAATTAGATTTAACCGAGAATACATGTCTCTCACAAGCTCATCATCTTTCATGGCAAAAGAATTATACTCATTTAAGACTAGGCAATGTTTTTGCTCACGGACATTTGATGTGCCGTCATGGAGCTCATGCAATTTTAGCCAAATCTCATTAGTAGTTCTCAAGGTAAATACTTGATTAAAAATATCCATGCTAAGAGATTCATACAAGCAATTTTTGGCTCTAGCTTTTAAATGAATTTCTTTTTCCTCACTCGTGGTGGGTTTCTCGGGATTCTTGAGGGGTTTCATCCCGTCACGAGTGACTCTCCAAACACCTAGATCAACGGCCTCTAGGTAACAAGCCATTCTAGCACTATAATAGGGAAAGTTAGTGCCGTCGAAGTGTGGTGGCCTATGCGTATCCATCCCTTCCTCTAAAAGATGTCGGCTCTTTTAGCGGTGAAGCTAAAGCGTTTCAAATGAGCCAAACAGGGTTCTGATACCAATTGAAGGAAACAGGTGACGCCTAAGAGGGGGGGTGAATTAGGACTTCTAAAAACTATTTCTAAACTAGGCCACAATAAAATCCCTAGAGCAAAACCTATGCAAATAATCAAACTAGAATGTGCAAACTAGGTTTTGTCTAAGTGTTGCTATCTCTACCGCAAAGGCTAAGTTTCAATTTACACTAGATAAGTATGAATACAAGATTGAAACTTAAATGCTTAATATAAATGCGGAATCTTAAAGAGCAAAGTAGAGATGCAAACTCTCGTGGATGACGCCGGTATTTTTACCGAGGTATCTGAAACCGCGCAAGGTCCCGACTAATCCTCGTTGGTGCCCCTACGCAAAGGGAAGCCCATGCGAGGGCCAAGCACCTCGGTCGAGTAACTCCGTAGAGAGCCGCGGGCCTTCTCCACGCGCAAGTGGTGCTCCGCTTCTGGCTCCTCTCGGACGCTCCCCGCCGTCTCCACTATCGAGCTTCCGGCCGAAACGCCGCGGGCCTCGTTCCCTCCGGTACACGGTGGCGGCCGTGACACAAACGCGGTTGTCACGGTCTCGCAAGACTCTCGCCCCACTCGGTACAATTACAACGACTCACACAAGAGCCGAGGGGTTGTGAGGTTTGTCTAAACTCACTCAACAATCTAGGGTTCACCTAGAGCAAGCGCTAAAGCGGTCTAACTAACCTAAGCGCTTCACAAAGCACCTACGCTAATCACCGAGTGATTCTATTAAGCACTTGGGTGTTTGAGCTCTTGGAAATGTGCACTATGTGCCTTGGTATGTTGCTTGGGCTCTCACACTTGAGAATGGCCGGTTGGGGTGGTATTTATAGCCTCCACACCCCAATCTAGCCGTTGGACAGAAAGCTGAAACTTTCTGTCGTCGGGGTCCGGTGCACCACCGGACACTGCACTGTAGCATGTCCGGTGCGCCTATCCGTTGCTCTGACAGAGCAGTCGACCGTTGGGCGTGCAGGCTTTTCACACCGGACATGTCCGGTGTGCCACCGGACAGTCCGGTGGTCTTCTCTCCGAGTGCCACCTGGAACTAGCCGTTGGGCTGCTGTTCCTTGGTGCACCGGACAGTCCGACGTGTGGGCACCGGACAGTCCGGTGTGCCACCGGACATGTCCGGTGCGCCATCGCACAGACAGTCCGCAGTAGCACACTTGGACTTTTCTTGGGTCTTCTTAATGTCTTCTTTTGAGGTATTGCTTTCCTCAATTCCTTAGTCCAAGTAAATCTTGCATCCTGTGAACTACAATCATAAACACTAGAAAACATATTAGTTCACGGATTGTGTTGTTCATCAAACACCAAAACTCAATTAGCCAAATGGTCGGGGTCCATTTTCCTTACAGGATGCTCCGACTACCGGTATGGAGCGGGAGGTCCAGTGGTCGCCACCAGTATCTGGCGATCGTTGAGCTTTTGCTACCTTTTATTTTCTTGCGATCCGTGTCCGCCAAAGATGATGTTGACCTCCCTGTCAATGCGCGGGAAGGCTCCACCTCCTCCTTCCTCCTGTTGCTGAGGCGGTCGCAGTTCTATCGGCCCTCCACGCGGCGGAGGAGGAGGTAGAGGTTGGAAAGGCCGGCCGTGTCCGACGGAGTGCTTGAAATCTCTGTAGTTTCGAAGGGTGTGGCACATGTCCTTGTGGTACGGGCACTGAGCGTCGAGGATGTCATCCAGCGTGCGTTCGTCTCCACGTGGTCCTCCCCGGGCGCGAGAGGTAGGTGGTCCAGCAGCGTGTACTTCTTCGCGAGGCCTCTTCTCCCAGTGCTTGTTGGGTTGCTGGTTTGTATCGCGCCGCGGCGCCGTTGGTGCAGGCTTTGCTCCTCCGATGAGGTCCTGAGCTCGCTCGTCGGCAGTGATGTAGAGGTTGACTTCCCGGAACAGTTGCTCGGAGGTAGTCGGCGCCTTCTGTAGTATGGCTCGAACGAAGACCGAGTCATTGGATCCTCTATAGAAGTCCTCAATTATGGCCGCCTCTGTAACCTCGGGGATACGATTTCTCATGGTCTGGAACCTTTTGAGGTACGACAGGAGAGTTTCGTCCCCCTGGCGCTTGATGGATTTGAGGTCCCATGGTTGAGCGGGTTTGTCGGAGAAGGACTGAAAGTTGGCGGTGAAGCATCGGCTGAAGTTGCTCCAGTCATCGATGCAGTGTCGAGGTAGATGTCGCAGCCACTGCAACGCGTCTTGCCCGAGGACGATGGGTAAATATGCGGTCATCACGTCCTCGGACGCTCCGGCGGCTCGAGCAGCGGTGGTGTAGACGGCTAACCAGCCTTCTGGATCCAACTTAGGTTCATATTTGTCGACATTGGATACCTTGAAGTTGGGAGGCCACTGAATGGCCCTAAGGCGTGGAGTAAGAGCAGACACTCCACACGTGTCTTCTTGCCATCGGGGACGATGCCCGTCCCGGGGAGGGGAGTAGTTATCGTGGTGCCTCGACCGTCCCCGGGTTGTTCCACCAGTCGAGGTTGTTGCTGACTCGGCTCTAGCGGCTTGACTTCGGGCTGGGATGTCGTGGTCCCTGTCGTATTCTTCCCGGTGGCGGATCTCGTTCTCATGTCGCCGTTCACGCGAGGCGTTGATGGAGCTTCGCGGGTCCCGGCGTCTGTTGATGGTGTGCCGTAAGTCGTTCGGCGGGTGGGCGAGAGGTAGAAGATGGTTGGCGGCTTGAATGAACAATCGTTGATAGCCCTCAGCGTCAGGAGTTCAAGGGAGTCCCTCAGCTATCCGAGCCAGTACTCCGCCAACTTCGCTCGGCGTGTTCATGGCTCGGGCGAAGTCGGGGTTTAGGTTACGCCCGAAGAGTGGATTTTCCCGACGTTGCCTTGCCTCCTGCTCGGCTTGTTCCTGAGCTCGCCGGCGATCACGATGTCGGGAGTTCCTCCGTTCTCTGAAGACGCGTTCCTCCGGAGTTTCTCCTATTTCTGAGGCCTCGTCTCGCGAGACAGGTTGCTCCGGGTTCCGCTCCCCAGCCTCATGGTGTCGCCGGATATTTCGGCGTCGGTTCCTCCGTCGGCGGGAGTCTCACTGAGAAGGTTCTTCTCCGGGCGCGGATGGCTCGTCATCAGAGACGGGTGGTGATTCCACTCTCCCGATGAAGAGAACATCGGGGTAGAATGGTGCGGTGGTTACGGCGATCTTCTTTCGGAGCGCCGGAGGTCGCGCTTTTTCCTGCCTTACTCCGATATTCTTGGAGCTTGGAGGAGACTTCTTTCTTGGCGGATCCGCGATGCGGTGCAGAGTTCCTTCTTCGTCTGCTATGGACGAGATGGTTCCGAAACAGAACATGGATCCGGGGCGGAGGATGATCTTGTGGTGGAATGTGACGGCCATTGAGCTAGCTTAGATCGGTGACACACACCCCTACCTGGCGCGCCAGCTGTCGGTGTTTTGGGTCCGACCGCACACCCGGGGTTGCCCCTCAAGGTGTTTTTAGGAGTAGGACGGTGTTACCAACTGTAGCTCGATGGTTCGTGTTGGGTGCACGAGAGACAGTAGACAATGGTGTACAGGTTCGGGCCGCTTAGAGATGCGTAACACCCTACGTCCTGGTGAGAATGCTTTTAGGTGTGGTTACAGAGGAACTCTCGAGTGTTGGGGCGTAAGAGGCTAAGGTGGATGGCTAGATGATTGGTTGTTGTTTCTGAAGTGGTGCCTCCTAGGCCTTATATATTCGACCGTGAGGCAATACATGTGGGTATGATAACAACGCACACCTAAGGAATAGTGAACTGATCGAGTCTATCTTCCTATAGTTCTGCCGACTTATCCTCGCTCGGCTCCATTGCGTAGGGTTCCGGCACGGGAAAGTCGGGTCTCTTCTGTGATTATTCGTTTGGAGTCGTTGGGCCGTCTGGGCTTGATCTAATCCGGCCCTATGGCGATCTGTTCCTTTGGTTGTCTCTCCCCTGGTCCCCAAAAGGATGACCTCGCGATTTATTGGGCCCTTGGGCCTTTTATGAGGTCTTTTATCCTTCTAGTGGACCCGGGGATATCTGTCCCCCACAAGTACCACATACACTAATTATGCAACTATTATACGTACCAATATAATATACTATTAAAGCTAATAATATAATTAGTACCACATATTAATATGAAATTAATGCCTAAATACAATATACCTCTAATCACTAAACCACATATACCACTAATACATTAATGAAATCGAACTAAACAATAATACTAATCACACAACTAATCAAACAAACACAATTATAAATATATACTAATTTCGGCGGTAATTCAATAACGGCCGCCGAAAATATGGAATAAAAAACGCAAAAAATACCTTACGACGGGGAAGAGCTTGGCGACGACGGCGGAGTGGTTCCACGACGGTGGCGGCTCGGGGCTTTGAACGGCGGCGGTCGACGGTGGTGGCTCGGGGCGACGGCGGCCTCGGTCGGAGTCCCGCGCAGGGGGCGCTGCGCGACGCGGGGGCGGCCCGGGAGCGGCGGCGCGTGGCTGGCCGGGGAGCGGCAGCGCGGGGACAGCCGGGAGCGGCGGCGCGGCGGCTGGAGGCAAGGCGGCGCTGGCGGGCGCAAGAAAGACAGAAAGAAACAGAGAAGAAGGGTCGGGGACCGTTTTAAACTTTTAGTTTTCGGCGACCAGGGCTAGCCGCCGAAAATAAGCTGTTATTTTCGGCGGCTGTGTCAGAAGCCGTCGGAAATAACGTTATTTTTGGCGGCTGTGTCAGGCCGCCGGAAATAACGACTTATTTTCGGCGGCTGTGTCATGCCGCCAAAAATAACTGCTTATTTTCGGCGGCCAACACCTGGCCGCCGAAAATAACAGTGGCCGCCGAAAATGGTGTACAGTGCTGTTGTGAATAAGCATGGTTCAAATTCCAAATTGTTCATAATTTTAGTTTGTTTTGTACCGTTTAAACGTGGAGGGATAACGACAAGATGGAAACCATAGTTTTAAACTTGGAGGGAGAACGACAAGACAAACGGTGGAAAATATAGTTAGAGATTGGGGCTGTTTGATACCCATTCGTTCTTTATTACAGGTGCCGCAGTACATTGCAGCGGCTGCGAAACCTCCACGGAACAGGCCCATAATAATTTTTTTTAATTATTATTATTTGCAATGGGCACCGAAATGAAACTTAACTACGGTCTTGCTAGCTACCACTGGACTGGTACTGGACTACTGGTATTACTGGATGGAACATGGGCGCAGTCTTGCTCGCGTCGTGTGTTTGATTTTGACTTGTCTTGACGGGGCCGAGAGGCCAGATTTCGCAGAAGCGCGAAGGCAGCGTGGGCGGTTGCCAGCCCGACCAGATCCCATCAAGTCGTCGCCCACGCGTCCACCGAGTGGCAGCGTCGCCAGTTGGGTTTTTTTTTTATTTAATTGCAGAAGATTATCTTATACAGTGCTGAGTGCTCTGCTCTGACCCGGAACCTGCCTTCTTGGTATAACAGTGCCAATAGCTATGAAGCCTATTTGCCATGGTCAAGGTGAGCCATGCCGTGCGACAGGAGCCGATCCAAAGCCCCGGACGACGCTGGGCGCCCGAGCAGAGACGGTTACTGCTGAGCTGCATGCCGTGCTATTATTGCTCACGTGGTGGTGGATCGCCACCAATGATCGGTGTGATCTTGAGCTTAAGGAGTGCAAAATGAGAATGTCGCCTATCAAAGAGAAACTAATTAACGCCATCGTTTTGTATATTTATAGCTGATTGCTAGTTAAGGATACCCTTTTTCCGCTTGAAATCACTCTCTTTGAAAGCTACTTCCGAGATTTTCTTACACACAGTTCCGTGTGAATAATTAAGATTTTCATAGGATATATATATATATATATCCGAGTCCTTTATAGCAACAAAAAAAAAAAGAATTGTTAAAACTTGACTTTAGCTACCCCTGGATATCTCCTACCAGTTCTAATATACTATAACTGAATGTGAATGCAGATCCTTAGCTTTTCCCTAGAACAACCTTTTTCATATGTGCGAAACGCTTCACATCCGTGGTTGGTCCTACCACTTTCTGATAGGAGTTGATCCAAATCAAGACTAGTCTCTAGTCAAATAATTGAATTAGTCTCTCTAATCTAGGTGTCTGCGGTTGCTTTGGAATGACACCACGTCAACTATATTCAATTCTACATGTGCACATCTCCTAAAACTAACTTTGTTTGATTTCTAATGTTCTGGGCAACTAAAGGTTAGCAGAAAGGGGCTAATGACCAAGAGCTACCGCCGCCGATTCCGTTTCTTAGGCAGTGCGTCTAGACACACGAAAAGTTGTAATCATGCATTCTTCTTTTTGCGTTAATTGACTTGTTCATTTCCTCTCAAGTTCCCAGGTGTTACCATTTGCTATGCGTGATGGATACGACTTCTGTTGATTAATAAGGTACTGCTCCGTGACTGTGAAATACTTACATGATTTTGTTGCAAGAATAATCTCAAACGCAATCGTGTTGAAGCTCGTCATGCATGTCATCAGAAAATTTCTTTCAACGATATAACGGAGGAATAGCATGAAATTGTTGAGTTAATTCATGTATGTTATCTAAAATAGCAATGATTTGCATATAGTTTTATTTAGTCTTTATATTGGGTACGTGGGACCATGGTACCCAAAGAGGATCCGCAGGCCTCCCTATGAACCGAGCGGCCTGCCTGCCACGCAGCTCGGCGTAAAGATCCAAAAGGCCTAAGGGGAACAGCCCGTTAGGCCGACCAGCTAACCCACCAAACAAATATTCGTCGAGCAACCCAGCGAGGGGAGGCTGCTGATTAACCAAACACGACGGGACCACCAACCAAACTGCCCGCGAGTAACCCAGCGAGGCAAGGCTGTCGACCAACCCCGCAAGGTGGGGCTGTCAACCAACCCGCTGTAATACCCAAAAATGTATAGAGTGATAATATAGCCGATCTCCTTATTTGTATTTCATATATTCATTACAATAATAGAATAACTATAATTAAGAATAAGTAATTAAAACAAATGAGACATGAACAACTTTTGCACCATGTTGGAGTTTATTGGATTGTGCATTTATAAACAATGGTAAAATCAATAAAATATAATTATGTTAATATTGTGAATTGAGACCTAATTTACAATTCTAGAAATCGGAGAAGTAAAGGAAAACTACTATACAAAATAAAAACAAATATGGGCTAAATGAAACCTTGCTATGATGGTTTGACCAAACTACACAATTAAAATGGGTTCAAGTTCCCAAATAGGTTTGAATTCAAATTTGGATTTAAAGGAATTAAGGATAAAAGAAAACATAAAATAAAATCAAAAAGAAAAAAGGAAAACATGGCAACTGGGCTCACTGCGCGCATTTCGGCCCACTAGGAATCCCCACACGCGCGCGCCAGCCCAACCTCCGTGTACCCGCACACGCCAACATGGGGGGCCCGCTGGCCAGCCACTAGCTTCGCGCGCGCCTGCTTTCTTCCTGTTCCACCGTTTCACTTACATGCGGGACCGCCCTGTCAGTTTTATCCTCCCAAACTGAACACCGCGCATGGCGGACGTGCGCCAAGTCCGCGGGATCCGTTCAATTCGCCGGGTTCGCGCTGGGAGGGATTGACCAGGGACGCAGAATCTTCCGCACACATAAAGGGCGAACCCACCCCCGCTAATCGGGACCCTATCTTCTCCCCGTGACCCATGTTGTTGTAGCACCGTGCGGAGAGCTGAGAGAGAATCGCCGCCGCCGTAGCTATCTACCGCCACCCGGGGGCAAATTGGGGGCTGGGAGGATCCGCTAGGCGCCACTGAAGTCGCTCGTCGCGTCTACTGTCGCAGGAAATCCCCAATCCTCGGTCGATTCTTCACCTGAACCTGGAAACTCACCACCGCCTCTGTCCACCATGGCCAGCCGATTCGGGCACCAAATAAACGGTATGTAGCATCGGCACAAGTTCGCTACCTACTTCTCGTTGCGTAATAGCCATCACGGTGAGGAATCGTGCGCCAGGGGCGAGAATCATGTGCTCGCCGGCGATGGCGCGTCGCGGATTAGGTGGCGCCGCCGCGTGCAGGCTGCCTGGTGGGGTGTAGCTGGGGAAAAGAACAGTGGCCGTGGATGGCCATCGTACGGCTGAGATTCGAAAACGTGTACCAGTTTGCGTAGATCAACCTCGACCGATGGATCGGGATCGGATGGGTTACATCAGAACGAGCCTAATCAAAAATAGATCATAGATCTGGAATCTAACGGCTGTGGGCGTATACCGATTCGGGTTATGGCCGATCTAATCGGGGCTGTCTACTCGCGATCTGGCGGCCAGAAACCAGGAATACCCCTTCACGATGGCAGTTTCTCTAAAGAGCCCCTCTATTTATTTAAAAACAACCCGCGGTCCATATTCCTGTACCATGTGTCTCTGTTTTCTTAGCACCGAGGCCCCTGACCTTTCTGAAAATTGATGCCCAGTTTAGAATGTTATAAAATCAGAGAATATTAATTAAAAGGGGTTTTAATATGAAAATAAGGGCTAGAACTTACTTAATTCATATAAAATGCATACTTAGTCTAAATTACTCCATTCCAGTTCCTAAAATTTTGTAATTTTATTCTCCATCACCTATAGTCTCTGTTTTGTCATGAAAACAGTTAGAAAATCAATTTCTCATTTAATCCCATTTTAAGCACATTAAACCTTAGGAAATTCATAACTTGAAATCTATAACTCCAAATTAATGATTCTAGTTCCAATGATCTCATTTTAATGTGTAGATTTTTATTGTATATTTTATTTATCTGTTTGGTGTAATGTTAATTTTGGTATGCTATGTATGTATTGTGTTGATGCGAGTAGACGAGCAAGCCACTGTGGAATATGAGGTACAACAAGTAGAAGTAGCTGAGCGGGAGCTCATTGAAGGAAAGTTGTGCCCTTGATCACTTACTTTTTCCCAGCCATGTTCTTATTAATTATAATGATCGCATAGGTTAATTTTGATGGGATATTTTAGGTTACCCCAGTTTGGTTATCTTTATACCTTGTTCACCCCTGAAATATTTTTGGGTAGTACCTGCTATTGCTTTATGTGGATTTGGATATGGAGATACACTATTCATGATTATTCTTTTATTATCTTTCTATTATTATTACTATACATGTTAAGATCATTAAATTAATGGGAACATGGAGCGACCACCTGGGAAAACAGTGCTACCACAAGGGTTTAATGGGACGCCCTTGACTGATTAACTAGGAAAGCTAGTGGAGGTCTTCCTTACCCGAAAGGGGCAAGGGAAGCAGGCGAGTGGTCAGTGTAGGAAGGTCCTTCGGTTGATTTTGCTGCGATGGCGGTCAGGCGAGGGATTCCTGCACTGGAGCTTCCTATAAACTGTAGCAGGATTTCTGAAGCTAGTGGAACTTTGTAAAGGTCTTGTAGTGTTACCCTGCCTCGCCTCCTCGGTAGAGGTGTATGGGATTGGCCATCTCTTGGCAGATGGGTAACATGACTTGTGGGTAAAGATGCGCAACCTCTGCAGAGAGTAAAACTGGTATACTAGCCGTGCTCACGGTCATGAGCAGCTCGGACCCTCACATGATTAATTTATGGAACTTAAATTTAATTCGACATTTGCATCGCATTTGGGATTATTTTATTATTACTATTCTATATTATTATTAAGGTTTGGTATTTACTTACACTTAGTAATTGCTGATAAAATGTTGACCAACTTATAAAAGCAATGCTCAGCTTCAGCCTATATTTCATTGATCAGCCTTACACTTCATGAACTCCCACCTTTGGTGAGTTCATGCCACATTATTCCCCACGACTTGTTGAGCTATGAACGTATGTGAGCTCACTCTTGCTGTCTCACACCCCCCCACAGGAGAAGAACAGGTGGTCGAAGAGGAGCCGCCTAGCACCGAGGCATTCGACTTGATCTAGGTGGTGTCTCCAAGTCAGCTTTGTGGTGCCAGGGATTAATATTTAGTTTGTTTTACTTTATCATTTATTTTTGTAAGTCTTTCGCTATGTATTAAGTATATTTATGATATTTATGACATTTATCTCTATGCACTCTGTTATTATGTGTGTTGTTCTTCCTTGGCGCACATATGAGATGCACCCGGATTTGTCCCTTAAATCCGGGTGTGACAGAAGTGGTATCAGAGGAATGTTGACTGTAGGACGAAACCTAGATAGAAAAGGACAAAACCCTTACCTACTTACCTTATTCTGAATTCTTCTAAACTTACTGAAAGGGAAATGTGCCCTTGGGCCATTTCTAAGTATTTTGGTGATTGAGTGCCAACACATGTGCTTAATTGTGAATTTATGTACATGGATGAACAAGGTGCAAATCATGAGATAAAGGTATGTTTCTAAGCCTTAGTACATTTGTTTTGTGGACTAACATATTTGTCTAAGTGTTAGAAACAGAAAGAAGAAAAAGAGAAAAGGGGAGAGAAAGACTTGGCTGTGTGCAGCCAAGGCTCAGCTCGGTCTGGAGCACCGGACTGTCCGGTGTGCACCGGACAGTGTCCGGTGCGCCAGGCCTACTCGGCGCGAACTGGCCGCTCTCGGGAATTCGCCGACGGCGTACGGCTAAAATTCACCGGACTGTCCGGTGTGCACCGGACTGTCCGGTGAGCCAATGGTCGGCCAGGGCCAACGGTCGGCCGCGCAATCCGCGCGGGACACGTGGCCGAGCCAACGGTCGGAAGACGGCACCGGACTGTCCGGTGTGCACCGGACTGTCCGGTGCGCCAACGGCTCTCAGATCTCCGCCGGTCTGCAACGGTCGGGAAGCACTGGATAAGGAAAGAAATCGGTCACCGGACATGTCCGGTGTGCACCGGACTGTCCGGTGCCCCCGACGACAGAAGGCAAGGATGGCCTTCCGGATTTGCTCTCAACGGCTCCTAGCTGCCTTGGGGCTATAAAAGGAGCCCCTAGGCGCATGGAGGAGACACACAAGCAACTCTTGAGCATTCTTGATCATCCACACAAGTTCTTTGCGCATTCGTTTGTGATTCTAAGTGATTCGAGCTCTGTTCTAGTGTGAACTCTGAGATAGTCATTCGAGCTCGAGTTTTGGCCGTGTGTGTGCGCTTTTGTTGTGGATTTGTGTGTGTTGCTTCCCTCCCTTACTCTGTGCTTTCTTTGTGATCATATACTTGTAAGGGCAAGAGACTCCAATTTGTGGAGATTCCTTGCAAACGGGATAGTGAAAGGAAAAGCAAAACACCGTGGTATTCAAGTGGGTCTTTGGACCGCTTGAGAGGGGTTGATTGCAACCCTCGTCCGTTGGGACGCCACAACGTGGAAGTAGGCAAGCATTGGCTTGGCCGAACCACGGGATAAACCACCGTGTCACCTCTGTCTTGATCTCTTGTGGTATTGTGTTTTGTTGAGACTTCACCTTAGCCACTTGGCAATAATCGTGCTAACACATAACAAGTTTTTGTGGCTTAAGTTTTTACAGGATCACCTATTCACCCCCCCCCTCTAGGTGCTCTCAATTGGTATCAGAGCCGTTCTATTCACAAAGGGACTAACCGCCCGAATAGATGGATCCTAAGGGGAAGGGTATTGTGATCAACGAGCCGCAACCCCTTGCTCTCAAGGCAACACGAAGCAAGGAGGCGCTACCTAGCAAGGTGGCACAGATTGAGGCGGCCGGACTTAATGATGAAGAAATGGCTCTCATCATCAAAAGGTTCAAGACGGCGCTAAATGGTCGCAAGGGGCAGCCAAGCAAGACCAAAGCCAAGGGGAAGCGCTCATGCTTCAAATGCGGTAAGCTTGGTCATTTTATTGCTAACTGTCCCGATAATGAAAGTGACCAGGAAAAGGGGAACAAGAGAGAGAAGAAGAAGGCATACAAGAAGGCAAAGGGCGAGGCGCATCTAGGAAAGGAGTGGGACTCGGATTGCTCCTCCTCCGACTCCGACAATGAAGGACTCGCCGCCACTGCCTTCAACAAATCGGCTCTCTTCCCCAACGAGCGTCTCACTTGTCTTATGGCAAGAGAGAAGAAGGTAAGTACTAAAGACTCCACTTATGCTTCTTCTAGTGATAGTGAGTCTAGTGATGATGACATAGATTATTCTTGCTTGTTCAAAGGCTTAGATAGATCTAAGATAGATAAAATCAATGAATTGATTGATGCTTTGAATGAAAAGGATAGGCTTTTAGAGAAGCAAGAGGATTTATTGTATGATGAACATGATAAGTTTATAGAGGCACAAAAATCATATGCTTTAGAAGTGAAAAGAAATGAAGTGCTTTCTAGTGAAATATCTTCTTGTCATGAAACCATTGCTACTTTACAAAGTGTTAACCATGATTTAAATGCTAAATTAGAAGTAACAAATAAATCTAAGTCTTGTGTTGAAAATGTTACAATTTGCACTAGGTGTAAGGATTTTGATGTTAACACTTGTAGCAAACATTTAGTTTCAATTTCAAAACTAAAAGATGAAGTGGCTAGTCTTAATGCCCAACTTAAGACTAGCAAGAGTGAAGTTGAAAAGATAAAATTTGCAAGGGATGCCTATACAATTGGAAGACATCCCTCAATTAAGGATGGGCTTGGCTTCAAGAGGGAAGCCAAGAACTTAACAAGCCATAAGGCTCCCATCTTCGTCAAGGAGAAGGGGAAGACCCCGATGGCTAGTAATGCTAAAAAGAATCATGCTTTTATGTATTATGATAGGAGACATGCTAGAAATGCTTATAATCATTTTGATTCACATGTTTATGATTCTCATGCAATGTTTGCTTCTAGTTCTTCTTATAATCATGGTAGAGATATGTGTAGGAGAAATGTTGTACATATGCCTAGGAGAGATATTGCTCATGTGCCTAGAAAGAATGTTATTCATGCTCCTAGGAAAGTAGTGAATGAACCTTCTACCATTTATTATGCTTGTAATGCTCCTTTTGCTATTTGTAGAAAGGGTAAGAAGGTTGTTGCTAGGAAATTAGGGGCTAGATGCAAGGGAGATAAATCTTGCATTTGGGTCCCTAAAGATATTTGTGCTAACCTTGCAGGACCCAACATGAGTTGGGTACCTAAGACCCAAGCCTAAATTTGCCTTGCAGGTTTATGCATCCGGGGGTTCAAGCTGGATTATCGACAGCGGATGCACAAACCATATGACGGGGGAGAAGAAGATGTTCACCTCCTACGTCAAGAATAAGGATTCCCAAGATTCAATTATATTCGGTGATGGGAATCAAGGCAAGGTAAAAGGGTTAGGTAAAATTGCAATTTCTAATGAGCATTCTATCTCAAATGTATTCTTAGTGGAGAGTCTTGGATATAATTTGCTATCTGTTAGTCAATTATGTCAAATGGGATATAATTGTTTATTTACAAATGTAGATGTGTCTGTCTTTAGAAGATGTGATGGTTCACTAGCTTTTAAGGGTGTACTAGACGGCAAGCTTTATTTAGTTGACTTTGCAAAAGAAGAGGCCGGTCTAGATGCATGCTTAATGGCTAAAACTTGCATGGGCTGGCTGTGGCATCGCCGCTTAGCACATGTGGGGATGAAGAACCTCCACAAGCTTCTAAAGGGAGAACACGTGATAGGTCTAACAAATGTTTATTTCGAAAAAGATAGACCTTGTGCAGCTTGTCAGGCAGGTAAACAAGTAGGAGGAGCACATCACAGCAAGAATGTGATGACCACGTCAAGACCTCTGGAGCTGCTGCATATGGACCTCTTCGGACCCGTCGCCTATCTAAGCATAGGAGGAAGTAAGTATGGTTTAGTTATTGTTGATGACTTTTCCCGCTTCACTTGGGTGTTCTTTTTGCAGGATAAGTCTGAAACCCAAGGGACCCTCAAGCGCTTCCTCAGGAGAGCTCAAAATGAGTTTGAGCTCAAGGTGAAGAAGATTAGGAGCGACAACGGGTCCGAGTTCAAGAACCTTCAAGTGGAGGAGTTTCTTGAGGAGGAAGGGATCAAGCACGAGTTCTCCGCTCCCTACACACCACAGCAAAATGGTGTGGTAGAGAGGAAGAACAGGACGCTAATCGATATGGCGAGGACGATGCTTGGAGAGTTCAAGACCCCCGAGTGCTTTTGGTCGGAAGCCGTGAACACGGCTTGCCACGCCATCAACAGGGTCTATCTTCACCGCCTCCTCAAGAAGACGTCATATGAGCTACTAACCGGTAACAAACCCAATGTATCCTACTTTCGTGTTTTTGGGAGCAAGTGCTACATTCTAGTAAAGAAAGGTAGAAATTCTAAGTTTGCTCCCAAAGCTGTAGAAGGGTTTTTATTAGGTTATGATTCAAATACAAAGGCGTATAGGGTCTTCAACAAATCATCAGGTTTGGTTGAAGTCTCTAGCGACGTTGTATTTGATGAGACTAATGGCTCTCCAAGAGAGCAAGTTGTTGATTGTGATGATGTAGATGAAGAAGATGTTCCAACGGCCGCTATACGAACCATGGCGATTGGAGACGTTCGGCCACAGGAACAAGATGAACGAGATCAACCTTCTTCCTCAACGATGGTGCATCCCCCACCTCAAGACGATGAACAGGTTCATCAAAAGGAGGCGTGTGATCAAGGGGGAGCACAAGATGATCACGTGATGGAGGAAGAAGCGCAACCGGCACCTCCAACCCAAGTTCGAGCGATGATTCAAAGGGATCATCCCGTCGACCAAATTCTGGGTGACATTAGCAAGGGAGTAACTACTCGGTCTCGATTAGTTAATTTTTGTGAACATTACTCTTTTGTCTCCTCTATTGAGCCTTTCAGGGTAGAGGAGGCCTTGCTAGATCCGGATTGGGTGTTGGCCATGCAGGAGGAACTTAATAACTTCAAGCGCAACGAAGTTTGGACGCTGGTGCCTCGTCCCAAGCAAAATGTTGTGGGAACCAAGTGGGTGTTCCGCAATAAACAGGACGAGCACGGGGTGGTGACGAGGAACAAGGCTCGACTTGTGGCAAAAGGTTATGCCCAAGTCGCAGGTTTGGACTTTGAGGAGACTTTTGCTCCTGTGGCTAGGCTAGAGTCCATTCGTATCTTGCTAGCATATGCCGCTCACCATTCTTTCAGGTTGTACCAAATGGATGTGAAGAGCGCGTTCCTCAACGGGCCAATAAAGGAGGAGGTGTATGTGGAGCAACCCCCTGGCTTCGAGGATGAGCGGTACCCCGACCACGTGTGTAAGCTCTCTAAGGCGCTCTATGGACTTAAGCAAGCCCCAAGAGCATGGTATGAATGTCTTAGAGATTTTTTAATTGCTAATGCTTTCAAGGTTGGGAAAGCCGATCCAACTCTTTTCACTAAGACTTGTAATGGTGATTTGTTTGTGTGCCAAATTTATGTCGATGACATAATATTTGGTTCTACTAATCAAAAGTCTTGTGAAGAGTTTAGCAGGGTGATGACGCAGAAATTCGAGATGTCGATGATGGGCGAGTTGAACTACTTCCTTGGGTTCCAAGTGAAGCAACTCAAGGACGGCACCTTCATCTCCCAAACGAAGTACACGCAAGATCTGCTGAAGCGGTTTGGGATGAAGGACGCCAAGCCCGCAAAGACTCCGATGGGAACCGACGGACACACCGACCTCAACAAAGGAGGTAAGTCCGTTGATCAAAAAGCATACCGGTCAATGATAGGATCTCTACTTTATTTATGTGCTAGTAGACCGGATATTATGCTTAGCGTATGCATGTGTGCTAGATTTCAATCCGATCCTAAGGAGTGTCACTTGGTGGCGGTGAAGCGAATTCTTAGATATTTAGTCGCTACGCCTTGCTTCGGGATCTGGTATCCAAAGGGGTCTAACTTTGACTTGATTGGGTACTCAGATTCCGACTATGCTGGATGTAAGGTCGATAGGAAGAGTACATCGGGGACGTGCCAATTCTTAGGAAGGTCCCTGGTGTCATGGAACTCTAAGAAACAAACCTCCGTTGCCCTATCCACCGCTGAGGCCGAGTATGTTGCCGCAGGTCAGTGTTGCGCGCAACTACTTTGGATGAGGCAAACCCTCAGGGACTTTGGCTACAATCTGAGTAAAGTCCCACTCCTATGTGACAATGAGAGTGCTATCCGAATAGCGGAAAATCCTGTTGAGCACAGCCGCACAAAGCACATAGACATCCGGCATCACTTTTTGAGAGACCACCAGCAAAAGGGAGATATCGAAGTGTTTTATGTTAGCACCGAGAACCAGCTAGCCGATATCTTTACCAAGCCTTTAGATGAGAAGACCTTTTGCAGGCTGCGTAGTGAGCTAAATGTCTTAGATTCGCGGAACTTGGATTGAAATATAGCATACATGTATTTATGCCTTTGATCATGTTCATTCTGCACTTTGTTGCTTATTATGGTGCTCAAGTTGTACAAACACTCCCTGGACCTCACAAGTCCGTTGCAAAGTGATGCACATGTTTAGGGGGAGATGTGTTGCAACTTGACCCTTTGAGACTAACCATATGCTTGAGTTTGTTTGATTTAGTCTCAAAGGAGAATTGAAAGGGAAAAGGTGGACTTGGATCATGCAAGACTTCCACTGCACTCCGATGAGAGGGTAACTTATTCCAAGTCCATCTCTGAACTCTTATTGCCATTTGCTCTTAATTGAAGATTTTGGTGAGGCAATGGGGTTAAAGGGCCACAATTGATCCCGTTTTGGTGCTTGATGCCAAAGGGGGAGAAAATAAAGGTCAAAGCAATAAATGGATCAGCTACCACTTGAGAGATTTTGAAAATAGTAGAATAGATAGTAGAATAGAGTTTTTGATTTGTCAAAATTCTTAAGTTGTCTCTCTTGTCAAAAGTTGGCTTCTTGTGGGGAGAAGTATTGATTATGGGAAAAAGGGGGAGTTTTTGAAATCCTTGATCAATCTCTTTTTGAATGACTCTCTTTATGCTTAAACATGTGTGTTCAACTTAGAGATAGAGATTTGTGTTTGATTTGCAAAAAAACAAACCAAGTGGTGGCAAAGGATGATCCATATATGCCAAAATTGATTCAAAATAAATTTAAGTGTTATTTGAATTGAGTTTGCACTTGTTCTAGTGGCTTTATGTTGTGTTGGCATAAATCACCAAAAAGGGGGAGATTGAAAGGGAAATGTGCCCTTGGGCCATTTCTAAGTATTTTGGTGATTGAGTGCCAACACATGTGCTTAATTATGAATTTATGTACATGGATGAACAAGGTGCAAATCATGAGATAAAGGTATGTTTCTAAGCCTTAGTACATTTGTTTTGTGGACTAACATATTTGTCTAAGTGTTAGAAACAGAAAGAAGAAAAAGAGAAAAGGGGAGAGAAAGACTTGGCTGTGTGCAGCCAAGGCTCAGCTCGGTCTGGAGCACCGGACTGTCCGATGTGCACCGGACAGTGTCCGGTGCGCCAGGCCTACTCGGCGCGAACTGGCCGCTCTCGGGAATTCACCGACGGCGTACGGCTAAAATTCACCGGACTGTCCGGTGTGCACCGGACTGTCCGGTGAGCCAATGGTCGGCCAGGGCCAACGGTCGGCCGCGCAATCCGCGCGGGACACGTGGCCGAGCCAACGGTCGGAAGACGGCACCGGACTGTCCGGTGTGCACCGGACTGTCCGGTGCGCCAACGGCTCTCAGATCTCCGCCGGTCTGCAACGGTCGGGAAGCGCTGGATAAGGAAAGAAATCGGTCACCGGACATGTCCGGTGTGCACCGGACTGTCCGGTGCCCCCGACGACAGAAGGCAAGGATGGCCTTCCGGATTTGCTCTCAACGGCTCCTAGCTGCCTTGGGGCTATAAAAGGAGCCCCTAGGCGCATGGAGGAGACACACAAGCAACTCTTGAGCATTCTTGATCATCCACACAAGTTCTTTGCGCATTCGTTTGTGATTCTAAGTGATTCGAGCTCTGTTCTAGTGTGAACTCTGAGATAGTCATTCGAGCTCGAGTTTTGGCCGTGTGTGTGCGCTTTTGTTGTGGATTTGTGTGTGTTGCTTCCCTCCCTTACTCTGTGCTTTCTTTGTGATCATATACTTGTAAGGGCAAGAGACTCCAATTTGTGGAGATTCCTTGCAAACGGGATAGTGAAAGGAAAAGCAAAACACCGTGGTATTCAAGTGGGTCTTTGGACCGCTTGAGAGGGGTTGATTGCAACCCTCGTCCGTTGGGACGCCACAACGTGGAAGTAGGCAAGCATTGGCTTGGCCGAACCACGGGATAAACCACCGTGTCACCTCTGTCTTGATCTCTTGTGGTATTGTGTTTTGTTGAGACTTCACCTTAGCCACTTGGCAATAATCGTGCTAACACATAACAAGTTTTTGTGGCTTAAGTTTTTACAGGATCACCTATTCACCCCCCCCCCCTCTAGGTGCTCTCACTTACCTTACTCTGATTCTTTCTATACTTATCTTGATCCTGTCTCACCTTCTACTGTTCTACTCTGATTATTCTTACCTTCTCTATTCTAAGACAAGACGGATTTCACACCTTGGAATCCCTACCCCTATGACATTTTTAAGAGATAGGAGGCCTAAGACCAAACCAAAACTATTTTCTATATTTAAAAATGTTGGTTGATTGTTCTGATGATAAATGTCTGATTTGCTTCTTTGATTGATTGAGATATTATATATGGACATCTTAGCATGTGCCGACATAAGGTAATAAATTAGCTATGGTAGGTAAAACATTAATCTGCTTAGCTAATAAATCCCCCAAAGTAACATGGTTCGTAATTACTGCCTTGTCTACTACTCTCTCTTACCATATGTATCTAACTCAGATGGTCAATACCAGGAGGGGTGGTGGAATTGATTTGCCTCCTAATCGACACACTCGGTGGATATATAGACAACCTCAGCCATAGCCAGCAGAGATGAATCCTCCTATCCTCCACCAGGCGGAGTTGACCCACTGATTGCAGCTCAGATGAGGATGATGCAGCAAATGGCGGACACTATGGCTGATATGCGTGCTCAGATGCAGCAAGAATGCTAGGAGATGCGTCAGGAAAGAGAAGAGACACGCCAGGAGTTGCGCCAGAAGAGAGAAGAGATACGCCAGAAGAGAAGGGCACAACAGCAGCTGCAACAGCAATTTCAACAACAACAACAGCAGCAGCAGCAATAGCAACAAGTGCCATTGCCTCCACCACCACCACAACCAGTTCCACCTCGTGATAAGCACCGGGAATTTATGAGTCATAAGCCACCGACCTTCGCCAGTTCGCCAGATCCACTTGGTGCAGATGATTGGTTGAAGTCAATTGAGAAGATGCTCAACATCGCCCAATGCTCAAACCGAGAGAAAGTTCTTTATGCCTCAGGTTGTCTGACAGGTCCTGCTGCTGACTGGTGGAATTCTTATACTGCTGCCCATGATGTTGCTGATACTATTACTTGGGTAGAATTCAGTACATAGTTCAGAAACTATCGCATTCCAGCTGGATTGATGAAGATCAAGAAGGAGTTTCTGTCATTGAAGCAAGGCAATATGTCTATCAGCGAGTACAGAGATAAATTCATTCAGCTGTTGAGATATGCTCCGGATGAGGTTGCTGAGGATGAGAGAAAGCAGGAGCATTTCATTGAAGGACTTAATGGACCCCTACAGTATGCACTGGTTGCACAGATTCCCATCATTTCAGAGGCTACTGGATAAGGCTCTTGCTATTGAACACAAGCGTGTTCAACTGGGTGATTTGAAGAGGAGGCCTGCAGTGTTCGTCCCTGCTATGTTTCACCACAGGGTACACTGACTCGACCAGGAGGACCACGCCCAGCTCAGTACGCTCCACAGGGGTCTCCACGGACACCTCCTACTCGTCAGGCTACTCCCACTGGCACCCCGACGAGGCCTGCAGGATAGAAGACCGGCGCTACATGCTTCAAGTGCAGTCGGATTGGGCACTATGCTAATGCTTGTCTGATGGGAAATTCTGGTACACCAGCTAAGAACAAGCAATAGACTCCTGGCAAGGGATATTCTATAACCAGGGTGAATCAAGTCAGTGTTGATGATACTCCTGATGGTGCTGACATCGTACTCGATATGTTTTACATTAATGCCATCCCTGCAACAATATTATTTGATTCTGGTGCTACACATTCATTCATGTCTGCTCGATATGCCAACACCAATGAGATACCCCTACTAAATATGAGGAAACCAATGATAGTAATCACACCTAAAGGGCCTATTGAGGCAAATCAAATGACACGTAGATTGACATTATCAATTATGGGAAGGGAATTTGGTGCTACTGCTATAATATTAGAGGCCAGTAGTATAGATCTGATCCTTGGTATGTCATGGTTAAGAAAGGAAAAGGCCATAATAGCATGTGGTAGGGGTACTATAGAACTCACTAGCCCTAAAGGAGAAACATTTCAAGTTCAAATTGCAGTAACCACCACTTCCAAACGGGCGATATACTTTATAGCGGAGGAGTTTGTTGGTGACAACATCCGGGTGGTTACAGATTTTCAGATGTCTTTCCAGAGGAGTTACCAGGGATGCCACCAGATAGGGAAGTTGAGTTTGTCATTGATCTCTGACCTGGAACTGCCCCTATTTCTAAATGACCATACAGGATGGCTGTAGAAGAACTAAAGGAACTTAAGAAGCAATTAACAGAGTTACAGGAGGCGGGGTACATTCGTCCGAGTTCCTCACCATGGGGAGCACCGGTGCTATTTGTACAGAAGAAGGATGGATCGCAACGGATGTGTGTGGACTATAGATCACTTAATGATGTTACTATGAAGAATAAGTACCCATTACCCCATATTGAGGATTTGTTTGATCAGATGAGAGGAGCCAGGGTATTCTCGAAGATTGATCTCCGATCGGGATACCATCAAATGAAGATTAGACCATCAGATATTCCTAAGACGGCTTTCTCAACCCGATATGGATTATATGAGTTCATTGTTATGTCTTTTGGATTAACCAATGCACCAGCTTATTTTATGAATTTGATGAATAAGGTGTTTATGGAGTATTTGGACAGATTCGTTGTGGTATTCATCGATGATATTCTTATCTATTCCAAGAGTGATAGTGATCATGAGGAACATCTAAGGTTGGTGCTACAGAAGCTACGAGATAATCAACTCTATGCCAAGTTTAGCAAGTGCGAGTTTTGGATTGACAAGGTGACATTCCTTGGACATATTATTTCTAATGGAGGAATAGCAGTGGATCCTGCTAAAGTGAAGGAGATAATGGAGTAGAGAGTGCCCACTACAGTTACTGAGATTCAGAGTTTCTTGGGACTCGCGGGATATTATCGGAGATTCATTGAAGGGTTTTCTAAGATTGCCAAGCCTATGACCTCGCTTTTGGAGAAACAAAGAGAATTTAAGTGGAATGAGAAATGCCAAGAAAGCTTTGATCAATTGAAGAAGAGATTGATGTCACCACCAGTATTGGTTATGCCAGATCTGCAGAAGGGATTTGACATTTATTGTGATTCATGT
This sequence comes from Zea luxurians, assembly GCA_029449295.1. NCBI lineage: Eukaryota > Viridiplantae > Streptophyta > Magnoliopsida > Poales > Poaceae > Zea > Zea luxurians. The sequence continues at coordinate 80,350,761 of JAOPSE010000009.1, forward strand.
GGCCAAGGATTGGGATGTGTGCTTATGCAAGAAGGACATGTGATCACCTATGCGTCTCGTCAGTTGCGGAGACATGAATTGAACTACCCTACTCATGACTTGGAACTGGCAGCAGTTGTGCATGCACTTAAGATTTGGAGACACTACATTATGGGAACCAAGTGCCAAGTATACACGGATCATAAGAGTTTGAAGTACATATTCACTCAGAAGGATTTCAACCTTAGGCAACGCCGTTGGTTGGAGCTTATCAAGGATTATGATTTGGAGATTCACTATCATCTAGGCAAGGCAAATTTGGTTGCAGATGCCTTGAGTCGGAAGGAGCATGTTCACTCCGCTTCCGTTGTCCAGCTACCCGATGAATTAGCAAAAGATTTTGAGAGGCTCAACCTGGGAATTGTTACACATGTGAAAGGAGTTACCATTGAATTGGAACCTACCTTGGAGCAAGAAATTCGTAAAGGTCAGATTGGTGATGCCAAAATCCAGGAGATCAAGGATCTGATAACAGAGGGTAGAGGCCCAGAATTCACAGAAGATGAGCAAGGCACGATATGGTTTAAGAATCGGATTTGTGTTCCCGATATTGATAGTCTTCGAGAAACCATATTGAAGGAGGCACATGATTCAGTTTATTCTATCCACCCTGGGAGTACTAAGATGTATCAAGATTTGAAGCAAAAATATTGGTGGTATGGATTGAAGAGAGATGTGGCTGCACATGTGGCTATGTGTGATGTGTGTCAAAGAGTTAAGGATGAACACCAGAGGCCAGCCGGACTACTACATCCACTGAAGATACCTGAGTGGAAATGGGAAGAGATTGGCATGGACTTCATTGTTTGATTACCCCGCACATCTGTTGGGTATGATTCTATATGGGTGATTGTGGACAGGCTAACTAAAGTAGCCCACTTTATTCCAGTGAAGACCACATATTCAGGAGCCAAGTTGGCAGAGTTGTACATGGCACGGATTGTCTGCTTACATGGTGTGCCAAAGAAGATTGTATCAGACCGGGGATCACAGTTTATGTAGCATCCCAAAAATTCAAATCTTGAAATTTTCTCAAACTCGCTCTAAATTCAAAATGAATTTCAAATTTTCATTTCAAAATGTTTGTTGCGAGTTGATATCAACAAATAAATTATAGTGGTCAATATTCTCTCCAAAAATCCTCCTCAAAATATCCTACAAATATTTCCCCAATGATCCCCTTCAAGTTCTTTGTAGAAATACTGCCCAAATATTCCACTGATAATTCTCCAGATATTTTCCTCCTCAGAAATACCTTCAGAATCATTTTTCAAGTCCCTACAAATATTTTCTCCATAACTTTCCTCATGCTCATATGTATACGTATACCTCCAGTGTCATACGGTGAGCTCTATAAGCTAATCTCACTCATATAAGACAAATCCATGCTAATATCCCACTAATCCTCTCATCCTCCCACTAATCCTCTCATCCCTCCCCCTAATCCCCCCACCATGGCTATAAATAGAGGGGCAAGGGCCTCCTCTCATCCCACCCCAAGCCATTTCATGGCAACTCCCTCTCCCCCCACACATACGCCCACTCCCACTCCACCTCCCACACAAGCACACACTAGCACAAGGATCGTTCGGTCGTTCTTCGATCGTTCATCCACCTGTTCTTAGTTTGTTCGTTCGTTCGTCCGATCGTTCGATCGTTCGTCCGATCGTTCATGGTTCGTTCATTCGTTCGTCCGATCGTTTGATCGTTCGTCCGTTCGTTCGTCCAAATAATCTTTATCCTGCTATTATGCTGCCGAAATTCCGATCGTTCGTTCGTCCGATCATTCGATCATTCGTCCGTTCGTTCATAGTTCCTATTCATTGTTCATCGTTCGTTCATAGTCCCTATTCATCGTTCTTCCAGATAATCTTTGTCCTGCTGTTATGCTACCGAAATTCCGATCATTCGTTCATTCGATCATTCGATCGTTCATCGTTCGTTCATAGTTCCTATTCGATCGTTCATCGTTCGTTCATAGTTCCTATTCGATAGTTCATCGTTCGTTCATAGTTCCTATTCATCATTCATCATTCGTTCATAGTCCCTATTTCATCGTTCTTCCAGATAATCTTTATCCTGCCGTTATGCTACCGAAATTCTGATCTTTCGTTCGTCCGATCATTCGATCCTTCGTCCGTTCGTTCATAGTTCCTATTCATCGTTCGTTCATAGCCACTATTCATCGTTCATCGTTCGTTCATATGAACTATTCACACCACTATTTACCATTACTATTCGCAATTACTATTCACCATCACTATTCATCATTACTATTCACCGTTTCTATTCATCATCGTTACTATTTATCATTACTGTTCATCGTTCATCCGGTCACCCCCAAATTTCAACTACTCATCCATCATGTTGTCCAATCCACCTAAGACCAGTCAGACCCATGTTCTAGTCATACGAACTCCGGTGACTGTGATTTTCCTTCCGGTGGGGAACTTCCCATCTGGTCACCCATCCCAGGTTTCTCCAAGTTGAGCATGCTTAACTTTGAGATTCCTGTGAACTAGGCTTCCAAACTCAGATTCCAATAATTCTTGTTTTTAATTTCTTATCAAACTATTCCCTATCCAACCATGTCATCCCTTAAGTATGGTCCATATTCCAGAAAACTCCCAAAATACTCTTGTCCCATATTCTGTCTATAACTCTCCTGTTCATACTAAGTCAGACGATTCATTCGTCACTATTCTCACCTACAGTGAACTTCACTGTGCTACACCACATACACCCAGCTACCCTCTCCCTCTCCACACACTCAACACCCTCAGCCAAGGCAAACCCCCACCCACTCAGATACTCCGCTCTGTTGGCTACGCGCATAGTGTCGCTTTGCCTCCAATCCACCCTCCTGGTAAGCACCTCCACTCTGCCACCAGTAATACCATAACACCACATGACACAGATTCTGCTCAATACTCTACCCATTTATATATCGCCATTCTGACCACTATACTAAATATTTGTTGGTATACTTGTTGGTTTGTATGTTTGCTTATTCATGTTGCATAGTTATCGGAGCGTTCGTGCCGTCTCGTGGAGGCCAGATCTGCAAATCTACGCCAGGCAGTGGAGCTAGAAGCCAGTTCCACGAGCTCCCCTTCCCCCTTCGCCGGATAAGCACGGCAAGCTCACTGGATCCCTTTGATGCATAAATTACCTATGATTTTTCAACCACAACCCTTAGCCTATTAATTTATGCATGATATGATTTTGAGACAAGTTATTATGGCCACCCAGCCGCTTGTCGCAATCAATCCCTGATATATTTGTTACAAATGATTTGAGGAAAGGTGTGGGTTTTCAAAAGAAAATGCTTTTTAAAATGTGTTTGATGAAGGGTTTTCACCCTTATCACCTTTGAGTAGGGATGATTAGGGACTCCCGGGTTTAGGGGAGGGCCTAAGGTGATGGCTTAGTTGGTTTAGGCGTGAGCAGAAGGATTGTCCCCTCATATAAGGACCGGTTTGTCATCCTTCACTACCTGTACTCATGATAAGTACAACCACTCGAGACTGTGTGGGCAGTCACTCAATCTGAACTCGTATGGTTCAAACCCTAGGGTTATGAAGGCTAGGGAGCACTGGGAGGATAAGGAGGGGAAATGTTTTGTCCGATTTGGGCATGGCGGTGGCCTGACTCCTTCTAGTTTAACCGTTAAGGTTAGGACGTGCGAGGAAAGAAAGAGATTCGGCATTTGAGTCTCACGACGGTGAGACCGCAGAAACCGGACTAGTGAGTAAAGTGTACCCCTCTGCGCAGAGTTTGAAAACCTATTCGAATAGTCTGTGTCCACTGGAATGGACGAGTCTGGTGTGGTATGGCAATTAGTGTTTTGTTTTCAAAAAGAAGGGTGCGTTTGAGAAAAGTGGTTTTTAAAAGGTCCGGTGGTTGAGTCGTGAGCTATGGTGGACGGGAAGTCCAGTAGCTATTTTTGAAAATGAAAACCAGTGGGAAACTGCTGAGATACCTAGATGGTTTAGTCCAGGGGATTTTATTCTATATTGAAAAACTTCCTGCTCCTTTGGGAGAGGATGCGCTTTGAAAAAAATACAAAATGTTTTACAAAACAACCCTGTATAAAATATTGTTGTTTCTGCAAAATATCCTGAGCTCCACATATTCCAAGCATTAAATCTGATTTCCCCATTCCGCGGGTGAAGGTGGGCTGCTGAGTACGTAAGTACTCACCCTTGCTTATTTGTTGTTTTTCAGAAAAAGGAGATTGGGTAAGAGTTATGATTGTTCCCAACCTTGCCTGTGGCTGTTGGACCGCTGAATTGCTTCGCTGTGTATATCGGGCTACTTCAGCCCCACTCTGATGATATATCCCGAGTTGTGGACCAACTCTTAAAGTTGATCGCCACCTTTATAGGTTTGTCTCGCTTAAGCAGATCTGGAATCATCTGTTGTATAAATGTGTTTACTAGCCTCCTGGGACTAGTAATTGTATCACATTTGAGTCCCAAAGGATTGGGGCGCTTCAGTTTACCTCTCGGTATTGGAAGAAGTTGCACGAATCCTTGGATACAAGATTGAATTTTAGTTCGGCTTACCATCCACAAACTGATGGGTAGACTGAGACGACCAACCAAGTGCTAGAGGGTATGTTAAGAGCTTGTGCTCTTAAACATGGTGGAAGTTGGGATAAGAGTTTGCCGTATGCGGAATTCTCTTATAATAATAGCTATCAAGCCAGTTTGAAGATGTCACCGTTTGAAGCTTTATATGGTAGAAAGTGCAGGACTCCACTGTATTGGGATCAAACTGGTGAAAGGCAATTGTTTGGGCCTAAGATTATACAAGAAGCAGAGGAACAAGTTCAGCAAATAAGGGAGAATCTGAGAATTGCACAGTCAAGGCAGAAAAGCTATGCTGATACCCGGAGAAGACAGCTAGAGTTTAAAGAAGGTGATTATGTCTATTTGAAGGTGTCACCACTCCGGGGTATGAGAAGATTTAAAGTCAAAGGAAAGTTATCCCCTCGCTTTATTGGACCCTTCTTAATCTTAGAGCGATGGGAGAGGTTGCATACCAATTGGAGTTACCAGATCATCTTGCGGATGTTCATGATGTCTTTCATGTATCTCAGCTGAAGAAATGTCTTAGGGTACCTGAAGAGAACTTACCAATGGAGGACCTTAATGTTCAAGATGACCTGACTTATGCTGAGTATCCCATCAAGATTCTCGATACATTGACTCGAGTTACAAGAAATAAGGTGATAAAGATGTGCAAGGTGCAATGGAGTCACCAAGGTGAAGATGAAGCTACTTGGGAAAGAGAAGAAGAGCTTCGCATAGATTTTCCCCATCTTTTCCCTAGATCTTCTTAAATCTCGAGGACGAGATTATTTTTAAGGGGGGTAGGATTTGTAATACCCAAAAATGTATACAGTGATAATATAGCCGATCTCCTTATTTGTGTTTCATATATTCATTACAACAATAGAATAACTATAATTAAGAATAAGTAATTAAAACAAATGAGACATGAACAGCTTGTGCACCATGTTGGAGTTTATTGGATTGTGCATTTATAAACAATGGTAAAATCAATAAAATATAATTATGTTAATATTGTGAATTGAGACCTAATTTACAATTCTAGAAATTGGAAAAGTAAAGGAAAACTACTATACAAAATAAAACAAAATATGGGATAAATGAAACCTTGCTATGATGGTTTGACCAAACTACACAATTAAAATGGGTTCAAGTTCCCAAATAGGTTTGAATTCAAATTTGGATTTAAAGGAATTAAGGATAAAAGAAAACATAAAATAAAATCCAAAAAGAAAAAGGGAAAACATGGCAACTGGGCTCACTGCGCGCATTTCGGCCCACTAGGAATCTGAAAGGGAATTAGGCTTACACCTATTTTCCTAAATGATTTTGGTGGTTGAATTGCCCAACACAAGTAATTGGACTAACTAGTTTGCTCTAGTGTATAAGTTCTACAGGTGCAAAAGTTTCACACTTAGCCAATAAAAAGACCAAGAATTGGGTTCAACAAAGAGAGCAAGGGATAACCAAAGGCAGCCCTGGTTTGGCGCACCGGACTGTCCAGTGTGCCACCGGACAGTGTCCGGTGCACCAGGGCACTCCAGGCTGAACTCTTCACCTTCGGGAAAATCCAGAGGCGCTCCACTATAATTCACCGGACAGTGTCCGATGCTCCAGAGGAGAGCGGCTCTGGAACTCGCCAGCCTCAGGAATTCGTCCGCTATAATTCACCTGACATGTCCGGTGTGACAGCGGGCAACGGCTAGTTCGCGCGCCAACGGTCACCTGTAGAGCATTAAATGCGCGCCAGCGCGCGTAGAGGAGCAGAGCACGCGCGGGTGGCTCACCGGACAGCCTACAGTGCTTGTCTGGTGCACCACCGGACATCCTGGCGGGCCCACAAGTCAGAGCTCAACGGTCGAACCCCAACGGTCTGCTGACATGGGCTGGCGCACCAGACAGTGTCCGGTGGCGCACCGGACTGTCCGGTGCGCCATGCGACAGCACACTTCCAACGGCCATTTTTGGTGGTTGGGGCTATAAATACCCCAACCACCCCACATTCAATGGCATCCAAGTTTTCAAGTTTCCAACCACCTTACAAGAGCTAGCATTCATTGCAAAGCACAACAAAGAGATCAAATCCTCTCCCAACTCCACACAAAGCTTTAGTGATTAGAGAGAGTGATTTGCCGTGTTCATTTGAGCTCTTGCGCTTGGATCGCTTCTTTTCTTTCTCTTTTGTTCTTGTGATCAACACTCAATTGTAACCGAGGCAAGAGACACCAATTGTGTGGTAGTCCTTGCGGGGAAGTTTCGTTCCTGGGTTGATTTGAGAAGAGAAGCTCACTCGGTCCAAGGGACCGTTTGAGAGAGGGAAAGGGTTGAAAAAGACCCGGCCTTTGTGGCCTCCTCAACGGGGAGTAGGTTTGCGAGAACCGAACCTCGGTAAAACAAATCCACGTGTCACATCCTCTATTTGCTTGTGATTTGTTTTTACGCCCTCTCTCGCGGACTCGTTATTGTTTCTAACGCTAACCCGGCTTGTAGTTGTGATTATCTTTGTAAATTTTAGTTTCGCCCTATTCACCCCCCTCTAGGCGACTTTCAATTGGTATCGGAGCTCCAGTGGCCTGTCAGTCGTCATAATGTTCTTGTGTGGATGATGAACACCAACTTGCTTCCCGGCTTGGCAAGCGCTACAAATCCTGTCTTTCTCAAAATGAACATTTGTTAATCCAAGAATGTGTTAATAGAAAGAGCACATCGGGGACTTGCCAGTTCTTGGAAAGATCCTTGGTGTCTTGGGCTTCAAAGAAGCAAAATTCGGTCGCTCTTTCCACCGCCGAAGCCGAGTACATTGTCGCAGGCCATTGCGGGACTATGGTTACAAATTAACCAAAGTTCCTCTTCTATGTGATAATGAGAGTGCAATCCGCATGGCGGATAATCCCGTTGAGCAGCCATTCGGTATCACTTTCTTAGGGATCACCAACAAAAGGGGGATATCAAGATTGCATATATTAATACTAAAGATCAATTGGCCGATATCTTTACCAAGCCACTAGATGAACAAACTTTTACCAAACTTAGGCATGAGTTGAATATTCTCGATTCTAGGAATTTCTTTTGATGTCTTGCACACATAGCTCATACATATACCTTTGATCATGTCTCTTTTATATATGCTATGACTAATGTGTTTTCAAGTCTATTTCAAACCAAGTCATAGGTATATTGAAAGGGAATTGGAGTCTTCGGCGAAGACAAAGGCTTCCACTCCGTAACTCATCCCTCGCCGTCGCTCCAAGTCACGCTTCATCTTTGGGGGAGAGAGCATGAAGCAAAAGGACTCCGGCTTTGGTATAATCTTCACTCATATTTTATTTGCCAAAGGGGAGAAAGTAGCTTAAAAAGGGCTTATATTTCACTCTAAGTATCCGTTTTTGGCGATTCATGCCAAAGGGGGAGAAAGTATAGAGCCCAAAGCAAAAGGACCGCACCACCACACTAATTTTAAAATGATTTTCGATTGGTAATTTTCAAATTGGTATCTTATTGTGTTTTAAAAGAGGGGATTTCAAAAATTGGTATCTTGAAACCCTCTTGAACACTAAGAGGAGAATCTATTGAGGGGGAGTTTTTTGTTTAAGTCAAAGGAAAAGCATTTGAAACAGGGGGAGAAAATTTCAAATCTTGAAAAATTCTTCGCAAAATCTTATTTCTTTACCTTTGACTATTTGCAAAAGAACTTTGAAAAGAATTTACAAAGGAATTTGCAAAAACAAAACATGTGGTGCAAGCGTGGTCCAAAATGTTAAAAATTAAAGAAACAATCCATGCGCATCTTATAAGTATTTATATTGGCTCAATTCCAAGTAACCTTTGCACTTACATTTTGCAGGCTAGTTCAATTATGTACTACTATACTTGCTTTGGTTTGTGTTGGCATCAATCACCAAAAAGGGGGAGATTGAAAGGGAATTAGGCTTACACCTATTTTCCTAAATGATTTTGGTGGTTGAATTGCCCAACATAAGTAATTGGACTAACTAGTTTGCTCTAGTGTATAAGTTCTACAGGTGCAAAAGGTTCACACTTAGCCAGTAAAAAGACCAAGAATTGGGTTCAACAAAGAGAGCAAGGGATAACCGAAGGCAGCCCTGGTTTGGCGCACCGGACTGTCCGGTGTGCCACTGGACAGTGTCCAGTGCACCACCAGACAGTGTCCGGTGCACTAGGGCACTCCAGGCTGAACTCTTCACCTTCGGGAAAATCCAGAGGCGCTCCACTATAATTCACCGGACTGTCCGGTGTACACCGGACAGTGTCCGGTGCTCCAGAGGAGAGCGGCTCTGTAACTCGCCAGCCTCGGGAATTCGTCCGCTATAATTCACCGGACATGTCCGGTGCACACCGGACTGTCTGGTGTGACAGCGGGCAACGGCTAGTTCGCGCGCCAACGGTCACCTGCAGAGCATTAAATGCGCGCCAGCGCGCGCAGAGGAGCAGAGCACGCGCGGGTGGCTCACTGGACAGCCTACAGTGCTTGTCCGGTGCACCACCGGACATCCTGGTGGGCCCACTGATAGTCGCCTAGAGGGGGGTGAATAGGACGAAACTGAAATTTACAAATATAAACACAACTGCAAGCCGGGTTAGCGTTAGAAACAATTAAGAGTCCGCGAGAGAGGGTGCAAAACAAATCGCAAGCGAATAAGGAGTGTGACACGCGGATTTGTTTTACCGAGGTTCGGTTCTCGCAAACCTACTCCCCGTTGAGGAGGCCACAAAGGCCGGGTTTCTTTCAACCCTTTCCCTCTCTCAAACGATCCACCGATCGAGTGAGCTTCTTCTTCTCAATCACTTGGAGCACAAAGCTCACACAAGGATCACCACAAGATTGGTGTCTCTTGCCTCAATTACAAGTGAGTTTGATCGCAATGAAGAATCAAAGAAAGAAGAAAGCAATCCAAGCGCAAGAGCTCGAAAGAACACAAGCAAATCTCTCTCACTAATCACTAGGGCGTTGTGTGGAATTTGGAGAGGATTTGATCACTTGGGTGTGTCTAGAATTGAATGCTAGAGCTCTTGTAAGTAGTAGAAGTGGGAAAACTTGGATGGCAATGAATGTGGGGTGGTTGGGGTATTTATAGCCCCAACCACCAAACTAGCCGTTTGGTGGAGCTATCTGTCGAAGGGTGCACCGGACAGTCCGATGCACACCGGACATGTCCGGTGCGACAGCCACGTCACCCGGCCGACCGTTGGAGCTTCTGACTTCTGGGCCCGCCATGATGTCCAGTGGCACACCGGACATGTACTGTTCAATGTCTGGTGTGCCAGTATGGGCGAGCCTGACTTCTGCGCGCGCTGGTGCGCATTTAATGCGCCCACAGGTAGCCGTTGGCGCCGCAGTAGCCGTTGCCTCGTCATCACACCGGACAGTCCGGTGCACACCGGACATGTCCGGTGAATTATAGCGGAGAAGCTTCCGCGAATTCCCGAGGCTGCGAAGTTTGGAGCCGCGTCTTCCTTGGAGCACCGAACACTGTCCGGTGTACACCGGACATGTCCGGTGAATTATAGTGCGCCGGCTCCAGGATTTCCCGAAGGTGAAGAGTTCATCGTGAAGTCCCCTGGTGCACCGGACAGTCCGGTGTGCCAAGCCAGGGCAGCCTTCGGTTGATCCTTGCTCCAATTGTTGAACCCTTTGCTGGGTCATTTTATTGGCTAAGTGTGAACCTTTTGCACCTGTAGAACTTATACACTAGAGCAAACTAGTTAGTCCAATTATTTGTGTTGGGCAATTCAACCACCAAAATCAATTTAGAGAATAGGTGTAAGCCTCATTCCCTTTCAATCTCCCCCTTTTTGGTGATTGATGCCAACACAAATCAAAGCAAATATCAAAGCATATAATTGAACTAGTTCGCATAAAGTAAGTGCAAAGGTTGCTTGGAAATTGAGCCAATATAAATACTTAGAATGCGCATGGATGGTTTCTTTCTTATTTAATATTTTGGACCACTTTTGCACCACATGTTTTGTTTTTGCAAGTTCTTTTGTAAATCCTTTTAAAAAGTTCTTTTGCAAATAGTCAAAGGCAAAGGAGTAAGATTTTGCAAAGCATTTTCAAGATTTGAAATATTCTCCCCCTATTTCAAATGCTTTTCCTTTGACTAAAAACAAAACTCCCCCTAAATGAGATTCTCCTCTTAGTGTTCAAGAGGGTTTTGATATAACATCTTTGAAATACTACTTTCTCCTCTTTTTAACAGAAAGATACCAATTGAAGACTTTCAATACAAAATTTGAATTAGGTGGTGGTGCGGTCCTTTTGCTTTGGGCTCTCTATACTTTCTCCCCCTTTGGCATGAATAGCCAAAAACGGATACTTAGAGTAAAATAAGAGCCCTTTATTAAATCTCTCCCCCTTTGGCAAATAAAATGTATAAGTGAAGATTATACCAAAGACGGAGTCCGTTTGCTTTGCTTTCTCCCCCATGGATGGGGAGTAGCTTGGAGCGACGACGAAAGATGGATTGCGGAGTGGAAGCCTTTGTTTTCGCCGAAGACTCCAATTCCCTTTCAATATACCTATGACTTGGTTTGAAATATACTTGAAAACACATTAGCCATAGCATATGAAAGAGACATGATCAAAGGTATACAAATGAGCTATGTGTGCAAATCAACAAAAGAAGTTCCTAGAATCTAGAATATTGAGCTCATGCCTAAGTTTGGTAAAGGATTGTTCATCAAGAGGCTTGGTAAAGATATCGGCTAATTGATCTTTAGTATTAATATAAGCAATCTCGATATCCCCCTTTTGTTGGTGATCCCTAAGAAAGTGATACCGAATTGCTATGTGCTTAGTGCGGCTGTGCTCGACGGGATTGTCGGCCATTTTGATTGCACTCTCATTATCACATAGCAAAGGGACTTTGGTTAATTTGTAACCATAGTCCCGCAGGGTTTGCCTCATCCAAAGCAATTGCGCGCAACAATGGCCTGCGGCAATATACTCGGCTTCGGCGGTGGAAAGAGCGACCGAATTTTGCTTCTTTGAAGCCCAAGACACCAAGGATCTTCCCAAGAACTGGCAAGTCCCCGATGTGCTCTTTCTATTAATCTTGCACCCCGCCCAATCAGCATCCGAATAACCAATCAAATCAAATGTGGATCCCCGAGGGTACCAAAGCCCAAACTTAGGAGTATAAACTAGATATCTCAAGATTCGTTTTACGGCCGTAAGGTGTGATTCCTTAGGGTCGGATTGGAATCTTGCACACATGCAAACGGAAAGCATAATGTCCGGTCGAGATGCACATAAATAGAGTAATGAACCAATCATCGACCGGTATACCTTTTGATCCACGGACTTACCTCCTGTGTCGAGGTCGAGATGCCCATTGGTTCCCATGGGTGTCTTGATGGGTTTGGCATCCTTCATTCCAAACTTGGTTAGAATGTCTTGAGTATACTTTGTTTGGCTGATGAAGGTGCCCTGTTGGAGTTGCTTGACTTGGAATCCTAAGAAATACTTTAACTCCCCCATCATAGACATCTCGAATTTTTGTGTCATGATCCTACTAAATTCTTCACAAGTAGACTCGTTATTAGACCCAAATATAATATCATCAACATAGATTTGGCATACAAACAAGTCATTCTCGAGAGTTTTAGTGAACAAAGTAGGATCGGCCTTGCCGACTTTGAAGCCATTAGCAATAAGAAAATCCCTAAGGCATTCATACCATGCTCTTGGGGCTTGCTTGAGCCCATAAAGCGCCTTAGAGAGCCTATAGACATGGTTAGGATACTCACTGTCTTCAAAGCCGGGAGGTTGCTCAACATAGACCTCTTCCTTGATTGGTCCGTTGAGGAAGGCACTCTTCACGTCCATTTGAAAGAGCTTGAAGCCATGGTAAGTAGCATAGGCTAATAATATGTGAATTGATTCAAGCCTAGCTACGGGTGCATAAGTTTCACCGAAATCCAAACCTTCGACTTGTGAATACCCCTTGGCCACGAGTCGAGCTTTGTTCCTAGTCACCACACCATGCTCGTCTTGCTTGTTGCGGAAGACCCACTTGGTTCCTACAACATTTTGATTAGGACGTGGAACTAAGTGCCATACCTCATTCCTCGTGAAGTTGTTGAGCTCCTCTTGCATTGCCACCACCCAATCCGAATCTTGAAGTGCTTCCTCTACCCTGGTTGGCTCAATAGAGGAAACAAAAGAGTAATGTTCACAAAAATGTGCAACCCGAGATCTAGTAGTTACCCCCTTATGAATGTCGCCGAGGATGGTGTCGACGGGGTGATCTCGTTGGATTGCTTGGTGGACTCTTGGGTGTGGTGGTCTTGGAATTTCCTCATCCTCCTTATCTTGATCAATTGCATCTCCCCCTTGATCATTGCCGTCATCTTGAGGTGGCTCATCTCCTTGATCTTCTTTATCCTCAACTTGAGCCTCATCCTCATTTTGAGTTGGTGGAGATGCTTGCGTGGAGGAGGATGGTTGATCTTGTGCACTTGTAGGCTCTTCGGATTCCTTAGGCCACACATCCCCAATGGACATGTTCCTTAGCGCGATGCACGGAGCCTGTTCCTCACCTATCTCATCAAGATCAACTTGCTCTACTTGAGAGCCATTAGTTTCATCAAACACAACGTCACAAGAAACTTCAACAAGTCCTGAGGACTTGTTAAAGACTCTATATGCCCTTGTGTTTGAGTCATAACCTAGTAAAAAGCCTTCTACAGTTTTAGGAGCAAATTTAGATTTTCTACCTCTTTTAACAAGAATAAAACATTTGCTACCAAAAACGCTAAAATATGAAATATTGGGCTTTTTACCGATTAGGAGTTCATAGGATGTCTTCTTGAGGATTCAGTGAAGATATAACCGGTTGATGGCGTAGCAAGCGGTGTTAACCGCCTCGGCCCAAAACCGATCCGGTGTCTTGTATTCATCAAGCATGATTCTTGCCATGTCCAGTAGAGTTCGATTCTTCCTCTCCACTACACCATTTTGTTGTGGGGTGTAGGGAGAAGAGAACTCATGCTTGATGCCCTCCTCCTCAAGAAAGCCTTCAATTTGTGAATTCTTGAACTCCGTCCCGTTGTCGCTTTGAATTTTCTTGATCCTCAAGCCGAACTCATTTTGAGCCCGTCTCAAGAATCCTTTTAATGTCTCTTGGGTTTGAGATTTTTCCTGTAAAAAGAAGACCCAAGTGAAGCGAGAATAATCATCCACAATTACAAGACAATACTTACTCCCGCCGATGCTTATGTAAGCAATCGGGCCGAATAGATCCATGTGGAGTAGCTCAAGCGGCCTGTCGGTCGTCATGATGTTCTTGTGTGGATGTTGGGCACCAACTTGCTTTCCTGCCTGGCATGTGCTACAAATCCTGTCTTTTTCAAAATGAACATTGGTTAGTCCTAAAATGTGCTCTCCCTTTAGAAGCTTATGAAGATTCTTCATCCCAACATGGGCTAGTCAGCGATGCCAGAGCCAACCCATATTGGTCTTAGCAATTAAGCAAGTGTCGAGTACAGCTTTATCAAAATCTACCAAGTATAGCTGACCCTCCAACACTCCCTTAAATGCTATTGAATCATCACTTCTTCTAAAGACAGTGACACCTATATCAGTGAATAGACAGTTGTAACCCATTTTGCATAATTGAGATACGGAAAGCAAATTGTAATCTAATGAATCTACAAGAAAAACATTGGAAATAGAATGATCAGGTGATATAGCAATTTTACCCAATCCTTTGACCAAACCTTGATTTCCATCCCCGAATGTGATCGCTCGTTGGGGATCTTGGTTTTTCTCGTATGAGGAGAACATCTTTTTCTCCCCGGTCATGTGGTTTGTGCACCCGCTATCAATAATCCAACTTGTACCTCTGGATGCATAAACCTACAAAACAATTTTAGTTCTTGACTTTAGGTACCCAAACAGTTTTGGGTCCTTTGGCATTAGATACAAGAACTTTGGGTACCCAAACACAAGTCTTGGAGCCCTTGTGTTTGCCCCCAACAATCTTGGCAACCACTTTGCCGGATTTGCTAGTCAACACATAAGAAGCATCAAAAGTTTTAAATGAAATGCTACGATCATTTGATGCATTAGGAGATTTTTCTTAGGCAACTTAGCACGGGTTGGTTGCCTAGAACTAGATGTCTCACCCTTATACATGAAAGCATAATTAGGACCAGAGTGAGATTTCCTAGAATGAATCCTCCTAATCTTGCTCTCAGGATAGCCGGCAGGGTACAAAATGTAACCCTCGTTATCCTGAGGCATGGGAGCCTTGCCCTTAACAAAATTGGACAATTTCTTAGGAGGGGCATTAAGTTTGACATTGTCTCCCCTTTGGAAGCCAATGCTGTCCTTAATGCCAGGGCGTCTCCCATTATAGAGCATGCTTCTAGCAAATTTAAATTTTTCATTTTCTAAGTCATGCTCACTAATCTTAGCATTAAGTTGTGCTATGTGATCATTTTGTTTCTTAATTAAGGCTAGGTGATCATGGATAGCATCAACATTAATATCTCTACATCTAGTACAAATGGAAATATGCTCAGTAGATGTAGAGGGTTTGCAAGTTTTTAATTCTATAACCTTAGCATGTAGTATATCATTCTCATCTCTAAGGTTAGAAATGCAAACATCAAAATCTCTAGCCTTAGCAAGCAATTTTTCTTTTTCATCTCTTAGGCTAGCAAGAGAAACATTCAACTCATCAATTCTAGCAAGTAAATCAATATTATCATCTTTAGAATTGGAAGTTGAAACATTGCAAACATGTGAATCAACCTTAGCAATTAATCTAGCATTTTCATTTCTAAGGTTGGCAATAGTGTCATGGCATGTGCTTAGCTCACTAGTTAATTTCTTACATTTTTCAATTTCTAGAGCATAAGCATTCTTGACCTTAACATGCATCTTATTTTCTTTAATAAGGAATTCCTCTTGAGAATCCAAGAGATCATCCTTCTCATGTATAGCACTAATCGATTCATTTAATTTTTCTTTTTGTTGCATGTTGAGGTTAGCAAAAAGAATGCACAAGTTATCCTCCTCATTTTTATCATCATCCTCATCACTAGATGTTTCATATTTAGTGGAGGACCTTGATTTTACCTTCTTTTTGTCGTCCTTGGCCATGAGACACTTGTGGCCGACGTTGGGGAAGAGGAGGCCCTTGGTGACGGTGATGTTGGCGGCGTCCTCGTCGGAGGACGAGTCGGTGGAGCTCCCGTCGGAGTCCCACTCGCGGCACACGTGGGCATCGCCGCCCTTCTTCTTGTAGTATCTCTTCTTTTCTCTCCTCTTGCCTTTCTTGTCGTCGCCCCTGTCACTGTCACTAGATATTGGGCATTTTGCAATAAAATGACCGGGCTTACCACATTTATAACAAACTTTCTTGGAGCGGGGCTTGTAATCTTTCCCCCTCCTTTGTTTGAGGATTTGGCAGAAGCTTTTGATGATAAGCGCCATCTCCTCATTATCAAGCTTGGAGGCGTCGATGGGTTGTCTAGTTGATGTAGACTCCTTCTTCTTTTCCTCCGTTGCCTTGAGCGCCACGGGTTGAGCTTCGGAAGTAGAGGGCTCATCAAGCTCGATGATCTTCCTTGAGCCCTTAATCATACATTCAAAGCTCACAAAATTCCCGATTACTTCCTCGGGAGTCATTAGTGTGTATCTTGGATTACCACGAATTAATTGTACTTGAGTAGGGTTAAGGAAAATGAGTGATCTCAAAATAACCTTAACCACCTCGTGGTCATCCCATTTTGTGCTCCTGAGGTTGCGCACTTGATTCACCAAGGTCTTGAGCCGGTTGTACATATCTTGTGGCTCCTCTCCTTGGCGAAGACGGAAGCGACCGAGCTCCCCCTCGATCGTCTCCCGCTTGGTGATCTTGGTGAGCTCATCACCTTCATGTGCCGTCTTGAGCACATCCCAAACCTCCTTGGCGCTTTTTAGACCTTGCACCTTGTTGTACTCCTCCCTACTTAGAGAGGCGAGGACGATGGTCGTTGCTTGGGAGTTGAAGTGCTCGATTTGGGCAACTTCGTCCGCATCATAATCTTCATCCCCTACGGATGGTACCTGCACACCAAACTCAACTACATCCCATATACTTTTGTGGAGTGAGGTTAGATGAAATTTCATTAAATCACTCCACCTTGCATAATCTTCACTATCAAAAGTTGGTGGCTTGCCTAAAGGGACGGAAAGTAGAGGTGTGTGCTTAGTAATGCGTGGATAATGTAGGGGATCTTACTAAACTTCTTGCGCTCGTGGCGCTTAGAAGTGACGGACGGCGCATCGGAGCCGGATGTCGATGGTGATGAAGTGTCGGTCTCGTAGTAGACGACCTTCCTCATCTTTTTGTGCTTGCCGCTACTCCGATGCGACTTGTGAGAAGAGGACTTCTTCTCCTTTCCTTTATTGGAGGAGTTCTTCTTCTCCTTCCTCTTGTTGCGGGACTCTTCGGATGAAGTCGACCCGCGGCTTGTAGTGGGCTTGTCGCCGGTCTCCATCTCCCTCTTGGCGTGATCTCCCAACATCACTTCGAGCGGTTAGGCTCTAATGAAGCACCGGGCTCTGATACCAATTGATAGTCGCCTAGAGGGGGGGGGGTGAATAGGACGAAACTGAAATTTACAAATATAAACACAACTGCAAGTCGGGTTAGCGTTAGAAACAATTAAGAGTTCGCGAGAGAGGGTGCAAAACAAATCGCAAGCGAATAAGGAGTGTGACACGCGGATTTGTTTTACCGAGGTTCGGTTCTCGCAAACCTACTCCCCGTTGAGGAGGCCACAAAGGCCGGGTCTCTTTCAACCCTTTCCCTCTCTCAAACGATCCACCGATCGAGTGAGCTTCTTCTTCTCAATCACTTGGAGCACAAAGCTCACACAAGGATCACCACAAGATTGGTGTCTCTTGCCTCAATTACAAGTGAGTTTGATCGCAATGAAGAATCAAAGAAAGAAGAAAGCAATCCAAGCGCAAGAGCTCGAAAGAACACAAGCAAATCTCTCTCACTAATCACTAGGGCGTTGTGTGGAATTTGGAGAGGATTTGATCACTTGGGTGTGTCTAGAATTGAATGCTAGAGCTCTTGTAAGTAGTAGAAGTGGGAAAACTTGGATGGCAATGAATGTGGGGTGGTTGGGGTATTTATAGCCCCAACCACCAAACTAGCCGTTTGGTGGAGCTGTCTGTCGAAGGGTGCACCGGACAGTCCGGTGCACACCGGACATGTCCGGTGCGACAGCCACGTCACCCGGCCGACCGTTGGAGCTTCTGACTTCTGGGCCTGCCATGATGTCCGGTGGCACACCGGACATGTACTGTTCAATGTCCGGTGCGCCAGTATGGGCAAGCCTGACTTCTGCGCGCGCTGGCGCGCATTTAATGCGCCCGCAGGTAGCCGTTGGCGCCGCAGTAGCCGTTGCCTCGTCGTCACACCGGACAGTCCGGTGCACACCGGACATGTCCGGTGAATTATAGCGGAGAAGCTTCCGCGAATTCCCGAGGCTGCGAAGTTTGGAGCCGCGTCTTCCTTGGAGCACCGGACACTGTCCGGTGTACACCGGACATGTCCGGTGAATTATAGTGCGCCGGCTCCAGGATTTCCCGAAGGTGAAGAGTTCATCGTGAAGTCCCCTGGTGCACCGGACACTGTCCGGTGGCACACCGGACAGTCCGGTGTGCCAAGCCAGGGCAGCCTTCGGTTGATCCTTGCTCCAATTGTTGAACCCTTTGCTGGGTCATTTTATTGGCTAAGTGTGAACCTTTTGCACCTGTAGAACTTATACACTAGAGCAAACTAGTTAGTCCAATTATTTGTGTTGGGCAATTCAACCACCAAAATCAATTTAGAGAATAGGTGTAAGCCTCATTCCCTTTCACCCACAAGTCAGAGCTCAACGGTCGAACCCCAACGGTCTGCTGACGTGGGCTGGCGCAACGGACAGTGTCCGGTGGCGCACCGGACTGTCCGGTGCGCCATGCGACAACACACTTCCAACGGCCATTTTTGGTGGTTGGGGCTATAAATACCCCAACCACCCCACATTCAATGGCATCCAAGTTTTCAAGTTTCCAACCACCTTACAAGAGCTAGCATTCATTGCAAAGCACAACAAAGAGATCAAATCCACTCCCAACTCCACACAAAGCTTTAGTGATTAGAGAGAGAGTGATTTGTCGTGTTCATTTGAGCTCTTGCGCTTGGATCACTTGCTTTTCTTTCTCTTTTGTTCTTGTGATCAACACTCAATTGTAACCGAGGCAAGAGACACCAATTGTGTGGTGGTCCTTGCGGGGAAGTTTCGTTCCCGAGTTGATTTGAGAAGAGAAGCTCACTCGGTCCAAGGGACCGTTTGAGAGAGGGAAAGGGTTGAAAAAGACCCGGCCTTTGTGGCCTCCTCAACGGGGAGTAGGTTTGTGAGAACCGAACCTCGGTAAAACAAATCCACGTGTCACATCCTCTATTTGCTTGTGATTTGTTTTTATGCCCTCTCCCGCGGACTCATTATTGTTTCTAACACTAACCCGGCTTGTAGTTGTGATTATCTTTGTAAATTTCAGTTTTGCCCTATTCACCCCGCCTCTTGGCGACTTTCAGAATCCCCACACGCGCGTGCCAGCCCAACCTCCGCGTACCTGCACACGCCGACATGGGGGGCCCGCTGGCCAGCCACTAGCTTCGCGCGCGCCTGCTTTCTTCCTGTTCCACCGTTTCACTTACATGCGGGACCGCCCTATCAGTTTTATCCTCCCAAACTGAACACCGCGCATGGCGGACGTGCGCCGAGTCCACGGGATCTGTTCAATTCGCCGGGTTCGCGCTGGGAGGGATTGACCAGGGACGCATAATCTTCCGCACGCATAAAGGGCGAACCCACCCCCGCTAATCGGGACCCTATCTTCTCCCCGTGACCCATGTCGTTGTAGCACCGTGCGGAGAGCTGAGAGAGAATCGCCGCAGCCATAGCTGTCTACCGCCACCCGGGGGCAAATTGCGGGCTGGGAGGATCCGCTAGGCGCCACTGAAGTCGCTCGTCGCGTCTACTGTCGGGGGAAATCCCCAATCCTCGGGCGATTATTCACCTAAACCTGGAAACTCACTGCCGCCTCTGTCTGCCGTGGCCAGCCGATTCGGGCACCAAATAAACGGTATGTAGCATCGGCACAAATTCGCTACCTACTTCTCGTTGCGTAGTAGCCATCACGGTGAGGAATCGTGCGCCGGGGGCGAGAATCACGTGCTCGCCGGCGATGGCGCGTTGTGGATTAGGTGGCGCCGCCGCGTGCAGGCTGCCTGGTGGGGTGTAGCTGGGGAAAAGAACAGTGGCCGTGGATGGCCATCGTACGGCTGAGATTCGAAAACGTGTACCAGTTTGCGCAGATCAACCTCGACCGATGGATCGGGATCGGATGGGTTACATTAGAACGAGCCTAATCAAATATAGATTGTAGATCTGGAATCTAACGGCTGTGGGCGTATACCGATTCGGGTTATGGCTGATCTAATCGTGGCCGTCTACTCGCGATCTAGCGGCCAGAAACCAGCAATACCCCTTCGCGATGGCAGTTTCTCTAAAGAGCCCCTCTATTTATTTAAAAACAACTCGCGGTCCATATTCCTGTACCATGTGTCTCTGTTTTCTTAGCACCGAGGCCCCTGACCTTTCTGAAAGTTGATGCCTAGTCCAGAATGTTATAAAATCAGAGAATATTAATTAAAAGGGGTTTTTAATATGAAAATAAGGTCTAGAACTTACTTAATTCATATAAAATGCATACTTAGTCCAAATTACTCCATTCCAGTTCCTAAAATTTTATAATTTTATTCTTCATCACCTAGAGTCTCTGTTTTGTCATGAAAACAGTTAGAAAATCAATTTCTCATTTAATCCCATTTCAAGCACATTAAACCTTAGGAAAATCATAACTTGAAATCTATAACTCCAAATTTAATGATTCCAGTTCCAATGATCTCATTTTAATGTGTAGATTTTTATTGTATATTTTATTTATCTGTTTGGTGTAATGTTAATTTTGCTATGCTATGTATGTATTATGTTGATGCGAGTTGACGAGCAAGCCACTGTGGAATCTGAGGTACAGCAAGTAGAAGTAGCTGAGCAGGAGCTCATTGAAGGCAAGTTGTGCCCTTGATCACTTACTTTTTCCCAGTCATGTTCTTATTAATTATAATGATCTGCATAGGTTAATTTTGATGGGATCCTTTATGTTACCCCAGTTTGGTTATCTTTATACCTTGTTCACCCCTGAAATATTTTTGGGTAGTACCTGCTATTGCTTTATGTGGATTTGGGTATAGAGATATACTATTCATGATTATTCTTTTATTATCTTTCTATTATTATTACTGTTCATGTTAAGATCATTAAATTAATGGGAACATGGAGCGACCACCCGGGAAAATAGTGCTACCACAAGGGTTTAATGGGACGCCCTTGGCTAATTAACTAGGAAAGCTAGTGGAGGTCTTCCTTACCCGAAAGGGGCAAGGGAAGTAGGGGAGTGGTCAGTGTAGGGAGGTCCTTCGGTTGATTTTGCTGCGATGGCGGTCAGGCGAGGGATTCCTGCCCTGGAGCTTCCTATAAACTGTAGCGGGATTTCTGAAGCTAGTGGAACTTTGTAAAGGCCTCGTAGTGTTACCCTGCCTCGCCTCCTCGGTAGAGGTGTATGGGATTGGCCATCTCTTGGCAGATGGGTAACATGACTTGTGGGTAAAGATGCACAACCTCTGCAGAGTGTAAAATTGGTATACTAGTCGTGCTCACGGTCATGAGCAGCTCGGACCCTCACATGATTAATTTATGGAACTTAAATTTAATTCGACATTTGCATCGCATTTGGGATTATTTTATTATTACTTTTCTTTATTATTATTAAGGTTTGGTATTTACTTACACTTAGTAATTGCTGATAAAATGTTGACCAACTTATAGAAGCAATACTCAGCTTCAGCCTATATTTCATTGATCAGCCTTACACTTCATGAACTCCCACCTTTGGTGAGTTCATGCCACATTATTCCCCACGACTTGTTAAGCTATGAACGTATGTGAGCTCACTCTTGCTATCTCACACCCCCCACAGGAGAAGAACAGGTGGTCGAAGAGGAGCCGCCTAGCACCGAGGCATTCGACTTGATCTAGGTGGCGTCTCCCAGTCAGCTTTGTGGTGCCAGGGATTAATATTTAGTTTGTTTTACTTTATCATTTATTTTTGTAAGTCTTCCGCTATGTAATAAGTACATTTATGATATTTATGACATTTATCTCTATGCACTCTATTATTATGTGTGTTGTTCTTCCTTGGCGCACATATGAGATGCACCCGGATTTGTCCCTTAAATCCGGGTGTAACACCCGCCCACCGAGCAACCCAGCAAAATGACAGCCGACTCTCCGGAAGAGCCAACCTAATACTATCGAGCCACGTCGACATGATGGGACATCACCGATCTATGTCCAGACTATGGAGGCGGTACCAAGAGGTCCTTGTCAGGCACGACGTTAGATACATATCCCTTCTAACCAGTAGGACCGGACAACCTCGGCCATAGAAACCTCAGCATCGGGGTCTCTACATTGACTCATATACAGGAGAGGATGGGGAAATGCGTTGTATAGGGCGTGCGACTACGCATGATGAAAGATGAAGGTGTACTCAAAATATCTCTAAACCGCTCCTTACGCTGACTCAACAGAACCTGCCAAGTATCGTCACGTCTAAATCGGAGTAGCTACAGAAAGACGGACATGACACGACGCCATACCAGAGGTACGACGGCTGACGGCACATGCCTCGGCATACAACTCCCTAGGGGCTACAAGGCCTAGAAGCATGACACAACAAATAAAACTACATGGGCTACAAGGCCTAGAAGCAGGAGGCCAAACTCCATTTCAGTAGAATACTGGGCCTCATTGTAATGTCTACCCTTAGGCTATAAAAGGGTAAGATAACCCCCATCCAAACATCATCACATATCTCAACGACTTCACACAAGCACTCAGCTATAACACCTTCCAAGCAATATCACGATCAACATTGCACTGTAGTAGGGCTCCGGCCTAAACCAGTATAACCAACTCGCATCAGATCCACCCTCAAGCCCCAGCGGCTCACCGAGTCCGCGCTAGCACCCTCCCCGGTTCCAGAAACCACTACACTTTATATCAATATGTATTAAGATGTAGTATAATGTTAAGTTTGTAACTCCGGGGTCCAAAACACCAAAAAAAGAAGCATGAAGCATATGGATCTAATTTAAATGAGGTTAAAAGTCACTAATGTTCACGCTAAAACAAGACATGCACTATCAAGTCCAAAAGTTAATATAAAAATATTATATTTTAAGGTTGGAGATATTATTACAAAGCCAACTTATAACCAAAAGTCTTTAACACAATCTGAACAACCGTATGTGAAATAAAAAAGGATGGCAATGTATATTTTAATATTACTAATTAATTAAGGCCAACATAGCTTCCACATTAATCATCACAAGATGCATTAGTAAATATTAATCATAAAAATTCTCATGATAATTAGGGACATTGCATGGCCCATCAATCTAGTTGACTCCAATCATTCACTACTAGACACAACTCTTTACCGAGTGAGGTCAGAAAACACTTGGGAAACTCTTTGCCAAGTGTGACTCTCGGTAAAGAGGTCTCGACGAACTGTACATCCGTAGCGGTTTCTTTACCGAGTACTTTTTGTTGGTTACTTGACAAAGAAAAGTCATAGTCACGGTGTCAAATAATCGAATTAATAATCGGTATACTACTTATGTCGCATCCAGATGTCTAGGTTTTCGACATGTCCTTCTCCGGCAACGAACAAGTATGACTGGCTCTTCCCTTCCCTTACTGCTCTACAAAACATTGGAAGTGGGGGAGGCGGAGGGGAAGGGGGTCCCTGATTTGCTGCATATGGTACCCATTCGATGCCTCAGCATCGCCTGTCTACATGGCCTTTCCTTTACCATGATGTCGACTCGGTTAGTCAAATAAAAAAATATTATGTGGAGAGCGAAGACGATAAAAAAAATCTTGAGATCTTTTTGATGAATAGTTTACGTAGGTATTATTGTGTTCTGCCGCAATGCATGGGCAACGGACTAGTCACATTCTATACGTCGGATATTATAGTGTTCAATTCTCTTCGGACTTCGGCCATGAATCTTGAATAAAGAATTTGTCAGTATTGTGGCGGTTTTCGCCGATAGAAGTTGTCCAGTTTTCGTTGGCCAGGGCCAGGGCCAGTCAGTATCGCAGGCTGCCATCACCAAGTTTTCCTTAAAGGTACTACAAACAAACAAGGGTGATGATGAGACACAGTAGGCGACAAGAAGAACCGAACCAGCAAGATACCCAGCGCTCCATCCTGTAGATGGTTACTGCTGTTGCTGCTTGCTAGCTAGCTAGCTCCCAAGTGTCAAGTTTTGGATCTCCATCCATGGAACCGTACCGTATCACTCAGTCAGTGTTCTCTTTCAGTTCGAAAACACGCATTGTATGTATCGCTGTGTGCGCTGGTGGTGTGGCTCAGGTCCACCTTCAACTTGCAGGCCAGTAAACGGACGGACAGACCACCACCAGCAGCGCGCGCGCCTTCGGAGAAGCGCACACGCGCCAGAGGCCGATGGGATCATGGGACGGTAACCACTTGGCCGCCCTCGGATCTCATCTCACACGCTAACCCTCGCCAAGAACGCGTCGCGATCACAGTTGACGATGATTTAATTCCCCGTTAAAACAATCACTGACACCACTACACACCAGCAGCGTTCGCTCGCTCCCCGTCTCCGTCCTCCCTCCCACACTCTATATAATCACAGCGCGGCGGTCTAAGCTAGCCGTACCCTCACATCACGTACGGAGTGCTCAGTTAGCAATAGAGCAAGCCATCCAATTCACAGAGCGCGACAGCTTTTGCCGATCTTCTCGCCGGTTACGTACGGAGAGACCATCACCGCGCGGGAAGCAATGAAGGTAAGCCGACGACAGCTCCTCTCAAAGACCTCTGCTTCAGCTTCGTCTTCAGAGCTCTGAAACTGATCTGCGGTTGCTCTCTTTCTCTCTTCTCTTGCTTCTGCCTGCACCGTGTGGTGGCCGCCGCGCGCAGCAAAAGATCGTGATCAAGGTGAGCATGCCGTGCGAGAGGAGCCGGACCAAAGCCATGACGCTGGCCGCCGGAGCAGACGGTATGTACGTCGTCAGTCGTCTACTCGTTCGTCTTCGACCAGTACCGGCCATCAGTGCTCCGGCCGCTAATGGCACAAAAAAAGTGGTCACCCATCAGTGCTCCGGCCGCTAATGGCGCTCGTCGCGTGTGTGTGCAGGGGTGATATCGGTGGCGATCACCGGGGAGAAGATGGAGGTGGTCGGCGACGACGTCGACCCGGTCAGGCTGGCCAGCTGCCTGCGCAGGAAGGTCGGCCACGCCGACATCCTGCAAGTGGAGGAAGTCAAGGACAAGAAGCCGCCCGAGGACCCCAAGCCGCCGGCGCCGGCGCCGCAGCCCGTGGTCGTGCACCCGCCGCCGCACTGGCCGCACTGCTATCCCGGAGGCTACCACCACCCGCCGCCGCCGGTGGTCGTCTGTGACGAGCCCAGCGGCTGCCACATCATGTAATTAGAATGGCTGACATGAATAGCTGAGGTCGATTTTTTTTTTGTCATGTAGGTACAGTTCTTTTCAGCGACTTGGGGTTGAGGGAGCTATGAACGATTTGTGCAAATAAAGTTTACATTTTTTTGCGGAGCCTTTGTGGTTTCAACTGGTTTTTTTTTCTTCTGCGTCTCAGTTTCTCAGTTGCTAGCTTGTCCGTGAAGCGTGCACGTGCTGATAATTCGGACTTGCTTCGGCACGATCCGATCCGTGACCGCATTGTGATTAGACCATCATTATTCATTATCTGGTATAGTAGAAGAGGAGAAACAAAAAGTCCAACGACTTTCCAATGGCTAAAGTTGCTAACGTCATCTGTCAGAAAGAAAACTGACGTCACACCAACATCAGCTTTAAATAGGCTCAGCATGACTGGGTGGATCATGTGCTGATTTTTTTAACGAAGAACCGGAGAAATCTCAACAGTGCTGGTTATTCTGTTGGAGTATATAGGCTCGGCCAATACAAATTTCAAAATTCTCTCGAATAAATCTCAAATGTCCATTCATATAGGTAAAAGAGAGAAAAGTGAGAACTTTTAGGTGATGTTTAGTTCGGTGATCTGTTTACGTCGTTAACTCGTCCCATTGTGTAGCGTTTGGTTCGGCTAGCCTGTAGTGGATCACGTCACGATTAGATCCCGCGTTGGGCTTGTTTGGTTCAGCTTTTTTCTGACCAGCTTTTCTGAAAATCTGGCTGTGGAGAGAATCTGAGTACCATTACAATTACGTGTGGAAGAAGATAAAGTTGTTCATAGGACTCAGGATCTAGAAAGTGACGGATTCCTACTATTACAACGACTCAACCGATTATGTGTTTATGTTAATTTTGGATAGTTTTTGCCCCAACAAATTTTATAGAAGCTGGCTGAAAAGCTAAACGTTTGACAGTCTACAGCAGTTTTTGGTGGCCAGAAGCTGCTAGAAGCCGAAACAAACAGGTGCGTTATACAATCTCCACAGCCCGCATAGCGTTATAAGACCTCGGCACCCCACAACGCACATCTTCACCCCTCCGTTTCTTTCTTATGCCTACGCTATTGATTACTGAACCAAACAAATCGTGTTAACCGTTACTCTGCAATGCATCACTGCGATAGTTGATCCCATTACGGTTCCTGCTCCCTTAATTGAACCAAACGCCACCTTAGTCTCACCTTGCTTACCGAAGTGGAATTAGCTATTGCTTAAGAGCTTGTTCGTTTACATCGGTTTACACCCGGAATCGTTCCGGCTAATCAAAATTTATATAAATTA
Source organism: Zea luxurians (assembly GCA_029449295.1). NCBI lineage: Eukaryota > Viridiplantae > Streptophyta > Magnoliopsida > Poales > Poaceae > Zea > Zea luxurians. The sequence continues at coordinate 80,377,337 of JAOPSE010000009.1, forward strand.
GAGAAGCAATCCGGCTCGGAATCGTTCCGACCCACCAATCCGACACAAACGAACAAGCCCTAAACGTAAGTTCGATCCTTACTTTCTCAAGTCTAGCTCACATATGCTCGCTTGCCTCACTTGGCCACGACGCCACGTTATGCAAAGTCTGAGTGTAGGCACGTAGCACACGCGTGCTGATGGTCCAACGAAACCTAGCTTCTCGTGGAGGCACAATCTTTTGTTTACAACTTTTACTTTTGGTTTCTTGGCACAATCTTAAATGGATTAGATCATGACGACGACATGAGATCGGATTAGATAGGTCTATATAAGCTGCATATTGGTCACACCAAAACACATCTAATCGAGCTTAGATTTTTGCCTCTTCTAGTCACTGTGTTGTCGCCATATTCTCTCTAACCTAAGTGTATGTGTGCACCAATAATCAGAAGAGCAGATCGCTGAAATCCTCATCATTTCGATCCTTCATTACGAGTGGCCTTAAAAGCGAGCCAGCACACTTTTTGATGACTCTGTTATGGATAAGAGGGCGGGCTGGTTATATCTAAAATCGGCTTCCAATGACCGGTCCCAATGACCCATCCGGAAGCCCAAAGCGGACCGTCCGGCCCCCTACCAGACTGTCTGGTGTCCCATCACGGAACATTCGATGTACGGAACACACAATTGCATCATATTGCCAACACACAGACATTACCCTCCCCACCTTCAAACCATCATAGTCGAAGCATTCCGGCACTTAGGACGGAGTACCACCTGACGCACAGGAAAGGGTTTCCACCACCACGCACCGTAGACTACCCTCATACAGTAGCCGACATAACAATACTTGACCATCCGAGCTTCACGTTTCGGGATTGTTACACCTAGTTTCAGAAGGCAAACTGAACGCTAATCACATGCCAGGATAGGAACTCACATACACAATGATTACATAAATAACTCATTGTCGGCGTTTCGGACCCGGGGGGTCCCTGGACCGACGAGTAAATTTGTCGCTGCGTGCCCCTGCCCAGATGGGTTGGTGCGAGATGGAACACAAGTGGGGGAATGAGCCTTGTATTATTATCCTGCACCAGGGTGCTCGTAGTAGGGGTTACAAGCGTTGCGAGAGAGTGAGAGTGAGAGAAGGCGAGTAGCAGAGAGCGAGAGAGAGAGAGAGGGTCCGACCCCTGCTCGTCTTCTCCCGCCGTGCGTACGTATGCTTCGTATGTTCATATGCTCGACCCTTCGTCCTCTCGCTCCCCCTTTCGTTCCCTCCCTCGTGGGGCCCTGGACACCCCCTTTTATAGACGTAAGGAGATGTCCAGCTGTACAATAGGGTGTAGCTGGGAGCTAACGTGGCTGGCAGGGAAGTGCCCTGAGCTCTGTACAGATAACAACGTGGCCGTCGGGGGGGGCGTCTCGAGTCCTGTAGAGGTAGTGTCGTGGCCGTCGGAGAAGTGCATTGAACCCTGTAGCAGTACAGCTGTTGGCGCTGCATGGATCTTGCTGACGTCTCCTTGCTTCCGTAGGGGGCTTGAGGACCACCGACGTCATGGTTGCATGCGGGAAACCACCATCACCTGTTACCGGGGTAAGCTTGATGGGACGCCGGTCTTGTTCCTTCGTAGCCTGAGCTAGCTAGGAGTAGGGTAATGATGCATCCCTCGTGGCGTGGTTGATCCGAGCCTGAGGTCGAGCGAGGCGACGACTCCTCCGAGGCCGAGGCTGGGGCCGAGACCCAGGGTCGGGCGAGGACGTGATTCTTCCCGAGGCCAGGGCCGAGGCTGAGCCCTGGGGTCGGGCGAGGCGGAGATTTCCTCCCGAGGCCGAGGCCGAGGTTGAACCCTGGGGTCGGGCGAGGCGGAGCTCCCTGTTGCGCCCGAGGCTGAACTCGACCGTTGTCGGTTTCGCCCGGGTGGTTGGCACAGCAGCCAGAACAGGGCGTGCGGCGCTGTTTTCCTGTCAGATCGGTCAGTGAAAGGGCGAAGTGACTGCGGTCACTTCGACCGTGCCGTCTGAGGTGCGCGTGTCAGGATAAGGTGTCAGGCGACCCCAACATTAAATGTGCATGCAACACGGTCGGCTGGTAAGGCAATTTGGCCAAAGTCGCTTGCAAGACAAGGCTTGTCTTTGGCGGAGCTGAGGGTGCACTCACTGTCTGAAGAGACCCTCGGGCGAGGTGTGGACTCGTCCGGGACCACTGTTCCGCCCGAGGCCGGGCTCGGGTGAGGTGAGATCGTGTCCCTTGGTAGACAAAGCTTTGACTTTGACCCGAGCCGTAAGCCTTTATGGTTTGCTCTAAAGGTGTTTGCCAGCCGTGATTAGGAGTGGTGGGGGTACCCCTAATTTCGGTACCCGACAATAGCCCCCGAACCTCGAGGGGAGTGGTGATGCTCGCTTTGAGGCTCTGCCGCATTCTTGGTGAGGGGACCGGCCTTTCTCGGGTATACTTTATTCCGGCGGGTGCGCTCGCGCGCACCCGCCGGGTGTAGCCCCCGAGGCCTCGGAGGAGTGGTTTGACTCCTCTGAGATCTTAATGCTTTTCGGGATGTTTCGGCCGGTCCTGTCGTTCCCTCATGCGGCCTGGCCGTAGCCTGGGTGCACGATCAGGTTCTGAGTTTTTGAGCTGGTTTGTTGACGCTGTCAACAGTTTGGCCGTAGCCGGGTGCGAGAGCAGCCCCCGAGCCTCTGCACGGAGCGAGAGGACGATCAAGGACTGTATCGACTTTTATTATACGCCCCTTTGTCGCCTTTCCATAAGGAGGAAGGGGGGAAAGCGCCATGTTACCCTCGGAGGGCACCGATCATGGTGTTTCCGGCGAGCTGCTAACGGGTGATCCGAGTGGACGCCCGTGCCCCGTTCGTTAAGGGTCGGCTAGTGGCCCAGAGGCGCGCTCCAAAAGTACCTGCAGGTGATTCGCTGGACTCGGCCCCTTTTCGACAGGGTCCGAGGGCTCGATGCCTCCCTCCGGTGGGATTCCATTACGAGTCGTTCCCGCTGGTCTCGGGACTAGGGTACCTCGGGAGCGTAGCTCGAGCCTCGGCCATGTATCGGATGTACCTAGGGTCATCCCTCACTCTGCGTGTTCTGGGGCGGCTGTCGAACCCCTTCGAGGGGCCAGCCTACGAACCCCTGATCAGTAGTGGGCGCGGAGCCTGAGTGCTCTAGGGCGGCTGTCGAACCCTTCCAAGGGGCCAGCCTTCGAACCCCTGATCAGTAATGGGCGCGGAGCCCGGGTGCTCTGGGGCGGCTGTCGAACCCCTTCGAGGGGCCAGCCTTCGAACCCCTGATCAGTAATGGGCGCGGAGCCCGAGTGCTCTGGGGCAGCTGTCGAACCCCTTCGAGGGGCCAGCCTTCGAACCCCTGATCAGTAGGAGGGCTCGGGGGCCCGTTTCCTTCATGGGGAAGGATCCTTTCCGAAATATCCCCCTTCCCAGTCCCTATGACAAGAGAGAGAGGAAACGGAAAAGGATATGAATTCAAAAAGTCGTGGCACACCTTTTTTGACGCGGCCTTTATGGCGGAGGTGAAACGTCGCTCGCTTCGCCTGCCAACGGTGTTGCTGGCTCTGCCAAGGAGTTAATGCGACGGGACGGGCGATTCGCGGGCCGTCTGTTGCGCGTGCGCGGGCCGTTCGAGGAACGGGGCACGGGCGCGTCGTTCTTACGCCATGGGAGAGGGCTCTCCCGCTGCTTCAGGAAAAGACGTGAGCCTGGGGGTGATCTTATCGCTGCTTCCGCCCATCTGTTGCAGCGATTATTGCCGGTCCGCTTTTGGCCACATCAACTGCCGGGCCTAGCCCCGCGGCTGGCGGACCTGTGACCGCTGCACCCAATTGGCACTGTTGGGTCACGCGCGGGGCCGCCTCGAATCGCGGCACTGGTTCCGCAGTCGAGAAGACGCGGTATTGGCGCAGGTGGCGGTGCAGTTTCCTCGCACGTAGTGACCGTCGCGCTGATTGCATGGTAGGTGGGACCAGGCCTTCGTGCTGGTCCACCGGAAGTGATGAAGCCGAAAGGGTGCATAACCGTGGTGCGGTCACATGCTCCCTTGCGAGGCGGCTCGCCCTTTCGTCCGCTGGTTCCGGTGAGGATGAGGGAACGCTTATAACCGCAGGGCGGTTTCATGCCTTGCGTGCGACGGTTTGCCTCCCTCGCGTCTCGAGTCAGTTCGCACGACGTATGGGGCCCAACCCCCGTGTCGTAGGGGGAGAACCCTGGAGCACGTCGGTGGAGACTTTGCCCGTGACGCTAAGGGGTGCAAGTGAGGAGATCTGCCTATAAAAGGGGATCGATCCCCCGGGAAGTGGCCATGCCTTCGTTCTTCCCTCATGTGTTGCGCCCTTCCACCTTTCGACCCCCCGGATGGGGTGCACCAGCGTCGCCTTGCTCTTGCTGTCATTGGAGGAGCGCAGCCTCGTGGAGATTGGCGCTCTCCAGCCACCGCTCGGCTTCAAGGATTTTCGTCATGCAGCCCGGCTGTATTCCCTCACCAATGGTCATCCGTAGGGATGATCACCAGCCTGGTGGTGGGGACAAGCAAGTCGGGCTGCGACCTCCACCCCGCCCTCAGCTTCAAGGATCTTCGTCATCCGGGCTGAGGCGGAGGAGCGCACCGAGTGGGGGGTTGCCTCCGCGTGGGTCGGTGACCCTTTTCTTCCCCCAGCGTTCGGGGGAGAAGGGCATCCTCCAGCCCTGCGGAGGCATCCTCCAGCCATGCGGGGGAAGGCAAACTGCTGCTCCCTGGCCAGGGTGCAGCTTTCCGTCCTCCACCCGGGCGGCGGTCGTGCCACGCGCGGGCCGGCCACGTCCAGGTCCTCCTCGCACCATCAGCTACGCCGGGGTGTCGCCCAGCACGTCGTACACCGTGAGGGCGGTACTCGTGTTCTGGGACGGCTTCAGCGAGGACGGGAGTGAGGACCTACCGATGCGCTTTAGGGCGGCCGCTGTTCGCCGGCGCGTTGTCGGTGGGTTCGATCCCCACGGACGGCGCCCTCCGACTCTTTGGCCTTAACGGCTTGTCCTCGCCCCTCATGTGGGGATGTGGGAGAGGGCCTTTTCATAGCAGCGTCTATCCTGAGGTCATCGCTGCTGCTGTTTAGTCGCCCGAGGTGGAGGTTGTTGTCTGTGTTGCTGCAGAGGTCGCCGGCGAGCCGCTTTGGAGTTTGTTATCCCGCGGGCCCTCTGGTGTGGAGGTTGTTCATACTCGCGGGATTGGAACCGGAGTCCCGTTTGTATGGGAATATACTGGGTTTTTGCCCGAGCAAAATGTAACTGCTTCAAGGACTTAGACATTTGTCGTAGGCCAGGAGAACCGCCGAGGGTCCTGCCGATGTCTAAGTCTATGTAGCATAGTTACCCCAATCATATGTATTTGTTCTTCATGGCTGTCGAGGCCTAAACATTTGGGTATTCGAGTATAAAGCTGTGCTTCTTCCTCATTTCGAGCACTAGGACTTGCCTGTCGGTGGCCGAACCACTTAACCGAGTGTGAGTTGCCTCGCGGAAGGTGACGAGTGAGGTATCCGTATCCCGGAGGCGTAGGAGTCCCTCGGCTCGGTCGGCCTTGCCGCTTAAAGCCTCTCTTGCTCGGTTTTAGAACCTTTGGCTTCTCTGCGATGAGCCAAAGCTGAAGGCAGCGGTGGCGTGGACAGAGGCGATGTCGACTCAGACAGAGGCTTTCTCGGCGCGGGAGCAGGCGGCTTCCCAGGCCGAGAAAGCGCAGCAGCGGTAGCTGGGGTTTGGCCAGATCACCTGCGAGCAGGGCCAATCCTGGAGCTAAGCCGCCGAGGCCGTGAGCCGGGCTGAGATCCTCGGGGGACGGCTGGCTGGGGCTTCGGAGCAGCTGGCCGAGGTGCCTGCTCGCATCGCCGTCTGAGGCTGGGCCAGATTCCGCCGAGGGTGGAAACGACGACGAGAGTGCCGCTCCTCCCCCTGCTGATGTTTGAGCCTGCATGAATAGTTCGTCTGAAGTATGCGTATGTTTGTTGTGGCCACCGAGGCCTAAACATATTTAGCATTCAGATTATAGAGCTGCATTTTCTTTCCTCTTGTTTCGAGCACTTAGGACTTGTTCATCGGCAGTAGAATCACATTATCCAAGCGAGAGTTACTTTTCGTGGAAGGTGATGAGTGAGGTATCCGTATCCCGGAGGCGTAGGAGTCCCTCGGCTCGGTCGGCCTTGCCGCTTATGTGCTCTCTCACCAGTTCGTAGGATTCTGCTATCGATATAGTCGAAAAATGCACGAAAGTTGTTTTCTACCCGAGCGTTAGGACTTGTTCGGTAGTAGGATCGCTTATCTGAGCATGAGTTACTTTTCGCGGAAGGTGATGAGTGAGGTATCCGTATCCCGGAGGCGTAGGAGTCCCTCGGCTTAGTCGGCCTTGCCACTTACGTGTACTCTCGTCGTTTTTAGGGCCCTGCTATCGACATAGCCGAAAGCACGAAAGTTGTTTTCTGTAGAAAACTTTTCTCGGTAGAAAACTTTTCCGAAGAAAATTCCGACGCAGAGGGGGGGTCCCCCCTTCTAGCCCCCGAGGGAGGGTCGGGCTTGGTCGAAGCAAGGCTGACCCTTCCTTAACTGTTAGACTTTATTTAAGCGTGTAAAAACGAGGAACATGAACGACTTGAAACATTTTAAGGGTAGAAGCGACGTAGCTGTTCGATGTTCCAAGCGTTGCTGTAGACCTCTCCTTGATTGTTGGCCAGCTTGTATGTTCCGGGCTTCAAGATCTTGGCGATGATGAATGGCCCTTCCCAAGGGGGGAGTAAGCTTGTGGCGCCCTCGGGCGTCCTGTCGCAGCCGAAGCACCAAGTCTCCCACTTGGAAGCCTCGGGGCCGAACCCTTCGGGCGTGGTAGCATCGCAGAGACTATTGATACCGCGCCGAATGTAGTAAGGCAACGTCCCGAGCTTCTTTGAGCTGGTCCAGCGAGTCCTCTCGGTTGATCTGGTTGCTTTGGTCGTCGTACGCCTTTGTCCTCGGGGAATCGTATTCTAAGTCCGTGGGGAGGACGGCCTCGGCCCCATAGACTAGAAAGAACGGCGTGAAGCTCGTGGCACAGCTCGGCGTCGTCCTTAGACTCCAGACCACCGAGGGTAGCTCCTTCATCCACCGCTTGCCAAACTTGTTGAGGTCGTTGTGGATCCTGGGCTTAAGTCCTTGCAAAATCATGCTTTGGCACGCTCCACCTGCCCATTCGTCATGGGGTGAGCTACGGCGGCCCAGTCCACACGGATGTGGTGGTCCTCGCAGAAGTCCAGGAACTTTTTTCCGGTGAACTGCGTGCCATTGTTGGTGATGATGGAGTTCGGGATTCCAAAGCGATGGATGATATTGGTGAAGAACGCCATCGCCTGCTCAGACCTGATGCTGGTTAGGGGTCGGACCTCGATCCACTTGGAGAATTTGTCGATGGCGACCAGCAGGTGCGTGAAGCCCCCGGGTGCCTTCTGCAAGGGGCTGACGAGGTCCAGACCCCACACAGCAAACGACCAATTGATAGGTATCGTCTGCAGGGCCTGAGCGGGCACGTGTGTCTGCTTTGCATAGAATTGACACCCCCGGCAGGAGCGTACAATCCTAGTGGCGTCAACCACCGCGGTTGGCCAGTAGAAACCTTGTCGGAAGGCATTCCCCACGAGGGCTCGAGGTGCTGCATCGTGGCCACAAGCCCCCGAGTGTATTTCTTGTAACAGCTCTTGTCCTTGGGCGATGGAGATGCATCGCTGGAGGATGCCCGAGGGACTACGGTGATAGAGCTCTCTTTCATCACCCAGCAAAACGAACGACCTGGCGCGCCGAGCCAGTCGCCGAGCTTCGGCCTTATCGAGGGGCAGCTCTCCTCGAAGGAGATATTCTAGGTACGTGGTCTGCCAGTTCGGGACCGGTGTGACCCCATTCTGCTCTTCCTCGACGCGCAGGGCCTCACCTTCGTCGGCCGAGGGCACCTCGGGCTCGGCCGAGGCTTCCTTGGGCTTGGCCGAGGGTATCTCGGGCGTGTCGTCGGTCTTGACGGAGTGTTGATGTATATCCCTGGAGAAGACGTCCGGGGGAACCGGTGTCCACCCCGAGGCTATTTTAGCTAGCTCATCCGCAGTCTCATTGAATCGTCGGGCGACGTGGTTAAGTTCTAGCCCGTAGAACTTGTCTTCCAGGCATCGAACTTCGTCGCAGTAGGCCTCCATCTTTCGATCGTAGCAGTGGGAGTTCTTCATGACTTGGTCAATGACAAGCTGCGAGTCGCCACGAGTGTCGAGGCGCTGAACCCCTAGCTCGACGGCGATGCGCAGCCCATTAACCAATGCTTCGTACTCGTCCATGTTGTTTGACGTCGGAAAATGAAGGCGGATCACGTAGCAAAGATGTTTTCCAAGGGGTGAGATGAAGAGCAAGCCGCGCCTGCTCCAGTTTTCTTCAGCGACCCGTCAAAGTACATGGTCCAAAGCTCGGGTTGGATTGGAGTTGTTGGTAATTGGATGTCAGTCCACTCAGCCAGGAAGTCGGCCAAGACTTGGGATTTTATGGCCTTCCAAGGGGCGAATGAAAGTGTTTCGCCCATGAGTTCCACTGCCCATTTCGCTATCCTACCCGAGGCCTCTCAGGACTGGATGATCTCTCCCGGAGGAAAGGATGACACCACAGTCACCGGGTGAGACTCAAAGTAGTGTCACAGCTTCCGCCGTGTCAGAATCACTGCGTAGAGCAGCTTCTGGATATGCGGGAAGCGGACTTTGGTCTCGGATAGCACTTCGCTGATGAAGTAGACTGGCCTCTGGACGAGCAGCGTACGCCCTTCTTCTCGTCTCTCGACTACGACCACGGCGCTGACACCTGAGTGGTTGTGGCTACGTAGATCAAGAGGGCTTCTCCCGCAGCGGAGGGCACCAAGATGGGTGCATTTGTAAGGAGTGCCTTCAAGTTCTCGAGGGCTTCTTCGGCCTCGGGGGTCCAAGTGAAGCGCTCGGTCTTCCTTAAGAGGCGGTACAGGGGCAATCCTTTTTCGCCAAGGCGTGAGATGAAACGGCTCAGAGCCGCAAGGCATCCCATGACCCTCTGTACTCCTTTCAAATCCTTTATCAGCTCCATGTTAGTGATGGCGGCGATTTTCTTCGGGTTGGCCTCTATGCCCCGCTCGGAGACGATGAACCCTAGGAGCATGCCTCGGAGGACTCCGAAGACACACTTCTCGGGGTTGAGTTTCACACCTTTAGCTCTCAGACACTTGAATGTCGTTTCAAGGTCAGAGAGGAGGTCGGAGGCTTTCTTTGTCTTGACAATGATGTCATCGACGTAAGCCTCGACCGTTCTGCCGATGTGTTCTCCGAACACATGGTTCATGCACCTCTGGTAGGTGGTGCCTACATTCCTCAAACCAAATGGCATTGTAGTGTAACAGTACATGCCAAAAGGTGTGATAAAAGAAGTCGCGAGCTGGTCGGACTCTTTCATCTTGATTTGGTGATAGCCTGAGTAGGCGTCGAGGAATGATAGGGTTTCGCACCCAGCAGTGGAGTCCACAATTTGATCGATGCGAGGTAGAGGGTAGGGAACCTTTGGACATGCTTTGTTTAGACCAGTGTAGTCTATGCACATCCTCCATTTCCCATCCTTCTTCCTTACAAGAATAGGGTTAGCTAACCACTCGGGACTGGAATACCTCTTTGATGAACCCTGCCGCGAGTAGCTTGTGGATCTCCTCGCCTATGGCCCTGCGCTTTTCTTCGTCAAAACGGCGTAGGGTTTGCTTCACGGGTCGGGCTCCAGCTCTGATGTCCAGTGAGTGCTCGGCGACATCCCTTGGTATGTCTGGCATGTCCGAGGGACTCCACGCAAAAACTTTGGCATTTGCGCGGAGAAAGTCGACGAGCACTGCTTCCTATTTGGGGTCGAGCTTGGAGCCGATCCGGACTTTCTTGTTGGCGTCGTTGCTGGGGTTGAGAGAGACGGACTTAACCACCTTGGCTGGTTCGAAGTTGCCGGCGTGCCGCTTCGCGTCGGGCGCCTCCTTGGAGAGGCGTTCCAGGTCGGAGATGAGGCCTCAGACTCGGCGAGGGCCTCAGCGTACTCCATGCATTCCACGTCGCATTCGTACGCGTGGCGGTACGTGGATCCGACGGTGATGATCCCGTTCGGGCCCGGCATCTTGAGCTTGAGGTAGGTGTAGTTGGGGATGGGCATGAACTTGGCGTAGCACGGCCTTTCCAACACCGCGTGGTAAGTCCCTCGGAACCTGACCACCTCAAAGGTGAGGGTTTCCTTTCAGAAGTTGGAGGGAGTTCCGAAGCAGACGGGCAAAGTCAATCCGCCTGAGGGCAAGGATACGCTTTCCAGGTGCGATCCCGTGAAAGGGTGTCGCACCGACCCGGACCTCGGACCGATCAACCCCCAAGAGTTCTAGGGTGTCGGCGTAGATGATGTTGAGGCTGCTGCCCCCATCCATGAGGACTTTGGAGAGCCTGACGTTGTCGATGATCGGATCGACGATGAGCGGGTACCTCCCTGGGCTTGGCACGAAGTCGGGGTGGTCGCCTCGGTCGAAGGTGATAGGCTTGTCGGACCAGTCTAGGTAGGCTGGCGCTACCACCTTTACCGAGCAGACCTCCCGACGCTCCTGCTTACGGTGCCGAGCCGAGGCGTTCGCCACCTGCCCGCCGTAAATCATGAAGCAGTTGTGGATCTCGGGGAACTCCTCTTCCATGCCGCCCTCCTTCTTGTTGTTGCCTTGGCCCTTGCCATCTTCCGCCAGGAGCCCGGCCTTATGGAAGTAGCACTGGAGCATGACACATTCTTCAAGGGTGTGCTTGACGGGACCTTGGTGATAGGTGCACGGCTCCTTGAGCATCTTGTCGAACGCGTCGGCCCCTCCAGGGGGCTTCCGAGGGTTTCTGTGCTCAGCAGCAGCGACAAGATTCGCGTCAGTGGCGTTGTGCTTCGCTTGCGCCTTCTTCTTGGACTTCTTCTTCGCGCCACGCTGGGCGGACGCCTCGGGGGCGTCTTCCTTCAGCTCCCCCTGAGGCTGCTTGTCTTTCCGGAAGATGGCCTCGACCGCCTCCTGACCCGAGGCGAACTTGGTGGTGACGTCCATCAGTTCGCTCGCACTGGTGGGAGTCTTGCGCCCCAGTTTGCTCACCAGGTCTCGGCAAGTGATGCCGGCGAGGAAAGCTTCGATGACGTCCAAGTCGGTGATGTTAGGCAGCTCGGTGCGCTGCTTTGAAAACCACCGGATGTACTCTCGGAGGGATTCCCCAGGCTGCTGGTGGTAGCTTCGGAGATCCCATGAGTTCCCAGGGCGCACGTACATGCCCTGGAAATTTCCCACGAAAGCCTTGACCAGGTTGTCCCAGTCGGAGATCTGCACAGGAGGCAGATGCTCTAGCCAGGCCTGGGCGGCGTCGGAGAGGAAAAGGGGTAGATTATGGATGATGAGGTTGTCATCGTCCGCCCCTCCCAACTGGCATGCCAGTCGGTAGTCCGCGAGCCACAGCTCCGGCCTCGTCTCCCCCGAGTACTTGGTGATGGTTGTCGGGGCTCGGAAATGGGCAGGGATCAGCGCTTGTCGTATGGCCCGGCTGAAGAATCACGGACCGGGTGGCTCGGGCGAGGGGCTCCGATCCTCCTCGCTGTCGCAGCATCCCCCACGCCTGGGATGGTAGCCTCGGCACACCTTCTCGTCGAGGCAGGCTCGATGGTCGCGATGGTGATGCTCGTTGCCGAGGCGATCCCGGGCGGCAGGTGCCTTGTCCCGCATGCGCTTGGGATGGACCGAGGCTTCCCGCATGTGTGGGGAGGACGTCGCGTGATGCTCCGAGGGGTCAGCTCGCCTCCGGGAGGCGGAGCTCTCGGCTCGTCGAACTGTGGTGCCTTCCAGGAGAACCTTGAGTTCGCCCTAGATACGCCGTCCCTCGGTGGTGGATGGCTCCGACATGGTTCGAAGTAGCATCGTCACTGCAGCTAGGTCCTGGCCGAACTCGCTGATGGCCGGGGGCAGCACTGCCCTGGCATTGTTGACGATGCGGCGCTGGATGTCCCGGGCCCGATGACAGGCTCCTTCGGTGAGTGTTCGGCCTGCCCACTCCTGTTCAATGTTCTGTCGGAGCTGCACAAGCCGCCCTGCTTCCCCGTCGACCCAGGCCTGCATCTCACAGATTTGCTCGAGCTGTGTGTCCCGACCCCCGCAGGGACTGGGACCACAGCTAGCTCCCGCGAGATGTCAATGCGAGATGCGGGCCCAGGGGGATCGTCAACCTCCGGCATACCGAGGTGGTTGTCTTCGTTGTGATCTCCCTGATCGACGTAGAAACATTCGCGACTTGGGCCGTAACCCTCGTTGTCAAGGCCGTGGCCATCGTCAGAACAACCGGAGAGGCAGTGGTCACATGCGGACATGAAGTCCCGCATGGCACCGAGGTCATCGAGGCCAGAGAGTTCCCAACCGAAGTCGGGGTCGTCCTCTTCCTCGAAACCCACCGGTCCGGAGGTTGAGACGGCTGTCAGTCAGTCCCAGGTCGACCACATATGGTACCCCGGAAGGTTTGGATACGCCTTTACGAAAGCGCTCACCGTAGCGGGGTCGCTAGGTGGATCGAAGCTGAATTGAAAGGGAACAGGGTGGAATACGGACAGTACCTTTTAATCGATGGACGATGGTGAAGTCGCGTCGGGGACGGAACACACCGTCATCTCAGGTACGAGGGTGACGCCCATCAGGTCCTTCGCGAGGGTGCTGGCGTCGTCGGTCCGCTTGGGGCTGGCTCGTTGCAGGGAAGCAGCGCTCGCCGTTGTCCCAGGCGCGAGGACAACACCCGACATGTTCCCTGGAGGAGTGCCGGCGCTGTCGGCTCGCTCTGGTTCGACAGCCGATAAGGTGTCGCCTCCTGCGTGGCCACGGTTGCCCCGTCTCCGTCTCCTCCGGCGAGGAGGGTGGCGAGGACGACCGGAGTGTTCCTCTTCTGCCGCGGGGAGATGTCGTCGTGGAGGCCGCCTCCACCGGGCGAGCCGTTGACTGTCGTTGTCGTCGCGCTGCGGAGGGAGGAGTACCATGTCGTAGCTGCCGTCGAGGGACATGAACTCAAGACTCCCAAAGCGGAGCACCGTCCCGGGCTGAAGAGGTTGCTGAAGTCTACCCATCTAGAACTCAACGGGAAAGTGTTCGTTAACACGCAGCAGGCCCCTGTAACACCCTAAAGTTCGATCTTGTGAAATTAAGGAAAGATTTCCCAAGGGTTTTTAATCAAAACACCTTTCTTTAAATAATATTCATAATTTCAAAAGTTACTACTCCAATATTAATATAATTTTTTTTAAATTAAAGTATTCTTGGATTGCAATTATATATAAGAATTATGATTAAACTATTCCTTAATATATAATCTACAATATAATTTATATGTCACTAAAATGTGAACTAGTCCCTATTTTATGATTGGAATCATGTATAAAATAACTAAAACAACTGTATATAAATAATAATAACAATATAAAGTTTTTCACTCATGCTGATGTTTTATTTGTGCAACTAAAAGTAAAAAAAATGTGTGGAATGTAAACTTGAGTTTGGTTTTTGAAAATAGAAATTAGAAAAGTGAGGGAAATAAATATTATGTAGAGAAAAATAAGTAAACAAAGATATATGATTCCTACACTAGGGTTTAAATTGGTATAATTTACTCAAAGGTGAAGCTCATAACAAACTTTGAATTTAAATTTGAATTCAAACTGAATTTGGGAATAAGGAAAAATAAGAAAATAAAAAGAAAAAGAAAACAAAAATGAAAAACGCTCCTGGGCCGAAACCATCTCTGCTCGGCCCACTTACCACCGCGCCAGCCCACCCGGGTGGATGCCGTGTGCTGGTGCGCCTGCACCTGGGGCCCATTGCCCAGCCTCCCACTCACGGTGCGGCTTCGCCTCGTTGACGCGCGCTCAATGACATGTGGGACCGCCTCGTCGGGTCCTTCTTCAACGGATCGTGCGACTCTCGCGGTCGCAGCTAGCCGCGGAATCCACGCGGAACCTTCGCCACCCGAAGCTGTCGCTCCGCCGTTGGGGCCTGCTCCGTCGCGCGCAGGTTGCGGACCCCCCCCTCCTTCTGTCCGAGTATAAATCCAGGCACCTCGACCACTTTGTCATCCGCGAGCTCTAGAAACCAACGGAAGGAAGAGAGGAGAGAGATTGAGACGAGATCTCCGCGGTCATCGACTTGCTGCGCCGTTCGGGGCTCGGTTATTGCTCTACGGGGATCGGCGTCGGGCCACGAAGCGCTAGGTGTCGTCGGTGGGCGGCGAGGAACCTCGTGGCCACCGGAATTTCTCACCGTCGTTCGAGCACCGCCGCGGAACCGCACTTCGCCGTGGCCGGGGCTGTCCGTGCGGCAATCGCCGGTGGGTATCCTCCCATTCTGTTCAATACATTCTCCTGTGTGTGTATGCGGTGGTGATTGAGGATTGGGCGCTCTGGGGTCGGGTTTGTCCTCACCGGAGTTGGGACCTTGCGCCGCCGTCCGGTTGCTCCGTCGGGAGGGGGGAAGAAGGCAACACGCGTCGCGACCATCGGATAGGGATTGAACGGCCTGGATTAGATCCTGGCTTACCCCTTCGCGCTTTGGATCTGGTCCGTTGATCGGGATCTGATGGACGAGATTAGATCTAGCAAAATTAAATCGCGGTCGTTGGTCTTGGATCGGACGGTGGGCGCTGCGTACCGGTTCGGCGTGATCCAGATCTAATCTGGGGCGTCCAATTTGGATCGGACGGCCCAAATCCCTCCGTACCCCTTCGCCTCGGCATTTATTCAAAAGAGTCCTTATGTTATTAGAATATAGAACCCGCCGTCCCTCGCTACTGTGCTCTGGGTCTCGGGTTTCTTGCGTTGAGACCCCTGACTTTTCCAGGATTTGACGCGCAGTCCAGATAACAGAGAAATTAGATAATTAATATTAAAAATTGATTTTTAGTATAAAAATAAATCTTAAAACTTGTATAATTCATATTTAATTCATTTTAACTCCAAATTGAGTCATTCCAGTTGCAATAATTATATTTTAATACTGTATATCAACTAGTAACACTGTTTAGCCATGAAACTTGAAGCAAAATTGTTCATTTGAATTAATCTGTTCTAGGTGCTTAATAACTTCAGAAATTCATAACTAAATAACTATAACTCCAAATTTAGTGATTCTTGTTCCTACGATCTCGTAGCAACGCGTAGATTATTATTATTCAGTTTGTACTTATGTTTGGTGTAATGTTAATTTTGCCTATACAATGTTTGTTTGTATTGCTACGACTAGAGCGAGGTCACGTGTCATCTGAAGAGCAAGTTGGTACCTGGATTCTCAAGGCCCAGGCAAGTTGTGCCCTTGATCACTTCTTTTTACCCACTCATGTTCTAATTAATCATAATGATCTGCATAGGTTAATTTTGATGGGACCCAATAGGTTACCTTAGTTTGTCTATCTTTATACCTTGTTTACCACTGAACTTTCTGGGTAGTACTTGCTAGTGCTATATGTGGTTTTGGGTATGAAGAGTATATTATTCATGATCACACTTTTATTATATGTTTATTATTACTGTTCATGATAAGATCATTATGTTAATTGGAACATGGAGCGACCACCCGGGAAAACAGTGCTACCACAAGGGAGGAATGGGACCCCTTGGCTGATTAATTAGGAAAGCTAGTGGAAGACTACCTTACCCGAAAGGGGCAAGGGCAGTAGGGGAGTGGTCAGTGTAGGGAGGCCCTCGGGAGGATTTTGCTGCGATGGCGGTCCTGCAAGGGATTCCTGCATTGGAACTTCCTATAAACTGTAGCGGGTTTTCGGAAGCTAGTGGAACTTTGTAAAGGCCTCGTAGTGGATCCCTAGCCATTCACCTCGGTAGTGTCTAAGGGCCTTGCAAACCCTGGCGACATGGGATACACGACTTGTGGGTAAAGATGCGCAACCTCTGCAGAGTGTAAAACTGGTATACTAGCCGTGCTCACGGTCAAGAGCAGCTCGGACCCTCACATGATTAAATTATGGAACTTAAACTCAATTTGTCATATGCATTGCATCGCAGGTGAAGTTGTTACTTTTGTTCTACTATTTAACTGGGTTGGTATTTACTTATACTTAGTAACTGCTAATAAAATTTTGACCAACTTTAAAAGCAATGCTCAGCTTCAACCATCCTCTTTGGTAAGCCTTACACTTCACGTGAGCTCCCACCTTTGGCGAGTTCATGCACATTATTCCCCACAACTTGTTGAGCGATGAACGTATGTGAGCTCACTCTTGCTGTCTCACACACCCCACAGGTCAAGAACAGGTACCACAGGATGAGGCGCTTGGAGGATGCTGCGATGTGTTCGTGAGAGGTCTAGGCCGTCGTCTCCCAGTCAACTTTGGGTTGCTGGACCGTTGTCTCCTTATAATGTAATTATTTATTTTGTATAGAACTCCTGTTATATATAAAGATGTGACATTCGATCCTGTGCCATGATTCATAATATGTGTGAGACTTGGTCCCAGCACACCTGGTGATTATGTTCGCGCCCGGGTTTTGGACCCCTAAAATCCGGGTGTGACAGAAGTGGTATCAGAGGAATGTTGACTGTAGGACGAAACCTAGATAGAACTGGACAACCATTCTTTACTTACCTTACTCTGATTCTCTTCTAAACTTATCTTAATCTTTTTCTCATCTATTTCCGCTTACTCTGATTATTCTTATCTTTTCTTTCTAAAAGACAAATGTGGATTTTACACTTTGAAATCCTGTGACGGGAGTGACCTTTAGGAATAGGAGACCTAATCCTAGGAACAAGAAACAAAACTATTTTTATAAGTGTCTATGTATTTGAATGTTTGCTCTTATGAAATATGTCTGATTTGGATCTTTGTTTGAGTGTGATGGGTTGTGGATCAATGTCCACAATTACATCTACATATACATCTAGGCATAAAGGATAGCATTTGTAAAATAACTAGACAACCTAGATTGTCCCCATTGGAACATATCTAGCTTAAGAGATTTATCTTATCCTAAAAGATCTCATTCTAGCCAATTCATCTTATCTTAAAAGATTCTCCCTTATCTTAATAGATCCATCTTATCTCGAAAAAGATTCTAACCTTTCGTACCAGATCTAACTGACCTCAAAAGATTTTACCTTATCCTTATGGATTCACATTGCCCTAATTAGCATATTGATCCCACTCTAGAATAACGACCATGTGATAATCCAAAATTTACTTAGATCTTAACCGGTCTAATCTAGTGATATCCAACCTAAACTAGATTTTATCTAATCTATTATGATCTAATCTAGAGTAAGTTACTTAATGTTGGTACAAGAGATAAAATCCATACCCCTCATGCACTTAAAAATAAATTAGTGCCTTAAACCCACTCAGCCACATGCATGAGATCTGATCTAACCAATAGAGCCATGATGAATGGTATAACCTTTCTATTCCCACCTAATAACAAACAAACTTTTAACCTACATCTTGTAGTCTATCTCACCCATATATATCTCTCATCTTGACAGATTCCATCTTACCCTTGGATATTCACCTTATACAACTGGTTACCCCAATCTGGACGTAAAACAAAGATTAAGCCCTACTAAAGAATCTTCAGATTATAACCAGCTACTAGCTTATTCATTCCGCTTATTGAATAATTTCCTTTGCAAAACTATTACCATATGCTTCTAACTTTCATGGTCAATACCAGGAAAGGAAAAGATTATCATGTAACAGCAAACAGAAATGAATCCTCCAAATCCTCCACCTGTTGAAATCGATCAAGTGGTTGCTGCCCAAAGACTGGTAATACAACAATTAACAGACCTGGTAACCAAGATGCAAAATCAGATAAGACAAGAACGCGAGGAAATATGTCAGGTCCGTCAAGAAATAAGGCAAGCGCGGTTGGAGAGACAACAACAACAACAACCTCCACCACCACCACCAGCTTCACCAAGCTACATAAATATAAATTATGATGATTTGTAAGATCTAGATGTTACTTTAGTTAGTAGATGATATGATATTATTTTAGAAGGAACAATAAGGTCTATTGACCCTATGTTTTGTTAAAGAATTATGCCTCATGCCGAGATTCCTTTGTTTGTGCATATGTTCCGAGAACAATATAAGCATACATCCCTTTTATTACTAATCTCGAGGACGAGATTATTTTTAAGGGGGGTAGGATTTGTAACACCCTAAAGTTCGATCTTGTGAAATTAAGGAAAGATTTCCCAAGGGTTTTTAATCAAAACACCTTTCTTTAAATAATATTCATAATTTCAAAAGTTACTACTCCAATATTAATATAATTTTTTTTAAATTAAAGTATTCTTGGATTGCAATTATATATAAGAATTATGATTAAACTATTCCTTAATATATAATCTACAATATAATTTATATGTCACTAAAATGTGAACTAGTCCCTATTTTATGATTGGAATCATGTATAAAATAACTAAAACAACTGTATATAAATAATAATAACAATATAAAGTTTTTCACTCATGCTGATGTTTTATTTGTGCAACTAAAAGTAAAAAAAAATGTGTGGAATGTAAACTTGAGTTTGGTTTTTGAAAATAGAAATTAGAAAAGTGAGGGAAATAAATATTATGTAGAGAAAAATAAGTAAACAAAGATATATGATTCCTACACTAGGGTTTGAATTGGTATAATTTACTCAAAGGTGAAGCTCATAACAAACTTTGAATTTAAATTTGAATTCAAACTGAATTTGGGAATAAGGAAAAATAAAAAGAAAAAGAAAACAAAAATGAAAAACGCTCCTGGGCCGAAACCATCTCTGCTCGGCCCACTTACCACCGCGCCAGCCCACCCGGGTGGATACCGTGTGCTGGTGCGCCTGCACCTGGGGCCCATTGCCCAGCCTCCCACTCACGGTGCGGCTTCGCCTCGTTGACGCGCGCTCAATGACATGTGGGACCGCCTCGTCGGGTCCTTCTTCAACGGATCGTGCGACTCTCGCGGTCGCAGCTAGCCGCGGAATCCACGCGGAACCTTCGCCACCCGAAGCTGTCGCTCCGCCGTTGGGGCCTGCTCCGTCGTGCGCAGGTTGCGGACCCCCCCTCCTTCTGTCCAAGTATAAATCCAGGCACCTCGACCACTTTGTCATCCGCGAGCTCTAGAAACCAACGGAAGGAAGAGAGGAGAGAGATTGAGACGAGATCTCCGCGGTCATCGACTTGCTGCGCCGTTCGGGGCTCGGTTATTGCTCTACGGGGATCGGCGTCGGGCCACGAAGCGCTAGGTGTCGTCGGTGGGCGGCGAGGAACCTCGTGGCCACCGGAATTTCTCACCGTCGTTCGAGCACCGCCGCGGAACCGCACTTCGCCGTGGCCGGGGCTGTCCGTGCGGCAATCGCCGGTGGGTATCCTCCCATTCTGTTCAATACATTCTCCTGTGTGTGTATGCGGTGGTGATTGAGGATTGGGCGCTCTGGGGTCGGGTTTGTCCTCACCGGAGTTGGGACCTTGCGCCGCCGTCCGGTTGCTCCGTCGGGAGGGGGGAAGAAGGCAACACGCGTCGCGACCATCGGATAGGGATTGAACGGCCTGGATTAGATCCTGGCTTACCCCTTCGCGCTTTGGATCTGGTCCGTTGATCGGGATCTGATGGACGAGATTAGATCTAGCAAAATTAAATCGCGGTCGTTGGTCTTGGATCGGACGGTGGGCGCTGCGTACCGGTTCGGCGTGATCCAGATCTAATCTGGGGCGTCCAATTTGGATCGGACGGCCCAAATCCCTCCGTACCCCTTCGCCTCGGCATTTATTCAAAAGATTCCTTATGTTATTAGAATATAGAACCCGCCGTCCCTCGCTACTGTGCTCTGGGTCTCGGGTTTCTTGCGTTGAGACCCCTGACTTTTCCAGGATTTGACGCGCAGTCCAGATAACAGAGAAATTAGATAATTAATATTAAAAATTGATTTTTAGTATAAAAATAAATCTTAAAACTTGTATAATTCATATTTAATTCATTTTAACTCCAAATTGAGTCATTCCAGTTGCAATAATTATATTTTAATACTGTATATCAACTAGTAACACTGTTTAGCCATGAAACTTGAAGCAAAATTGTTCATTTGAATTAATCTGTTCTAGGTGCTTAATAACTTCAGAAATTCATAACTAAATAACTATAACTCCAAATTTAGTGATTCTTGTTCCTACGATCTCGTAGCAACGCGTAGATTATTATTATTCAGTTTGTACTTATGTTTGGTGTAATGTTAATTTTGCCTATACAATGTTTGTTTGTATTGCTACGACTAGAGCGAGGTCACGTGTCATCTGAAGAGCAAGTTGGTACCTGGATTCTCAAGGCCCAGGCAAGTTGTGCCCTTGATCACTTCTTTTTACCCACTCATGTTCTAATTAATCATAATGATCTGCATAGGTTAATTTTGATGGGACCCAATAGGTTACCTTAGTTTGTCTATCTTTATACCTTGTTTACCACTGAACTTTCTGGGTAGTACTTGCTAGTGCTATATGTGGTTTTGGGTATGAAGAGTATATTATTCATGATCACACTTTTATTATATGTTTATTATTACTGTTCATGATAAGATCATTATGTTAATTGGAACATGGAGCGACCACCCGGGAAAACAGTGCTACCACAAGGGAGGAATGGGACCCCTTGGCTGATTAATTAGGAAAGCTAGTGGAAGACTACCTTACCCGAAAGGGGCAAGGGCAGTAGGGGAGTGGTCAGTGTAGGGAGGCCCTCGGGAGGATTTTGCTGCGATGGCGGTCCTGCAAGGGATTCCTGCATTGGAACTTCCTATAAACTGTAGCGGGTTTTCGGAAGCTAGTGGAACTTTGTAAAGGCCTCGTAGTGGATCCCTAGCCATTCACCTCGGTAGTGTCTAAGGGCCTTGCAAACCCTGGCGACATGGGATACACGACTTGTGGGTAAAGATGCGCAACCTCTGCAGAGTGTAAAACTGGTATACTAGCCGTGCTCACGGTCAAGAGCAGCTCGGACCCTCACATGATTAAATTATGGAACTTAAACTCAATTTGTCATATGCATTGCATCGCAGGTGAAGTTGTTACTTTTGTTCTACTATTTAACTGGGTTGGTATTTACTTATACTTAGTAACTGCTAATAAAATTTTGACCAACTTTAAAAGCAATGCTCAGCTTCAACCATCCTCTTTGGTAAGCCTTACACTTCACGTGAGCTCCCACCTTTGGCGAGTTCATGCACATTATTCCCCACAACTTGTTGAGCGATGAACGTATGTGAGCTCACTCTTGCTGTCTCACACACCCCACAGGTCAAGAACAGGTACCACAGGATGAGGCGCTTGGAGGATGCTGCGATGTGTTCGTGAGAGGTCTAGGCCGTCATCTCCCAGTCAACTTTGGGTTGCTGGACCGTTGTCTCCTTATAATGTAATTATTTATTTTGTATAGAACTCCTGTTATATATAAAGATGTGACATTCGATCCTGTGCCATGATTCATCATATGTGTGAGACTTGGTCCCAGCACACCTGGTGATTATGTTCGCGCCCGGGTTTTGGACCCCTAAAATCCGGGTGTGACAGCCCCTACCTGGCGCGCCAACTGTCGTTGTTTCGGACCCGGGGGGTCCCTGGACCGACGAGTAAATTTGTCGCTGCGTGCCCCTGCCCAGATGTGTTGGTGCGAGATGGAACACAAGTGGGGGAATGAGCCTTGTATTATCCTGCACCAGGGTGCTCGTAGTAGGGGTTACAAGCGTTGCGAGAGAGTGAGAGCGAGAGAGGGCGAGTAGCAGAGAGCGAGAGAGAGAGAGAGGGTCCGACCCATGCTCGTCTTCTCCCGCCGTGCGTACGTATGCTTCGTATGTTCGTATGCTCGACCCTTCGTCCTCTCGCTCCCCCTTTTGTTCCCTCCCTCGTGGGGCCCTGGACACCCCCTTTTATAGACGTAAGGAGATGTCCAGCTGTACAATGGGATGTAGCTGGGAGCTAACGTGGCTGGCAGGGAAGTGCCCTGAGTTCTGTATAGATAACAACGTGGCCGTCGGGGGGACGTCTCGAGTCCTGTAGAGGTAGTGTCTTGGTCGTCGGAGAAGTGCCTTGAACTCTGTAGCAGTACAGCTGTTGGCGCTGTATGGATCTTGCTGACGTCTCCTTGCTTCCGTAGGAGGCTTGAGGACCACCGAGGACATGGTTGCATGCGGGAAACCACCATCGCCTGTTACCGGGGTAAGCTTGATGGGACGTCGGTCTTGTTCCTTCGTAGCCTGAGCTAGCTAGAAGTAGGGTAATGATGCATCCCTCGTGGCGTGGTTGATCCGAGCCTGAGGTCGGGCGAGGCGACGACTCCTCCGAGGCCGAGGCTGGGGCCGAGACCCAGGGTCGGGCGAGGACGTGATTTTTCCCGAGGCCGAGGCCGAGGCCGAGCCCTAGGGTTGGGCGAGGCGGAGATTTCCTCCCGAGGCCGAGGCCGAGCCTTGGGGTAGGGCGAGGCGGAGCTCCCTGTTGCGCCCGAGGCTGAACTCGACCGTTGTCAGTTTCACCCGGGTGGTTGGCACAGCAGCCGGAGCAGGGCGGGCGGCGCTGTTTTCCTGTCAGATCGGTCAGTGAAAGGGCGAAGTGACTGCGGTCACTTCAACCTTGCCGTCTGAGGTGCACGTGTCAGGATAAGGTGTCAGGCAACCCCAGCATTAAATGCGCATGCAACACGGTCGGCTGGTAAGGCGATTTGGTCAAAGTCGCTTGTAAGACAAGGCTTGTCTTTGGCGGAGCAGAGGGTGCACTCACTGTCTGAAGAGACCCTCGGGCGAGGCGTGGACTCGTCCGGGACCACTGTTCCGCCCGAGGCCGGGCTCGGGCGAGGTGAGACCGCGTCCCTTGGTAGACGAAGCTTTGACTTTGACCCAAGCCGTAAGCCTTTATGGTTTGCTCTGAAGGTGTTTGCCAGCCGTGATTAGGAGTGGTGGGGGTACCCCTAATTTCGGTACCCGACACTCATCATCGCACAATGCTTTGAATAATCATAAAGAGTGGGTAATATTATTACAGATTAGAGTCATAAACATCATTTATATCAAAGTGCACAAAATAGAAACGTAGCCAACATAATTAAACCTTATACACGCAGCTGACTGGAGAAGGTCACTATCCTAATTATCGAATTCGTCGAAGTCATATAAGTCTTTAGGATCCGCTTCAACGTCTTTTTCTTCGCCTGATCAGTGGCTATGGGTCTGTTTGTTTCGGCTTCTGGCAGCTTCTGGTCACCAAAAACTGATGTGGACTGCCAAACGACGCTCAGCTTTTCAGACAGCTTCTATAAAATTCGTTGGAGCAAAAACCATCCAAAATCAACATAAACACATAATCGGTTGAGTCGTTGTAATTGTAGGAATCCTTCACTTTCTAGATCCTGAGCCCTATAAACAACTTTATCTTCCTCCACACGTAATCGTAATGATACTCAGATTCTCCCCACAGCCAGATTCTCTACACAGCCAGATTTTCAGAAAAGCTGATCAGAAAAAAGCTGAACCAAACATGCCCTATATCGAGAGCAACCTGCTGGTGAGGATTGACGTGGAAGCTTCTAAACAGTATGATTGCTATATGCTATTTTCCTCACATGTTTTTTCTCTCTCTTTGCAGCTAATATTTTCTAGATGTTACATTTGGAAGTGTAGAATATGTCCGAGCGCGCGTGTTAAGGAAAACCAATGTTAAACCGTATTTAGGACTTATACCATTATTTGTTGCATTACGAAATATCTAAAACCGAAATCAGATGTGCACACATTTCCCTTACTTTACTCTGAGACAACAACGTTTATATATGATTAGAAAAACGAAGTCAGATGTGCACACATTTCCCTTACAAACACATTTCCATTACGAAATATCTAAAAACGAAGCAGCTTGTGGAGTTGTGGTTGCCAAGTAGATTGAAAGGTATACACGGCATCGATCAGCTCGCTAGAAAATTCAACGATTATATATGATTAGAAAATGGTCGTGTAATAAGAGCTCAGCTACTAGCGCTGTGTCCTTTCAGCCTTTCAGGGGATCTGGTGTTGACCCATTAATCGCCATCAAGACAGGATAAAGCAATCAAGAAGACTGGTCTATATGGTCAAGTAATTTAATTAGCTTTGCAAGTGGAATACAATGTACACCTCGGTCAGCATGTTCAGATTGTGCGGTGTGCACTGCACCTTCTTCTGAAAGTAGCTTCGTACATTTCCCGGCACCTAATAAGCGTTAGCAGAAACAGAAAGTGTGCTTAGCGCACTAATAATGAAGAGCTCAGTGCTGTAGATTTGGGTTCTAATTGCTCCATGGGTACGTGTAAAAAGGTGATAATTCTTCACTTTGCGTTAAGCTCTTCTTTCCTCGTTGACTTGCTGTCAACTCTGACGGACAGCATCCAGAGAACAGTGAAAACGACCTCATCCCTAATTCTATTGTAAAGAACAGCACGCACACACACAATCAGACAATCAGTGTTGCTTTAGTAGTCAACAAGGGCCAAAGTAAAAAAACGAGAAATTTTAAACAAGCAAATGCCAAGAGAGCACGACACCCAAGGATCAACGATCAGCCCTATTCTGTTGAAGAAAGTGATCAGGCACGCGTTCACAGAAGTGCCGCAGTAGCCCACAAGAGTTTCCTCGACGTCAATTCTTAGACTAAAGCTTAGCACCACGGCGTGTGTAGAAAGGCTCGATCGGTTGGTTAGTCTGGTTGAGATCGATCTTCTAGACAAGTTAAA
The DNA here is from genome assembly GCA_029449295.1 of Zea luxurians. Classification (NCBI taxonomy): domain Eukaryota; kingdom Viridiplantae; phylum Streptophyta; class Magnoliopsida; order Poales; family Poaceae; genus Zea; species Zea luxurians. The sequence goes on from JAOPSE010000009.1 coordinate 80,402,125, forward strand.
CTGCCCGGAATCTTCTTAGCACTGCTGGGTATTACTCTATTACTCTAAAGTACGTTCCTTGGGCCTACTTACGGCACCTGCTTCCTATAGGTGTATATAGGTTGGATAAGGGACCGTTCTCTCTTTGCACAACACAAACTCAGTTTCCAAATTGTCGGACGACCACAGAGAAACTCATCACACTGCAAATTAGCAAGCAACGGAGTGCAACAGAAACATGAAGGCAACATGTTTTTTTTCTTCTTTTTTTTCCCTGCACCATGGACCACGGCATCTAGCTCTTTTGTGTGTGTGCCTCCAACTGAAACACCTTCTTGGGCATTTGTTTTTTCCAGCAAAGGATTGTGATCAAGGTGCAGATGACCTGTGACAAGTGCCGTAAAAACGCTCTGGCTCTAGCTTGCTCGACATATGGTAAGCACTGCGTTACTGGCCGTCCAGCAACGACTAGGGCTGGATATCGAGCCAGCTCGGCTCGGCTCGTTCGAGCTCGAGCTGGCTCGTTAAGCTAATGAGCTGGCTCGGCTCGGCTCGTTAAGGTAGCGAGCCACAGAGTCAGCTCGGCTCGTTTACGAGCTCGAGCTGGCTCGTTTAGCTCGCGAGCCAGAGCAGAAAAAATAATATGTGTATAATAATCAATTTCTAGTTAATTTCAAACTAATTTAACAACGGAAAATAGTAATTATACTCATAGTTTCATAGACCACATCAATATAACACCAAATTAACACAACTCATCACTCATCAATTCACTATTCATACACATGTTCAGCAGTTTAACCCACACTTATATTCGCATAGACCAATTTCATACATAGACATAATTCATCAATCATTAGTTTAACTTATAGGTTATAGACACCACACATACATATAACATATTCATCAATTGTTACATATATGATATGTATATAGATTTATTTTGCTGAAATGTGATAGCTCGTTTAGCTCGCGAGCTGGCTCATTAACAAACCGAGCTGGCTCGTTAACGAACCGAGCTAGGATGCCAGCTCAGCTCGTGAAAAAATTCAAACGAGCCGATCCGAGCCGAGCTGAGCTGGCCACGAACCGAGCGAGCCGACGAGCCGCGAGTATTTTGTCCAGCCCTAGCAACGACCTGCGACTGCGAGTGACCCAACTGAACGCCAAGCTCTCGCGTGGTCGAGGAGCGGCACAGCAGCTGATCGTGTCTGTGACGTCTTGGTTGCAGGAGTGCAATCCGTGGGGATCGAGGGTGAGGAGCGGGACCAGCTCGTGGTGATCGGCGACGGCGTCGACGCCACCTGCCTGGCGAGCGGCCTGCGGAAGAAGGTGAAGGTGGGCAGGGCGGACATCGTGAAGGTGGAAGCGGTGGGCGACGAGAAGGAGGCGACGACGAAGGACGACGCGGCCGCCAGTAGTAGTAGTCCTAATCCCGTGGCCGGGTGGCCGCCGCAGTGGTACCCCTACCATCCCGGCTACTACTACTGCCCAGGGCCGGGCGTCCTCCACCCGTACGCCCCGCACTGGTACGTCGAAGACCCTTGCGCCGACGACGAGGGTCCGTGGCGGTGCACCATCATGTAGCAGGGCACTGATCGATGGAGTGTAGTATAGGCACTAGGCAGCAGCATCTGATCAGTCTCTTCGACCAGTAGAGGGGGAAAAGTATTTCACTACCACGACGGGCATTCGACTTCGATTTGGTTTGCTTGGCATGCTGGTGTTTCAAGACATCCTTTTCATAATAATGGAGCGCATCGGCGTTTTGTGTGATCTTTTTTTGGTGAAAAAACTTTGTTAATCCTAATTATTGCCGGACAAAACATAGCACCGGCAGAGATGATCAAGTGATCATTGTTAGATCATAAACGGTGTTGATGGTGATGAACTCTTTATCACCCGTAATAGATGACAGTGTATCGACCATGATGATCATTCTACCATCGTCGTCGCCAGACGCTGAGTCGGACACTTGGACCGGTGATAATGTCAACTTTATTATTGTCACATGATATGTCGGACCGATGGTGACGACGACTTCATCACCACTATGTCGTATATAGAGCCAACGACAATGGTGTAAATCACCATCTAATGCCTTCCGACATGGTGTCCAAAATGAGAAAATAATTAAGAAGCTTACCACCTATAACATTCAAGACATCAAAGAGTTGCTCTCTCCGGCAGACAAGATTGTGTGGCGTCCGAAGGTAGAGCTTGATATGCTCTCCACGAGACCCAACTAGGATTGTAGTGTGCGGTGTCCTCCTAGGCTATCCCTGAAAAAACAGCACATGGATATTGCCCCTCGTCGTCTCTTCCACCATCAACAACATCAAACTCAGGCACATCATGATTGATGGTGGGGTTAGCCCCAAAGTCTTCTCAGTGTACATATTTATATGATATGTTGATTCCATGTATAAATCTCACATATATGTGCGCCCATTCATGGGTCTAGACCTAATGGTATCATGGTGCTGACACTTTAGATAAATCTTTTCGATATGACATTAGATGTGATGTGTGACTTTTGGCTTGATAGGCACACTATTGCCATGATATAGACAACATGCATACTCAAAGACCACTTGTAGCCATGCTTAAGCATGCTAGTATACCAGAAAGTATTATAAAATATAGATTGTTGCTCCAGTTACCAACTACATTGTATCGGTTGGTGTTGACTTTGATGCCTGTCGATACAATGGGTCATACTTGCCTTTGCGATAGATATGTCTACTACTGCAACACGACATTTGACACTATGGCGAGACCAAAGGCATGCCAATACGTATGACTCCATAGCCATGATAAGATTGTGTTTGTTGGGCCATAGCTAACCGAGACACATAGTCCAACCGATATGTATTTATCTCTCCTCTTTTGTCCATAAAAGGGAGGAGTAGGCAACACAAAATGGAATCTTTTATTTGGCATATCTAGATTATCTCATCTGACATACGGTTATAGTATGTCTAAGGACACACATAAAGGCAGTTGCTTTTGGTTCGCGTAGCTCCACCAAAAGACAGAGGCATATGTTGAACACCAAATTGAGCGACCGGACGGTCTGGCCCTGAGGCCGGACGGTCCGCGCTCGCGCGGGGCCAATTAGGTTCCGAGTTTTGTGCTACGGTTGTTAGCCAAATTCGCAGAATTAGCTCGGGAAATCTGTTTGTAATGGGTCCAGCCCCCCTCCTCTATAAATACAGAGGATTACGACCGATTAAGCATCATCAATCGAATCAATAACCAATTTATCTCGCATTTATTTCTTGTACATTTAGGAGTAGTTCTAGTCTAGTTCTAGTTTAGCCTTCCAATCCCCAAATTCTCCGCTTCTCTTTGACTCTACGTCGATTAGAGGAGTCTAGATCGGCCTGCCGAGCCTAGACCACCTAGGATCTCTCCTCCCCGATGGGGTCCCTCCCGGGAGCAAGATCCAAGCGCCGCCGGCGACCTTCGCCGCCCCTGTGCGCGCGCGGACCGTCTGGCCTTGTAGGCGCGGACCGTCCGGCCGTCAGGCAGAAAACCCTTAGCCCTGTCTCAGGTCGTGGACCGTTCGGCCCCTGGTCGCGGACCATCGGTGCCTGTGCAGCGAGCACCGCCGCCGGTTCTCACGTAGTGATTAGCGCCCCAAAAGGGCACCAACACACTTTTTGGTGACTCCGCTAGGGAACAACATATATAGACCCATCAGATCGGCTCTCAATAGCTGGTTCAAGAGATAGCTCTGACGTCTCCCCAAGTAATATCATAGAGCTGACTTGGGAGACCTTGCCGGCTGAAGAGCAGCTCCTGTTCGAGGAGCATCAGTAGCAGCTGATCCAGGAAGCAAAGACGAGATTCCTGGCTGACTTCAAGGTGGACAGGAACAACAAAGTTGTTCGGCAACGGGGCGACAGATCTGGCTTCGCTCCGACCTACTACGAATACCCCAATGTAAGTGAAAGTCGCCTAGAGGGGGTGAATAGGTGAAACCTGAAATTTATAACTTTAAACACACACTACAAGTTGGGGGTTAGCGTTAGAATTAAATTCAAGTCCGAAAGAGAGGGGAAAACAAATCAAACAAGAATCAAGGCGAGTGACACGATGATTTGTTTTATCGAGGTTTGGTTCCAAAGAACCTAGTCCGCGTTGAGGAGATCACAAAGACCGGGTCTATTTCAACCCTTTCCCTCTCTCAAACAGTCACTTAGACCGAGTGAGCCTTCTTCCTTAATCTCATGGGTCACTAAGACCCCGCAAGGACCACCACACACTTGGTGTCTCTTGCCTTGCTTACAAAGCACTTGAGAATAAGAATGGGAAAAGAAAAAGGCCAAGCCAAGCAACAAAAGAACACAAAACACCCTCTCTCAAGTCCCTAATGGAATTGAGTTGATTTGGTGGCTTGAAGAGGATTCAATCTATTTGATGTGTCTTGGAGTGAAGTCTTTTGCTCTTATATTGAATGCAATGTTCAGAATACTTGGATGCCAAAGGTTGTGGTGGTTGGGGGTATTTATAGCCCCCTACAACCTTGGTAGCCGTTGGCCAAGGCTGCTGGCGATGGGCACACCGGACAGTCCGGTGCGCCACTAGACACACTGTTCAGTGTCTAGTGCGCCGCCACGTCAGCCAACCGTTAGGGTCTGGAGCTGGTCGACCGTTGGAGGCTTTGTCCTCTTGCAGCACCGGACAGTCCGGTGGTACACCGGACAGTCTAGTGCCCCTCTAACTTCGCTGCTCTGACTTCTGCGCGGAACTGTTGCTTACTGTAGCACTTTGTAGAGTCGACCGTTGGCGCTGGATAGCCGTTGCCCGCTGACTCACCGGACAGTCCGGTGAATTATAGCGGAGTGCGCCCTAGAATTCCCGAGAGTGGCTGGTTTGGAGTTGTATGGCCTGGTGCACCGGACACTGTCCGGTGGCACAATAGACAGTCTGGTGCGCCAATTCTCAGCACACTCAAGTTTTTTGCTCCGTTTCAAATTGAGTCCCTAACTTGAATCTTTTATTGGTTTGTATTGAACCTTATGCACCTGTAATACATGAATTCTAGACAAACTAGTTAGTCCACATGTTTGTGTTGATCATCAACCACCAAAATTAATTATACGAAATGGTTAACCTAATTTCCCTTTCAATCTCCCCCTTTTTGGTGATTGATGCCAACACAAACCAGAGCAAATATAAAGTGCGAAAATGTAACTAGTTTGCATTTATGATGAATTTGCATAAGTTACTTGGAGTTAAACCAATATGAAAGTCTTAGTAAGAATAAGAGTGAATGGATTGGCTTTCTTTTATTTGACATATTGGACCACATTAGCACCACTTGTTTGTTTTTGCAAATCTTTTGGAAAATCTTTTCAAAGTCTTTTTGCAAATAGTTAAAGGTATAGGAATAGGATTGCAAGGAGCATTTTTAGGATTTTGAAGATTCTCCCCTGTTTCAAATATTTTTCCTTTGACTAAACAAAAGCTCCCCCTGAATGAAATTCTCCCCTTAGCTTTCAAGAGGGTTTTTGAAATAGATACCAATTTGAAAATTCATACCAATTAAAATTGCCTTGAATACCAATTGAAAAACAAACATTTGTAAAAATTTTGAAATTTGAAATGGTGTTTGGTGTGGTCCTTTTGCTTTTTCTTTGGGCTTAATATTTTCTCCCCCTTTGGCATTAATCGCCAAAAACGGAAAACTTGAGAGCCCTCTTGCATTTTCTCCCCCTTTGGGGCCTAACATTTCCTCCTAGATGGTGAAATAAATACGAGTGAAAGGTCATACCATTGAGAGTTTGCGGAATACCGACAAAGAGTGGATAATACCGTTAGAGTTAAGTGGAAGCGTTGTCTTTGCCAAATACTCTATTTCCCTTTCAATCTAAGACTAATACAAGAGATACTCATGGAAACACATTAGTCTTAGCCTTTAGCACAAGAAAAATAAGAAGTAAGCATTTGTACCAAATGAAAGAGATATGATCAAAGGTATATGAATGAGCTATATGTGCAATGTTTCAATCAAAATTCCGAGAATCAAGTATATTTAGCTCAGTTTACTAAAGGTTTTATCATCTAATGGCTTGGTAAAGATATCGGCTAATTGGTTTTTGGTGTTTACATAAGCTATTTCGATATCTCCCTTTTGTTGGTGATCCCTCAGAAAGTGATACCGAATGTCTATGTGCTTAGTGCGGCTGTGTTCAACGAGATCATCCGCCATGCAAATTGCACTCTCATTGTCACATAGGAGAGGGACTTTGCTCAATTTGTAGCCATAGTCCCTAAGGGTTTGCCTCATCCAAAGTAATTGCGTACAACAATGGCCTGCGGCAATGTACTCGGCTTCGGCGGTGGAAAGAGATACAGAATTTTGTTTCTTTGAAGCCCATGACACCAGGGATCCCCATAAACTGACAAGTCCCTGATATGCTCTTCCTATCAATTTTACACCCTGCCCAATCGGCATCGGAATATCCTATTAAATCAAATGTGGATGACCTGGGATACCAAAGCCCAGACTTAGGAGTGTAAACTAAGTATCTCATGATTCTCTTCACGGCCCTAAGGTGAACTTCCTTAGGATTTGCCTGAAATCTTGCACACATGCATACAGAAAGCATAATATCCGGTCGAGATGCACATAAATAGAGTAAAGATTCTATCATCGACCGGTATACCTTTTGATCTACGGATTTACCTCCCGTGTCGAGGTCGAGATGCCCATTAGTTTCCATGGGTGTCTTGATGGGTTTGCCATCCTTCGTTCCAAACTTCTTAAGTATATCTTGAGTGTACTTTGTTTGGCTGATGAAGGTGCCCTCTTGAAGTTTCTTGATTTGAAATCCTAGGAAATACTTCAACTCTCCCATCATTGACATCTCGAATTTTTGTATCATGATCCTACTAAACTCTTCACAAGTTGACTTGTTAGTAGACCCAAATGTAATATCATCAACATAAATTTGGCATACAAACAAGTCTTTTGTAACAGTTTTAGTAAAGAGAGTAGGATCGGCCTTTCCGACTTTGAAGCCATTAATTAGTGATAAGAAAATCTCGCAGGCATTCATACCATGCTCTTAGGGTTTGCTTGAGCCCATAAAGCGCCTTTGAGAGTTTATACACATGGTTAGGATACTCACTATCTTCAAAGTCGGGAGGTTGCTCAATATAGACCTCTTCCTTGATAGGTCCATTGAGGAAGGCACTCTTCACGTCTATTTGATAAAGCTTGAAGCCATGATAGGCAAGTAATATACGAATTGACTCAAGCCTAGCTACGGGTGCATATGTTTCATCAAAATACAAACCTTCGACTTGTGAATAACCTTTGGCCACAAGTCAGGCTTTGTTCCTTGTCACCACACCATGCTCATCTTGCTTGTTGCGGAATACTCATTTGGTACCTACAACATTTTGATTAGGACGTGGAACTAAATGTCATACCTCGTTCTCGTGAAGTTGTTGAGCTCCTCTTGCATTGCCACCACCCAATTCGGATCTCTTAATGCATCCTCTACCCTGTATGGCGCAATAGAGGAAACAAAAGAGTAATGTTCACAAAAATGTGCAACTTGAGATCTAGTGGTTACCCCCTTATGAATGTCACCAAAAATGGAGTTGATGGGGTGATCTCTTTGAATTGCTTGGTGGACTCTAGGGTGCGGCGGCCTTTGATCTCTTGATTCTTGATCATCTTTCCTTGTCTTCATTATCTTCATCTCCCCCTTTATCATTGTCCTCCTTTTGAGGTGGCTCATCCGCTGTAACACCCACTTTGTAATTGCTAGGAATAAAATCAATAGAGAAACATTTTCTCTTTATGTGAGTTTGATCTTTATTCATCATCATATGAGAACACCATGTCCAAGAACAAATAATGAAAAGATATGCTACTAAATTGTTGCATCATGCTGGATATTTTATTTTTGTGTGCATTGTGTGACAAGAAAAATATTAAATATCCAAATGAGAAATTAAATCCTAAAATAATCCTAGGATTAAGAAAAGAGAAAAAGAAAAGATTATACAAATTAGAGGAAAGTAAATGTATGAAAGAATACATTTTGTCCCCCACTAATATTTTAATTTAAGTGTTTAACCCAGTTAAGAAGATCCCAAACAAGTTTGAATTCAAATTGGGATTTAAATTTGAAAATAGGAAATAAAACAGAAAAAGAAAAAAAGAAAAGAGGACATACCTGGGCCCCTGGCGCCATTTCGGCCCAATATACAAACCCACCCGCGCAGCCCAAACCTCCTTCCTCCTCCTCGCGCGCGCGTCCGCAGTAGATACTGACTGGTGGGCCCACGTTCTCAGCCTCAGGTCTACCGCGCGGCTAACGCTCTGTCTGGCTGACTGTTGGGGCCTACTTGTCATCCCCTTCGCCCTCGCCGTCAACGGACTCCGCGCGCGTGGGAGCTCCTACCAAACTCTGCGCAAAACCGGCCGGGGAAGGCGCTGGGAATCGGTCAGCTCCGTTCGACGGACTCAATCGCGCCCGTGCGACCCTCTCGGGCGCCCAGATAAAACGTGGCCGCCGTTTTTATTCCAGGTCATACGATCCAAAAATTAACACCGCTCGGCTGTGGCAAAGATAGGTGAGAGAGAGGAAGACGGGAGGAGGGAGCTAGCCCGGGACTTGGAAGACCCGGCCGTAGCTTCGCTGTGTGTCTGCCGTCGGCGGGGAAGAAGCTCTGTGGGCTTTGAGCGCCGCCAAGAGTATTTCCGTAACCTGCCGCTACACCAAATTCGTGTGCCGCCGTCGTCCGTGGAGCTCGGCGCTAAATTGGAGCCTTGCGGGAGGCCAGGAGGCTTCGCCCGGGTCTCTGGTTCGCGTTGGTGGCGAATACGGGGCAGGAGGGTGACCGGAGCGCGCCCAATTTGTCTTCGCCGTCGTGTATTTGCGCTTCACCGTGGACCGACCGAAACACCGCCGGATTCGATGTAAGGACCCACTCCCCATCATCGCCCCCTTCCCAATTCCATTTTGCGCTTAGTATGCCCAGAAATGGTGCACCGTAGGGATGAGATTGACCAACGCCGGCGAGGGCTTCGCCGCTGGCAGCAAACGCGCCGCCGTGTGTAGCTCGTTTGGGGAAGAAGTCGCTCGGCCGTTGGATGGACAGCGAGCGGTCGAGATTAGGCCATGGGATACCCCTTCGCTCGATCGCACAGAGGCCGTTGATGCGTGATCCAGTGGCGCGGAGTGGATCCGCGACTCATTAAATCTGGGCCGTGGGTTTAGGATCCAACGACTGTCGTCGCATACCGATTCATTAAGTCTGAGATCTAATCTGAGCCATCCAAATCGGATCCAACGGCTCATCTCCACCGATACCCCTTCGGCCTGGGTATTTTTCTAAAGAGCCCTCGGGTTTTAAGGAAATCAACCCGCCGTCCACAAATCCTGTGCGCTGGGTCTCTGTAGTTTTACCCCGAGCCCCCTGGGTTTTCCAGGAATTGACGCCCAGTCCAGAGATCATTTAAATTGAATAAATGAAATAGAAAATGGATTTTTAATAGGAAAATAATTGCTAGAACTTTATAAATTCATAGAAAATTCATACTAACTCCAAATTCATCCATTCCAGTTGCTAAAATTTTGTAATTTTATTCTCTAGCTCTTAGTGTCTCTGTTTTGGCATAAAAACAGTAAGGAATTTATTTATTACTTAATCCTATTTAGAGCACATAAAACCTTTGAAAATGCATAACTTAAAATCTGTAACTCAGAAAATTATGATTTCTGTTCCTAGGATTTTATTTTAATATGTAGAATAACTCTGTGTATTTTGTTTACATGCTTGGTGTAATGTTAATTTTCCCTATATCCTGTGCTTGTTTGTATTGTGACGAGTAGAAGAGCCCGTTGCTGAGGATCCTGGTGAGCAGCAAGTTGAAGTAGCTGAGCAGGAGCTCATTGAAGGCAAGTTGTGCCCTTGACCACTTTTTACCCAATAATGTTCTTTAATATCACTTATCCATGCATAGGTTAATTTTGATGGGACCCAATAGGTTACCCTAGATTGCTTATCTCATTACCTTGTTTACCCCTGTATCACTTGGGTAGTTTGCTATTGCCTTATATGGTTTTGGGATAATCATTTATTACCTCTATGTTCCAATTCTTGTTGTTATTCTGTTTATGTTCATGTTGTTATCATTAATGTTAATTGGAACATAGAGCTTAACTTGAGAACCACGTGCCACCACAAGGGTGGAATGGGACGCCCTTGGCTGACTAATTAGGAAAGCTAGTGGAAGACTACCTTACCCGAAAGGGGCAAGGGCAGTAGGGGAGAGGTCAGTGCGGGGAGGTCCCTGGTTGATTTTGCTGCGATGGCGGTCAGCCAGGAACCCTTTACTGGATCTTCCCATAAACTGTAGCGGGTTTTCGGAAGCTAGTGGAACTTTGTAAAGGCCTCGTAGTGTTGCCCTGCCGTGCTTCCTAGGTAGAGGTATATGGGATTCATGACCCCTTGGCAGATGGGTAACATGACTTGTGGGTAAAGGGTACAACCTCTGCAGAGTGTAAAACTGGTATACTAGCCGAGCTCACGGTCACGAGCAGCTCAGGACTCTCTGATGTTTAAATTATGGAACTTAAATTCAATTTTGTCATTTGCATTGCATGGGTTTATTATTAATTTTGTTCTATTACTTTACTTATGGTTTGGTATTTACTTACACTTAGTAACTGCTAATAAAATTTTGACCAACTACTTAAAAGCAATGCTCAGCTTTAACCCCTGTCATTGATTAAGCCTTACACATCACATGAACTCACACCTTTGTGAGTTTATGTCCACTGGTTCCCCACAACTTGTTGAGCTATGATCATGTGTGAGCTCACCCTTGCTGTCTCACACCCCCCCACAGGAGATGATCAGGTGGTTCAGGAGGAGCCGCCTAACACTGAGGAGTTCGATCTGATCTAGGTGGCGTTTCCCAGTCGACATTGGCGCCGACGATCCTTAGTTTGTTTTATCTTTATTACTTCATTTTGTAATAAGTCTTCCGCTATGTAATAAATACTCTGATGTTTTATGACATTTATCTCTATACACTCTGTTATTATATATGTTGTCTTCTTGGCGCATGTATGAGATGCACCTGGCTCTGCTCCTTAAAGCCGGGTGTTACAGAAGTGGTATCAGAGGAATGTTGACTGTAGGACGAAACCTAGATAGAAATGGACAAAACCCTTACCTACTTATCTCATTCTGGTTCATTCTACACTCACCTTACTCTGATTCTTTCTACACTTATCTTGATCCTGTCTCACCTTCTACTGTTCTACTCTGATCATTCTTACCTTTTCTACTCTGAGACAAGATGGATTTCAAACCTTGGAATCCCTACCCCTATGACATTTTTAAGAGATAGGAAGCCTAAGACAACAATTAAAACTATTTTCTCTATTAAAAATATTGGTTGATTGTTCTGATGATCAATGCCTGATTTGCTTCTTTGATTGATTGGAATAGTATAGATGGACATTTTAGCATGTACCACTATAAGGTATTGTATTAGCTATAGTAGGTGAAATATTAATCTGCTTAGCTAATAAATTCCCCAAAGTAACATGATTGTAATTACTGCCTTGTCTATTATCTTCTTACCATATGTATCTAACTCAGATGGTCAATACCAGGCGGGGTGGTGGAATTGACTTGCCTCCTAACCAACACACTCGAAGACAACCTCAGCCACAACCTGCTGGGATGAATCCTCCCAATCCTCCACCAGGCGGAGTTGACCCACTGGTTGCTGCTCAGATGGCAATGATGCAGCAAATGGCAGATACTATGGCCGATATGCGTGCTCAAATGCAGCAAGAACGCCAAGAGATGCGACAGGAAAGAGAGGATATACGACAGGAGTTGCGCCAGGAGCGAGATGAGATACGCCAGGAAAGGAGGGCGCAACAACAGCAGCTGCAACAGCAAATGCAACAACAACAGCAACAAGTACCACTGCCTCCACCACCACCACCACCAGTTCCTCCTCGTGACAAGCATAGAGAGTTCATGAGTCATAAGCCACCTACATTTGCAAGCTCACCTGATCCACTGGACGCAGATGATTGGCTGAAAGCAATTGAGAAGATGCTGAATATTGCACAGTGCACGGACCGTGAGAAGGTTTTATATGCTTCTGGACGTCTGATTGGTCCTGCTGCTGACTGGTGGGATTCTTATACTGCTGCCCATGATGCTGCGGATACTATTACCTGGGCAGAGTTCAGTACGCAGTTCAGGAACTACCATATTCCAGCTGGGATGATAAAGATCAAGAAGAAGGAATTTCTGTCGCTGAAGCAAGGAAGTATGTCAGTCAGCGAGTACCGCGACAAGTTTATTCAGTTATCCAGATATGCCCCTGAAGAAGTTGCTGAAGACGAGAGGAAGCAGGAGCATTTTATTGAAGGACTTAATGGACCCTTGCAGTATGCTCTGGTGGCACACACATTTCCATCATTTCAGAGGCTGCTTGATAAGGCACTGGCTATTGAACACAAGCGTGTTCAACTGGGAGATTTGAAGAGGAAGGCAATATCTCAAGGACAAGGAAGCAGCAGCGTTCGTCCTCGCTACAGTTCACCACAGGGTACACCGACTCGACCCGGAGGACCACGCCCAGTTCAGCAGTCACCACTGAGGACTCCACCTCCTCGACAGGCTACCCCTACTGGCACCCCGACGAAGTTTTCAGGACAGAGTCCAGGCACTCAATGTTACAAGTGTGGGAAGATTGGTCATTATGCAAATGTCTGCCCACAGAGGATTGCTACTACTCCAGTGCAGAACAGGCAGCAACAGACCCCTGGCAAGGGATATTCTATTGCCAAGGTTAATCAAGTCAGCGTGGATGCTACTCCGGATGGAGGGGACCTCGTAATTGGTATGTTTTATGTTAATGCAATTCCTGCAACCATATTATTTGATTCTGGTGCTACACATTCATTCATGTCTGCTAGATATGCCAACACAAATGAAATACCACTGCTAAATATGAGAACACCCCTGATAGTAATTACACCTAAAGGGCCTGTTGAGGCGAATCAAATGACACGTAAATTGATATTAACCATTATGGGTAGAGAATTTGGAGCCACTGCTATAATATTGGAGTCAAGCAGTATAGATTTGATCCTTGGTATGTCATGGCTAAGAAAGGCAAAGGCCGTTATAGCATGTGGTAGAGGTACCGTAGAACTCACTACTACTAAAGGAGAAAGGTTTCAAGTTAACATTGCAGTAACCTCCTCATCTATGCGTGCAATGTTCTTTATGCCTGAGGAGTTTGTTGGTAACAATATCCGGGTGGTTAGAGATTTTCCGGATGTCTTTCCAGAGGAGTTACCAGGGATGCCACCTGATAGAGAAGTTGAGTTTGTTATTGATCTCTTACCTGGAACCGCCCCTATTTCTAAACGGCCTTATAGGATGTCCGTAGAGGAGTTGAAGGAACTTAAGAAGCAGTTAACTGAGTTACAAGAGGCTGGGTACATTCGTCCGAGTTCCTCACCTTGGGGAGCACCGGTCTTGTTTGTACAGAAGAAGGATGGATCGCAACGGATGTGTGTGGATTATAGATCTCTTAATGATGTTACAGTGAAGAACAAGTATCCGTTGCCCCGTATTGAAGATTTATTTGATCAAATGAGAGGAGCAAGAGTATTCTCGAAGATTGATCTCCGATCCGGTTATCATCAAATGAGGATTAGACCATCGGATATTCCCAAGACGGCTTTCTCGACTAGATATGGATTATATGAGTTCACAGTTATGTCGTTTGGATTGACTAACGCACCAGCCTATTTTATGAACTTAATGAACAAGGTGTTTATGGAGTATTTGGACAGATTCGTCGTGGTATTCATCGACGATATTCTTATTTATTCTCAGAGTGAAAGTGATCACGAGGAACATCTGAGGATGGTGCTACAGAAGCTACGAGATAATCAACTCTATGCCAAGTTCAGCAAGTGCGAGTTTTGGATTGGCGAAGTGCCATTTCTTGGTCATATTATTTCTAATGGAGGAATAGCAGTGGATCCTGCTAAGGTTAAGGAGATAATGGAGTGGAGAGTACCCACTACAGTTACTGAGATTCGAAGTTTCTTAGGACTTGCTGGATATTATCGAAGATTTATTGAAGGATTTTCTAAGATTGCTAAGCCTATGACTTCGCTTTTGGAGAAAGGAAAAGAATTTAAGTGGGACGAGAAGTGTCAAGACAGCTTTGATCTATTGAAGAAGAGGTTGATGTCGCCACCAGTATTGGTTATGCCGGACTTACAAAAAGGATTTGATATCTATTGCGATGCATGTGGTCAAGGCTTAGGATGTGTGCTCATGCAAGAAGGACACGTGATTGCTTATGCTTCTCGTCAGTTGCGGAGACATGAATTGAACTACCCTACTCATGACTTGGAATTGGCTGCCGTTGTGCATGCGCTTAAGATTTGGAGACATTATATCATGGGGACCAAGTGTCAAGTGTATACGGATCATAAGAGTTTGAAGTATATATTCACTCAGAAGGATCTCAACCTTAGGCAACGCCGTTGGTTGGAGCTTATTAAGGATTATGATTTGGAGATTCACTATCACCCGGGGAAGGCAAACTTGGTTGCAGATGCCTTGAGTCGCAAGGAGCATGTTCATTCAGCTGTTGTCGCCCAGCTACCCGATGAGATTGTTGAGGACTTCAGGAGACTTAACCTGGGGATAGTTGCTCATACCGAGGGAGTTACTATTGATGTGGAACCTACTTTAGAGCAAGAGATCCGCAAGGGACAAATTGGTGATGATAAGATAAAAGAGATTAAGGATCTGATTACTGAAGGTCGAGTTCCGGAGTTCACGGAAGATGAGCAGGGCACTGTATGGTTCAAGGACAGGATGTGTGTTCCTGATATTAAAAGCCTTCGAGAGACTATTTTAAAGGAGGCCCATGACTCGGATTATTCTATTCATCCTGGAAGTACCAAGATGTATCAAGATTTGAAACGGAAATATTGGTGGTATGGATTGAAAAGAGATGTAGCTGCACATGTGGCTATGTGTGATGTATGTCAAAGAGTTAAGGCTGAACACCAGAGGCCAGCTGGACTACTGCATCCACTGAAGATACCCGAGTGGAAATGGGAGGAGATTGGTATGGATTTCATTACTGGATTGCCTCGCACCCAGAAAGGATATGATTCTATATGGGTGATTGTGGATAGATTGACTAAAGTGGCTCACTTTATTCCTGTGAAGACTACTTATAGAGGTTCTCAGCTAGCAGAGTTATATATGGCTCGGATTGTGTGTTTACATGGAGTACCAAAGAAGATCGTGTCTGATCGAGGTTCGCAGTTTACCTCAAGATTTTGGAGAAGCTTTCATGAGAACATGAGCACGAAGTTGAATTTCAGTACGGCTTATCACCCTCAGACTGATGGACAGACTGAAAGGACTAACCAAGTATTGGAAGATATGTTGAGAGCATGTGCCCTTCAGCATGGAGGAAGTTGGGATAAGAGTCTGCCTTATGCTGAGTTCTCGTATAATAATAGTTACCAGGCCAGTCTGAAGATGTCACCTTTTGAAGCTTTATATGGGAGGAAGTGCAGGACTCCTTTGTATTGGGATCAGACTGGAGAAAGACAGTTCTTTGGGCCTGAATTGATTCAAGAAGCAGAGGAACAAGTTCGTATAATTCGAGAGAATTTGAGAGTGGCTCAAACCAGGCAAAAGAGTTATGCTGATAACAGACGAAGACCACTGGAATTTGAAGAAGGAGATTATGTGTATCTCAAGGTGTCACCACTTCGTGGAATGAGGAGATTTAAAGTTAAGGGCAAATTATCCCCTCGCTACATTGGACCATTCTTGATCTTTAGAAGAGTTGGGGAGATGGCATACCAACTTGAGTTACCTGCTAGTCTATCAGATGTGCATAATGTGTTTCACGTATCTCAACTGAAGAAGTGTCTCCGTGTTCCTGAGGAACAGTTACCCATGGAAGAGCTCAGTGTTCAAGGTGATTTGACTTACACGGAGTACCCGATCAGGATTTTGGATACATTGACTCGAGTTACAAGGAATAAGGTGATAAAGATGTGCAAAGTTCAATGGAGTCACCACAGTGAAGATGAAGCAACTTGGGAAAGAGAAGAAGAGCTTCGTATAGATTTTCCCCACCTTTTCTCTAGTTCTTCTTAAATCTCGAGGACGAGATTATTTTTTAAGGGGGGTAGGATTTGTAACACCCACTTTGTAATTGCTAGGAATAAAATCAATAGAGAAACATTTTCTCTTTATGTGAGTTTGATCTTTATTCATCATCATATGAGAACACCATGTCCAAGAACAAATAATGAAAAGATATGCTACTAAATTGTTGCATCATGCTGGATATTTTATTTTTGTGTGCATTGTGTGACAAGAAAAATATTAAATATCCAAATGAGAAATTAAATCCTAAAATAATCCTAGGATTAAGAAAAGAGAAAAAGAAAAGATTATACAAATTAGAGGAAAGTAAATGTATGAAAGAATACATTTTGTCCCCCACTAATATTTTAATTTAAGTGTTTAACCCAGTTAAGAAGATCCCAAACAAGTTTGAATTCAAATTGGGATTTAAATTTGAAAATAGGAAATAAAACAGAAAAAGAAAAAAAGAAAAGAGGACATACCTGGGCCCCTGGCGCCATTTCGGCCCAATATACAAACCCACCCGCGCAGCCCAAACCTCCTTCCTCCTCCTCGCGCGCGCGTCCGCAGTAGATACTGACTGGTGGGCCCACGTTCTCAGCCTCAGGTCTACCGCGCGGCTAACGCTCTGTCTGGCTGACTGTTGGGGCCTACTTGTCATCCCCTTCGCCCTCGCCGTCAACGGACTCCGCGCGCGTGGGAGCTCCTACCAAACTCTGCGCAAAACCGGCCGGGGAAGGCGCTGGGAATCGGTCAGCTCCGTTCGACGGACTCAATCGCGCCCGTGCGACCCTCTCGGGCGCCCAGATAAAACGTGGCCGCCGTTTTTATTCCAGGTCATACGATCCAAAAATTAACACCGCTCGGCTGCGGCAAAGATAGGTGAGAGAGAGGAAGACGGGAGGAGGGAGCTAGCCCGGGACTTGGAAGACCCGGCCGTAGCTTCGCTGTGTGTCTGCCGTCGGCGGGGAAGAAGCTCTGTGGGCTTTGAGCGCCGCCAAGAGTATTTCCGTAACCTGCCGCTACACCAAATTCGTGTGCCGCCGTCGTCCGTGGAGCTCGGCGCTAAATTGGAGCCTTGCGGGAGGCCAGGAGGCTTCGCCCGGGTCTCTGGTTCGCGTTGGTGGCGAATACGGGGCAGGAGGGTGACCGGAGCGCGCCCAATTTGTCTTCGCCGTCGTGTATTTGCGCTTCACCGTGGACCGACCGAAACACCGCCGGATTCGATGTAAGGACCCACTCCCCATCATCGCCCCCTTCCCAATTCCATTTTGCGCTTAGTATGCCCAGAAATGGTGCACCGTAGGGATGAGATTGACCAACGCCGGCGAGGGCTTCGCCGCTGGCAGCAAACGCGCCGCCGTGTGTAGCTCGTTTGGGGAAGAAGTCGCTCGGCCGTTGGATGGACAGCGAGCGGTCGAGATTAGGCCATGGGATACCCCTTCGCTCGATCGCACAGAGGCCGTTGATGCGTGATCCAGTGGCGCGGAGTGGATCCGCGACTCATTAAATCTGGGCCGTGGGTTTAGGATCCAACGACTGTCGTCGCATACCGATTCATTAAGTCTGAGATCTAATCTGAGCCATCCAAATCGGATCCAACGGCTCATCTCCACCGATACCCCTTCGGCCTGGGTATTTTTCTAAAGAGCCCTCGGGTTTTAAGGAAATCAACCCGCCGTCCACAAATCCTGTGCGCTGGGTCTCTGTAGTTTTACCCCGAGCCCCCTGGGTTTTCCAGGAATTGACGCCCAGTCCAGAGATCATTTAAATTGAATAAATGAAATAGAAAATGGATTTTTAATAGGAAAATAATTGCTAGAACTTTATAAATTCATAGAAAATTCATACTAACTCCAAATTCATCCATTCCAGTTGCTAAAATTTTGTAATTTTATTCTCTAGCTCTTAGTGTCTCTGTTTTGGCATAAAAACAGTAAGGAATTTATTTATTACTTAATCCTATTTAGAGCACATAAAACCTTTGAAAATGCATAACTTAAAATCTGTAACTCAGAAAATTATGATTTCTGTTCCTAGGATTTTATTTTAATATGTAGAATAACTCTGTGTATTTTGTTTACATGCTTGGTGTAATGTTAATTTTCCCTATATCCTGTGCTTGTTTGTATTGTGACGAGTAGAAGAGCCCGTTGCTGAGGATCCTGGTGAGCAGCAAGTTGAAGTAGCTGAGCAGGAGCTCATTGAAGGCAAGTTGTGCCCTTGACCACTTTTTACCCAATAATGTTCTTTAATATCACTTATCCATGCATAGGTTAATTTTGATGGGACCCAATAGGTTACCCTAGATTGCTTATCTCATTACCTTGTTTACCCCTGTATCACTTGGGTAGTTTGCTATTGCCTTATATGGTTTTGGGATAATCATTTATTACCTCTATGTTCCAATTCTTGTTGTTATTCTGTTTATGTTCATGTTGTTATCATTAATGTTAATTGGAACATAGAGCTTAACTTGAGAACCACGTGCCACCACAAGGGTGGAATGGGACGCCCTTGGCTGACTAATTAGGAAAGCTAGTGGAAGACTACCTTACCCGAAAGGGGCAAGGGCAGTAGGGGAGAGGTCAGTGCGGGGAGGTCCCTGGTTGATTTTGCTGCGATGGCGGTCAGCCAGGAACCCTTTACTGGATCTTCCCATAAACTGTAGCGGGTTTTCGGAAGCTAGTGGAACTTTGTAAAGGCCTCGTAGTGTTGCCCTGCCGTGCTTCCTAGGTAGAGGTATATGGGATTCATGACCCCTTGGCAGATGGGTAACATGACTTGTGGGTAAAGGGTACAACCTCTGCAGAGTGTAAAACTGGTATACTAGCCGAGCTCACGGTCACGAGTAGCTCAGGACTCTCTGATGTTTAAATTATGGAACTTAAATTCAATTTTGTCATTTGCATTGCATGGGTTTATTATTAATTTTGTTCTATTACTTTACTTATGGTTTGGTATTTACTTACACTTAGTAACTGCTAATAAAATTTTGACCAACTACTTAAAAGCAATGCTCAGCTTTAACCCCTGTCATTGATTAAGCCTTACACATCACATGAACTCACACCTTTGTGAGTTTATGTCCACTGGTTCCCCACAACTTGTTGAGCTATGATCATGTGTGAGCTCACCCTTGCTGTCTCACACCCCCCCCACAGGAGATGATCAGGTGGTTCAGGAGGAGCCGCCTAACACTGAGGAGTTCGATCTGATCTAGGTGGCGTTTCCCAGTCGACATTGGCGCCGACGATCCTTAGTTTGTTTTATCTTTATTACTTCATTTTGTAATAAGTCTTCCGCTATGTAATAAATACTCTGATGTTTTATGACATTTATCTCTATACACTCTGTTATTATATATGTTGTCTTCTTGGCGCATGTATGAGATGCACCTGGCTCTGCTCCTTAAAGCCGGGTGTTACATCCGCTTGATCTTCATCATCATCTTCTTGAGCCTGATCCTCATCTTGAGTTGGTGGAGATGCTTGCATGGAAGATGATGGTTGATCTTGTGCTTGTGGAGGCTCTTCGGATTCCTTAGGACACACATCCCCAATGGACATGTTCCTTAGCGCGACGCATGAAGCCTCTTCATCATCTAGTTCATCAAAATTAACTTGCTCCACTTGAGAGCCATTAGTCTCATCAAACACAATGTCACAAGAAACCTCAACCAATCCAGTGGATTTGGTGAAGATATAACCGGTTGATGGAGTAGCAGGCGGTATTAATCGCCTTGACCCAAAATCGGTCCAAAGTCTTGTACTCATCAAGCATGGTTCTTGCCATGTCCAGTAGAGTTCTATTCTTCCTCTCTACCACACCATTTTGTTGAGGTGTGTAAGGAGAAGAGAATTCATGTTTGATGCCCTCCTCCTCAAGAAATCCTTCAATTTGAGAGTTCTTGAACTCCGTCCCATTATCACTTCTTATCTTTTTGATCCTTAATCCGAACTCATTTTGAGCACGTCTTAAGAATCTCTTTAGGGTCTCTTGGGTTTGAAATTTTTCCTGCAAAAAGAATACCCAAGTGAAGCGAGAATAATCATCCACAATAACTAGACAGTACTTACTCCAATCGATGCACTACACGACGGTTCACTTACAGCGACCTACGGTTGGTTGCTAAAACGACCTTCAGCGACTTACAGTTGGTCGCTAAAAACTTTTAGCGACCCATAAGGATGGTCGCTGTAAGTGCCGTCGCTAAAGGCTTTAGCGACCGACATCTCTTTAGCGACCGACCGTCCGTTGCTAATATTGTATATTTAGCGACCAACTGTGGGTTGTTGTACTATAGATTTAGCAACCAATCGTGAATCGTTATACTATACATTTAGCAACCAACAGAAAGTTGCCCCTAGTTATAGTCGTTAATAATGATAATATACCATTAATTAGCATTCAACAACTGTTATATATACAAAAGCATCACAAATCACCAATTTTTATACACATAATCACATAGATATACAAATTTAATTAGTATTGCACAATGATAGATCCACATCACATAAACCATCAACAAGCACCACAACAAAATCATTCACAAAACCTACACATGTTATTATGTTTTGCACATATTTGCAAACACTTTACAAAATCATTCACAAAAGTACTAACGCTTCAAGTGATTCGCAAAAGCCTTCACAAAAGCACTCCAACTTCTTGTATCCTCTTGTTTTAAGGCACAAGCTTGTAGGGGTTGTGATGTCGCCACTTACTTGATGCTAACAAGACATTTCCTTCACCAAAGCCATCTTCAACACTTCGCCCATAAAAAAGATCAATTATCATTTTCAATTGCATGTCTGCAAAACAAGTGATAATTGCAATAAGTAAATTATAATCTACATTTATATAATCTAGACTACCAAACAGCTACATATAGACATATAGTAGACTACCAAACAGCTTGGTATGCTAGCTGCTGCAGTGAGCCAATGAGGTACAGGATGTTCTATGGTCTAGAACTTCAGTTCATGTTCATCCCATTTTGATTGCCAATTCCAATTTTTTGGCATGAATAATTGATTCTAAATTGCTACATAGAGTGGCATTTGTTTACATCCATGGAATATAAAAAAATACTAAAGTGCCTTTTGTCCACAAGAAACACTATGTTATATGTCATCCCGATCATTTTAAATGTATCCTATTATTTCTATTCATCATTACATCTATTAAGTTGTTTATTTAGTTTATGACTGATAAAAATTTCTACCTTTCAATTATTTAGCCCCCCTTTGATCCACTTATAGATCCGTCAAAGGGTATTGTGAATATTCTGGTAATTAAACTGGCACACCGACATACAACTGAACAGTAACAAAAATAAAAGCGAAATGGTAAGAACACTAAACATGGTACATGACTGAACTGAACATCATGATCCAACAAAAGTAACAATTCGCAATGAAGGATCTTATACATAATTCTGCATATTAGATGACCGAGGCAGTATTAAGCAAGATGTGTAACATAACATAAGCTTATCACTTAATCCATCTCCGTCTCTTTCTGTTGTGGATGAAATCGGATGTTGTTAATGTGAAACAATGGAAAATTGGTGCAGGAAGTTGATCCGTGTGATAAGGAAGCGGTAAGTATACCGGCATAGTTGAGCGTGTACGAGAGGCCATTGCAACCTCGCGCTTTGACGCCGAGACGCAGGAATGGACGCTGCCTGAGGCTGAGGAGCTGCCGGATCAAATGTGAAACCAACAGCAAAATATTAAAAAAATTCGGCAATACATAATCATCTACAAGTAAATGCCTTCTTGGGAAGCTGGTTTTGGCTTACAACTAGGGGTCGTTTTGGGTTTCAAAGCAAACACTTCGTACCAGGCAAACTTGTTGGTATTACTGCTCTCATCGTGCTTGTGAGATGAGTGAGTGATCATTAACTAACAGGAACAAGCTCAAACAAATAAAGACGAGAGAAAATGGCAAGTAAAAAATTACGAGAAAAAATCATCGTGCTTGATTGGCGTATAAAATATTTTTGAGCGTGACTTGCTACTTGAGTAGGTGTTCTTGAGACCACAAAATTACGAGAAATTCCTCGCCAATCCCCTTTCCTGAGCTTTTGTAATCCCAGCAAAAACCTCCGGTGTTCTTCTTCAGTCCAAGGAACACCTGCCAGAGCAACCTTAATCAGCAACATGGCATAGAAAGCCCAAAATGCAGCCATGAAGGCAGGCAGCAATATGTGTAGCTACAAGAAGACATTGAACTGTAATGAATCAACAACAGCGTATTAACAGAGCATGGTAAAAGTTAGCACCGCCACTTTGCTGTTGAACAAGTCATATAGAAAGGGTGCCATTGACAAATAGAAGAATAACCAAACAGCACCAAATCAGAGGAGAGCTAAAAAAGGGCATAATCTGAAGCAGGTGCTAGTTGACTTAAAAAAGGGCACGAAATCAGGTGACCGGCGTTCGTGCTCATCCAGGCGCTGCTCGGCTGCTGTGCTGTGCGCGCTGCGCGGTGCGCCTGTGGCCTGTGCGGGTGTGCGGCGGCGGCCGGGAGCACGGGACTGCGGGGTGTGCGTGTGGCTGGGCGGCTGGCTGTGGGTAGGGTAGCTGTGCTGTGCGGCCAGGACTCCTTAGGTTTACTTGATGGGTCGGCCGATCAAGCAGCCCAACAGGAAGTAGGCCCAAGCCGAATCCGCAATCCGGTACCCGCCCAAATAGTACTCGTATTCTACCCGGGATTTTCGGGTACTGACCGGGTATTAGTGATTCCGTATCCTACCCGTATCCGAGGTTCAATATCCGGGTAGTACCCGTATCCATCCCGACAAATAAAATACCCGTTTCCTTATCCGAAATTTCGTCCTGTTTTCGTACCCGTATCCGATACCCGTTCCGGGTACCCGTCCCGTTTTCATCCCTAAGCGGGGCAGGAACGCGCTCGCGACAACAAACGGCGGCTGCCAGGGAGAGTGGCGCGCCCTAGTTTAGGTGGCGGCCGGTTAGGGTTAGGGGAGTGCGGCTGGACTTTAATGGGCCGATTTGGTTAGGTTTTGTTTTTTTTTGTTTTTTTATTTCCTTTTCTAAATTTGAAATATATTTTTAAATAAACCTAAAATTCATAGTAATTAAACTAAAATTATTTATAAATAAAATATTAATTTTGGGCTAATAATTATTATATTTTTTATTTACTAGGATTTTCATTTAAGAAGAAATGTTATTCGATAACCAAAAATCAATCATGCGCAATAAAAAAATTATTCCAAATACAAATACATAACAAACACTTAAAAGAAAATTCATTACCATAAATATCATTAATAACTAAATGCATTATTTTTATTTTATGATTTTTATGGTGTTACAGTTTTCTTTTCCATAATTCTTTTTTTCTTTTCTACAATTCTTTTTTTTTCTTTACTACAATTTAGCTATCAATGTTTACTTGTTTTAATTAATTTTTAGTCACTAACATCTACAGGTACGTTCAGGCTATAAGATTTGATAGTGATCCTTGCTCTATAGCGACCCACCGCTAGTCCCCGACAACATCTATAGCGACCAACCATAAGTTGTTACATTTCTAGACTTTTAGCGACCAATCGACCGTTGCTACAAAAGGATTTAGCGACTGACCGTCGGTCCCTAACCTTTAGCAACCAACAGTTGGTACCTAATAAGGGTCGCTAAAGATCAACCGTCGTGTAGTGATGCTTATGTAAGCGGTCGAGCCGAATAGGTCCATGTGGTGTAGCTCGAGCGGCCTGTCAGTCATCATTATGTTTTTGTGTGGATGATGGATTCCAACCTGCTTTCCTGCTGGGCATGCGCTACAAATCCTGTCTTTCTCAAAATAAACATTGGTTAGTCCTAAAATGTGCTCTCCCTTTAGAAGTTTATGAAGATTCTTCATTCCAACATGGGCAAGTTGACGATGTCAGAGCCAACCCATGTTAGTCTTAGCAATTAAGCAAGTGTATAGCTTATCTTGATTATCATTAAAATCTACTAAGTAAAGCTGACCATCTAGCACTCCCTTAAAAGCTATTGAATCATCACTTGTTCTAAATACAGTAACACTTATATCAGTAAAAAGACAGTTGTAAACCATTTTGCATAATTGAGATACAGAAAGCAAGTTGTAATCTAAAGAATCTACAAGAAAAACATTGGAAATAGAATGGTCAGGTGATATAGCAATTTTTCCCAAACCTTTGACCAAACCTTAATTTCCATCCCCGAATGTGATAGCTCGTTGGGGATCTTCATTTTTCTCAGAGGAGGAGAACATTCTTTTCTCCCCTGTCATGTGGTTTGTGCACCCGCTATCGATTATCCAACTTGAACCATCGGATGCATAAACCTACAAAACAAGTTTAGACCTTATTCTTAGGTACCCAAACAGTCTTGAGTCCTTTAACGTTAGAAACAAATACCTTGGTGTCGGCGTTTCGAGACCGGGGGGTCCCCGAGCCGACGAGTGAGTGTGCCGCGTGCCCCAGCCCAGATGGGTCGAGCGCGGGGGCGAGCGCGAAGGGGGGAAAGAGCGAGGTCGGTGGCCGGAGCCGGGTCGTGACGAGGGAGACGGAGATCCCGTGGCCTTCGTGTTCGTCCCGCGCCCAGGTCGGGTGCGCTTGCAGTAGGGGGTTACAAGCGTCCGCGCGGGTGAGGGGAGCGAGCGGCCCCAAGAGAGCGCCTGCCCCTGCCCTCGTTCCCGCGAGGCCAACCTTCTCTAAGAAGGCCCTGGTCCTTCCTTTTATAAGCGTAAGGAGAGGACCCAGGTGTACAAAATGGGGGTGTAGCAAGGTGCTACGTGTCTAGCGGGGGAGAGCTAGTGCCCTAAGTACATGCCAAGGTGGCAACCGGAGAGATCTTGGCACCCAGCTGGTGTGGCGTCGTGGCTGTCGGAGGAGTAACGGAGCCTGGTGGAGGGACAGCTGTTGGAACAGCTGTGCTCTTGCTGACGTCTCCCTGCTTCCGTAAGGGAGCCGAGAGCCGCCGTCGTCATGGGCTAGCGGGGCGCCATCATTGCCTATCTGGCGGAGCTGGCCAGATGGGACGTCGGTCTTGTTCTCTGCGACCCAAGTCGGCTCGGGGCAGGGTGATGATGACGCTTCCTGTTGACGTGGCGGACTTGCGTCCTAGGTCGGGCGACGTGGAGGCTCCTCCGAAGCCGAGATCGAGTCTGTCCTGCATGGCTGAGGCCGAGCCCGAGCTCCTGGGTCGGGCGAGGCGGAGGTCGTTCGGCAGAGGCCAGGGCGGAGACCGAGCCCTGGGTCGGGCGAAGCGGAGTTCGTCGTCTTCCGGGGCCTTAGCCCGAGTCCGAGCCCTGGGTCGGGCGGAGCGGAGTTCACCGTCTTCCGGGGCCTTAGCCCAAGTCCGAGCCCTGAGTCGGGCGGAGCGGAGTTCGCCGTCTTCCGGGGCCTTAGCCCGAGTCCGAGCCCTGGGTCGGGCGGAGCGGAGTTCGCCGTCTTCCGGGGCCTTAGCCCGAGTCTGAGCCCTGGGTCGGGTGGAGCCTCCTATGGCGCTTCTGGCAAAGCCTGGTCGCCCGTCGGTCTCACTCTTTGCGTTAAATGCCTCAGTGACTTGGTTGGTTGGCGCGGTGATTTAGTCAGGGTTGCTTCTTAACGAAGGCAAGGCCTCGGGCGAGCCGGAGATGCTTCTGCCGTAAAAAAGGGGGCCTCGGGCGAGACGGAAACATCTCAGGGTCGGCTGCCCTTGCCCGAGGCTAGGCTCGGGCGAGGCGTGATCGAGTCGCTCGTATGGACTGATCCCTGACTTAATCAAACCCATCAGGCCTCTGCAGCTTTATGCTGATGGGGGTTACCAGCTGAGAATTAGGCGTCTTGAGGGTACCCCTAATTATGGTCCCCGACAGTAGCCCCCGAGCCTCGAAGGGAGTGTTAGCACTCGCTTGGAGGCTTTCGTCGCACTTTTTTGCAAGGGGACCAGCCTTTCTCGGTTGCACTTTGTTCCGGTGGGTGCGCGCGAGCGCACCCGCCGGGTGTAGCCCCCGAGGCCTCGGAGGAGTGGTTTCACTCCTTCGAGGTCTTAATGCCTTGCGTAACGCTTCGGCTGGTCTGGCGGTTCCCTCATGCGAACAGGCCGTAGCCCGGGTGCACTGTCGGGGCCCAAGTTCTCGGGCTGGTATGTTGACGCTGTCAACGGTTCGGCCGGAGCCGGGTTTGCGAGAGCAGCCCCCGAGCCTCCGCACAGGGCGAGAGGACGATCAGGGACAGACTCGGCTTTTTTACATACGCCCCTACGTCGCCTTTCCGCAAGGAGGAGGGGGGAGAGCGCCATGTTACCCTCGATGGGCACCGAACATGGTGTCTCCGGTGAGCTGCGATCGGGTAATCCGAGTGGACGTCCGTGCCCCGTTCGTTGGGGGTCGGCTAGGGGCCCGGAGGCACGCCCAAAAGTACCTGCGGGTGATCTGCCGGACCCAGTCCCCTGGCGACGGGGTCCGAGGGCTCGTTGCCTCCCTCCGATGGGATTCCGTTACAGGATCGTTCCCGCTGGTCTCGGAAATGTCCTAGGGTACCTCGGGAGCGCAGCCCGAGCCTTGGTTATGTATCGAACGTACCCCTGGTCATCCCTCGCTCGATGTCTGAGGCGACTGTGAACCCTTCGGAGGGCCAGCCTTCGAACCCCTGATCAGTAATGGGCGCGGAGCCCGAGTAGCCTGAGGCAGTCGTGGAACCTTTCGGGGGGCCGACCTTCGAACCCCTGACCAGTAGTGGGTGTCGGGCCCACGCGATCTGAGGCGGCCGTTGAACCCTTCGGGGGGCCAGCCTTCGAACCCCTGATTAGTAAGGAGGCTCGGAGCCTAGTTCCTTCACGGGGAAGGATCCCTTTGGGGGTATCCCCCTTCCCGGTCCCTGTTGTAAGAGATAGAGAAAGAGGAAAAAGGGAAAAAAGATACGAAATTGAGCGACGTGGCGTACCTCTTTTGGGTGTGGTCGTTTTGGTGAAGGCGAAGCGTTGCCAGCTGCTCCTGCCAGAAACGTCACCTGTCCAGCCGCAGAGTTAATGCGCCGGGGCGAGCGGTTGGCGAGGCTGCCGTTGCGCGTGCGCGAGCCGTTCGAGGAACGGGTCACGGGCGTGTCGTCTTCACACTGTGAGAGGGGGTTGTCTCGCTGCCTCCGGATGGGACGTGAGCCTGGCTGACGGCGTGACCGCTGCTCTCGCGCGCCCGCCACCGTCATTACTGCCGGCCCACTTTTGACCGCGTTTGACCGCTGCGTCGGGCTGGCGCTGCTGGGCCACGCGCTGGGTCGCCTCGAGTCGCGGTATCGGTTCCACAATCGAGGAGGTGCGGTGGTGGCGCAAGTGGTACAGCGGCTTGCATGCAGCATCTGGCGCGCCGGTCGCGTGACGCGTGGGCTTGGGCCTCCGTGCTGGCAGGTCAGGAGTCGGAGAGGCGCGGCCACTTGGCATGGTTGCATGCCGCCCGCATGGCTGCCCGCCCCTTTCGCCCGTCGGTCTGGGCAAAAGTGGAGGGTCACTTGTAACCGCTGGGTGGTTGCGCGTGCCGTGCGCGGCGGTCTGGTTTCTTCTGCTCGGAGCCAATCTTGTATGACATGCGGGACCCAGCCCCCGCGCCACAAGGGAGGGCTTTGGAGGCGTGCTGGAGAAGACTCGGCCCGCGACGGTTGGGGGCGCAAGCAGGGAGAGTTGTCTTTAAAAGGAGGGCGACCCCTTTCGTAAGGCGTCCATGTCTTCTTCCTCCCTTATGCATCGTGTCTTTCCACCTTTCAAGCCCCCCGGATGGGGGAAACCGCTGTCTCCGTGCTTCATCGTCGGAGGACACCACTCCGTGGGAGTGGGTACCTTTCAGCCATCGTTCGGCTTCAAGGATTTTCATCATGCAGCCCGGCTGCACCCCTCCACCGGCGGTCACCCAAGATGGTGACCTCCGGCTTGATGGTGGGGGAAAGCGAGCCGGGCTGCGGCCTCCGCCCCTTCCTCAGCCTCAAGGATTTTCATCACCAGGGCTGAGGAGGGGAGTGGGCCGAGTTGGGGTTGGCAGGATTGACGCCGGAGTAGGTCAGCCGAGGCTTCGGACCAGGCTGGTGCCCTCGGAAGGTGGTTGGCCGAGGCCCCGGAGGTGGCCGGCCGAGCCGCCCGCTCGGGCCGGATCCCGGAGAAGTCCCTGACAGCGATCGCTCGGGTGTGGTGACGACGTCGTCCTTCGGAGTGGAGGCCCTCGGACCGCGTCGCCGTCCGAGGCTAGGTCGGGCTTCGCCGAAGGTGCCGTCGATGCCGAGGGTGTCGCCGCCCCCTTCCAGCGTCAAGACCCGAGCCTGCAGGGTCAAATCGTCTTGTAGCGTGGGCCTTGTGCGGCCGTCGAGGCCAGAACACACACCCTTGCTGCGTTGTAAAGCTGCGTCTCTTTTCCTCTTGTTTCGAGTATCTGGACTTTTTGTCGGTAACAGGGACGTTAGTGCGAGCGAGAGTTGCTTCTCGCGGAAGGTGATGAGTGAGGTATCCGTATCCCGGAGGCGTGGGAGTCCCTCGGCTCGGTCGGCCTCGCCGCTTACGCGTACTTTCACCCGTCCATGAGGCCCTGTCACCGACTCGGTCGAGAAGGCTCGAAGGATCGCTTCGACAGAAGGGCTTCCGAACGTAGAGACTTGTTCGATCCGCGGAGTCACCTTATCCGAACGCGAGTTACTTATCGCAGAAGGTGATGAGTGAGGTATCCGTATCCCGGAGGCGTAGGAGTCCCTCGGCTCGGTCAGCCTTGACTGCTTACGTGTACCCCGTCGTTTCCAGGACCCACTTTTCGAAGTAGTCAAAAAGCACGAAAGATGTTCTGGTAAAAGAGATTTTCTTTTCGAGGAAAATTTTGACGCAGAGGGGGTTTCCCCCCTTTTAGCCCCCGAGGGAGGGTCGGGCCTTGCCGAGGCGAGGCCGACCCTTCCTTGTTGACTAAACTTCGCGTGGGTGCGAGGTATATGAACAACTTGGAAACATCTTAAGGGTAGAAGCGACGTAGCTGTTGGATGTTCCAAGCGTTGCCGTAGACCTCGCCTTGACTGTTGGCCAGCTTGTACGTTCCAGGCTTCAGAACTTTGGCGATGACGAATGGCCCCTCCCAGGGGGGCGTGAGCTTGTGCCTCCCTCGGGCGTCTTGCCGCAGCCGAAGCACCAGGTCGCCCACCTGGAGGTCTCGGGGTCGGACCCCTCGGGCGTGGTAGCGTCGCAGGGACTGCTGATACCGCGCCGAGTGTAGTAAGGCCTTGTCCCGAGCCTCTTCCAGCTGGTCCAGCGAGTCTTCTCGGCTAGCTTGGTTGCTTTGATCGTCGTAGGCTCTCGTCCTCGGGGAGCCGTATTCCAGGTCCGTGGGTAAGACGGCCTCGGCCCCGTAGACCAGGAAGAACGGCGTAAAACCCGTGGCTCGGCTCGGCGTCGTCCTCAGGCTCCAGACCACCGAGGGGTGTTCCTTCATCCACCGCTTGCCGAACTTGTTGAGGTCGTTGTAAATCCGAGGCTTGAGCCCTTGTAGAATCATGCCATTGGCGCGCTCTACTTGCCCATTCGACATGGGATGAGCTACGGCGGCCCAGTCTACCCGGATGTTGTGATCCTCGCAAAAATCCAAGAATTTTTTGCCGGTGAACTGGGTGCCATTGTCGGTGATGATGGAGTTCGGGATCCCGAAGCGATGGATGATGTTGGTGAAGAACGCCACCGCCTGCTCGGACCTGATGCTGTTCAGGGGTCGGACCTCGATCCACTTGGAGAATTTGTCGACGGCGACCAGCAGGTGCGTGTAGCCCCCGGGCGCCTTCTGCAGAGGGCTGACGAGGTCCAGACCCCACACAGCAAAGGGCCAGGTGATGGGTATCGTCTGCAGAGCCTGAGCAGGCAGGTGGGTCTGTTTCGCATAGAATTGGCACCCTTCGCAGGCGCGGACAATTCTAGTGGCGTCAGCCACCGCCGTCGGCCAGTAGAAGCCTTGGCGGAAAGCGTTCCCGACGAGGGTTCGAGGTGCTGCATGATGGCCGCAAGCCCCCGAGTGTATTTCCTGCAGGAGTTCCTAGCCTTCGGCGATAGAGATGCATTGCTGGAGGATGCCCGAGGGACTCCGGTGGTAGAGCTCCTTCTCATCGCCCATCAAGACGAACGACTTGGCGCGTCGCGCTACCCGCCGAGCCTCGACTCGGTCGAGGGGCAGTTCTCCTTGGCGGAGATATTGCAGGTACGGGGTCTGCCAATCTTGATCTGGCGTGACCCCGCTCCGCTCCTCCTCGATGCGTAGTGCTTCGCCCTCGGGGGCCGAGGGCTCCTCGGGCTGAACCGAGGATGGCTCGGGCTGGGCCGAGGTCACCTCGGACGGGGCCGAAGGCGTCTTGGGCTCGGGCGTGTCGCCGATCTTGACGGAGGGTTGGTGCAGATCCCGGGAGAAGACGTCCGGGGGAACCGTCGTTCGCCCCGAGGCTATCTTTGCCAGCTCGTCCGCGGTCTCGTTGTAGCGCCGGGCGATGTGGTTAAGCTCGAGCCCGTAGAACTTGTCTTCTAGGCATCGAACCTCATCACAATAGGCCTCCATCTTCGGGTCGCGGCAGTGGGAGTTCTTCATGACTTGGTCGATGACGAGCTGCGAGTCGCCGCGAGCATCGAGGCGTCGGATCCCTAGCTCGATGGCGATTCGCAATCCGTTGATCAGAGCCTCGTACTCAGCCACATTGTTGGACGCCGGGAAATGGAGGCGGAGCACGTAGCGCAGGTGTTTCCCGAGGGGCGAGACGAAGAGCAGGCCCGCGCCGGCTCCCGTCTTCATCAGCGACCCGTCGAAAAACATGGTCCAGAGCTCCGGTTGGATCGGAGCCGTTGGCAACTGGGTGTCGACCCATTCGGCTACGAAGTCCGCCAGTACCTGGGACTTGATGGCCTTCCGAGGGGCGAACGAGATTGTCTCGCCCATGATTTCCACTGCCCACTTTGCGATCCGTCCCGAGGCTTCTCGGCACTGGATGATCTCCCCCAGGGGGAAGGATGACACCACAGTCACCGGATGAGATTCGAAGTAATGTCGTAGCTTTCGCCTCGTCAGGATCACTGCATACAGCAGCTTCTGGACTTGTGGGTAGCGGATCTTGGTCTCGGACAGCACCTCGCTGACGAAGTAAATTGGCCTCTGAATGGGCAAAGCATGCCCCTCTTCCTGCCTTTCGACCACGATCGCGGCGCTGACCACCTGAGTGGTTGCGGCGACGTAGACCAAAAGGGCTTCTCCATCAGCTGGGGGTACCAAGACGGGCGCCTGGGTGAGGAGCGCCTTCAGGTTCCCGAGGGCTTCCTCGGCCTCGGGAGTCCAAGTGAAGCACTCGGCCTTCCTTAAGAGACGGTACAGGGGCAGGCCTCTTTCGCCGAGGCGCGAGATGAAACGGCTCAAGGCCGCGAGACATCCCATGACCCTCTGTACGCCTTTTAAGTCCTTGATGGGCCCCATACTGGTGATGGCTGCGATCTTCTCCGGGTTGGCTTCGATGCCCCGCTCGGAGACGATGAATCCCAGGAGCATGCCTCGGGGCACCCCGAAGACGCACTTCTCGGGATTGAGCTTGACGCCCTTTGCCTTGAGACACCGGAATGTCACTTCAAGGTCGGAGAGAAGGTCGGAGGCTTTCTTTGTCTTGACCACGATGTCATCGACGTAGGCCTCGACCGTGCGACCGATGTGTTCGCCGAACACATGGTTCATGCACCGCTGGTACGTTGCACCCGCGTTCCTCAAACCGAACGGCATGGTGACATAACAGTACATGCCGAAGGGCGTGATGAAAGAAGTCGCGAGCTGGTCGGACTCTTTCATCTTGATTTGATGATACCCTGAGTAGGCATCGAGGAAAGACAGCGTTTCGCACCCAGCAGTGGAGTCCACGATTTGATCGATGCGAGGTAGAGGGTAGGGGACCTTCGGACACGCTTTGTTGAGACCAGTGTAGTCTACACACATCCGCCATTTCCCCCCTTTCTTCCTCACAAGTACAGGGTTGGCAAGCCATTCGGGATGGAATACCTCTTTGATGAACCCTGCTGCCATCAGCTTGTGGATCTCCTCGCCTATCACCCTGCGCCTTTCCTCGTCGAATCGGCGCAGGGGTTGTCTGACTGGTCGGGCCCCGGCCCGAATATCCAGCGAGTGCTCGGCGACATCCCTCGGTATGCCGGGCATGTCCGAGGGACTCCACGCAAAAACGTCGGCGTTTGCGCGGAGGAAGTCGACGAGCACTGCTTCCTATTTGGGGTCGAGCCCGGAACCAATCCGGATCTGCTTGGAGGTGTCACCACTGGGGTCGAGAGGGACGGCCTTAACCGTCTCCGCTGGCTCAAAGTTGCTGGCGTGTCGCTTCACGTCCGGCACCTCTCGGGAGAGGCTTTCCAGGTCGGCGATGAGGGCCTCGGACTCGGCGAGGGCCTCGGCGTACTCCACGCACTCCACATCGCATTCGAATGCGTGTTTGTACGTGGGGCCGACGGTGATGACCCCATTGGGGCCCGGCATCTTGAGCTTCAGGTAGGTGTAGTTGGGGATGGCCATGAACTTCGCGTAGCATGGCCTTCCCAACACCGCATGGTAGGTTCCTCGGAACCCGACCACCTCGAACGTCAAAGTCTCCCTTCGGAAGTTGGAGGGTGTTCCGAAGTAGACAGGAAGGTCGAGCTGTCCGAGGGGCTGGACGCGCTTCCCAGGAATGATCCCGTGGAAGGGCGCAGCGCCGGCTCGGACGGATGACAGATCGACGCGCAGGAGCCTGAGGGTCTCGGCGTAGATGATATTGAGGCAGCTGCCCCCATCCATCAGGACCTTGGTGAGCCTGACGTCGCCGACGACGGGGTCGACGACGAGCGGGTACTTCCCCGGGCTCGGCACGTGGTCGGGGTGGTCGTCCTGGTCGAAGGTGATGGGCTTGTCGGACCAGTCTAGGTAGACTGGTGCCGCCACCTTCACCGAGCAGACCTCCCGACGCTCTTGCTTACAATGCCGAGCCGAGGCATTCGCCGCATGCCCCCCGTAGATCATGAAGCAGTCGCGGACCTCGGGGAACTCTCCTGCTTGGTGATCTTCCTTTTTGTCGTCGTCGCGGGCCCTGCCACCCTCTGCGGGTGGCCCGGCCCGGTGGAAGTGGCGCCGAAGCATGACGCACTCCTCGAGGGTGTGCTTGACGGGCCCCTGATGGTAGGGGCACGTCTCCTTGAGTGCCTTGTCGAAGAGGTTGGCGCCTCCGGGGGGCTTCCGAGGGTTCTTGTGTTCGGCGGCGGCAACAAGGTCCGTGCCGGCGGCGTCGCGTTTCGCTTGCGACTTCCTCCTGCCTTTCTTCTTGGCGCCGAGCGGAATAGACGCCTCGGGAGCATCTTCCGACGGGCGGCCCTGGGGCTGCTTGTCCTTTCGGAAGATGGCCTCGACCGCCTCCTGACCAGAGGCGAACTTGGTGGCGATGTCCATCAGCTCGCTCGCCCTGGTGGGGGTCTTGCGACCCAACTTGCTCACCAGGTCACGGCAGGTGGTGCCGGCAAGGAACGCGCCGATGACATCGGAGTCGGTGATGTTAGGCAGCTCGGTGCGCTGCTTCGAGAATCGCCGGATGTAGTCCCGAAGAGACTCTCCCGGCTGTTGCCGGCAGCTTCGGAGGTCCCAGGAATTCCCGGGGCGCACGTATGTGCCCTAGAAGTTGCCGGCGAAAGCTTGGACCAGATCCTCCCAGTTGGAAATCTGCCCTGGAGGCAGGTGCTCCAACCAAGCACGAGCAGCGTCGGAGAGGAACAGGGGGAGGTTGCGGATGATGAGGTTGTCGTCGTCCGTTCCTCCCAGTTGGCAGGCCAGGCGGTAGTCCGCGAGCCACAATTCCGGCCTCGTTTCCCCCCGAGTACTTTGTGATAGTAGTCGGGGGTCGGAATCGGGTCGGGAACGGCGCCCGCCGAATGGCTCGGCTGAAGACCTGCGGACCGGGTGGTTCGGGCGAGGGACTCCGATCCTCCCCGCTGTCGTAGCGTCCCCCACGCCTGGGGTGATAGCCTCGGCGCACCCTTTCGTCGAGGCGAGCCCGACGGTCGTGATGAGGGTGCTCGTCGCCGAGGTGGCCCGGGGCCGCAGGCGCGGTGTTGCGCGTGCGCCCGGTATAGACCGAGGCTTCCCGCGTGAGTCGGGAAGTCGCGGCACGAGGTTCCGAGGGGTACCCCTGCCTTCGGGAGGCAGAGCTCTCGGCCCGTCGGGCCGCAGCGCCTTCCAGGAGATGCTTGAGCTCTCCCTGGATTCGCCGACCCTCGGTGGTTGATGACTCCGGCATCGCGCGGAGGAGCATCGCTGCGGCTGCCAGGTCCTGACCGGTTCCGCCGGATGCGGGTGGCGGTCTGCCCCTGGCATCGTTGGCGATGCGGTGTTGGAGACCCTGGGGCTGGTGACGTATTTCTCCGGCCGGGGGCTGGCCCGCCCATACCTGCCCGACGTCCCGGCGGATTGCCTCGAGCGCTCCTGCTCCCTCATCGAGCCCGGCCTACGCCCCGCGGACTTGCTCGAGCTGTGGGTCGTGACCCCCCGCCGGAACGGGGACCACAGCTAGCTCCCGCGGGATGTCGGCGCGAGGCGCTGGCCTAGGGGGATCACCATCCTCCGGCATGCCGAGACAGTTGCCTCCGGAGGGATCCCCTAGCTCGACGTGGAAACATTCGCGGCTCGGGCCGCAGTCCTCGTCGTCAAGGCTGCGGCTGTCGTCGGAACAGTCGGAGAGGCAGTAGTCGCATGCGGTCATGAAGTCCCGCATGGCACTGGGGTTGCCAGATCCAGAGAAATCCCAGCAGATGCTGGGGTCGTCATCTTCCTCGGACCCAGAGGGCCCGTAGGTCGAGACGCCCGTCAATCAGTCCCAAGGCGATCGCACATAAAACCCCAGAGGGGTTGCACTCGCCTCAACGTGAGTGCCCGCCAGGACGAGGTCGCTAGGCGGGTTGAGGTCGAGTCGAAATGACGAAGGATGGGAAGCAGTCGGTACCTTTTGGTCGAAGAAGAGCGACGAAGTCACGTCGGGGGCTGATCGCGCCGTCGTCTTGGGTACGAGGGCGACGTCCTGCAGGCCCTTCGTGAGCGCGCTGGCGTCGTCCGCCTGCCCGGGGTCGACGTGTTGCGGGGGGATGGCACTCGCCTTCGCCTCGAACGCGAGGGTGACGCCTAGCGTGTCCTCCATTGGGGCACTGGGGATGTCGATTTGCTCGACAACCGTCGGAGCGCAGCCTCCCGCTCGGCCCTGGTTGCCCCGCCTCCTCCTCCGATGGCGAGGGAGAGGATGGGCGAGCTCGAATGTTGTTCTTCCCCCACGCGGGAAAGATGTCGTCGGTTCCGCCGCCGGCGGGCGGACTGTCGACCGCCATTGTCGCCGCCGCACGGCGGTGGAAGGAGTACCATGTCGTAGCCGCTGTCGAGATACATGAACTCGAGGCTCCCGAAATGGAGCACCGTCCCGGGTTGGAGAGGTCGTTGGAGACTGCCCATCTGGAGCTTGACGGGAAACTGCTCGTCAACACGCAGCGTGCCCCTACCTGGCGCGCCAACTGTCGGCGTTTCGAGACCGGGGGGTCCCCGAGCCGACGAGTGAGTGTGCCGCGTGCCCCAGCCCAGATGGGTCGAGCGCGGGGGCGAGCGCGAAGGGGGGAAAGAGCGAGGTCGGTGGCCGGAGCCGGGTCGTGACGAGGGAGACGGAGATCCCGCGGCCTTCGTGTTCGTCCCGCGCCCAGGTCGGGTGCGCTTGCAGTAGGGGGTTACAAGCGTCCGCGCGGGTGAGGGGAGCGAGCGGCCCCAAGAGAGCGCCTGCCCCTGCCCTCGTTCCCGCGAGGCCAACCTTCTCTAAGAAGGCCCTGGTCCTTCCTTTTATAAGCGTAAGGAGAGGACCCAGGTGTACAAAATGGGGGTGTAGCAAGGTGCTACGTGTCTAGCGGGGGAGAGCTAGTGCCCTAAGTACATGCCAAGGTGGCAACCGGAGAGATCTTGGCACCCAGCTGGTGTGGCGTCGTGGCTGTCGGAGGAGTAACGGAGCCTGGTGGAGGGACAGCTGTTGGAACAGCTGTGCTCTTGCTGACGTCTCCCTGCTTCCGTAAGGGAGCCGAGAGCCGCCGTCGTCATGGGCTAGCGGGGCGCCATCATTGCCTATCTGGCGGAGCTGGCCAGATGGGACGCCGGTCTTGTTCTCTGCGACCCAAGTCGGCTCGGGGCAGGGTGATGATGACGCTTCCTGTTGACGTGGCGGACTTGCGTCCTAGGTCGGGCGACGTGGAGGCTCCTCCGAAGCCGAGGTCGAGTCTGTCCTGCATGGCTGAGGCCGAGCCCGAGCTCCTGGGTCGGGCGAGGCGGAGGTCGTTCGGCAGAGGACAGGGCGGAGACCGAGCCCTAGGTCGGGCGAAGCGGAGTTCGTCGTGTTCCGGGGCCTTAGCCCGAGTCCGAGCCCTGGGTCGGGCGGAGCGGAGTTCGCCGTCTTCCGGGGCCTTAGCCCGAGTCCGAGCCCTGAGTCGGGCGGAGCGGAGTTCGCCGTCTTCCAGGGCCTTAGCCCGAGTCTGAGCCCTGGGTCGGGCGGAGCGGAGTTCACCGTCTTCTGGGGCCTTAGCCCGAGTCCGAGCCCTGGGTCGGGCGGAGCGGAGTTCGCCGTCTTCCGGGGCCTTAGCCCGAGTCCGAGCCCTGGGTCGGGCGGAGCCTCCTATGGCGCTTCTGGCAAAGCCTGGTCGCCCGTCGGTCTCACTCTTTGCGTTAAATGCCTCAGTGACTTGGTCGGTTGGCGCGGTGATTTAGTCAGGGTTGCTTCTTAACGAAGGCAAGGCCTCGGGCGAGCCGGAGATGCTTCTGCCGTAAAAAAGGGGGCCTCGGGCGAGACGGAAACATCTCAGGGTCGGCTGCCCTTGCCCGAGGCTAGGCTCGGGCGAGGCGTGATCGAGTCGCTCGTATGGACTGATCCCTGACTTAATCAAACCCATCAGGCCTCTGCAGCTTTATGCTGATGGGGGTTACCAGCTGAGAATTAGGCGTCTTGAGGGTACCCCTAATTATGGTCCCCGACACTTGGGTACCCAAACACAAGTCTTTGGACTCTTGTGCTTGCCCTCAACATATTTGGCAACTATTTTGCCTGATTTGTTAGTAAGCACATATGAAGCATCAAAAGTCTTAAATGAAATGTTATGATCATTTGATGCAGTAGGAATTTTCTTCTCAGACATTTTAACATGAGTGGTATGCCTAGAGCTACAAGTCTCATTTTTATACATAAATGCATGGTGAGAAACATTGTGAGGTTTTCTAGCATGAATTTTTCTAATTTTGTGCTCAGGATAGTTTGTAGGATGTAACACCCCAGGTGTTACTGTACGCTTAACGGCGAATATGGACGACTGCCCAAAATATTTCGCGAAGCTCGGACTTTAGTGACCTTAAAAAATGTCGAGTCCGGTGCTGTTTAGATTGGGTATGAGCATGAATGCGACTTTGAAAAAATAGCTCGAGTTTGGTGTCGTATTCATTTCCATAATCTAAACAATTAAAAGGGTTTCATGAACTTTTGGATTACCTAATCTCGTTTGCCGGTGAAATTAGAAATGTTTGGATCACGCGCGTAAGTGAATACAAAAATCAGAAAAAACTTCTGATTTTATAAAAAATTTGGAGCCTCGCGCTGACCGAAAAGAACAACGCGCCAGCGCATTAATTGAATTATTTCTCTCAGCATGTGATTCTTGGCGTCAGATCAAATAATCGATAACTGGCGAGAATCATAAAAAAATTAGACGAGACTAAATACAGTCTAAAATACCGAAGCTGAACTCGTTTAATCTGGTCCATTTACATCGTGCCCAGAATAGTGACGAAAATTATCCAAACAAGGTTTAGCCAGAACCGTCTAAACTGTTATTCCTCTGATTTTTTCGTTTCGTGATTCGGAAAATTAAGTGTGTAGCCGTATAGCGTGTGACCCTTTATTCGTCGCTAAAAATCCTAATTCAAAGTATCAGTGTTTTTTTGTAAACAAAAAGAAGAAAACCAATTTTCCCTTGCTGCAAGCGCTCGGCTCTAGAAAAAATCCATTTCTTTTCCATGTACTAATCTCTACTCTGTACGGTTCATAACCTCTCTAGCATTCTCTTGCTATTTTATTCCACGTACTAATCGCTCCTTCCCACGGCTGTCTGTATATTTCCCATGGTCTTATCCAACCACCGCTCATCCGATGATATTTCTGCTCACGTAGCTTCTCTATATCATGCGACGTGCTCAGCCTCTGGTCCTTACCGCCCTCGCTCCAGCAGCTAGCGTCCAGCCGAGCTCCATCAACTAGCTGACATGTTTTGTTAGGGTAGTCATATTAGATTCCACTAATCTTGAGAAGCATGATTGTTGTACTTAGTCATCTGTCGTTGGCCAGTGTATATAAGTACTCTAGATATTTAAGTCACTGAGAAATTAGTTTTACCGAGCGCTATGTTATCTGTTAATGTTGTATTTGTTAGAGTAAATATTGTGATATTTGATATAGTTAAGTGTGTAATTCAAGTTAATTAAGACACATAGTTTAAGGAGATAATTAGATTGTTCCTATACTTATTTTAAGTTGTTGGTATTCAATAATGATGAGTCCAAGTTTTATTAGACTTCCGATGAAATATTTTACTAAGGATGATAGTGCAGATTAAATAATTTATTCTTGCTTGATTTCGGAATTAGATCCAATTAGAGAGGAGGTACATGATTGTTATGCTTGGTGTGCATAGTTTGCTGTTTCGTGATGTTTGCGTTAGATTCGGTTAATTAGAGAAGTGTGATTATTGCGCTTGGTCGTATGTCAATAACTAGTGTTGCCGATGAAGTGTTATGATGCCTCATCATTAAGTACTTAATTTTATACTATGGAGCATCATAATATCTTGTGTTACTCTTCCTTGTTCTCATTCATATGCATTATGTATATCATTTAGGTACATTAATTGATCACATGATGCGGAGGACTAAAGCCGAGTGACCCCGAGTAATGCAAAGAGTCGACTACTCTAAGAAGTAGTGTCGATGGACCAAACTCAAGTGGATGGACTAACTGAATGCCAAGACAAAGGAT
Organism: Zea luxurians; assembly: GCA_029449295.1. Lineage (NCBI taxonomy): Eukaryota > Viridiplantae > Streptophyta > Magnoliopsida > Poales > Poaceae > Zea > Zea luxurians. The sequence continues at coordinate 80,441,402 of JAOPSE010000009.1, forward strand.
GGTCGCCAAGTGGACGTCGTCTAACAAACACTAACATAGTGTTTATTCCAGGCAAGCCCTGGTGCATGCAACCCCTTTCCTTGTGTTTTTAAATGATTTTTACACACTTTAAGTCTAGCGAAATGTGCATTAGGTTTATAAGAATTGCTTGGAAACCCTTTGTTGCATTGGCTACCTTGAAATCCATTCCTGTTATAGATACTTCGTGAAGTATCAAATATGATTTACAAAATTGTTTAGCCTTGCCTAGAGGTAAATCTTGCGGATAGAGGTTGTCCTTTGCGTTAATGCCTAGCTCAGGGGTTATCCTGAGGAAGGATGGCTTCTGCCTGCAAGAATATTTTCATTGGGAACAATGGTGGGATCTTACTGCAAAGTTCCCTATAATGCTCTTTTCATCCTAAGGAACACAAACAATCCTAAGGATGGAAGTACTTAAATCGGGACTTGGGCTAGGAACAGGTGATGTTCTACCCAGGTTGATTAAGGATTATAGCGAATGTAGGCTTGATGATCAAGGACCTTTTAACTAGTCACATGCCTCATCATGGGTAAGCTTTGCCTCGGGCAGACTAATACCAGAATAGGACAACACGCAATGGGAGTGGAGAGATGGCGAGAGTAGCGTGTACCCTTCGTGGCAAGAGGCTGGACGGTGGTGTATCTGTGCTCTCGGTTGACATGAACCCAATCTGGTCTTAAGAACCTCGGTGGCGAGTTGACATATGCAAGGGTTAAGTGCTACATATGTCGTGTGATTGGAGATCCCCAGCTGGGTATTAATCGATTCAGGATCATCGTTACTTCTCGGACATGAAGACTTGGTCACTGCCCTGCAATCTAAGTCATGGATGGAATCATAATGAGCAAAAATCATGCTATATTGATTAATATGATGATGAAATTAGACTAGATGCAAATAAGGTCTATTAATACTTAATCTAGCATTAAAATGTTGAAAGTAAGGACTCATTTTAGTAAGCTTTCTGCAAACTATTATGTTGATTCTTGCTAAAAGCCTTTCCTTGATTCCCAAATCCAGCATATCCTTGAGAGTCTTTTTTCTTAGTCGGGTAAGTCTTGCTGAGTACTTGCGTACTTAGGGTTTTATTCCCATTGTTGCTGCAGGTTATGAGTCACTTTGATTGTGATTGATGCTAAGTGCCGGTGGGCTCGGCCTTCTTATAAGTCTAAATACTTTTTCTATACTTCTTATTGAGGATTGTCACTGAGCTAGCATTTTCAAACTTATAAATAATTTATAACATTTCAAAAGTTTATTCTTTGAACCACTTTTGTAACCACTCCGATAAATATAATGTAAATTTGTTGTAACTTGTAAAATTTGGTAATAAGATTTCCGCTGCAAATTGTTGGTGTGTGATTTGTGTTTACTTAATCTTGCGATCCTGGTTGTAAGTGGTTTATTCGGGGTCCTTGGGGCACTCGGACGGATCCTGTTAAGTTATCTAGTGCAGATGCATAGCCGTCTGAGGTCTTTGAGACAAGGACAGGTGCTTGTGGGCCTAATAACTTGGGAGGTTCTGCCACAGCTGGTATCAGAGCAAGATTAAGTATGTACGGTCACATACGTATTTTCAAAACAAAAGTTTTGGTTTTAGAAAACTTATTTTCAACTAAACACATTGTTTGGATTTGAAAAACTATAATGCTAGCGACATCCTCTGTTAAGCCCTAAATTAAGGACTATCAGGTGGCTTATTTAAAAACCACTAACCCACAACCAGGGGTATTGCATACATGTGTATTGTTATTTTTGAGGCCATTCAGTCTTGAATGGATCGACGCTCAAGGTAAGGTGAGATATGAGAGCATGACCGAACAAACGTTGATCTAGGGGAGAGTATGAAAAGCGCTTGATTATATACATGTTACACATATGTATATATGAAGGCTATGATGTGGAGTAATTACTTTTCTGGGAATTCAGTACCCCATGGGTGTGTATGGGTATACAGACATGGGAATACTGAAAAGGGTAATGTACTTGTAACGACGCACCTACGCTCAGGTAAGAAGGTGAGTTACCATAATGAGTTGCCCTATGGTTAAAGTGTGGCAACGGCGCCTATGCGTGGCTCGACGCTTAATGATGAGCGGGCCTCCATATAGAGATATATGGAGTATAAACTATGATAAACTGTCATGTGTGAACTGCATCATGAGAAACTGGGCTGTGATGGAATTTTCTGCAGGTACACTAACCTCGAAAACGTATGTGTAGCTGATGACTAGCAAAATACCGAGAGAGTCGTAAGTATGCCACCGATATAGAACGCTATTGCCAAATTAGATTGGCAAGAAAATTGTGAGGACACATAGGACGAGCATGCATCCTGATAGTTGCATCATGTTTGTCACCTATACATCCAAAATGCTTTTCTCACCTCTATTCCAGTAACCGGTGATTGTAAACAATGTGGTGTAATGTTGTATTATGGACCCCAATGAAATAGATGTCCTCCATTCTTTAGCTAATATGTTTAGGTGTTATACGTGTTTGCTCTTGTACTTGATGTGTCGATAGAAGATTGATGACTTATTTACCTAAACCCAAAACTAGGCCATGTTCTTATTTAGTGAACCATGACCCAAATTCGAATTTTCCATTATCACTCCATGCCCAAACTCATGCAAATGGATGTTCGGATAATTTCTTTATCCAACGCAAGATGTGCATGGGCTTAAAGCTAGGATCTCGAGTCCGTGTTCTTGCTATTTAATTTGTGACATTTTAGTTGTCATATTTCCATCCTAGATCATGCCCTTGTTCGATTGGCACAAGCTAATGTCCCTTACCCAGTTCCTTGTTTTTAAGGATCGCCATGTTGCTTTTATCAACCCAACCTAGGAAAGTCCTGCCTGATCATCCTCTTTAATTTGATGCCTTTGGTTTCCTCATATCTATCAAAGGCATACCAACTTGATCTTATGATTGTTTTCCCTCCGTATATAATCAGATACTAATCCTTGCCCCTGTAATCTCTGCGATGGGCATAGAAATATTCTTGGGTTGAAATAACAGTCTCCCATCATACTCCCTTCATCAACCAATTTTTGGTTTTGACCATATCGTGTTCACTCCATCGGGCCATGATCTATTTGGCTCTCTACTTGTAACCATTCTTACAAGTGGAGTCTATTTTTGTATATTGCCATCCTTGCTCAGTTTATTTGTGACACGTGAGATTTCTTATTGGTTACGTCTGGTAATGGCGTTATGACTAAAATTGATGATGTCGTGACGAAACCGAGGGCCTCCTGTGGGTGATCAACACATGGTTGCGCTACTTGGCACGCATTGGTATCACAATTAGTAGTCATAATCCATTATGAGACTATGTCGATATGTTATCTCTGCACAAATTGTTCTTACCATGTGAGATTCATTATTGGTGCTAGTTCGATGATGGTGTCCTAGTTAATGACTTATGGTGCCGCGTAAAGCCGAAAGTCTCATGTGACGGCCGACACATGGTAATGTTGTTCGGTACGCTGGTATCGAAGTCTCTGGCTATGATCCATTATGGAACCACACTGACATGTTATCTTCCATAAACTACTTCCTTGAAATGATTTCTATGTTGTTTGTCAAGTGATCAAGCAACATCTATCATCTCTGTTGGATCAAATGAGCATACCACTTTCATGTGTGGTCTCTTTTCTTTTGATCTTGGTAGTGACTACTTATGCGAGTTCCCTTTATGTCCTTTGTGTAAAGGTGAAGCCTTGAAGCTTTTTAGTGTTAGAAGACCGCTGATTAGCTCTCAAAATCGAGATTGCCTTCCCTTGTAGCTAAAATACAGGAGTTTGTTCATTCGCTCTTTTATTTAATCCATGTATTCCTGAACCAAGTCAGTTCATCTTGCATGAAGAAACGGATGAACAACCGGACCAAATGGATTTCTACCCAAATGCATGAACTTTTGCTAGCAAATGTGAACTCTCAACCCTTGGCTTACCGATGGTACTGAGAGGACCTACTCAATGTCATAAGTAGTTCAACAAGTTGGTTTTTACTAACTTGTAACTGCTTTGTGAACAAAGATTGAGTTTAGAGATTGTTTATCAAGTTGTCTAAACTCATTTTGGTTCAACCCATTGTAAGGGAGTACTTGCAAGAATTAAGTCAAGTCGACTAATAACCACCTAATTATCGCTCTAGTCATGCCTCGATCGCCTCACGTGTGCTTTTACAGCATGTGTGATCAAGTCGAGCCATGCCTAGTGCTTGATAAAATGGATTAGACACGAAGTCAATATCTACTGATCCCTTCATTAGTGATTTTTCGAGTCTGTATCATTTTTCTTGGATTTGGATTCCCTGGCTAACCACGAGTTAAGTGTGATGTTATTCGACATCCATCCTCGTCTTATGTGCTAGGAATTGCTATCCATTTGTCTACCGCTCGCTCAACAGACTCAGGTGTCATCAGAAGAAGCAAACTGCACATATGGAACCTTATGTGTTCTTCTGGTAGACATTGTCTCTATTGATGGATATCTCTAAGTTAGCTTAAGGCAACACATGTTATGTTCACTAGAGAAACAACATCCTGAGACACTCGCCTTTGCTTGGAACTGTCTTATGGTTATCGTTGACATGGACAAGGGTTACATGCTTCTCTACTCTTAAAAGTCTTTCGTTCCAAATCACGGGACGAGATTCTTTTAAGGGGGGAGGGCTGTAACACCCCAGGTGTTACTGTACGCTTAACGACGAATATGGACGACTGCCCAAAATATTTCGCGAAGCTCGGAATTTAGTGACCTTAAAAAATACCGAGTCCGGTGCTGTTTAGATTGGGTATGAGCATGAATGCGACTTCGGAAAAATAGCTCGAGTTTGGTGTCGTACTCATTTCCATAATCTAAACAATTAAAAGGGCTTCATGAACTTTTCGATTACCTAATCTCATTTGCCGGCGAAATTGGAAATGTTCGGATCACACACGTAAGTGAATACAAAAATCAGAAAAAAAAACTTCTGATTTTATGAAAAAGTTGGAGCCTCGCGCTGACCGAAAAGAACAATGCGTCAGCGCATTAATTGAATTATTTCTCTCAGCATGTGATTCTTGGCATCAGATCAAATGATCGATAGCTGGCGAGAATCATAAAAAAATTAGACGGGACTAAATACAGTCTAAAATACCGAAGCTGAACTCGTGTTAATCTGGTTCGTTTACATCGTGCCCAGAATAGTCACGAAAATTATCCAAACGAGGTTTAGCCAGAACCGTCTAAACTGTTATTCCTCTGATTTTTTCGTTTCGTGATTCAGAAAATTAAGTGTGTAGTCGTATAGCGCGTGACTCTTTATTCGTCGCTAAAAATCCTAATTCAAAGTATCAGTGATTTTCTGTATACAAAAAGAAGACAATCACTTTTCCCTTGCTGCAAGCGCTCGGCTCTAGAAAAAAATCCATTTCTTTTCCATGTACTAATCTCTACTCTGTACGATTCATAACCTCTCTAGCATTCTCTTGCTATTTTATTCCACGTACTAATCGCTCCTTCACACGGCTGTCTGGATATTTCCCATGGTCTTATCCAACCACCGCTCATCCGATGATATTTCTGCTCACGTAGCTTCTCTATATCATGCGACGTGGTCAGCCTCTGGTCCTTACCACCCTCGCTCCAGCAGCTAGCGTCCAGCCAAACTCCATCCCTGGTCGTGCCTTGCCTGTCGCGCCCACCACTGGTCCATGCTCGCACCCACACGAATCATTTGGAGTTGGCCGGGGCAAACTGGGAAAGAAGCAGCCGAGCAGCTCGCCCTCTCTCCCTCAAGCTCATCTTCCACGGCGCTTGGTCCCTGCTCAGCTCTCACGACGTTTCCATCTCCTCCCCTGCTCGCCATGGCTGGCTCCGAATTTTGCTCGCAAGTTCCCCCAGCGCCATCAGCTTGCCGGTCTCCATTTCAGCGCTCGAGCTCCTCGGCTGGCCGCGACCTCGCCTTCTCCTACTCTAGTTTGTCGGCCTCTGTAACGTCGTCGTCCTTGTTGTACCGTCGTCGAGTCTGGCTGTCGTTCTCCTCCACAACCATGGGCTACATCGTCTCTGTGTCCAGCAAGCTTACCCCACTCTGGCTCCTTTGCGAGCTTGACATCGCCCCAAGCCATGGTCCCTTTCAGCTCGCCGACGTGCCTTGCCGATGCCCCTTCCCTGATCTTCAACAACACCGCACGTGCTCCGGTCTCCAGCAACTCGATCCAACTGTGCATCGCCGCCATCTCTGCTCGGCACTTAAATATTCTGCTTAGTCACGCAGCGTCAACAGCAAGCCATGTGAGGCAGCGTCATCGATCCCTTCATGGTACTCGTCGTCGTCTCCTCATCGCCATGCCGAACGTCTCGGACCCCGTCAGCCTGTCGCTAGAGAAGCACGATACAGTACGATGCCCAATAAGGTGTTCGGTGTTATGCGCGAGCCAGAAGTCGTTGCCGATATCGCGGTCTTCAAGTTGAGTTTATTTTATTGGTGAGTTGATTCTCTACTTCTATTATTTTGTTTTAATGATTGGATGCGTTGGATTAAATTACTGGTGTCATTATATGCTATTTTTATTTAAAAATAGGTTATAAATGTTTATGTAATTTCTGGTAATAATTATTAATTAGACGTTTTATATGTATACGGTAAAGTTTAGGCGGCAATATAATTTAGGCGAGAAGTGCTTTGGTGGTGGATACGAATGACTAGGGTAATTTAATTGATTTAATATTTGCGATGTGCTTGTGATCGCAATTGTGGCGTAGACACATCGTGTAAAGCTCGGGTTTAAATACGGTTTAGGCGAAGGAGATTTTGGTAGACAAGTTGTCGGCGTTTTGACCCCGGGGGTCCCTAAACGGACGAGTAAATTGTCGCTGCGTGTCCCAGCCCAGATGGGTCGACGCGAGACGGAGCACAAGGGGGGAAAACCAGTGAGGGGAAACCGTGGCCTCGTATTGTCTTGGGCCCAGGGTGGATGCGCTTGCAGTAGGGGTTACAAGCGTTCGCGAGGGAGAGAGAGAGGGCGTGAGACTACGCGTCAGCCCGTTCTCCCGCGCGACCACCTTTTCGTACGAGGGCCCTGGACCTTCCTTTTATAGACGTAAGGAGAGGGTCCAGGTGTACAACGGGGGGTGTAGCAGTGTGCTAACGTGTCTAGCAGAGAGGAGCCAGAGCCCTATGTACATGCCGACGTGGCTGTCGGAGAGGTGTTGGAGCCCTGTTCATGTGGCGTCGTGGCCATCGGAGGAGCGCTTGAGCCCTGTAGAAGCACAGCTGTCGGGGTTGTCGGATCCTTGCTGACGTCTCCTTGCTTCCGTAAGGGGCTGAGAACCGCCGTCGTCATGGAGCACGCGGGGTTCCATCATTACTTGTTTTACCGGGGCGAGCCAGATGGGACGCCAGTCTTGTTCCCCGTAGCCTGGGCTAGCTAGGGGTAGGGTAATGATGCCCCCCTTGTGGCGTGGTCGACCCAAGCGAGGTGGTGACTCCTCCGAGGTCGAGGCTGAGTCCGAGCCCGGGGGTCGGGCGAGGCGGAGACCGTCGTCCGAGGTCGAGGTAGAGTCCGAGCCCTGGGGTCGGGCGAGGCGGAGACCGTCGTCCGAGGCGAGGTCGAGTCCGAGCCCTGGGGTCGAGCGAGGCGGAGATCGTCTTCCGGAGTCGAGGTTGAGTCCGAGCCCTGGGGTCGGGCGAGGCAGAGATCGTCTTCCGGAGTCGAGGTTGAGTCCGAGCCCGGGGCTCGGGCGAGGCGGAGACCGTCTTCCGAGTCGAGGTTGAGCCCGAGCCCTATGGTTGGGCGAGGCGGAGACCGTCGTCCGAAGTCGAGGTTGAGTCCGAACCCTGAGGTCGTGCGAGGCGGAGACCATCGTCCGAGGTCGAGGTGGAGTCCGTGCCCTAGGGTCAGGCGAGGCGGAGATTCCTATGGCCCCCGAGGCTGGACTTGGCTGCTGTCAGCCTCAGCCTAGTGGGTGGCACAGCAGTCAGAGCAGCACAGGCGGCGCTATTTTCCTGTCAAGTCAGTCAGTGGAGGGGTGAAGTGACTGCGGTCACTTCGGCCTTGTCGACTGGAAAGCGCGCGTCAGGATAAGGTGTCAGGCGATCCTTGCATTGAATGCTCCTGCGATCCGGTCGACTAGCGAGGCGATCTGGCCAAGGTTGCTTCTCCGTGAAGCCTGCCCGAGCTGGGCCTCGGGTGAGTTGAAGGTGCACCCGTTGCTTGAGGAGACCCTCGGGCGAGGCGCGAATCTGCCTTGGTCTACCATTCCTGCCCGAGGCTAGGCTCAGGTGAGGCGAGATCGTGTCCCTTGAGTGGACGGATCCTTGACCGGAATTGCACCCATCAGGCCTTTCCAGCTTTGTGCTGATGGGGGTTACCAGCTGAGATTAGGAGTCTTGGGGGTACCCCTAATTACGGTCCCCGACAGTAGCCCCGAGCCTCAAAGGGAGTGTGGGTACTCGCTCGGAGGCTTTGTCGCACTTTTTTGCATGGGGACCGGCCTTTCTCGGTTGCATTTTGTTCCGGGGGGTGCGCGCGAGCGCACCCGCCGGGTGTAGCCCCCGAGGCCTCAGAGGAGTGGTTTGACTCCTTCGAGGTCTTAATGCCTTTCGTGATGCCTCGGCCGGTCTGGTTGTCCCTCATGCGAACTGGTCGTTGCCCGGGTGCATAGTCAGGTTCCGAGTTCTCGGGCTGGTATGTTGACGCTGTCAACGGTTTGGCCGGAGCCGGGTTTGCGAGAGCAGCCCCCGAGCCTCTGCATAGGGCGAGAGGACGGTCAAGGGCAGACTCGGCTTTTTTCATACGCCCCTGCGTCGCCTTTCCGCAAGGAGGAGGGGGGAAAGCGCCATGTTGCCCTCGGAGGGCGCCGAACATGGTGTCTCCAGTGAGTTGCTAACGGGTGATTCGAGTGGACGCTCGTGCCCCGTTCGATAAGGGTCGGCTAGTAGCCCAGAGGCGCGCTCCAAAAGTACCTGCAGGTGATTTGCCGGACCCGGTCCCGTTCGATAGGGTCCGAGGGCTCGATGCCTCCCTCTGATGGGATTCCATTACAGAATCGCTCCTGCTGGTCTCGGAAATGTCCTAGGGTACCTTGGGAGCGTAGCCCGAGCCTTGGTTATGTATCGAACGTACCCAGAGTCATCCCTCACTCTGAGTGCTCTGGGGCGACTGTCGAACCCGTCAGGGGGCCAGCCTACGAACCCCTGATCAGTAGTGGGCGCGGAGCCCGAGTGGCCTGAGGCGGCTGTCGAACCCTTCCGAGGGGCCAGCCTTCGAACCTCTGACCAGTAGTGGGCGCGGAGCCCGAGTGCTCTGAGGCGGCTGTCGAACCCTTCCGGGGGGCCAGCCTTCGAACCTCTGATCAGTAGGGGGGCTCGGGGCCCGCTTCCTTCGCGGAGAAGGATCCCTTTCGGAGTGTCCCCCTTTCCCGGTCCCTGTAGCAAGAGAGAGAAAGGGGAAGAAGAAAAGGATACGAAATTGAACGATGTGGCGCACCTTTTTTGACGCGGTCATTATGGCGGAGGTGAAGCGTCGCCCGCTTCGCCTGCCAAAGGTGTCGCCTGCCCTGCCGCAGAGTTAATGCGACGGGACGAGTGGTTCACGGGGCAGCCGTTGTGCATGCGCGAGCCGTTCGAGGAACGGAACACGGGCGCGTCGTCTTCACGCCGTGGGAGAGGGCTCTCTCGCTGTTCCAGGAGGGGACATGAGCCTGCAGACGATTTGACTGCTGCTTCCGCCCGCCTGCCGCCGCCATTACTGCCGGCCCACTTCTGGCCATATCGACCGTCGCGCCTTCTCCCACGGCTGACTGACCCGTGACCGGCGTGCCTGGTTGGCACTGTTGGGTCATGCGCAGGGTTGCCTCGAGTCGCGGCACCGATTCCGTAGTCGAGAAGGCGCGGCGCTGGCGCAAGTGGCACCGCAGTTTTTTTGCACGTAGTAACCGGCGCACCGGTTACATGACGTGTGGGCCTAGGCCTCCATGCTGGATGCATCGAAGTCGAAAGGGTCCGCCCCCTTAGTGCAGTTGTATGCCGCCTGCAAGGCGGTCCGCCCTTTCACCCGCTGGTTTGGGCGAAGACAGAGGAATGCTTGTAACCGCTGGGCGGTCACACGCTCTGCGCGCGGCGGTTTGGCTTCTTCTGTCCTAGGCCGGCTTGCATGACGCGTGGGACCCAGCCCCCGTGTCGTAGGGGGAGGACCTTGGAGCGTGTTGGTGAAGACTTAGTCCGCGATGGCTGAGGACGCAAGTGGGGGAGTCGCCTTTAAAAAGGGATCGACCTTCTGGGCGGTAGCCATGCCTTCGCACTTCCCTCATGCGTCGCGCCCTTCCACCTTCCGAGCCCCCGGATGGGGAGCGCCCGCGTTGTCTTCGTCTTGTTGTGGAAGGAGCGCAACCTTGTGGAGGTTGGTACCTTTCAGCCATCGCTCGGCTTCAAGGATTTTCGTCGTGCGGCCCGGCTGCGTTCCCCCACCAGTGGGCAGTTTGGTGGAGAGAAGCGAGCCGAGCTGCGGCCTCCGCCCTGCCCTCAGCTTCAAGGATTTTCGTCATCCGGGCTGAGGCGGAGGAGCGCACCGAGTGGGGGGTTGCCTCTGCGTGGGCCGGTAACCCTTTTCTTCCCCCATCGTTTGGGGGAGAAAGGCATCCTCCAGCCCCTCGGAGGCTTCCCTCGGCCATGCGTGGGAAGGCGAACTGCTGCTTCCTGGACAGGGTGCAGCGTTCCGTCCTTCGTCCGAGCGGTGGTCGCGCCGCGTACGAGTCGGCCACGTCCAGGTCTTCCTCGCGCCAATAGCCGTGCCAGAGGGTTGCCCAGCACGTCGTACGCCGCAAGGGCGGTGCTCATGTTCTGGGGCGGCCTCGGCGAGGGTGGGAGTGAGGACCTGCCGGTGCGCTTTGGGGCGGTCGGTGCCCGCTGGTGCGGTGTTGGCGGACAGGTGGATGCCGCCGTCGGTGCTGAGGTGGTAGCAGCCGGAGAAGGTTTCTCTGCCGACGAGATTGCCAACTCCGCCTGCACCCCTGGACCTCTGTCCCCCTGGCTTGAATGGCTGGTTCTCGTCCTTTGTGGGCGAGAGCCTTTCTGCCGCAGCGTTTGCCCTAAAGCCGTTGCTGCAGCTATCTTGCCGCTCGGGACGGAGGTCGTTGTCGCTGTTGTCGGAGCGGGCGGCGGTGAGCCGCTTGGATTTCGTCGTCCCGCGGGCCTCCTGGTATGGAGGTTGTTCATACCCGCGGGAACGGAACCGGAGTCCCGTTTGTAATGCCACCTTGAGTGCTGGCGTATGTTCATTGCGGCTGTCGGGGCCTAAACATCTGTGTATTTGGGCGTAAAGCCGTGTTTCTTCCCCATTTCGAGCACCAGGACTCGCCTGTCGGCTAGCTGGACCGCTTAACCAAGTGTGAGTTGCCCTGTGCGGAAGGTGACGAGTGAGGTATCCGTATCCCAGAGGCGTAGGAGTCCCTCGGCTCGGTCGGCCTTGCCGCTCGAGGCTTCTCTTGCTTAGTGAAGGAACCCTCGGCTGCTCTGTGATGAGCCGAAGCCGGAGGCAGCGGTGTCAGCATGGACAAAGGCGGAGTTGGCTGGAGAAGAAACTTCGTCGGCCCAGGAGTAGGGGACTTCCCAGGCTGAGGAGGCATTGCAGTGGCGGCTGGGACCTGGCCAGGTCGTCCACTGGCGGGACCAACCCTGGAGTCAGGCTGCCGAGGCCATGAGCCGGGCTGGTGTCCTTGGGGGACAGCTGGTTGAGGCTACGAAGCGGCCGGTCCGGCCGTCTGCTTGGGCCGGGTTCCTGGAGGAGACCCTAGCGGCGATGGCCCAGGCGCGGTGCTGACATCTTCCTTCGAGGTGGAGATCCTTCGACCGTGTTGCTGTCTGAGGCTGGGTCGGATTCCGCCGAAGGTGGAGTCGATGCCGAGGGTGCTGCTACTCCCCCTACCGATGTCTGAACCTGCAGGAACAGTTTGTCTGTAGTGTGTGTATGTTTTTTATGGCCGCCGAGGCCAAAACATACTGTCGTCGTGTTGTAAAGCTGCGTTTCTTTTCCCCTTGTTTCGAGTATCAGGACTTGTTCGTTGGTAACAGAATCGTTTATCCGAGCGAGAGTTACTTATCGCGGAAGGTGATGAGTGAGGTATCCGTATCCCGGAGGCGTAGGAGTCTCTCGGCTCGGTCGGCCTTGCCGCTTACGTGTACTCTTACTCGTCCGTAGGATTCTGTTATCGATATAGTCTAGATGGCACGAAAAATCGTTTCGGCAGAAAAAGTTTTCGAGTGTTAAGACTTGTTCAGACAGCAGAATCCCTTATCCGAGCGTGAGTTACTTATCGCAAAAGGTGATGAGTGAGGTATCCGTATCCCGGAGGCGTAGGAGTCCCTCGGCTCGGTCGGCCTTGCCTGCTTACGTGTACTCCGTCGTTTTCAAGACTCCACTATCGAAGCAGTCGAAAAGCACGAAAGATGTTCTGGCAGAAAGACTTTTTCCGAGGAAAATTTTGACACAGAGGAGGTTCCCCCCCTTCTAGCCCCTGAGGGAGGGTCGGGCTTTGCCGAGGCAAGGCTGACCCTTCCTTGAAGGTTAGACTTTTCTTGTGTATGTAAACGAGGTACATGAACGACTTGAAAACATCTTAAGGGTAGAAGCGACGTAGCTATCGGATGTTCCAAGCGTTGCTGTAGACCTCGCCTTGACTGTTGGCCAGCTTGTATGTTCCGGGCTTCAGAATCTTGGCGATGATGAACGGCCCTTCCCAGGGAGGCATGAGCTTGTGGCACCCTTGGGCGTCTTGTCGTAGCCGAAGCACCAAGTCGCCCACCTGGAGGTCTCGGGACCGAACCCCTCAGGCGTGGTAGCAACGCATGGACTGCTGATACCGCGCCGAGTGTAGTAAGGCCATGTCCCGAGCCTCTTCCAGCTGGTCCAGTGAGTCTTCTCGGTTTGTCTGGTTGCTTCGGGCGTCGTATGCCCTCGTCCTCGGGGAGCCGTATTCTAAGTCTACGGGCAAGATAGCCTCGGCCCCATAGACTAGAAAAAACGGTGTGAAGCCCGTGGCTCGGCTTGGCGTCATCCTCAGACTCTAGATCACCGAGGGGAGTTCCTTCATCCACCGCCTGCCGAACTTGTTGAGGTTGTTGTAGATCCTCGGCTTGAGTCCTTGCAGAATCATGCCGTTGGCACGCTCTACCTGCCCATTCGTCATGGGGTGAGCTACGGCGGCCCAGTCCACCCGGATGTGGTGGTCTTCGCAGAAGTCCAGGAACTTTCTGCCAGTGAACTGGGTGCCGTTGTTGGTGATGATGGAGTTCGGGGCCCTGAAGCGATGGATGATGTTGGTGAAGAACGCCACCACCTGTTCGGACCTGATGCTATTTAGGGGTTGGACCTCGATCCACTTGGAGAATTTGTTGATGGCGACCAGCACGTGCGTGAAGCCCCCGGGTGCCTTCTGCAAGGGACCGATGAGGTCCAGACCCCACACAACAAACGGCCAGGTGATGAGTATTGTTTGCAAGGCCTGAGCGGGCAGGTGTGTCTGCCTTGCGTAGAATTGACACCCTTGGCAGGTGCGTACAATCCTAGTGGCGTCGGCCATCGCGGTTGGCCAGTAGAAACCTTGTCGGAAGGTGTTTCCCACGAGGGCTCGAGGTGCTGCGTGGTGACCGCAAGCCCCCGAGTGTATTTCTTGCAATAACTCCTAACCTTCGGCGATGGATATGCACCGCTGGGGGATGCCTGAGGGGCTGCGGTGGTAGAGCTCCTTTTCATCACCCAGCAAGACGAACGACTTGGCGCGCCGCGCCAGTCGCCGAGCTTCAGCTCTGTCGAGGGGTAGCTCTCCTAGGTGGAGATATTGCAGGTATGGGGTCTGCCAGTTTCGATTAGGCGTGACCCCATTCCGCTCTTCCTCGACGTGCAGTGCCTCACCCTCGGGGCCGAGGGTGCCTCGGGCGGGGCCAAGGCTGCCTCGGGCTGAGCTGAGAGCGCCTCGGGCTGAGGCGAGGGCGCCTCGGGCTGAGCTAAGGCCTTCTCGAGCTCGGGAGTGTCGTCGGTCTTGGTGGAGGGTTGATTTAGGTCTCGAGAGAAGACGTCCGGAGGAACCGTTGTCCGCCCCGAGGCTATCTTAGCCAGCTCGTCTGCAGTCTCGTTGTATCGTCGAGCGACGTGGTTGAGCTCGAGCCCGTAGAACTTGTCCTCCAGGCGCCGAACCTCATCGCAGTAGGCTTCCATCTTTGGGTCGCGGCAGTGGGAGTTCTTCATGACTTGGTCGACGACAAGCTGCGAGTTGCCACGAGCGTACGAGGCGCCGAACCCCTAGCTCGATGGCGATGCGCAACCCGTTAACCAGAGCCTCATACTCGGCCACGTTGTTGGACGCCGGGAAATGGAGGCGCAGCACGTAGCGGAGGTGCTTCCCGAGGGGTGAGATGAAGAGCAGGCCCGCGTCCGCTCCTGTTTTCATCAGCGACCCATCGAAATACATGGTCCAGAGTTCCGGTTGGATCGGAGCTGCTGGAAGCTAGGTGTCGACCCATTCAGCCACAAAGTCCGCCAAGACTTGGGACTTGATGGCCTTCCGAGGGGCGAACGAGATCGTCTCGCCCATGATCTCCACCGCCCACTTTGCAATCCTACCCGAGGCCTCTCGGCACTGGATGATCTCCCCCAGGGGGAAGGATGACACCACAGTCATCGGATGAGACTCGAAGTAGTGTCGCAACTTTCGCCGTGTCAGAATTACCACGTACAATAGCTTCTGAATTTGCGGGTAGCAGATTTTGGTCTCGGGCAGTACCTCACTGATGAAGTAGACCGGCCTCTGGACGGGCAATGCGTGCCCTTCTGCTCGTCTCTCGACCACGATCGCGGCGCTGACCACCTGAGTGGTAGCGGCAACGTAGATCAAGAGGGCCTCTCCGGCAGCGAGGGGCACCAGGATGGGCGCGCTTGTAAGGAGCGCCTTCAAGTTCCCGAGGGCTTCCTCGGCCTCGGGGGTCCAGGTGAAGCGCTCGGTCTTCCTTAAGAGGCGATACAGGGGCAGGCCTCTTTCGCCGAGACGTGAGATGAAGCGCCTTAGAGCCGCAAGGCATCCCATAACCCTCTATACTCCTTTCAAGTCCTTGATGGGCCCCATGTTGGTGATGGCCGCGATTTTCTCCGGGTTGGCCTTGATGCCCCGCTCGGAGACGATGAACCCCAGGAGCATGCCTCAGGGGACTCCGAAGACACACTTCTCGGGATTGAGTTTTACGCCTTTCGCTTTGAGACACTTGAATGCCGTTTCAAGGTCGGAGAGGAGGTCGGAGGCTTTCCTCGTCTTGACTACGATGTCATCGACATAAGCCTCGACCGTTCGGCCAATGTGTTGTCCGAACACATGGTTCATGCACCTTTGGTATGTCGCACCCGCATTCCTCAAACCAAATGGCATAGTAATGTAGCAGTACATGCCAAAAGGTGTGATGAAAGAAGTCATGAGCTGGTCGGATTCTTTCATCCTGATTTGGTGATACCCTAAGTAGGCATCGAGGAATGACAGGGTTTCGCACCCAGCAGTAGAATCCACGATTTGATCGATGCGAGGCAGGGGGTAGGGAACTTTCGGACATGCTTTGTTTAGACCAGTGTAGTCTACACACATCCGCCATTTGTAACACCCCTGGTGTTACTCTAACTAAAACTTGAGCATGACATCATGAGCATGGGCATTGCATATGTTTGATACACCTAGAGTGCATTCACTAGGCAAAAATTTCAAACAAGTTGTATTGTTTTACAAATAGGACCTTGGTTTAAGGACTTAACCCTAACTAATGGTTAATGGGGTAAAACTTAACTTAAGTTGAGGAAAACCTTAGGGTTTGTGAGAAGAGCCATAAAACAACCTCAAACACTCAGTGGAATCACAATTACACCCCTGGGATATTAAAAACCCTAATTAGAACCCTGGGAAACTCTAAAACTAAACCCTAGGGACCTAAGTGCAAAATTAGTCCACTTTTGGGCTAAAGTGCAAAAACCAAGTCAAATAAGTGTTTCAAGTCTATTGGGTCACAAAAATGTGGACTTGCAAGCAAAACCCTAAGTTTTGGACTAAAGTGCAAAATGGACCTCCCTTGAGTTTTGGTTCTAAGTCTGAAAAAGCAGTGAATGGGCTCAACTTTGGGGCTTTGTAACTTTCAAAGCATAGGGTTTTTGCCCTAGGTCACCACATCAAAGTTGAAGCCTAATCATAGGAGAACAACTTTGCTAAAGGGTGCAAGCATAGTTGTTATGAAAAATTTGGAGAAAAACCCCATCAAAGTTGGGTTGTCAGGCTGGTTGAACTGAGATTCAGTTTAGCAGTGAGCTGACACCAACTTTTAGCTCAGATTCAAGCATGATCCAGTGCTCAAATGTGTTTATGTCCTATAATGGAGTTGTAGCTGGTATGTAGCACTACAACTTTGGTATAGAGACTGAGACCTGTCATCACATGAAATTTGGAGAGAAATAGCCCTAAACTTGCTCGGTCAGTCGCTCTGAACCAGTGTTCTGATGGTACAGTAACCGTATAACTGAAGAAGATCAGGTTTCGTCCTCACCGCCGGTTGCTGCCGCCGTCGATCGACGTTCGCCAAGATTCGCGCTCAACGGTCACCGGATAAGCTTGCCGCGGTAAAGGCCTCATCACCGGTGAGCTGGCCACCACTCCGACGACTTCACCCCCCTGTCTCCCTTCAACTTTGCGGCTGGCGGATTACCTCGCCGTCGACCGCCGCTTCCCGGCCTTATGCCGCGTGTCCAAGCCTTTCACCGTGTCGCCGTGACCTTCTCTAGCCCCTCCATGGCTCACCGGACTTACTGCCACGTCGCAGCCACGTACCGCAAAGCTAGCACGTCTTCCCCGTCTCCGGCCGCCAACGCTTCGTGATCAAATTAAGCGCCACCGCTTCGGGGTCCCATAAATTGCCCCCGCCGTGAGCTTCGCCATATCTTTACGCATCCAGCCACCGTCAATCGGCCCCGATCATCCACCCGAGCGCTCGAATTTCTAATTGCCCCCAAATCGGTTCTCCGCCGTTGTAAGACGAGCTCACCGCGGCCAGCCCTCTACAGGTCCGTTCCTACCCTCTGCGCCCTCGTTTAAGCTTTCCCATGTCTCCGTGATGCTTACCGAAGCATTGGATTG
Organism: Zea luxurians; assembly: GCA_029449295.1. Taxonomy (NCBI): domain Eukaryota; kingdom Viridiplantae; phylum Streptophyta; class Magnoliopsida; order Poales; family Poaceae; genus Zea; species Zea luxurians. The sequence goes on from JAOPSE010000009.1 coordinate 80,458,580, forward strand.
AACTAGACCGGCGCCTATCGCCGGGAACACGCTCATGACGCCGTGGTGCTTACGGCCATCGTGGCCGGAGCTCTATGAGCCACCAACGGTGCAATTACCTTAGGGGAAATGCTCCTTAGGGGTTGAATTTCGTGTATGCCGCTCGGAGAACTCAGCCACTGCCTCAATCGCCCGGCGTAGCTGCTCGCCGGAGCGCGGCCGCGCGGAGCGCCGTCGTGGACTTGGAATTGTGAATTGACCAGACCCGGAGGGCTTTTTCGTAAACGGTCAGCGACTCAGAAAAATAGTGAATGGCCCTGATTCGGTTTAGTTGTTAGGCCGGGGTTCTTTGTGTAAAACGTCCTTCGCGGGCGCCGGCGCGCGCGCGAAACTGCTTGGGCCTGGGCCGGCTGGATCTGAAACGGCCCAGTACTGTTTAAAAGCTTTCCCTTTTCTTTTTCAGTGGAACTTTAAAAATGTGTAGAAAAATGTAGAAAAATCCTAAAATTTTGAGACCAATTTTCCTAGGTTTGTTATTTTTCATAGAATTTATTAAAAATAGTTTCATGATTTTTAGATCAAGTAGGGAATTTTAGGATATTTAAAACAGCCTAAATCAATGGTTCTGGATTTTTAGAAATTAAATAATAAGTCCAAAATTCCCCAAACTTTTTATGTAAGCTTTTCACATTATTTAGAAGCCTTGGGTAGAGTTTGGTTTGATTTGGACCTTGTTTGATCACAAAACCCAAAACCACCCCCCCCCTGCTCCATGAACTCCTTTACTGACTCCGGAAACCCTAAGTTCCCGGACCTCTGTGAAGGAAAGTTGTATTCAAGACATAACTAATAAGTTTATGTTATCTTTACATCCTCATGAGCATTCCATGACATCCATCCTTATGTATGTATATGGTTATATTAGAGCAAGAAGAAGAAGAAGAAGTTATTGAAGAAGGGATACCACCCACCTCTGATCCTCAGGCAGACAGCTGCTTCTATTTTGATATCTGTGGATCCGAGCCTGAACCATCTGATAACAAAGGCAAGCCCCGGTGCATTTGCCACCTTCCTTGATGTTTTTAAAATCTTTCTCACTTGCTTGCTGCATTAGGTGATAGGAGTTGATTGATTAAACAATTTCTGCATTACCTCCCTTGATCTTGATTACCCTCCTTGAAATCCTGTTTTTACAAAAAGGTTTTACTTTGCTTAGTATTGCTTTAGAAAAACAAAAGGATTTGTTTTACAAAAGCTGTTTGGCAAAGTGGGAGGGATGTTTTCAAAACTAAAACTTGATGGTGAATCCGTCAAAGGCCTTGATGGATTCAACATCGGAAAAGATGTACCTCTGCCAGGTACCAAACTTTGGGTTTGAAATGATTAAGTTGAGACCGGGCGGGTGACTTGCACGAGAAGAGAGTCTCGGTGTAGTGTCTCCGTCTGAGTCGATTAAGGACCTTGTCGATGTAGGCCTGCTGACCGAGGACCCTTTAACTGGTCACATGCCTCGTCATGGGTAAGCCTTGCCTCGGGTAGACTAAGGCCGGAATAAGATAACACGAAATGGAAGTGGAGCGGTGGCGAGAGTAGCGTGTACCCTCCGTGGCAAGAGGCTGGACGGTGGTGTATCTGTGCTCTCGGTTTGCGTGAACCTGATCCGGTCTTAAGAACCCCGGTGGCGGGTTGACATATGCAAGGGTTAAGTGCTACATATGTCGTGTGATTGGAGATCCTCAGCTGAGTATAATCGATTCGGATCGCCGTACCTCCGCGGTTATGGAGACTTGGCCACTGACTTACACGTAGCATTCCACTAAAGATGATGGGTTTTTGGTTAAGAAATTGGCTAGTGCAGGACCAGTGATTGAACTAGGGTAGAAAGAACTCTAGTGCAGGTAATTTTACCTAACTTGACAATTAAAATTGGATTTTTAAGGATCCACCTTAGTAAGCATTTCTGCAAAACAGAGTCTTTGACTATTGAGAAGCCTTACCTTGACTCCCATATAACCAGCATACCCTTGAGAGTCTTTTCCTTAGTCGGGTAAGACTTGCTGAGTAATTCCATACTCAGGGTTTATCCCTTTGTTGTTTTTAGGTGGGGAAGTAGCAGACTTCTGCTGCTTCTGTGCTAAGGTGGTTCCCAAGAATGAAAGCCAGGAATGAAGTGCGGGAGGACTCAGTCCTCCACTTAAGATCTTTTGGTTCTAGTCCTTCGGGAGAGGTTGTGTCTCCCTGGTTTGTATAATTAATACTTTTATGCACTCGTTTTTAGAACTGGTCTGTAATAACTTAACTTGAGCTTACTTTGGAAATAAATGTAAGATTATGTAATCGCTTCCGCATACCTTTATCTCCGATGATCTGTAATGTCTGCAAGACGGGTGAAACGTTCCTGGTGAGGTAAGGAAAGATACCGAGCTTGTCAAGTAATTTAGGAACATCTACAGGGTGTCTGATGTCTGTTGGACAAGGACAACTGTAGGTGGGCCTGATTACTTGGGAGGTTCCGTCACAGCTGGTATCGGAGCGTAGCCCTTCTTTGCAGATATTCCAGGGCATCTTCAAAAGATTTCCAAAAGTCTTACCTAAAGATTCTTTTCTCTTCTTACCTAAGTAGTCTGAAGAGTTTATATTAAAGACCAGTTAGGAAGAGTGCAACGTATAGAAGGTTGAATCAACCAAGGTTGATTCTGTATTTATTCATGCATCATGCTAAGAATTTTTACTAATAAATTTCCCCCTTTAGAAGATGCCGCCACGCACGAGGCTAACGGCACGAAAATCAACGGGACCGAGGGGAGTACCCCGGCACCAACTGGCCCCTCGCCAAGAAAGTAGTAGCAGTGGGAGTAACGATCCCATCGGAGACTTGGAAGCCGAAGTAAATCGACTTCAAGCAGTACTACGGCACAGGACCAATGCGTGGATTGCCGACGGAGACAGAATTAATGATTTAAGAAGAGACCTCCGTCACCTGCGGGATCAGCTAGCTGACCGGGACCTAGCACTTGACTGGGCAGTCCAGTCACACATGTTGGTGTGTGCTAAGGAAGCAAGGGCTCAGGCCCGAAATAGAGAGTTAAGCAAAGCTGTCGACGACCTGCAGGTGTACTGCAATACACTCCATGAAGAAGTGCATGTGCTCTACTCGCAACTGCATCCTAGTGAGCCTATACCCCCTTCTGAGGCAGAAGCCGGACCTTCCCACGCCGCGGGACGCGCGTCGGGTGGGGAGCTAGATCTGTTTGAGCCCCCTCCTTCTTTAAGGTTGGTGGACGTCTGGACTCCTACCCCCGACAATGAAGCCGCCAAAAGCGATGGGAAGCAGGACTAGGGGTGTAATAAGAGTAGAGTGGGGTATTGTAGGGAGTAGTGTTATATTAGAGTAGTGTAGTGTATTGTAGGGTGTACGGTTGTATAATAGGTTAAGCTTTTGTAATGTGGGTAATGTATCCGGTTGTGTACTGTCGAGTCTGTACCATTACTTTTTATAGTAATGTAAAACGGAAGGTTTCTTTGGCGCATTATGTTTATTCAAATGTTTTTGCCTCAGATGCCGACCCGTACTCGAGGACAGGATGCAGCTGGAACATCCGGGGGTGGGGATGCTACCCCGAATCCACCTCCCGTTCCACCCACGCTTGCTGAGGCAATCGCTGCCTTGGTAAACGCTACAGCCGATAATACCCGCTTCCTGAGGGAGATGGCGGGCCAGCAACAGCTTCAACAACAAGCAGGACGAGGATTCCAGCAGGGTCCTCGTGAGACTACATATTTGGATTTCTCGGAGACTCGTCCGCCTCTCTTCGTCAAAGCAGAAGATCCGCTTGAGGCCGACGAATGGATCCGGGTCATAGAACAGAAATTTGGCCTTCTTCGCTGCTCAGAAACCCAGAAGCCGTTGTTTGCGGCTCAGCAACTTCGAGGCCCTGCCAGCACTTGGTGGGGAAATTTTGTGGCCATTCAACCGGATAATCATCAAGTTACATGGAACGAGTTCAAAGCAGCATTCCGCGAGCATTATATCCCGGAGGGAGTGTTGCACATGAAGCAGGAAGAGTTTATGAAGTTGAAGCAAGGGGGAGATACTGTTACTCAGTATCTCAACAAGTTCAACCACCTGTCCCAGTACGCAATTGACCAGGTGAACACAGATTTGAAAAAGAAGAATTGTTTTATGAGGGGTCTGAACGACAGGATGCAGCGGAAGATGGCTGCATGTATTGATCTTACTTATGGCAAGGCTGTCAGCACAGCCTTATCCGTGGAGGCCAAATATGCAAATTCTGGGAAAAGCAAGGGATTTAGTGGTGATCGGCCTACGCAGGGCCCGGTTAAGAGGCAACGGTTCATTCTCCGGCCCTCTAACCAGAATCGTTCCAGTGCACCACCTTTCCCGTTCAAGCAGCCTATAATTATTCGGCCTAACAAAGCCCCTACTGCCTCAAGTCAGCCGGGTGCCCCAGGCACTCGATTCCCTGCACTGCCAAGTTCTTCCACTGGATGCTTTAACTGTGGCAAATCTGGGCACTTCATTAAAGATTGTCCCTATCCTCGGCAAAATCAGGCCAATAATCAGCAAGGATCGGGAACTTCAGCTCCAGGCAAGGGGACTACTTCGGGCAGAAATACCAAAAAGACGGGGCGAGTCTATTATACACAAGTGGCTGCCACACCGGAAGGCGAGCCGGTGATGATGGGTATGTTCCCTGTGGCCAACCACCCTGCACTAATTCTTTTTGATTCCGGTGCTTCACATGCCTTTATTAGCAAGACATTTGTGGAGCAACATCATATTCCATGTCATGAATCCAAAGAGGGTTTTAAAATTCATTCACCTGGGGGATATATTTTTACTAAAGAAGTGGCCTATGGTGTGCCAGTAACTATGGCCGAACGGAACTTTCCTGCCAACATGATTGTTCTGAAGGGCCAAGATATAGATGTAATTTTGGGGATGAATTGGTTAACTCAACACAAGGCAGTACTCAACACTGAACTCAGAACCGTCAGGTTGAGTTATAATCAAGAAGAAATTCTCTTGTCTCTCCCCAAGACCAATCCAGTCAAAGCTTCTGGTAGAATCTTTGAAGCCATTGTACCGGAGATCAAGAATATTCCGGTAGTTTGTGAGTTTCCAGATGTGTTTCCGGAAGATTTGCCTGGACTACCCCCAGAAAGAGATGTGGAATTTGTGATTGAGCTAAAGCCCGGTACGGCTCCCATTTCCCGAAGGTCGTACCGTATGCCCCCTAATGAATTAGCAGAATTGAAGGTCCAATTGCAAGATCTGCTGAATAAAGGATTTATCCGGCCAAGCTCGTCTCCTTGGGGTTGTCCCGCCATCTTTGTGAAGAAGAAGGATCAAACCTTGCGAATGTGTGTGGACTATCGGCCCCTAAATGAGGTCACCATTAAGAATAAGTACCCTCTTCCGAGGATCGACATCTTATTTGATCAACTGACTGGGGCGAGGGTATTTTCCAAAATTGATCTCAGGTCGGGCTATCATCAAATCCGTATTCGGCCCGAGGATATACCGAAGACCGCATTCACTACGCGGTATGGATTATTTGAATATCTAGTAATGTCTTTCGGGCTCACCAATGCTCCTGCCCACTTCACCTATTTAATGAACTCGGTGTTCATGCCCGAGTTAGACAAGTTCGTGGTGGTCTTCATCGATGATATTTTGATATATTCTAAAAATGAAGAGGAGCATGCTCAGCACTTACGGATTGTATTGACGCGCCTAAGGGAACATCAGCTTTATGCCAAGTTCAGCAAGTGCGCGTTTTGGCTGGAAGAAATTCAATTTCTGGGGCACGTATTATCAGCCAAGGGAATTGCGGTAGACCCTAGCAAAGTCAAGGATATTCTGGAGTGGAAACCTCCAACGACTGTTCACCAAGTCCGGAGTTTTCTTGGACTAGCAGGATACTATCGCAGATTTATACCTGATTTTTCTAAGCTTGTGAAGCCAATCACAAGTTTATTGAAGAATGATACTAAATTCAATTGGTCTTCTAAATGTAATGAAGCCTTTGAGGAATTGAAGACACTATTGACCACTGCTCCGGTATTGGCTCAACCGGACATCACTAAACCTTTTGATGTCTATTGTGATGCGTCAGGCAGTGGACTCGGCTGTGTGCTAATGCAAGAAGGCCGAGTGATTGCATATGCTTCAAGGCAGTTACGCCGACATGAGGAGCACTATCCAACTCATGATCTGGAGTTAGCTGCGGTGGTTCATGCCCTGAAAATATGGCGTCACTATCTGCTGGGAAACATCTGTCACATATATACTGATCATAAGAGTTTGAAGTATATATTTACCCAGTCAAAGTTAAACATGAGGCAAAGGCGATGGCTTGAGCTTATTAAAGATTATGAACTAGAGATCCATTATCACCCAGGCAAGGCCAATGTGGTGGCAGATGCATTGAGTCGTAAGACTTTCTGCCACTGTCTTATGGTTGAGACCTCCGAGAACACTTTGTGTCAAGAAATGGAAAGGTTAAACCTGGGAATGATCCAACAAGGGACTCTAAATCAGCTGAAGCTTGAGTCAACCATTTTGCAAAGGATAATTGATGCTCAAAAGGATAATCAGGGTATGAAGCATATCCGAGAGAAGATCAGGGCTGGAACAGCCCAATGTTTCAAGGAAGATAATCACGGTGTGTTATGGTTCAACAACCGCATAGTAGTGCCGAAGAATGAAGAGCTCCGCCAGCAAATCTTAGATGAGGCGCATCTTAGTCGCTATTCCATTCATCCGGGAAGCACTAAGATGTATCATGATCTGAAACAACATTACTGGTGGACGAAGATGAAGATTGAAATTGCACGCTATGTGGCTAAGTGCGACACTTGCAGACGTGTCAAAGCCATACACCTGAAAACTGCTGGTCCATTGCAATCTTTGCCAATCCCAGCATGGAAATGGGAAGATATCAGCATGGACTTCATTGTGGGATTGCCCAGGACCGCAAAAGGGTGTGACTCTATCTGGGTGATTGTTGATCGACTTACAAAGGTTGCTCATTTTCTGCCGGTCAAGACAAATTCTCCAGTTACTGTCTACGCCCAATTGTATATTGCTCGTATTCTTAGTCTGCATGGTGTTCCAAAGACCATAGTGTCGGATCGTGGGCCTCAATTTGTAGCCAAGTTTTGGGAAGCACTTCACCAATCTTTGGGTACTAAGTTACTCCACAGTTCGGCCTACCATCCCCAAACCAGTGGACAGACTGAGAGAGTGAACCAAATACTTGAAGATATGTTACGAGCATGTGTCCTGGATTTCTCAACAAAGTGGAATGAATGCTTACCTTTGGCGGAGTTTTCATACAATAACAGTTATCAGGAAAGTATCAAGATGGCACCTTTTGAAGCTTTGTATGGGCGACGGTGTCGAACTCCGCTAAATTGGTCTGAACCTGGTGAAAGATATTTCTTTGGACCTGATATGGTAAAAGAAACCGAAGAAAGGGTTCAGAAAATAGTTCATAATATGAAGAAGGCACAGGCTCGTCAGAAAAGTTATGCAGACAATCGGCGAATGCCCTTATACTTCTTAAAAGGAGACTACGTCTACTTAAAGGTTTCACCAATGAAAGGCGTATCGCGTTTTGGGATTAAAGGAAAACTTGCACCCAGGTACATTGGTCCATTCCTGGTACTTGAACAATGTGGACCAGTGGCATACCGACTTCAGCTCCCCGAAACATTGTCTGCCGTGCATAATGTGTTCCACGTGTCACAATTGAAGAAGTGTCTTCGGGTTCCCGATCGAACCGTTGAAGTGACTGATGTTGTCCTGGAACCAGATTTGACATACTCGGAACATCCCATTCGAGTTCTGGATCAAAAGGACAGGGTTACCCGGAGAAAGACCCTCAAGTTTTATAAAATACAGTGGAATCAGCATTCGGAAGGTGAGGCTACCTGGGAAACCCAAGATTTCTTAGATAAGAATTTCCCGGGCTTTCTAGCCTCTTGTAAATTGTAAAGTTGTATAGCTGTGTAATAAAGGAATGAACCCCCACACCATCCCTGCCTTGTACCAGAAATAAGGAAATAAAAACGTGACACATTTCCTTTTCCATTACTCACCCTAGGACTTTAAATCTCGGGACGAGATTCTTTTATGGGGGGAAGGATGTAACACCCCTGGTGTTACTCTAACTAAAACTTGAGCATGACATCATGAGCATGGGCATTGCATATGTTTGATACACCTAGAGTGCATTCACTAGGCAAAAATTTCAAACAAGTTGTATTGTTTTACAAATAGGACCTTGGTTTAAGGACTTAACCCTAACTAATGGTTAATGGGGTAAAACTTAACTTAAGTTGAGGAAAACCTTAGGGTTTGTGAGAAGAGCCATAAAACAACCTCAAACACTCAGTGGAATCACAATTACACCCCTGGGATATTAAAAACCCTAATTAGAACCCTGGGAAACTCTAAAACTAAACCCTAGGGACCTAAGTGCAAAATTAGTCCACTTTTGGGCTAAAGTGCAAAAACCAAGTCAAATAAGTGTTTCAAGTCTATTGGGTCACAAAAATGTGGACTTGCAAGCAAAACCCTAAGTTTTGGACTAAAGTGCAAAATGGACCTCCCTTGAGTTTTGGTTCTAAGTCTGAAAAAGCAGTGAATGGGCTCAACTTTGGGGCTTTGTAACTTTCAAAGCATAGGGTTTTTGCCCTAGGTCACCACATCAAAGTTGAAGCCTAATCATAGGAGAACAACTTTGCTAAAGGGTGCAAGCATAGTTGTTATGAAAAATTTGGAGAAAAACCCCATCAAAGTTGGGTTGTCAGGCTGGTTGAACTGAGATTCAGTTTAGCAGTGAGCTGACACCAACTTTTAGCTCAGATTCAAGCATGATCCAGTGCTCAAATGTGTTTATGTCCTATAATGGAGTTGTAGCTGGTATGTAGCACTACAACTTTGGTATAGAGACTGAGACCTGTCATCACATGAAATTTGGAGAGAAATAGCCCTAAACTTGCTCGGTCAGTCGCTCTGAACCAGTGTTCTGATGGTACAGTAACCGTATAACTGAAGAAGATCAGGTTTCGTCCTCACCGCCGGTTGCTGCCGCCGTCGATCGACGTTCGCCAAGATTCGCGCTCAACGGTCACCGGATAAGCTTGCCGCGGTAAAGGCCTCATCACCGGTGAGCTGGCCACCACTCCGACGACTTCACCCCCCTGTCTCCCTTCAACTTTGCGGCTGGTGGATTACCTCGCCGTCGACCGCCGCTTCCCGGCCTTATGCCGCGTGTCCAAGCCTTTCACCGTGTCGCCGTGACCTTCTCTAGCCCCTCCATGGCTCACCGGACTTACTGCCACGTCGCAGCCACGTACCGCAAAGCTAGCACGTCTTCCCCGTCTCCGGCCGCCAACGCTTCGTGATCCAATTAAGCGCCACCGCTTCGGGGTCCCATAAATTGCCCCCGCCGTGAGCTTCGCCATATCTTTACGCATCCAGCCACCGTCAATCGGCCCCGATCATCCACCCGAGCGCTCGAATTTCTAATTGCCCCCAAATCGGTTCTCCGCCGTTGTAAGACGAGCTCACCGCGGCGTTCCTACCCTCTGCGCCCTCGTTTAAGCTTTCCCATGTCTCCGTGATGCTTACCGAAGCATTGGATTGAACTAGACCGGCGCCTATCGCCGGGAACACGCTCATGACGCCGTGGTGCTTACGGCCATCGTGGCCGGAGCTCTATGAGCCACCAACGGTGCAATTACCTTAGGGGAAATGCTCCTTAGGGGTTGAATTTCGTGTATGCCGCTCGGAGAACTCAGCCACTGCCTCAATCGCCCGGCGTAGCTGCTCGCCGGAGCGCGGCCGCGCGGAGCGCCGTCGTGGACTTGGAATTGTGAATTGACCAGACCCGGAGGGCTTTTTCGTAAACGGTCAGCGACTCAGAAAAATAGTGAATGGCCCTGATTCGGTTTAGTTGTTAGGCCGGGGTTCTTTGTGTAAAACGTCCTTCGCGGGCGCGGGCGCGCGCGCGAAACTGCTTGGGCCTGGGCCGGCTGGATCTGAAACGGCCCAGTACTGTTTAAAAGCTTTCCCTTTTCTTTTTCAGTGGAACTTTAAAAATGTGTAGAAAAATGTAGAAAAATCCTAAAATTTTGAGACCAATTTTCCTAGGTTTGTTATTTTTCATAGAATTTATTAAAAATAGTTTCATGATTTTTAGATCAAGTAGGGAATTTTAGGATATTTAAAACAGCCTAAATCAATGGTTCTGGATTTTTAGAAATTAAATAATAAGTCCAAAATTCCCCAAACTTTTTATGTAAGCTTTTCACATTATTTAGAAGCCTTGGGTAGAGTTTGGTTTGATTTGGACCTTGTTTGATCACAAAACCCAAAACCACCCCCCCCCCTGCTCCATGAACTCCTTTACTGACTCCGGAAACCCTAAGTTCCCGGACCTCTGTGAAGGAAAGTTGTATTCAAGACATAACTAATAAGTTTATGTTATCTTTGCATCCTCATGAGCATTCCATGACATCCATCCTTATGTATGTATATGGTTATATTAGAGCAAGAAGAAGAAGAAGAAGTTATTGAAGAAGGGATACCACCCACCTCTGATCCTCAGGCAGACAGCTGCTTCTATTTTGATATCTGTGGATCCGAGCCTGAACCATCTGATAACAAAGGCAAGCCCCGGTGCATTTGCCACCTTCCTTGATGTTTTTAAAATCTTTCTCACTTGCTTGCTACATTAGGTGATAGGAGTTGATTGATTAAACAATTTCTGCATTACCTCCCTTGATCTTGATTACCCTCCTTGAAATCCTGTTTTTACAAAAAGGTTTTACTTTGCTTAGTATTGCTTTAGAAAAACAAAAGGATTTGTTTTACAAAAGCTGTTTGGCAAAGTGGGAGGGATGTTTTCAAAACTAAAACTTGATGGTGAATCCGTCAAAGGCCTTGATGGATTCAACATCGGAAAAGATGTACCTCTGCCAGGTACCAAACTTTGGGTTTGAAATGATTAAGTTGAGACCGGGCGGGTGACTTGCACGAGAAGAGAGTCTCGGTGTAGTGTCTCCGTCTGAGTCGATTAAGGACCTTGTCGATGTAGGCCTGCTGACCGAGGACCCTTTAACTGGTCACATGCCTCGTCATGGGTAAGCCTTGCCTCGGGTAGACTAAGGCCGGAATAAGATAACACGAAATGGAAGTGGAGCGGTGGCGAGAGTAGCGTGTACCCTCCGTGGCAAGAGGCTGGACGGTGGTGTATCTGTGCTCTCGGTTTGCGTGAACCTGATCCGGTCTTAAGAACCCCGGTGGCGGGTTGACATATGCAAGGGTTAAGTGCTACATATGTCGTGTGATTGGAGATCCTCAGCTGAGTATAATCGATTCGGATCGCCGTACCTCCGCGGTTATGGAGACTTGGCCACTGACTTACACGTAGCATTCCACTAAAGATGATGGGTTTTTGGTTAAGAAATTGGCTAGTGCAGGACCAGTGATTGAACTAGGGTAGAAAGAACTCTAGTGCAGGTAATTTTACCTAACTTGACAATTAAAATTGGATTTTTAAGGATCCACCTTAGTAAGCATTTCTGCAAAACAGAGTCTTTGACTATTGAGAAGCCTTACCTTGACTCCCATATAACCAGCATACCCTTGAGAGTCTTTTCCTTAGTCGGGTAAGACTTGCTGAGTAATTCCATACTCAGGGTTTATCCCTTTGTTGTTTTTAGGTGGGGAAGTAGCAGACTTCTGCTGCTTCTGTGCTAAGGTGGTTCCCAAGAATGAAAGCCAGGAATGAAGTGCGGGAGGACTCAGTCCTCCACTTAAGATCTTTTGGTTCTAGTCCTTCGGGAGAGGTTGTGTCTCCCTGGTTTGTATAATTAATACTTTTATGCACTCGTTTTTAGAACTGGTCTGTAATAACTTAACTTGAGCTTACTTTGGAAATAAATGTAAGATTATGTAATCGCTTCCGCATACCTTTATCTCCGATGATCTGTAATGTCTGCAAGACGGGTGAAACGTTCCTGGTGAGGTAAGGAAAGATACCGAGCTTGTCAAGTAATTTAGGAACATCTACAGGGTGTCTGATGTCTGTTGGACAAGGACAACTGTAGGTGGGCCTGATTACTTGGGAGGTTCCGTCACACCATTTCCCACCTTTCTTTCTCACAAGCACAGGGTTGGCTAGCCATTCGGGATGGAATACCTCTTTGATGAACCCTGCAGCCATCAGCTTGTGGATCTCCTCGCCTATGGCTCTGTGCTTTTCTTCGTCGAATCGGCACAGAGGCTGCTTCACGGGTCGGGCTCCAGCTCGGATATCCAGTGAGTGCTCGGCGACATCCCTCGGTATGCCTGGCATGTCCGAGGGACTCCACGCAAAAACCTTGGCGTTTGCGTGGAGAAAGTCGATGAGCACTGCTTCCTATTTGGGGTCGAGCTCGGAGCCGATCCGGATCTGCTTGGAGGTGTCGTTGCTGGGGTCGAGAGGGACGGACTTAACCGCCTCTGCTGGTTCGAAGTTGCCGGCGTGGCGCTTCGCATCTGGCACCTCCTTGGGGAGGCTCTCCAGGTCGGCGATGAGGGCCTCGGATTCAGCGAGGGCCTCGGCATACTCCACGCACTCCACGTCGCATTCGTACGCGTGTCGGTACGTGGGGCCGACGGTGATGACCCCGTTGGGGCCCGACATCTTGAGCTTGAGGTAGGTGTAGTTGGGGACGGTCATGAACTTGGCGTAGCATGGTCTCCCCAGCATCGCGTGGTAGGTTCCTCGGAACCCGACCACCTCGAACGTGAGGGTTTCCTTTCGGAAGTTGGAGGGAGTCCCGAAGCAGACGGGCAGATCGAGTTGTCCAAGGGGCTGGACGTGCTTCCCGAGAATGATCCCATGAAAGGGCGCCGCGCCGGCCCGGATCGAGGATAGATCGATCTGCAGGAGCCCGAGGGTGTCGGCGTAGATGATGTTGAGGCTGCTGCCTCCGTCCATGAGGACCTTGGTAAGCCTGACGTTGCCGATGATGGGATCAACAACGAGCGGGTACTTCCCCAGGCTCAGCACGCGGTCGGGGTGGTCGTCTTGGTCGAAGGTGATGAGCTTGTCGGACCAGTCTAGGTAGACTAGCACCGCCACCTTCACCGAGCAGACCTCCCGGCACTCTTGCTTGCGGTGCCGAGCCGAGGCGTTCACCACTTGCCCACCGTAGATCATGAAGCAGTCATGGACCTCGGGGAACTCCTCTGCCTTGTGGGCTTCCTTCTTGTTGTTGTCGGGGGCTCTGCCACCTTCCGCCGGTGGTCCGGCCTTGTGGAAGTAGCGCCGAAGCATGACGCACTCCTCAAGGGTGTGCTTGACGGGACCCTGATGATAGGGGCACGACTCCTTGAGCATCTTGTCGAACAAGTTGGCGCCTCCGGGAGGCTTCCGAAGGTTCTTGTGCTCGGCGGCAGTGACAAGGTCTGCGTCGGCGGCATCACGTTTCGCTTGCGACTTCCTCTTGCCCTTCTTCCTCGCGCCGCGCTGAGCGGACGCCTCGGGGACGTCATCCCGCTGGCGCCCCTGAGGCTACTTGTCCTTTCGGAAGATGGCCTCGACCGCCTCCTGACTAGAGGCGAACTTGGTGGCGATGTCCATCAGTTCGCTCGCCCTGGTGGGAGTCTTACGACCCAGCTTGCTCACCAGGTCGCGGCAAGTGGTGCCGGCGAGGAACGCGCCAATGACATCTGAGTCGGTGATGTTGGGTAGCTCGGTGCGCTGCTTCGAGAATCGCCGGATGTAATCCCGCAGGGATTCTCCCGGCTGCTAGCGGCAGCTTCGGAGATCCCAGGAGTTCCTAGGGCGCACGTATGTGCCCTGGAAGTTGCCGGTGAAGGCTTTGACCAGGTCATCCCAGTTGGAGATCTGCGCAGGAGGCAGATGCTCCAGCCAGGCTCGGGCGGCGTCAGAGAGGAACAAGGGGAGGTTGCGGATGATGAGGTTGTCATCGTCCGTTCCACCCAGCTGGCAGGCCAACCGGTAGTCCACGAGCCACAGTTCCGGCCTCGTCTCCCTTGAGTACTTGGTGATGGTAGTCGGGGCCCGGAACCGGGTCGGGAACGGCGCCCGTCGTATGGCCCGGCTGAAAGCTTGCGGACCGAGTGGTTCGGGCGAAGGGCTCCGATCCTCCCCGCTATCGTAGCGTCCCCCACGCCTGGGGTGGTAGCCTCGGCACACCCTCTCGTCGAGGTGGGTCGACGGTCGCGGCGATGGTGCTCGTTGCCGAGGCGGCCCGGGGCCGCAGGCGCTGTGTCCCGCGTGCGCCCGGTGTGGACCGAGGCTTCCCGCATGAATCGGGAAGTCGCGGCACAATGCTCTGGGGGGTACCCCTGTCTCCGGGAGGCAGAGCTTTCGGCCCATTGGACCACGACATCCTCCAGGAGATTCTTGAGTTCTCCCTGGATACGTCGCCCCTCGGTGGTGGATGGTTCCGGCATTGCTCGAAGTAGTATTGCTGCTGCAGCCAGGTTCTGGCCGACCCCACTAGAAGCCGGGGGCAGCCCTGCCCTGGCATCGTCGGTGATGCGGTGCTGGACATCCTGGGCCAGATGACGCGCTTCTCCGGCTGGTGCTCGGTCTGCCCGCTCCTGCCCGATGTTCTGCCGGAGCTGCACAAGTTGTCCTGCTTCCTCGTCGAGCCTGGCCTGCATCTCGCGGATTTGCTCGAGCTGTGTGTCCTGACCCCCGCAGGGACTGGGACCACAGCTAGCTCCCGAAGGATGCCAACGTGAGGCGTAGGCCCAGGGGGATCGCCGTTCTCCGGCATACCAAGGTGGTTGCCTTCGTCGAGACCCCCTAGATCGACGTGGAAACATTCGCGACTTGGGCCACAGTCCTCGTCGCCGAGGCTGTGGCTATCATCGGAGCAACCGGAGAGGCAGTAGTCACATGCGGTCATGAAGTCCCGCATGGCACTAGAGTTACCGAGCCCGAAGAAGTCCCAACCAGAGTTGGGCTCGTCGTCTTCCTTGAAACCCAGGAGCCCGTAGGTCGAGACGGCCGTCAATCGGTCCTAGGTTGACCACATATGGTACCCCAGAAGGTTTGGATATGCCTTTATGAAAACGTCCACCGAAGCGAGGTCGCTTGGTGGGTCGAAGCTGAATCTAAAAGGCACAGGATGGGAAACGGACGGTACCTCTTGATCGACGGACGGTGACGAAGTCGCGTCGGAGACGGACTGCACCGTTATCTCAGGTACGAGGCTAATGCCCAGCAAGTCCTTCACGAGCGTGCTGGCGTCGCCCATCTGCTCGGGGTTGGCGTGTTGCGGGGAAACGATGCTCATCTTCGTCTCAGATGCGAGGTCAACGCCCGACGTGTCCCCCGCTGGGGCGCCGGCGTCGTCGACTCGCTCGACAGCCGATGAGGCGCCGCCTCCTGCTTGGCCATGATTGCCCCGCCTCCTTCTCCGTCGACGAGGAAGGTGACGGGACAGACTCGGATGCCGTTCTTCCGCCACGCGGGGAAGACATCGTAGATTCCGCCGCCGATGGGTGGGCTGACGGCCGCCATTGTTGTTGTCGTGCGGCGGAGGAAGGAGTATCATGTCGTAGCTACCGTCGAGGGACATGAACTCGAGACTCCCAAAACGGAGCTTCGTCCTAGGATGGAGAGGTCGCTGGAGACTCTCCATCTGGAGCTTGACAGGAAGCTGTTCGTCAACACACAGCAGGCCCCTACCTGGCGCGCCAACTGTCGGCGTTTCGACCCTAGGGGGTCCCTGGACCGACGAGTAAATTGTCGTTGCGTGTCCCAGCCTAGATGGGTCGACGCGAGACGGAGCACAAGGGGGGAAAACCAGTTAGGGGAAACCGCGGCCTCGTGTTGTCCTGCGCCCAGGGCGGATGCGCTTGCAGTAGGGGGTTACAAGCGTTCGCGAGGAGGAGAGAGAGAGGGCGTGAGACTGCGCGTTAGCCCGTTCTCCCGCGCGGCCACCTTTTCGTATGAGGGCTTGGACCTTCCTTTTATAGACGTAAGGAGAGGGTCCAGGTGTACAACGGGAGGTGTAGCAGTGTGCTAACGTGTCTAGCAGAGAGGAGCCAGAGCCCTATGTACATGCCGACGTGGCTGTCGGAGAGGTGTTGGAGCCCTGTTCATGTGGCGTCGTGGCCGTCGGAGGAGCGCTTGAGCCCTGTAGAAGCACAGCTGTCGGGGTTGTCGGATCCTTGCTGACGTCTCCTTGCTTTCGTAAGGGGCTGAGAACCGCCGTCGTCATGGAGCACGCGGGGTGCCATCATTACTTGTTTTACCGGGGCGAGTCAGATGGGACGCCGGTCTTGTTCCCCGTAGCCTGGGCTAGCTAGGGGTAGGGTAATGATGGCCCCCCTTGTGGCGTGGTCGGCCCGAGCGAGGTGGTGACTCCTCCGAGGTCGAGGCTGAGTCCGAGCCCGGGGGTCGGGCGAGGTGGAGACCGTCGTCCGAGGTCGAGGTAGAGTCCGAGCCCTAGGGTCAGGCGAGGCAGAGACCATCGTCCGAGGCAAGGTCGAGTCCGAGCCCTAGGGTCGGGCGAGGCGGAGATTGTCTTCCGGAGTCGAGGTTGAGTCCGAGCCCTGGGGTCAGGCGAGGCGGAGATTGTCTTCCGGAGTCGAGGTTGAGTCCGAGCCCGGGGGTCGGGCGAGGCAGAGACCGTCGTCCGAAGTCGAGGTTGAGCCCGAACCCTGGGGTCAGGCGAGGCAGAGGCCATCGTCCAAGGTCGAGGTGGAGTCCGAGCCCTGGGGTCGGGCGAGGCGGAGACCATCGTTCGAGGTCGAGGTGGAGTCTGTGCCCTGGGGTCGGGCGAGGCGGAGATTCCTATGACGCCCGAGGCTGGACTTGGCTGCTGTCAGCCTCACCCTGGTGGGTGGCACAACAGTCGGAGCAGCGCAGGCGGCGCTGTTTTCCTGTCAGGTCAGTCAGTGGAGGGGCGAAGTGACTGCGGTCACTTCGGCCTTGTTGACTGGAAAGCGCGCGTTAGGATAAGGTGTCAGGCGATCCTTGCATTGAATGCTCCTACGATCTGGTCGGCTGGCGAGGCGATCTGGCCAAGGTTGCTTCTCCATGAAGCCTGCCCGAGCTGGGCCTCGGGTGAGTCGAAGGTGCGCCCGTTGCTTAAGGAGACCCTCGGGCGAGGCGCGAATCTGCCTTGGTCTACCGTTCCTGCCCGAGGTTGGGCTCGGGTGAGGCGAGATCGTGTCCCTTGAGTGGACGGAGCCTTGACCAGAATTGCGCCCATCAGGCCTTTGCAGCTTTGTGTTGATGGGGGTTACCAGCTGAGATTAGGAGTCTTGGGGGTACCCCTAATTACGGTCCCCGACAAAAGTATACGATGTTAGTGAATAGATGACGTTAAAAATAGGTTTAGTATTAAATCAACTAGCTGACATGTTTTGTTAGGGTAGTCGTATTAGATTCGACTAATCTTAAGAAGCATGATTGTTGTACTTAGTCATTTGTCGTTGGCCAGTGTACATAAGTACTCTAGATATTTAAGTCGCTGAGAAATTAGTTTTACCGAATGCTATGTTATCTGTTAATGTTGTATCTGTTAGAGTAAATATTGTGATATTTGATTTAGTTAAGTGTGTAATTCAAGTTAATTAAGACGCATAGTTTAAGGAGATAATTAGATTGTTTCTATACTTATTTTAAGTCGTTGGTATTCAATAATGACGAGTCCAAGTTTTATTAGACTTCCGATGAAGTATTTTACTAAGGATGATAGTGCAGATTAAATAATTTATTCTTGCTTGATTTCAAGAAGATCCAATTAGAGAGGAGGAACATGAGTGTTATGCTTGGTGTGCATAGTTTGCTGTTTCGTGATGTTTGTGTTAGATTCGGTTAATTAGAGAAGTGTGATTATTGTGCTTGGTCGTATGTCAATAACTAGTATTGCCGATGAAGTGTTATGATACCTCATCATTAAGTACTTAATTTTATACTATGGAGCATCATAATATCTTGTGTTACTCTTCCTTGTTCTCATTCATATGTATTATGCATATCATTTAGGTACGTTAATTGATCACATGATGCGGAGGACTAAAGCCGAGTGACCCCGAGTAATGCAAAGAGTCGACTACTCTAAGAAGCAGTGTCGATGGACCAATCTCAAGTGGATGGACTGAATGAATGACAAGACAAAGGATGGTCGCCAAGTGGACGTCGTCTAACAAACACTAACGTAGTGTTTATTCCAAGCAAGCCCCGGTGCATGTAACCCCTTTCCTTGTGTTTTTAAATGATTTTTACACACTTTAAGTCTAGCGAAATGTGCATTAGGTTTATAGGAATTGCTTGGAAACCCTTTGATGCATTGGCTACCTTGAAATCCATTCCTGTTATAGATACTTCTGGTGAAGTATCAAATACGATTTACAAAATTGCTTAGCCTTGCCTAGAGGTAAATCTTGCGGATAGAGGTTGTCTGTAACGCCCCGAATTTTGAAGTTGAATTTTTTTTTCTTTTCTTCACTCGCCAAATTCGGGCGTTACCTTTCCTTTTTCTTTTTCCCCTCGCTAGACCTTGATCTTTTCCAAAGTTAGCGGGATTCGGCTTGGAATTCCCGTGTAAAGAAAAACCCTAAATTGCTTTATGTTGTTTGATGCACCATGCCGAACTATGCATTCTTTAATTGCTTGAAAGTGCAAATGCATTCATGTAGGAAGATCGGATTTCGAAAATAAGGAGAAAACCTTTTTCTTTCTTTTTCTTTTTCTTTCTCTCTCTCCTCTTTTTCTCTCTTTCCCGCGCCGTGGGCCGTCCCCAGCCGGCCCAGCCGTCCCCCCCCCCCCGCGCGCCCCCTTTGGGCCCAATTGGCCCAACCGCCCCCACCCCCCTCCCTTTTTCCCCAACTCCCTCTCTCTCTCCCTCCCATTCTCCCTCTCCCCACCCTAGCCGCCACCGCCCCAACCCCCAGCTAGGCCGCCCCTTGGCCGCCGGCCCAACCGCCGCCCCTCGCCGTCGCTCGCCCGTCCCCGGTGAGCCTCCCCTCCTCCCTCCTCCCTCCCTCTCCCCTCTCCCCTCCTCTCTCCTTGGCCAGCCCAGCCGCCTGGCCGCCTGACCCCTGGCCCCCTGGCCGCGCGCCCCCCGGCCGCGCCCCAGCCGGCCCCCAGCCGCGCCCTGGCCGCGCCCCCACCCCTGCACGCCCGCCGGTTCAACCGCCCCCCGGGCCGGTTCAACCGCCCCCCCCCCCCCCCCGCGCCAGCTCGGCCGCCCGCCGTCGGCTTGGCCGCCCCCGCCCCTGCGCCGGCCGGTTCAACCGCCCCGGCTCAGCCGCCCCCCCCCCCCCCCCCCCGCGCTCGGCCGCCCCTGCTCGGCCGGCCCAGCCGCCGGTTCAACCGCCCCCCCCCCCCCTTTTTTATTTATTTTTTTTATATATTATTTTATTTATTTTGTTTTACTTTCTGTTATCATAGCTATTTTATTTTAGGTAGGCTAATCATTGTTCATGTTATTGAAATAGGAAGCTTAATTTAGAATTTCGTTGCGCTAGTTGATTCATTTAGCTAATTGTTTATCTCGTGCAATGTTGATCAACTTAAAATGACTAGGTTTCCATTAGTGTATATAACAGAATTCTTTTGTTAAGAACCAGTTGTAACTAATCATTAGTGCATAAACTTTAACCCCCTGCAAGACCCTTTCCCGTTTCTTTCTAACCTTAATGAATGCGACATCGAATGTCATACTTGATGCATATTCACTTTATTTGTTCCCTTGTATGGTGTACTGTTCTTTTGAATTAAATATGTGGATGTATGTATGTTTGCGCTCGCATAGAGAACGATCCGGTCGAAGAGCCCGAGGAATTCGCAGGAGAAGCCCCTGAGCAGCAGTCGGTTGGTGGAGGCAAGTGTCCTTTGACCTACCCCTGTCCTATTCATTCTTTAATTCACCTCCCGCATTACACATTTATACTTAAGGATTGACTAGCTTTTGTTATTCATGTCCTTGTTTACCTATTTGGGTCGGATTATTACTGCTTAGTCTGATGCTATTGCTCAACTCTAATCAATGAACATGATGTGGTTATCTGTGATACGTTGTTTTCCCTTCTTATTTATGATTATATTTGTGACCTTCAAGGGGACTCGAGCGGTTTCTCGAGTGCCTCTCCGTAAGGACCTGTTCAATGGATGACCGCTCGGGAAAACAGTGCAACCATGAGGGTGGAATGGGACGCCCTTAGCTGAATAATTAGAGGAACCGGGGTGTAGTTCGCTTAGTCGTTGTGCCGTCAATGGGGCTCGGTGTATGCGGCTCGCTCTGCCAAGGTTGATTTGTCCCTTGGGGAGGAGTGCGGTACATTTAGGAAACCTAACGGGTGGCTACAGCCCCGGGGAATCTTTGTAAAGGCTACGTAGTGAGACCCTGCCTATTCACCTTGGTAGTGTTTAAGGGTTTGATCGGCCCGAGGCAAGAGGGAATCACGGCTTGTGGGTAAAGTGCGCAACCTCTGCAGAGTGTTATGAAACTGATATATCAGCCGTGCTCGCGGTTATGAGCGGCCAAGGGAGCTCCAGAGATTAGTGATACTTGATCAGAGATACTTTGGTACAGGTGGCAATGAGATTGATGGTTCTGATTATGATTATGGTATTGGTAAGTGGTATTCTTTCCGTTTGGAAAGGATACATTGGGCTAATAACTTGGGTTAATATTAAAACCTGGCTCTCTACTAGTAAGTAATAACCTGACCAACTAAAAGCAACTGCTTGACTTATCCCCACATAAAGCTAGTCCACTACAGCCAAACAGGATACTTGCTGAGTATGTTGATGTGTACTCACCCTTGCTCTACACACCAAACCCCCCCCCCAGGTTGTCAGCATTGCAACCACTGCTCAGGAGAAGATGAAGCTGTGGAAGGAGACTTCCAGGAGTTCCAAGACTACGACGAGTTCTAGGTGTGGGTTAGTGGCAACCCCCAGTCGGCTGCCTGTGAAGGCCGCGGTTATCTACGTTTCGTTTTCGCACTTTGATTTATTGTAAGAACTATATGGACGTCTCAGACGTATGATGTAATCGACTATTATTTCCACTTTTAATACTATTTGAGCACTGTGTGATGATGTCCATGTTATGTAACTGCTGTGTACGTGAATAACTGATCCTGGCACGTACATGGTTCGCATTCGGTTTGCCTTCTAAAACCGGGTGTGACATAAATGGTATCAAAGTCGTGCTGATTGTAGGACCGCTAACCTAGAGTAGAATGGTCGTTCTAAGGATTATAGACCTCTGTCCCTGCCTTGACTTTGATATCCCTTCAAAAGTTGGTCATACCGACCAAACCTATGTTCTACTATATATTATACCTTGCTGAAAATTATGTTTTATTCTAATCCTTCATTTATTTATGATTTATTATTTGCTGGTCATATTCATTCTGTTCTCACCCTTTTGCTTGCGATGTCTTTTGTAGATGGCTCGACTTAGACACACTGCACGAAAGTCCGTCATCCCCTTCTTACCCTCCCGCCTTGCTGAGCGTCCGCTTCGCCGTCCCGTGGCCGGACAGTCCAGCCACTTGGAGAGACTGCACCACCGCCTGCATGAGGAGCAGGAACGTCGACGACAGGAGCAGCAGGGCTCTTCCTTCTCGCTCCAGCAGGAGATAGAGTCTGTGAGGAGCTGCTCCCCTGTGCTTCCCCTGGAGGCGCCCCCTGCACCACCACTGGGCGCCCCAGCTTCTGGAGTAGCTATTGGAGGAGATCCAGACGATGGAGGTGGCGACGATAGCTTGAGCCACGACATCGACTTCTCTGCTGACCATGAGCCGGAAGGATGGGTTGCTCGACCCATCACTCGCGACGCTGCTCGCGGGTGTCACTTCCACGACGCGCTCGACACCCTGCTACGTTGGGCACTTGACCGGCGTACTTGGTCCATCGAGTATCGCTGTGTGGTCTACCAGCATAGTCGCGGGGTCTACCCGGACCGCTGGGACGCGACCTGCTTGGTGCGCCGTCCGGAGAACAGTCTCCAGGGCGCGGAGGCTTGCTCAGAGCACTATTCTATCTCTGAGCGGGACTCAGCTGAGGCAGCCATGCAGGATGCTGCACGGCGTGCGCTTTCGCACTACTGCTCGGTTCTCGGTGGGGTAGCTGACGGTCTTGACCTGAAGTATTACCCCCGCCGTCCATCTGGCAGCACAGGAGGCGTGATTGTTTCACCAGCTGGTGAGGACAATCCTAGGTTGAGCAGCACAGTCAACCTAGCCGTCGTGCTAAACACGGAGCTGGACCATGCATTAGACGAGCTGAGTAGGGCTCGTGCTGAGATCGCCCTGCTGCGGGCTGAGCGCGCGGAACGTCGTCACCTGGATGATGGTTCCCCCGCTCCCGTTGGGACTCAGCACCCGTACCACTCACCTCGGCGTGGACTCCAGTCTTATGGCAATCCCGACTGCAAGACCAAGATAAATCTAGAACCATAGATCGTTAGAGTTGGATCTTGTAATTAATACGAAATATATATATATACATAGAAGCTTCAGTCTTAGCGTTAATCTCGGTCTTAGTTAGTCTTAGTTAGACAGGGTAGTTTGCTATATCCTGTGCATTTATGTTTGTCATGATGAACTATGTTTGGTTTGGATCTTTGTAATGATTGTCACCAAAGTGTGGGTATCCCCTGCATTTTGGTTTACCTATTATGTTAATGGAGTTAGTTATATAGTTGGGAAACCCTTTATTCTACTTTCCTCTTTATCTGAGAAGCTGTGTGGTCTGTGTTGGAGATCAGTGGAGATGCTCATCTATTCAGTGCTGTTGGAGAATTCTATACTCTTTTCTTATGCTGCAAGATTTGCCAGATCAGTTCTGATGTGTGGTTGCGTTCTGCAGATGTCAGAGAACAGGCGCAGAGGAGGAAGGCGTGCTCAGCAGGAGCAAGCCGCTCCGCAGGATGAGGCGCCCCAGCAGCTGCCGCCCCCGCCCCCGATGTCCATCGAGCAGATGTTTCTGATGCAGACTCAGGCAGTTCAGGCCATCGGTCAGACTCTGGCCGCCATTCAGCAGCAGCAGCAGCAACAGCAGCAAGCACCACCCCAGCCTCAGATGCCTCAGATGCCCCGAGACAAGCGTGCTGAATTCATGAGAGGTCATCCCCCAACGTTCGCTCACTCTTCTGACCCCATGGATGCTGAAGATTGGCTGCGCACTGTGGAGCGGGAGTTGCATACCACTCAGTGTGATGACAGGGAGAAAGTCTTGTATGGTCCCCGTCTGTTGAGAGGAGCAGCCCAATCATGGTGGGAGTCTTACCTTGCCACCCATGCCGACCCCGACACCATCACCTGGGAAGAATTCAGAGGTAGCTTTCGTCAGTACCATGTGCCTGCAGGTCTGATGACAGTGAAGAAGGAGGAGTTCCTGGCCCTTAAGCAAGGGTCATCATCTGTCAGTGAGTATCGAGACAGGTTTCTGCAGTTGTCTCGCTATGCTCCTGAGGATGTCAACACTGACGCCAAGCGACAGTACCGTTTTCTGAGAGGCTTGGTTGACCCTCTGCAGTACCAACTGATGAATCATACCTTCCCGACATTCCAGCACCTGATTGACAGAGCAATCATGACAGAAAGGAAGCGTAAGGAGATGGAGGATCGTAAGCGCAAGATCAGTGGACCCCAGCCTGGAAGCAGCAGTCGTCCTCGTTTTTCAGGCAATCAACCTCAGCAGTTCAGGCAGAACCAGCGTCCACCTCAGCAGCATCAGCAGCGTCAGCAGTATCAGCAGTTCCAAAGGCAGTATCCTCAGCATCAGTACCAGAACCGTCAGAGCAATCAGTCAGGAGGAGGTCAGTTTCAGAGGCAGAATCAGCAGGCACCTCGTCTTCCTGCCCCCGCAACTCAGCAGAACAGTCAGACAGCACCAGCTCAGGTTGGAAACAGAGCATGTTTCCACTGTGGAGAGCAAGGCCACTGGGTGATGCAATGTCCGAAGAAGGCAGCCCAGCAGCAGTCAGGCCCCAATGCCCCAGCAAAGCAGAATGTGTCCCAGCCTGGAGCAGGCAACCGCTCTCAACCGCGCTATAATCATGGGAGACTGAACCACTTGGAGGCTGAAGCAGTTCAGGAGACCCCCGGCATGATAGTAGGTATGTTCCCAGTCGACTCCCATATTGCAGAAGTGTTATTTGATACTGGAGCAACGCATTCTTTTATTACTGCATCGTGGGTAGAAGCACATAATCTTCTAATTACTACCATGTCAACCCCCATTCAAATTGACTCAGCTAGTGGTAGAATTCGAGCTGATAGCATATGTTTGTATGTAAGTGTGGAAATAAGGGGGATAGCGTTTCCCGCCAACCTTATAGTAATGGGTACTCAGGGAATAGATGTCATCCTAGGGATGAATTGGCTAGATAAGTATCAGGCAGTTATCAGTTGTGATAAAAGGACAATCAAGTTGGTGTCCCCACTAGGAGAGGAAGTGGTGACCGAGTTAGTCCCGCCTGAGCCGAAGAGAGGAAGTTGTTATCAGATGGCTGTCGATAGCAGTGAAGCAGACCCAATTGAGAGTATCAAGGTTGTGTCTGAATTCCCAGATGTGTTTCCAAAGGATTTACCGGGTATGCCACCGGAGCGGAAAGTTGAATTCGCTATAGAGCTTCTTCCTGGAACCGCCCCTATCTTTAAGAGAGCTTACAGAATATCTGGACCAGAGTTGGTTGAGCTTAAGAAGCAGATTGATGAGCTGTCAGAGAAAGGTTACATCCAGCCAAGCACCTCGCCTTGGGCCGCCCCTGTCTTGTTTGTGGAGAAGAAAGATGGCACAAAGAGGATGTGTATCGATTATCGAGCTTTAAATGAAGTCACGATCAAGAACAAGTATCCCTTGCCCAGAATAGAGGATCTGTTTGACTAGTTGAGAGGAGCCAGTGTGTTCTCCAAGATTGATCTGAGGTCAGGTTATCATCAGCTCAGGATCCGACCTTCGGACATTCCGAAGACGGCATTCATTACCAAGTATGGTTTGTATGAGTTCACAGTGATGTCTTTTGGTTTGACCAATGCACCAGCGTTCTTTATGAATCTGATGAACAGTGTATTCATGGATTATCTCGATAAGTTTGTGGTGGTATTCATTGATGACATTCTGGTTTATTCTCAAAGTGAAGAAGAGCATGCAGATCATTTGAGGATGGTATTGCAGAGATTGCGAGAGCACCAGTTGTATGCAAAGTTGAGCAAGTGTGAGTTCTGGATCAGTGAAGTCCTGTTCCTGGGTCACATAATCAACAAAGAAGGATTGGCTGTGGATCCGAAGAAGGTGGCAGATATTCTGAACTGGAAAGCGCCAACGGATGCTCGAGGAATCAAGAGCTTCATTGGAATGGCAGGATATTATCGGCGATTCATTGAAGGGTTTTCGAAGATTGCGAAACCAATGACAGAGTTGCTAGGCAACAAGGTTGAGTTCAAGTGGACCCAGAAATGCCAAGAAGCCTTTGAAGCGCTGAAAGAGAAGTTGACAACAGCGCCTGTCTTAGTCTTGCCTGATGTGCACATGCCCTTCTCTGTGTACTGTGATGCTTGTTACACAGGTTTGGGATGCGTGTTGATGCAAGAGGGAAGAGTTGTGGCTTACTCGTCCCGACAGCTGAAGGTTCATGAGAAGAATTACCCAATCCATGATCTAGAGTTGGCAGCAGTGGTTCACGCACTGAAGACATGGAGGCACTATCTGTATGGACAGAAATGCGATGTTTACACAGATCACAAGAGTCTGAAGTACATATTTACTCAGACAGAGCTGAACATGAGGCAAAGAAGATGGTTAGAATTGATCAAAGACTATGAGTTGGAGATTCATTACCATCCAGGCAAAGCAAACATAGTGGCAGATGCTTTGAGCAGAAAGAGTCAAGTCAATCTGATGGTCGCTCGTCCGATGCCTTATGAGTTGGCCAAAGAGTTTGACAGGTTGAGTCTCGGGTTTCTGAACAATTCGCGAGGAGTCACAGTTGAATTGGAACCTACCTTGGAGCGCGAAATCAAAGAAGCGCAGAAGAATGATGAGAAGATCAGTGAGATTCGGCAACTGATTCTAGATGGCAGAGGCAAGGATTTTCAAGAAGATGCTGAAGGTGTGGTATGGTTCAAAGGCCGCTTGTGTGTTCCCAATGTCCAGTCCATTCGGGAGTTGATTCTCAAGGAAGCTCATGAGACAGCTTATTCGATTCACCCTGGCAGTGAGAAGATGTATCAGGATCTGAAGAAGAAATTCTGGTGGTATGGAATGAAGAGGGAAATCGCAGAGCATGTGGCTATGTGCGATAGTTGTCGAAGAATTAAGGCAGAACACCAGAGACCAGCTGGATTGTTGCAACCGTTGCAGATCCCTCAGTGGAAATGGGATGAAATCGGCATGGATTTCATAGTCGGATTGCCTCGCACTCGAGCCGGCTACGATTCTATTTGGGTAGTAGTGGACCGTTTGACCAAGTCAGCCCACTTCATACCTGTCAAGACCAGCTACAACAGTGCAGTATTGGCAGAGTTGTATATGTCTCGGATCATTTGTCTTCATGGTGTGCCAAAGAAGATAGTGTCAGACAGAGGAACGCAGTTCACCTCTCATTTCTGGCAGCAGTTGCATGAAGCCTTGGGCACACATCTGAATTTCAGTTCAGCTTATCACCCACAGACAGATGGTCAGACTGAAAGAACCAATCAAATTCTCGAAGACATGTTGAGAGCCTGTGCGTTGCAAGATCAGTCCGGATGGGATAAGCGATTGCCTTATGCAGAGTTTTCCTATAACAACAGTTATCAGGCCAGTTTGAAGATGTCACCATTTCAAGCGCTTTATGGAAGGAGTTGCAGAACTCCGTTGCAATGGGATCAGCCTGGAGAGAAGCAAGTGTTTGGGCCAGACATTTTGCTTGAAGCCGAAGAGAACATCAAGATGGTCCGAGAGAATCTGAAGATAGCACAATCGAGGCAGCGAAGCTATGCAGACACAAGAAGAAGAGAGCTGAGTTTTGAAGTCGGAGACTTTGTCTATCTGAAAGTGTCACCGATCAGAGGAGTCAGAAGATTCGGAGTGAAAGGCAAGCTAGCACCCCGCTATATTGGTCCGTACCAGATCCTCTCAAAGCGTGGAGAAGTGGCTTATCAGCTCAGCCTGCCAGAGAATTTGTCTGCTGTGCATGACGTTTTTCATGTGTCTCAGTTGAAGAAGTGCTTGCGTGTGCCAGAAGAGCAGTTGCCAGTGGAAGGTCTTGAAGTCCAGGAGGACCTGACCTATGTTGAGAAGCCAGCTCAGATCCTTGAGATTGCAGACAGAGTCACCCGAAGGAAGACCATCAGAATGTCCAAAGTCAGATGGAATCACCACTCTGAGGAAGAAGCAACCTGGGAGCGTGAAGATGATCTGATGGCTAAGTACCCAGAGCTCTTTGCTAGCCAGCCCTGAATCTCGAGGGCGAGATTCTTTTAAGGGGGATAGGTTTGTAACGCCCCGAATTTTGCAGTTGAATTTTTTTTTCTTTTCTTCACTCGCCAAATTCGGGCGTTACCTTTCCTTTTTCTTTTTCCCCTCGCTAGACCTTGATCTTTTCCAAAGTTAGCGGGATTCGGCTTGGAATTCCCGTGTAAAGAAAAACCCTAAATTGCTTTATGTTGTTTGATGCACCATGCCGAACTATGCATTCTTTAATTGCTTGAAAGTGCAAATGCATTCATGTAGGAAGATCGGATTTCGAAAATAAGGAGAAAACCTTTTTCTTTCTTTTTCTTTTTCTTTCTCTCTCTCCTCTTTTTCTCTCTTTCCCGCGCCGTGGGCCGTCCCCAGCCGGCCCAGCCGTCCCCCCCGCGCGCCCCCTTTGGGCCCAATTGGCCCAACCGCCCCCACCCCCCTCCCTTTTTCCCCAACTCCCTCTCTCTCTCCCTCCCATTCTCCCTCTCCCCACCCTAGCCGCCACCGCCCCCAACCCCCAGCTCGGCCGCCCCTTGGCCGCCGGCCCAACCGCCGCCCCTCGCCGTCGCTCGCCCGTCCCCGGTGAGCCTCCCCTCCTCCCTCCTCCCTCCCTCTCCCCTCTCCCCTCCTCTCTCCTTGGCCTGCCCAGCCGCCTGGCCGCCTGGCCCCTGGCCCCCTGGCCGCGCGCCCCCCCGGCCGCGCCCCAGCCGGCCCCCAGCCGCGCCCCGGCCGCCCTGGCCGCCCGCCTGGCCGCGCCCCCACCCCTGCACGCCCGCCGGTTCAACCGCCCCCCCCCCCCCCCCCGCGCCAGCTCGGCCGCCCGCCGTCGGCTTGGCCGCCCCCGCCCCTGCGCTGGCCGGTTCAACCGCCCCCCGGGCCGGTTCAACCGCCCCGGCTCAGCCCCCCCCCCCCCCCCCCCCCCGCGCTCGGCCGCCCCTGCTCGGCCGGCCCAGCCGCCGGTTCAACCGCCCTCAGGGCCGGTTCAACCGCCCCCCCCCCCTTTTTTATTTATTTTTTTATATATTATTTTATTTATTTTGTTTTACTTTCTGTTATCATAGCTATTTTATTTTAGGTAGGCTAATCATTGTTCATGTTATTGAAATAGGAAGCTTAATTTAGAATTTCGTTGCGCTAGTTGATTCATTTAGCTAATTGTTTATCTCGTGCAATGTTGATCAACTTAAAATGACTAGGTTTCCATTAGTGTATATAACAGAATTCTTTTGTCAAGAACCAGTTGTAACTAATCATTAGTGCATAAACTTTAACCCCCTGCAAGACCCTTTCCCGTTTCTTTCTAACCTTAATGAATGCGACATCGAATGTCATACTTGATGCATATTCACTTTATTTGTTCCCTTGTATGGTGTACTGTTCTTTTGAATTAAATATGTGGATGTATGTATGTTTGCGCTCGCATAGAGAACGATCCGGTCGAAGAGCCCGAGGAATTCGCAGGAGAAGCCCCTGAGCAGCAGTCGGTTGGTGGAGGCAAGTGTCCTTTGACCTACCCTTGTCCTATTCATTCTTTAATTCACCTCCCGCATTACACATTTATACTTAAGGATTGACTAGCTTTTGTTATTCATGTCCTTGTTTACCTATTTGGGTCGGATTATTACTGCTTAGTCTGATGCTATTGCTCAACTCTAATCAATGAACATGATGTGGTTATCTGTGATACGCTGTTTTCCCTTCTTATTTATGATTATATTTGTGACCTTCAAGGGGACTCGAGCGGTTTCTCGAGTGCCTCTCCGTAAGGACCTGTTCAATGGATGACCGCCCGGGAAAACAGTGCAACCATGAGGGTGGAATGGGACGCCCTTAGCTGAATAATTAGAGGAACCGGGGTGTAGTTCGCTTAGCCGTTGTGCCGTCAATGGGGCTCGGTGTATGCGGCTCGCTCTGCCAAGGTTGATTTGTCCCTTGGGGAGGAGTGCGGTACATTTAGGAAACCTAACGGGTGGCTACAGCCCCGGGGAATCTTTGTAAAGGCTACGTAGTGAGACCCTGCCTATTCACCTTGGTAGTGTTTAAGGGTTTGATCGGCCCGAGGCAAGAGGGAATCACGGCTTGTGGGTAAAGTGCGCAACCTCTGCAGAGTGTTATGAAACTGATATATCAGCCGTGCTCGCGGTTATGAGCGGCCAAGGGAGCTCCAGAGATTAGTGATACTTGATCAGAGATACTTTGGTACAGGTGGCAATGAGATTGATGGTTCTGATTATGATTATGGTATTGGTAAGTGGTATTCTTTCCGTTTGGAAAGGATACATTGGGCTAATAACTTGGGTTAATATTAAAACCTGGCTCTCTACTAGTAAGTAATAACCTGACCAACTAAAAGCAACTGCTTGACTTATCCCCACATAAAGCTAGTCCACTACAGCCAAACAGGATACTTGCTGAGTATGTTGATGTGTACTCACCCTTGCTCTACACACCAAACCCCCCCAGGTTGTCAGCATTGCAACCACTGCTCAGGAGAAGATGAAGCTGTGGAAGGAGACTTCCAGGAGTTCCAAGACTACGACGAGTTCTAGGTGTGGGTTAGCGACAACCCCCAGTCGGCTGCCTGTGAAGGCCGCGGTTATCTACGTTTCGTTTTCGCACTTTGATTTATTGTAAGAACTATATGGACGTCTCAGACGTATGATGTAATCGACTATTATTTCCCCTTTTAATACTATTTGAGCACTGTGTGATGATGTCCATGTTATGTAACTGCTGTGTACGTGAATAACTGATCCTGGCACATAAATGGTTCGCATTCGGTTTGCCTTCTAAAACCGGGTGTGACATTGTCCTTTGCGTTAATGCCTAGCTCAGGGGTTATCCTGAGGAAGGATGGCTTCTGCCTGCAAGAATATTTTTATTGGGAGCAATGGTGGGATCTTACTGCAAAGTTCCCTATAATGCTCTTTTCATCCTAAGGAACACAAACAATCCTAAGGATGGAAGTACTTAAATCGGTACTTGGGCTAGGAACATGTGATGTTCTACCCAGGTTGATTAAGAATTATAGCGAATGTAGGCTTGATGATCGAGGACCTTTTAACTGGTCACATGTCTCGTCATGGGTAAGCTTTGTCTCGGGCAGACTAATACCAGAATAGGACAACACGCAATGGGAGTGGAGAGATGGCGAGAGTAGCGTGTATCCTCCATGGCAAGAGGCTGGACGGTGGTGTATCTGTGCTCTCGGTTGGCGTGAACCCGATCTGGTCTTAAGAACCCCGGTGGCGAGTTGACATATGCAAGGGTTAAGTGCTACATATGTCGTGTGATTGGAGATCCCCAACTGGGTATTAATCGATTCAGGATCGCCGTTACTTCTCAGACATGAAGACTTGGTCACTGCCCTGCAATCTAAGTCATGGATGGAATCATAATGAGCAAAAATCATGTTGTATTTATTAATGTGATGATGAAATTAGACTAGATGCAAACAAGGTCTATTAATACTTAATCTAGCATTAAAATGTTGAAAGTAAGGACTCATTTTAGTAAGCTTTCTGCAAACTATTATGTTGATTCTTGCTAAAAGCCTTTCCTTGATTCCCAAATCCAGCATATCCTTGAGAGTCTTTTTCCTTAGTCGGGTAAGTCTTGCTGAGTTCTTGTGTACTTAGGGTTTTATTCCCATTGTTGCTGCAGGTTACGAGTCACTTTGATTGTGATTGATGCTAAGTGCCGGTGGGCTCAGCCTTCTTATAAGTCTAAGTACTTTTTCTATACTTCTTATTGAGGATTGTCACTGAGCTAGCGTTTTCAAACTTATAAATAATTTATAACATTTCAAAGTTTATTCTTTGAACCACTTTTGTAACCACTCCGATAAATATAATGTAAATTTGTTGTAACTTGTAAAATTTGGTAATAAGATTTCCGCTGCAAATTGTTGGTGTGTGATTTGTGTTTACTTAATCTTGCATCCTGGTTGTAAGTGGTTTATCCGGGGTCCTTGGGGCACTCGGACGGATCCTATTAAGTTATCTGGTGCACATGCATAGTCGTCTGAGGTCTTTGAGACAAGGACAGATGCATGTGGGCCCAATAACTTGGGAGGTTCTGCCACACAGGATATAAAATGTAGCATTCACTATCCTGAACCATGGGAGCCTTACCCTTAACAAAATTAGATAATTTCTTAGGGGCATTAAGCTTGACATTTCTCCCCTGTTGGAAACCAATGCCATCCTTAATGACAGGGCGCCTCCCATTATAGAGCATGCTACGAGCAAATTTAAATTTTTCATTTTCGAGCTCATGCTTGGTAATTTTAGCAGTTAATTTAGCTATGTGATCATTTTGTTGTTTAATCATGACAAGGTGATCATCCATAGCTTCTACATTAACATCTCTACATCTAGTACAAATAGAAACATGCTCAACAGTAGATGTAGATGGTTTGCAAGCATTTAATTCTTCTACCTTAGCATTTAATCTAACATTCTCATATCTAAGACATGAAATAGAATCATTGAAAACATTTAATTCTTTAACCTTAGAAACTAAACTAGCATTTTCATTTCTAAGGCTAGAAATTGAATCATGACAAATGCTGAGCTCCTTAGTTAAGTTTTCACATTTTTCTACTTCCTGAGCATAAACATTTTTTAGTTTAACAAATTTTTTGTTTTATTTAATGAGGAAGTCCTCTTGGCTATCCAAGAGTTCATCCTTCTCATTAATGGCTTCAATTAATTCATTTAATTTTTTCTTTTGGTCCATGCTAAGGTTGGCAAAGAGAGACATTAAATTATCTTCATCATCACTAGAGCAACCATCATCACTAGATGTTGTATATTTGGGGGTGGCTCTAGAGTGTACTTTCTTCTTCTTGTCGTCCTTAGCCATGAGACACTTGTGGCCAACATTGGGGAAGAGGAGGACTTTGTTGACGGTGATGTTGGCGGCGTCCTCGTAGTCGGTGGAGCTCTCGTCGGAGTCCCATTCCCGACATATGTGGGCATCGTCGCCCTTCTTGTAGTATATCTTCTTCTCCCTCTTCTTCCTTTTCTTGTCGTCGTCCCTGTCACTACCACTAGAAATTGGACATTTAGCAATAAAGTGACTAGACTTACCACACCAGTAGCACACCTTCTTGGAGCGGGACTTGTAATCTTTCCCCCTCCTTTGCTTGAGGATTTGGCGGAAGCTCTTGATGATGAGCGCCATTTCCTCGTTGTCGAGCTTGGAGGCGTTGATTGGAAGCCTACTTGGTGTTGACTCCTTCTTTTCTTCTTCCGTCGACAAAGCACTTGAGAATAAGAATAGGAAAATAAAAAGGCCAAACCAAGCAACAAGAGCAACAAAAGAACACAAAACACCCTCTCTCAAGTCCCTAATGGAATTGAGTTGATTTGGTGGCTTGGAGAGGATTCAATCTATTTGATGTGTCTTGGAGTGAAGTCTTTTGCTCTTGTATTGAATGCAATGTTCAGAATACTTGGATGCCAAAGGTTGTGGTGGTTGGGGGTATTTATAGCCCCCAACCACCTTGGTAGCCGTTGGCCAAGGCTGCTGGCAATAGGCGCGCCGAACAGTCCGGTGCGCTACCGGACACACACTGTTCAGTGTCCGGTGCGTCACCACGTCAGCCAACCGTTAGGGTCTAGAGCTTGTCGACCGTTGGAGGCTTTGTCCTCTTGCAGCACTAGATAGTCCGGTGGCACACCGGACAGTCCGATGCCCCTCTAACTTTGCTGCTTTGACTTCTGCGCGAAACTGTTGCTTACTGTAACACTTTGCAGAGTCGACCGTTGGCGCTGGATAGCCGTTGCCCACTGACACATCGGACAGTCCGATGAATTATAGCGGAGTGCGCCCTAGAATTTCTGAGAGTGGCTGGTTTGGAGTTGTATGGCCTGGTGCACCGGACACTGTCCAGTGGCACACTAGACAGTCTGGTGCGCCAATTCTCAGCACACTCAAGTTTTTTGCTCCGTTTCAAATTGAGTCCCTAACTTAAATCTTTTATTGGTTTGTGTTGAACCTTATGCACCTGTAATACATGAATTCTAGACAAACTAGTTAGTGCACATGTTTGTGTTGATCATCAACCACCAAAATTAATTATAGGAAATGGTTAACCAATTTCCCTTTCAGCAAGTAGCACCAATGAGCTCCAATCTCTTAAAGCTTACATAGACGAACAATGAGAGCAGGTGCAACATATTGTAGGGGATATACAAAATGATCATAAAAGGCTAGTGCGTGCGCTTGATAATTCTACTATTACAAATCTTCCTTCGTACGAGGTTGAACTGAAGGAATACACATGTGATTCATCGGCTACAGGTTGTCACGACCAGTCACAACCCCTTTATGGGATGCCGATAGACATGTACCCTGGGCAACAATAGCCTCTCACGCACATCGGCGATAAATTTATCGATCTGCACATGTCCGGATCGTCCGCACGTGAGCGCGGACCGTCTGGGCCAGCGGCAGCCAGTCCCATTTTTAGAAGCGAATTACCGAGGCCTGCACCCAAGCCACCACATACCATGCAAACCCTAGATAACCCATTCGGACCGTCCGCGTATGGCGCCAGACAGTCCGAATATAACGCCGGACGGTCCGGCCACATGGCCGGATAGTCCGTGCACGTAGCCAGATGGTCCGCATATTTAACCGGACGGTCTGTCACAGAGATTTTTAAGAAGGATGGATATCCAACTCCGCAACCGTCCTAGCTAAACTCCCCATCTCACCATACGACACACTAGCACCATAATATAACCTACCAATCTCATGAGAGTGAGTACTTTTTGGCCCCTAGAAGGCCAGAAAGGAATGGCCAGTCCTATGAGCCTCATAGGGCATGTATTAACGCGCCGCAAAACCCAAACCAATGGGGAGGAAAACAACATACCAACATCCAAACAACCTCACCCATATTGGACCAAAGAGCCGGTGGTCTCTGAAAGCTCTCTTGTGGGTTTTGGTGTTTGAATGACAACTCAATTAAAGGACTAACAAGTGTACTAAGTGTTGAACAGGTGCTTAATGTAAAGCTAACAGGGTTCAACACAAGTGATCAAGTATGATGGTCCAAGGACTAGATGATGGATAGATAATGGGCATCACAAGTAAGATGGACATTGCATAAAGTGAGACTTGGGTGCGTAGCTCGGAGACAACTGATCAAGCCAAGGATGGAGGCAAGAAGAGCTTCGAGGTACCAAGTGCACGGGAGAAGGTCAAAGAGGCTGAGGAACCCAAAGCCAAGGGTGAAGAAGAAGACTTGCAAAGTCAAGGGTGATCAAGTTGAGAAGAGCTATGGCACATCAAGGATCACTACATAAGGATGTGACTTACAACCAATGAGGAAACATCTATAGTTATGTGGTGTAAGTCATAAGGCTCAAGATCAAGCTCTAAGAAGGGAACAAAGTCACTAGAAGGAGAACAAATGTCAAAAGCCAGAACTGGAAGTAGCCCAAAAGAGCTAAGTGCACCTTGATCCTTAGTTTGGGTTGTTCCTAGTTTGGAGATATTCTATGTGACCTTTGCAGGATGTTGGAGCTCAGAAATGTTAGTCTACATCAAGTTAAGCTGACTTGATGATTTATGAGTCCAACATCAATCTTAAGCATGTCAAATGATAGAAAGGTGGAAATCCAAGAGAAGGTATATTTCTAGACTTAGTACATTGGTTTTTGTGTACTAACATATTTGTCTAAGTGTTAGAAACAGAGAAAAGAAGAAAAGAAAAGAGATGCAAAAGGCTTGGCTATGTACAGCCAAGACTTAGCTCAGTCTGGCACACCGGACTGTCCGGTGGTGCACCAGACAGTGTCCGGTGCGCCAGGCTGAACTCTGGTGAACAGGCCGCTCTCGGGAGAAACCGGCGGCGTACGGCTAGAAATCACCGAACTGTCCGGTGGCGCATCGGACAGTGTCCGGTGAGTCGGCTGCGGCGAAGTCGCCGCTCTTGGGAGAAGTCTGGCGACGTACGGCTATAATTCACCGGACTGTCCGGTGGAGCACCGGACTGTCCGGTGAGCCAACGGTCGGCTGGGCCAAAGGTCGGCCGCGCAATCCGCGCGTGACGCATGGCCGAGCCAACGGTCAGATGGGAGCACCGGACTGTCCGGTGTGCACCGGACAGTGTCCGGTGCGCTAACGGCTCCAAGAATGCAACGGTCATCTTCGCCAGTTTTGGAAGGAAATCGGGCACCGGACAGTGTCCGGTGGTGCACCGGACTGTCCGGTGCGCCACCCGACTGAAGGCAAGATTTGCCTTCCTGGATTGCTTCCAACGGCTCCTAGGCCCCTTGTGCCTATAAAAGGGACCTCTAGGCGCCTCAATCATATATACAAGTGCAGCCAACAAGTGTAGACATCACTCGGATCAATTCTCTCTCTCCCTCTCATGTATATCTCTCTAGTTTGTGTAGAGGCAAAGCTATAAGCCTCTAGAGAGTGGAGAAGTGCTGCTAAGAGCTAGAGCATAGTCTTGAGCATATTGTTACTCTGCCGGAGTGCTGTCAAGAAGATTGTAAGCAGCCGTGGCTCTGGTGTAACTACCTCAACATAGTGGAAGGCTCTATCTGTCTGACTGACAGATCTGAGCAAACGGAGGAAGGAGTTGAAATAGACTCCAAGCCTAGGTGTGGCTAACTCCAACGAGGACTAGGCAAGCATTTCAGGCTTGGCCGAACCTCGGGATAAAATCTTGTGTCCACGTGCTCTGCTCTGTGTTGTGTGCTGATTCTGTCTTATTCAGTTCTTACATTTGCACTTCACTGTTACTTGTGGTACTAGCTTTCTTTGAAGTGCAGGATATTCTTAAGACAGGAATTTCAAATCTGCTACAACCTACTCGAAGGGTTCTTCACTCCACTGCGTTCTAGTCTTCGAGTAGAGTAAGAATTCAAGTTTTAAAGTGATAATTTTTATTCGCCTATTCACCCCCCCCCCCTCTAGGCGACATCCAGATCCTGTTCCCGGGCAGAGGGAACTTTCAATTGGTATCAGAGCTAGGCCTCTCCAGTGTGGGCTTAGCCGTCCGGAGATGACGATGTCGTCACAAGAGGTAACTATAGAACTTCTTTTAGGCGATGGTTCTAATTACAAATCTTAGTCTGTCTCTATTTATAATGCTTTCATGCATGTTGATCCTGATTTGAGACAGATCTTTAGTAGAAGTATTTTTCCCTCTGATATTAGTAAAAATCCTTGTAATGCTGAACTAAGATGGTTATCTCTCAATCACCGTGCTTGCAACATCTTAGTTGACTCTCTTTCTAGAAGTGCTTATTTTGCCATCATGAGTAGTGATAGTGATTTATTTGTTGATGCTCATGATTTATGCAATAGAATTAAAGGAAAATATTCTGTGGCAAATTATGATGCTCCTACTCCCTATATTACTTGTGATACTAACCATTCAAAGGGAAAAGAAAAGTGTTGGGCACCAAACGATGAATCCACCTCGTCGACAGGTTTGTTCTCCACTAATAATAAGTGTTTTATTGCTAATAATGATGGTGGAGACAAAAGCCATGATGAGGAGGAATATGAGGATGATAGCGAGGATGAATCTTCATCACCACAAGGTACATTTTCCTATATTGCTTCCACTGACATTAATGATAGGGAAAATGAGACCGATGGTGTGGAAGAAGAAGAGATTCGCTGTTTCTACATCCATCTCAACAAAGAGGACAAAGCGCTCTTGATTAAGCTGTTGAGAAGGAACAAGGAACAAGGCGAGACGCTTCTCAGGCTAGAGGAGACACTCATCAAAACAAACAACAGCCTGGAGAAGATGACCAAAGAATATGAGGAGCTAAAGTGCTCTCATGATGATTTGGTCCAGCGGTATGACTCAATTTTGTTTGAGCAAAGAAATAATGATGATGCTTTATCTTGTGTTGCTCAACTTAAAATGGAAAATGCCATGCTTGAGAGACAAGCAGAATTGTTAAGTCATGATAAACTTGCTCTAACTGAAAAATATGATTTATTGTCTTGTTATCATGATAATCTCTTGGATAGACATATCATGCTTGAAGTTGCTCATGAGGTTGTAATTACAAACTTAAAGTCATGTGAACCTCATTCTTGCACAAGTGCACATCTGGATAATATATCGTCATGTGCTAACCCCTGTCGCTCAAAAGGAAGCGAATGTTTGAATAAGCAAAAAGTTGTAGGGTCAAAAAGGAAATTGCTTGGGAACAAGAAGCAAAGACAACTAAGGAGAAGACGCATTGCTCAACCTTCTCAAGATATCCACGGGCGCGTGGTGAAGAAGCTTGTGAAGGGAAAAACTGCAGCAAGTGTTAAGCTCCATAAGAAGGATGTTCCTAAAGATGAAGAAATCAACATGAGCTTGGAAAAAGGTAAAGATTCAATTAATCATGTTGTTTGCACTGACCATTTCTCTATGTCATCCAAGAACAAAAAGAGAAAAGGGAAAAGGAGGTGCTTTAAGTGCAACAAGTCAGGACACCTCATTGCGTCGTGTCCATACACCAACAAGGGTGAAGGGATAAGGAGATGCTTCGGATGCAATGACAAGAACCATACGATCACTTCTTGTTCGCTACTGATGAACCAAGCACGTACACTCTCCGGGATGACCCCCACTAAGGAAAATGACAAATAGCAAGCGTCATGTCAGGTTGAGCGACGCTTCTGCTACAAGTGTGGTGAGCAGGGTCATCTATTCAAGGTATGTAATAAAGGTAAGGATCCTAAGCAAGTGAATTTGTCTCAATCTCATCCACTTAGGAGACCCAAATCATACACTTGTGCTAGATCTATAACGAGATCACCTAGAACTAGCACAAAGACTATTTGGGTACCAAAGACACTTTTAGTTGAACGTCATGGACCCATCCCGAGGTGGGTACCAAACTGTGCTAACTAGACCATGCAGGTGCATTGAGATGGACTGGAGACCATGGGAGAGCTTAAGACGGTTAACTCAAACTCTATGCTTAAGCTGTTAATTGTTTTGGTGTTTATTCATTGACCCAAGGTTGAATTATTGTGAGACACTAATCCCATGTTCATCTCAAGCGAAATAAGTTGTAGAGGTTCTTAATCATTATTGGTGAATCAAGCAAAGGACCTTGATGAGATTCTGCAACTTGCTCTCGAAAGGATGGTACCCTAGTATCTTGAGTACATTCTTGCAAATAAGTATTGCTCTTAAGTTGGATTGTTTACCTATCCTTGGAGTAGTTATGCTTTTGATTGCCTGTGTTGAGTACCCTTCAATCAATGATTAATGATTTCCAAGATCGTAACCATGCTTGCTTAATCATGATTGTGTGCTTTAGAGGTGATGTCTCTTGAATCATTTAATGGGTAGTTTTTCATTAGATATATCCACAATGATTAACTCTTTTTGTGTTCGTGAATAAACCTGTATCTCTTTGTGAGTTATGCTATATGGTTTAATGATTAACCTATGTGCAAGTATGACATTTTGTTTAGTCTATGTTCACATGATTACTCTAGTCTAGTATTGTGTGAATACCAAATCCATGTTGTGCCTCTAATGCACCTTTTGAGCTATAAGGTGCATGAGTAAAAGGAGCCCTCAATTGGTGACAACTGGTGCTCTCATGGCAATTCAGGAAAAGGCAAAGGTATGGAGAATGGAACTATGCAATTTCATTGAATATCCTGCAATTCCATTGATTGTAATCACAGCTATGTTCTTGCCTCTGAATTGGTAGTATCTTGGCTTAGGTGCTCCTTACTTTAAAATGTTGTTTCTCTTGGTGTACCTAAGAAAATATTTCTTAAATCTTGATGTGATTAGACATTATGCTTTATTTGCATGATCTTATCGTTTTCAATTGGCATATATGGTGAAATGATTATCATGTATGAAGCATGCCTAGGTTGTTTGTAAAATGTCATACTCCTTGAGGCATGCATTAGTGTATTAAGTCAACTTTTCATTTGGTATTCAATTGGTATATCTTTGTGATGAAATTGATAGAATATGCCTTGACCAAGAGATGTTGTGATCTCCTCTAGTTCTGAGAAAGCTAGAATGTGCAAAGTGCAAGTTATTCAAATACTTGATGCACAAAGTTTAGGGGGAGCACACATAACTTGTGCCCTTTGAGACTAATTGTTTCTTGAGCGATCTTATATAGTCTCAAGGTGGAAAAGAGAAGATGAGCAAGAAATGGAGCAATCAGGACTTGGGTACCTCTGAAAGTCAAGAAATTGGTATCTTAAGTCATGAGTAATTGCATATTTTTAGATTGCTCATGCTCTTAATATTTGGTGATACTAGATACTTATCATGGAGCTATGATAATAAATGTCCTTTCAATTGGTAGCCATAATAGTTTGCTTCAATTAACATCTTTTGGTAATCACTAGAATAGAAGCTTCATCTTGTGCCACAATACTATAACTTGCTCTAAGCTTGGTGTCTTAGCAACAAGAAAAGGTTAGGATAAAGAATCAGGCACAAGTGTGGAGAAGCTCCCGAGAGATTAATACTTTCAAGATGGGAAGTACACCACAACATGGTAAAGGTACAAAAGGGAGTATTGATCTTTTTGCGTATATGTATCTTACTCAAATGTTGGTAGTGCATATGTTCAATAAGTAAGGGGGAGTTTTGATAATGTGTTTTTCCTCCTTAACACCCTGCTGTCCCTTGACATCATCCTATGTTCTTGCTTGAGTATGGTTTTTGGTGTTTGATGTCAAAGGGGGAGAATTTGTGCATTAAAGCTTATCTCAACCTGAGAGGAAAGCTTATCCTAAGGGGTGATGTGTTAGTTTGAGCATTGTTAGTGTGTTAGTATGTTATTGATAATTCTTATCATATGCTTCTTGCAGTATTATATGTGTTGCATCATATGGACTAGTGCTTCAGCTGCTATGAATTAATTGGCATCTATCGTGTTCATTCTGAAATAGATAGTCATGTGGATAATGGTGCATGTGGTTAATGGTTTAATGGTGCTTTAAGATTGTTTTAAATTGGTATCTTAGTTTAAATTGGTATCTTAGTTTAAATTGGTATCTTAATGGTGAATAGTGGTAGGTTGACATTCCTGTGATATATCCACTCAATTGACTGGTGTTTAACTCTGATTCTGTGCATTTGTGTGTTATACGCATCATGGTTTGATCCTTGACACAATGCATCCCACAGGTGCTAAGGTGTAGCAATGCTTCGATTTAGCCTAAGTATGTGCATTTTGGCATTTAAAGCCAAAGCTAAGATTTTAATGTAAGCACATATTTAGGGGGAGCATTCTACAATCTTAGAACTCAAAATTTGTGCTTTAAATTTCACTCTTATGTAAGCTTTAATTGTGTTGCCATCAATCACCAAAAAGGGGGAGATTGAAAGCTCTCTTGTGGGTTTTGGTTTTTGAATGACAACTCAATTAAAGGACTAACAAGTGTACTAAGTGTTGAACAGGTGCTTAATGTAAAGCTAACAGGGTTCAACACAAGTGATCAAGTATGATGGTCCAAGGACTAGATGATGGATAGATAATGGGCATCACAAGTAAGATGGACATTGCATAAAGTGAGACTCAGGTGCGTAGCTCGGAGACAACTGATCAAGCCAAGGATGGAGGCAAGAAGAGCTTTGAGGTACCAAGTGCACGGGATAAGGTCAAAGAGGCTGAGGAACCCAAAGCCAAGGGTGAAGAAGAAGACTTGCAAAGTCAAGGGTGATCAAGTTGAGAAGAGCTATGGCACATCAAGGATCACTACATAAGGACGTGACTTACAACCAATGAGGAAACATCTATAGTTATGTGGTGTAAGTCATAAGGCTCAAGATCAAGCTCTAAGAAGGGAACAAAGTCACTAGAAGGAGAACAAATG
Organism: Zea luxurians; assembly: GCA_029449295.1. Taxonomy (NCBI): domain Eukaryota; kingdom Viridiplantae; phylum Streptophyta; class Magnoliopsida; order Poales; family Poaceae; genus Zea; species Zea luxurians. Next base: position 80,499,889 of record JAOPSE010000009.1, read on the forward strand.
TCAAAAGCCAGAACTGGAAGTAGCCCAAAAGAGCTAAGTGCACCTTGATCCTTAGTTTGGGTTGTTCCTAGTTTGGAGATATTCTATGTGACCTTTGCAGGATGTTGGAGCTCAGAAATGTTAGTCTACATCAAGTTAAGCTGACTTGATGATTTATGAGTCCAACATCAATCTTAAGCATGTCAAATGATAGAAAGGTGGAAATCCAAGAGAAGGTATATTTCTAGACTTAGTACATTGGTTTTTATGTACTAACATATTTGTCTAAGTGTTAGAAACAGAGAAAAGAAGAAAAGAAAAGAGATGCAAAAGGCTTGGTTGTGTACAGCCAAGACTCAGCTCAGTCTGGCACACCGGGTTGTCCGGTGGTGCACCAGACAGTGTCCGGTGTGCCAGGCTGAACTCTGGTGAACAGGCCACTCTCGGGAGAAGCCGGTGGCGTATGGCTAGAAATCACCAGACTGTCCGGTGGCGCACCGGACAGTGTCCGGTGAGTCGGCTGCGGTGAAGTCGCCGCTCTCGGGAGAAGTCTGGCGACGTACGACTATAATTCACCGGACTGTCCGGTGGAGCACTGGACTGTCCGGTGAGCCAACAGTCGGCTCGGCCAACGGTCGACCGCGCAATCCACGCGTGACGCGTGGCCGAGCCAACGGTCAGATGGGAGCACCGGACTGTCCGGTGTACACCGGACTGTGTCCGGTGCGCTAACGGCTCCAAGAATGCAACGGTCATCTGCGCCAGTTTTGGAAGGAAATCGGACACCGGACAGTGTCCGGTGGTGCACCGGACTGTCCGGTGCGCCACCCGACTGAAGGCAAGATTTGCCTTCCTGGATTGCTTCCAACGGCTCCTAGGCCCCTTGTGCCTATAAAAGGGACCGCTAGGCGCCTCAATCATATATACAAGTGCAGCCAACAAGTGTAGACATCACTCGGATCAATTATCTCTCTCCCTCTCGTGTATATTTCTCTAGTTTGTGTAGAGGCAAAGCTATAAGCCTCTAGAGAGTGGAGAAAGCTGCTAAGAGCTAGAGCATAGTCTTGAGCATATTGTTACTCTGCCGGAGTGCTGTCAAGAAGATTGTAAGCAGCCACGGCTCTGGTGTAACTACCTCAACATAGTGGAAGGCTCTATCTGTCTGACTGACAGATCTGAGCAAACGGAGGAAGGAGTTGAAATAGACTCCAAGCCCAGGTGTGGCTAACTCCAACGAGGACTAGGCAAGCATTCCAGGCTTGGCCGAACCTCGGGATAAAATCTTGCGTCCACGTGCTCTGCTCTGTGTTGTGTGCTGATTCTGTCTTATTCAGTTCTTACATCTGCACTTCACTGCTTACTTGTGGTACTAGCTTTCTTTGAAGTGCAGGATATTCTTAAGACAGGAATTTCAAATCCGCTGCAACTTACTCGAAAGGTTCTTCACTCCACTGCGTTCTAGTCTTCGAGTAGAGTAAGAATTCAAGTTTTAAAGTGATAATTTTTATTCGCCTATTCACCCCCCCTCTAGGCGACATCCAGATCCTGTTCCCGGGCAGAGGGAACTTTCAGTCTCCCACCGGCTACCATCGATATAGTAAGAGACGAAATAGCTGGGGCGTTCCGAGATAAGCTCAGAGTTGGCATAATCCCTGGGGGCAGTCATATCGGAAACCTTATGATAGCCAATTTGACTGTCTCCCATACCCACATGGGACCAGAATACCCAAATTCGCAAAGTTTTCGGGTGACCAAGGAAAGAGCACGTGTGAGCACATAGACCAGTTCTTAGCACAATTAGGAGAATTGGCCGACACCGAAGCGTTCCGTGTACGTTTATTTTCATTATCTTTAACAGGGACTGCATTCTCATGGTATGCCACGCTCCCTCCTAATTCCATTTTATCATGGGGAGACTTAGAACAAAAATTTCATGAACATTTCTTATCTGACGATTACGAGCTAGATTTAGTAGGCTTAGTGGCCCTACGATAAGAAAAGGATGAATTGGTTAATGATTACATCCGGAGATTCCGGTATACAAGAAACCGATGTTTTCAAATTCATTTAACAAATAAACAACTGGCGGGAATAGCCTTTGATGGATTGCGCTATTATTTAAAAGAGAAATTAGAAGGCATCCGGTTCTTTACGCTAACACAATTACATCAGAGAGCTTTGGCTTGTGAAGTCGAAGCAAAGGACTAGTCGAAACAGTTCATCATAATGTCCATATAGTAGAGCACAATCAAAGTAGTTCGGACGATGAACCAAAGAAAGTTTACACTACCAAAATGGTTTGGCCTGAGCAGGCCAAATCTTCGGCTTGCTCCTCCTTGCAGTCAGTTCAAAAGAAACGACAGGAGGAGGTTAAGTTAACATTTAATGTCAGCACATGTGATAAGATATTCGATGAATTACTAAAAAACGGTAACATTAAGATCGATTATACTGTTCCACCCGCCGATGAACTAAAACATCGCGCATATTGTAAGTGGCACAACTCATTTTTACATGCCACTAATGATTGTAATGTGTTTCGACGACAAATCCAATCGGCCATTAATGAGGGACTATTGAAATTTCAGGAGGACACGGAGCCCTTTCCGATGAATGTGATCGACTTCGAGGGCAAGAAAGTCCTAATTCGGCCCGGCGCGACCGATAAAGGCGAAGGCAAGTAAGTCATCATCGGCAACGCATGAAAGGCCGATGAAAATAATATAATTTCTTGCAGGAAGGTGGTTGACGAGAAGACTCCTGATGGAGGGGAGACACTGAAGGTTACCATCACAAACGCTGGGGGCAATCGCAAACAGATGGTCGAACGCGGGAACCTGTTCTACGCATCGCGGACGGTCCGACACACAGACGCGGACGGTCTGGAACCTCGTCAGACAGTCCGAGTCATTTCAGTAGACGGTCCGGCAACGCCCAGGAGCCACGGCAACCACATACCTTCAAACCACAACGACCAGAAATAGGTACGTGGAAAACTAACACGTTCAAGGCAGCTGATCGGTTGGTCAAATCCAGCCCAACCTTTGATCAATTATTGTTTAAATATGTGAAAAAGAAGGCTGGCTCCAGTGATCGGCCACCAAAGCGACCTCGCTTACCCACCCAGGAGCGACAGCAGGTTAGGCCGATTGGACCACCTCACCAATCAAAAAGGACGGGAGGTCATAATGTTCAATTAAAACCTAACGCACCTGCGTGGACACCTCCACATACACCCATGTCATGTCATTATACATACATACCACCGCTACCATATATCCCGAATCAGATGTGGGGTGCACCACCATATCCATTCAGGATACCACAATATCCCACCTAGGGGCACCTCAATCATCTATTTTTGATAGGTTGACGTCTCCAGTACAAGACTGATTGAGAGCCCCTCAATCTGGTCCACGAGCACGGGCCCAACAAGATTGTCGGACCACTCAGACGCAAAGACTGATTAATCCGGCAGGGGGCATACAGCTACAGCCTCCAATAGGACGATAAAAAGAGACGCCATCAAAATAGGAACGACAGATGTTGAAGGACCGATGATTGGTGAATCGGCCAACACAAGCAAAAAAGAAGACACGACTGTCAACAAAACAACCGATCCAAAATACTCCAGGCCCCGATGGTGCCCATCGGGATTGACACGATCACAAAAGCGAAAATTACAACGCCTAAGAGCAAAGGAGAACCTGGAAAAGGAGGCAGAAAAGATATTCAATGACACACATCTGCAGTACCCGCCACCACATAAGAGATGGAAACCAAAGGCCATTGAGGAAAAGCAAACAGCCACAAAGGCGGAAAATAAAACAACAACTGTGCAGCTCTCTGCAGGTACGGCAGACAGTCCGACTATAAAAGGCCAGACCATGCGTGGATGACACGGACCGTTCGATCCCTGAGGCCGGACCGTCCGCACTACACCAGGACACCTCCAACGACGCACCGACACCCATGGAGGAAGATGACCTGCAAGGAGAAAACCTAGTCGACTATGGAGCTACGCTAGAACACTCAGAAAATTAGGAAAGCAAGATGACGAATTGGTCAGGAACAGTACGACACTCTGCGGTGTTGGGACTGATAGTTCGATCAAAGCTAAACGAGTCACGTCCGTTGAGTTAACCATCGGGACCAAGACCCTTGCGTACTATTCTAGCAGGTGGCAAGATGCCTAAGAAAACCGATGTGATCACATCGATTCAGTTGCTTTTGGTTCGTGTAGCTCCACCAAAAGACAGGGGGCATATGTTGAATACCAAATTGAGCGACCGGATGGTCCAGCCCTGAGGCCAGACGGTCCGCGCTCGCGCAGAGCCAATTAGGGTTCCAAGTTTTGTGCTACGGTTGTTAGCTAAATTCGCGGAATTAGCTTGGGGAATCTGTTTGTAATGGGTCCAGCCCCCCTCCTCTATAAATACAGAGAATTACAGCCGATTAAGCATCATCAATCGAATCAATAACCAGTTTATCTCGCATTTATTTCTTGTACATTTAGGAGTAGTTCTAGTCTAGTTCTAGTTTAGCCTTCCAATCCCCAAATTCTCCGCTTCTCTTCGACTCTGCGTCAATTAGAGGAGTCTAGGTCGGCCTGCCGAGTCTAGATAACACCTAGGATCTCTCCTACCCGACGGGGTCCCTCCCGGGAGCGAGATCCAGGCGCCGCTGGCGACCTTCGCCGCCCCTGCGCACGCGCGGACCGTCCGGCCTTGTAGGCGCGGACCGTCCGGCCGTCAAGCAAGAAACCCTTAGCCCTGTCTCAGGTCGTGGACCGTCCGGCCTCTGGCCGCGGACCGTCCGCGCCTGTGCAGCGAGCATCGTCGCTGGTTCTCACGCAGTGTTTGACGCCTAAAAAGGGCACCAACATAGACCTCTTGTGTTGTATAGTGCAGAATATTAGCCTCCAAAGAGATGACATGTTCATCAGATGAGTGTTGTGGAAATACACATCTGTAGCCATACAAGCTATGGTATATGTGATAGGCTAAGAGTAGCACCAATCTAAGAAAAAACTTGTCTATCACTAATTGAGATGGTTTGGACATGTTTAGCCTTGGACAGAACTGCAAGAAAAACATTTATCCGTATCCGTGAAGCTTGAATTGTTTCTATTGGGATTCAAATCTAGTCTATCTCAATTGCTTGGGAGTAAAAGCTTTACTGTTGTTGTTGATACAAATTGTTCAAATTCCATAAGCAGTAGACAACACGTTATCCTATTTTATTGAAATACATTAAGAACTTTTCCTCCTTACATTAAGTACGACTAGCGTGACCTATGAAATAATCATTAACATATACTTTTAACGAAAATCGTAATGTATTCGAGAGAATATTTTATTTGAGTGGCCGCTCCATCCATCGAATATGAACCAAATATTTTCAAAATGAAAAAAAAATTAACCACCTCAATTAATAATGGATGTCTACTTAACCTCTCTCTTCTAAACCAGATATTCTACATATATCAAACTAAAATTATATAAATAACCTTCTGGGGCTGATTTGGTGACAAGGGATTTATAGGGGATCCATAGAGAAGAAAATCACTTACCATATAATTATATACTATACTTAAAGCACCAGTTTCAACGGTCGTCATGTGTCATCTTTTTACAAAAAAAATCCCTACATTTCTTCTAAATCAACTCAGCGTAAAATGTTAAAAAGCGATGCGGGAGGTGGGGTTTGAACCCACACCTTGATGGAAGAAGTGTGGAAGACACTGGGCAAAGGGTGGAAGACACTAGGCAAAGCTATCTAACCAGTAGAATATAAATTGTACATATGTATATATGATTTTTTGTAAAATTTAAAAATAATCGTGTCGGGTCGGTCCAGCACTACGGGCCGAGGGTACGGCCCAAGCACCGCACGACGCTCATGCCGGGTTGGCCCAGGCACTATTAAATGGGTCGTGTCTCGGGCTGGCTCGCCAGACACGGCCCATTTGGCCATCTATACCCCCGCACGATAATAATGGTCCTCGCCTCAGTTGTCACCACCTCGTTCGTCATTCTACTTCTTTTCTCTCTCTCCCCTCATGTCTCCACCTCCGCGCCACCCCATTCTCGACAAAGAGCGTAGGAGCATGCGCCTCCTCCCGTATTCGTCCGACTCGCGTAGTGGCTATTACACGTCCACGAGGACGTTTCGCATCATGCGTGCACCATCGTTTTCGTCGTCATCGGACGTCCCATTTGTCTTCCCGGCCTTCGCCCTGTTCTTCCTCCCCAACCTGCTTCCCCTGCTCACGGTCGCAGCCGCAAGCCGACCGACGCTCGTTGACGCGGGCACGGGGCGAGTCGGTCATGCTCCTGGTCTTTCTCCGTTTGTGCCGTCGAGGAAGACATGGTGGTGTCTGCCACGCTTAGGTTATCTTAGCGATAAGGAGTACAGGTCTGAGATATTGGACAACCAAGGCCCGTAGCGTGGCAGCAGTTGGCATATGCTACGGAGTTGGTGGTGGTGTTGTGTCGCTTCGGCGGGTCCATGGCTAGGAAGACACTCGCATTCTCTCGCCCTTCTCAGATTGACGCCTGGTGCGGGTGCCTCTCGATTATGGAGCTGCTCCAGCTGGGCTTCTTTCTTCGTTTGCGTGCTCTCTCCCTATATATCCAGCGGTATACTACATATGTCGCCTCCAGATGCCCAGGTCTTCGTCGTGTCCTTCTCCGACAACAAATAGGTATGTCCGCCTCTTTCCTTCCCCTCCTGCTCTATGAAATCTTGGAAGTGGGGGAGGCGAGGATGGGGGTCTCTGGTTTGCTGCCTATGGTACCCGTGCGTTTATAAAAAATATTATGCGAAGAGCGGAGACAATCAATAAAAAACCTTGAGATCTTTTTATAGATAATTTACGTGAGTATTGTTGTGAGCCGTCGCAACGCACGGGTAACCGACTAGTTTGATATAAAAATATAACATAGGGGAAAACAAACATGCGAAAACTGCATTTAATGGAACAAACTTTAGCTCATCTAGAACTTTAGCTCTTTAGGATTATATAGATACAGGTATAGTTAAATCAGGAGACGATGGATGGCCCAAGTGTTGTTATCTTGGCCCATGGTTTATATATAGATTCAAAAAAGCAAATAGCATTCGCCGGCTCTAGGGTACTGACCAGATGGGCTTTTGGCCCATACATCAATGGGACTCGAAACTTCGGCCGTTAAATGGGCCTGTTGGGCTGTGATTTAATTACAGGGTCGCTGCTACGATGATATGTTACGTCGTCGTCGTCGTCAGGGTGATCGATGTCTGCCATCGTCACTACTCAGGCATCACCTTCAGCCCGTCATGAGATCGGCTCATCTAGAAAACCTTAAAGATCCTGGCGACTTGTCAAGTACTAGTTTGTTCGGCTGATCCAACGGCAGCCACTTGCATCTATCCTCCTCTAAGGCTATGGCTATGGCCAGCAGCATACAAAAACAATACTCCCGATGTATCGACAGAATGAGATCCATCAGTCTCTGACTACCAGTAGTGTAACCGCCGGAACCACAGCAAATCGGCCGCTGCACCGGCTCCGCAACAGCGGAAATTTCCGGCCCATTCCCCCGTGGAAATTGTCGCCATGATAAATTAGGCAAGTGGCATCCTATTATGCTTAACTTGAAGCTTGTCCAGCCAGGTCTTCCTAGTCAAGTCTTTGTGTCACTGTCCTGCTCTCTGCAGGGCAGGCCCTATGGAAATGGGACGCCCTTCAGTACATGGCTAATTTAACCAAGTCCACTGGCTCTAACTAATAATGCATGCCTCTGCTGATTGCGCCCGTGTTTATAAAAAAGAAGGAAGCAGCGGTAGTGTGCACACTACTAGTGTCAGAGCCAATTAAGGCAGAGAGTCCTTCTCCCTGCTCGAGCCAAGCAGGAGTTGTAGAAAGAGCAGTGTGTGTTTGGCTCTCTTTGCGTCTCATCGTATGTCAGGAGAAATGAGGGTAATTGAGAAATCCCGTAGTACTCTCTGGTTTTGGATTTATTGTTTCATCAAAACTGAAACCTTTATTATTTTTGCAGAAGGAGATGGTCATAAGGGTGCAGACGACGAGCTCCGAGAAGGGGCACAGCAAAGCTATCAAGGCGGCCGCTGCGATCTCAGGGGTGGAGTCCGTGATGACGATCGCCGGCGAGGACAAGAGCCTGCTGCTGGTGATCCGCGGCGTCGGCATCGACTCCGACCGCATCACCAAGAAGCTGCGCCGCAAGGTGGGCCACGCCGAGGTGGTGGAGCTGCGGACCGTCGACGCCGCAGCGGCCGACCACGCGCCGTACCGCTACTACCACGCGAGCCCGAGCCCGAGCCCGTACCGCTACTACGGCGGCGCCGGCGGGGGGTACGGGTACCCCGCGCAGTACCAGCAGCAGCACGACTACCAGCTGTACCACCCGGCAGCTGCCACCACGCACACGGTGGTGCACCACGAGTACGCGACCGACCCCAACGGCTGCTCGGTCATGTGATGCCGCTGGTGTTGTCTCCTGTGATCTGGGACTGGGAGTGGGGGAGGGAGGAGAGTGTGCATGCCACTACCACCGCCTAGCAGCTACCTGCAGGCTGCAGTGCAGTGGCTTGCTTCTTGGCGGGTGTTACAGTCACATGCAGACGGTTCCGTGTGATTAGTCATTACTCATTACTGTACATCATCGATCGCAAGCCGCACTGCATCCGTACGTACGTGGCTCTGCGTCCATCTGTGATTCTGTGTCAACATGTATATACTCCATGCATGGTGTAAAGCTTCCTACATAGTACTACGGTGCCAAGTGCAAGCTTTACTGCTTGACTGGGACGACGTAATTCAAGGAAGAACGCGGCCTCTTGCTTCCGGTCACTTTGTAACACTAATTGTCCCGTCCTGTTCACGAAAATTGCTTTCTCAAAACAAAACAAAAAACAAAAATTGATTATTGTCCAGTGTAACCTCTAGCATATATAGGAGCAAAGCTAAACAAGTATATATTATAGATGTAATAATATTGTTTAGCTTTGTTATTGTGGACGGACCTCGGCTGGACCAGACTGAGCACAGGTGCTACCGGTCAGGGGAAGAAGAGAAGATTGGGGAGGCCGCTGGCCCCCGAGGAAGAAGAAAAAGAGACAGGAGGTGCTACCATATTGGTAATGTTTACCAACTTCGGTTGGTGGAGCACCTCTTGGGGGAGGTTTCCCAAAATGGTGGATCTGGCCCATAGACGACCCGCCAAATTTTTGGTGCATCTGAATTTTATGGATCCAGAACCGTTTCACTATTTTTGTGTGGAATAAAACTGTTTTTTGGTGAATGAGTATCCCAACTAAACCCTTAGCACCCGCAGTGCCCCATAAACCGATCCCTCATTTTTTTCCAGTTTCCGCGGAAAGAGTTAATACTGCTATTCTTTGAAATTATTTAATACCTAACTAAATTTATAGATAAGAGTGTTAGAATCAATGGAGTAGTACATCAGTAAAGATAATAAATACAAATATACATCACTTAGGATAGATAGATAGATAGCAACCCAAAATTGAATTTCACTAAAAATACAGCAAGTCTCGGCTGGTTTCCTGTCGTTCCGGGCGCTTGCAATAGCTGACTATTGCAATAGCTAGCTCATGTTTGATCTATATGCAGTCTCCGTCATGCATTTATTAGTCGTTACCATGTCCTTCGTATGCAAGATTTTCATTGCCATGCGCTCCGGGAGCCACAGCATCCACTAGGTATGTAATGTAATGCCGCCTTTCGTGTCCCCCGCAGAGGTTTACAAGTCAATTCTTTTCTTTCAAGCACCCAAAACCGTGTCCTGTTTCCTTGAACCGAAGCATAAAACCAAACATACCTTTCTCTGCTAGCTAGTACAGCTGTACAAGTAAATAATATTTTCATTTGCCCTGCACCTCTGCACTACGCGTATAAACTGTGGTGGCGTGGACGCGTGGTCATGCATGCATCCACGTCCTCCTTTGGAAGAGCTTGCTTTTGTTTAAAGAGAGTTATTTTTGAACTAGTCAGGCCTTTAAAATATCAACTAATTTAGATGGAGAATTCGTTTCTCTATTTAAACTAGAAGCTTCTGATTTCTAACTGTTGGGCACTAAAATGAGCGGATGGTCCGGCCCTTGGGCCCGGACGGTCCGCGTGTCCCGAGATTAGATTAACTCGGATATTTATCCTTATCTCGTGTGTGGTTATCCATCTAATCACGTGGGAGTTTGTTGGCTATCTCTTAGGAAAAGGTCAAGACCTCCTCCCCTATAAATATAAAGGGGTACGGCCGATTGAGAACCCCCGAACACATTCCAATCGAACCAATTACCTTATTTACTTTTCCTGCCCTAGGAGTAGATGTAGCATAGTTCTAGTTGTAGTCTTCCACATATCCACCTCCACCCTTATTCGACTCTACGTCGTCTAGATCCGTCTTGGGAGGTCTGCCGATCCCAAGACGACCCTAGGATCTCACCCCTCCGGGGGGGCAAGATCTAGTTATCCATCCAAGACCTCTTCCTCGAACTGATCTCTTAATTCCTAGGCGACTCCACGTCGTCTGGGGACACCCCGGGTGACCTGTCGACCCGGAGCACCTTAAGATCTTTTCCCCCAGGAGACGAGATCTAGATTCCAGCAAGGAGGAGAAAGACGACCCTGTCGCCGGCCGTCAGGCAGGGAACCCGAGCTCCTGCACCAGGTCGCGGACCATCCGGCCCTGTGCCGCGGACCGTCCGCGCCTGACCAGAGAGCACCGCCACCTCGCGCCAGGTCGCGGACCGTCCGGCCCTGCGCCGCGGACCGTCCGCGCCTGACCAGAGAGCACCGCCGCTAGTTCTTTTGAGTGATTGACGCCTCCAAAAAGGCGTCAACATACTTTTTGGCGACTCCGCTGGGGACGAAGTTGCAGATCTACAAAATCAGGCTTACATGGCCAATTCTAAAGATCTCAACGGTGCTTCTCCAAACAGCAACAAAAGGCTGACTAATTTATCGGCCGCTGAGCATAAAAGATTAGAAGATGACATGAAGAAAATAGACGAGGAGGCCCACCGACAAAAGGATCAAGTGCTCAAGGTGGCGGATAAGTGGTACCTCTCACACTTCAGGGTAGACTGCCACCAGAAGACCGTCCAAGAAAGGGAGATAAACGCCGAGTATATGTTAGCCGTGCTGCAACAGCTCCCCACGATAGGTGATGCCAGGTCAGCCGATGATATTCCATCTATTAAAATTTCTTTTGATAATCGGATTAAAAGTATTACGGAGGATATATGTAACACCCGGATTTTAGGGGTCCAAAACCCGGGCGTAAACATAATCACCAGGTGTGCTGGGACCAAGTCTCACACATATGATGAAAAGTGGCACAGGATCGAATGTCACAACTTTATATATAACAGGAGTTCTATACAAAATAAATGATTACATTATAAGGAGACAACGGTCCAGCAACCCAAAGTTGACTGGGAGACGACGGCCTAGACCTCTCACGAACACATCGCAGCATCCTCCAAGCGCCTCATCCTGCAGTACCTGTTCTTGACCTGTGGGGTGTGTGAGACAGCAAGAGTGAGCTCACATACGTTCATCGCTCAACAAGTTGTGGGGAATAATGTGCATGAACTCGCCAAAGGTGGGAGCTCACGTGAAGTGTAAGGCTTACCAAAGAGGATGGTTAGAGCTGAGCATTGCTTTTAAAGTTGGTCAAAATTTTATTAGCAGTTACTAAGTATAAGTAAATACCAAACCCAATTAAGTAGTAGAACAAAAATAACAACTTCACCTGCGATGCAATGCATATGACAAATTGAATTTAGTTCCATAATTTAAACATCAGAGAGTCCTGAGCTGCTCATGACCGTGAGCTCGGCTAGTATACCAGTTTTACACTCTGCAGAGGTTGTACCCTTTACCCACAAGTCGTGTATCTCATGTCGCCAGGGTTTGCAAGGCCCTTAGACACTACCGAGGTGAATGGCTAGGGATCCACTACGAGGCCTTTACAAAGTTCCACTAGCTTCCGAAAACCCGCTACAGTTTATAGGAAGTTCCAATGCAGGAATCCCTTGCAGGACCGCCATCGCAGCAAAATCCTCCCGAGGGCCTCCCTACATTGACCACTCCCCTACTGCCCTTGCCCCTTTCGGGTAAGGTAGTCTTCCACTAGCTTTCCTAATTAATCAGCCAAGGGGTCCCATTCCTCCCTTGTGGTGGTACGTGTTACTCAAGTTAAGCTCTATGTTCCAATTAACATTAATGATATCAACATGAACATAAACAGAAATACAACAAGAATTGGAACATAGAGGTAATAAATGATTATCCCAAAACCATATAAAGCAATAGCAAACTACCCATGTGATTCAGGGGTAAACAAGGTAGTGAGATAAACAAATCTAGGGTGACCTATTGGGTCCCATCAAAATTAACCTATGCATGGATAATTGATATTAAAGAACATTATTGGGTAAAAAGTGGTCAAGGGCACAACTTGCCTGGGCCTTGAGAATCCAGGTACCAGGGTGATCTTCAGGTGACACGTGACCTCACTGCTAGTCGTAGCAATTCAAACAAACATGGTATAGGCAAAAATTAACATTACACCAAGCATATATGCAAAATACATATTAATCATCTACATATTGAAATAAGATCATAGGAACAGGAATCATTAATTTTGGAGTTATAGATTTTAAGTTATGAATTTCTGTAGCTTTTATGTATTTAATACAAGATTAAGTATTAGATAAATTTAAATGAGCCTTTCATGCCAAAACAGAGGCACAAGGTGGTAAATAATATTAAAACAAAATTATTGCAACTGGAATGGGTCAAAAAGGAGCTAAAATGAATTAGTTATGAATTAAATAAGTTTCTGATTTATTTTAACACTAAAAATCATTTTCTATGATTTTCCTATCTACTGGATTGCGCCTCAATTAAACAGAAGCGCAGGGGGCTCGGTGTAAGTATTTCTAGACACAGAGAACAGCGCCCAAGGACGGCGGGTTGATTCACTGAAACCCGAGGGGCTTTTTAACAAAAGACCCGACCGAAGGGGTATCCCGAAACAGGAGACGTCCGATCCAATTTGAACGATCCAGATTAGATCACGCCCAGCGCGAAGCGGTATGCGTTCCCGGCCATCGGATCAACGACGAGCGGCCCAGATTTAATGTAGCTCCGAACGACCCACGCCCGCATGATCAAAGATCTACGGTCTGAAATGGATCGCGCGAAGGGGTGCGCCAGGATCTAATCCAGGCCGTTCCCCCCCGATCCAACGACCAGAACACCGCCTCCCCAACCCCGACCGGGAGGCCGGCGGCGCGCCCTCACCGGCGAGTATGCAATCGGCCGCTCCCGAGCGCCATATACAAATTGGACCGAGCTACACGTACAGGAGGACTTGGCGAACAAGATCAAGGGGATATTACCACGGATGGTTGCTCGGGTGACGTCGGCCACGGCGAGGGGCGGATTTGCGGCGGTGGAGAAGGTGCGACGAGGAATTCCCGCCGCCCCGAGACCACACGGTTCAAATTGAAGGCACGGTCGACTTCACGGGTCTCCGGCGAACGTCCTCACCCACACGCGCGAACCGGTGCACGTGCTCAGAGGAGAATCACCGGCGGATTATGGCTATGGCGGCGGTGGCGGTCTTCTTTCGCTTGAGCTCACGGGGCCGAGCTCGGGTTTTATAAGTAGCGCGAGGATCGAGTCCAGGGGGCCGCGAGTTCCACGGCGAGGAGGTCGGTAGGAGGCAGTTGCGTTGCGCCAAGCTTGCAGGGTTGTTCGGAGTCCGATCCTAGCGGCGGACGCCGCGGCGAGGTGGACTCGGCATTGGGCTAGCGCGACTGGCGCGGGTCGTTGCTGGTGAGCAGGGGTTTGAGGCTGGGGTGCAGGACCAACAATCCGAGAGCACCGGCCGGTCAGCGCGATCCGAGCCCACGGGGAAGAACCTGCCAGGGGCGAAGTCGCCACGCGCGGCCGTTGGCGTGCGAGCGAGAACGACGGGGATGACATGGCGGGCCCACACGTCAGTGACACCACAGGTTTGAGGAGAGGCCGCCAAGTGGGCCCGGCTAGCCAGTGACCGCGCAGACGCGCCGGTTCTCTGGGCCGCGCGTGGAGTCCTTAGGTAACTGGGCCGAAAGGGGTGGCTTGGGCCCAACCAGGTATAGTATTCTTTTCCTTTTTCTTTTATTTTCCTTTTCCTTTTTGATTTATTTTCTTTTCATTTGAATCTCTAATTTGAATTTGAATCCTGTTATGAACTTCACTTTTGAGTCAAATGTACCAACTCAAATCTGTACAAGAATAATATATATATTATAATTATTTTTATTCACATAGTAATTTCTTCCTTCTCTTTTCTCTTTTACATATTATTTCTAAAACCCCAAAGTGCAACTTTGGGTTAAATTCAAATCTCCATCTCATTATTGTACTTCTATTATCATTATTTTATTATTATATTAACTAAGTAATGTTTTCAACATGAAGTACACACACCACATTATTATTTGAGTGTGTAGTTAGGTTAAAGGTATATTCAAAAGTTCTCCCATTGTTTTGATAGGAACATTTTCCAATGTCTAATCTTTATTATGATTTATTTTAACCATTGTTATTTTATTATGATCATTTACCTTTAAAAAGGGTGAATTATAAAGTTTAATTATTTATCAATGGTACTTTGCTCAGATTTCTTCTACCAATCCCAAATTCAGAATTTGGGTGTTACAAATCCTACCCCCCTAAAAAATAATCTCGTCCTCGAGATTTGTAAGAAAAGGGATGTATACTCATATTGTTCTCGAAACCTATGCTCAAACAAAGAAATCTCAGCATGAGGTATAATTCTTTAACAAAACATAGGGTCAATAGACCTTATTGTTCCTTCTAAAATAATATCATATCATCTACTAACTAAAGTAACATCTAGATCTTACAAATCATCATAATTTATATCTATGTAGCTTGGTGGAGCTGGTGGTGGTGGTGGAGGTTGTTGTTGTTGTTGTCTCTCCAACCGTGCTTGCCTTATTTCTTGGCGGACCTGACGTATTTCCTCGCGTTGTTGTCTTATCTGGTTTTGCATCTCGGTCACCAGGTCTGTTAATTGTTGTATTACCAGTCTTTGGGCAGCAACCACTTGTTCGGTTTCAATAGGTGGAGGATTTGGAGAATTCATTTCTGTTTGCTGTTGCGTGATAATCTTTCCTTTCCTGGTATTGACCATGAAAGTTAGAAGCATATGGTAATAGTTTTGCAAAGGAAATTATTCAATAAGCGGAATAAATAAGCTAGTAGCTGGTTATAATCTGAAGATCCTTTAGTAGGGCTTAATCTTTGTTTTATGTTCAGATTAGGGTAACCAGTCGTATAAGGTGAATATCTAAGGGTAGGATAGAATCTGTCAAGATGAGAGATATATATGGGTGAGATAGACTACATGATGTAGGTCAAAATCTGGTTTGATGTCAGGTGGTGGTTGATGGATTATGCAATCCATTAAGACTCTATTGATCGGGTAAGTTATGTAACTTGTTATATAGGTCGAGTTGTTGTGTATGGCCAAGTTGTTATAAGTCTCCAAATTAGGCTTAAGTGATTTAGGAGTATGGACATATCTTGTGTACCAGCATTAAGTAACTCACACTAGATTAGACCATATTAAATTAGCTATGATCTAGATTAGACTAGTTTAAGTTAGATAGATTTATCAGGGTAAGATATATCTTGTTAGGATATGTTAGAATCTTTTGAGATAGGATGGGGTATACAGTGTAGGTAGGTCAGAAGCTCTATTAGGTTAACACAGAGGGATTATGCAACTATCGGATGGGTAAGGTGGTTGCATATGTATATGGTCAAGTTAATCTAGGGCATCAATTTAGCTCAAATCATTTTTATAGGAGTGAGGTCTAATCCATTTCACTAGTGCTAACTAATTTATTAAATAACTCACTTTTAGATTGGGTCATATTTAGATTAGATAGAATCTGGATTAGGTTGGATATAACTAGATTAGACTAGATAATATCTAATTACTTTGGATTAGATCTTGGTTGTTACTTAGGGTGAGGTAAATATGCTTATTAGGACAAGATGAATCCATAAAGATAAGATAGAATCTTTTGAGACCAGTTAGATCTATTAGGATGAGATAAGTAAAGTGGTTAGGATAAGATGAATCCTTCAAGATAAGATAAATCTATTAAGATAAGAGAAAACCTCTTAAGATAAGATGGATCTATATACATTAGGATAAGTTAAGACCTTTTGAGATAAGATAGATCTATGAGTGTAGGATAGAATCTCTTAAGATGAGATGAATCTATTAAGATAAGGGAGAATCTCTAAGATAAGATGGGTATTGTTAGGCTAGTTACTTTATTGAAGGATAATTTAGTTTGTCTAGCTATTTTATAAATATATTTTTTATACCTATGTGTATATGCAGATGCAATTGTGGACATTACTCCACAACCCATCACACTCAATCAAAGATCCAAATCAGACAGATATCATAAGAACAAACATTCAAATACATAAACACTTATAAAAATAGTTTTGTTTTTGTGTTCCTAGGATTAGGTCTCTTATTCCTAAAGTCACTTTAGGCACAGGATTTCAAAGTGTGAAATCCACATTTGTCTTTGGAAGCAGAAAGGTAAGAGTAATCAGAGTAAAGCGGAATTAGATGAGAAAAGATTAAGAGAAGTTTTAGAAAAGCATTAGAGTAGCAAAGGTAAGTAAGTATTGGTTGTCCAGTTCTATCTAGGTTTCGTCCTACAGTCAACATTCCTCTGATACCACTTCTGTAACACCCGGATTTTAGGGGTCCAAAACCCGGGCGTAAACATAATCACCAGGTGTGCTGGGACCAAGTCTCACACATATGATGAATAGTGGCACAGGATTGAATGTCACAACTTTATATATAACAGGAGTTCTATACAAAATAAATGATTACATTATAAGGAGACAACGGTCCAGCAACCCAAAGTTGACTGGGAGACGACGGCCTAGACCTCTCACGAACACATCGCAGCATCCTCCAAGCGCCTCATCCTGCAGTACCTGTTCTTGACCTGTGGGGTGTGTGAGACAGCAAGAGTGAGCTCACATACGTTCATCGCTCAACAAGTTGTGGGGAATAATGTGCATGAACTCGCCAAAGGTGGGAGCTCACGTGAAGTGTAAGGCTTACCAAAGAGGATGGTTAGAGCTGAGCATTGCTTTTAAAGTTGGTCAAAATTTTATTAGCAGTTACTAAGTATAAGTAAATACCAAACCCAATTAAGTAGTAGAACAGAAATAACAACTTCACCTGCGATGCAATGCATATGACAAATTGAATTTAGTTCCATAATTTAAACATCAGAGAGTCCTGAGCTGCTCATGACCGTGAGCTCGGCTAGTATACCAGTTTTACACTCTGCAGAGGTTGTACCCTTTACCCACAAGTCGTGTATCCCATGTCGCCAGGGTTTGCAAGGCCCTTAGACACTACCGAGGTGAATGGCTAGGGATCCACTACGAGGCCTTTACAAAGTTCCACTAGCTTCCGAAAACCCGCTACAGTTTATAGGAAGTTCCAATGCAGGAATCCCTTGCAGGACCGCCATCGCAGCAAAATCCTCCCGAGGGCCTCCCTACACTGACCACTCCCCTACTGCCCTTGCCCCTTTCGGGTAAGGTAGTCTTCCACTAGCTTTCCTAATTAATCAGCCAAGGGGTCCCATTCCTCCCTTGTGGTGGTACGTGTTACTCAAGTTAAGCTCTATGTTCCAATTAACATTAATGATATCAACATGAACATAAACAGAAATACAACAAGAATTGGAACATAGAGGTAATAAATGATTATCCCAAAACCATATAAAGCAATAGCAAACTACCCATGTGATTCAGGGGTAAACAAGGTAGTGAGATAAACAAATCTAGGGTGACCTATTGGGTCCCATCAAAATTAACCTATGCATGGATAATTGATATTAAAGAACATTATTGGGTAAAAAGTGGT
Source organism: Zea luxurians (assembly GCA_029449295.1). Lineage (NCBI taxonomy): Eukaryota > Viridiplantae > Streptophyta > Magnoliopsida > Poales > Poaceae > Zea > Zea luxurians. The sequence goes on from JAOPSE010000009.1 coordinate 80,517,903, forward strand.
CAAGGGCACAACTTGCCTGGGCCTTGAGAATCCAGGTACCAGGGTGATCTTCAGGTGACACGTGACCTCACTGCTAGTCGTAGCAATTCAAACAAACATGGTATAGGCAAAAATTAACATTACACCAAGCATATATGCAAAATACATATTAATCATCTACATATTGAAATAAGATCATAGGAACAGGAATCATTAATTTTGGAGTTATAGATTTTAAGTTATGAATTTCTGTAGCTTTTATGTATTTAATACAAGATTAAGTATTAGATAAATTTAAATGAGCCTTTCATGCCAAAACAGAGGCACAAGGTGGTAAATAATATTAAAACAAAATTATTGCAACTGGAATGGGTCAAAAAGGAGCTAAAATGAATTAGTTATGAATTAAATAAGTTTCTGATTTATTTTAACACTAAAAATCATTTTCTAAATCATTTTCTATGATTTTCCTATCCACTGGACTGCGCCTCAATTAAACAGAAGCGCAGGGGGCTCGGTGTAAGTATTTCTAGACACAGAGAACAGCGCCCAAGGACGGCGGGTTGATTCACTGAAACCCGAGGGGCTTTTTAACAAAAGACCCGACCGAAGGGGTATCCCGAAACAGGAGACGTCCGATCCAATTTGAACGATCCAGATTAGATCACGCCCAGCGCGAAGCGGTATGCGTTCCCGGCCATCGGATCAACGACGAGCGGCCCAGATTTAATGTAGCTCCGAACGACCCACGCCCGCATGATCAAAGATCTACGGTCTGAAATGGATCGCGCGAAGGGGTGCGCCAGGATCTAATCCAGGCCGTTCCCCCCCGATCCAACGGCCAGAACACCGCCTCCCCAACCCCGACCGGGAGGCCGGCGGCGCCGCCGCGCCCGCGGCGCGCCCTCACCGGCGAGTATGCAATCGGCCGCTCCCGAGCGCCATATACAAATTGGACCGAGCTACACGTACAGGAGGACTTGGCGAACAAGATCAAGGGGATATTACCACGGATGGTTGCTCGAGTGACGTCGGCCACGGCGAGGGGCGGATTTGCGGCGGTGGAGAAGGTGCGACGAGGAATTCCCGCCGCCCCGAGACCACACGGTTCAAATTGAAGGCACGGTCGACTTCACGGGTCTCCGGCGAACGTCCTCACCCACACGCGCGAACCGGTGCACGTGCTCAGAGGAGAATCACCGGCGGATTATGGCTATGGCGGCGGTGGCGGTCTTCTTTCGCTTGAGCTCACGGGGCCGAGCTCGGGTTTTATAAGTAGCGCGAGGATCGAGTCCAGGGGGCCGCGAGTTCCACGGCGAGGAGGTCGGTAGGAGGCAGTTGCGTTGCGCCAAGCTTGCAGGGTTGTTCGGAGTCCGATCCTAGCGGCGGACGCCGCGGCGAGGTGGACTCGGCATTGGGCTAGCGCGACTGGCGCGGGTCGTTGCTGGTGAGCAGGGGTTTGAGGCTGGGGTGCAGGACCAACAATCCGAGAGCACCGGCCGGTCAGCGCGATCCGAGCCCACGGGGAAGAACCTGCCAGGGGCGAAGTCGCCACGCGCGGCCGTTGGCGTGCGAGCGAGAACGACGGGGATGACATGGCGGGCCCACACGTCAGTGACACCACAGGTTTGAGGAGAGGCCGCCAAGTGGGCCCGGCTAGCCAGTGACCGCGCAGACGCGCCGGTTCTCTGGGCCGCGCGTGGAGTCCTTAGGTAACTGGGCCGAAAGGGGTGGCTTGGGCCCAACCAGGTATAGTATTCTTTTCCTTTTTCTTTTATTTTCCTTTTCCTTTTTGATTTATTTTCTTTTCATTTGAATCTCTAATTTGAATTTGAATCCTGTTATGAACTTCACTTTTGAGTCAAATGTACCAACTCAAATCTGTACAAGAATAATATATATATTATAATTATTTTTATTCACATAGTAATTTCTTCCTTCTCTTTTCTCTTTTACATATTATTTCTAAAACCCCAAAGTGCAACTTTGGGTTAAATTCAAATCTCCATCTCATTATTGTACTTCTATTATCATTATTTTATTATTATATTAACTAAGTAATGTTTTCAACATGAAGTACACACACCACATTATTATTTGAGTGTGTAGTTAGGTTAAAGGTATATTCAAAAGTTCTCCCATTGTTTTGATAGGAACATTTTCCAATGTCTAATCTTTATTATGATTTATTTTAACCATTGTTATTTTATTATGATCATTTACCTTTAAAAAGGGTGAATTATAAAGTTTAATTATTTATCAATGGTACTTTGCTCAGATTTCTTCTACCAATCCCAAATTCAGAATTTGGGTGTTACAATATAGAGAGGATGGCACATGCATTAGGAAAAACTCACATGTCTGATTTTTTATCACATAAATTAGGCGCTGAAACAATTGCGCCAAACACATCGGCGACAAATGGGTTTTCCCAGCCATATTCTGGTGTGCCGATGGACTCATATCCAGAACGACCGTCACCACCATCTTCGCTAAATGGTGAGTCAACCCTGAGCACGGCCGGACCGTCCGCACACAATCGCGGACCGTCCGACCCTCCGTCAGACCGTCCGGCACCCTACGCCGGACAGTCCGGAGTTACACAGAGCCCACCGCAAGGGTCACAGGTGTTGCCTGACGTGACCGGACAGTCCGAGGATAGTACTGGACCGTCCGATCCACCTGCAGACCGTCCGACTGTGCAAGTCGGACCGTCCGGAGCACCAAAAGTCACCTGTGATCCGTCTAGTGTGGAAGGCCGGCGTACATATAACCGGCCACCCAAGCCCCAAGAACCAAAAAAGTCACATGTCCCTGAGCTTGTTTGGCCCACTAAGGCCAAACCTTCTGTTCGCTCTCACCCGCACTCGACACAAAAGGAAAAGGTTAAGTTCACATTTAATATTACTAAGTGTGATAAAATATTTGATGAGTTGCTTAAACATGGTAATATTAAACTATCACATATAATTCCTCCGGTTGAAGAATTAAAAGGGCGTATATATTGTAAATGGCATGGCTCCTTTCTTCATAACACCAATGATTGTGTTGTCTTTCGTCGGCAAATACAATCGGCTATAAACGAAGGTCGGTTGAGGTTTCAAAAGGAGGTGAGGATTGACAGGCCACCTGTCCCTGCCACCACATTAGAGCCGACAAGCAAAAAAGTCATAGTTCGGCCCTGTGCGGCCGATAAAAGCAAAGATAAAAATATTATCATTGGTGATCCCCGTACACCAAATATGTCACGCATAATGGTTACTCGGAAGACTCCGGACAAAAGAAAGACCGGAGGCACCGGGGGGCAAGCACGATCGGACACCCGATCACGGTCACCTGTCCTGCGTACGCCAGACGATCCGGGTACTAAGGCCGAACAGTCCGCAGACAGTCAGAAGCAGCAACCTCAGACCACCGAACCACAAGGTTCCAAAACAAGTGTTAGGAAACAAAATACTATTAAGACGTCTGGACGACTCAGTAGAGTCGGCCCTACTTTTGGTCAGTTGCTTGCCAAATATACGAAGAAGGCCGTTCCACACAACCGGCCAATAAAGCAGACGAAGTCAAAAGGGCGGTCTGTGCGAAAGCAAAAGCCGACTAAACGGACCCAAAAGGTAGCACAACCAAGATCGCCTTGTCATCCTCCTCCAGGGATAGCATGGTGCGTCCCGTTCTATCCATCGCCGATGTGTTGTCCTGCTCATGTCTGGGGTGGTACGGCGATGAATTCGTATTATTGGCCCAATCCGTTTGCTTATTTGGGCTGGGGGGGCACCACAAGTTTTTGCCTATTGACAGGATGATCAGGTAGACATGGCCGAAGAGGATGCGATCCGAAACGGCCTCTGTGCATGAAAGTTCCATCAATTATTTATATTATCTGATCGCAAGAGCCGATGACTTACATCGAGCTGAGTCCTTACATCGGGAACAAAAGCTCATGAGGTCAATTATTTCCGAAGTTTTCACTGATGCTTTTGGTTCGCCAAGCTCCACCAAAAGGCAGGGGGGCATATGTTGGGCACCAAAATGAGCGGACGGTCCGGCCCTTGGGCCCGGACGGTCCGCGTGTCCCGAGATTAGATTAACTCGGATATTTATCCTTATCTCGTGCGTGGTTATCCATCTAATCACGTGGGAGTTTGTTGGCTATCTCTTAGGAAAAGGTCAAGACCTCCTCCCCTATAAATATAAAGGGGTACGGCCGATTGAGAACCTCCGAACACATTCCAATCGAACCAATTACCTTATTTACTTTTCCTGCCCTAGGAGTAGATGTAGCATAGTTCTAGTTGTAGTCTTCCACATATCCACCTCCACCCCTATTCGACTCTACGTCGTCTAGATCCGTCTTGGGTGGCCTGCCGATCTCAAGACGACCCTAGGATCTCACCCCTCCGGGGGGCAAGATCTAGTTATCCATCCAAGACCTCTTCCTCGAATTGATCTCTTAATTCCTAGGCGACTCCACGTCGTCTGGGGACACCCCGGGTGACCTGTCGACCCGGAGCACCTTAAGATCTTTTCCCCCAGGGGATGAGATCTAGATTCCAGCAAGGAGGAGAAAGACGACCCTGTCGCCAGGTCGCGGACCGTCCGGCCCTAGGGCGCGGACCGTCCGGCCGTCAGGCAGGGAACCCGAGCTCCTGCACCAGGTCGCGGACCGTCCGGCCCTGTGCCGCGGACCGTCCGCGCCTGACCAGAGAGCACCGCCACCTCGCGCCAGGTCGCGGACCGTCCGGCCCTGCGCCGCGGACCGTCCGCGCCTGACCAGAGAGCACCGCCGCTGGTTCTTTTGAGTGATTGACGCCTCCAAAAAGGCGTCAACACTAACTTCTGCACTGTGCGTTTTTACTATTCACGCAGTCGAACGTTGACGTATTCGATCGTTGCTCCGTTGGCTCACCAGACACTGTCCGGTGCTAGTCGCTCTGGTATATTCGAAACCTCGAAGGACCGAGAGTAGTCGATCGAAGAAGAAATAAATGGGAGCCAACAAATTTTCTCCAATTCAAGAGATAAATATTGGCTCGCTTTCCGAACCGATGCCCGGGCGATCACATGCACCAAAAAATTCCACAACAACTGCACACGTCAACTAATGGCTACTGGAAGTAAAATGAACAGTGCAGTACTGGATCCTCCGTATTCATATTAAACCTATGGTACAAAGAAATCAACCCAACGACTTTCAGCCCAAGCAGTCTTGAGAGGAAATCTCGAAAACCTAACGAGCGATGTCCAAATATCATAAAAATCTAAACCATATACACGACTCCCACAGGGAAGGTGACCACCAAAAATTTGCTTGAAATGCAAAGATCAAAACCCATCAAAACAGAGAAGGGGAGGGGAAATGCATGGAAAAAAAGACAACTTCAAAACCAAAGCAAGCACATAGGCCACAAATTTTAGAGAAATGATGCTTTAATTCAACCTTCACAAAGGTCAGGTACTTTACCAAAGTTACACAAATGAAATATTGGAGAAAAAAACTAGGAAGAAAAAACAAATTGGAAGGACAAAAAATAAAACATGGGAGAAATAAGTTTGATTGGATTAGCATCTCCTTATTTATATGGATATTACAACATGTTTCCAACTTGTCCCTAAATAACTAGAGTCGAACCACTTAACCCCTAAGATATTATGGTACAATCCAAGATCTGTTGATTTGATAGCCATGAGTTCTTCACAACTTTGCTTTGCATCGAGACAAGCTTCGCAATGACGCCACATACCTCCTCTAGTTTTCACCAGAACTTCATCCACAATTTGAGGCTCAAACTCAAAAAAAAAAATCGTCTGCTAGAAGGTTTTGAGGCTCCAACCATTAAATCCCTCATGAGTAACGTATATGATACACTCCACTCATGATCTCGATATGTGTCACCACCGGTCCTTGATCGCCTGATCACCGAGTCCCCGTGCCTCCATTTAATTTGGTCAACACAGTCGGATTATCTCTTTGGCAGTCACTCACTACACTTGAATATTGTGTTGTGGGCACATATGAACCATGTATTCGTAATATTTTGGTAGGAAAAGCAGAGAATTAATCTTCATCAACTCCTCACCTTGCTTCCTCCTAAAAATCCAATATAATCACTTCGTCAAAAAATCAAAAAATCAAAACAGAGAAGGGGAGTGAAAATGCATGGAAAAAGGATAAGTTCAAAACCAAAACAAGCACATAGGCTACAATTTTTTTAGAGAAATGTTGCTTTAATTCAACTTTCACAAAGGTCAGTTACTTTACCAAAGTTACACAAATGAAATATTGGAGAAAAAACTAGGAAGAAAAAAAACAAATTGGAAGAAGGAAAAAATAAAACATGGGAGAAATAAGTTTGATTGGATTAGCATCTCCTTATTTATATGGATATTACAACATGTTCCCAAGTGGCCAACTTGTCCCTAGATAACTAGAGTCGAACCACTTAACCCCTAAGATATTATGGTACAATCCAAGATCTGTTGATTTGATAGCCATGAGTTCTTCACAACTTTGCTTTGCATCGAGACAAGCTTCTCAATGACGCCACATGCCTCCTCTAGTTTCCACTAGAACTTCATCCACATTTTGAGGCTGAAACACACAAAAAAAACGTTTGCTAGATGGTTTTGAGGCTCCAACCATTAAGTCCCTCATGAGTAACGTTTATGATACACTCCACTCATGATCTCAATATGTGTCACCACCGGTCCTTGTTTGCCTGATCACCTAGTCCCCCGTGCCTCCATTTAATTTGGTCAACACGGTCAGATTATCTCCTTCTCAGTCACTCACTACACTTGAATATTGTATTGTGGGCACTTATGAACCATGTATTGGTAATATTTTGGTAGGAATAGCAGAGAATTAATCCTCATCAACTCCTCACCTTGCTTCCTCCTAAAAATCCAATATAATCACTTCATCAAAAAAAATCAAAGAGCAGAGCCAAACTGTCAGAAAATAGACCTCTCCTGAAAACATATACAAAGGCCAGACCCATTTATTAACGGACCTGTCTCGCATATTCAAACTGAGATACTTCCTTGGTCCACATGATTTTTTTTAGTTTGTTCTACGTCAATCAACTTTAGCCATTTATATAAGATATTTCATAAAAGTTTACAACATAAAAGTAAAATAACTAGATTCATCGTGACTTTAACTATTATAATATGTAATTCTTTTAGTTAAAAATACTTTAACCTTATATATATATTGTTTGTTCAAGATTAAATAATTTAACTTAGAACAAACCTATAAAGATAAACTCATGAGGACAGATGGAGTAATAAATAACAAACATGCCATGGCGAGTAGCAGTGGACAGATGGACCCGGCCGGTCATGCTTCCCTGCCAGATGGAAGAAGCCAAAGTTAACGACGGAGAAATGTTGGTCTTGCGCCGAACACAGGACTATCCTACGGTCTTTTGTGCTCCAACCAAGTCCATTTTGTCCCCACGCGGTGGTACTTAAACCGAACACAAGTTTGTCCTTGGTTTGTGGTGTGGACCTGCTTGTGGTTGATGAAATGCCAACTACTGAACGACTACCGAACCCATATCTAGGGATCATGACACCAACACTAATCTTTGCGATTATTTTTTGCGTAAGTATGTGATGTCGAGTTACCTCTTAAACTATTAAAAGGGTTTAGTTTGCGAAACAACTCTATCCAAAATAAGGCGATGCATCCTCAGTATATTTTTTAAATTTGGTGGAATTGTTAGACTGTGTGTGACTGTGTGTGGGCCGGCACCACTGTTGGGCTGCCGGCCCATTAGGGTTAGGGTTGAGTCTTTATATATACTGTATCCCATCTATTATCAATACAACAATCCATTACACTATTCTACATGGTATCAAAGGATTAGGTTTAGGGCTTCCTCCCACCCCACAGTCGCCACCTCCTCCCTGCCAAAGTTCAGCCGTCACCGGCTTCCACGCCGCCGCCTCACGAGGCTCACCCATCCCTCCCGGGGCGGCCCTCCTCAGCCGGCCGCCAGTCTCTAGCTGCCGCCACCCCCCAGCCGGTAGGCTCGGGCTCCCTCCAACCACCTCCATCCCCTTCTCCAGCCAGTGTCTTCCTCCTCCCCCAGCCGGCGAGCTCGGGCTCAAGCGCGCCCTAGCCACCGGCCCACTTCTCCCCCTTCTCCGACGGCCACGCCTCCCGACCGCGCCCACACCGCCTCGACTCTGCTACTGCTCCAACCGCCGACTGCTACTGCTCGACGCCGGATGGCACCGCCGATGCCCGCGCCGAACCCCCCTCCCTGGCGCACCTCACGCTGCGCTGCCGCCCTACTGCCAGGGCCGCTCGCGCCAACCTTTTGCCTCCCTGGGTGCCGCGTCGGCCGCCCAGCTGCCAGGGCCGCCCGCGCTGGATTTTTCGCTGACAGCTGCTACTGCTCCGGCTGCCACCTCCTCCTTCCCCTTCTCGGCGCCCACGCCGCTGCCTCTCCTCCCCCGGCTGCGCCGGCTCGACCCGGCCTCGGCGCTCTGCCTCGACGCGACTGAAAGGGAAATAGGGTCAAACCTTTTCCTAAATGATTTTGGTGGTTGAATTGCCCAACACAAATAATTGGACTAACAAGTTTGCTCTAGATTATAAGTTTTACAGGTGCTAAAGGTTCACAATAGACCAATAAAAGACCAAGAAAGGGTTCAAACAAAGAGAGCAAAAAGTCCACCGAAGTGTGCCCTGGTCTGGCGCACCGGACTGTCCGGTGCACCATCGGACAGTGTCCGGTGCACCAGGGGATTCCAGTCTGAACTCGCCACCTTCGGGAATTCTGGGAGCCGCTCTGCTATAATTCACCGGACTGTCCGGTGTGCCAGCGGAGCAACGGCTACTTCGCGCCAACGGTCGACTCTACAAAGTAAACAGTGCAAATCAGATGTCAAAGCAGACGGTCAGAGGGGCACCGGACTGTCCGGTGTCGCACCAGACTGTCCGGTGCCGCATGAGGACAAAGCCTCCAACGGTCGACCAGCTCCAAGCCCTAATGGGAGGATGACATGGCGGCGCACCGGACACTGTCCGGTGGCACACCGGACTGTCCGGTGCGCCCATCGCCAGCAGACTTCTCCAATGGCTACATTTTGGATGGTGGCTATAAATACCACCCCAACCGGCCACTTCAAGTGGAGGGAGCCCAAGCAACATTCCAAGTCATCTAGTTGACATATTCAAGCCCTCCCAACCACCTCTATTCATTGACCCATCCTATACACAAGATTTAGACCACTACAACCAACACAAGTGCCACAAAAGAGAGAGCAAGCCAGAGAGAGCTACTCATTTGAGTTTAGCGCTAGTGCCTTGTGAGATTCATTGAGAGATAGTGTGTGCTACATCTTTGTGTTCATTTGCGCGTGGAGTTTTGACTCCCATTGAACTTCCTCTAAAGTTTTGGAGACTTGTAAAGCTAGCAAGAGACACCAAAGAGTGTGGTGATCCTTGCGGGGTCTTAAGTGATCATTGAGAAGAAGAAGAGCTCGCCGGTCTTGCGTGATCGGTGGAGAGAGGGAAAGGGTTGAAAGAGACCCGTCCTTAGTGGACTCCTCAACGGGGACTAGGCCTTCGAGGGCCGAACCTCGGTAAAACAAATCACCCATGTCTCGTGTGCTTATTGCTTGTGATTTGTTTGTTCTTTCCCTTTCTAAGTTTTTCTTGCACTATTCTTTGCTAATACCATTTGGTGTTGCTTCAAGTTAAATTCTCATTTAGTAAAGCGACACCTTGCAAGAAAGAACTTGTGTTATTGCTCTTCTTATCTAAGCCCCCTTGCTTTATTCTCATAGACCTATTAGTTGTATTATGTTATCAATTCCGCATTATTTGAAAGCAACACTCTTTACAAGCAAGAACTTAGTTTTTATACTCCGATAATTGTATATCTTGTTCTAACCACTAATCAAGGGATCTAGGTGGGGTGTAAAGTTATAATTTTCAGGTTTCGCCTATCCACCCCCCCTCTAGGCGACTTTCAATTGGTATCAGAGCTAGGCACTTCATCTTGAGTCTAACAACTCGAAGTGATGGCTCGTAGAAGATCCCAAAAGAACAAGAAGACCCAGGAGAACAAGGAGGTAACTCTTGAAATATTACTTTCTGATTGTTCTAATTATGATTCATGATCTACTAGAGTGATAAATGCTTTTAGAACCATAGATCCACAATTAGAACAAATTTTAGACAAGAGTATTATTCCTCCTAGTTATACTAGGGAAAATGCTTCCAAGGAAGATCTAAGATGTATTCGCTTAAACTATCTAGCTTATGACATCTTAAGTAAATCCCTTAGCAAAGAAGATTATCATGCCTTCATAATAAAATATGATAAACCTATTTGTGATGTGTATGATATTTGGACTAGAATTGAAAGCAAACTTGATGAGTCCAAACATGATAGTTCATTTTGTGCCTCTACTTCCTTTGGTATTTGTGAAACTAACCCTTTGAAGGAAGAAGAAGAAAATGAACGATGGAGACCAAACGATGAATCCACCTCTCCAAAAGGTTTGTCTTCCCATTTCGATTCCCACATATGTTGTGTGGCTAATGAAAATGATAGCGGAAGCACAAATGAGGATGAGGAGGAAGAAAGAAGCTTCTTGCAACTCTACGCTCGCTTAAGCCAAGAAGATAAGGCGGTCATGCTCAAACTTCTAAAAAGAGCGAGAGAGCAAAGCGAAGCTCGTTAAAGGCTAGAAGATATTCTCTCCATAAAAATGCTAAGCTTTGACGAGTTGACTAAAGAACATGAGGAGCTAAAGTGCTCTCATGTTGATTTGGTCCAAAGGTATGAAACTATTTCAATTAAGCAAGATAACTTTTTACATTGTATCGCTCAATTAGTAAATAAGAATGCCTTGCTTAAGGACCAAGTAGAAAAGCTAAAAGATGAAAATCTAACTTTTCAAGAAAAATATGATATGCTCCTATGTTCTCATGAAAATCTTATGAATGATCATATCATATTAAATATTGCTCATGAGGTTGTGATAGAAAACTTAAAATCCCAACAACCTCACTCATGCACATGTATTCAAATTGAAACTACATTACCATGTGCTAATGCTTGTTGTCCGTCGACAAGCAAATCTTCCTTTGAGCTAGAATTTGCAGGAACAAATGATGATACATATCAAAAGCTCAAAGAAGAAAATGAGAGGCTAAAAATGAGCTTGACATAACTAAAAGAGAAGTGCATTGCTCAACCTTCTCAAGATAACCGTGATCACATGGTGAAGAAGCTTGAGACGGGTACAACCGTAGCATGCACTAAATCCCTTGAAGAAAACGTCAAGGACTTGAGGATTGCCAAGAGGAAGGAACAAAAGAAGAAAATCAATACCTCTTCCAAAAGCCTCAACCACGCCTCCATAAAAGGTAACATCCAAGGTAATAATCAAGTCACACTTCACACTAAGAAAAGTAAGAAGTATAGTGAATGCTTTGAAAAGGGGCACTCGATTAGGTCATGTCCTTATATTAAAAATGACTTGATTATTAACAAGGATGATAAACTTTGTTTAAAATGCTCAAAGAAGGGACACTTAACTAGATCTTGTCCCTATTTAAAACAAAAAGGCATTATGTTAGAAAAGAAAATATTCACTAACCATGTAGCAAGCAAGAAACAAGGAAAGAAGAAATCTTCAAGACTTGAAGATTGCCTATGCTACATATGCCGAAAGAAGGGACATCAATGCAAGGATTGTCCCATTGGTAACAATCCCTCTCCTAGCTTGTCAATTAATTCTCATATAACTAGGCAACCCAAAACTGCAACTTGTGCTAGAAAGGTAATGAGTTTACCTAGTGCTAACACAAAGGACTTTTGGGTTCCTAGATCTTTGTTGACTAACCGTGATGGACCCATCAAGCGATGGGTACCAAAATATGCCTGACAAGCTTTGCAGGAGAAGGAGATGATATGAAGCCTTGGGGTGCTTGAGAAAGTTAATTCAATTTAACTCAAGCTATCAATCTTCAATGATCCATATATCCAAGATTGACCCAAAGTTATTTCAAATTATTATGTCTAAAACTCATATCATCTCGGGGAAGATATTGATGTTGTAGGAAATAAAGGATTATCTTGTGCGGAAAAATCAAGGCCTACAAAATGGAGGAAAGTCGAAGGATGGTAACACTTGTGTTTTTAAGTGCAAGTATCTTAAATTATGATTTCTCATGTGTCTTGTGTAGTCGCATAGAAAAAGAAGCACTTCAAATGTCTTTAAATTTATATTACCATTCTTTGAAGAATTTCCTCTCATATGGTAGATTGCATACTCATCATTTCCATACTATGGCAATCTACATGCTTTAAATTGTTGCAAGTATCTCATGGCATGTTTCTCTCTAGTCATTCTATTATTGCCATGATTCTAGATATAGAGAGATATTTCAAGTTCTTAAAAGGATAAGGAAGTCAAATCCTTAGGACACTTATAAAAAGAAAACTCTCTCTATAACTAGAATAGTGAGACTAATGATTTTATTTAAGTAACCCAAGTAGTCTCACTTGTAGAGAATAGTTTCTCTTTGAAAATGTGTAATCTAACATGGAAAGAAAAATCAATCCAATGATTTATGATGTGTTTCTACTTGCTTAAATTGGATTTGATTCTTTCACATTTATCGCTTTCCATATCATGAATTAGATTTATTCCTATAATCTTAAGAGATTATTTATGCTTGTTTTATGAGTTAAAATTGAGCATAACATCATCTATAGGATAATCTAGTTCATGCTATGAAGTTTCCATGTTTTAGTAATCCATCTTTTCATTCCTTATCAAAAATGATTACAAAAATGGAAACTAGCGCTTGTGTTACTAACGACGTATCTCTTGAGCTTACTTATGAATATCTACAAAAGAGAAAGTGCACAAGCCTCAAGGGTTGCTCTTCACCCAAAGGAAGAAAGGTAAAAGCAAAGGTATGGGAACTCATCTTCTTAATCAAATATAGTTCCCATCAATGGTTATTTACTCTAAATTATCATATTCTATCCATGTGAAGAATAGATTGTTTATTGGACTTAAATTAACTAGCTTAATGCGCTTGTCCATTAGAATCTATTTCATGCCTTTGTTATGCATGTTCTCATATTGATCTGCTTCTAAGTAATGATTAATAAAATCAATATGAAGAAGTAAGTTTCCTATGATTGATCAAAATGTTTAAAAGGTGCATATTCCTCTTTTCTAATGATGTGCACTATCGTTAAGGAATTTACTTCATGTATATGTGAATTATGAATGATGAATTATGTTTATTTCCTATCTAAAGAAATCATCTTTCATTATATACTCCCTTGTGCTATTAACATCTTTCTTGAGTATTTTCAATAAGTTTGGAAGGAAAAAGAAGTCACTGCAAAGGGAGGACTCTCAAATGAAAGAGGAGGACATCAAGAACAACACCACCTACTTCTACAAAACAATTAGTGGTGTGGTTGTGAGTATTCTAAATCCTTTTCATTGTGAGAATATCAGGCATAAGTTGTTTATTGCAAATCTTATAAGCCTTGATCAAGATGTATAATGCTTCTCCCTACACATCTCTAAAATAAATGCATCTATTCATCTCATTCAAATTCTTGATGCATATCTCTAGGGGGAGTCTATTTCTATATCTTGATTATGTGAGACTATCGCTTTTTCTTAGTAATCTCATATAGTCTCTTGCATGAGAATAAGTTTCTCATGATGTATGCTACTACATATCAAACCATCTTGTTAGAATAATGTCATCTTTATCAAGGATTGTAGCTTTCTTTGCTAAAGTAGCATATCTACTGGATTCTCCTATCTTGTCGAATGCATATGTTGTTCTTTTGATCACACCTGTTATTTGTTTGATCATTGAATAACTTCAATTAACTCTTATGTTTCTTAGTGCCTTATATACTATCAATCAATATCTCTTGATATGCACTAAGTTAAAAGGAGATTTCATGATACATTTATGCAATTTGTGATCCATTTGCCATATGCTAACAATAACTTTGAAAAGGATCACTAGTTGTAGAACTCTCTATTTTGCAAAATATTTCCATACATTGTCTTGAATATAGGTCTTAAGCAGCTAAGACTAAAGGACAAAGCACATTGAAGAGAGCGTCTCTATGAGAAGGTACAAAAAGTCATAGAATTGAAAGGGAAATGGAGTATTCGGCAAAGACGACGCTTCCACTCAACTCCATCGGTATTATCCACTCCTTGCCGGTATTCCATATAGTTCTCCACTTTGGTATAATCTTCACTCATATTTATTTGTTTGCCATTGGGATAAAGTACAAGGGCTTATATCTCACTCACAAGTATCCGTTTTTGGTGATTCATGCCAAAGGGGGAGAAAGTATGAGCCCAAAGCAAAAGGACCGCACCACCACCAAATTTTAAAAATGAAGTTTTTCAAATTGATATCTTATTGTGTTCAAAAGGGGGAGAAAGTAGTGTCTTCAAAACTTGCAAAACCCTCTTGAACACTAAGAGGAGAATTTTATTTAGGGGGAGTTTTGTTTATGTCAAAGGAAAAGCATTTGAAACAGGAGGGGAGAAAATTTCAAATCTTGAAACTGCTTCTTTCAATCGTATTCATGTACCTTTGACTATTTGCATAAGTTTTTTTTGAAAAGAACTTTACAAAGAATTTGCAAAACAAAACCCGTGGTGCAAATGAGGTCCAAAATTTTAAATAAGAAGAAAACCATCCATGCACATCTATTGAAATAAGTTTATTGGTTTCAATTCCAAGCAACCTTTGCACTTACCTTATGCAAACTAGTTCAATTCAACACTTTTATATTTGCTTTGGTTTGTGTTGGCATCAATCACCAAAAGGGGGAGATTGAAAGGGAAATAGGGTCAAACCTTTTCCTAAATGATTTTGGTGGTTGAATTGCCCAACACAAATAATTGGACTAACAAGTTTGCTCTAGATTATAAGTTTTACAGGTGCTAAAGGTTCACAATAGACCAATAAAAGACCAAGAAAGGGTTCAAACAAAGAGAGGAAAAAGTCCACCGAAGTGTGCCCTGGTCTGGCGTACCAGACTGTCCGGTGTGCCACCGGACAGTGTCTGGTGCACCAGGGGATTCCAGCCTGAACTCGAAACCTTCGGGAATTCTGGGAGCCGCTCCGCTATAATTCACCGGATTGTCCGGTGTTGCACCAGACTATCCGGTGTGCCAGCAGAGCAACGGCTACTTCACGCCAACGGTCGACTCTGCAAAGTAAACAGTGCAAATCAGATGTCAGAGCATATGGTCAGAGGGGCATCGGACTGTCCGGTGTCGCACCGGACTGTCTGTGCCGCATGAGGACAAAGCCTCCAACGGTCAACCAGCTCCAAGCCCTAATGGGAGGATGACATGGCGGCACACCGGACACTGTCCGGTGGCGCACCGGACTGTTCGGTGCGCCCATCGCCAGCAGACTTCTCCAACGGCTACATTTTGGATGGTGACTATAAATACCACCCCAACCGGCCACTTCAAGTGGAGGGAGCCCAAGCAACATTCCAAGTCATCTAGTTGACATATTCAAGCCCTCCCAACCACCTCTATTCATTGACCCATCCTATACACAAGATTTAGACCACTACAACCAACACAAGTGCCACAAAAGAGAGAGCAAGCCAGAGAGAGCTACTCATTTGAGTTTAGCACTAGTGCCTTATGAGATTCATTGAGAGATAGTGTGTGCTACATCTTTGTGTTCATTTGCGCGTGGAGTTTTGACTCCCATTGAACTTCCTCCAAAGTTTTGGAGACTTGTAAAGCTAGCAAGAGACACCAAAGAGTGTGGTGATCCTTGCGGGGTCTTAAGTGATCCTTGAGAAGAAGAAGAGCTCGCCGGTCTTGCGTGATCGGTGGAGAGAGGGAAAGGGTTGAAAGAGACCCGTCCTTAGTGGACTCCTCAACGGGGACTAGGCCTTCGAGGGCCGAACCTCGGTAAAACAAATCACCCGTGTCTCGTGTGCTTATTGCTTGTGATTTGTTTGTTCTTTCCCTTTCTAAGTTTTTCTTGCACTATTCTTTACTAATACCATTTGGTGTTGCTTCAAGTTAAATTCTCATTTAGTAAAGCGACACCTTGCAAGAAAGAACTTGTGTTATTGCTCTTCTTATCTAAGCCCCCTTGCTTTATTCTCATAGACCTATTAGTTGTATTGTGTTATCAATTCCGCATTATTTGAAAGCAACACTCTTTACAAGCAAGGACTTAGTTTTTATACTCCGATAATTGTATATCTTGTTCTAACCACTAATCAAGGGATCTAGGTGGGGTGTAAAGTTATAACTTTTAGGTTTCGCCTATCCACCCCCCTCTAGGCGACTTTCAGCGACCGTGCTGCGCCCCCATCCGGCGCGCCCGTCACTGGGGCCCCCATCTGCCGCGCCCGCCGCCGGTGCCCCCATCCACCGCGCCCGTCATCGGCAGCGGCGCGACGCTTCTCCCCGCTCGACGGCGAGGCATGCCCATGCTCCCCCAGTAGTCAGGCCCCCAGCTCCCTTGTCGCCGTCTGCCTCTCCATGGCGCGGGCATCTGCCACCCCCAGCGGTAGCGGATCTGCGTGCCCCTCCCCTTTGGCTCCGACGGCGCAGCCGCGACCCCCTCCCTTCCTCGGTGGCTCAAATATGCCCCGACCTGACCCTGCCAGGGCCTTCCCCACCGTCGTCCCTAACAGTGTCGAAGCCCAGCAGTGCCTCCTCTTCACGCTTCTCTTGTCACCGGCGTCACCCATCCCCTGCCAGGTCCGACGCAGGCCCCTGCCCCGCTGGTGAAAGGGAAATAGGGTTAACCTTTTCCAACACTTAATTTTGGTGGTTGAATGCCCAAAACAAATATATGGAATAACTAGTTTGCTCTAGAATACATGTTCTACAGGTGCATAAAGGTTAAACACAAACCAATAAATATTCAAGTTAGGGATCCAATTCAAAGGAGCGAAAGAAACCAAGTGTGCGGTGGTCTGGCGCACCAGACTGTCCGGTGTGTCATCGGACAGTGTCCGGTGCACTAGGTCCGTATAGAACTGAACCAGCCGCACTCGGGTTTCTTCGGGCGCACTCCGCTATTATTCACCGGACTGTCCGGTGCACCAGCGGAGCAACGGCTACTTCGCGCAACGGTCGACTTCAAAAGCTGAAGAACAAATGAACAGTGTGCAACAGTGCGCGGTAGAGTCAGAGCGCAGAGTCAGTGGCGCACCAGACAATGAATAGGAGTTGTCTGGTGTGGCACCAGACTGTCCGTTGCCACAAGAAGTCAACAGCGCTAACGGTCGACTGCTCCCGAACCCTAACGGTTGGGTGATGTGGCAGCGCACCGGACAATCTACATGACTTGTCTGGTGGCACACCGGACTGTCCAGTGCGCCCATCGACAGCAACCATCCCCAACGGCCATTTGGTGGTTGAGGGCTATAAATACCCCCCAACCACCACAACTCCAAGATTTCTGAGCATCACGTTCATTACAAGAGCTCTAGCATTCACTCCAAGACACAATTCAAAAGATCAAAGCCTCTCCAAGTCCTAAATCCATCTCAAATACTTAGTGACTTGCGAGAGAGAGATTTTGTGTTCATTTGAGCTCTTGCCTCTTGGATTGCCTTCTTTCTTTCTCTTTCTTGTTCTCAAGCAACTTGTAATCAAAGCAAGAGACACCTAAGTGTGTGGTGGTCCTTGCGAGGTCTAAGTGACCCGTTTGATTAAGGAGAAAGCTCACTCGGTCTAAGTGACCGTTTGAGAGAGGGAAAGGGTTGAAAGAGACCCGATCTTTATGACCACCTCAACGGGGACTAGGTTCTTTAGAACCGAACCTCGGTAAAACAAATCACCGTGTTCACTTGCTTTATTTCTTGGTTGATTTGTTTTGCCTCTCTTTTGGACTTGACTTTAATTCTAACACTAACCCCAGCTTGTAATTTGTGTTTTAAGTTGTAAATTTTAGATTACACCTATTCACCCCCCCTCTAGGGGACTTTCAATTGGTATCAGAGCCCGGTGCTTCATTAGAGTCTAACAACTCGAAGTGATATCGGGAGATCACGCCAAGAGGGAGATCATGACCAGCGATAAGCCCGCAAGCTCGGGGAGGACTCTCTCAAGGGAGTCCGGCAACAAGCACAAGAAGGAATCCTCTTCCTCCATCAAGTCCCATAGGAGAGGTGACAAGAAGAAGAAAATGAAGAAAGTGGTCTACTACGAGACCGACTCTTCGTCGCCCTCCACATCCGGCTCCGACTCGTCGTCCACTACTTCTAAACGCCATGAGCGCAAGAAGTATAGTAAGATGCCCCTTTGCTATCCCCGCATTTCTAAGCGTGCTCATCTACTTTCCGTTCCCTTAGGCAAACCACCGTATTTTGATGGTGAAGATTATTGCATATGGAGTGATAAAATGAGGCATCATCTAACCTCACTCCACAAAAGTATTTGGGATATTATTGAGTGTGGAGCGCAGGTACCAAAGAAGGGGGACAAGGACTACGATTCGGACGAGGCCGATCAAATTAGGCACTTTAACTTCCAAGCCACAACTATACTCCTCGCCTCCTTATGTCGAGAGGAGTATAATAAGGTGCAAGGGTTAAAGACGGCCAAAGAAATTTGGGACGTCCTCAAGATGGCACACGAAGGGGATGAAGTGACAAAGATCACCAAGCGAGAGACGATTGAGGGGGAGCTCAGTTGTTTCGTCCTCAACAAAGGAGAAGAGCCACAAGCAATGTATAACCGGCTCAAAACAATGGTGAACCAAGTGCGCAACCTCGGGAGCACCAAATGGGATGACCATGAGATGGTCAAGGTTATTCTAAGATCCCTTGTTTTTCACAATCCTACTCAAGTACAATTAATTCATGGGGATCCTAGATACAAATTAATGTCTCCCGAGGAAGTGATAGGAAAGTTTGTGAGCTTTGAATTTATGATCAAAGACTCCAAACACATCATCAACTTGGAGCAAGGCGCCACCTCCACACCTAAGGTGCAACCCATCGCATTCAAAGCGACGGAAGAGAAGAAAGAGGAGTCTACATCAAGTAGGCTTCCCATCGACGCCTCCAAGCTCGACAATGAGGAGATGACGCTCGTCATCAAGAGTTTTCGCCAAATCCTCAAGCAAAGGAGGGGGAAGGACTACAAACCCCGCTCCAAGAGGGTGTGATACAAATGTGGTAAGCCCGGTCATTTTATTTCTAAATGTCCAAATTCAAGTGATAGTGACAGGGGCAACGACAAGAAGGGGAAGAAGAAAGAAAAGAAGAGGTACTACAAGAAGAAGGGCGGCGATGCCCACGTGTGTCGGGAATGGGACTCCGATGAGAGCTCCACCGACTCATCCTCCGATGAGGACGCCGCCAACATCGCCGTCAACAAGGGCCTCCTCTTCCCCAACGTCGGCCACAAGTGCTTCATGGCAAAGGATGGCAAAAAGAAGAAGGTACAATCTAGAGCCACCCCCAAATATACAACATCTAGTGATGAGGGTAGCTCTAGTGAAGATGAAGATGATTTGCTTACTCTTTTTGCCAACCTTAACATGCAACAAAAGGAAAAATTAAATGCTAATAGGAGCTATTCATGAGAAGGATGAACTCTTGGATAGCCAAGAGGAATTCCTTATTAAAGAAAATAAAAAACATGTTAAAGTGAAAAAATACTTATGCTCAGGAAGTAGAGAGATGTGAAAATTTAACTAAGGAGCTTAGCATTTGTCTTGACTCTATTGCAAACCTTAGAACTGAGAATGACAACTTAATTGTTAAGGTTGAAAAATTAAATGATTGTCATGATTCAATTTCTAGCCTTAGAAACAAAAATGCTAGCTTAATTTCTAAGCTTAAAGATTTGAATGTTTGCAATGACTCTATTTCCAGTCTTAAAAATGAGAATGCTATTTTACATGCTAAGATTGAGGAATTAACTTCATGCAAACCCTCTATATCTACTGTTGAGC
Organism: Zea luxurians; assembly: GCA_029449295.1. Lineage (NCBI taxonomy): Eukaryota > Viridiplantae > Streptophyta > Magnoliopsida > Poales > Poaceae > Zea > Zea luxurians. Next base: position 80,537,872 of record JAOPSE010000009.1, read on the forward strand.
ATATTTCTATTTGCACTAGATGTAGAGATGTAAATGTAGAAGCTATTAATGATCACATTACAATGATTAAACAATAAAATGATCATATAGCTAAATTAGATGCTAAAATTGCCGAGCATGAATTAGAAAATGAAAAATTTAAATTTGCTCGTAGCATGCTCTATAATGGGAGACGCCCTAGCATTAAGGATGGCATTGGTTTCCAACAGGGGAGCAATGTCAAGCTTAATGCCCCCAAGAGATTGTCTAACTTTATAAAGGGCAAGGCACCCATGGTTCAAGATAATGAAGGCTACATTTTATATCCTGCTAATTATTCTGAGCATAAAATTAGGAAAATTCATGCTAGAAAACCTCACACTGTTACTCATCATGCTTTTATGTATAAAAATGAGGCTTCTAGCTCTAAGCATTCTACTCATGTTAAAATGCCTAAAAAGAAAACTCTTGTTGCATCAAATGAGCATAATGTTTCATTTAAAACTTTTGATGCATCTTATGTTTTAACTAATAAATCAGGCAAAGTTGTTGCCAAATATGTTGGAGGCAAACACAAGGGTTCAAAGACTTGTGTTTGGGTACCCAAGGTGCTTGTATCTAACGTCAAAGGACCCAAGACTATTTGGGTACCTAAAAACAAGGCCTAAATTGTTTTGCAAGTTTATGCATCCGAGGGCTCAAGCTGGATAATTGATAGCGGATGCACAAACCACATGACATGGGAGAAAAGAATGTTCTCCTCCTACGAGAAAAACGAAGATCCCCAACGAGCTCTCACATTCAGGGATGGAAATCAAGGTTTGGTCAAAGGATTTGGTAAAATTGCTATATCTCCTGACCATTCTATTTCCAATGTTTTTCTTGTAGATTCTTTAGATTACAACTTGCTTTCTGTTTCTCAATTATGCAAAATGGGTTACAACTGTCTTTTTACTGAGTTAGGTGTTACTGTCTTTAGAAGAAGTGATGATTCAATAACATTTAAGGGAGTGTTAGCGGGTCAGCTATATTTAGTTGATTTTCATGATAACAAAGCTGAACTTGACACTTGCTTAATTGCTAAGACTAATATGGGTTGGCTCTGGCATCACCGACTTTCCCATGTTGGGATGAAGAATCTTCATAAGCTTCTAAAAGGAGAGCACATTTTAGGACTAACCAATGTTCATTTTGAGAAAGACAGGGTTTGTAGCGCATGCTAAGCAGGAAAGCAAGTTGGCACTCACCATCCACACAAGAACATCATGACTACGGATAGGCCGCTCGAGCTACTCCACATGGACTTATTTGGCCCGATCGCTTACATAAGCATTGACAGGAGTAAGTACTGTCTAGTTATTGTGGATGACTATTCTCGCTTCACTTGGGTGTTCTTTTGCAGGAAAAATCACAAACCCAAGAGACCTTAAAGGGATTCTTGAGATGGGCTCAAAATGAGTTTGGATTGAAGATAAAAAAGATAAGAAGCGACAACGGGACGGAGTTCAAGAATTCATAAATTGAAGGATTTCTTGAGGAGGGCATCAAGCATGAGTTCTCTTCTCCCTACACACCTCAACAAAATGGTGTAGTAGAGAGGAAGAATAGAACTCTAGTGGACATGGCAAGAACCATGCTTGATGAGTACAAGACTCTGGACCGATTTTGGGTGGAAACAATCAACACTGCTTGCTACTCCATCAACCGGTTATATCTTCACCGAATCCTCAAGAAGACATCATACGAACTCCTCACTGGTAAAAAGCCCAATGTTTCATATTTTAGAGTCTTTGGAAGCAAATGTTTTATTCTTATTAAAAGAGGTAGAAAATTAAATTTGCTCCTAAGGCTGTAGAAGGCTTTTTACTTGGTTATGACCCAAACACAAGGGCATATAGAGTCTTTAACAAGTCCACTGGACTAGTTGAAGTTTCTTGTGACATTGTATTTGATGAGACTAATGGCTCCCAAGTGGAGCAAGTTGATCTTGATGAGCTAGATGATGAAGAGGCTCCGTGCGTGGCGCTAAGGAACATGTCCATTAGGGATGTGCGTCCTAAGGAATCCGAAGAGCCTCCACAAGCACAAGATCAACCGTCATCTTCAAATCAAGCATCTCCACCAACTCAATAAAAGGATCATGCTCAAGATAATGAAGATTAAGAGGATGAGCCATCCCAAGAAGAGGTCAATGATCAAGGGGGAGATGAAGATAATCAATACAAGGAAGATGAGCTAGAAATTCAGGGTCAAAGACCACCACAACCAAGAGTCCACCAATCAATTCAATGAGATCACTCCGTCAACTCCATCCTCGGTGACATCCATAATGGGGTAACCATAGATCTCGGGTTGCACATTTTTGTGAACATTACTCTTTTGTTTTTTCTATTGAGCCTTACAGGGTAGAGGATGCATTAAGAGATTCGGATTGGGTGGTGGCTATGCAAGAGGAGCTCAACAACTTCACGAGAAATGAGGTATGGCATTTGGTTTCATGTCCTAATCAAAATGTTGTAGGTACCAAATGGGTATTCCGCAACAAGTAAGATGAGCATGGTGTGGTGGTAAGGAACAAAGCCATACTTGTGGCCAAAGGTTATTCACAAATCGAAGGTTTGGATTTCGATGAAACTTATGCACCCGTAGCTAGGCTTGAGTCAATTCGTATATTACTTGCCTATGCTACTTACCATGGCTTTAAGCTCCATCAAATGGACGTGAAAAGTGCCTTCCTCAATGGACCAATCAAGGAAGAGGTCTATGTTGAGCAACCTCCTGACTTTGAAGATAGTGAGTATCCTAACCATGTTTATAAGCTCTCAAAGGCGCTTTATGGGCTCAAGCAAGCCCTAAGAGCATGGTATGAATGTCTGCGAGATTTTCTTATCACTAATGTCTTTAAAGTCGGTAAAGCCGATCCTACTCTCTTTACTAAAACTGTTGGAAATGATTTGTTTGTATGCCAAATTTATGTTGATGACATTATATTTGGGTCTACTAACAAATCAACTTGTGAAGAGTTTAGTAGGATCATGATACAAAAATTTGAGATGTCTATGATGGGGGAGTTGAAGTATTTCTTAGGATTTCAAATCAAGCAACTCCAGGATGGCACCTTCATCAGCCAAACAAAATACATTCAAGACATACTTAACAAGTTTGGAATGAAGGATGCCAAGCCCATCAAGACACCTATGGGAACAAATGGGCATCTCGACCTCGACACGGGAGGTAAATTCGTAGATCAAAAGGTATACCAGTCGATGATAGGATCTTTACTCTATTTATGTGCATCTCGACCAGATATTATGCTTTCCGTATGCATGTGTGCAAGATTTCAGGCCGATCCTAAGGAAATTCACCTTAGGGCCGTGAAGAGAATTATGAGATATTTAGTTTACACTCCTAAGTTTGGGCTTTGGTACCCCAAGGGATCCACATTTGATTTAATAGGATATTCTGATGTCGATTGGGCAGGGTGTAAAATTGATAGGAAGAGCACATCAGGGACTTGTCAGTTTCTGGGAAGATCCATGGTGTCTTGGGCTTTAAACAAACAAAACTCCGTAGCTCTTTCTACCGCCGAAGCCGAGTATATTGCCGCAGGCCATTGTTGTGCGCAATTACTTTGGATGAGGCAAACCCTCAGGGACTATGGCTTCAAATTGAGCAAAGTCCCTCTGAGAGCACCTAGAGGGGGGTGAATAGGTGATCCTGTAAAAATCAAATACTAATAGCAACAAAACTTGGTTAAGTGTTAGTACGGCTAAGTAGCGAGCTCTTGCGAACACACAAGTAATCACAGAAAAGCAATCACAAGAGACACGCGATTTTATCCCGTGGTTCGGCCAAGTAACACTTGCCTACTTCCACGTTGTGGCGTCCCAATGGACGAGGGTTGCACTCAACCCCTTTCAAGTGATCCAATGATCAACTTGAATACCACGGTGTTCTTCTTTCTTAGACTTTCTCCCGTTTGCGAGGAATCTCCACAACTTGGAGCCTCTCGCCCTTATAATTGATGATCACAAAGAAGTACGGAAGTAAGGGAGGGGAGAGCAACACACACAAGACTCAAAACGAGAGCACAATCACGCACACAAGTCACAACTCGAGCTCAAAACACAATGCAAGGAGTTCTCAACTCAAATGGAGCTCAAGTCGCTATCTCAAAGAATCGAATGCGTGAGAATGGAGTCTTGGAGTCTTAGGATCTTTCTTGTAAGCTTAGGTGACTCCTCCATGCGCCTAGGGATCCCTTTTATAGCCCCAAGGCAGCTAGGAGCCGTTGTAGGCAATCTTGGAAGGCTAATCTTGCCTTCTGTCGGGCGGCGCACCGGACAGTCTGGTGTGCCACCGGACAGTCACTATAGCTGTCCGGTGCGCGATCTCCTTCCTTTTCTAGCGCACCCGACCGTTGCAGACTCGTGGCAGTTGGCGCACCGGACACAGTCCGGTGCTCATCGGACAGTCCGGTGCCCCCTGCCAACCGTTGACGCTGCCACACGTCGCGCGAAGATTGCGCGGCCGACCGTTGGCTCACCGGACAGTCCGGTGCACCACTGGACAGTCCGGTGAATTTTAGTCGTACGCCGTTAAACTTTTCCTGAGAGCGACGACTTCGCCGCAGATGACTCACCGGACAGTCCGGTGAATTATAGCCGTACGCCGTCGTCGAGTCCCGAGAGCGGTCGGTTCACCTTGGACTCGTCTGGCGCACCGGACACTGTCCGGTGCACCCAGACCGAGCAGCAGTTGGCTGTACACAGCCAACTCTTTTCCAATCTATTTTCTCCTGTTTCTAGCACTTAGACACAATACATTAGTACCCAAATCAATGTACTAAGTCTAGAAACGTACCTTGTTACATGATTTGCACTTCTTCAATCTTTGGCACAAATTAACACTTAGAGAATATGTGTTGGGCACTTAATCACCAAAACACTTTAGAAATGGCCCAAGGGCACATTTCCCTTTCACCCTCTCCTATGTGATAATGAGAGTGCAATCCGCATGGCGGATAATCCCGTTGAACACAGCCGCACTAAACACATAGACATTCGGTATCACTTTCTGAGGAATCACCAACAAAGGGGGGTTATCGAAATAGCTTATATTAACACCAAAGAACAATTAGCCGATATCTTTACCAAGCCTTTAGACGATAAAACCTTTAGCAAATTTAGGAATGAGCTAAATATTCTTGATTCTCGGAATTTTGATTGAAACACTGCACACATAGCTCATTTATATACCTTTGATCATATCTCTTTCATTTGGTACATATACATATTTCTTATTCTTCTTGTGCCAAGGCTAAGACTAATGTGTTTTCAAGTATATTTCTATCCTTAGTCTTAGATTGAAAGGGAAATGGTGTACTCGGCAAAGACAACGCTTCCACTCAACTACATCGGTATTACTTACCCTTCCACAAACTCTCCAATTGGTATAATCTTTCACTCATATTCATTTTATCAATGGGGGAGAAAATTTAAGAGGGCTCCAAAGGTCTCCGTTTTTGGCGATTAATGCCAAAGGGGGAGAAAATATTAAGACCAAAGCAAAAAGGACCGCACCACCACCATTTCAAAATTTTCAAAATGAAAAGATTTAATTGGTTTTCACAAATGATTGTTTTTCAATTGATATCAATTGGTATCTATGATTATGAAAATAAGATTTCAAATTGGTATTCATTTAAAAACTCTCTTGAAAGCTAAGAGGAGAATTTCATTCAGGGGGAGCTTCTATTTAGTCAAAGGAAAATCATTTTGAAACAGGGGGAGAAATTTCAAATCTTGAAAATACTTCTTGCAATCTTATTCATATACCTTTGACTATTAGCAAAAGATTTTGAAAATATTTTGCAAAAGGATTTGCAAAAACAAAACAAGTGGTGCAAATGTGGTCCAAAATGTTAAATAGAAGAAAGCAATCCATTCAATCTTATTCATATGTAATAAGACTTTCAATTGGTTTAATTCCAAGTAACCTAGTTCATATGCAAACTAGTTCATTTCTGCACTTTATATATTTGCTTTGGTTTGTGTTGGCATCAATCACCAAAAAGGGGGAGATTGAAAGGGAAATAGGGTTAACCTTTTCCTACACTTAATTTTGGTGGTTGAATGCCCTGGACTAACTAGTTTGCTCTAGAATACATGTTCTACAGGTGCATAAAGGTTAAACACAAACAAATAAATATTCAAGTTACGGATCCAATTCAAAGGAGCGAAAGAAACCAAGTGTGCTGTGGTCTGGCGCACCGGACTGTCCGGTGTGCCACCGAACAGTGTCCGTCCGGTGCACCAGGTCCGTACAGGACTGAACCAGCCACTCTCGGGTTTCTTCGGGCGCACTCCACTATAATTCATCGGACTGTCCGGTGTGCCACCGGACTGTCCGGTACACCAGCGGAGCAACGACTACTCCGCGCAACGGTCGATTGCAAAAGCTGAAGAACAAATGAACAGTGCGCAACAGTGCGCGGCAGAGTTAGAGCGTAGAGTCAGTGGCGCACCGGACAATGAACAGGAGCTGTCCGGTGTGGCACCGGACTGTCTGGTGCCACAAGAAGTCAACAGCGCCAATAGTCGACTGCTCCCGAACCCTAATGGTTAGGTGACGTGGCAGTGCACCGGACAGTCCGGTACGCCCATCGACAGCAACCATCCCCAACAGCCATTTGGTGGTTGAGGGCTATAAATACCCCCCAACCACCACAACTCCAAGTATCCAAGATTTCTGAGCATCACATTCATTAAAAGAGCTCTAGCATTCACTCCAAGACACAATTCAAAATATCAAAGCCTCTCCAAGTCCTAAATTCATCTCAAATACTTAGTGACTTGCGAGAGAGAGATTTTGTGTTCATTTGAGCTCTTGCCTCTTGGATTGCCTTCTTTCTTTCTCTTTCTTGTTCTTAAGCAACTTGTAATCAAAGCAAGAGACACCTAAGTGTGTGGTGGTCCTTGTGGGGTCTAAGTGACCCGTTTGATTAAGGAGAAAGCTCACTCGGTCTAAGTGACCGTTTGAGAGAGGGAAAGGGTTGAAAGAGACCCGGTCTTTGTGACCACCTCAACGGGGAATAGGTTCTTTAGAACCGAACCTCGGTAAAACAAATCACCGTGTTTACTTGCTTTATTTCTTGGTTGATTTGTTTTCCCTCTCTTTCGGACTTGACTTTAATTCTAACGCTAACCCTAGCTTGTAGTTTGTGTTTTAAGTTATAAATTTTAGATTACGCCTATTCACCCCCTTCTAGACGACTTTCAACTGGACCCACCCCGCCGCCCACCCCCTTCATCGCCTTCACTGGATCCGTCGCTGCCGTGGCCTTCCCGGTCGGATCCTCGTTGCTGCGACCTTCCCGGGTCGATCCACCGTCCCTTTGGTCCGATCGTATTTTCCCGGCTGGATCTGTCGCTGCCGTGGCCTTCCCGGCCGGATCCGTCGTTCTCCTATTCTACCGCGGGCGCGGACATCATGACCAGCGCAGATGCGTGCGCTGCCGTCGGCCTCCCTAGCGGGGCTCCTTGACGTCTGGTCGATCGAAGAAGCAGGAAGGTCGGTCTGCCAGTGCTGTTTTGTTGTGTCGCCCTACCGATCGTTGACGCTCGAACGTCGACCCCTCCCAAAGAACAGGCATCTGCTGTGTTTCTCCCGACCGCGACCACCTCGACTTCGGCTACCTCGGTATCTATGGGCTATCATCTTCTTGGAGCACACACCGTTCTCTACTCCAGCCGCAATATTCGCACCATCACGACGCTACGACTGCGAGGGGATTTCAACCCGTCGGCTCCTACCTTTGGCCTCTACTCCAGTCTCATCGTGTGTGGTGTCCCATTGCGACTGCGGGGGGATGTTAGACTGTGTGTGTGAGTGTGTGTGGGCCGACACCACTGTTGGGTTGCCGGTCCATTAGGGTTAGGGTTGAGTCTCTATATATATTGTATCCCATCTTTTATCAATACAACAATCCATTACACTATTCTACAGGAATAACTCAATTCCTCGTGTTAGTACTAACTAACTATTAGAAATGAGGTGGTGATGATCAATTCATTTCATTCTACAAATCAATTAAAAAGTAAGGATCATGAAGATGATGAACTAGCTTATTCCTCAAACCAAACACCTTATTAGGGAGTGCTTGGTTTGAAGAATCTATCCATTTTAGATGAGCTCATGAGTTCATTTCATAAATCTGGTGTAATGAACACATTCATCATATTATTACTAATTATAAGCTTATAAGAAATGAAATGATGATGGATCAGCTCATTCTTTTTTATAAACCAAACAAAAAAGTAAGGAGTGATAAGATGGTAGACTCACATTCATCAAACCAAACACGCTGTTAAATTCCGAACCACCATATCTTTTTTTTTCTCTGCTGAATTCTTCTCAACCAAGTGTCGCCTGGAGCAGTTATGACTTTACTAGTCTTATTGATGATCGGTATGAAAAATGCAATTACAATACTCTGGTCTTGTTCGAGAAACACACTACAATCTTTAAATTCTCCTCATTCCCATCACAAAAAATAAGCCAGAAACTTCACTATTGTTAATTAAGAAATTGTCTCGAAACAAAACATTTACGTGCTACAGCGAATGTCTCCGTGCACACCACATTATCCTCTACAGTGTTTTGCACAACTACATATACTATCTGCTAGAAGACAACCTTAACTATACATATCATTTCTATCATCATTTCTTATTAATATTTGATATTTCTTCTCCTATTGCAACGCACAAATATATTTTGTGATGTATTAATAATATATTTGTTGGTCTATATAATAATATAAGAACAAAATTGGTACGGAATAACCACTGGAACGAGATGCTGCAGCCTGCAGTGCAACATTAACCCATACATTTTTACATCGCGCATAAGAGCGTGCGTGAACTTTGCGTTTTCATGGGAGCCTGGTGGAAGCAACTCGACAGACTTTGTGTTATGCATCCGGATGAAGTGTTCTACACAGCCGTAGAGCCTACATTCGGATCGAACCAGAGGATAAAGAAACAAACAACCAATGAAAGAAACACTGCGAAACGAGCTAGATTCACACAAGAGGGTTCTTCCCCCGCGGCAGGGAGACACTGCGCCGGATGTCCGGCAACGGCATATTGGTCCTCTCGGCGTGCGGCGGCTTGCTCCAGTTCCGGCGTTGCCTTCCTTCGGTCAGAGGCTCCATCTCCCCCCGGACAGAGGCCCTGACACTGCAAGGAAATAGCATTTGGGACTGTCAAGTATACCACAATAGCCACACAGAGTATAGTGAAAAGATGTAGTAAACTACGAGGGAGACAGAAATAGCCGCGGAACCTTACCTGTACCTGACATCTATGTTCTGGGACTGTCTTGTCATCACCTTTGCCGGTAACTTCTTCGCAGTTCGGTTGAAGTGGAAAGTGGGTTCATCGCCCGCAAACTCGTTCTCGATTTCGGACGAGTCCCTCGTGTTCCTGGCCTCTGACCTCGCTTTGGTACCCGAGTGGTGCCTGTTCGCCGGTTTCTCTTCATTGTGAGTCTTTGGCGTACTCTCAGACCTGTTCTTCACCATGCTCTGCCGGACAGGCGGAATTTTGGTTCTGTTCTCCTCGGAGTCCCGGAATTTCCGTAGGCTCTGAGCTGTCAGGACAGATGAAGGTGTGGTCTTCGAGTTGCTGGACCACACTTTTGGAGGCACTTCGACCTTGGATATCGGTGTGCAGTCGATGCTTCCAGTGTTCTCCACGATTTTGGCAAAGCTGCCTCTCTCGACAGAGAGTGAGCTTCTAACCGGAGGAGAGGGAGTCTTATACTTTCGCGCACTCAGGTACAGTTCCCTGCTGATGACAGGTGACTTATCGTCTAGCTCTCTCACTGACAACGGTGAACGGAACCTTCTTTGCTTGCCAGATGATGAACTTCTTATCTGTCAGTGAGCCAAGTTATATACATCTTTAGGATGATGCATACATGAGATATAAGAAAGTATCTTTTTAAGATGTGAGCAATTGTGTTGCAACTCCAAGGAAACTGTAAGAGTACCATATTGAAAAACAAAACTTAAACATTTTCAGAGAAACAAAAGTACCTCACTTGTACAGGTGTCTACACTGGATTCTTGACTGACTTCAGGTTTCAAGGACATGCTGGCGGTTAAAGGTGATCTTGTTCTTGCATTTCTCATCTCAGAAGTCACACGGTTAGCAAGATCTTTAAACTGTGCCACTTCATTTTCCTTTTCATCTAATGCCAATTTAAGCTTGGCGACCTGACAAATATAATTCTTATACTATGAGTTATGAGATCAAAGTTTAACCTGGCCTTTGGTAATTATCATAAAACAACGTCATACCTCTTCCTTTAGGTCTTTGACCTGGCCTGCTTCCTTATTTGCACGGGCGGCACCAAGTTCTATTGTAGCTACACGCTCAGCGAATTTGAGAGTGCTCATTGTTTCACTGAAAGAGTCTGTTTCAGGGTTCACATGCACAAACATCAATGTTTTTGCTTGACCACCTGTATTGCAGGGAAACAAGTGGTTAGAACAGTATATTGACAACAGCATCTCCAACAATACAAGGGCTTTTAACAATACCTAAGGCATCCTGCAGCACTTGTGTTAGCTTGCTATTTCTATATGGAACGTGGGAACTCTTTTGGGCAAGTGCAGATATAACATCACCAAGTGCTGACAGCGATTTGTTTATGTGCTTGGCTTCAGTTAGTCTTTCTCCAGTCGCTTCAGATTTGTCTACTCTCTCACTTCCCGCGAGATCCACTAGATGAAGGCACCCTCTTAGAGTTGAGCCTGAAATTACCTCCTTTCCTTGTACATGAACTGTCAACACACTAGAAAAAAAACAATACAGTTACCCACAGTACCGTGACACTAAGTGTACCAGTCAGATGAACCAAGAGAATGCATAAACTGTAGAATGCGGTAATGCAGTTTGTGTTCTTTGAATGACCTTTTATTTCTAGAATTGGGTCCTGATGCCGGATGCTACATTCCATTGTCCAAAAAAGATAAATCAAGAGAGAGCATCGCTAACTTAAGACAGATAAGTTTAAAAAGACTACTGATTATATGACCTTATTCCGAACCAAAGTATGGTGCATGAGTTCAAGAATACCTGTGTGAGCGGCTACTTCGTTCATTAAGAGCAGTTGATCCAACTGCTCGGTTTCTCTGGCCAACTTTCATCAGATCCAAAACATCTTGTGCGCACTTAACTGGCACAATATTTGCATCTGGGATGTTGAGTCCATTTACATGAGAATTATTGCGTATCTCTAATGTGTTTCATGGTTAAGGAAATAAAGAAGAAAACGCATGAAAACAAACTTTTGAGCAAATCAAAAAGAAGGTTAAGCAAATTAATGTATTTCATGATGTGTTAATTATAAGGAGATTTTCATAATGAAATACATATCAGTTACTCCCTCTGTCCCATTTTACTGTTTGTGTTAGCCTCTTCTTTTTGTGTCCATATTTAAGTGAATAGCAATGAATCTAGACACATATATAATACATATACATCAAATATTGTATGAATCCATTAACACTCTAAAACGAATACTATTTTAGAACAGAGGGAGTACTATTTTCACTACGCCAACTTGATTCGTACTATTATATTTATTCAAAATCAAAAATAGTAATATAAATTAACATGAAAAAGGATATCTTTTGTTGGCACCATCAGTCATTAATAAATCCCTCACTTGCTCATTGTATATTTCAATCATCTGAACTTTAACATCATATGTAATGGAATCTGCTCTTGTTTGAGAAATTTCAAACAGATCATTCAACGACCTGTAGTTTACACCCCAGGTTTCCTCTGCTGTTACATCTGGACCACTCTGAATAGGACAAAAAAATAGCTTATTACGAAATTTAATAAACTTGATGGTATGCAATGGAAACAAATATTTTTCTAGGAAAACGATGTTGTAGTTCTCTACCCAAAAATAACTACTCTCTTGTTACACTGTTGTGTCCCTGATTTGAACTTTTCACACAAATGTCATCCTTTGAAGAAAAAATACTAATGAAGTTCTAAGAATCTTTTCCTGTGAAGAATTACCATTGTGTAAGTTTTCCCAGATCCCGTTTGACCATATGCAAATATGCATACATTATATCCATCCATGACAGATCTAATTAATGGTTGGGTATCAGCAAAAACTTCAGCTGTTACAAAAAAAATCGTAAGTCAGAGGCATGAAGCAGACTGGAAGTAGGCACAACAAATACACTTTCTACAAGTAAAGGACAACGAGAATTATGAGAGAGTGGTTATCTACATTGTGAAGTACTAGGTCCAAATATTTTGTTGAATGTGAATATTTTCCGTCCATCCTTCCCTTGCTTTTGAGGATTCGCAATCAGGATTTCTCCGTTTTCCCCAATATGATCAACAGTAGACCTTTGATCAGATTGTGCCTTTGGGAAAGGTTTCACTCTGCAGTAAACTCTAATGCTACCTGACAATATGTACTTTCTAGAATAGTCAGTAACCAAATATATTTGCTACTAGTGAAAAGAAATTAATAAATCGAATCTGCATGTTACCTTTAAGATCTTGTACTTGATTATAGAGCTTACGATTTTCCTCAAGCAACTTTTGGTAAGCATTATGATTCTGAGCCTCAAAGTAGCTTTCTACATTTTTAAAATGTAGGTTTCAGAGATGACAGAACTAAAGGTTAAAATGTTAAGTTCAATTGCAAATCCAGTACCGACCTAGCCTCCTCAAGTCTTCCTCCCACTCAGCACGAGTCGATTCAACTTGAAGCTTCATTTCATTGAATGACATCTTTAACTTCTGAATTTTCAAATTTCAATAAACTAAATTAGTAACGTGCAATGCACGCATGGCTTTCCAATTAGTGTAGTATCATATCTTGAGTAATTGTGTCATTAAAAAAGGTTAGGTTTTCAGTTACAAACAGAAATCATTTAATTAGAGAAGTAGAAAACGGGTTCTGACAAGTAAAACTTGAAATTACTTTGAATTAATTTTAGTAAATGAAGCATGCAGCTGACAGCAGATCAGATCGCTGTTAATGCTACAAGGGAACAATTAATAATTCTGATTCTGCATTGGACATATTGCCAGGCAACAAGCTCACTGGCACATATAATTTTGGCATGGTCTTTACCTCCAGTCCTTCTTGTTGGTTTTCAAGTAATCCCACATCATCCAAGTGTCCATGGCTGCCACGAGGCAATCGCAATGAAGAGGACATGCACTCACCATTCTCCTTAAGACATTTTGTAATAGTTTCGATCAAATCCATTTTAGAAAGAGTTCCATTGTCATCCTTCATCATCTTCCTTAGAAGTGACCTCACCTGTTACAAATGGATGCCTTAAAGTAAGTAATAATTTATTGTCATGGACATTTCAGTTTATATGGCTACCAGTAACAAGACTAATTTTAGATTTTGTAACCGCTTTTTTTCTCAAGAAAGAAATATGTGTCAATATTACGTGCATATGGGGCTGCACCATCATAACAAAGACATGCAAAGCAATAGAAAATAAATATTCCATCTTTTATCAACAATACACACAGTACCTGATTTCTGTGAGAAGCAAGCAAAATGGTAAATTCTTTACAAGCTTGTTCGAGTACTGTTTCGATGACCTGCAATATTCACCACCATATGAAAGTTCAATTCCAAATTTCATTGTGGTCAAGGTTTGGCATCGACGATGTCATCATCCTGACATCTAATAAGAGGGACACAACAAGACAACAATAGGCAGAACTCACCTACCATATCATCAAGAGGCAAATCTTCAGCTTCGCCCCATTCCAGAAGGAATGCTCGTACAACTTGAAGAACAAAGCGCTGAAAAAGAGAATGCTGGGATTCTTCAACTCTTGATTCCTCAAGAGAGACCTCAGAGAGAAGATGCACAAATTCCAGCATTTGTTGGTCTGAGCCTCCACCTCTGTTTAAATGTGAAGCAGGCCTTTTACTGGAGGATGCAATTTTCACGATGCCACCATACCGCCATATACCAATGCCACCTGAGATCTTCCATTCGTGGTATCCCTTGAGGCAGAGTATGCAGTCGACAACTTTCATTGACGAACCTCCCTGTAAGCAATGTAGTGACCAGTGAGGTAAGCCATAAGTTTGATCTAAACAGAAAGGTAAAATCCCAAGATAGGATTCTGCATCTACTATGAACTAGCAAAAGACATCATGGGGATTTTCTTGATTGAATGATTCAACCTAGATATGACTTCACTGTATAATACTCAGGTAAGAAAAAATAGAATAGCCACCTATTTTCTTCCAAATGGACAAAACAATCCAGCTAACCCCTAATAAGCCTCACAATTGAGCAAATCAAACAGCCCATAATAACGCAAGACTTTCATGACACATGTATAGCAACAAACGGGATCAATGCAACTCAGCTATTTACCTTCTCTATATCAGAGGTTTCAAACGTCAACAGGTTCATCGCACTAACTGCGACAAGGAAGTTCCTCATGTTCTCGAAGTACTGTATCGCAGACTGTGCTGGCCCATCGAACGTCTGGACCGTGATGACAGGATTCTCCACAACCTTCGGGGGGGCAGAAGAGAAGAAAAAACTCGTCACTGTCACACGGAAAGAATGTAGTGACATTTTTCTCTCCACAATTTCGTTGACACGCACCTTGGGGACGGCGCCGGGATTGACGCGGTTGAGAACCTTGCAGAGGACGAGGCCGTTGCGCAGTGCCGCGCAGAAGTCCTCCTCGGACGGCCTCTCCGGCAGGGACTCTGCTGCGGCGGGCTCCATCTGCCGCAGCCATCGCGCCGCCTCGCACCTCCGCGCAGCTGCATTGTCAACAACGGATCAGACAGACAGAGAGGTCGCGCGTTCCGGCATTTGTGACAGAGTAGGAGTAGCCGGGTGACTAACGGTAAGGGGGATTTTGAAATATATGCTGTATTGTCACAACCCACTCCGGATCACATCGACGAGATCTAATGTCGCGCGTTAAGTGAATGCAGCGTATATATAGTTATATACTAACTAGCTTAAACTAAACACAACACATTAATGCTTCGGCAGTGTGTTTGGATTGCAGAGGCGCGTACGGTACGATCAGCAGCGTAGCACAGTAATTACACTCCCGTGCAGTACTAACCCACTCGCTAGCGGCTGCCGTGGAAATGCCGTGACCGAACTTCTCGAGCACCGCCGCCGCAGCAGCAGCATTCTCGGCGAGGCAGCGCCGCGAGCGGGGACAGACGAGACGACACGACACGACACGACACGGCGAGGCAGCAGAACGATAGAAGTAAGCAAATGGCAATGGAACACCGCGTGCGTGCGCGATCGGGGACGGGGAGCGCTGTGAGTGAGTGACTCACCGGCTTCCTCGGCCTTGCGCAGCGCCATCCCCACGTCGTGCGCTCCGGCAGCCGGGCGGGCCATCGCCCTCGTCACGCAAGCCGGTCGCCTTCTTCGCTCGCGCCGGCGACTCCGCCGTCCTCGCCCGCCCCTCGCGGATCTCGCACGCAGACGCAGCTCACTAGGCTCGGGCGCTCGCGCTCGCAACGGCAGGGACGAGCGGTCCACAGAGCCAGGGGCGTTTGAAAAGCTCCGACCCCGAGGGAGAGGGGCGGTGGGGGTGGGGGTCTCTTAACGGGAACTCGCCAGGGGCCGCCTCGAAATATTTTTCAAACTCGCAGGGGGGTAACGCTAACTAACTGCCTTTTTTTTTTGACAAGCCGAGTTTAACTAGTTGAAGCCGTGCTGCTACTGCCTACTGCCGCTCTGAAAGAAAGGCGCGTATCTCTACAGGCGGCGGCGGGCCACACTCTGGGCCGAGAGGGCGAGCGGTCACGTGCGTGCGGGCCGGAGTAATTTATGCCCCCGTGGATTCAAAGTTCAAACGCTGGAGATATCATGAAGCGCACTGCAACTTCCCGTTCCCTTTTTTTTTCTCCCTTGAGTTTGGAGTATCCTTTTCGTCCCGTACGTATGCCCGGCTTGGAGGGGGATTTAACGGTCGACTCGTTAGATCCGGCATGTGGCAGGGGCAGCATATGGCTTTCGTTTTTTTAAATGAGTGCAGGTTCAGCAGATAAGAATGCGTGCACAGTAACTGGCAGCTGATTAGTGGCGCTGGCAGTGCAACCTCGAATAGTGAAAGGGGTATTCGTGGTACATATGCACGTTCTGCTTTCAAATTACTCCCTCCATGTTTTGGTAGGTTGGGGTGACTAAATAAAATGGGGTTACTGTATGCCTGGTCCAGTCCTCAAGCCTGTCTTTGGTCCATTTTTTGAAATTCCAGAACGCATGGTGGCAGTTTTGGTTTCAGTGGTCAGCTGCTATCATTCACAGCCGCTGCTGCTTAGACTGTCCGGAGCGGTGACAGTCTTACAAAGCCACGATACACTGTTGATATAGTAGAAGATATACTATACTCCCACCGTCTCACTATATAAGACATACTACCTTTAGTTCAAAGATTAAAAATATATTTAATTTTATATATACTACTGTATTGATGCACTTGTGTTTAGAGAGAGAGCATAACTTATTAGATTAAATAATAAAAAGTGATTACACCTTATATATTAGGACGAAAGGAGTGGTCGAAACGATCTGTCTCTAGGCATGTTCTCTATGTCCGTCATCTATATTTTCTTCCTCTCTAACACGGTCCAAGGGCGTAGACGCCGTTCTTCTAATAGATGGTTACCAGACCTCGATATCAAATACATGTTGAGAATTTTGCAAAATACTTGGGATGACTCCTTTAGTTGAGGTTTGAGCCAATCGAGCGACGTTCATTTGGGGTGGGGGAGGGCACAAGGATGGACTTTTCTCGGTTCATTAAATGTACTCTCTTTTAATAAATATATATACCCCTTTAACTCGTAATATGCTGCTTTGGAAACTTAAACTTCCTTTAAGAATTAAAATTTTCATGTGATGTTTGTGTAGGGGAGTTACTTTCACTGCAAACAACTTAGGTAAGTGCGGGTGGAAAGGTAGTATGAAATACGGTTTTTTACTTAAAATGAAACTGTTCAACATCTTTTATTTGATTGTTACCTTGCTAGAAATATTTGGAGAATTGTTTACTTCGCTCTAAATATAGAGAGACTCAACAATATTAATTATATAAGACTGGCTCCAACAAGCCAGCTATTTGGCAAGGCAAAGCTAATTTACCTGGTCATTTAGTACTATAGCGGCTCCAATAGCGCAGCTATCCAGCCCAGCCAAATTACATGGGAGGAGAGAGAACTGGCAAATTAGATGGCCTAGGCACGCCAGCCATTCCTCTCGGAAGCAACCGTCAGCTCAGACCTCGCGAGGGAAAACAGGGTGTCTTGGTGATTTGGCCGGAAAGCAAGTTGGCACGTCGAAGTGAAGGAAAACAAGATGTCCGGGTGATTTGGCGGGAAAGCTAGTTGGGCCAACGACCACAGCCATTTTGGCTGCTTTGTTGCAAACAACAAGTCTGTCATGGGCCAGGTAAAATGCAGGGATGGAAATGGCTGGGCAATATGGCAGCTCATTGTTGGAGTTAGCCTAAAGGGCAATTGTGTTGTTAACAAGAATACTGCATATAGAAGGGGAAAAACTCCAATTGGAGTGGTTGCAATATTTTGGTCCATGGCTTTTGTCACAATGATTATGTCTTTACTTTTAAATCAAAATGATCAATTATGCATGTTCTTTTAGGGGAACGTAATGGCTCAGATTTTAGAAATTGTCGAAGAAAGAAGAAACTCAACATGAGGTCCTTACAGAATGTCAAGCATTAGAGGTGGCTATGGAGATCTTTGTAAGACATGAATGGAGATTCAGCACTAGATTAGAGGGCGTTTGATTCATCGATGTGTTCTCTCTAAGGATGTTTTCTTTTATTTTATTGTGAATGTTTGTTATTTTTGTGATTGTAAGGTTGTACGCAGGAGACTGTAAAAGGTTGGAATTTTTTTGTTTCCATTATAAATTTTTTTTGAGGATACTCCCTCCGTTTCGATCTATAAGTTGTTTTAACTTTTCTAAATACACCACTTTTATTATTTATCTAGACATATCATATATCTCGATGTATAACAGTTGTGTAACGATCTATAGTTTCGAACTAAGGGTGATATTTTTTACATTCAACAGCCACCCCTTTTCCTCTTGATTGTTAAGTCATTTGAGTTAGTGACGCAATTGGACTGTGTTACTGAAGGTTCATGATGAAAGAGAAATGGGTCACGTAGGTTTTAGGATTGATGGCGTACTACAGCTCATCGGCATAAATAATCGTAATCTTGGTACCCTATTTTATTGAACTTTTAATATTGAATTCAGTCTCTGTCACACCCGGATTTAAGGAACAAAGTCGGTGTATCTCATATATGCGCCAGAGAAGACAACACATATAATAACAGAGTGCATAGAGATAAATGTCATAAATATCATAAATGTACTTATTACATAGCGGAAGTCTTACAAAATTAAATGATAAAATAAAGCGAACTATATATTATTCTCTGACGCCACAAAGCTGACTAGAAGATGCCACCTATATAAAGTCGAAAGCCTCAGAGTTAGGCAGCTCCTTTTCGACCACCTGTTCTTCTCCTGTGGGGGGTGTGAGACAGTAAGAGTGAGCTCACATACGTTCATAGCTCAACAAGTTGTGGGGAATAATGTGGCATGAACTCGCCAAAGGTGGGAGTTCATGTGAAGTGTAAGGCTGATCAACAAAGTAAAGGCTGAAGCTGAGCATTGCTTTTATAAGTTGGTCAAAATTTTATTAGCAGTTATTAAGTGTAAGTATATACCAAACCTCAGTAATAATAAATAAAAGTAATAATAAAATAATCTCAAATATGATGCAAATGACAAATTGAGTTTTAATTCCATAGATTAATCATGTGAGGATCCGAGCTGCTCATGACCGTGAGCACGGCTAGTATACCAGTTCTACACTCTGCAGAGGTTACACATCTTTACCCACAAGTCATGTTACCCATCTGCCAAGAAACGGTCAATCCCATACACCTCTACCGAGGAGGCGAGGCAGGGTAACACTACGAGGCCTTTACAAAGTTCCACTAGCTTCAGAAATCCCGCTATAGTTTATAGGAAGCTCCAGTGCAGGAATCCCTCGCCTGACCGCCATCGCAGCAAAATCAACCCAAGGACCTCCCTACACTGACCACTCCCCTACTGCCCTTGCCCCTTTCGGGTAAGGAAGTCATCCACTAGCTTTCCTAGTTAATCAGCCAAGGGCGTCCCATTAAACCCTTGTGGTAGCACTATTTTCCTGGGTGGTCGCTCCATGTTCCCATTAACATAATGATCTTAACATGAACAGTAATAATAAACAGAGAATAAAGGTGTAATCATGAATAATGCATCTCCATACCCAAATCCACATAAAGCAATAGCAGGTACTACCCAAAAATATTTCAGTGGTAAACAAGGTATAAAGATAACCAGAACTAGGGTAACCTATTGGATCCCATCAAAATTATCCTATGCAGATCATTATAATTAATAAGAACATGGCTGGGAAAAAGTAAGTGATCAAGGGCACAACTTGCCTTCAATGAGCTCCTGCTCAGCTACTGTCGGTGTTTTGGGTCCGACCGCACACCTGGGGTTGCCCCTCGAGGTGTTTTTAGGAGTAGGACGGTGTCGCCGACTGTAGCAAAATGGTTCGTGCCAGATGCACGAGGGACAATGGACGGTATTTGCAGGTTCGGGCCGCTTAGAGATGTGTAACACCCTACGTCCTGGTGAGGATGCTTTGTGCAACGGATTACAAGTCAGTTCTCTGAAGTGAGAACGTAGAGGGTTGAGGTGGATGGCTGAGTAGTGAGATCGATCGTTCTGAAGGGGTGCCCCCCTGGGCCTTATATATTCGACCGTGGGGCAATACATGTGGATATAATAACAACGTGCTCCTAAAGGATAGTGAACTGTTTGAGTCTATCTTCCTATGATTCTGCCGACCTATCCTCGCCTGGTTCCGCTACATGGGGCTCCATCGCGGGAAAGTCGGATCTTCTGTTGTGGTTTCTCGCTCAACGCTGTGGGGCCATCCGGGCTTGCGCCGATCTGGCCCTACGTCGATCTGCTTTACTGATTGTCCCTCCCCAGGCCATGAAGGAATGACCTTACGATTTATTGGGCCCTTGGGCCTTTCGTGAGGTCTTTTACCCTTCCAGTGGACCCGGGGGATATCTATCCCCCACAGCTACTTCTATCTGTTGAACCTCAGGATCCATAGTAGCTTGCTCGTCTACTTGCATCAACATAATACATACATAGTAGAGCGAAAATTAACATCACACCAAACATGTAAATAAAATACACAATAATAATCTACACATTAAAATATGAACCTAGAAACAGGAATCATTAATTTTGGAGTTATGGATTTTAAGTTATGAATTTCCAAAGGTTTAATATGCTTGAAATAGGATTAAATGAGAAATAAATTTTCTTACTGTTTTCATGGCAAAACAGAGACTCTAGGTGATAAACAATAATATTATAAAATTTTAGGAACTGGAATGGATCAATTTGGACTAAGTATGTGTCGGAGAGGAAATCTCTCCGGCCGGGTGGCGGATTGCACCTGCCCTAAATCCTAAAAAGAGGAGGGGCCTAAGCGTTTTGCTTGTTACGAGACTAGTGGATCAACACATAGGAGCACGCAAGGGTTTAGAGTGGTTCGGGCCGCCGGAGCGTAATACCCTACTCCACTGTGTGATGTATTGCTCAGGAGCTTGTATGAACTTGTGAGTGTCTGCCTAAGATTGGGTCTGTCCTATAACGCCGCATGCCTCCCCTTTTATAGCCGAAGGGGGGCATGCACAAAGGTACTGAGTCCTGACATGTGGACCCAGGGACATAACAAATATTGTACTTGGAGCCACAAATGTGTGTTGTTGGGGCACTCTTCTTGGGCCCCAACATCCAAGATCTGCGTATCCTTGGCGTGCAAGGGAAGCTTCTCGTAGAAGGGGTGATGAGTACGGTGCGCCGCTCGGCACAGGCACATTGTTCGCCAATAGACTGGTCAGGCGCGCCGCCTGCTGGATGACCCTGACGTCGTCTGCCAGTGGACAGGACGCATTTAATGCTGGGAGGGCACGTCGCCCGGTAGCGTGGTGGCAGGCGGCGCGTCCTCTCCGCAATAAATGCAGAGGCTGCACGGCTTTATGGGCTTTACGTCAGGCTCAGCCCGGCGGCTTACGTCATGGGCCTCAAGCCAGGCGGTAATAGTGGGGAGCACAGGGAAGGCCTGGACACGTGCCTGCATTGGACCCCTACTCATGGCCGGGTCCTTCTTGTCCCGGGACCCTGCCAAGGCTCGGACCTCTCCTGAAGGGGGATCGAGATCCTCCCACGGGGCCCGACGTGCCTTCTTGGGGGCTCCGAACTTGTATGCAAAGGGGTCCGGGGTCCCTCTAAGGAGGTCCAGACCCAACATTGAATACCTGGAATATACTTCCTTTCCTTGCCACGTGGCGCCCTTGGACCTGCTCATGTGGTAGAGTTGGGTGCCATCCTCCGCGTGCCTTGGGGTGTCGTACGGGCGCGGTGCCTTCATGCTGTAGAAGAGGGTACCCCTGATCCAGGGTACCGACAGTGGCCCCTAGGCCCGCCTCAGGGGAGGATGTGAACCTGCAGGCGGGGCCAGAGTCTGATTAGCACTCCTACGCGCCTGTTGACGTAATTATTGCCGGTCTTCTTATGGTCATGTCGACTGTCGCGCCTATTCCCACGGTTGACTGGCACGTGACCTTCACACTTAATGTCACTGCTGAGCCATGCAGGATTCCTCGAGTCGTTGCACTGGCTCTGAAAACTTATCTTTTCAGTCTGCTGTGACGGTCCCGAGAAGACTCGGTATTGGCGCAAGCAGCGGTACGATTTTTTCGCACCCAGTAACCTGTGCGTCGGTTGTATGACATGTGGGTCTGGGCCCCACGTTGGACCGCCAGTTGCAGCGAAGCTGAGGGGGTGCATAACCGCGGGGCGGTTGCACGCTTCCTGCGTGGTGGTTCCCCCTTTCGACCGCTGGTTTCAGCGAAGACAAGGGAGCGCTTAACCGTGGGGCGGTTGCATGCTCCTTGTGCGGCGGTTCGCCTTCTTCGTGCTTCAGGTTAGTCTGTATGACATGTGGGGGCCTGGCCCCCGTGCCATAGGGTAGGAACCCTGGAGACCGTCGGGGGAGACTTTGCCCATGGCGCTTCGGGGCGCGAGTGGGGAGATATGCCTTTAAAAAGGGACCGATCTCCCGGGTAGTAGCCATGCCTTGCTCCTCTCGCATTCCTTGCGCCCTTCCGCCTCTCGGGCCTCCGGATGGGGTGCGCCGGTGTCTTCTGGAGAGATCCGCGTCAGGGCCATTCCCTCCGGCACTCTCACCATCGGCGGCCCTGTTTTCTTCTTGCTGTTGTTAGAGGAGCGCAACCCTGTGGTGGTTGGTGCTCTTCCGCCATTGCTCGGCTTCAAGGATTTTCATCATGTAGCCCGGCTACAGTCCCCTGCCAGTGGCCATCCAGGAGGATGACCACCAGCCTCGCGGTGGGGAGAAGCAAGCCGGGCTGCGGCTCCCCCCAGCTTTAGCTTCAAGGATGTTCATCATCCTCACTGGAGTGGAGGGCGAGCCAAGTCGGGGCCCTGCCCTCCGCGTGGGCTGGTGACCCACTTCTTCCTCCAGCATTCGGAGGAGAAGGGTGTTCACCAGCCTTGCAGAAGAGGCGAACCTCGGCTACGTGGGGCCGGCTGGCTACAGGATGTCAGCTGCAGCGTGTCCGGCCCTTTGGGCTGGATGGCTTCGGCGCCACCTCCGACACTGCCTCCTACCGCTCTAGCCGGGGCATGGCTGTCCGTCCACCGCACGGGCGATGATCGTGCCATGCACGGGTCCGGCACATCCACCCCTTCTGCCTGTCGGCCGCACTGGGGGGATCGTACAAGATGTCGTACGCCGCGGCGGTGGCGGCGGCGTTCTTGGATGGTCTTGTCCTCACTCCCGTTGGTCAGACAGGAGCGAGGACCCCTTCGTGCGTGCTGAGGCAGCCACCGCCCATCGGTGCAGAGGTGGTCACCGCCGCTGGTGAGGCTACGTTTTGCAAAGGTGGTTGCCTCCGCTGGCGAGGGCATCAGAGCCATTTGTCGTTGAGTCCTAGACTCTTTGGCTTTAATGGCCTCGTTGTTGCCCCCCGTAGGAGGACGGGGGCGAGGACCTTTTGCAGTGGTGCTCACCCTGAGGTGGTCGCTGTTGCTGGCAAGCCGCACGGAGCGGAGGTCGTTGTCGCTGCTGGTGCAGAGGTGGTCACTGTCGCCGGTGATCCGTTGATGCAGAGGTGGTCGCCGCCGTTGGTGGGGCTGTCCAGGGTCAGCTTCCATCGTGACTCCTGTTGGTGCAGCGTAATCCATTCCTGCAGACATGGAGCTAGGGTCCCACTTGTAAGGGAATGTAGCAAATATGTTTGCTTTTAAATGCAGTATGTAATAACATATGTACGTAGGGTTTCGTCCTAGGGAGCCAAGTTGTGTGTCTGGACCCCCTGGATGGTGGTTCTAGGTACTAGGGCACCTGTCGCAGGGTGGTGGAGTGTGCAGGCTCATGGTACGGGACCAGGCTGAGCGGCTACGCTGCTCCGGACCACCCCTGGAGACAAGCATCGCTTCTCTAGTTCCGGACCCCAAGTTGTCGGACGCATAGGACTTATAGTTCCAAATAATAGAGCACCCGTCACGGAGTGATGGAGTGTGCAGGATTTCGGGTACGGAACCAGGCTAACCGGCCACACAGACTCCGGACCACCCCATGGAACGGGCATCCGTTCTTTAGAACCGGCCCCCAGGCTTTTTCCTATTTTTGTAAGGTACTCCTGAGTATTATTTATAAAGCAGTATTAATACTTATCTGTGTATCGCTCGCTCCTGTTGTTGACTTCCCTTGGTACCTGGCCCCCCGCCTGGGGTGCAGGCTCGATGTGTCGAGGTTGGGCACCAGCGTATATGAAAGAATTGTCAACGGCCTTCGGGAGGCAGCCTCGCTGAGACCTGGATCTATACACAGCTTTAGCTTAAAGAGCGTTAGTGATACACCCATAGGCCTCGTCATCTAGCATTTTTCATCCTTTGATTCATGCTCGGGATTTGCAGTGTTTAGACTGGGGGGAACCAAGTTGTGTGTCCGGACCCCCTGGATGGTGGTTCTAGGTACTAGGACACTTGTCATAGGGTGGTGGAGCATGCAGGCCCATGGTATAGGACTAGGCTGAGCGGCTACATGGCTCTGGACCACCCTAGAGACAAGTGTCTCTTCTCTAGTTCCAGACCCTAGGTTATCGGGCCTACAGAACTTATAGCTTCGAGTACTAGGGCACTCGTCACAGAGTGGTGGAGTGTGCGGGTGAAAGTCGCCTAGAGGGGGGGTGAATAGGCGAAACCTGAAAATTAAAACTTTATCCCCCAACTAGATCCTTTGATTAGTGGTTAGAACAAGATACACAATTATTTGAGTATAAAAACTAAGTCCTTGCTTGAAAAGAGTATTGCTTTCAAATAATGCGGAATTGATAGATCAATACAACTAATAAGTCTATGAGAATAAAGCAAGAGGGCTTAGATAAGAAGAGCAATTGCACAAGTTCTTTCTTGCAAGGTGTTGCTTCACTAAATGAGAATTTAACTTAAAGCAACACCAAATAGTATTAGCAAGGAATAGTGCAAGAAAAACTTAGAAAGGGAAAGAACAAACAAATCACAAGCAATAAGCGCATGAGACACGGGTGATTTGTTTTACCGAGGTTCGACCCTCGAAGGCCTAGTCCCCGTTGAGGAGTCCACTAAGGACGGGTCTCTTTCAACCCTTTCCCTCTTTCTCCATCGATCACCAAAGACCGGAGAGCTCTTCTTCTTCTCAAGGATCACTTAAGACCCCACAAGGATCACCACACTCTTTGGTGTCTCTTGCTAGCTTTACAAGCCTCCAACACTTTGGAGGAAGTTCAATGGGAGTCAAAACTCCACGCGCAAATGAACACAAAGATGAAGCACACACTATCTCTCAATGAATCTCACAAGGCACTAGTGCTAAACTCAAATGAGTAGCTCTCTTTTGCTTGCTCTCTCTTTTGTGGCACTTGTGTTGGTTGTAGTGGTCTAAATCTTGTGTATAGAATGGATCAATGAATAGAAGTGGTTGGGAGGGCTTGAGTATGTCAACTAGATGACTTGAAATGTTGCTTGGGCTCCCACACCTTGAAGTGGCCGGTTGGGGTGGTATTTATAGCCACCAACAAAATTGTAGCCATTGGAGAAGTCTGCTGGCGATGGGCGCACCGGACAGTGTCCGGTGCACCATCGGACAGTGTCCGGTGCGCCGCCACATCATCCTTATCGTTAGGGTTGGAGCTGGTCGACCGTTGGAGGCTTTGTCCTCATGTGGCACCGAACAGTCCGGTGCGACACCGGACAGTCTGGTGCCCCTCTGACCGTCTACTCTGACAACTGATTTGCATTGTTCACTTTGCAGAGTCGACCGTTGCGCGCAGATA
The DNA here is from genome assembly GCA_029449295.1 of Zea luxurians. Taxonomy (NCBI): domain Eukaryota; kingdom Viridiplantae; phylum Streptophyta; class Magnoliopsida; order Poales; family Poaceae; genus Zea; species Zea luxurians. The sequence goes on from JAOPSE010000009.1 coordinate 80,563,441, forward strand.
GCCGTTGCTCCGCTGGTGCACCGGATAGTCCGGTGGCACACCGGACAGTCCGGTGAATTATAGCGGAGGTGCGCCTGGAAAACCCGAAGGTAAAGAGTTTGAAGTTGATCTTCCCTGGTGCACCGGACAGTCCGGTGCGCCAGACCAGGGAGCACTTCGGTTTTCTTTGCTCCTTTCTTTTTGAACCCTTTTTAATCTTTGTATTGGCTTTGAGTTGAACCTTTGGCACCTGTGGAACATAAACTCTAGAGCAAACTAGTTAGTCCAAATATTTGTGTTGGGCATTTCAACCACCAAAATCATTTAGGAAAAGGTTTAAAGCCTATTTCCCTTTCAGCGGGGTTTTGGGTACGGAACCAGGCTAACCGGCCGCACAGGCTCCGGACCACCCCATGGAATGGGCACCCATTCTTCAGAGTCGGCCCCCAGGTTGTCGGTCCCTCTTGCTTTCGCATAGAGGTCCTAAACTGCAAACCTGGTTGTTCAATCCAGATGTCATTATGCCTGTGGGATGGGAGCTGGTCGGGTGGGTTAGATAAAACTCGATGCGGAAACTGGAGGGTAAGACCATGGAGTAGTAGGATATTGCTATCATAGAGGCACATCTGAGAGGGTAGTTTTCCTTTATAGCTAATCATGCATGGGTGCAGACCAACAGGCCGGGCTTATGGGGACAGACCCCTCCGGGTTGACGTACATGTATGCGCTACCTAGTTACAAAAAGGGAAAAACTTCGACCCCTCAGACTTGCTCTATAGACAAAACTTGCAGAGATATTCCGGCACCGGGGGAGGCACTCCTTCAGTCGTAGCTAGATAGTTGCCCTCGGGTCGGGGGATTCCCATTACCATGAAGGGTCCTTCCCAGCTGGGGGAGTGTTATGGAGCGCTAATTTGGTCTGGTACTTCCGTAAGTCTAGGTCCCGACCCTGGGTCCCCATCTGCGTTTGACGAAGGAGGCCCCACCTTTGGCTGTAGTCATTCCTGGATGAACCTGTCAGAAATCTGGACCCGTGGGGAGTCTAGATGGGTTTTTGGAGGAAGGCGGGCTTCAGCTCCATAGGCTGGGGGACATGGGGTCCCGCCGGTGGTCTAGTCGTCGCCATCGGAGTGGGAGTCTTTTGCGAAGACGTCCTTCAGGTCCCCTTCGGGTGACTGATACCTAAGGTTCTATTCAGCCGTAGCCACCTCGCTGTCGTCGACCTTTTCCTTGCCAGGACGGCGGCGAGGCGGGGAGCCGTCCTTGGAAGACTACTCACGTCGCTCGCTGGTGCGTTCACTGACGCGTTTTGTGAGATCAATGATCTCGCGACACTCCGCGGCGTTGTGGCGACCGTTGGGGTGTATAGGGCACGTGCCGTTGTTACCCCTTTGTGGCCGTGGGCGTTTGTTGCGGTCGCCCTGGCCCCCGGTCGCAGCTGCGATGACCAATGCGGTAGACTGCGGCCTCTCATAGCCGCGACCCTTCTTTTTTCTTTCTGCCATCCCGGAGGATGGCACCCGAACCACCCATCTAGGTGGTCCCAGTTTGTGGGGCCGAGTGCCATGCCCGACCTTCGGCGGCTCTGGCACACTTGTCTGCCAGGGCGAAGAGCGTGGGGACAGTCTCCACTAGGGCTGGAAAATTAGCTCGAGGCTCGCGAGCTGGCTCGAGCTCGGAGCGGCTCGGCTTAGCTCGGAGCGGCTCGCGAGCCTCGAACGAGCCGAGCCGAGCCCTTTTTTTGAGCTCGTTTTTGCAGCGAGCCGAGCCGAGCCGGCTCGTTCCAGCTCGCGAGCCTTGCAAAAATGATCAATTTATGGAATAATGATGAATATTAGATAATTTTATGGATAATAGCTCATTTTTTAGTCTTTGATGATGAATATATTACAAGTTATAATTTAATTTACTCATAATGTAGAATGATGATTCTATATTTCAAATTTATATAATGTTAATTCACCAAATAATGCAACGATAAGTACCAGAATATGGCTCGCGAGCCGAGCCGGCTCGCGAGCCAAGATCGAGCTGAGCCGAGCCTCCTTCGCCAGCTCGTGGAATGGACGAGCCGAGCTCGTTCAGGCATCGAGCCGCACCGAGCCGAGCCGAGCCGAGCTCGGCTCGGCTCGTTTCTAGCCCTACATGGCCAGCTTCTCCAACATCTTCTTATCACGTACCCCCCTGACGGAAGGCCGTGATGAGGGAGGCATCGGAAATACGAGGTATAGTTCCTTGTACCTTGGTGAAGCGGGAAATAAACGTCCGGAGGGTCTCCCTGGGTTCCTGCCTTACAGCTTGGAGGTGGGCATGCACACCATGTTGTTGGTAAGCGCTAGCGAAGTTCACAACGAACCGTGCGCAGAGCTCTTCCCAGGTGTAGATTGATCCTGGGGCGAGGTTCATGAGCCAAGTCCGGGCGGGTCCAGACAAGGCGACATAAAAATATGTTGCCATCACAGCGGTGTTTCCACCTACCGCCGTGATGGCGGTGATGTACACCTGCAGGAACTCCGATTGGTTCGATGTCCCATAGTATTTTTCCGGCAGGTGCGGCCAGAACTTGGGCGGCCATGACGCCGTGCGAAGATGGTCTACGAGGGCGACGCAGCCCACACTGGCCAAGGGGACTCCCGTTTGGGACCGGGTACCCATTGGTGTCTGCGATGCTTCCGCAGCGAAATCTCGGTCGAGGTTGCGACCCTCGATGTTCTATCGGCGCTCACGCGCCCTTTCCAAATAGATCCAGGCGTCCTCTCCCATACGCCTACGATTGAGCTCTACCCGGAGGTCGTCAGTCTATGCACCCCTTACGGAGGGCGAGCGCACAGACGCCGTCACCACACGTTGGCGCCAGGATGACCGAGGCCTTGATCTGGTTGAAGTAGAATGTGCCATGCTGAGTAGTCGGTCGATGTCGTCACGCCACTGCTTCATGGCCCCCGGCGAGGCCGTGGAGCCTGGCGGTGGCGTAGCAACTCCCTGGCTGCCGACAACACCGTAGGCGCTGCCCTCGATGGAGTCTGGGACGCTTGTGCAGGCGTGTGTTGCTGCACGGCGTGTACAGCAGCAGTCCTAGTGTCAGGGCAGTCGGGTACTTGTGGCGCAGAGGATGCAACTTCTTGCTCCATCGCAAAATCCTCCAAAGTTTCGATGCGGTGCTCGATGATCCGCACCATCATGCTGAGCGAGAAAACAAGCAAAAACTTGAAGCCTAGCCCCCTACCTGGCGCGCCAAATGTCGGAGAGGAAATCTCTCCGGCCGGGTGGCGGATTGCACCCGCCCTAAATCCTAAAAAGAGGAGGGGGCTAAGCGTTTTGCTTGTTACGAAACTGGTGGATCAACACATAGGAGCACGCAAGGGTTTAGAGTGGTTCGGGCCGCCGGAGCATAATACCCTACTCCACTGTGTGATGTATTGCTCAGGAGCTTGTATGAACTTGTGAGTGTCTGCCTAAGATTGGGTCTGTCCTATAACGCCGCATGCCTCCCCTTTTATAACCGAAGGGGGCATGCACAAAGATACTGAGCCCCGACATGTGGACCCAGGGACATAACGAATATTGTACTTGGAGCCACAAATGTGTGCTGTTGGGGCACTCTTCTTGGGCCCCGACATCCGAGATCTACGTATCCTTGGCGTGCAAGGGAAGCTTCTCGTAGAAGGGGTGATGAGTACGGTGCACCGCTCGGCACGGGCGCACTGTTCGCCAATAGACTGGTCAGGCGCGCCGCCTGCTGGATGACCCTGACGTCGTCTGCCAGTGGATTGGACAAGACGCATTTAATGCTGGGAGGGCACGTCACCCATTAGGGTGGTGGCAGGCGGCGCGTCCTCTCTGCAATAAATGCAGAGACTGCACGGCTTTATGGGCTTTACGTCAGGCTCAGCCCGGTGGCTTACTTCATGGGCCTCAAGCCAGGCGGTAATAGTGGGGAGCACAGGGAAGGCCTGGACACGTGCAAGCACTGGACCCCTACTCATGGCCGGGTCCTTCTCGTCCTGGGACCCTGCCAAGGCTCGGACCTCTCCTGAAGGGGGATCGGGATCCTGCCACGGGGCCTGGCGTGCCTTCTTGGGGGCTCCGGACTTGTATGCAAAGGGGTCCGGGGTTCCTCTGAGGAGGTCCGGACCCAACGTTGAATACCTGGAATATACTTCCATTCCTTGTCACGTGGCGCCCTTGGACCTGCTCATGTGGTAGAGTTGGGTGCCATCCTCCGCGTGCCTTGGGGTGTCGCACGGGCGCGGCGCCTTCATGCTGTAGAAGAGGGTACCCCTGATCCAGGGTACCGACAGTATGCAATTTATATGAATTAAGTAAGTTCTAGCCATTATTTTCATATTAAAAATCCATTTCATACTTCATTTAATCAATTTAAATAAGCTCTGGACTGGGCCTCGATTTCTGGTAAGCTCAGGGGCCCTGGCGCAAAAGGTCCTAAGACACAGATGACCCACCAGGCGGACTGCGGGTTCAAAACCTAAATCCCGAAGGGTTTATGTATAAACTTGCACGGCTGATAGAGGCTGGGCGGATCTCGATCGTTGGATCACCACGCGACGGTGAAGATTAGAAGGCTGTTAAAACGAACCGGTACGCTCTTTGAACCAACCGATCTGCAGCCAACGGCCCAGATTTAAAACAGCCACGACCCGCCTACTCTCGCCCGATCCCAACTCAACGACTCAGATCTATTTGCGCGGAAAGGGCACGCGGTCATCTAATCTCGACAGCTGGCCATCGGATCAACGGCCGGGGTGATCCGCCCCAACCCGGCCGGATCCCGGTGGCGAAAAACAGGAGCTCCGCGGCGGTGCGGTTCGCCGGAGTGCTAGGAACCGCCATTTAGGTGGTTGAAATGCTAGACTGACCGTGGATTTACATATACCAAATGGTGACGAACTCGATGGACCGGAACATACCGAGGTTCGCGCGCGCAGCTGAGCTGGCCATGAGTCCAGGCGGGTTGGCGGCGCTCCGCCCTCTCCGGCGAGCAATTAAGGGGCGTGCGGTGGACGATTCCGCCCGCAAACGCCACGGACGGCTTCGCACAAGCTCAGTGCAGACTCACGACCCCTCCACAACTCCAGGCGGCGGTGAACTACCGGTTTTCTCCCTGGTGGCGTCTGGAAGGAGGTGCAAAGGAAGAATGGTTTAGCAGAATGAGGAGGAAAGGTCAGCCAAGAGTTTTATGCCGCCCAGCCGGGTAGTGGGCCATTCACGGAAGCCGAGATCTCCGGCGAGCTTCTGCGCGAGGTGGGCGCGGTCCATGCGGAGAGATTCGTTAAACTCCTGACAACTGAGTCCCAGCGGCAGTGGTCGAGCGCACGGTGGCTGGCATGCGGGGCCTTGCTGTCGGCGCATCCTTGCGTGAGCGCGCGCGACGGGTGAGGGGAGGCTGACGGTGGGTCCCTCCTACCAGGGTGGCTGCGCACGCGGTGGAATGGAGCGTGGGCCGCGTGATGTATATCCTCAGGTGGGCCAAATTCAGGTACCGAAGCCCAGGTAAGTCTTCCCCCTTTATTTTTATTTTTATTTTATTTTTTGTTTTATTTCCAAATTTGAATTTGAACTCAAACTTGAATTCAAACTTCTATGGCTCATCACTACAAATTATATTTGTGAAATTAGGGTATTAATTCTGAATATATTTATATATATATATATTATTTATATTTTCATATCCCTTCTCTTTTTCTTATTTCCAAACCCTAATTTTAATTTAGGGTTTAATCCAACTTCTAGTAATTAGTATCTTATTATTATTATAGTTATTATTTTATTTAATGCACAAACATATAAAACTCCAACAAGATATCTATGCTCTTTTCATGATGCAAATATGGCACATAAAATAAGGAAATCACTCTATATTTCTTGTATACAATTTTTGAGTATTACAAATCATACCCCCATACAAAGAATCTCGTCCTCGAGATTTAAGAAGATCTAGGGAAAAGATGGGGAAAATCTATGCGAAGCTCTTCTTCTCTCTCCCAAGTAGCTTCATCTTCTCCATGGTGACTCCATTGTACTTTGCACATCTTTATCACCTTATTTCTTGTAACTCTAGTCAAAGTGTCAAGAATCTTGATAGGATACTTAGCATAAGTCAGATCCTCTTGAACACTAAGGTCCTCCAGTGGTAGCTGCTCTTCAGGTACCCTGAGACATTTCTTCAGCTGTGACACATGAAAGACATCATGCACATACGCAAGATGATCAGGTAATTCTAGTTGATATGCAACCTCTCCCACTCGCTTCAAGATCAAGAAGGGTCCAATAAAGCGAGGGGACAACTTCCCTTTGACTTTAAATCTTCGCATAGCCCGAGTGGCGACACCTTTAAGTAGACATGATCACCCTCCTTAAATTCTAGCAGTCTTCTCCGGGTATCAGCATAGCTTTTCTATCTTGACTGTGCAGTTCTCAAGTTTTCCCTTATTTGCTGGACTTGTTCTTCAGCTTCCTATATAATTTTAGGCCCAAATAACTGCCTTTCACCAGTTTGATCCCAATATAGTGGAGTCCTGCACTTTCTGCCATACAAAGCCTCAAACGAGGACATCTTCAAACTGGTCTGGTAGCTATTATTGTAAGAGAACTCCGCATACGGTAAACTCTTATCCCAACTACCACCATGCTTAAGAGCACAAGCTCTTAACATATCTTCTAGCACTTGGTTGGTCCTCTTAGTCTGCCCATCAGTTTGTGGATGGTAAGCTAAACTAAAATTCAATCTTATATCCAAGGACTCGTGCAACTTCTTCCAGTACCGAGAAGTAAACTGTGATCCTCGGTCTGACACAATCTTCTTTGGCACACCATGTAAGCATGCAATCTGTGCCATGTACAACTCTGCTAGCTTGGCTCCTGAATACATGGTCTTCACTGGAATAAAGTGGACTACTTTAGTTAACCTGTCCACAATCACCCATATAGAGTCATACCCAGCAGATGTGCTGGGTAAGCCCATAATGAAGTCCATGCCAATCTCTTCCCATTTCCACTCAGGTATCTTAAGCGGGTGCAGTAAACCAGCAGGTCTTTGATGTTCCGCTTTCACCCTCTGGAAAACATCACATCAAGCAACATCCTTCTTTAGCCCATACCACCAATACTTCTGCTTCAAGTCCTGGTACATCTTAGTACTACTAGGGTGGATAGAATAAACTGAGTCATGGGCCTCCTTCAATATGGTTTCACGAAGACTATCGATATCAGGAACATAGATCCGATTCTTGAACCATATCGTGCCTTGCTCATCCTCCGTGAAATCTGGGCCTCTACCTTCTGTTATCAGATCCTTGATCTCCTAAATTTTGGCATCAACGATTTGACCTTTTCGTATTTCTAGCTCTAAGGTAGGTTCCAATTCGATGGTAATTCCTTCAGTATGAGCAACTATCCCTAGATTGAGCCTCTCAAAATCTTTTGCTAACTCATCAGGTAACTGGGTGACAATAGCTGCATGGACCTGCCCCTTCCGACTCAAAGCATCTGCAACCAAATTCGCCTTGCCCGAATTATAGTGAATTTCCAGGTCATAATTGAAAATGAAATAGGGTCAAACCTTTTCCTAAATGATTTTGGTGGTTGAATTGCCCAACACAAATAATTGGACTAACTAGTTTGCTCTAGATTATATGTTCTACAGGTGCCAAAGGTTCAACACAAACCAATAGAAAAGTCCAAGTTAGGGTTCAAAAGAAAGGAGCAAAAGAAACCGAAGAGAACCCTGGTCTGGCGCACCGGACTGTCTGGTGTGCCACCGGACAGTGTCCGGTGCACCAGGGGCCGTACAGGCTAAACTCCTCACCTTCGGGTTTCTGAGGCGGCTCTCTACTATAATTCACCGGACTGTCTGGTGTGCCAAGCAGAGCAACGGTCGCCAGCGCAACGGTCGACTTCAACGGTCGGCTGACAACGTGAACAGTGCGCGGACAGTTCGCGCAGAATCAGAGCAGCGCCAGAAGGCGCACCGGACAGTGAATAGTGCCTGTCCGGTGAGGCACCGGACTGTCCGGTGTCCCAAGCTATCAGAGCTCCAACGGTCGAAACCATCAGAACCCTAACGGTTGGGTGACGTGGCTGGCGCACCGGACTGTCCGGTGCGCCCATCGACAGCAGCCCTCCCCAACGGATGTTTTGGTGGTTGGGGCTATAAATACACCCAACCACCACCACTCAAGACACCCAAGCATTCACTACTCCTCATTCAATACAAGAGCAATACACAACACTCAAAGACACAAATCAAAGCCTCCGATCAAATCGAAGTCCACAATTCAACTCTAGTTTTTAGGACTTATGAGAAGATCGACTTGTGTTCTTTTGTTGCTCTTATTGCTTGGTTGGCTTTCTTTTTTTCTCATTCTTACTCTCAAAGCCTTGTAAGCGAAGCAAGAGACACCATTTGTGTGGTGGTCCTTGTGGGGTCTAAGTGACCCGGGAAATCAAGGAAGGAAGCTCACTCGGTCTATGTTACCATTTGAGAGAGGGAAAGGGTTGAAAAATACCCGGTCTTTGTGACCACTTCAACGGGGAGTAGGTTTGCAAGAACCGAACCTCGGTAAAACAAATCACCGTGTCATCCGCTCTAATTCTTTGGTTGATTTGTTTTCGCCCTCTCTTTTGGACTCGGTTTTAATTCTAACGCTAACCCTGGCTTGTAGCTTGTCTTTTAAGTTATAAATTTCAGATTTGCCTATTCACCCCCTCTAGGCGACTTTCAATTGGTATCAGAGCCCGGTACTTCATTAGAGTCTAACCACTCGAAGTGATGTCGGGAGGATCCGCCAAGAGGGAGATGGAAACGGACACAAGCCACGGGAAGGCTCCATCGAAGGAGTCCGGCGCCAAAGGAAGGGAGGAATCACCTCCCCGCGTCAAGTCGCATCGGAGTGGCGACAAAAAGAAGAAGATGAAGAAAGTGGTCTAATACGAGACCGACTCTTCGTCGTCATCCACCTCCGGCTCTGACGCTCCGTCCATAACTTCTAAGCGCCATGAGCGCAAGAAGTTTAGTAAGATCCCCCAACGCTATCATCGCATTTCTAAACGCACTCCTTTACTTTCCGTCCCATTAGGCAAACCACCGGTTTTTTACGGTGAAGATTATTGTATGTGGAGTGATAAAATGAGGCATCATCTAACCTCACTCTACGCTAGCATTTGAGACATTGTTGAGTTTGGAGCGCAGGTACCATCCGTGGGGGATGAAGGATATGATTCGGACGAGGTCGCCCAAATCTGGCAATTTGACTCCCAAGCCACCACTATACTCCTCGCATCTCTATGTCGAGAGGAGTACAATAAGGTGCAAGGGCTCAAGATTGCCAAAGAAATTTGGGACGTACTAAAGACCGCGCATGAAGGGGATGAGGTGACCAAAATCACCAAGCGAGAGACAATCGAGGGGGAGCTCGGTCGATTCATCCTCAACTAAGGAGAGGAGCCACAAGCCATGTACAACCGGCTCAAGACCTTGGTCAACCAAGTGCGCAACCTCGAGAGCACAAAGTGGGATGACCATGAAATGGTCAAGGTTATTCTTAGATCACTTGTTTTTCGTAATCCCACTCAAGTTCAATTAATTCATGGTGATCCTAAATATAAGTTAATGTCTCCCGAGGAAGTGATAGGAAAATTTGTGAGCTTTGAGTTGATGATCAAAGGCTCCAAGCAAATCATCGAGTAAGTGGCTCCTCCACACCCGAGGTGCAACCCGTCGCATTCAAAGCGACGGAGGAGAAGAAAGAAGAGTCTACATCAAGTAGGCTCCCCATCGATGCCTCCAAGCTCAACAACGAGGAAATGGCGCTCATCATCAAGAGCTTCCGCCAAATCCTCAAGCAAAGGAGGGGGGAAGGATTACAAACCTCGCTCCAAGAAGGTTTGCTACAAGTATGGTAAGCCCGGTCACTTTATAGCTAAATGTCCTATATCAAGTGATAGTGACAGGGGCGATGACAAGAAGGGAAATAGGAAGGAAAAGAATAAAGGCTATAAGAAGAAGGGCGGCGATGCTCACGTATGTCGGGAATGGGACTCCGACGAGAGTTCCACCGACTCCTCCTCCGACGAGGATGCCGCCAACATCGCCGTCAACAAGGGACTCCTCTTCCCCAACATCGGCCACAAGTGCCTTATGGCAAAGGACGGCAAAAAGAAGAAGGTAAAATCTAGAGCCTCCACTAAATATACAACATCTAGTGATGAGGGTAGCTCTAGTGAAGATGAGGATGATTTACTTGCTCTTTTTGCCAACCTAAACATGCAACAAAAGGAAAAATTGAATGAATTGATAGGTGCTATTCATGAGAAGGATGAACTCTTGGATAGCCAAGAGGAATTCCTTATTAAGGAAAACAAAAAGCATGTTAAGGTGAAAAATGCTTATGCTCAGGAATTAGAGAAGTGTGAAAAATTAACTAGTGAGCTTAGCATTTGCCATGACACTATCTCTAACCTTAGAATTGAAAATGCCAAATTAATTGCTAAGGTTGAGAAATTAAATGTTTGTGATGATTCTCTTGTCAACCTTAAAAATGATAATGCTAGTTTGATTGCTAAGATTGACAAGTTGAATGTATCAATTTCTAGCCTTAAGATTCAGAATGATAAACTAATTTCTAAGGCTAAAGATTTAAATGTTTGCAATGATTCTATTTTCAATCTTAGAAATGAGAATGCCATGTTACATGCTAAGATTGATAAATTAAATGCATGCAAACCCTCTACATCTACTGTTAGTCATGTCTCTATTTGCACTAGATGTAGAGATGTTAATGTTGATGCTATTCATGATCACCTAGCTTTAATTAAACAACAAAATGATCACATAGCACAACTAACTAGTAAAATTAATGAGCATGAGATAGAAAATGAAAAATTTAAATTTGTTAGAAGCATGCTCTATAATGGGAGATGCCCTGGCATCAAGGATGGCATTAGCTTCCAACAGGGAGACAATGTCAAGCTTAATGCCCCTAAGAGATTGTCCAATTTTGTTAAAGGCAAGGCTCCCATGGCTCAGGATAACGAGGGTTACATTTTATATCCTTCTGGTTATCCTAAGCACAAGATTAGGAGAATTCATGCTAAGAAGACTCATTCTGTTTCCCATCATGCTTTTATGTATAAGAATGAGGCTTCTAGCTCTAGGCATTCTACCCATGTTAAAATGCCTAAAAAGAAATCTCCTGTTGCATCAAATGATCATAACATTTCATTTAAGACTCTTGATGCTGCTTATGTGCTTACTAACAAATCAGGCAAAGTAGTTGCCAAATATGTTGGGGCAAACACAAGGGCTCCAAGACTTGTGTTTGGGTACCCAAGGTGCTTGTTTCTAATGTGAAAGGACCCAAGACCGTTTGGGTACCTAAGAACAAGGCCTAAACTTGTTTTGTAGGTTTATGCATCCGGGGGCTCAAGTTGGATCATTGATAGCGGATGCACAAACCACATGACAGGGGAGAAACGGATGTTCTCCTCCTACGAGAAAAATGATGATCCCCAAAGAGCTATCACATTCGGGGATGGAAACCAAGGGTTGGTCAAAGGACTTGGTAAAATTGCTATATCACCTGACCATTCTATTTCTAATGTTTTTCTTGTAGATTCTTTAGATTACAACTTGCTTTCAGTTTCTCAATTATGCAAAATGAGCTACAATTGTCTTTTTACGGATATAGATGTTACTGTCTTCAGAAGAAGTGATGAATCAGTAGCATTTAAGGGAGTATTAGAGGGTCAGCTATACTTAGTTGATTTTAATAGAGTTGAACTCGATACTTGCTTAATTGCTAAGACTAATATGGGTTGGCTCTGGCATCGCCGACTAGCCCATGTTGGGATGAAGAATCTTCACAAGCTTCTAAAGGGAGAACACTTTTTGGGACTAACAAATGTTCATTTTGAGAAAGACAAGGTTTGTAGCGCATGTCAAGCATGGAAGCAAGTTGGTACCCATCATCCACACAAGAACATCATGACGACCGACAGGCCGCTTGAGCTACTCCACATGGATCTATTTGGCCCGATAGCTTACATAAGCATCGGCAGGAGTAAGTATTGTCTTGTAATAGTGGATGATTATTCTCGCTTCACTTGGGTGTTCTTTTTGTAGGAAAATCACAAACCTAAGAGACTTTAAAGGGATTTTTGAGACGGGCTCAAAATGAGTTCGGATTAAGGATCAAAAAGATAAGAAGCGACAACGGGACGGAGTTCAAGAATTCTCAAATTGAAGGCTTTCTTGAGGAGGAGGGCATCAAGCATGAGTTCTCTTCTCCCTACACACCTCAACAAAATGGTGTAGTGGAGAGGAAGAATAGAACTCTACTTGACATGGCGAGGACCATGCTTGATGAGTACAAGACGCCGGACCGGTTTTGGGCCGAGGCGATTAACACCGCCTGCTACTCCATCAACCGGTTGTATCTTCACCGAATCCTCAAGAAAACATCATATGAACTCCTCACCAGTAAAAAGCTCAATGTTTCATATTTTAGAGTCTTTGGTAGCAAATGTTTTATTCTTGTTAAAAGAGGTAGAAAATCTAAATTTGCTCCTAAGGCTGTAGAAGGCTTTTTACTTGGCTATGACTCAAACACAAGGGCATATAGAGTCTTCAACAAATCCACTGGATTAGTTGAGGTTTCTTGTGACATTGTGTTTGACGAGACTAATGGCTCTCAAGTAGAGCAAGTTGATCTTGATGAGCTAGATGATGAAGAGGCTCCGTGCGTCGCGCTAAGGAACATGTCCATTAGGGATGTGTGTCCTAAGAAATCCGAAGAGCCTCCACAAGCACAAGATCAACCATCATCTTCAAATCAAGTATCTCCACCAACTCAAGATGAGGATCAAGCTCAAGATAATGAAGAAGAAGATCATGATAATGAGCCACCTCAAGAGGAGGAGAATGATCAAGGGGGAGATGACAATGATCAAGACAAGGAAGATGATGAAGAAGAACAGGGTCAAAGACCGCCTCACCCAAGAGTCCACCAAGCGATACAACGAGATCACCCCGTGAACTCCATCCTCGGTGATATTCATAAGGGGGTAACAACTCGATCTCGAGTCGCTCATTTTTGTGAACATTACTCTTTTGTGTCTTCTATTGAGCCATACAGGGTGGAAGATGCATTAAGAGATTTGGATTGGGTATTGGCAATGCAAGAGGAACTCAACAACTTCACGAGGAATGAGGTATGGCATCTTGTTCCATGTCCTAACCAAAATGTTGTAGGAACCAAGTGGGTATTCCATAACAAGCAAGATGAGCATGGTGTGGTGACAAGGAACAAAGCCCGACTTGTGGCCAAGGGCTATTCACAAGTCAAAGGTTTGGATTTCGGTGAAACCTATGCACCCGTAGCTAGGCTTGAGTCAATTCGTATATTACTTGCCTATGCTACTTACCATGGCTTTAAGCTTTACCAAATGGACGTGAAAAATGCCTTCTTCAATGGACCAATCAAGGAAGAGGTCTATGTTGAGCAACCTCCCGGCTTTGAAGATAGCGAGTACCCTAATCACGTGTATAAACTCTCTAAGGCACTTTATGGGCTCAAGCAAGCCCCAAGAGCATGGTATGAATGCCTAAGAGATTTTCTTATCACTAATGGCTTCAAAGTCGGTAAAGCCGATCTTACACTCTTTACTAAAACCATTGCAAACGATTTGTTTGTATGCCAAATTTATGTTGATGATATCATATTTGGGTCTACTAACAAATCTACTTGTGAAGAGTTTAGTAGGATAATGATTCAAAAATTCGAGATGTTTATGATGGGGGAGTTGAAGTATTTCTTTGGATTTCAAGTCAAGCAACTCCAAGAGGGCACCTTCATCAGCCAAATCAAGTATATTCAAGACATACTCACCAAGTTTGGAATGAAGGATGCCAAACCCATCAAGACACCCATGGGAACCAATGGGCATCTCGACCTCGACACGGGAGGTAAATCCGTAGATCAAAAGGTATACCGGTCGATGATAGGATCTTTACTCTATTTATGTGCATCTCGACCGGACATTATGCTTTCTGTATGCATGTGTGCAAGGTTCCAAGCCGGTCCTAAGGAAGTTCACCTTAGGGCTATGAAGAGAATCATGAGGTATTTAGTATACACTCCTAAGTTTGGGCTTTGGTACCCCAGGGGATCCACCTTTGATTTAATAGGTTATTCCGATGTCGATTGGGCAGGGTGACCACCTCAATGGGGAGTAGGTTTGCAAGAACTGAACCTCGGTAAAACAAATCACCGTGTCATCCGCTCTAATTCTTTGGTTGATTTGTTTTCGCCCTCTCTTTCGGACTCGGTTTTAATTCTAACGCTAACCCCGACTTGTAGCTTGTCTTTTAAGTTATAAATTTCAGATTTGCCTATTGACCCCCCTCTAGGTGACTTTCAATAATCCTTGATGAGCTCCAACCATCGATGTTGCCTAAGGTTAAGATCCTTCTGAGTGAAAATGTATTTTAAGCTCTTGTGATCAGTGTAGATTCGACAATTGGTACCCATAATATAGTGTCTCCAAATCTTGAGAGCATGCACAACTGCTGCCAGTTCTAAGTCATGCGTGGGGTAGTTCAACTCATGTTTCCGCAACTGGCGAGATGCGTAGGCAATCACGTGTCCTTCCTGCATAAGCACACATCCCAGGCCTTGGCGACTTGCATCACAATATACATCAAAATTGTTTTGTAGATCTAGCATAACCAATACTGGAGCAGCCATCAATTTAGATCTCAACTAATCAAAACTCTCTTGGCATTTATCAGTCCACTTAAACTCCTTGCCCTTCTCCAACAATGAGGTCATAGGCTTAGCAATCTTAGAGAACCCTTCAATGAATCACCGGTAATAACCTGCGAGTCCCAAGAAACTCCGGATCTTCGAAACTATACTTGGTGCCTTCCAATCCATTATTGCTGTTATTTTAGCCGGATCCACAACAATTCCTCCTTTAGAGATGATATGCCTGAGAAAATGTACTTCATCCAGCTAGAAGTCACACTTATTAAATTCAGCATAAAGCTAATAATCCCGTAACTTTTGTAGCACCATCCGCAAATGCTCCTCATGCTCACTATCATTTTTGAAATAAATAAGAATATTACCTTATTCATCTTTTTTCGAATAAATAAGTCACACTTGGTAAATTTGGCATAAAGCTGATTATCCCGTAACTTTTGTAGCACTATCCGCAAATGCTCCTCATGCTCCTCATGAATACTACAACAAATTTATCAAGACACTCCATAAATACCTTATTCATCAAATTCATGAAGTAGGTTGGTGCATTGGTTAAGCCAAACGACATGACTGTGAATTCATATAGACCATATTGGGTAGAGAAAGTTGTCTTGGGAATATCAGATGGCCTAATCTTCATTTGATGGTAGCCCGACCTAAGGTCAATCTTAGAGAACACCCTAGCACCTCTCATATGATCAAATAAGTCATCAATACGAGGTAACGAGTACTTGTTCTTAATGGTGACATCATTAAGTGATCTATAGTCCACACACATCCGTTGTGAACCATCCTTCTTCTGTACAAACAGTACCGGTGCTCCCCAAGGGTGAGGAACTCGGACGTATGTACCCTGCCTCCTGCAACTCTGTTAACTGCTTCTTAAGTTCTTGTAACTCTTCCACGGACATTTTGTAGGGGCATTTAGAAATAGGAGCAGTCCCAGGTAAGAGATCAATGACAAACTCAACTTCCCTCTCCGGTGGCATCCCTGGTAACTCCTCTGGAAAGACATATGGAAAATCCTTAACCACACGGATGTTGACATCCACAAACTCCTCAGCTATAAAGAACATCGCACGCTTGGAAGAGGTGATTACTGCAATTTGAACTCGAAATCTTTCTCCTTTAGGGCTGGTGAGTTCTATAGTACCCCTACCACATTATATAATGGCCTTTGCCTTCCTTAACCATGACATACCGAGGATCAGATCTATACTGCTTTCCTCTAATACTATAGCGGTAGCCTAGAACTCTCTTCCCATAATGGTTAATGTCAATCTGTGTGTCATATGATTGCCTCAATAGGCCCTTTAGGTGTAATTACTATCATTGGTTTTCTCATATTTAGCAGTGGTATCTCATTTGTGTTGGCATATCGAGCAGACATAAATGAATGTGTAGCACCATAATCAAATAATATTGATATGACCACGCCATCAAGCAACACGTTACAACCCCCAAGTCATACTACATTAACTCAAGTACAACCAACATCATCACCGACCCAAGTCTTTGATGGACCAATTACACGTAGCCGAGCTAAGAAGCTACAGCAAGAGGTGCACGCGCTACTTTATGAATTTCGATTAAACACTAATGAGAATTTTATGCTACCTAAGTCGTGTATGTTGATATTACTTAGGTTCACCAAAGAGGAAGGACAAAACATATCAAAGGCGAATCAGCAAGAAGAGCTATGTCCGAGTCAGTCCAGCGCTACAGAACCGTCCAGAAGAAACAGTCATATCTTTTGATTCCCAAAAGCTATGAAGGTCCATAAGTACTTTTCAGAAAGCTCTTGAAGTCTAGTTTCCAATGCTTCTAAAGCCGACTTAACCACATCTACCAGAAAGGCAGCCGACCTACTTTAGTGCTGACTGGTCAGAAGGTCAACAGTCTGCTTGATGACCAAGTTTTCGTATTAAACTGCATCATTCTATGAAGTTTCATTAAGCATGCTATATATGGTGAGAAAGCTTATCAAGTTAGCTTTCCAATGCAACCAGTCCCACGTCGTTTGAAGATTCCTAGAAGAAGTTATTGCCAAAATACTGAAGGCTGCGCAGAAGTCAAACAGCCACACGGAAATTAGCTCTGCAGATCTTCCGAAGAGGCTCCTTCACATTAGCTCGTGAAAATACTTTTGTTTTGTGTTTATACCTCGCTAAGGCTGGTTGTTACTAGTATAAATACCCCCCTATGTCTATGATGTAAGGCAGCTTATGATAATCTAAAACAGAACCCCTTTGTTCAGCTGTGTGCTAACAAATATTGAGAGTGATCTCTACCCCTTTGCTCTTGTGAATTCCTTCGTGGGATTGCAGAAGCGGCGGCTTCATCCGCTCCCAATTGGTGCTCCTACTCCTTTCGAGGTCTCCTCGATTGATTGTAGGCTGTGTTGGTTGGTTCTTTGAGAGTGTGGTTGGGCGAATCCTCGATTCAGACTGCCGGTTAAAGACAGTGGTTGGCTTCGAGTTTTATTTGTCAGGTTGCACTAGTTATCGCTGCTTGCAGCAAGTTATCTTGGCTTCTTTGAAGCTAGTTATCTGAAGATTGATCCTACGTCGTGAAGATCGGGCATCGTGACGCATCATCTGGTATCAAAGCCTCAGTTGCCACGGTAGGATTCTTTACCCTTAGCTACATATATTTTGTGTTCGTCCTATCCATCAAAAAGCCATAAAATATTTTGTCATAGCCCTTTGTTTCAATCTGTTGTTCCAGTGAGTTTTGTTAAGTTTCAGTCCTTAGAGTCTTTGTTTAGTTGCTGGTCACTCTATCCTTTGTGATCCCTTTGAGCCTCTTATATATATCTAAAAATATCCACAAAAAGAAAAATCTGAAAACTCTCATCATTTCCTTCGCGTTAACTTTGATCCTATTTAAATTATAGCTGCTGGTTGAGTTCTTTGTTAAAGTATTATAAAGTGTGCAATATCATATCAGATCTCTGTGTTTAGTTCGATAAAAAAAAGAGAAGAAAGAAAAGTACCAAAAAAAGTGTTGAACAAGATTGTGAAAGAAACATAGAATAATCATTTTGTTTATGTGCACAAGTGCTGAAAATTTTTATCAAGTTGTTCAACCAGCTTGCTGTTATCATTTGGTGCAAAATTTTGGTTGGATCTGATTGCAACACTTGCATTCCAATCATACTCCTTGTCTGCATCTAATCTGAAATTTCTTGCGCGTGTGTTTGATCTATTTGCATCCCTCGTATCTTGTGGTCAGCACTAGGCAGGGAACTTCTAGTTGGATGGTTATTTAACTTTACAACAACTTGGATTCAGATTGCATTCCTTGTTTACTATTCCCCTACCAAGCTCCACAAATAAGCCATCGTAATCGGTACTCTGGTCTTGTATTCGCTTAACCATCACTTTCTTGTTACCACCACACATTTTTCTTGCAACCCGCAGGGACCTCATAAGAGTTTTGGTTGGTAAGAGTGGTGAGGTTGTGAGATTCTATATAGCTTCATATTCCACCTATATTTGTTGCCCTGTTGCCACTAACTTCGCAGGAAGATGGATCCCAACGTTGAGATTGAAGAATGTGACACCCTGATACAATTCAATGAGCTCAAACAAAGCATAGAAGCCAAGCAAGATCTGTTGGCACAAGATCTTCAGACACTTATGGCTGAAATCAGAGGTCGTCGTCGACTCCCCGACGGTGTAAGAAACCATGATGAAGATGGGGAAGAAGATGAAGGAAATTATTCTAGAAGAGCAAGTGAACATGGGAGGAGAAATCAAGGTGCTGCATATGGTAGAGGAAGAGGCCGGAATCGAAGAAATAATGACAATGAAGAATCTGAATTTGGGGATGATCAGTCTCAACATCGCTATGGTTGTCGTCATCATAGAGGTGTCAACCAAGAAGAGAGATTTGGGAAACTTAAGTTTACCATGCCAAAATTTGATGGTAGATCTGATCCTGAAGATTA
Source organism: Zea luxurians (assembly GCA_029449295.1). NCBI lineage: Eukaryota > Viridiplantae > Streptophyta > Magnoliopsida > Poales > Poaceae > Zea > Zea luxurians. The sequence continues at coordinate 80,582,152 of JAOPSE010000009.1, forward strand.
TTTCACATGGGAATTAAAGGTGGAGAAAATCTTCCGCCTACATAATTATTCAGAGGAGAAGAAACTCGCAATGGCATCTCTTGAGTTTGAGGGATATGCTCTGATTTGGTGGGAGCAACTTCTTCGAGATCGTGAAGAAGATGGAGAGGACCCTATTGTTACTTGGCAAGAGATGAAGCGAGAAATGAGAATTCGTTTTGTGCCGAAGCATTATCGGCGTGATCTTTTGATAAATTGCAGAATTTGAGGCAAGGAAGTTTCTCTATTGAGGAGTATTATAAGGAGATGGAGAAGGCCATGATTAGAGCCAATGTGTATGAAGACGAAGAGCAAACCATTGCACGTTTCATGGTTGGGTTACACCGCAACATTCAGCATATTGTTGAGTTTCAGTCGTACCAAAGTCTTATTGATTTGGTACATCAAGCCACCAAAGTTGAACGCCAGCTGCAACAAGATGCTAAGAGCAGCAAGCCCTTGCCATATGGTGCACGAACCATGCCTGGAGGAAGCAAATCAATATCAAGGTTTACTGCTGCATCCTCAGCGACAAAAGGCTTAACTGGGGGCCTGCGATCCAATATTCAAGGCAATTTTAGTGGAAAGAACAGTGCTGCTCCAAACACGAGTTATAAACCAGCAGCATCCACTTCAACATCAGTGGGTTCAATAGCCAAGAGTAGTGGTATTCAGTGCTTCAAGTGTGGAGGTCGTGGTCATGTCATAAAGGAGTGTCCAAATAATCGTGTGATCCTTGTGAATGATGATGGAGAATATACATCAGCTAGTGAAGAGGAAGCTGAAGCAGAAAATATAGAAGATAAAATTGAGGAACACACTGGATGTGAATTTGAGCATGGTACTACTCTTGTGGTTACACAAATCTTGAGTGTTCAAATGAAAGAAGCTGAAATTGGACAGCGACATAATCTTTTTCAAACGCGAGCCAAAGTGCAAGACAAAGTAGTAAAGGTGATCATTGATGGAGGGAGTTGCCATAATCTTGCAAGTCGTGAGATGGTTGACAAGCTTGGTTTGAAGTTGCAGCGACACCCTCATCCATATCATGTCCAATTGTTGAATGAATCAGGAGATATCAAGATTGGTTATAAGGTGAAAGTTCCATTCAAGATTGGAGAGTATGTTGACACAGTGGAGTGCGATGTTGCACCCATGTCTGTGTGTCACATGCTGCTAGGAAGATCTTGGCAATATGACCGATATTCTCAGCATTGTGGAAGAACAAATCAGTACACGCTAGATCTGAAAGGGAGAAAGTTTGTACTCAAGCCTATGACCCCTCAACAAATCATGGCTGAACATTTACAAAAGAAAACTGAAATTAGTACAGCAAGTAGAGGAGGAGAAGAGCAAAAGAAATTGAGTGCCATCCACAATTCGGTGAGCGAGTGCTACAAGCCAAATCCAAGAGATAAAAAGAAGGAAGAGGGAGAACATCTAGTTATGCTAGCCACAAAATCTGAGCTGAGAGAAGTGAGGAACAACCCATATCAAGTACTCTTTGTACTTGTGAACAAAGATGTTTTGATTTCTACTAACGACATAACATCTCTTCCTAGTGTTGTGGCTGATCTTTTGCAGGACTTTGAAGACGTGTTTCCACAAGAAACACCGGCTGGACTACCTCCAATTCGAGGGATTGAGCATCAAATCGATCTTATTCCAGGGGCTGCACTTCCTAACCGTCCACCATATCGAACCAATCCTGAAGAAACTAAGGAAATACAAAGGCAAGTACAAGAACTTCTTGATAAAGGTTTTGTTCGTGAAAGCTTAAGCCCTTGTGCTGTTCCTGTGATTTTAGTACCTAAGAAAGATGGATCTTGGAGGATGTGTGTTGATTGTAGAGCTATAAATAATATTACCGTTCGCTATCGCCATCCTATTCCACGACTAGATGATATGCTTGATGAATTAAGTGGTTCCACAATTTTTACTAAAATTGATTTGAGAAGTGGATACCATCAAATAAGAATGAAAACTGGAGATGAATGGAAGACTGCATTTAAAACAAAATTTGGGTTGTATGAATGGTTAGTGATGCCCTTTGGGTTAACTAATGCTCCTAATACCTTTATGAGATTAATGAACCATGTCTTAAGAACTTTCATTGGAAAATTTGTTGTTGTCTACTTCGATGATATTCTAATTTACAGCAAGACTTTTGATGAACATGTGAAACACATTCGACAAGTTTTAGATGAGCTAAGAAAGGAGAAATTATTTGCTAATCTTGAGAAGTGCAGTTTTTGCACAGACCATGTTGTGTTTCTTGGCTTTGTTGTTTCAGCAAAAGGAATAGAGGTGGATGAATCCAAGGTGAAAGCCATCAAGGATTGGCCAGCTCCAACGAATGTAAGTCAAGTAAGAAGTTTTCATGGTCTTGCTGGGTTTTATAGAAGATTTGTGCGAGATTTCAGTACTATCGCTTCTCCTTTAAATGAATTGACAAAGAAAGGTGTTGAATTTAAATGGGGAAACTCACAAGAAGATGCTTTTCAAGAATTGAAGAAACGTTTGACTGAAGCACCTGTACTTATTCTTCCTGATTTCACTAAAACTTTTGAAGTAGAATGTGATGCTAGTGGGATTGGGATAGGAGGAGTTTTAATGCAACAAGGAAAACCTATAGCATATTTTAGTGAAAAATTGGGAGGTGCTCAATTAAATTATTCTGTGTATGACAAAGAATTGTATGCTTTGGTCCGACGCTTGAAACATGGCAGCACTACTTATGGCCAAAAGAGTTTGTTATTCATTCCGATCATGAAGCTTTGAAGTATTTGAAAGGGCAAGCCAAACTGAACCGTCGCCATGCCAAATGGGTTGAGTTTATCGAAACATTTCCATACATTGTGAAATATAAGAAAGGTAAGGACAATGTGGTCGCTGATGTCTTGTCTCGAAGGAATGTGTTGTTGAATCAACTAGAGGTAAAAGTTTTGGGTCTTGAAAATTTGAAAGAAATGTATAATGATGATCCTAAATTTTCAGAACCATACAATCATTGTAAAGATGGAAAAGGTTGGGAAAAATATCATATACACGATGGATTTTTGTTTAGAGCTAACAAACTTTGTGTACCAAATTCTTCGGTTAGATTGCTTTTATTGCAGGAGTCACATGGAGGAGGTCTAACAGGTCATTTTGGACAAAAGAAGACTTATGAACTGCTCAGTGATCATTTCTATTGGCCCAAGATAAGGAGAGACGTCATCAGATTTGTGGAGCGTTGTGTCACCTGTCACAAAGCTAAGTCAAAACTGAACCCTCATGGTTTATATACTCCTTTACCCACTCCTAAAATTCCTTGGGAAGACATAAGCATGGATTTTATTTTAGGGCTGCCGAAGACTCAAAAACAGAGAGATTCTATTTTTGTTGTGGTTGATAGATTTTCAAAAATGGCTCATTTTATTCCATGCAACAAGAGCGACGATGCTTCACATGTTGCCAATTTGTTTTTCAGAGAAATCGTGAGACTACATGGAGTGCCCAAAACCATCGTATCTGACCGTGATGTGAAGTTTGTGAGCTATTTTTGGAAGACATTGTGGGCAAAGCTTGGGACTAAACTTTTGTTCTCCACCACATGCCACCCCCAAACTGATGGCCAAACTGAAGTGGTGAATCGTACATTGTCAATGCTGCTGCGAACAATGGTAAAGAAGAACTTGAAGGATTGGGAGGAATGTTTGCCACACGTGGAGTTTGCTTATAATAGGGCAGTACATTCTACAACTAATTTATGCCCCTTCGAAATTGTATATGGGTTCAAACATATTGCTCCGATAGATTTGTTGCCCCTTCCATTGCAGGAAAGAACTAATATGGAAGCTTCCAAGCGTGCTGCATACATAAAAAAGATACATGAGAAGACCAAGGAAGCAATTGAGCTCAAAGCAGTGCGCAAGGCAGCAAGCATGAACAAGCATAGGAAGAAAGTGTTATTTGAACCGGGTGACTTGGTTTGGATTCACTTGCGCAAGGAGCGTTTTCCTGATCAGCGCAAATCCAAATTGATGCCACGAGGGGATGGTCCATTTCGTGTTCTTACCAAGATCAATGATAATGCATACAAGATAGATCTTCCACCAAGCTATGGCATGAGCAACACGTTCAATGTTGCTGACCTCTTACCATATACAAGTGAAGACATTTCAGAGTCGAGGACGACTCCTTTTCAAGGGGAGGAGGATGATATGACCACGCCATCAAGCAACACGTTACAACCCCCAAGTCATACTACATCAACTCAAGTACAACCAACATCATCACCGACCCAAGTCTTTGATGGACCAATTACACGTAGCCGAGCTAAGAAGCTACAGCAAGAGGTGCACGCGCTACTTTATGAATTTCGATTAAACACTAATGAGAATTTTATGCTACCTAAGTCGTGTATGTTGATATTACTTAGGTTCACCAAAGAGGAAGGACAAAACATATCAAAGGCGAATCAGCAAGAAGAGCTATGTCCGAGTCAGTCCAGCGCTACAGAACCGTCCAGAAGAAACAGTCATATCTTTTGATTCCCAAAGGCTATGAAGGTCCATAAGTACTTTTCGGAAAGCTCTTGAAGTCTAGTTTCCAATGCTTCTAAAGCCGACTTAACCACATCTACCAGAAAGGCAGCCGACCTACTTTAGTGCTGACTGGTCAGAAGGTCAACAGTCTGCTTGATGACCAAGTTTTCGTATTAAACTGCATCATTCTATGAAGTTTCATTAAGCATGTTATATATGGTGAGAAAGCTTATCAAGTCAGCTTTCCAATGCAACCAGTCCCACGTCATTTGAAGATTCCTAGAAGAAGTTATTGCCAAAATACTGAAGGCTGCGCAGAAGTCAAACAGCCACACGGAAATCAGCTCTGCAGATCTTCCGAAGAGGCTCCTTCACATTAGCTCGTGAAAATACTTTTGTTTTGTGTTCATACCTCGCTAAGGCTGGTTGTTACTAGTATAAATACCCCCCTATTTCTATGATGTAAGGCAGCTTATGATAATCTAAAACAGAACCCCTTTGTTCAGCTGTGTGCTAACAAATATTGAGAGTGATCTCTACCCCTTTGCTCTTGTGAATTCCTTCGCGGGATTGCAGAAGCGGCGGCTTCATCCGCTCCCAATTGGTGCTCCTACTCCCTTTGAGGTCTCCTCGATTGATTGTAGGCTGTGTTGGTTGGTTCTTTGAGAGTGTGGTTGGGCGAATCCTCGATTCAGGCTGCCGGTTAAAGACGGTGGTTGGCTTCAAGTTTTATTTGTCAGGTTGCACTAGTTATCGCTACTTGCAGCAAGTTATCTTGGCTTCTTTGAAGCTAGTTATCTGAAGATTGATCCTACGTCGTGAAGATCGGGCATCGTGACGCATCAAATATGGTTGTAGGAATTGCATTAATATAAAACATACCGAGTGCGATGTCAGCACCATCAGGAGTAGCATCAGCGGTGACTTGATTAACCCTGGCAATAGAATATCCCTTGCCAGGAGTCTGCTGCTTGTTTTGAGCTGGTGTACCAGAATTCCCCACCGGACAAGCATTAGCATAGTGCCCAATTTGACTACACTTGAAGCATGTAGGGCCAGTCTTCTGTCCTGTAGGTCTCGTCGGGGTGCCAGTGGGGGCAACCTGACGAGTAGGAGGTGTTCGTGGAGACCCCTGTGGAGTGTACTGAGCTAGGCGTGGTCCTCCTCCTGGACGAGCTGAGCGTACCCTATGGCGGAACGTAGCGGGGACAAACACTGCTGCTACCCTGCCCTTGGGTAATGGCCTTCCTCTTCAAGTCACCTAGTTGAACACGCTTGTGTTCAATAGCAAGAGCCTTATACAGCAGTCTCTGAAATGATGGAAATGTGTGAGCAACCAGTGCATACTGTAGGGGGCCATTGAGTCCTTTTGTGAAGTGCTCTTGCTTCCTTTCATCATCTGCCACCTCATCAGGAGCATATCTTGACAACTGAATGAATTTGTCTCTGTACTCGCTGATAGATATGTTGCCTTGCTTCAATGACAGAAACTCCTTCTTGATCTTCATCAATCCAGCAGGAATGTGATAGTTTCTGAATTGTGTACTGAACTCTGCCCAAGTAATAGTGTCAGCAGCATCATGGGCAGCAACATAAGAATCCCACCAGTCAACAGCAGGACCAGTCAGACGACCAGAAGCATAAAGAACCTTCTCCCGGTCAGAGCATTGGGCGATGTTGAGCATCTTCTCAATTGACTTCAACCAATCATCAACATCTGGTGGATCTGGCGAGCTAGCTGAAAGGGAAATAGGGTCAAACCTTTTCCTATTTAATTTCGGTGGTTGATTTGCCCAACACAAATAATTGGACTAACTAGTATGTTCAAGATTATATTCTACAGGTGCAAAAGGTTCAACACAAACCAATCAAAAGAACAAGTTAGGTCTCAAGAGAAAGGAGCAAGAAGGAAACCGAAAGCTGCCCTGGTCTGGCACACCGGACTATCCGGTGTGCCACCGGACAGTGTCCGGTGCACCAGGGTGCTTCAGCTCGAACTCTTCACCTTCGGGTTTCCCAGGCGCCGCTCCGCTATAATTCGGACATGTCCGGTGCACACCGGACTGTCCGGTGTACCAGCGGAGCAACGGCTATCTACGCGCAACGATCGACTCTGCAAAGTGTACAGTGCAAATCAGATGGCAGAGCAGACGGTCAGAGGGGCACCGGACTGTCCGGTGCCACAAGAGGACAAAGCCTCCAACGGTCGACCAGCTCCAAGACCTAACGGGAGGATGACGTGGTGGCGCACCGGACACTGTCCGGTGGCGCACCGGACTGTCCGGTGCGCCCTTCGCCAGCAGACTTCACCAACGGCTAGATTTTGGTTGGTGGCTATAAATACCACCCCAACCGGCCACTTCAAGGTGAGGGAGCCCAAGCAACATTCCAAGTCATCTAGTTGACATATTCAAGCCCTCCCAACCACATATATTCATTGATCCATCCTATACACAAGATTTAGACCACTACAACCCACACAAGTGCCACAAAAGCAAGAGCAAGCAAAAGAAAGCCTCTTGTGTGATTTAGCTCTAGTGCCTTGTGAGATTCATTGAGAGATAGTGTGTACTACATCCTTGTGTTCATTTGCACGTGGAGTATTGACTCCCATTGAACTTCCTCCAAAGTGTTGGAGGCTTGTAAAAGCTAGCAAGAGACACCAAAGAGTGTGGTGGTCCTTGTGGGATCGAGAGTGATCCTTGAGAAGAAGAAGAGCTCGTCGATCCTTGTGTGATCGGTGGAGAGAGGGAAAGGGTTGAAAAAGACACGTCCTTAAGTGGACTCCTCAACGGGGACTAGGCCTTCGAGGGCCGAACCTCGGTAAAACAAATCACCCGTGTCCATTGTGTTCATTGCTTGTGATTTGTTTGTATTCTCTTGTTTTAAGTTTTCTTGCACCATTCTTTGTTTATATCATTTGGTGTTGCTTTAAGTTAAATTCTCATTTAGTGAAGCAACACTTCGCAAGAAAGAACTTGACTTAGTGCTCTTCTCATCTAAGGCTACTTGCTTTGTTATTCTATAACTTATTAGTAGTATTGATTTATCAATCCCGCATTATTTGAAAGCAATACTCTTTACAAGCAAAGACTTAGTTTTTATACTCTCATATTTGTATATCTTGTTCTAACCACTAATCAAGGGATCTAGTTGGGGGATAAAGTTTTAATTTTCAGGTTTCGCCTATCCACCCCCCCCCCCTCTAGGCGACTTTCAATTGGTATCGGAGCAAGGCACTTCATCTTGAGTCTAACAACTCGAAGTGATGGCTCGTAGAAGATCCCAAAAGAACAAGAAGACCCAGGAGACCAAGGAGGTAACTCTTGAGATATTACTTTCCGATTGTTCTAATTATGATTCATGGTCTACTAGAGTGATAAATGCTTTTAGGGCGGTAGATCCTCAATTAGAACAAATTTTAGACAAGAGTATTATTCCTCCTAACTATGCTAGGGAAAATGCCTCCGAAGAAGATTTAAGATGTATACGCTTAAACTATCTAGCTTATGACATCTTAAGTAAATCCCTTAGCAAAGAAGATTATCATGCCTTCATAATAAAATATGACAAACCCATTTGTGATGTGCATGATATTTGGACTAGAATTAAAGGCAAATTTAATAAGTCCAAACATGATAGTTCATTTTGTGCCTCTACTTCCTCTGGTATTTGTGAAACTAACCCTTGCAAGGAAGAAGAAGAAAATGAACGGTGGAGACCAAACGATGAATCCACCTCTCCAAGAGGTTTGTCTTCCCATTTCGATTCCCACATATGTTGTGTGGCTAATGAAAATGATAGCGGAAGAACAAATGAGGATGAGGAGGAAGAAAGAAGCTTCATGCAACTCTACGCTCGCCTAAGCCAAGAAGATAAGGCGGTCATGCTCAAACTTCTAGAAAGAGCGAGAGAGCAAAGCGAAGCTCGTCAATGGCTAGAAGATATTCTCTCCATGAAAATGCTACACTTTGACGAGTTGACTAAAGAACATGAGGAGCTAAAGTGCTCTCATGTTGATTTGGTCCAAAGGTATGAAACTATTTCAATTGAGCAAGATAACGCTTTACATTGTATCGCTCAATTAGTAAATAGAAATGCCTTACTTAAGGACCAAGTTGAAAAGCTAAAAGATGAAAATCTAGCTTTTCAAGAAAAATATGATATGCTTCTATGTTCTCATGAAAATCTTATGGATGATCATATCATATTAAATATTGCTCATGAGGTTGTGATAGAAAACTTAAAATCCCAACAACCTCACTCATGCACATGTATTCAAATTGATACTATATTACCATGTGCTAATGCTTGTTGTCCGTCGACAAGCAAATCTTCTTTTGAGCTAGAATTTGCAGGAACAAATGATGATACATATCAAAAGCTCAAGGAAGATATTGAGAGGCTAAAGATGAGCTTGACACAACTTAAAGGGAAGGGCATTGCTCGACCTTCTCAAGATAACCGTGATCACATGGTGAAGAAGCTTGAGACGGGAACAACCGTGGCATGCACTAAATCCCTTGAAGAAAATGTCAAGGACTTGAGGATTGCCAAGAAGAGGAAACAAAAGAAGAAAATCAATACCTCTTCCAAAAGCCTCAACCATGCCTCCATACAAGGTAACATCCAATGTAATGATCAAGCCACACTTCACATTAAGAGGTGTAGTGAATGCTTTGAAGAGGGGCACTTGATTAGGTCATGTCCCTACATTAAAAATGGCCTGATTATTAACAAGGATGATAGACTTTGTTTTAAATGCTCCAAGAAGGGACACTTACTTAGATCTTGTCCCCATTTAAAACAAAAAGGCATAGGGTTAGAAAAGAAAGTTTTTACTAACCATGTAGCAAGCAACAAGAAAGGAAAGAAAAAATCTTTAAAACGTGAAAAACGCCTGTGCTACACATGCCGAAAGAAGGGACATCAATGCAAGGATTGTCCCATTGGTAACTACCCCACTCCTAGCTTGTCAATTAATTTTCATGTAACTAGGCAACCCAAAATTGCAACTTGTGCTAGAAAGGTAATGAGTTTACCTAGTGCTAACACAAAGGACTTTTGGGTTCCTAGATCTTTGTTGACTAACCGTGATGGACCCATCAAGCGATGGGTACCAAAATATGCTTGACAAGCTTTGCAGGAAAAGGAGATGATATGAAGCCTTGGGGTGCTTGAGAGAGTCCATTCGATTCTTATCAACTCAAGCTATCAATCTTCAATGATCTATATACATGATTGACCCAAGGTTATTTTTCAAATTGCTTTGTCTTAAACTCATATCATCTCGAGGAAGATATTATATGTTGTAGGAAATGAAGAAATATCATGTACGAAAAATCAAGGCCTACAACATGGAGGAAAGCCAAAGGATGGTAACACTTATCTTTTAAGTGCAAGTATTTTAGAATATCATTTCTTATGTGTTGTGTGTAGTCACATAGAAAAATTGAAGCACTTCAAATGCCTTTAAATTTATATTACCATTCTTTGAAGAATTTCCTCTCATATGGTAGATTGCACATTCATCAATTCCATCCTATGGCAATCTACATGCTTTAATTTGTTGCAAGTATCTCATGGCATGTTTTTTCGCTAATTTATTCTATTATTGCCATGATTCTAGATATAGAGAGATATTTCAAGTTCTTAAAAGAATGAGGTGTTATGTAAGGAATTCAAATCCTTAGGACACTTATAAAAGGAAAACTCTCTCTATAACTAGAACAGTGAGACTATTGATTTTATTTAAATAACCCAAGTAGTCTCACTTGTAGAGAATATGTTTCTCTTTGGAGATGCGTAATTTAACTTAAATAGAAAAGTCAATCCAATGATTTATGTTGTTTTGCTTCTTGCTTATATTGGATATGATTCTTCTACGTTTATCGCTCTCCATGTTATGAATTAGATTTATTCCCGTAATCTTAAAAGAACTTACCATGCTTGTTCCATAAGTTAAAGCATACTTCAAGGAATTATCTAGTTCATATTATAAAGTTTCCATGCCTTAGTAATCCACTATTCATTCCTTATCAAAATGATTACAAAAAGGGAAACTAGTGCTTGTGTTGCTATTAACATTTCTCTTAAGCCTACTTATGAAAATCTACAAGAGAAGTAAGTGCAAGGTCAAAGCCACAAGCCTCAAAGGGTACTCTTCACCCAAGAGGAAGAAAGGTAAAAGCAAAGGTATGGGAACTCATCTTCTTAATCAAATATAGTTCCCATCAATGATTATCTACTCTAATTATATCTCTGTGAAGAAATAGATTCTTTATCGAATTTAAATTGGCTAAGATGTGCATTCAATCTCATTCTCATCAATACACTTATCCAGTAGAATCTATTTCATGCCTTTGCTATATTTGTTATCATATTGATTTGCTTCCAAGTAATGATTAACTAAATTCAATATGATAGAGTAAAATCTCCAATGATTATTAAAATGCTTAAAAGGTGCTCACTCATATTTCTCAAATGAAATGCACTAAGGATTTTACTTCATGTCTGTGTGACTTATGGATGATGAATTGTGCTTATTTCCTAACTAAAAGAAATCATCCTTCATTATATACTCCCTTGTGTTACTAACATCTTTCTTGAGTATTTTCAATTAGTTTGAAAGGAAAAAGAAACAACTACAAAGGGAGGACTCTCAAATGAAAGAGGAGGACATCAAGAACAACACCACCTACTTGGATAGTAAGATCTACAAAACAATCAATGGTGTGCTTGTGAGTATTCTAAATCCTTTCATAATGAGAATGCTAGGCTTAAGTTGTTTATTGCAAATTTTATGAGCCTTAATCAAGATGTATAATGCTTCTCCATATTTGTCTTTAAAGTAAATGCATCCATTCAATTCAAATACTTGATGCATATCTCTAGGGGGAGCCTCTATCTACATCTTGATTGCGTTGAGACTATTGCTTTATCTTAGTAATTTCATATAGTCTCTTGCATGAGAATGAGTTTCTCATGAAGTGTGCTACTATTTTTAGATTCTTGTCTTTCACTCTAAAGTAGCATATTTGCTGGATTCTCCTACTCTAAGCTTAATTGATAATTTGTTGTGTATGTTGTTCTCTTGATCACATCTGTTATTTGTTTGATCATAGAATGACTTCTATTAACAATCATGCTTCTTAGTGCCGCATATACTATCAATCAATATCTCTTGACATGCACTAAGTTAAAAGGAGAATTCATGATACATTTATGCAATTTGTGATCCATTTGCCATATGCTAACAATAACTTAGAAAAGGATCACTTGTTGTAGAACTCTCTTTTGTGCAAAATATTTCCATATATTGTCTTAAGAATAGGTCTTAAGCAACTAAGACAAAGGACAAAGCACAATGAAGAGAGCGTCTCTATGTGAAGTCATAGAATTGAAAGGGAAATGGAGTATTCGGCAAAGACGACGCTTCCACTCAACTCTTTCGGTATTATCCACTCTTTGTCGGTATTCCGCATAGTTCTCCACTTTGGTATAATCTTCACTCATATCTCTATTTCAATTGTATTTCAATTGTTTGCCAAAGGGGGAGAGAAAGAAAAGGGCTTATATTTCACTCTAAGTATCCGTTTTTGGCGATTCATGCCAAAGGGGGAGAAAGTATTAGCCCAAAGCAAAAGGACCGCACCACCACCCTAATTTTAAAATGATTTTCAATTGGAAAATTTCAAATTGGTATCTCTTTATGTTCTAAAGGGGGAGAAAGTACTGTTGGGGGCTTGTTCTCAAATGCTTAGAGTTAAGAACAAGGCAACACAGAAAATGTTAAATATTAAGGTCTTTCGTCCTCCACTTCATTATATCCCTTCGGGACATAAGGAACTTCGGACGAAGGTTACGAAGGACGCACCTTCGTAGACATAATAACGTAGGATGAAGCATTTACATAAATCATGAGGTATAAAATGGACATTCAAATGTTAACATAGAATCATTTTCATTTCCATTAATACGAATGAATATAAATGATAGATGTACCTTCAGTCTTGAGGAAGGCAGGAGTACAAGTGTGACGTGAAGGCAAATGACAGGTTCGCGTGAACAGTACAGAGGTACTGTTCATCTATTTATAGGCACAGGTCGCAGCCTGTGACAAATTACAATTATGCCCCTTACAAATGTTTACAACATTGACTCAGACCTATATGAATAAAAAGGTCATTCTATCTCTATGTCGGTTTAAAACGCCGAAGCTCCATGAAAAGGAACCTTCGGCCATCTCTTGGAGACGACTCCAGCCGAAGCTGCTTCTTCGTGTGAGACCTTCGGCGCACCGAAGCACGACCCCAACAGTAGCCCCTTTCGCGGTGCTAGATCGTTTTTCGTAACGAGCTTGACCCGTGAAAAAAAAACCTCTTCAGCTTCGGGAAGCCGAAGGTCCAAAAAACACCTTCCCTGAGCTCGTTGCGGAGAAACGATCCGGCTTCCGAGCACGTGCCAGGCCCACCTTGCAGAGTTACTGTTTGATCTTTGCGGTCCACTGCGCAGCGAGTACAAGTGACCGCCCGTCTGGTGTAAAAATCTTGCCGCTTCGCCTTCTTACCTGCAGTACTATATAAACAAACGGGTAGGTGTGAAGTTACCACAGCATTCATTGCTATTTGCACTGTTTTGCTGACAAAATTTTCCACCATAGCCGAAGCTTGACTCTCAAAATCGAACGAAGGTCCGTCTCGACGCTTGCTTCGTCAGAAAGGAGAGCTTCGGAGAAAAGAAAAAAGAAAAAAGTTTCTGACTTCCCCAAACTCAGAATCACATGGCACGAGTGCGATCTACTGCCAAAGTTGCACGTGAGGGAGACGAAGCCGAAGGTTCGGACACTATGCCCATCTCCGAAGCGATGCAGCGCTCCGGTCTAGTGACTGCGGAAGAAAGGCCTGCTGCCGAAGCAAACCTGACAACAGCCGAAGAAGAAGAAGAAAACATTGATGGGACTGACTCCGAAGATGACTACCACATTGCTACGCCCAGCAAGCCCAGTCACCTGGATTTTGGGAAATCAACTGTTTCAAAAGCTGATCTTTCGAAGATGGTGAAAGCAGGTTATTTCAATGAAGATCAGAAGAAGCTACTCCGCTTCGGGGGAGAAGAAACCACCCCGAAGCCAGGGAAGGATGAGATTGTTATCTTCAAAAGCTTTTTAAAGGCTGGGCTGAGATTTCCTCTGCACAATATTATTGCAGAGATATTGAGGAGGTTTGGTGTCTACTTTCATCAATTGACTCCTAACGCCATCGTTAGGCTTAATGTTTATATCTGGGCCCTTCGGAGCCAGGCCGTGGAACCGTTTGCTGACAGCTTCTGCCGGGTTCACGAATTACACTACCAAACAAAGGCCAGAAAAGATGGGCTACATGATAATTTCGGTTGCTATAATTTTGCCTACCGGAAGACAACAAAATGTCCTGTCATCAGCTACCGAAGCAAATGGCCAGCAGGCTGGAAATCTGAATGGTTTTATGTAAAAGTTGACGAAGACAGAGAAAAATTGGTACAAAGCCCTCTGGAATTAATCTTCGGAGAGACGAGGCCACGCTGCCGCATCGGCGATTTAAAGGGTCCTACCTGGGCTGCTCTGGGTGAATTTGAAATCATTTCAAAACATATTGGCACCAGGGATCTAGTTCAGGAATTTTTGGCATTCAGAGTTTTCCCTACTTTAAAAGAGTGGGAAATGCCGAAGCTGAAGGGAGAAAAGAAGAAGGGGGAGCTGGTCCGTCTGCCCTATCATTTTAAATTCAAGAAGTACTTTAAGAAACCCTGCAAAGAGTGGTTAGACACAGTTGAGACAATGTGCAATGAAATCTTGGGGAATTACTCCAAAAAAGAGGATCAATTAATGACAGCAGCCTTCGGCGCCCGACCGAAGCGAAGGCTGAACCGAGTATTCGATGCCCTGGGCTTCGAGTACCCGGACTATGAGCAGTTGAACAAGGGTGCCGAGGGCCACAAAAGAAAAAGAGTGGCCGAAATTCTGACCAAGGATGAAGAGCAACCAGCAGCAGAGAAGAAAATTCCGAAGAAAAGGAAAATATCAACTCCGAAACGGAAAATATCCGAAGAAGAGAGGACCCCCACACCGCCTTCTACCAGCGACGTGGAAGAAATTTTAAAGGTAATGACTGAACCCATGCCCACGAAGCTAAGTCCATTAGGGCTCCAACTGACGAAGCTTTTTCAAAAGGTGGACGAGCCGGATCAGACGAAGATAAGCAAATCCAAACGGCAAAGAATCATTGCGGTAACTGAAGTTATCGATAAGACACCGCCAAGAGCGTCAGCTCAGAAAACAGCAGCTGCCGAAAGCATCATAAACGTCGAAGTCGCACCTTCGGAGGTCGCGGCTACCGAAGCCGCTACAGCCGAAGATGTTAATTTAGAAACAGCCATTGAGGATATTAACAAAATTTTGAAGGACATGGCTGCGGAAGAAGCTGATGTTGCTACTGAAAAAACCATGGCCACAGTGCCTGAAAAAGGAAAAGAAATAGCCGAAGACATTTCGGACGACGAAGCCTACTCCTTTCAGAATTTAATTGGGCAAAAACTTACAAAGGACGAAATAGAAGAACTTAAAGAGTATGCCAAATCTTGCGGCTACAAGCCAGGTGCTCTCCTATTTGGAGGTGTAGATGATGAAAAGCTAGGCTGCATTCGAGACCAGACTGGAGCTAGGGTAATCGGTACTCTATCAAAGAGTATCGGTTTTCCGAAGCTAGAGTCAGACATCAGCCGCTACCGACGACAACATATCGTCGGCAGCTTATTTTATTCTAACTTCAAGGTAAACAACCTTTTCTCTGGTTTTCATTGCTGTTAACAATGAAAATATTACTAACATAAGTTGTTTCTGTACAGAGCATGCTACTGAGCAAAGCTCTGAAGATGCAGCAAGACTTGGAGGACAAAAAGCACGAAGCTATAATTGAAAACTTAGAAAGCAAAATAAAAGAGCAATCTGCTATCATTGAAAAGAAAGACTTCGAGCTCCAATCGGCCGAAGGCTTACTGGCTGAGACTGAGGCTAAATTATCAGAGTTGAATTCGAAGCTTATCAATCAATCAAAACAATTCGAACTAGAGAAGCTAGAACTGAATTCGAAGCTTAAAGCCGAAGTCCAGACCAGCTCAGAGTTGAAAAAAACATTAACAAGCCTTCAAGACAAATGCTTGAACTTTGGCAATAGTTGCATTGGACGATTGAAGAAGATATTTTACTCTGTTGGAGCCAGCAGCGGGAAATTTAACCCTTCGGCGGAAAATTTACCCCAAGCCTTCGATCATATTGAAGCTGAAATCGAAGAGCTTGACGAAGTTATAGCCGGGCACGGCGACTTCTGTGCCTGGGTAGCTTCTCGGGGTACTGCTGCTGCATTTCTGAAGGCCGGCTGCGAACACGGAAAAATTGTCAACAGGCCCAACTTCACCTTATCTCCATCAATCCTGGATGATATGCCTGACCTCGCCCGAAGTATCTCCAATAGATTTATAAAAATGATATGGACAAAAGGCGGGCGGGAGAAAGCTGGAGACGAAGCACGAAGTCATCTTGAACCAGTAAGAAATGATACTTCGGACTTACCTTTTCCTTTGCTCTTGATTTTTACTCATAATTTCTTAATTTATGTAGGATGACGAAGGTGAAGATGATGCCTAAGTTATGTCACCGAAGCTGTTGCCGAAGCTGTCGCCGAAGCTGAAACTTAATGAAGATCAGTAGAAGTGTACTGTAGAAAAACTCAGGATATTTTTGTAACAATTCTTGTAAATACAATTAGACTGTTCTCAAGGAACTTTGTACATACCTTGTAATATATTCTTACCCTTCGATTGAGGCGCTTTGATGTGGACGAAATCAGTATTTTGAGCCGAAGGCGAAAAAAAAAACACCTTCCCTTCTTTTCGTACACAACGAAGCATAAAAACAATTCTTCTTTTTGCCGAGCAACAAAACTTTTCTCTTTTGTACACAACATAGCATAACAAATCATAAAAACGCACTTCTCCGAAGCTTTTCTTTTACATAACGAATCATAAAAAACCTCTTCTCCGAAGCTTTTTGCCGAAGCAGCCACTTGGGAACACAAATGCTATGAATGAATGCTTATGCATGCAAATGTTATGATGTAATGTAATGCACGAATGAATGTCCGAAGCATACGTCCGAAGCCACATTGCCAGCCATTACTTAGAAACAACCACACATTAGCTCTGCATCCCCTTAGGGACGACTTTGGAGCTTCTTCGTCTTTTACTTAGACGGTATAAGCTCTGCATTCCCTTGGGAACGTCTTTGGAGCTTCTTCGCCTTTTACTTTCGGCGGAATCAGCGTTGACTTTTCGCTGTAAGCTCTGCATCCCCTTAGGGACGTCTTCGGAGCTTTTTTCTCTTTTTCAGTTTCGGCACTCGATGGTGCGCTCTCAGCTTTTACATTTACATCTTTTGGGGGATTTTGCTCTTATAAAACTAAAAAGGAAAATTACATATGATGGCCCCATTAAAAACCTTTCTCCCCCTTTAGAAAGGAAAAGGGTGCCATAAAAAAGAAAAGAAAAGATAAAATTACATCAAGTTATACATAGAACCGCCGAAGCTCATCGGCATTCCAAGATCTTGGAATTTCATTGCCATCCATGTCCTTCAGTCTGTACGAACCAGGCCTTGACGAAGATGCTACTAAGAAAGGCCCTTCCCATTTCAGTTGCAACTTGCCCACTGTATCCGGGTTGGCCACTCTCCGAAGCACCAAATGTCCTGGCTCAATATTTTTTAGCCGGACTTTTCTATCTCGCCATTTGATTGTTTCAGCCTGGTATTTGTTGATATTTTCCACGGCCTGAAGCCTGATCCCTTCTAAGGCATCTTTTTCCACAAGACAAGTATCTTCGGCACCTGATTCTGCCGAAGCTACCACTCTTATTGATCCAGCTTTAGCTTCTTCTGGAGTTATTGCTTCGTCACCAAATAATAACTTGAATGGGGTAAAGCCTGTAGACCTTGATGTTGTTGTATTGTGGCTCCACACCACTTTGGTCAACTGATCTGGCCATTTTCCCCTTGGTTGATTAAAAATTAGCTTCATTATTCCTGTCATTATGATGCCGTTGGCCCTTTCAACAAGCCCATTCGACTCCGGATGCCTGACTGATGCAAAGTGGATCTTCGTGCCAATTTGATCACAGAAATTTATGAAATCTTCGGAGTCGAACTGTGTTCCATTATCTACAGTGATAGCCTTCGGCACTCCGAAGCGACAGACAATACTCTGCCAGAAAAATTTTTGGACAGTGGCCGAAGTTATTGTGGCTAATGGCTTCGCCTCAATCCACTTGGAAAAATACTCCACAGCTACTATAACATATTTTAGGTTCCCTTGGGCCGGTGGCAATGGACCCAACAAGTCAAGGCCCCACCTTTGCAATGGCCAGATGGGTTGTATCAGCTGTGTTAATGACGAAGGTTGTTTTTGATCTCTTGCACATTTTTGACAACCTTCGCACTTTTGGACTAACTCCGCTGCATCCGAAGCTGCCTTCGGCCAATAAAATCCTTGGCGGAACACTTTTCCAAGTAACGGCCTGGATCCAATGTGGGATCCGCACAGGCCTGCATGTATCTCCTTCATCAACTCTATACCTTCGGCCCTAGACAAGCACTTGAGCAGCGGGGCACAAACTCCATGCTTGTATAACTCCCCTTCTATCATGACATAGGGACGAGCTCTTGCCTCTATCCTCTTATTATAAGCTTCGTCATCTGATAGAAAGTTTCCCTGAAGGTAAGAGATTATTTCTGTTCTCCAATCTTCACTGTAGACAGGAGAAATGTTAAGGACTACTCTTTCAAGTAGCTCCACTGAAGGTGCCTTTATTGTTTCGAAGAACACGTCCGAAGGTAGCGGCAGCCCCTGTGCTGCAGACTTGGCTAATAAATCAGCATGCTCATTTTGTCCTCGAGGGATATTCTTAACAGAAAATCCTTCGAAGGAAGCTTCGATCCTTCGGACCGTGTCTAGGTATTTTTCAAGCTTCGGGTCCTTAGCCTTGCAACTTTTATCAATATGACCCGAAACAACCTGGGAATCAGTTTTAAGAATTGCCCTTCTGATCCCCATTGCCTTTAGTTTCCGAAGACCCAGGAGCAAAGCTTCGTACTCAGCGATATTATTTGTGCAGCTGAAGTCAAGTCTTGCTGCATAGCAAGTTTTAACCTTGGACGGAGAGACCAACACAGCAGCTGCACCTGCTCCGAAGGTTCCCCAAGAGCCATCACAAAACACTGTCCATGCTTCGGCATCTTTATTCGCTTCTTCGTCCTGAGCCCCTGGCGTCCAGTCGGCAATGAAATCTGCCAATGCTTGAGACTGAATTGAGGATCTATGCACATAATCAATGTAAAATTCATTAAGTTCCGCAGCCCATTTTCCAATACGCCCGGTAGCTTCTCTATTCCTCATGATGTCCTTCAACGGCTGCGAAGAAGGAACAATAATGTTGAATGCCTGAAAGTAATGCCGAAGCTTCCTGGATGCCATTAAAACGGCATACAACACCTTCTCCAGCTCTGTATAATTTTTCTTTGAGACACTGAGGACCTCAGACACAAAATATACTGGGACCTGCTTCTTGGCTTGTCCATCAAACTTTTCCTGAACAAGTGCCGCACTTACCGCTGAGTGCGAAGCTGCCACATACAACAGCAGAGGAGCCCCTGGCGTTGGTGGAGTTAATGTTGTGAGATCTATTAAATATTGCTTCAGCTCTTCGAAGGCTTTTTGTTGACTTGGGCCCCATTGAAAGACTTCAGCTGACTTCAGCACCTCGAAGAATGGTAAGTTTCTTTCTGCTGATCTGGATATAAATCTGTTGAGAGATGCCAGCCTTCCTGTCAATCTTTGGGCCCCCTTTCTTGTGGTTGGTGGCTCCATTCGAAGTATAGCTTCGATTTTATTTGGGTTAGCTTCGATTCCCTTCGTTGAAACCAGACATCCAAGAAATTTGCCCTTCTTCACTCCGAAGACACATTTTTCTGGATTCAGCTTCAGACCAGCCTGTCTGAAGCTGGCGAAGGTCTCCTGCAAATCAGCAATATGATTTTCTTGCTTCGTGCTCTTTACGATAATGTCATCAACATAGGTCAACACATTTCTGCCTATCTGAGATTGGAGAACCTTCGCAGTCATTCTGCTGAAACTCCCTCCAGCATTCTTGAGCCCCTCAGGCATCCGAAGATAGCAATATGTACCACTTGGAGTTATGAAGCTAGTCTTCGGCTCATCTTCCTTCTTCATCCAGATTTGATGATAGCCTGAGTAGCAGTCCAGGAGACTCATGAGCTCCGAAGAAGCTGCTGCATCAACTAAAGAATCTATCCTTGGCAGCGGAAATTCATCCTTCGGACAAGCCTTGTTGAGATCTGTGAAATCAATACACATTCTCCACTTGCCATTGGCCTTCTTCACCATAACAGTGTTAGCTAGCCACTCTGGGTACTTCACTTCTCTGATAACTCCTGCACTGAGGAGTCTTTTTACTTCATTTCGAGCCCCTTCGGCCTTATCATCAGACATTTTCCGAAGCCTCTGCTTTCGGGGTCTGAAGGATGGATCAACATTAAGCGAATGTTCAATAACATCCCGATTTACTCCACAGAGATCATTAGCTGACCATGCAAAGACATCTTTGTTGCTGAATAAAAACCTTATCAAGGTTTTCTCCTGGTCTTCAGATAATTGCGAGCCCAACAACACCTTCTGCTCTGCTACATCTTCACACAATAACATGGGCTTCGGCTGATCTGCTGAAGCTGCCTTCTCCCTCCTGAATTTATACTGTTCACAAGCTTCAGCTCCATCTATGTTATGGATTGCCTTGGAGTCAGTCCAGCTTCCTTCGGCCCTTCTAGCAGCTTCCTGACTTCCATGAATAGCAATAGGTCCTTGGTCCGAAGGTATCTTCATGCAGAGATAAGCTGGGTGAAGAATTGCTTCGAAGGCATTAAGAGTGCCACGGCCGATGATAGCATTGTAAGGATACTCCATGTCAACAATATCAAACACAATTTGCTCAGTCCTTGTGTTGTTGACAAATCCGAAGGTTACCGGCATGGTAATCTTCCCAAGTGCCACAATCTGCCGCCCTCCGAAACCACAAAGAGGGTGCGTAGCATCATGAATCTTGTCTTCGGGCTCCTGCATTTGTCTGAAGGCTTTAGCAAATATAATGTCAGCTGCACTGCCTGTATCAACTAGGACATTGTGGACCAGAAATCCTTTGATCACGCAAGAAATAACCATAGCATCATTGTGAGGATAATCCTTAAGCTGAAGGTCTTCCTGAGAGAAGGTAATTGGAATATGAGACCATTTTGACTTGATGAAAGGTCCCTGCACTCCAACATGCTGCACCCTTCTCTGAGCCTCCTTCTTCTGCTTCTTGTTAGCCGGCTCTGAGCAAGAACCGCCTGTTATCGGGAGCACCAGCTTCGAAGCCGAAGCATCTCCAGCTTGGTTGTTGAACGAAGCCATCAGCTCAGAAAAGTGGAAGTGAGTTCACCGGAGGTGGGCGCCAATGTTGGGGGCTTGTTCTCAAATGCTTAGAGTTAAGAACAAGGCAACACAGAAAATGTTAAATATTAAGGTCTTTCGTCCTCCACTTCATTATATCCCTTCGGGACATAAGGAACTTCGGACGAAGGTTACGAAGGACGCACCTTCGTAGACATAATAACGTAGGATGAAGCATTTACATAAATCATGAGGTATAAAATGGACATTCAAATGTTAACATAGAATCATTTTCATTTCCATTAATACGAATGAATATAAATGATAGATGTACCTTCAGTCTTGAGGAAGGCAGGAGTACAAGTGTGACGTGAAGGCAAATGACAGGTTCGCGTGAACAGTACAGAGGTACTGTTCATCTATTTATAGGCACAGGTCGCAGCCTGTGACAAATTACAATTATGCCCCTTACAAATGTTTACAACATTGACTCAGACC
The DNA here is from genome assembly GCA_029449295.1 of Zea luxurians. Taxonomy (NCBI): domain Eukaryota; kingdom Viridiplantae; phylum Streptophyta; class Magnoliopsida; order Poales; family Poaceae; genus Zea; species Zea luxurians. The sequence continues at coordinate 80,603,729 of JAOPSE010000009.1, forward strand.
TATATGAATAAAAAGGTCATTCTATCTCTATGTCGGTTTAAAACGCCGAAGCTCCATGAAAAGGAACCTTCGGCCATCTCTTGGAGACGACTCCAGCCGAAGCTGCTTCTTCGTGTGAGACCTTCGGCGCACCGAAGCACGACCCCAACAAGTACCACCTTCAAAATTGATATATTAAAATCCTCTTGAACGCTAATAGGAGAATTTATTGAGGGGGGGTTTTGATTAGTCAAAGGAAAAGCATTTGAAACAAGGGGAGAAAATTTCAAAACTTGAAAATGCTTCGCAAAATCTTATTCATTTATCTTTGACTATATTGCAAAAGGACTTTAAAAAGGTTTTACAAAAAGAATTTGCAAAATCAAAACATGTGGTGCAAGCGTGGTCCAAAATGTTGAAAATAAAAAGAAAACAATCCATGCATATCTTATGAAATATAGATTGGTTTAATTCCAAGCAACCTTTGCACATATATTATGTAAACTAGTTCAATTATGCACTTATATATTTGCTTTGGTTTGTGTTGGCATCAATCACCAAAAAGGGGGAGATTGAAAGGGAAATAGGGTCAAACCTTTTCCTATTTAATTTTGGTGGTTGATTTGCCCAACACAAATAATTGGACTAACTAGTATGTTCAAGATTATATTCTATAGGTGCAAAAGGTTCAACACAAACCAATCAAAAGAACAAGTTAGGTCTCAAGAGAAAGGAGCAAGAAGGAAACCGAAGGCTGCCCTGGTCTGGCACACCGGACTGTCCGGTGCACCAGGGTGCTTCAGCTTGAACTCTTCACCTTCGGGTTTCCCAGGCGCCGCTCCACTATAATTCACCGGACATGTCCGGTGCACACTGGACTGTCCGGTGTACCAGCGGAGCAACGGCTATCTGCGCGCAACGGTCGACTCTGCAAAGTGTACAGTGCAAATCAGATGGCAGAGCAAACAGTCAGAGGGGCACCGGACTGTCCGGTGTCGCACCGGACTGTCCGGTGCCACAAGAGGACAAAGCCTCCAACGGTCGACCAGCTCCAAGACCTAACGGGAGGATGACGTGGTGGCGCACCGGACACTGTCCGGTGGTGCACCGGACTGTCCGGTGCGCCCTTCGCCAGCAGACTTCACCAACGGCTAGATTTTGGTTGGTGGCTATAAATACCACCCCAACCGGCCACTTCAAGGTGGGGGAGCCCAAGCAACATTCCAAGTCATCTAGTTGACATATTCAAGCCCTCCCAACCACATATATTCATTGATCCATCCTATACACAAGATTTAGACCACTACAACCCACACAAGTGCCACAAAAGCAAGAGCAAGCAAAAGAAAGCCTCTTGTGTGATTTAGCTCTAGTGCCTTGTGAGATTCATTGAGAGATAGTGTGTACTACATCCTTGTGTTCATTTGCGCGTGGAGTATTGACTCCCATCGAACTTCCTCCAAAGTGTTGGAGGCTTGTAAAAGCTAGCAAGAGACACCAAAGAGTGTGGTGGTCCTTGTGGGATCGAGAGTGATCCTTGAGAAGAAGAAGAGCTCGCCGATCCTTGTGTGATCGGTGGAGAGAGGGAAAGGGTTGAAAAAGACCCGTCCTTAAGTGGACTCCTCAATGGGGACTAGGCCTTCGAGGGCCGAACCTCGGTAAAACAAATCACCCGTGTCCATTGTGTTCATTGCTTGTGATTTGTTTGTATTCTCTTGTTTTAAGTTTTCTTGCACCATTCTTTGTTTATATCATTTGGTGTTGCTTTAAGTTAAATTCTCATTTAGTGAAGCAACACTTCGCAAGAAAGAACTTGACTTAGTGCTCTTCTCATCTAAGGCTACTTGCTTTGTTATTCTATAACTTATTAGTAGTATTGATTTATCAATCCCGCATTATTTGAAAGCAATACTCTTTACAAGCAAAGACTTAGTTTTTATACTCCGATATTTGTATATCTTGTTCTAACCACTAATCAAGGGATCTAGTTGGGGGATAAAGTTTTAATTTTCAGGTTTCGCCTATCCACCCCCCCTCTAGGCGACTTTCACTAGCGAAGGTAGGCGGCTTGTGACTTATGAACTCTCGGTGCTTGTCCCGGGGTGGAAGTGGAGGTGGTGGTGGTGGCAGTGGTACTTGCTGTTGTTGCTGTTGCTGCTGTGCCCTTCTCTCCTAGCGTATCCCCTCTCGCTCCTGGCGCATCTCCTGACGTATATCCTCTCTCTCCTGGCGCATCTCTTGGCGTTCCTGCAGCATCTATGCGTGCATATCTGCCATGGTGTCTGCCATCTATTGCATCATCCTCATCTGAGCTGCAACTGTTGGGTCAACTCTGACTCGTGGAGGCGGTGGTGGAGTGTCCATCTCTAATGGTTGTGGCTGGGGTTGTCTAAATATCCTCTGAGTGTGTCGATTGGGAGGTAGATCAATTCCACCACCCTTTCTGGTATTGACCATCTGAGTTAGAAACATATGGTAAGAAAGAATAGTAGACAAGGCAGGTGATTACGAATCATGTTACTTTAGGGTATTCATTAGCTAAGTATGTTGCCTACTAAAGCTAATTCATTACCTTATGGTGGTACATCCTAAGATGCCCGTCAATACTGTTTCAATCAATCAAAAAAGCAAATCAGACATTGATCATCAGAACAATCAACCAACATTTTTAATAGAGAAAATAAATTTATTTTTTGTCTTAGGTCTCCTATCCCTTAAAAAGGTCATAAATGTAGGATTCCAAGGCGTGAAATCCATCTTGTCTTAGAGTAGAAAAGATAAGAATGATCAGAGTAGAACAATATAAGGTGAGACAGGATCAAGATAAGTATAGAGAGAATCAGAGTAAGGTAAGTATAGAATGAATCAGAGTAAGATAAGTAGGTAAGTGTTTTGTCCATTTCTATCTAGGTTTCGTCCTACAGTCAACATTTCCTCTAATACCACTTCTATCACACTCGGATTTAAGGAACAAAGCCGGGTGCATCTCATATATGCGCCAGAGAAGACAACACATATAATAACAGAGTGCATAGAGATAAATGTCATAAATATCATAAATGTACTTATTACATAGCGGAAGTCTTACAAAATTAAATGATAAAATAAAGCGAACTATATATTATTCCTTGGCGCCACAAAGCTGACTGGGAGATGCCACCTAGATCAAGTCGAAAGCCTCAGAGTTAGGCGGCTCCTCTTCGACCACCTGTTCTTCTCCTATGGGGGGTGTGAGACAGCAAGAGTGAGCTCACATACGTTCATAGCTCAACAAGTTGTGGGGAATAATGTGGCATGAACTCGCCAAAGGTGGGAGTTCATGTGAAGTGTAAGGCTGATCAACAAAGTAAAGGCTGAAGCTGAACATTGCTTTTATAAGTTGGTCAAAATTTTATTAGCAGTTACTAAGTGTAAGTATATACCAAACCTTAGTAATAATAAATAAAAGTAATAATAAAATAATCCCAAATGCGATGCAAATGACAAACTGAGTTTTAATTCCATAGATTAATCATGTGAGGGTCCGAACTGCTCATGACAGTGAGCACGGCTAGTATACCAGTTTTACACTCTGTAGAGGTTGCGCATCTTTACCCACAAGTCATGTTACCCATCTGCCAAGAGACGACCAATCCCATACACCTCTACCGAGGAGGCGAGGCAGGGTAACACTACAAGGCCTTTACAAAGTTCCACTAGCTTCAGAAATCCTGCTACAGTTTATAGGAAGCTCAAGTGCAAGAATCCCTCGCCTGACCGCCATCGCAGCAAAATCAACCCAAGGACCTCCCTACACTGACCACTCCCCTACTGCCCTTGCCCCTTTCGAGTAAGGAAGTCATCCACTAGCTTTCCTAGTTAATCAGCCAAGGGCGTCCCATTAAACCCTTATGGTAGCACTGTTTTCCCGGGTGGTCGCTCCATGTTCCCATTAACATAATGATCTTAACATGAACAATAATAATAAACAGAGAATAAAGGTGTAATCATGAATAATGTATCTCCATACCCAAATCCACATAAAGCAATAGCAGGTACTACCCAAAAATATTTCAGTGGTAAACAAGGTATAAAGATAACCAGAACTGGGGTAACCTATTGGATCCCATCAAAATTATCCTATGCAGATCATTATAATTAATAAGAACTTGGCTGGGAAAAAGTAAGTGATCAAGGGCACAACTTGCCTTCAATGGGCTCCTGCTCAGCTACTTCTATATGTTGAACCTCGGGATCCACAGTAGTTTGCTCGTCTACTCGCATCAACACAATACATACATAGTAGAGCGAAAATTAGCATCACACCAAACATGTAAATAAAATACACAATAATAATCTACACATTAAAATATGAACCTAGAAACAGGAATCATTAATTTTGGAGTTACGGATTTTAAGTTATGAATTTCTAAAGGTTTAATGTGCTTGAAATAGGATTAAATGAGAAATAAATTTTTTTTACTGTTTTCATGCCAAAAGAGAGACTCTAGGTGATAAACAATAATATTATAAAATTTTAGGAACTGGAATGGATCAATTTGGACTAAGTATGCATTTATATGAATTAAGTAAGTTCTAGCCATTATTTTCACATTAAAAATCCATTTCCTACTTCATTTAATCAATTTAAATAAGCTCTGGACTGGGCCTTGATTTCTGATAAGCTCAGGGGCCCTGGCGCAAAAGGTCCTAATACATAGATGACCCACCAGGCGGACTGTGGGTTCAAAACCTAAATCCTAGGGGGTTATGTATAAACTTGCACGGCTGAGAGAGGCTGGGCGGATCTCAGTCGTTGGATCACCGCGCGACAGCGAAGATTAGAAGGCTGTTAAAACGAACCGGTACACTCTCTGAACCAGCCGATGTGCAGCCAACGGCCTAGATTTAAAACAGCCACGACCTGCCTACTCTCGCCCGATCCCAACTCAACGGCTCAAATCTATTTGCGCGGAAAGGGCACGCGGCCGTCTAATCTCGACCGCTGGCCATCGGATCAACGGCCGGGGGAGATCCGCCCCAACCCGGCCGGATCCCGGTGGCGAAACAGGAGCTCCGCGGTGGTGCGGTTCGCCGGAGCGCTAGGAACCGCCATTTAGGTGGTTGAAATGCTAGACTGGCCGTGGATTTACATATACCAAATGGTGATGAACTCGATGGACCGGAACATACCGAGGTTCGCGCGCGCAGTTGAGCTGGCCACGAGTCCAGGCGGGTTGGCAGCGCTCTGCCCTCTCCGGCAAGCAATTAAGGGGCGCGCGGTGGACGATTCCGCCTGCAAACGCCACGGACGGCTTCGCACAAGCTCGGTGCAGACCCACGACCCCTCCACAGCTCCAGGAGGTGGTGAATGGATGGGAAGGCATGGCGGCGGTGAACTATCGATTTTCTCTCTGCTGGCGTCTGGAAGGAGGCGCAAAGGAAGAATGCTTTAGCGGAATGAGCAGGGGGAAAGGTCAGGAGAGAGTCTTATGCCGCCCAATCGGGTAGTGGGCTGTTCACGGAAGCCGAGATCTCCAGCGAGCTTCTGCGCGAGGTGGGTGCGGTGCGCGTGGAGAGATTCGTTACGCTCCTGACAACTGAGTCCCAGCGGCAATGGTCGAGCGTACGGTGGCTGGCATGCGGGGCCTTGCTGTCGGCGCATCCTTGCGTGAGCGCGCGCGACGGGTGAGGGGAGGCTGACAGTGGGTCCCTCCTGCCAGGGTGGCTGCGCGCGCGGTGGAATGGAGCATGGGCCGCGTGATGTATTGTCACACCCGGTTTTAAAGGACAAAGCCGGGTGCATCTCATACATGCGCCAAGAAGACAACATATATAATAACAGAGTGTATAGAGATAAATGTCATAAAACATCAGAGTAATTATTACATAGCGGAAGACTTATTACAAAGTAAAAGAATAAATATAAAACGAACTAAGGATCGTCGGCGCCAATGTCGACAGAGAAACGCCACCTAGATCAAGTCGAATGCCTCAGTGTTAAGCGGCTCCTCTTCGACCACCTGTTCTTCTCCTGTGGGGGGGTGTGAGACAGCAAGGGTGAGCTCACATACGTTCATAGCTCAACAAGTCATGGGGAATAATGTGGCATGAACTCACCAAAGGTGGGAGTTCATGAAGTGTAAGGCTAATCAATGAAATAGAGGCTGAGGTTGAGCATTGCTTTTATAAGTTGGTCAAAATTTTATTAGCAATTACTAAGTGTAAGTAAATACCAAACCTTAATAATAATAAAGAACAGTAATAGTAAAATAATCCCAAATGCGATGCAAATGTCAAATTAAATTTAAGTTCCATAATTAATCATGTGAGGGTCCGAGCCGCTCATGACCGTGAGCACGGCTAGTATACTAGTTTTACACTCTGCAGAGGTTGCGCATCTTTACCCACAAGTCATGTTACCCATCTGCCAAGAGACGGCCAATCCCATACACCTCTACCGAGGAGGCGAGGCAGGGTAACACTACGAGGCCTTTACAAAGTTCCACTAGCTTCAGAAATCCCGCTACAGTTTATAGGAAGCTCTAGTGCAGGGTTCTTGCCTGACCGCCATCGCAGCAAAATCAATCAAGGACCTCCCTACACTGACCACTCCCCTACTGCCCTTGCCCCTTTCGGGTAAGGAAGACCTCCACTAGCTTTCCTAGTTAATCAGCCAAGGGCGTCCCATTAAACCCTTGTGGTAGCACTGTTTTCCCGGGTGGTCGCTCCATGTTCCCATTAATTTAATGATCTTAACATGAACAGTAATAATGACAAGATAATAACAGGATAATCATGAGTAGTGTATCTCCATACCCAATCCACATAAAGCAATAGCAAGTACTACCCAAAAATGTTTCAGTGGTGAACAAGGTATAAAGATAACCAAAACTGGGGTAACCTAAAGGATCCCCTCAAAATTATCCTATGCAGATCATTAAAATTAATAAGAACATGGCTGGGAAAAGTAAGTGGTCAAGGGCACAACTTGCCTGGCACTTGAGATTCCAAGAACCAACTTGCTTTTCAGATGACACGCGTCCTCGCGCTAGTCGTAGCAATACAAACAAACATGGTATAGATAAAATTAACATCACACCAAACATAAAAATATACTGTATAATAATGATCTACACGTTTCTACGAGACTAATGCAACTTGAACGGATCAAATCGGAGTTAAAATGGAGAAGTTATGAATTTCTAAAGATTTTATGTGTTTGGTACGAGAATAACTAAGTGATAAATTTTAATCTAGTTGTCATGCTAAAACAGAGTTACCAATTGATAAACATTGTTAATATGAATTTTATGCAACTAGAATGGATCCATTTGGAGTTATAATGAATTTTATATGTATTTTACAAGTTCTAGGATTATTTTTGTATTAAAAATGAATTTAGAATGGATTTCCCTGATTTTCTTTGCTGACTGGACTACGCATTAATTTCAGAGAAGCACAGGGGCCTCGGAGTAATTCTCCTAAGACACAGAGCGCAAGCGGCGTGGATGGCGGGTTATTTTCTAAATTCCTGGGGGGTTATTTGCAATTACCCCAGGCCGAAGGGGTATGGAACGATTACAGCCGCACGATCAGAAGCGCACGGTGCAGATTAAATCTGACTTCGACCGAACCGGTACGCAATAGGGAGCCTTGGATCCAAATCCAACGATCTGCAGTCAATCCGTGGGTTGGAATAGAAGGTCCGATCTCTCCCGTCTGTCCCAAGATCAATGGTCACCGATCACCTTCGGACAAAGTTGTAACCCTGTCTAATCTACGTCGTTGGTGTAAGATCCTACGGTCCGAAGACCATCTTCATCCCGACATACAGACCCCGGCAACGCAGTGCTTCCGCGGTGGCGCGTTGAAATCCCCAGCGGCGCCCGCGCGCTCTTCCTACGGCGGCGCCGTAGCCAGGGCTACCCCTCCCAACGACCCGGCGACCAACTTCGATTCATACTGTGTAACAGCCTAGGAGACAACATAGTATCGCTTGGGGACCATACCGGCGCTTAGGTAGAGCAGCGGCACGCGGCGATGGACGGCACGAGCACCCGCGCCACACCCGCGATGAGCACGCCAATGCGAGCATGGCAGAGATGCGGAAGAGCAGAGGCGACTGGATGCGCGGGTGCGCCATGGAGAGCGCACCACCGCAGTAGGCGCGCAGCAGAGGCGGCACACGGAGGGATTTGTTGGCCGCGACACGCAGGGAGGATCCCCACCCACACGAGGGGGTCGATTCCACCGCGAAACCAAATCCCGGTGAGGAATTTCGGTGAGGGAGGTAGAGGATGGTACGGTTGCGGCGTCGGTCGCTCTGACGGCAATGGCAGCGCTGCTGGTGATGGCTTCGGAAAGGAGCGGCGTCGCAACGGGTGGTCGACGGCGGTGGATTCCCTGCATCCCGAGGTTGCACGCACGCGCGGCGGCATCCGCGACGCGCCTGGAACACCCGCCGGACCGGGGAGTTGTCCACGGGCGAGATCCGCGTTGGCGGCCAAATTTCTGGTCCACTCACTCTCTCTCTCAACAACGGAGCTCCCATGGGCGACACTCACTTCAACCCCAACTCTCAGTTCTCTGCGCCATCCACGAAGGGAGGAAGGAGCGGCGGCCTTCCGTTATCAAGGCACGAGGCGCGGGGTTTGGGGCCTGGGTAGCTAGCAGGGAATGCGGGGAGGTGGTTACAACGACCCACGACGCATACACGCTGTAGAAGATAAACAGTGCCCGGTCTACGGATCGTAAGGGAGTGTGGCTGCGCAAGGGGCCCCACTGGCCAGTGCCAGTATCCCCCAGAGCAGTGCCGCACGCAGGAGCACAAGTGGGCCGAAATGCAAGACAAAGGCCCAGCTAGGTTAACTACCCTTTTCTTTTATTCTATTTGAATTTCCCTTTACCAATTTGAATTTGGTTTTCAATTTCCAATTCCTATTGAAATTCAAAGTTCATGGCAAATTTGTCTTCACATTTATATGCTAACTTCCTCTGAACATGGTATGGATAAATTTTATTTATTTCTGCATTTATTCTATTTTTGCATAGTATTTCCTCATCTTCTCATTATTATTTCATTTTTATTCATATTATTGTTTTAAATGCACAACCAAAAATCCAATATGATGCAATGATTTATTTGTGTCTTAGTGAAGATTTTCTCATTTTTAAACATGATCATTTACATGTGATGATACATCATGGTCACCAACCATTGAGATCGACTCTATTTTCATTGTTTACATATTTGAGTATTACAAATCCTACCCCCCTTAAAAATAATCTCGTCCTCGAGATTTAAGAAAATCTAGGGAAAAGATGGGGAAAATCTATGCGAAGCTCAGTCAAATCTCCTTGAACACGGAGTTCTTTCATTGGTAATTGTTCCTCGGGGACACAAAATTACTTCTTTAGTTGAGACACGTGGAATACATTATACACCAGATAGATTATCAGGTAGCTCGAGTTGATGGGCCATCTTTCCAACTTGCCTAAAAACTCAGAATGGTCCAATATAGCGAGGGGACAATTTGTCCTTGACTTTAAATCTCCTCATTCCACGAAGTGGTGACACCTTGAGATACACATAATCTCCTTCCTCAAATTCCAGTGGTCTTCTTTTATTATCGGCATAGCTCTTTTGCCTGGTCTGAGCTACTCTCAGGTTCTCCCTGATTATACGGACTTGTTCTTCTGCCTCTTGTATAATCTCAAGCCCAAACAACTGCCTTTCTCCAGTTTGATCCCAATACAATGGAGTCCTGCACTTCCTTCCATACAAAGCCTCAAACGGTGACATCTTCAAACTGGCCTGGCAACTATTATGAGAACTCAGTATAAGGTAGACTCTTGTCCCAACTACTACCACGCTGAAGGGCACAAGCTCTCAACATGTCCTCCAATACTTGATTAGTCTTTTCAGTCTGTCCATCAGTCTGACGATGGTAGGCCGAACTAAAATTCAACTTCGTATCCATATTCTCATAAAAACTTTTCCAAAATCTAGAGGTAAACTATGAACCTCGATCAGACACGATCTTCTTTGGTACTCCATGTAAACACATAATCCGAGCCATGTATAACTCTGCCAGTTGAGAACCTTTATAAGTAATCTTGACAGGAATAAAGTGAGCCACTTTAGTCAATCTATCCACAATCACCCATATAGCATCATATCCTTTCTGTGTGCGAGGCAATCCAGTAATGAAATCCATACTGATCTCTTCCCACTTTCACTCAGGTATCTTTAGCGGGTGCAGTAGTCCAGCTGGCCTTTGGTGTTTGACCCTAACTCTTTGGCACACTTCGCACATAGCCACATGTGCAGCCACATCTCTCTTCAAATCCTGATACATCTTGGTACTACTAGGATGAATAGAATAATCCAAGTCATGGGCCTCCTTCAGTATGGTCTCACGAAGGCTATCAATCTCAGGAACACATATCCGATCCTTGAACCATACGGTGCCTTGCTCATCTTCCGTGAATTCCGGACCTCGTCCTTTAGTAATCAGTTCCTTAATCTCTTGTATTTTAGCACCACCAACCTGTCCTTTGCGGATCTCTTGCTCCACAGTAGGTTCCTCATCAATAATAACTCCTTCAGTGTGAACAACTATCCCCAGGTTAAGTCTCCTGAAATCCTCAACAATCTCATCGGGTAGCTAGGCAACAACAGCTGAATAAACATGCTCCTTTCGACTCAAGGCATCTGCAACCAAATTTGCCTTACCCGGGTGATAGTGAATCTCCAAATCATAATCCTTAATAAGCTCCAACCAACAGCGTTGCTTAAGGTTGAGATCCTTCTGAGTGAATATATACTTTAGACTCTTATGGTCCGTGTACACTTGGCACTTGGTCCCCATGATATAATGTCTCCAAATCTTAAGCGCATGCACAACGGCTGCCAATTCCAAGTCATGCGTGGGGTAGTTCAATTCATGTCTCTGTAACTGACGAGAAGCATAGGCAATCACATGTCCTTCTTGCATGAGCACGCATCCTAAGCCTTGGCCACATGCATCACAATAGATATCAAATCCTTTCTGTAGGTCTGGCATAACCAACACTGGTGGCGACATCAACCTCTTTTTCAATTGCTCAAAGCTGTCTTGGCACTTCTCGTCCCACTTAAATTCTCTTCCTTTCTCCAAAAGTGAAGTCATAGGTTTAGCAATCTTAGAAAATCCTTCAATAAATCTCCGATAATAGCCAGCAAGTCCCAGGAAACTCCGAATCTCCGTAACTGTAGTGGGTACTCTCCACTCCATTATCTCCTTAACCTTAGCAGGATCCACTGAAATTCCTCCATTAGAAATGATATGACCAAGAAATGGCACCTCGCCAATCCAAAACTCGCACTTGCTAAACTTGGCATATAGCTAGTTATCTCGTAGCTTCTGTAGCACCAACCTTAGATGTTCCTCGTGATCACTATCACTCTTGGAATAGATAAGAATATCGTCGATGAATGCCACGACGAATCTGTCCAAATACTCCATAAACACCTTGTTCATCAAATTCATAAAATAAGCTGGTGCATTGGTTAATCCAAACGACATCACGGTAAACTCATATAGTCCATATCGAGTCGAGAAAGCCGTCTTGGGAATATCCGATGGTCTAATCCTCATCTGATGGTATCCCGATCGGGGATCAATCTTCGAAAATACTCTTGCTCCTCTCATTTGATCAAACAAATCCTCAATACGGGGTAACGGATACTTGTTCTTCACAGTAACATCGTTGAGGGTCCTATAATCCACACACATCCCTTGTGATCCATCTTTCTTCTGTACAAACAAGACCGGTGCTCCCCAAGGTGAGGAACTCGGACGAATGTACCCAGCCTCTTGTAACTCCGTTAGCTGCTTCTTAAGTTCCTTTAGTTCTTCTACGGACATCTTGTATGGCTGTTTAGAAATGGGGGCAGTTCCAGGTAGAAGATCAATTACAAACTCAACTTCCCTATCAGGTGGCATCCCTGGTAACTCCTCTGGAAAGACATCCGGAAAATCCCTAACTGCACGGATGTTGCCACCCACAAACTTCTCGTCTACTAAGAATGCCACTAATTCGGTGGTGTTAGTTACTGCAATCTCAACTTTGAATCTTTCTCCTTTGGAACTGGTGAGTTCTACGGTTCCCTTAGCACAGTGTATATACTACCTTTGTCTTTCTTAACCATGACATACCAAGGATTACGTCTATAGTGCTCTCTTCTAACACTATAGGGGTAGTCCATCTGGGTTAGAAATACAGGGTAAGAAAGAAAGGATTGTAGACAAGGCATGAAATTACGAAGCATGTTACTTTGGGGGATTTATTAGCTAAGTGTGTCGCCTACTAAAGCTAATTCATTACCTTATGGTGGTACATGCTAAGCTGCCCGTCTATAATGTTTCAATCAATCAAAGAAGCAAATCAGGCATTGATCATCAGAACCATCAACCAACATTTTTTTAATAGAGAAAATAGTTTGAATTTTTGTCTTAGGTCTCCTATCTCTTAAAAAGTTCATAAATGTAGGATTCCAAGGTATAAAATCCATCTTGTCTTAGAACAGAAAAGATAAGACTAATCAGAGTATGCCAGCAAAAGGTGAGACAGGATCAAGATAAGATAAGTATAGAATGAATCAGAGTAAGGTAAGTAGGTAAGTGTTTTGTCCATTTCTATCTAGGTTTCGTCCTACAGTCAACATTTCCTCTGATACCACTTCTGTAACACCCAGTTTTAAAGGACAAAGCCGAGTGCATCTCATACATGCGCCAAGAAGACAACATATATAATAACAGAGTGTATAGAGATAAATGTCATAAAACATCAGAGTAATTATTACATAGCGGAAGACTTATTACAAAGTAAAAGAATAAATATAAAACGAACTAAGGATCGTTGGCGCCAATGTCGACAGAGAAACGCCACCTAGATCAAGTCGAATGCCTCAGTGTTAAGCGACTCCTCTTCGACCACCTGTTCTTCTCCTATGGGGGGTGTGAGACAGCAAGGGTGAGCTCACATACGTTCATAGCTCAACAAGTCGTGGGGAATAATGTGGCATGAACTCACCAAAGGTGGGAGTTCATGAAGTGTAAGGCTAATCAATGAAATAGAGGCTGAGGTTGAGCATTGCTTTTATAAGTTGGTCAAAATTTTATTAACAATTACTAAGTGTAAGTAAATACCAAACCTTAATAATAATAAAGAACAGTAATAGTAAAATAATCCCAAATGCGATGCAAATGTCAAATTAAATTTAAGTTCCATAATTAATCATGTGAGGGTCCGAGCCGCTCATGACCATGAGCACGGCTAGTATACTAGTTTTACACTCTGTAGAGGTTGCGCATCTTTACCCACAAGTCATGTTACCCATCTGCCAAGAGACGGCCAATCCCATACACCTCTACCGAGGAGGCGAGGCAGGGTAACACTACGAGGCCTTTACAAAGTTCCACTAGCTTTAGAAATCCCGCTACAGTTTATAGGAAGCTCCAGTGCAGGGTTCTTGCCTGACCGCCATCGCAGCAAAATCAACCAAGGACCTCCCTACACTGACCACTCCCCTACTGCCCTTGCCCCTTTCGGGTAAGGAAGACCTCCACTAGCTTTCCTAGTTAATCAGCCAAGGGCGTCCCATTAAACCCTTGTGGTAGCACTGTTTTCCCGGGTGGTCGCTCCATGTTCCCATTAATTTAATGATCTTAACATGAACAGTAATAATGACAAGATAATAACAGGATAATCATGAGTAGTGTATCTCCATACCCAATCCACATAAAGCAATAGCAAGTACTACCCAAAAATGTTTCAGTGGTGAACAAGATATAAAGATAACCAAAACTGGGGTAACCTAAAAGATCCCCTCAAAATTATCCTATGCAGATCATTAAAATTAATAAGAACATGGCTGGGAAAAGTAAGTGGTCAAGGGCACAACTTGCCTGGCACTTGAGATTCCAGGAACCAACTTGCTTTTCAGATGACACGCGTCCTCGCGCTAGTCGTAGCAATACAAACAAACATGGTATAGATAAAATTAACATCACACCAAACATAAGAATATATTGTATAATAATGATCTACACGTTTCTACGAGACTAATGCAACTTGAACGGATCAAATCGGAGTTAAAATGGAGAAGTTATGAATTTCTAAAGATTTTATGTGTTTGGTACGAGAATAACTAAGTGATAAATTTTAATCTAGTTGTCATGCTAAAACAGAGTTACCAATTGATAAACATTGTTAATATGAATTTTATGCAACTAGAATGGATCCATTTGGAGTTATAATGAATTTTATATGTATTTTACAAGTTCTAGGATTATTTTTGTATTAAAAATGAATTTAGAATGGATTTCCCTGATTTTCTTTGCTGACTGGACTGCGCATTAATTTCAGAGAAGCACAGGGGCCTCGGAGTAATTCTCCTAAGACACAGAGCGCAAGCGGCGTGGATGGCGGGTTATTTTCTAAATTCCTGGGGGGGTTATTTGCAATTACCCCAGGCTGAAGGGGTATGGAACGATTACAGCCGCACGATCAGAAGCGCACGGTGCAGATTAAATCTGACTTCGACCGAACCGGTACGCAACAGGGAGCCTTGGATCCAAATCCAACGATCTGCAGTCAATCCGTGGGTTGGAATAGAAGGACCGATCTCTCCCGTCTGTCCCAAGATCAATGGTCACCGATCACCTCCGGACAAAGTTGTAACCCTGTCTAATCTACGCCGTTGGTGTAAGATCCTACGGTCCGAAGACCATCTTCATCCCGACATACAGACCCCGGCAACGCAGTGCTTCCGCGGTGGCGCGTTGAAATCCCCAGCGGCGCCCGCGCGCTCTTCCTACGGCGGCGCCGTAGCCAGGGCTACCCCTCCCAACGACCCGGCGACCAACTTCGATTCATACTGTGTAACAGCCTAGGAGACAACATAGTATCGCTTGGGGACCATACCGGCGCTTAGGTAGAGCAGCGGCACGCGGCGATGGACGGCACGAGCACCCGCGCCACACCCGCGATGAGCACACCAACGCGAGCATGGCAGAGATGCGGAAGAGCAGAGGCGACTGGATGCGCGGGTGCGCCATGGCGAGCGCACCACCGCAGTAGGCGCGCAGCAGAGGCGGCACACGGAGGGATTTGTTGGCCGCGACACGCAGGGAGGATCCCCACCCACGCGAGGGGGTCGATTCCACCGCGAAACCAAATCCCGGTGAGGAATTCCGGTGAGGGAGGTAGAGGATGGTACGGTTGCGGCGTCGGTCGCCCTGACGGCAATGGCAGCGCTGCTGGTGATGGCTTCGGAAAGGAGCGGCATCGCAACGGGTGGTCGACGGCGGTGGATTCCCTGCATCCCGAGGTTGCACGCACGCGCGGCGGCATCCGCGACGCGCCTGGAACACCCGCCGGACCGGGGAGTTGTCCACGGGCGAGATCCGCGTTGGCGGCCAAATTTCTGGTCCACTCACTCTCTCTCTCAACAACGGAGCTCCCATGGGCGACACTCACTTCAACCCCAACTCTCAGTTCTCTGCGCCATCCACGAAGGGAGGAAGGAGCGGCGGCCTTCCGTTATCAAGGCACGAGGCGCGGAGTTTGGGGCCTGGGTAGCTAGCAGGGAATGCGGGGAGGTGGTTACAACGACCCACGACGCATACACGCTGTAGAAGATAAACAGTGCCCGGTCTACGGATCGTAAGGGAGTGTGGCTGCGCAAGGGGCCCCACTGGCCAGTGCCAGTATCCCCCAGAGCAGTGCCGCACGCAGGAGCACAAGTGGGCCGAAATGCAAGACAAAGGCCCAGCTAGGTTAACTACCCTTTTCTTTTATTCTATTTGAATTTCCCTTTACCAATTTGAATTTGGTTTTCAATTTCCAATTCCTATTGAAAGTCAAAGTTCATGGCAAATTTGTCTTCACATTTATATGCTAACTTCCTCTGAACATGGTATGGATAATTTTTATTTATTTCTCCATTTATTCTATTTTTGCGTAGTATTTCCTCATCTTCTCATTATTATTTCATTTTTATTCATATTATTGTTTTAAATGCACAACCAAAAATCCAATATGATGCAATGATTTATTTGTGTCTTAGTGAAGATTTTCTCATTTTTAAACATGATCATTTACATGTGATGATACGTCATGGTCACCAACCATTGAGATCAACTCTATTTTCATTGTTTACATATTTGAGTATTACATGTATATCCTCGGGTGGGCCAAATTCAGGTACCGAAGCCCAGGTAAGTCTTTCCCCTTTCTTTTTTATTTTTATTTTATTTTTTGTTTTATTTCCAAATTTGAATTTGAACTCAAACTTGAATTCAAGCTTCTATGGCTCATCACTACAAATTATATTTGTGAGATTAGGGGTATTAATTCTGAATATATTTATTTATATATATTATTTATATTTTTATATCCCTTCTCTTTTTCTTATTTCCAAACCCTAATTTCAATTTAGGGTTTAATCCAACTTCTAGTAATTATTATCTTATTATTATTATACTTATTATTTTATTTAATGCACAAACATATAAAACTCCATCAAGATGCACTTTATTTTATTTTAGTATCATTTGTTTTAATTAATCTCTCTTAATATTATATGTATGCTCTTTTCATGATGCAAATATGGCACATAAAATGAGGAAATCACTCTATATTTCTTGTATACAATTTTTGAGTATTACAGTCTCTAGTGATACCAGACAAGTCTTCTATCTATTTTGTCACCTGGAAGCTTGTTGATTCATTCAAGGTATTAAACCATTGGCTTATGCATCTCAAATGTCACCGAAGATTCTAATAAGTCATTGAGGGCATTCCTTTTGCAGAGAAATTTGAAGTTGATATTACAAACACACTTGGAGGGTGAACGAGGACAAATTATAGCTCAAAAAGGACGTAATTGTAAGTATTTTCTTTGACACAAGTCTAGTGGAAAGCCAAAAAAAAAGTGTGCCTCTTCCTCTACCTCTGGCTACGACTACTCTCACTCCATGTGACCTGTTGACAAAGACAAACCATACCTTGTTGCACAGATTCTTACACAAACAGCTGATAGAATGAATCGGCGGAGTACAATTTACAATACTACCCTTACGATGGTAGTATCCTACGACTATGTTGTAAATTGTGGCATCTTCGCTACAGCTGGGTCAGTTATCGCATTGTTAAGTGTCATCTAAACAGGGAGTAGTACTTGCGTCGAGCAGTCGCGTTCTTTTTCAATGAAGCAGGGGGTTCTCATCGGGGAAAGCAATCGCTGGGCTTTTCCGCAAAGATATGTTGCGTTCTGGTGGTACCTAAGATAGGCCTGGTCTTGACATTTGAGGGACCTTAAGCGAAAATCTATATGAATGCTTTATACGGAAATTTAAATCTGCTATTTTTTAACTTTTAAATAATATCTGAAAAATAAAAAAGTTAATGATTTACACAATTTTATTTAAAATGTACTGTTACGATATTTTATTAGTCGTAAAATTATACAGATTATGTAGTATAACTCTGTATTTGGCTTGACTTTTGAGAGCAAGTATTTTTACTTTTAATTTGTCAAACTAACCTAAACCTTGAAATACACGGTAAACCAAATCTAAATACATTAGAGCAAATTTTCTGAAAACAAAGTTTAACAAACTAAACAATGATTAAGCAACTTAGGTTATTAGGATCGGCGTAGGCTAGAATTAAACAACGCGACAGACACAAGTGTACAACACCTTTCGTCCTTCTCACGTCAATCAATATTTAGTATTTGTCCAAGCAGACTGTTGCGCGACCTCGAAGAGATGATTGACAGAAAATCAAAGAGACGCAACAAAAGAACAAGAATAGAGATTTATCTGTAACGTATATGTATTTGGATATAAGCTGAATAAATGAGGGTCCTGAGCGGTCGTATACCCTGCATACCCTCACGACCGGCCGTGACCTAAGACGACGCGAAAATGAAGCGGTGCAATCACACAAACCCACCCTTCCGCAGAGCTTTTTTTTGTCGTTTTGTTTACCTGGCCCGCAAATTCCCCATGCTGCTAGTACTCCATTTCTTTGTGACCCAACCGTCTCAAATAAACACAGGTTTTAGTGCACACGAGATATATGTTGAATAAGCTGGATGTGATTTCAAGCATCTTTGATTTTGCCTATCTAAGATCCTAACTGGGCCGCGACAACGTCGAAACTTTCAGGTACAGCCCAAGTTGAGTCCAGAAGATGGGCCATATGGTAAGCCGAGGACACCACACCACCGCTCCACCCTCTTGTATCCAGCCAGCAACGGCGGTGGCGTTAGCGCCTTAGCGGTGTGACAGTGAGGCAGGTGACACGGGGGGACATGGCGGAAGCCCTCGAGAGAAGCTGCGGGGACGCGTGCGGGAGGCCGCATCCGTGGGGTGGACCTGGAGATGAGCGGCGTCACGAGCGCGCGCCCTGGAGAGACGCCTTCGAGCTCGACCGCGCCGGTGTACGCTGCCTCAAACTCCGCGACCCCGCCGAGCGGTTCGCCGCCCTCCAGCTCGGCCTCGGCGGCTGCCCCTTCCGATGGGGGACCCTGGCAAGTCCGCCTTCGTTTCCGCCCCAAACTAGTATGTACCAGAGGATTCTGGTGAGCATCTGCGATCGCCAGGTTAAGCTTGTGTCAAACAGGGCCTCACCCTCAATTGGCAACGACCCCAGGGGAAGTCGTGGGCCGGGCCGTCCGTCCGGCGCGCACAGAGCTGAGACGGTTCATGGCCCAGAAACGGAAGCAGAAAGTAGTGCGAGCCCCCACGGGATCCACGCGTAGACTGTTCGTCTGTTACCGGCACATTTCGGTGTGGCCGCCCGCCGCCGGCCGGTGTAATTAATGGTCGCCCATCCTACTAGTAGAAGTAGTCCCAACAAATACAGTGGTGATAAGTACATACACACACGGGTGCATGTGCATACAGTTGGGGGCGTTGGGCACCGCTCCTGCTTTGCAAGGCGGCCGGCGCGGCGCGGCGCGGCGTTCCTTTCGGTGGACCGACACCGGCTGCAGCGATCCTTCTCACACTTGCAGCAAAGGTTGGCGTTTTCCCGCGCCGCGCCCAAAATAATGCAAAATAATGCCATCGCCGGGCGGCTTTTACGTCTGTCGGGCAGCAAATCGAGCCCGCGTCGGCGGATGCACGCGCGCGCGTGGCTGGCAGCAGTAGCAGCAGCTCTATGCCGCGGCCCGCCGGCCACCCGATGGCAGATGGAGCCGGAAGAGGCCCGTGCGCCTGCCTAAACTATCTTCTTCTTCTTTTTTTTCCCGTCGTCCCATCGGCGGCAGACTCGCCAACACGTGCAGTGCAGTGTGCACAGCCCCCCCGGTATTGGCTTGGCTGCGCCTCGACCACGCAGACAACACGGGAGCGAGCGCCGCTTGCTTCGCGCACGCTACGTCGTCTTGACCCTTGAGCACCACCACCGCCACAGCACCTCATGTGGGCTAGCGACCGTTGCGTGCTGTGCGTCTGATCTGCTGAGAACCAAATGGCAGCCATCCAAATAAAAAGGTGCACGGGCCGGGGGGGCCGCATACCGTCACGTGCTCCCATTGCCCTCGAGGGCAAAGAAAACCTAAACAAACTCCGGTTTCTTAAACAGGGGGGGCGCACGAGAACATGGAGGCGGGCGCCGGTGGCGGTGGTGTCACCGAGATCCTGGAAAATTCTCGGGCCTTGGACTTTGCCAAACAGTCGCGGTCAAATGATTGCCCTTCTGTTCTGTGCCTCATCTGCAGCCTGCACACGCACGCACGCAGCTGCCCCGCCGGCTTGCAGATAATGAACTATTTGTTGTTGATTGTGAGGTGTCTAATAATTAGTTATGGTATTAGTTGAGAGAGTTTGGAACCCAATAAGTAATTCTTAATAGCTAACTGTCCACGACGTACGTCGTGAGGCCATTTCTCAACGAAAGGTTTTGTTTTCTATGTGCCATATAAGCACGATGAAACAAATGAGATCATGGCCGAAACTTTCCATTGGCAGTGCACAGTCTTATTTCGGTCTGGTTTTATAGGCAACATGCAAGCAAGACACAACATGTCTAGGTAGCCGTGTATACCTAGTTTCATCTACATGAAACTTATTTCATGTCTCTCATGATAAATACACAACATTTTATGATGTGTCACATTATTTCAATGAGAATGATACTTAGGCTAATCACAGTGAAGATTTCATGTCCCTATTTCCAAAAATGTCACATCAGCTTTATGGATGAATGAAACACCCTCTCTCAATAGAGAGTTTTATCTCACTATTTTATATGTCAATAGACCTCGTCATCGGTCATGGGTTTGAGAGTCAGATAGACCTCGTCACGTGCCCTCATTGCCCTCGAGGGCAAATAAAACCTAAACAAACTCTGGTTTCTTAAACGAGAAAATCCCTTCAATGTCATCCAAACTTATACCAATTCCTTCAATACCACCAGAATTTATAGCTTCCCTTCAATGCCATCAAATTTAAATTTTAATTTCTTGAATGTCATTACCATTAGTTTGGAGTTAACGCCGTTAGTTCAATTTAAAGTCAATCTCTCCAATGCCATTAAAATCTATATTGATCCCTTCAATGGCACTAGAAATTGGTTTGATATATTTAGGGTTTAAAAATTCTAAAACAAAAAAAATGTACCAGATTTTTAAAATTCCATGATTTTTAAAAAATTAAGTACATACTTTTTATAAACCCCCAAAATTACTTCGCTATATCATTTCGTTTTTTAAAAACCGTAACCAATTTCTAGTGGCATTGAAGGGATCAATATAGATTTTAGTGGCATTGGAGAGATTGATTTTAAATTGAACTAACGGCGTTAGCTCCAAACTATCGGTAATGGTATTCAAAGGATTAAAATTTAAAATTGATGGCATTGAAAAAAGTTATAAATTCTGGTGACATTGAAAGGATTGATATAAGTTTGAATGATATTGAAGGGATTTTCTATTCTTAAACAAGGGGGCAGGAGAACATGGAGGCGCCGGTGGTGTCACCAAGATCCTGGAAAATTCTCGGGCCTTGGACTTTGCCAAACAGTCACGGTCAAATGATTACCCTTCTGTTCTGTGCCTCCTCTGCAGCCTACGCGCGCACGCAGCTGCACCCGCCGGTTTGCAGACAATGGACTATTTTTTTTTGGTTAGTTGTGAGGTATTCCCTCCCTTTTAGTTTTTGTTGGATAATGCAAAATTAAACTATTAAGCAATAACTAAAAATAAACGGAGAGAGTAGCTAATAACTAGTTGTAGTATTACTCAACAACTAATTTTTAATAGCTAACTGTCGACTACGTTCATGTACGTCTAGAAAGATTTTTGTTTACTAGCATGAGACGAATTCGAACTGAGGCCATTTCTTAATGAAAGGTTTCATATTTATGTTTTCTATGTGCCATATACTCCGTAAGCATGATGAAACAAATGAGATCATGGATGAAACTTTCCATTTGGGAGTGTACAGTCTTATTTGGTGTGTGGTTTCATAGGCAACATGCATGCAAGACACAACATGTCTAGGTAGCCGTGTATACCTAGCTTCATCTGCATGAAATTTATTTTATCTCTCTCATAAGAAATAGGCTGGCATGTCAGCAGATTTTCTTATGTGTCGTAGTATACAATGAGAATGAAACTTACACTAAAAATGACCTGTGGCATATATTGGCATCCGAGATATATGGCCATCCGGATTTTAGGGTTTGAGTCACATAATGGATGGTCTTTTTTTTTTGGGTTCCTGATTAACAGCGAATGGTGCGCCTACGCATGCATGCGCACAGCATGCCAGTATGCCACGCACTCGATGGCGCCCTTGCATGCGTGTCCTGCCACGTATACTCGCAAATAATAGCGCTGAGATAAAAAAAGAAAAACACCCGCCCACGTCGTGAAATGTGAATTGTGTGATCCCGAAGCGCGCACAGTTACGTTGGAGTAGTAGAGTACAGTACTGCTGTGCATGACCACCACTTCCTCCTCCTTTTCACCGAAATGGCCTATAGATGGGAGCATGCATATGCATTGCATATTTGCATTGCCAATCGATCGCCATCATCAGCGTAGGCGTAGGTTCGCTTTTGTCTTCCGAAAGGTACGCGCGCGGCTGCATATGCAAACGCATGGACCTCCTCCCTCCGCTAGTCTAGTCCGATCCGCATGCATGTCAACGTTGGACTACACTACGGTGCACTCGCAGGCCAGGCATGCATGGCCGCATGGGTAAGTGGAAACTGGCAAAAGGCTCTCCATCCTTTTCCCCTTCTCATCACGTGACGCGTTGGGGCCCCGTGAACTCATCAGATCAAAGGCCGCAGGCAGGCTCTAGTAGTGTCGTAGTACTGTACAGATGTGTGCATGGCAGGTGTGTGTGGTGTGGCAGTGGCACGGGATGATCATCGATGCGATGCGATGCGATGCGACGATGCCCACCAAACCCAGCGCGCCCAACCGATCTGGCAGCCTGCAGCCACATCCAGCGGCGAGGCAAGCTGGGCGCTGGCACCCGTCCGCCTCCAGCTCCAGCTGCAACCACTAGAGATAGATCGATCTCCAAGGTCCACCACCCACCCAACCCAACCTGCCTGCGGCGGTGAGCAAAAGCGGCCAGCCTCGCGAGGGCCCGCGCGTCACCATCATTCATGCATGCGCGCTAGCTAGCTAGCTGCGCCTCCTGCGCGTGACGACTGACGAGCCATGCATCTCCACTCCACCACCGTGGCAGTGACACCGTTGCCAGGCACTGCGGGGGCGTCTTCTCTCCCAGTCGCAGTCAGGGTTTGTCCATGCTATCACGGTTCCAAATGGAGGTTGTTTTGGTTCCAGTCCAGGACCGTAGTACGACGAGAGTAAGGGGGTGACACCGTCTGTCTCCATCGGAAACATTTTTTTTTTTGGGTTCAGATCGGTGCCCAACTAATAGCTCCATTTACGTACGGCTTGGTGGCCCACAGCTAGCTCTATGTACTACAGGCCAGCACCTAGTAGCATGCATGATGCTTCATGCTTGTGCCAATTTCTTCCTTTTGAGGTGTTCCGCGCGCCAGCCAATCAACTCGATCGTGTCCTGAGCTTGCTTTGGTCGCCCCTTAACTTTGTCTCCCCCTGCAGGCTAGATGACCCACTACTGTTCGTACTACTAACTAGCTAGTGCCCTTGCTTTGCTTCCTGTGTAGTGTAGGCTAGCTAGCTAGCTCATCATACGAGAGCTGAGGGAGAAATACGTGGCAGTACTTGCACGATATATACGAAATTCCTCAGTGCACAATAGTTCATCCGGTACAGATAAGTGCCAATATCCCTCCTGCAAGGAAAATACTAGCATATATGTTGCTGTTTTTGTTCGGTCACGCAACGCAAAGCGCGACACTTTTTTTTAACTAATTAATGTAGACCGAGTTTGCCCGTGTTCGACAAGTGACACCAATATATATATATAATGTTTGTTCATATAATGCCACGATACAAGATGATATCACCAAAACCCTATATAATGTTTGTTCATCTCTGTGTCAAGCTTGTTGAAACAGTAATCGGGGTCTCATATATCATTTTTTTCTTTCTAAAATTACCGTATTTAAAATTGGAATTTCAAATACCTATCATCATCATATTGTAGTCGCCAATAAGTATATTAATTATGAAACCGCGCAAATTTCCGACCGACCCGGCAATCGCTTTCATATAGACGATATTTCGCACATAGTATATGGTAGTATGGTTTATTTACTCGTCACATTGGTATTTCAGTATAGAGTATAAAACACAAAGACATTTATGTTATGTTGGCTAGATGGGTTTGAAGCCAACAACCATGGTGTGACTCTCTATTTATGCGTAATCTTAGTTTTTTTTTATCATTTAAATGTAGGGTAACCAAACATATACATTTTATTAATATGTGTGATACATTATTGATCTTTTTAAATATGTTTAGACGTGTAAATGTTATTCTCTTTTTATATAAATCTATCCAGAATTAATAAATTTAATTGACATGTTTTTTTAGTTTTTTTTTTAGGAAGGGGAGTAAAGTTTAGTACCTAACATGGAAATGATGCCAGGCCTCGCTCGACACATGTCTGCCTGCAGTCACTCGGATCCAGTTGCCACTTGCCAGTCCCAAAACCGGGAACCTGCCGTGCAGGCTGGTGGCTGGAACAGAACACACATCGCATCGGAAAGCCCGTTGTTGCTCTCGAACGGGCGCATGATGGCCAGGCCGGCATGATGGCGAGCCGTCCGGGGTCAAACGCTCTGCCAATCCACCGCTGCTAGTGATACGCCAGCTAGTGGCCGGCCTCCGCTGCAGCCAATCATCCGGTTCACCACCACCTCAGGCTCTCAGCTCCCAGATCCCAATGGCCAATGGTCTAGAGATGCACAAGTCAATGGCATCATTTCCGCCCCCTGCTTTCTTTTCCGCACCCCCCAACCCCCTCCTCCGTAAAAGAAAAATGCCATCAGCTACAGGCACCGCGAGAAAACCATGGGCGTGTTCGGCTGGCTTGTAGCCGACACTGTTGCAGCTGTTTGGACTGCTGCAGCTGCAATCCATAGAGAGAAAAATACTGTAGAAGCCGCAGCCGCAGCCGGATTGCAGCCGCAGCAAGCCGCAGCGAACAGCCTGCATGCTTGAGCTGAGGTAGTGAGAATCTCCGAGTATAAAATCCTCTTGACATCCTCCTTACTACGGACAAACAGATTATTAGTACTTTACTTATTCGCTTAAACCTTTGAAAGGAAGTTTTATCTTTTTCTTTTGAAAAAAAAAGAAAGTCAGCTGAGATAAGATGGCAATCCAGGAATTGGTATCCGCCCAGCTAGCACTTGAGCAGTGTATCTGATGGATACGCTTGCGACCTGGCTTTCTTGCATACTACTACCTCAGCATAAAGCTATATACTCCAGCCACCTGTCACGACTCACAAACCAAGCAAGAGATGATACTTACTTGCCGAATGTAAACATGCTAGGCTTGTGGACGAGGTTTCTACCGCCACTTTTGTGCTGAACACGTTATCACCGCTCAGGTTACAGGGCGATTTACGTAAGTTATTTACGTACGTGTTGCGAGAACACACAATTATACTGAATATTTTTAATATCTATAAAAAATAATTAATATTAAAATAACATAGGATTCATATATCAAATATTAAACTGATAAAAATAAGTATTACATTTTTATCTTAAACAAAAAAATCGAGAAAGATATGAGTTAAATAAAGCATGGTCTATTTTTTTATAGCTCGTTCGGTCGTTCGTCCTCCTATCTATGGTGCAATGGCCTATTGGTAGACGACAAGTGGAGGAGAGGAACAGTCTTGCATGTTTCGCATCTGGCGCACGATCCACGAAACCGATGGTTTAGAAGAGTAGAAATATATAAAGATCGAGAAAGATTTTAATTCAATATAACGATGCACGAACCATTCTATTGCCATCAGACATGTGCTGTCAAATATGTAAGCTCTTTTATAAGTTGACAATTCGAGAGCAATATGTTTGGCATGTAGTATATATAGCACAATCCCAAATAAATAAACAAAGGAC
This sequence comes from Zea luxurians, assembly GCA_029449295.1. Lineage (NCBI taxonomy): Eukaryota > Viridiplantae > Streptophyta > Magnoliopsida > Poales > Poaceae > Zea > Zea luxurians. The sequence goes on from JAOPSE010000009.1 coordinate 80,629,287, forward strand.
TTGTATATGGGGCAGCTGGCACGAGCATGGTTGGCACAGTACTTCAATGCTTCCGAGCCGTCTCCTCCTTCGGGCGGCCGCCGGGTTTGTTTGGTGGCCCGGTGGTTTGTACAGAAACGACATCTTGCACGCACACCCCCGCGCAATTACTGCTACCAGCGCCAGCACGTACTTTCCAGGTCTATCTCATCCAGTGATTCTGCTCAAGATAGAGTATCGATATCGATTTACTACTGTAACAGATTTTGCTCCCGGCCGCGGTACAGCAGCACATGAACGGAAGAACACTGAGCATAAAGATTTCCATGTCCAGAATATATTAACGTTCCGGTACAGTGTACTACGGTACTATCATGCAGCCCCATGCATTGCATTGAGTAAAAGACATAGGGCATGTTTGGGTTCGTGACTAACTGTACCACACTTTGTTTAAGGTTAGTCGTTCGAATTTAAAAACTAATCTTAGACAGAAAAGTTAGATAAAATATGGTAAGTTAGACAGCGAATCAAACACGCACTTGAACTTTTCTAATTGACCTATCGAAATACATCTCTTTTCCCAGGGAACCTAATGTCCACTCACTCTGGTTATATGTGGAGAGAATTAAAATAAACCTGCTTGTCGAGTGATTTTGAAAAAAAAAATACAGATCGCGTCCAAAGAAGATATTTTGTTTCATATAGTATTCTATTATCGTTACATAAAATTTGTTTGTTAGTACGTGCGACCTTATTTTATCTGTTGACTCCTGCAGTACATCACTAGTTCATTGATGCTAATATATGTTTCATTCTACATACATGGTGACGCAAGAAAACAAAATTTATCCTACAGAATACAGGGTAGTAATAATAAGTATTATATTACTACCCTGTATTTAAAATAAACGCGCAACTCACCTACAGAAGAGTTCTAGATTTTATAGTAAATTTATTTAGGGATATAAATATCAATGACATCTCTTATATAGTACTACTAGTTAGACTTAAAAAGAACATTTGGTTTCTTATACCACGAGATTCAGTCTTATTTGGGATCGAGGATGTATGTATCAAGGAAAAAATCCAGTGAACGCTACACACGACAGATTCTTTTCTAATAAATGCATGTATGTGCGACGGAGAGTACACCAATAGTATATCATTTGTTTTGCTGCTGCCATTTTACGGCACGAAATACTGTGTTACAATTTAAAAAACAAAATCCCGGTACAATGTAAAAGAACAACTCAACATGACTAGAGCATTTTTTTTATACGAATCCCACCTCAAAACAAGCAGAATGCCACACGAGCCTACCCAGTGCCTGTTTGTTTCGGCTTCTGCCAGCTTCTGGCCACCAAAAGCTGCTGTGGACTGCCAAACGCTCAGCTTTTCAGCCAGCTTCTACAAAATTCGTTAAGGCAAAAACCATCTAAAATCAACATAAACACATAATCAGTTAAGTCGTTGTAATAGTAGGAATCCGTCACTTTCTAGATCCTGAGCCCTATGAACAACTTTATCTTCCTCCACACGTAATCGTAATGATACTCAGATTCTTCCCACGGCCAGATTCTCCTCACAGCCAGATTTTAAGAAAAGCTGGTCAGAAAAAAGCTAAACCAAACAGGCCCCAGTCAACTGCCGCGCCAAAAAAAAATACATTTCTGGACTGAGTAGCAAAGTCGACACCTGCACTAGGACTAGGAGGGAAAAAATTGCAGGTCCTCCTTCTCGAAGCTATCAATCCAAAGGGTTCGGTTCGTGCAGCTCCTTCGAGGGTCCGATTCGCAAAAGGGCCCCTCCCCCCCACAGCGCATCAAATTTATTGCACTGCTCTGCTGCCTCTCATGAATGGCGTTTATTTAAGTCTCCACCCTCCGCCCCGGGGAACTCTTTTCTCTGTATCGCGGAATTTTTTGGGTTCTCGGGCTTCCGCCGCGATCCCATCCCCGCCTTGCCGTTGCCGTTGCCGGCCTCCCCGGTTCTCCCGGAGCTTTCTTTCTGGCCGGCGCAGTAGAGAAGCGAGACAGAATTGCGGCGGCGCCTGCCCGCGCAAAGGTCAGAGCTCCTCCGATCCTCCGCTCCGTCTCCTGTTCTCTGTCTTCTTTCTTGTGGATTGTGGTTCTGTGCTCCGTCGCCCAAGGCTGCACTCGTTCTGCGTGCGAGTGAGGAGTGGGGAAGACTTTTCTCTTGGGCTTGTTCACCTTCCCATGTTACCCGCTTTTTTTTTAATTTTTTTGCTCTGTTATTGTTTCTTCAGAAGCTCTGATCTGAAGAGCTGGTAGATGCGTGGTAGAACCGCAGAAGAAGTAGCATTCGACATGCATGTTTCATGATTCTGGTCTGGAGGCGCATCGTTCTTGTTTCGACAAAAAAAAAGAGGGGAAACAGAGTCTTTCATCCAAACCTTCCTCTTGTTTGGTGTGTTGTCCATGCCTGCACTTGCACTGCACGTAGTAACTGCACTGGGCCGCACAGTCCGATGCGGCGCAGTTAAAGCCACGCCATCAGAGTCCGGAGCTCCTCGGGGTCCTTGCAAGTCGCTTCAAGACTTGAAGCCCTCCGGTCGTCTCGGTGCTGGGGAGTGGTGGATGAATCGGTGCGCGGTTGGTGGTTTCGCTCATGTTTCCCTGTCCGTCGTCCTCCTTGCTTGCCTGGTTCTTTCCGTGGGGGGAAAGGAAGAAATCAGGCGTGCTTTGTCCTGTGATCCAACCACGTCTCTGTCTCCCTTTGCTTCCTATGGTATGGTACCGTACCGCTGCTTTGTTCCTTTCTCTGTTCCTGCCGGTATGCCTGACCGTCTCTGCATCGTCGCGTATAAAAAAAAACTGTTCTCTTTAGTACGTATTAAAAGCCAAAGGAACAGTCTGTTAGCTGTATGCGTGTGTACATTGAGTCTTCCTGGAAAGGCTTGATTTTTGGTGTGTCCAATCCAAATGCGACGGAGTTGTTGGTCACGGGCAGGTCGTTGCCTCCTCTGCTTTCGCTCTTCAGAGTTTGTGTTTTCTTTAGCGCTCTGTGTTCGCGACATGGTTTCGTCTTTCGATTTCTTTTTCATCCTTCTTTTTTTGTGTGTCTCTGAAAGGGTGTAAAGTGTCTGGTTCTATCAGGACGCTGCGAGACTTTTCCTCCCATGGGAATCTAGCTTACGCGAAACGCGGCATTTGTTTGCAGACGGATGGACATCGGCATTCGCAAACGCAGCCTTTTGTCCTCCATTCTGGAGAACAGGAAGCATACACTTTTTTTTGTCTGGGTGGATCGCAGTATTTGACTTGTAATATTTATTTCTCTTCTTCTTCTTTTTTCTTTTTCTTTTGCAGGAAATAATCAGCACTGTTTGCCAAAGGCAGCTCCTGACGCATGGCTAGTACTTAAGGATACTTTATGTGCAGACCATGAAGATAGGTAAGTGAGTTTCACATCTAGTCTTCTGCCTTTACTAACCATTATTTGTAAAAGCATTTGCTTAATTGCAACAGTTAAGCACGGTGCCTTTATACGGTAGTTTGTTGATAGATTGCGATCTGATTGCATGATGCATTTCATTTGATATGTCACGTGATCTGCTAGAATCCGCCTCATCGTTGTGATTTTCTTCTGATAATTATTTGTGCAGTTGCCTCACTCGGCATGATAAATACCTCATCAATGTTGTTCACTTACATGCGCTTGTTATATTCCTTGTTAATCTTCATAAAAGGATCCATCATACCAATTTCAGTCGGTTTTAATTTTAACGCAATCTTTATATTGACTTGATGGTGGCACAAAAACACTATTCTTGGCTAGAAAAAAAGAAAACATTATTCTTCTTGTATTGCGTCATGATTTTCGTTGATTTGGTTGGAATACTGTCGGTTCTTGGATTTTGTTCCTTGAGGACTACCAACAACATCTTAATTAAGCAAATAAACCTTTATGGGTTTCTTTATGACAAGATGTGCTTTATGTGAGTTTTCAGTCACTGCAGGAAAGTTTAATGCTTGCATATGATTACAGTGACAGCGCAACTAAAAGGAAAGCGGAACTACAGATTAACTTACCTGAAGTACTTCAATGTTAAATTCCATGATAATTGTTGAAGTGTATAGAGCGGAACTACATGGTGTTAGAGTGGACGTACACGTACTAATCAGTTTAACCCAAAAACTTAAGTTGTTAGGAGAATATAGGCAATCTACTTATACACTTCAATAATAATAAGTTATATCCATATATTCCTTGCCCTGGTTGGGTTGGTCATCAATTATCTATTATAACATTAGAAATAGTTTGTCATTTATCGACGATGCAAACAAGAAGCAATAAATGTTGATTATGATATATTTGCTTCATTATGAATTTTTTTCTCTTCTCTGGTCACATTCTTAACAGCTGATTTTGATATTGGCATGCAGATGACGAAAGGCCTTACCAAACTCATATTTTTCATGATCTTGCATCTAACGGCAGTCCTAAATTAGACTGTGAGGCTGAAAGACAAAGTAATAACAAAATTGAGGCAGATAAAATGGTTGAGCAAACCAATCAATCTGAAGTTAGCTTTGTGAAGGCTGAGCATCTGAATGGAGGTAAAATTCGGCAGACACGCATTGAGGATTACTCCTATGACAAGGATGTTGTAGAGATCAAACTGCCAGACACAAATCTTTCTTCTGATTACGGTGTCCATTTTGTCAAGGATGTCTGCATTGATGAAGGAGTTCTTCCTGATCAAAAGATTTCATCAGAAAAGCAAGTGGATCAAAAGGTGGCAATAAACTTTGATTCCTCAGAATATACAAATGGGGACCTAAGGGAAGAGATAAGTGCTGACTCTACAAAAACTGCACATGAGTTGAAATCGGAAATAGTTGTCCTACCTGTCAAGTGTGATACTCATGACAATATTGTGGAACAGAACTCCTCATGCAAAAAGCATGATCTTGAAGATAACAATACTACAGATGTATCTACCGATTCTAATGATGAGGGATTAAATCCCAAACAATTACCATTTCATGAAGTTGCACAAGATTACCAGGAGGTTGACAGTGTCATTCCGGAGAGCAATGAAAATCAGGACCGGCTTTTCACTGGAGATGCAACACATCAGGTATGCAACTAGTTAAGTTATACAAGATAATATTTGCAACTAATCTGTACGATCACCACTTCAACCCTTACAATTCATTATTGCCTTTGATGTGTATCATATTGTTCGATGATTATATGTAAAATGTAAATTATCTGTTCTGTTCTCCAAAAAAATGTGATTTGGCATTACATCTGTAGTTTATTTGGCTCAATAAATGAGCAGCTGCATGTATAATTTTAACTATTCCATCACTTGTGTACTTCAACACCACTGGAGCACATAACATGATTGATCTCTGTTACAGGTTTCATCGAATGATTGTTATGAAGCTGGAATTGGTATCGCGTCAGAGGCCAGTAACATCATTCACAATGATTTACCAGTAGAATCAGCCGCTGCTGATTTCCCGGTGGTGATACCTGAGGAAGTTGCTGTCACTGCAGCATTGGGTATGGAAGGATCCAACCAAGTTAATCACTATAACCCTTTTATTGCCTATGGATCGCTAGACGAGACATGGGAACCCAATCTCTCTCTCGCTACTACTGTGGATGCCGCTTCTATAGCACCCATCTGTCCTGTCGAAAAGACAGATAGTTTTAGTGATCTTGTCAACAGGCCACTGGAAGGATTTGATCCTATTGAACTAGACGAAGCTATAATTGAAGAGAACAGGTCAGATTCAGTTGAAGAAAGCTCGAGCACATTGGACGTCCAAGCATCTGAACAACGCGATGATCAGAGAGAGACTCTCACTAATAATGACGTGAAAACTTATGCAGCACATGAAACGGGCACTGCTATATCTCTATCCACCAGCAATGGAGAGCACAGTGGCGTCAAGGGTGAGAAATGTCAGAAACATGAGACTGATGGTCGAGATACAGATGATTTCAACCCAAGAGATGTGGAGCCTGGCACAAAAGTAAGCGAGGACACATCAACGGATGTTAAGAGCTCAGCTCCTGTGCAGACAGAATCTGTGGTTCAACAAAACGGACCTGATAGCGCGAAAGTGACTACTGCACAGACTGTTATTCGCAACCCCTTCGAGTCCAGCTTCTCTGGACCTAGCATTACGTCAGGTCCTCTAACGCCCTCTGGTCACATTCCATATTCTGGCAACATTTCTCTTCGATCAGAGAGTAGCACAACGAGTACTCGGTCCTTCGCATTTCCAGTGTAAGTGCAGGCTGTCTGATTACTTCTTTTCAGCATAGAGCTCATGGCAGTTTCTGAACTTCTGGACCAATCAGCAGGAATTCTTCATAATAAATGTTGTCATTATACGAAACTCTCTTTTGATTTTTTTTTCCATGGGTTCAAGCATCTTTCTTTTCTGTCAAGCAAGCATCATTCATAGGATTAAGCATTTTCATTTTCCGGTTCACAGACTACAGAACGAGTGGAACAGCAGCCCCGTGAAGATGGCCAAGGCCGACCGCAGGCGTCAGAAGGAAGACCGAGGCTGGGGTTACAGAATCCTTTGCTGTAAATTCTGAATGGCGCTTGCCTCCCCTGCATCCTTTTTGCCTCTCGAGTTGAGCCCTTCGTCTCTGTCACGCTTGAGCCCCGTGGAGGTCCATGTTAAATTCATTCATCAAATGTTTCTCTCCTCTCCTCTCCTCTTGTCCTTCTGCTCCCCTGCTGTTCTTATTTATCTCTAGCAGGTTAATGGCTTGTCGGATTCGGTAGTGGCTTGTAATTTACAGAACACTATGAAGAGTGAGAACTCAAGTCATAGCTTCGGTATAGAATTTGCGGATACTTGTTCGAGTATTATTCCGGATGAACATCCATCCATGTGGGGTGAATGGCGGCCATTTGAGCCGTGATACAGGTAAATCACTGAGACTATTACAAGCAAATAAGCACATCTGCGACCTGATACTAAAGCAGATGTATATACTACATGGCATCTATCCTCAAGCATGAACACCAGTGACAAAATTGCCCGTCTGCACTGCACATGAGCGGTCCATGCTGTTGCAGTCTGGGCTAAACAGGATGTCCAGCTTGAAGGCTAGATTAAGGCTGGGCACAAGCCAGGACATTATTCCATATGGGCGATTAAGTGTATAAACCTTCCTAATCTACCAGGACTAGCAACTAAAGCCGGCCTCTAGCTATATGTACCGAACTACTCATGCCATGACATGCCATGCTCGAGACTGAGAGCACGCCGGGGAAGCTAGCTACTACGTACAGGCTACAGCTCATGGTGGTAGCTAATCTCTAGGCAGCTAGGGCTTCTTATTCACCTGCAGCGGCGTGGCCCCGTTGTTGATGGGCCGGCGGCGGCTCGCCTTGGACGTGTAGTCCCTCCTGAGCATGTCGTACATCTCGGTGGCCTCGTCGCCGCCGTGCTTCGCCGCTGCGCGCATCTTCACCGTCCGCGGCCGAGAGCCTGCTGCCGAAGTCGTCGTCGTCGTCTCTCCCACGGTGGCTTTGGTTCCCTCTTTGTTCGGCGCACCGAGCTTCCGCCCTGGGAACACCTTGCCGCTGGCAGCTAAACCATCGTCGTCGTCGGTTGACGCGGTGGCCGCCAACGCCTCGCCGAGGTTCTGCGTACAGCCGTCCGAATCCTCTAGTAACTCGAGCAAAATGCATACATGTACTATAATCTACCAACCAAGCAACGATGAGAGTAGATTGGGCGTTTTCACTAACCTTATTTCCTCTGTTGTCCAGTTCATTCTTGTATGGGTTTAGCACGGCAACTGCAAGAACAGCGAAGGATATAATGGACGGGTCAAGGCAAAATCTCAAGTGCACCGAGACTGCGACTGAACAACGAGAATACGAGATACTCACCTTGCCGGGCACAGGCGGCGGCGGGGAGGTGAACAGCGAGCAAGGAAACGATGAGCAAGGTAACTACAGCAAGATTCATCGCACTCGTTCTTCTGGTGCAGCTCATCATGGTGTGAAGTTTGTTCCTGCAAACTACGCATACATCAGTTCGATTGCTCCCCCTTGTGTGGTTGTTTTTCTGTGTGCGTGTGTGTGTGATATATGCCCTTAGTTGCAAGCTAGGAAGAAGAATTTGTTGAAGAGAAGAGAGAGCATCGGAGAGGAGGCGCGTCGTGGGGGATTGTGTGGTCTTTTATAGAGAAGGAAGATGGTCCAATGCTTGTAGTAGTGTACCTAGGTATGCTAGGGATGGATGGATATGCAGTCAAAGCAAGCCGAGAGGAGAGCTAGCTCTAGGAATTTCTGTTCCGACCGTACACCCGGCCTGGTTTTGTTTAACAAACCCTAGGAATAGTTTATGGATTGGTCCTGACCAAGGCATCAACCAAACCCAAGCATCCAAGAATCTTTGAATTAAGTCTGAACATGATTTGTACTTTGTAGTCTGCATATATATTTCATCGACTCAAATGTGTTAGAGAGAGAGAGAGAGAAGTTGATAGGTAGTATAACATTACAAGAAAGGGTTACTATGCTAATAATAAGTCAATAACTTAGGAGTATATGGTTTCATCTAATGTCAAAACTAACATTTGCTGAGATGCTACGGAGGATTTAAATCTACGGCTATATATAGCAGTCTTAGGCAAGGCCCAATTGTGTGTGTCTATATACTCTCTGTATCCCAAAATGCTAAGCATATTTTAATCATGAAAAAAATTGGCCACTCAAAACACTGTTTTACACTGTAGACTGCACCCTTCGCGGACTGGAGTTTGAATATAATATAGGTATGAGGATGGGTAAGACGTTGGAGATAGCTTAATATCCTAGTCACTTTGAACACAAGTTACATGTTCTAGGTGTCGGGTACCATAATTAGGGGTACCCCCAATACTCCTAATCACGGCTGCTAAACACCCTCAGACCCACTGACGGGCGCGGTCTAAGTCAAGGCTTCGTCTATCCAAGGGACGCGACCTCACCCGAGCCTAGCCTCGGGCTGGAGCAGTAGTCCCAGACGAGTTCACGCCTCGCCCGAGGGCCTCCTCAGGCAGCGGGCGCCCCCTCGGCTCTCCCGAAGCCCGGCTCGGGCAGGCTTCGTTGTGAAGCAACCTTGGCCAGACCGCCTCACCAACCGACCGCTTCACATGCGCATTCAATGCGGGGGATGTCTGACGCCGTATCCTGACACACGCGCCTCAGTCGCCCAGGCCGAAGTGACCGCAGTCACTTTGCCCCTCTCTTTTACTGTCCGATATGACAGGAAAACAGCGCCGCTCGCTCCGCTCCGACTGCCGTGCCAACCACCCAGGCGAAGACTGACAACAAGTCACGATCAATCACCAAGTTCGGCCTCGGGCGCAACAGGAAGCTCCGCCTCACCCGACCTCAGGCTCCGGCCTCGGGGGGAGGTCTCCGCCTCACCCGACCTCAGGCTCCGACCTTGGGAGGAGGTCTCCGCCTCGCCCGACCCCCGGACTCGGCCTCAACCTCGGTCTCAGGAGGAATCGCGTCCTCGCCCGACCCCGGCCTCGGCCTCAAGAGAAGTCTCCGCCTCGCCCGACCTTGGGCTCGGACCGACCGCGCCAACAGGGGATACATCATTACCCTATTTCTAGCCTGCTCAGGCTACAAGAAACAAGACCGGCGTCCCATCTGGCTTACCCCGGCGACGGGTAATCATGGCGCCCCGCGTGCACCATGACGCCGGTGGCTCTCAGCCCCTTACGACAGCAAGGAGACGTCAGCAGGATCCTTGCCGCACTGCCAGCTGTGCTCCTACAGGACTCAGGCGCTCCTCCGACGGCCACGCTATCACGTGTACAGGGCTCAAGCTCTCCCCCGACGGCCACGTTGGCATGTACACAAGGCTTAGGCACTTCTCTGCCGAACACGTTAGCGCATAGCTACACCCCCCATTGTACGTCTGGACCCTCTCCTTGCGTCTATAAAAGGGAGGTCTAGGGCCATCCTGAGGGGGGTTCGCGCGGGGGAAGGAGTGGACGAACGGGCTCCCACTCTCTGACTCTCTCTCCCTCACGCGACGCGCTTGTAACCCCTACTACGAGCGGCACCCCTGGTGCAGGATAATACAAGGATTGTCCCACCTCTTGTGTTCCATCCCGCACCAACCCATCTGGGCAGGGGCACGCAGCGATTTCACTCGTCGGTCCAGGGACCCCCTGGGTCCGAAACGCCGACAGTTGGCGCGCTAGGTAGGGGCCTGCTGCGTGTTAACGAACACCTTCTCATTGAGTTCCAGATGGGGAGTCTTCAGCAACCTCTTCAGCCCGGGACGGTGTGTAACACCCGGCTTTAAGGAACAAAGCCAGGTGCATCTCATACATGCGCCAAGAAGACAACATATATAATAACAGAGTGTATAGAGATAAATGTCATAAAACATCAGAGTATTTATTACATAGCGGAAGACTTATTACAAAATGAAATAATAAAGATAAAACGAACTAAGGATCGTCGACGCCAATGTCGACTGGGAAACGCCACCTAGATCAGATCGAACTCCTCAGTGTTAGGCGGCTCCTCCTGAACCACCTGAACATCTCCTGTGGGGGGGGGGGTGTGAGACAGCAAGGGTGAGCTCACACATGATCATAGCTCAACAAGTTGTGGGGAACCAGTGGACATAAACTCACAAAGGTGTGAGTTCATGTGATGTGTAAGGCTAATCAATGACAAGGGTTAAAGCTGAGCATTGCTTTTAAGTAGTTGGTCAAAATTTTATTAGCAATTACTAAGTGTAAGTAAATACCAAACCATAAGTAAAGTAATAGAACAAAATTAATAACAAACCCATGCAATGCAAATGACAAAATTGAATTTAAGTTCCATAATTTAAACATCAGAGAGTCCTGAGCTGCTCATGACCGTGAGCTCGGCTAGTATACCAGTTTTACACTCTGCAGAGGTTGTACCCTTTACCCACAAGTCATGTTACCCATCTGCCAAGGGGTCATGAATCCCATACACCTCTACCTAGGAAGCGCGGCAGGGCAACACTACGAGGCCTTTACAAAGTTCCACTAGCTTTCGAAAACCCGCTACAGTTTATAGGAAGTTCCAATGCAGGGTTCCTGGCTGACCGCCATCGCAGCAAAATCAACCAGGGACCTCCCTACACTGACCACTCCCCTACTGCCCTTGCCCCTTTCGGGTAAGGTAGTCTTCCACTAGCTTTCCTAATTAGTCAGCCAAGGGGTCCCATTCCTCCCTTGTGGTGGCACGTGGTTCTCAAGTTAAGCTCTATGTTCCAATTAACATTAATGATCTCAACATGAACATAAACAGAATAACAAGAATAATTGGAACATAGATATAATAAATGATTATCCCAAAACCATGTAAAGCAATAGCAAACTACCCAAGTGATTCAGGGGTAAACAAGGTAATGAGATAAACAATCTAGGGTGACCTATTGGGTCCCATCAAAATTAACCTATGCATGAGTATGTGATATTAAAGAACATTATTGGGTAAAAAGTGATCAAGGGCACAACTTGCCTTCAATGAGCTCCTGCTCAGCTACTTCAATCTGCTGCTCACCAGGATCCCCAGCAACGGGCTCTTCTACTCGTCACAATACAAACAAGCACAGTGCATATAGAGAAATTAACATTACACCAAACATATAAACAAAATACACAGTAATAATCTACACATTAAAATAAAATCCTAGGAACAGAAATCATAATTTTTGGAGTTATGGAATTTAAGTTATGCATTTTCAAAGGTTTTATGTGCTTTAAATAGGATTAAGTGATAAATAAATTTCTTACTGTTTTCATGACATAACAGAGGATCTAGGTGATAAAGAATAAAATTACAAAATTTTAGGAACTGGAATGGACTAATTTGGAGTTAGTATGAATTTTCTATGAATTTATTAAGTTCTAGTAATCATTTTCATATTAAAAATCCATTTTCTATTTTATTTATTCAAATTAAATGATCACTGGACTGGGCCTCAATTAATGGGAAACGCAGGGGGCTGTTTAACAAATAACCCGAGACTCAGAGCACTATTGCTTTGGACGGCGGGTTGTTTTCACGGAAACAGGAGGTCTCTTTTGCAAAAGATACCCGCGAAGGGGTACGGTGCAATCTGGGCCGCCCGATCATACACCTACGTTCCAGATTAAATCGCAGTATAAACGAAACGGTACGCAATCCTAACCGTCCGATCGACGACCGACGACGCGGATTTAAAATACCCCAACTCGCCCCGGATTCGCCCGATCGAGATCGAACGGCCCAGGACAACCCAGCGAATCGGTACGCTCAGATCTAATCGCAGCCGTCCACGCGATGATCAACGGGCGCGACCCTATCTTCTTCCCTCGACCAACCGAGACGGCGGCGCCGCCGCGATTCCCACCCGGCTGAGCTCCGGTGAGGTGGAATCGGTGCTCCCCAGGTGCTAAGCCTCAAATTGACTCGAGATTTATTATGCGGAAATCAAAACGATCACGAGGGACGGATACAAACCGGCAATCGAGACCCCAACGACGCTGGCCACGCAACGATGCGGTTCCGCGGGGAAGATCCAACTGCGGCGAGAAATTTCCGCCCAGTCGACGCCGCACGCACCCAGTCTCTGCCCTGTGTGTGTCACGAGCTACTGCCCGAACGCCCAGGACGAGGCAATCGGAGCGGATAGGCGTTGAGGGCGTGGTTCAACAGCGGCGGCCCGTTTATCCTCACGGCGGCTTGAAATTCCAGTGATGGAGGCAAGGTGGATGGTTAATGGCAACTCGGGAGGCGGAGATAGGTTCCTAGGATCCCTTATACGCCGGTTCCACGCAACGGAGTTCCGAGTCCGCGGGCGCGAACGAGTCCGCCGTGCGCAGAAGACCCGGATCCAGCCCCTTCCTCGGCCGCCATGTGCGGGGTGGTTGTAACAGCTCGGGCGTCGGGGAAAGGACTATCAGGCGACAGAAGACAGCAGGAGCGGGCGCGGTGGTTCGCTATGGCCGGGAGCGCGCGAGTTCACCGGCGGAAACAACGGAGTCCACGCCCAGCGGCGAAATCATCGTGAGGTGGGTGACGTGCCTGACCGAGGGGCCCCACGCGGCAGTGGCCGGTAAGCGAAGAGTCGGACGTGTGTATGACCGAGCGGTCCCACCCGTCGGCGCGCGTAGGCTGGGGAAGTGGGCTGCGCGAGGGTAACGGCAGGTGGGCCGAAATGGAGCGCCAGGGCCCAGGTAAGCTCCTTTATCTTTTTCTTTTTATGTTTTATTTCCTATTTTCAAATTTAAATCCCAATTTGAATTCAAACTTGTTTGTGAGCTTCTTAACTGGGTTGAACACTTAAATTAAAATATTAGTGGGGACCAAAATGTATTCCTTCATACATTTATTTTCCTCTATTTTGTATAACCTCCTCCTTCTCTCTTTTATTATTTCTAGGATTATTTAGGATTAAAATCCCCATTTGGATATTCACCTATTTCTTTTTGCATTATTATAATATTGTCACAGAAATGCACACAAAAATATTCAGCATGATGCATTGATTTAATTGTTCTTGGACATGGTGTTCACATAGGATGATGCATCAAACTCACATAAAGAGAAAATGTTTCTCTATTAATATTATTTCTAGCAATTTACAAAGTGGGTGTTACAAATCCTACCCCCTTAAAAATAATCTCGTCCCCGAGATTTAAGAAGATCTAGGGAAAAGGTGAGGAAAATCTATACGAAGCTCTTCTTCTCTTTCCCAAGTTGCTTCATCTTCACCGTGGTGACTCCATTGCACTTTGCACATCTTTATCACCTTATTTCTTGTAACTCGAGTCAACGTATCCAAAATCTTGATCGGGTACTCCGTGTAAGTCAAATCACCTTGAACACTGAGCTCTTCCATCGGTAACTGTTCCTCAGGGACACGGAGACATTTCTTCAGTTGAGATACATGGAACACATTATGCACATCTGATAGACTAGCAGGTAACTCAAGTTGGTATGCCATCTCTCCAACTCGCCTAAAGATCAAGAATGGTCCAATATAGCGAGGGGACAATTTGCCCTTGACTTTAAATCTCCTCATTCCACGAAGTGGTGACACCTTGAGATACACATAATCTCCTTCTTCGAATTCCAGTGGCCTCCTTCTATTATCCGCATAGCTCTTTTGCCTGGTTTGAGCCACTCTCAAATTCTCTCGAATTATACGAACTTGTTCTTCTGCTTCTTGAATCAGTTCAGGACCAAAGAACTGTCTTTCTCCAGTCTGATCCCAATATAGAGGAGTCCTGCACTTCCTCCCATATAAAGCTTCAAAAGGTGACATCTTCAGACTGGCCTGGTAACTATTATTATACGAGAACTCAGCATAAGGTAGACTTTTATCCCAACTTCCTCCATGCTGAAGGGCACATGCTCTCAACATATCCTCCAAAACTTGATTTGTCCTTTCAGTCTGTCCATCAGTCTGAGGGTGATAAGCCGTACTAAAATTCAACTTCGTACTCATGTTCTCATGAAAGCTTCTCCAAAATCTTGAGGTAAACTGTGAACCTCGATCAGACACGATCTTCTTTGGTACTCCATGTAAACACACAATCCGAGCCATATATAACTCTGCTAGTTGAGAACCTTTATAAGTAGTCTTCACAGGAATAAAGTGAGCCACTTTAGTCAATCTATCCACAATCACCCATATAGCATCATATCCTTTCTGGGTGCGAGGCAATCCAGTAATGAAATCCATACCAATCTCTTCCCACTTCCACTCGGGTATCTTCAGTGGGTGCAATAGTCCAGCTGGCCTCTGGTGTTCAGCCTTAACTCTTTGACATACATCGCACATAGCCACATGTGCAGCCACATCTCTTTTCAATCCATACCACCAATACTTCCGCTTCAAATCCTGATACATCTTGGTACTACCAGGATGAATAGAATAATCCGAATCATGGGCCTCCTTTAAAATAGTCTCTCGAAGGCTTTTAATATCAGGGACACACATCCTGTCTTTGAACCATACAGTGCCCTGCTCATCTTCCGTGAATTCCGGAACTCGACCTTCAGTGATCAGATCCTTAATCTCTTTTATCTTAGCATCACCAATTTGTCCTTTGCGGATCTCTTGCTCCAAAGTAGGTTCCACATCAATAGTAACTCCCTCAGTATGAGCAACTATCCCCAGGTTAAGTCTCCTGAAATCCTCAACAATCTCATCGGGTAGCTGGGCAACAATAGCTAAATGAACATGCTCCTTGCGACTCAAGGCATCTGCAACCAAATTTGCCTTGCCCGGGTGATAGTGAATCTCCAAATCATAATCCTTAATGAGCTCTAACCAACGGCGTTGCCTAAGATTGAGATCCTTCTGAGTGAATATATACTTCAAGCTCTTATGGTCCGTGTATACTTGGCACTTAGTTCCCATGATGTAGTGTCTCCAAATCTTAAGTGCATGCACAACGGCAGCCAGCTCTAAGTCATGGGTGGGGTAGTTCAATTCATGCTTCCTCAACTGACGAGATGCATAGGCAATCACATGTCCTTCTTGCATAAGTACACATCCAAGCCCTTGGCCACATGCATCACAATAAATGTCAAATCCTTTCTGCAAGTCTGGCATAACCAATACTGGTGGAGACATCAATCTTTCCTTCAATTGATCAAAGCTTTCTTGACATTTCTCATCCCACTTGAATTCTCTTCCTTTCTCCAAAAGCGAAGTCATAGGTTTAGCAATCTTAGAAAATCCTTCGATAAACCTCCGATAATATCTAGCAAGTCCTAAGAAACTTCGAATCTCAGTAACTGTAGTGGGTACTCTCCACTCCATTATCTCCTTAACTTTAGCAGGATCCACTGCTATTCCTCCATTAGAAATAATATGACCAAGAA
Source organism: Zea luxurians (assembly GCA_029449295.1). Classification (NCBI taxonomy): domain Eukaryota; kingdom Viridiplantae; phylum Streptophyta; class Magnoliopsida; order Poales; family Poaceae; genus Zea; species Zea luxurians. The sequence goes on from JAOPSE010000009.1 coordinate 80,645,149, forward strand.
ATGGCACTTCGCCAATCCAAAACTCGCACTTGCTGAACTTAGCATAGAGTTGATTATCTCGTAGCTTCTGTAACACCAACCTCAGATGTTCCTCGTGATCACTATCACTCTGAGAATAAATAAGAATATCGTCGATGAATACCACGACGAATCTGTCCAAATACTCCATAAACACCTTATTCATCAAGTTCATAAAATAAGCTGGTGCATTGGTTAATCCAAATGACATAACTGTGAACTCATATAATCCATATCTAGTCGAGAAAGCCGTCTTGGGAATATCCGATGGTCTAATCCTCATCTGATGGTAACCGGATCGGAGATCAATCTTCGAGAATACTCTAGCACCTCTCATCTGGTCAAATAAATCCTCAATACGAGGCAACGGATACTTGTTCTTCACCGTAACATCATTAAGAGATCTATAATCCACACACATCCGTTGCGATCCATCCTTCTTCTGTACAAACAAGACCGTAAGATCTCAAATCTACCGCCCAGATCCTACTTGTGCCAGATTCGCCTCAACAGGCCCTTTAGGTGTAATTACTATCAGGGGTTTTCTCATATTTAGCAGTGGTATTTCATTTGTGTTGGCATATCTAGCAGACATGAATGAATGTGTAGCACCAGAATCAAATAATATGGTTGCAGGAATTGCATTAACATAAAACATACCAATTACGAGGTCCCCTCCATCCGGAGTATCATCAACGCTAACTTGATTCACCCTGGCTATAGAATATCCCTTGCCAGGGGTCTGTTGCTTGTTCTGAACTGGAGTAGTAGCAATCCTCTGTGGGCAGACATTTGCATAATGACCAATCTTCCCACACTTGAAACATTGAGTGCCCGGACTCTGTCCTGCAAACTTCGTCGGGGTGCCAGTGGGAGTAGCCTGTCGAGGAGGTGGAGTCCTCAGTGGTGATTGCTGAACTGGGCGTGGTCCTCCTGGTCGAGTCGGTGTACCCTGTGGTGAACTGTAGCAAGGACGAACGCTGCTGCTACCCTGTCCCTGTGAGATAGCCTTCCTCTTCAAATCACCCAGCTGAACACGCTTATGTTCAATAGCAAGAGCCTTATCCAACAGTCTCTGAAATGATGGAAATGTGTGTGCCACTAGAGCATACTGTAGTGGTCCATTAAGTCCTTCAACGAAATGCTCCTGCTTCCTCTCGTCTTCAGCAACTTCTTTAGGGGCATATCTGGATAGCTGAATAAACTTGTCGCGGTACTCGCTGACTGACATACTTCCTTGCTTCAGCGACAGAAATTCCTTCTTCTTGATCTTTATCATACCAGCTGGAATATGGTAGTTCCTGAATTGTGTACTGAACTCTGCCCAGGTAATAGTATCAGCAGCATCGTGGGCAGCAGTATAAGAATCCCACCAGTCAGCAGCAGGACCTGTCAGACGTCCAGAAGCATAAAGAACTTTCTCCCGGTCCGTGCACTGTGCAATATTCAACATCTTCTCAACGGACTTCAGCCAATCATCCGCGTCCAGTGGATCAGGTGAGCTGACGAATGTAGGTGGCTTATGACTCATGAACTCTCTATGCTTGTCTCGGGGAGGAACTGGTGGTGGTGGAGGTGGAGGCAGTGGTACTTGTTGCTGTTGTTGCTGCATTTGCTGTTGCAGCTGCTGTTGTTGTGCCCTCCTTTCCTGGCGTATCTCATCTCGCTCCTGGCGCAACTCCTGTCGTATATCTTCTCTTTCCTGACGCACCTCCTGGCATTCTTGCTGCATCTGGGCACGCATATCAGCCATAGTGTCTGCCATTTGCTGCATCACCGCCATCTGAGCAGCAACCAGTGGGTCAACTCCGCCTGGTGGAGGATTAGTAGGATTCATCTCTGCAGGTTGTGGCTGAGGTTGTCTATATATCCTTCGAGTGTGTCGATTAGGAGGTAGATCAATTCCACCACCCCGCCTGGTATTGACCATCTGAGTTAGATACATATGGTAAGAAAATAGTAGACAAGGCAGGTATTTACAAATCAGGTTACTTTGGGGAATTTTATTAGCTAAGCAGATTAATATTTTACCTACCAGAGCTAATTCAACACCTTATATTGGTACATGCTAAGATGTCCATCTATAATTCAATCAATCAAAGAAGCAAATCAGGCATTTAGCATCAGCACAATCAAACAACATTTTTAATAGAGAAAATAGTTTTAATTTTGTCTTAGGTTCCCTATCTCTTAAAAATGTCATAAGGGTAGGAATTCCAAGGTGTGAAATCCATCTTGTCTTAGAGTAGAAAAGGTAAGAATGATCAGAGTAGAACAGTAGAAGGTGAGACAAGATCAAGATGAGATGAGTATAGAATGAGTCAGAGTAAGGTAAGTAGGAGAGGGTTTGTCCATTTCTATCTAGGTCTCGTCCTACAATCAACATTTCCTCTGATACCACTTCTGTAATACCCGGCTTTAAGGAACAAAGCCAGGTGCATCTCATACATGCGCCAAGAAGACAACATATATAATAACAGAGTGTATAGAGATAAATGTCATAAAACATCAGAGTATTTATTACATAGCGGAAGACTTATTACAAAATGAAATAATAAAGATAAAACGAACTAAGGATCGTCGGCGCCAATGTCGACTGGGAAACGCCACCTAGATCAGATCGAACTCCTCAGTGTTAGGCGGCTCCTCCTGAACCACCTGAACATCTCCTGTGGGGGGGGGGTGTGAGACAGCAAGGGTGAGCTCACACATGATCATAGCTCAACAAGTTGTGGGGAACCAGTGGACATAAACTCACAAAGGTGTGAGTTCATGTGATGTGTAAGGCTAATCAATGACAAGGGTTAAAGCTGAGCATTGCTTTTAAGTAGTTGGTCAAAATTTTATTAGCAATTACTAAGTGTAAGTAAATACCAAACCATAAGTAAAGTAATAGAACAAAATTAATAACAAACCCATGCAATGCAAATGACAAAATTGAATTTAAGTTCCATAATTTAAACATCAGAGAGTCCTGAGCTGCTCATGACCGTGAGCTCGGCTAGTATACCAGTTTTACACTCTGCAGAGGTTGTACCCTTTACCCACAAGTCATGTTACCCATCTGCCAAGGGGTCATGAATCCCATACACCTCTACCTAGGAAGCGCGGCAGGGCAACACTACGAGGCCTTTACAAAGTTCCACTAGCTTCCGAAAACCCGCTACAGTTTATAGGAAGTTCCAATGCAGGGTTCCTGGCTGACCGCCATCGCAGCAAAATCAACCAGGGACCTCCCTACACTGACCACTCCCCTACTGCCCTTGCCCCTTTCGGGTAAGGTAGTCTTCCACTAGCTTTCCTAATTAGTCAGCCAAGGGGTCCCATTCCTCCCTTGTGGTGGCACGTGGTTCTCAAGTTAAGCTCTATGTTCCAATTAACATTAATGATCTCAACATGAACATAAACAAAATAACAAGAATAATTGGAACATAGATATAATAAATGATTATCCCAAAACCATGTAAAGCAATAGCAAACTACCCAAGTGATTCAGGGGTAAACAAGGTAATGAGATAAACAATCTAGGGTGACCTATTGGGTCCCATCAAAATTAACCTATGCATGAGTATGTGATATTAAAGAACATTATTGGGTAAAAAGTGATCAAGGGCACAACTTGCCTTCAATGAGCTCCTGCTCAGCTACTTCAATCTGCTGCTCACCAGGATCCCCAGCAACGGGCTCTTCTACTCGTCACAATACAAACAAGCACAGTGCATATAGAGAAATTAACATTACACCAAACATATAAACAAAATACACAGTAATAATCTACACATTAAAATAAAATCCTAGGAACAGAAATCATAATTTTTGGAGTTATGGAATTTAAGTTATGCATTTTCAAAGGTTTTATGTGCTTTAAATAGGATTAAGTGATAAATAAATTTCTTACTGTTTTCATGACATAACAGAGGATCTAGGTGATAAAGAATAAAATTACAAAATTTTAGGAACTGGAATGGACTAATTTGGAGTTAGTATGAATTTTCTATGAATTTATTAAGTTCTAGTAATCATTTTCATATTAAAAATCCATTTTCTATTTTATTTATTCAAATTAAATGATCATTGGACTGGGCCTCAATTAATGGGAAACGCAGGGGGCTGTTTAACAAATAACCCGAGACTCAGAGCACTATTGCTCTGGACGGCGGGTTGTTTTCACGGAAACAGGAGGTCTCTTTTGCAAAAGATACCCGCGAAGGGGTACGGTGCAATCTGGGCCGCCCGATCATATACCTACGTTCCAGATTAAATCGCAGTATAAACGAAACGGTACGCAATCCTAACCGTCCGATCGACGACCGACGACGCGGATTTAAAATACCCCAACTCGCCCCGGATTCGCCCGATCGAGATCGAACAGCCCAGGACAACCCAGCGAATCGGTACGCTCAGATCTAATCGCAGCCGTCCACGCGATGATCAACGGGCGCGACCCTATCTTCTTCCCTCGACCAACCGAGACGGCGGCGCCGCCGCGATTCCCACCCGGCTGAGCTCCGGTGAGGTGGAATCGGTGCTCCCCAGGTGCTAAGCCTCAAATTGACTCGAGATTTATTATGCGGAAATCAAAACGATCACGAGGGACGGATACATACCGGCAATCGAGACCCCAACGACGCTGGCCACGCAACGATGCGGTTCCGCGGGGAAGATCCAACTGCGGCGAGAAATTTCCGCCCAGTCGACGCCGCACGCACCCAGTCTCTGCCCTGTGTGTGTCACGAGCTACTGCCCGAACGCCCAGGACGAGGCAACCGGAGCGGATAGGCGTTGAGGGCGTGGTTCAACAGCGGCGACCCGTTTATCCTCACGGCGGCTTGAAATTCCAGTGATGGAGGCAAGGTGGATGGTTAATGGCGACTCGGGAGGCGGAGATAGGTTCCTGGGATCCCTTATACGCCGGTTCCACGCAACGGAGTTCCGAGTCCGCGGGCGCGAACGAGTCCGCCGTGCGCAGAAGACCCGGATCCAACCCCTTCCTCGGCCGCCATGTGCGGGGTGGTTGTAACAGCTCGGGCGTCGGGGAAAGGACTATCAGGCGACAGAAGACAGCAGGAGCGGGCGCGGTGGTTCGCTATGGCCGGGAGCGCGCGAGTTCACCGGCGGAAACAACGGAGTCCACGCCCAGCGGCGAAATCATCGCGAGGTGGGTGACGTGCCTGACCGAGGGGCCCCACGCGGCAGTGGCCGGTAAGCAAAGAGTCGGACGTGTGTATGACCGAGCGGTCCCACCGGTCGGCGCGCGTAGGCTGGGGAAGTGGGCTGCGTGAGGGTAACGGCAGGTGGGCCGAAATGGAGCGCCAGGGCCCAGGTAAGCTCCTTTATCTTTTTCTTTTTATGTTTTATTTCCTATTTTCAAATTTAAATCCCAATTTGAATTCAAACTTGTTTGTGAGCTTCTTAACTGGGTTGAACACTTAAATTAAAATATTAGTGGGGACCAAAATGTATTCCTTCATACATTTATTTTCCTCTATTTTGTATAACCTCCTCCTTCTCTCTTTTATTATTTCTAGGATTATTTAGGATTAAAATCCCCATTTGGATATTCACCTATTTCTTTTTGCATTATTATAATATTGTCACAGAAATGCACACAAAAATATTCAGCATGATGCATTGATTTAATTGTTCTTGGACATGGTGTTCACATAGGATGATGCATCAAACTCACATAAAGAGAAAATGTTTCTCTATTAATATTATTTCTAGCAATTTACAAAGTGGGTGTTACACGGTGCTCCACTTCGGGAATCTCGAGTTCATGTCCCTCGACGGCAGCTACGACATGGTACTCCTCCCCCCGCGGCGCGACGACAACGACGGTCTTCAACTCGCCCGGCGACGGCGAGCTCGGCGACAACATCTCCCCGCGGTAGAAGAGGAGCACTCCGGTCGTCCTCGCCACCCTCCTCGCCGGAGGAGGCGGAGACGAGGCAACCATGGCCACGCAGGAGGTGGCACCTTGACGGCTGTCGCACCAGAGCGAGTCGACGACGCCGGCACTCCCCCGGGGACATGTCGGGCATTGTCCTCGCACCTGAGACGACAACGGGTGTCACTTCCCTGTGACGTGTCAGCCCCAAGCGGACTGATGACGCCAGCACCCTCGCAAAGGACATGCTGGGCGTTACCCTCGTACCTGACATGACGGTGTGCTCCGCCCCCGACGTGACTTCACCACCGTCCATCGACCAAGAGGTACCGTCCATTTTCTATCCTGTACCTTTTTGGTTCAGCTTCGATCCACCTAGTGACCCCGCTACGGTGAGCACCTTCGTAAAGGCGTATCCAAACCTTCCGGGGTACCACATGTGGTCGACCTGGGACCGATTGATAGCCGTCTCAACCTTCAGACCGGTGAATTCTAAGGAAGAGGACGACCCCGACTCCGATTGGGATTTCTCTGGCCTCAATGACCCCGGTGCCATGCGGGACTTCATGTCCGCATGTGACCACTGCCTCTCCGGTTGTTCTGACGATGGCCATGACCTTGACGACGAAGGTTACGGCCCAAGTCGCGAATGTTTCCACGTTGATCAGGGAGATCACAACGAAGGCAACCACCTCGGTATGCTAGAGGTTGACGATCCCCCTGGGCCCGCATCTCGCGTTGACATCCTTCGGGAGCTAGCTGTGGTCCCAGTCCCTGCGGGGGGTCAGGACATACAGCTCGAGCAAATCCATGAGATGCAGGCCCGGGTCGACGGGGAAGCAGGCCAGCTTGTGCAGCTCCGACAGAACATCGAACAGGAGTGGGCAGGCCGAACACTCACCGGATAAGCCTGTCATCGGGCCTAGGACATCCGGCGCCGCATCGTCGACAATGCCAGGGCAGCGCTGCCCCCGGCCGTCAGCAGGTCCGTCCAGGACCTAGCTGCAGCGGCGATGCTACTTCGAGCCATGCCGAAGCCATCCACCACCGAGGGACGGCGTATCCAGGGCGAACTCAAGGATCTCCTGGAAGGCGCCGCAGTTCGATGAGCCGAGAGCTCCGCCTCCCGGAGGCGAGCTGACCCCTCGGAGCATCACGCAGTGTCCTCCCGACGCATTCGGGAAGCCTCGGTCCATCCCGAGCGCACGCGGGACGAGGCGCCTGCCGCCCGGGATCGCCTCGGTAATGAGCACCACCATCTCGACCATCGAGCCCGCCTCGACGAGAAGGTGCGTCGAGGCTACCATTGTGGGGGACAGATATCCCCCGGGTCCACTAAAAGAGTAAAAGACCTCACGAAAGGCCCAAGGGCCCAATAAATCGTGAGGCCATTCTTTCGTGGGCCTGGGGAAGAATAATCAGCAGAGCAGGTTGACACGAGGCCGGATCGGTGTAAACCTGGACGGTCCACAATGTCGAGCGAGCGATCGCAACAGAGATCCGACTTTCCCGCGCTGGAGCTCTCATGCAACGGAGCCACGCGGGGATAGGTCGGCAGAATCATAGGGAGATAGACTCGAGCAGTTCACTATTTTTAGGCGCACGTTGTTATCATATCCACATGTATTGCTCCACGGTCGAATATATAAGGCCTAGGGGGCACCCCTTCAAATCGATCGATCCTACTACTTAGCCCCCACTTCAACTCTCGGCATTCTCAATTCAGAGAGCTCTCTTGTAACCTCATTCACCCAGCATACTCACCAGGACGTAGGGTGTTACGCATCTCTAAGCGGCCCGAACCTGTAAACATTGTCCACTGTCCCACGTGCAATTGGCACGAACCATTTTGCTACAGTCGTCGACACCATCCTACTCCTAAAAACACCTTGAGGGGTAACCCCGGGTGTGCGGTCGGATCCAAAACACCGACAGCTGGCGCGCCAGGTAGGGGGTGTGTCGACGATCCAAGCTAGCTCAATGGCCGTCACCTTCTACAGCAAGATCACCCTGCGTCCCGGATCCGTATTCTGCTTCGGAACAATCTCATCCGTAGTGGATGAAGAGGGAACTCTACACCGTGTTGCGGATCCGCCGGAAAAGAAGTCTCCTCCAACAAACTCCGAAAATGCCGGAGAAGCGCAACCTCCAGCTCTCCGAAAAAAGATCGTCTCCGGAAAATCGGGAACCGAGAGCCCGCTGACCCGGAGAACTCCACTGTCTACTTCCCCGACAAAAGAATGGACACAGATCGCGAGGAAGAAGGAGACCAAGGGAAAGCAAGTCGTTCTTTCCGTTCCTCCGCCCTCAAAGGAGAACGGAAAGAAAGTCGTCGCGACGACAGTACCATTCTACCCCGACGTCCTCTTCATCGGGAGAGTGGAGTCGCCTACCGTCTCCGACGACGAGCCGACCGCACCCGGAGAAGAACCGCCTCAACGAGAATCCCGCAGGCGGAGGAACCGGCGCAGGAACATTCGACGACATCACGCGGCCGGAGAACGGGATCCGGAGCAGCCTGTCTCGCGAGACGAGGTCTCGGAGATAGGAGAGACTCCGGAAGAACGCGTCTTCAGGGAACGAAGGAACTCCCAACGACGTGACCATCGACGAGCTCAGGAACAAGCCAAGCAAAACGCAAGGCAACGCCGAGAAAATCCACTACTCGGCCGCAACCTGAACCCCGACTTCGCCCAAGCCATGAATACGCCGAGTGAAGTTGGAGGAGTGCTAGCTCGGATAGCTGACGGACTCCCTCGGACTCCAGACGCCGAGGGCTATCGACGCCTGCTCACCCAGGCGGCCAACCATCTTCTACCTCTCGCTCACCCGCCGAACGATTTGCGGCACGCCATCAACAGTCGTCGGGACGCGCGGAGTTCTATCAACGCTTCGCGCGAACGACGACATGAGAATGAGATACGCCGTCGGGAGGAATACGACAGGGATCATGGCATCCCCACTCGGAGCCAAGCCACCGGAACTGAATCAACGACGGCCTCGACTGGTGGAACTGCCCGGGGACGGTCGAGGAACCACGACAACTACTCTCCTCCCCGGGACAGACATCATCACCGACGACAGGAGGACACATGCGGAGTGTCAGCCCTCACTCCACGCCTTAGGGCCATTCAATGGCCCCCAAACTTCAAGGTATCCAATGTCGATAAATATGAACCTAAGAAAGATCCAGGGGGTTGGCTAGCCGTCTACACCACCGCTGCTCGAGCTGCCGGGGCATCCGAAGACGTGATGACCGCGTACTTACCCATTGTCCTTGGGCAAGACACGCTGCAATGGCTGCGACATCTACCCCGACACTGCATCGACGACTGGGGCGACTTCAGTCGACGCTTCACCGCCAACTTCCAGTCCCTCTCCGACAAGCCGACGCAACCATGGGACCTCAAATCCATCAAGCGCCGGGGGACGAGACTCTCTGGTCGTACCTCAAAAGGTTTCAGACCATGAAAAATCGTATCCCCGAGGTCACGGAGGCGGCCGTGATCGAGGACTTCTACAGAGGATCCAATGACTCGGCTTTCGTCTGAGCTATACTACAGAAGGCGCCGACTACCTCCGAGGAGCTGTTCCGGGAAGCCGACCTCTACATCACCGCCGACGAGCAGGCCCAGGACCTCATCGAAGGAGCAAAGCCCGCACCGGCAGCACCACGACGCGACGCGAACCAGCAACCCGACAAACGATGGGAGAAGAGGCCTCGCGAAGAAGTACACGCCGCCGGACCACCTGCCTCTCGCGCCCGAGGAGGACCTCGTGGAGGCGAACGCACGCTGGACGACATCCTCGACGCCCAGTGCCCGTACCACAAGGACATGCGCCACACTCTTCGTAACTGCCGGGACTTCAAGCATTCCGTCGGACACGGCCGACCCTTCCAACCTCTACCTCCTCCTCCGCCGAGGGGAGGACCAGATGAACCATGACAACTCCATCAGCAGGATGAGGGAGGAGGAGGAGGAGCTTTCCCACGCGTTGACAGGGAGGTCAACGTCATCTTCGGCAGACACGGATCGCAGGAGAACAAAAGACAGCAAAAGCTCAACGATCGCCAGATACTGGTGGCGACCACCGGCCCTCCCGCCCCATACCGGTGGTCAGAGCACCCGATCACTTTCACTCGGGCGGATCAATGGCTCAACTTCGACCACCCGGGCAAATACCCGCTTCTCGTCGATCCGGTGATCCGAGAGAGCCGGGTGAAGAAGGTGTTAGTGGACTGGGGGAGCAGCATCAACGTCACCTTCCCCCGGACACTCCAAGGCCTGGGAGTTCACCTCAAAGAGCTCCACAAGTCGGACACCCCTTTCTTCGGCATCGTGCTGACGGAAGGGGAATACCCGCTGGGCCACATCTACATGCCAGTCACCTTCGGAACTCCGGAGAACTACAGAACCGAGTTCCTGTGGTTTGAAGTGGCGAACTTCGACTGCGGGTACAACGCCATCATCGGGAGGCCGAGACTGGCCAAATTCATGGCCATCCCTCATTACACGTACATGATACTGAAGATGCCAGGGCCGCAAGGAATCATAACTGTGCGCGCCGACTTCCAAGGCGCCACAGAGTGTTTTCGTGTGGCCATCCAAGCAGCCCTCACCACCAAGCCGTCGGCGGTTTCTTCGACACTGGCAAACTCTAAGCCTGAAGAGGACCTCGCAGTACCGGCGAACGAAGCTCAGGCCGTGACTTCTATGCGGCCGATTGAAGAAACCAAGAGGATCAACCTGGGGTTCGCTGATGAACGCAAGACTGCCATCATCAGCTCCAGCTTGGACGACAAATAGGAAAGCGCGCTCGTCCAGTTTCTGCAAGATAACCGAGACGTATTCGCATGGCAACCTGCGGATATGCCGGGAGTCCCAAGAGAACTGGCCGAGCACAAACTGAAGGTCTACCCCCAGGCAAGGCCGATTCGGCAAAAGCTACGACGTTTCACGCCCGACAAGAGAGAGGCCATTCGTGCTGAGCTGGCCCGCATGGTCGCGGCCGGGTTCATTAGAGAAGTGTTACATCCTGAGTGGTTAGCCAACCCTGTTCTTGTACTCAAAAAGAATAAAGTGGATTGGCGCATGTGTGTTGATTATACTAATCTCAACAAACACTGTCCGAAGGATCCCTTCGGGCTCCCGAGGATAGATCAGGTGGTGGACTCCACCGCTGGGTGTTCTGTGCTGTCTTTCCTGGATTGCTATTCCGGATACCACCAGATTAGTTTGGCGAAGAAAGATGAAGAAAAAACATCATTCATTACTCCATTTGGTGCTTTCTGTTATACCTCCATGTCGTTTGGCCTCAAAAACGCTGGAGCAACCTACCAGAGAGCCATTCAAACATGCTTAGCCGATCACTGGGGCAAGCGTGTGGAGGCCTACATGGATGATGTGGTTATCAAAATAGAGAACTCAGAAAACTTCATCGAAGACTTACAACTGGTTTTCAACAGTCTGAGGCGGTATAGATGGAAGCTTAATCCCGAGAAATGTGTTTTCAGGGTACCGGCAGGAAAGTTACTCGGGTTTATTGTCAGCAACCGGGGAATTGAGGCTAATCCAGATAAGATTGAAGCCATCATGAAGATGGAAGCACCTCGATCACAAAAGAAGGTTCAGCGACTTACTGGATGTATGGCAGCTCTAAGCAGATTTATATCCAGGCTGGGGGAGAAAGGTCTACCGTTTTACAAGCTACTCAAAAAGGTGGATAAGTTTCAGTGGACTTCAGAGGCACAGGAAGCTCTAGATGCACTGAAGAAATTCTTGACAACACCACCAGTACTGAAACCACCACAACGAGCCACGTCAACCCAACCGGCTGAAGATCTGTTGCTGTATATCTCTTGCACGACTCACGTGGTAAGCACCGCGTTGGTAGTCAAACGAGCAGAAGAAGGACATGCCTACCCCGTGCAACATCCTGTTTATTTCATCAGCGAAGTTCTGGGTCCATCGAAGAAAAAATATCCTCAAGTGCAGAAGCTATTATATGCAGTACTTCTGACTGCTCGCAAGCTGCGTCACTACTTTGATTATCACAAAGTCATAGTAGTCACCGGCTTTCCGATAGGGGATATTCTTCACAACAAGGAAGCAATTGGCCGAATAGCTAAGTGGGCCTATGAACTGGGGTCTCATGACATCGAATTCCGACCTCGTACTGCCATAAAATCTCAAGCATTGGTTGACTTCGTTTCAGAATGGACTGAACAACAAATACCAGAGAACCCAGAAACGGCAGAAGTATGGAAGATGTATTTTGATGGCTCACTGAAGCTGCAGGGAGCGGGAGCAGGAATTCTCTTCACCGCACCTGGAGGCGAGCACCTCAAATATGCCCTCCAGTTGCTGTTTCCAGCCTCTAACAATGCAGCCGAGTATGAAGCTTTGATCCATGGATTGAACATCGCCATATCATTGGGCATCAAGAGATTGATGGTATACGGAGACTCTCTGGTAGTCATTAGCCAGATAAACAAAGAGTGGGATTGTTCAAACGATTCAATGGGAAAATACTGTACTGCCGTCCGAAAGTTGGAAGACAAGTTTGAGGGTCTGGAATTTCATCATGTAGAAAGAGATCGGAACACAGCAGCCGATGTACTATCCAAGTTAGGATCCAGTCGAACTCAGGTCCCACCCGGAGTCTTTGTGCAAGAAATACTACAGCCGAGTATCTCAATGAATCAAACAGAAGAATGCAACATTATAGATCAACCCGAATTAGACTCTGATGACTGGAGAAGGTCGATCATTAAGTATATAAAGAATGAGGAAGAACCAGACGACAAGAACTCGGCAGAGCGCATTGCCAGACAGTCGGCTCACTATACACTCATTGGGGAGACCTTGTACAGAAGGGGTGCATCAGGCGTCCTCATGAAATGCATTCTCTCGACCACTGGGAAGCAACTTCTGGAGGAGGTCCATGCTGGGCAATGTGGAATACATGCAGCCTCCAGAACACTAGTCGGGAAGGTCTTCAGGTCAGGATTCTATTGGCCAACAGCAAAGAATGATGCAGCCGAGTTAGTTCAGAGGTGCGAAGCTTGCCAATACTTGTCAAAACAACAACATCTGCCAGCACAGCAACTGCAGACCATACCAGTAACTTGGCCTTTCGCATGCTGGGGACTGGATATGATTGGACCTTTCAAGAAAGCTCAAGGGGGATACACTCATGTATTGGTAGCAATCGACAAATTCACTAAATGGATAGAATTCAAGCCCATCGCATCTTTAACCTCTGCTAAGGCCGTGGAATTCATACAAGACATAATATTCAGATTCGGGATACCAAACAGCATCATAACTGACTTAGGATCCAACTTCACGAGTTCAGAGTTCTTCGACTTCTGCGAGCAAAAGAGCATTCAGATCAAGTATGCGTCTGTAGCACATCCAAGGGCCAACGGGCAAGTTGAGCGAGCCAACGGGATGATACTGGAGGCACTCAAGAAAAAGGTCTTCAACAAGAATGAAAAGTTTGCAGGAAAGTGGATAAGGGAATTGCCCTATGTCGTTTGGAGCCTAAGAACCCAACCCAGTCGAGCTTTGCATGGAAACACTCCTTTCTTCATGGTCTATGGGTCAGAGGCAGTGCTACCCGCCGATCTCAAGTTCGGGGCGCCAAGGTTGATCTTCGAAAATATAGCAGAAGTTGAAGCCACCAGGCTAGAGGACATTGATGTACTTGAAGAAGAACGGCTAAATGCGGTAATCCAATCAGCACGATATCAGCAGACTCTAAGGCGCTATCACGACAAAGCCGTGCGGCAACGATCCTTCTCAGTAGGAGATCTCGTCCTCCGCCGAATTCTAACGGGGGAAGGACGACACAAGTTGTCGCCCTTATGGGAAGGACCCTTCGTGGTAGCAGAAGTCACTCGGCCAGGATCCTATCGTCTCACTCAGATGGATGGCACAGAAGTCGGGAACTCTTGGAACATAGAACACCTTAGGAAGTTTTATCCCTAGCTGCATTTCAAAAGCTATCGGACGACGATGTACTCTGTAAAATGGAAATGTGTCATCAATAAAGAAAGGCTTCAAATATACTCAGTTTGTTCACGGTTGACATGCTCACGCTTACTCAACTTGGGGCGACCACTATGCCCTGCCAACGGAGCAATCGACTTAAGTCGGCAACGACTTAAGGCGGTGCAACATGCTCACGCTTACTTAACTCGGGGCGACCACTATGCCCTGCCAACGGAGCAATCGGCTTAAGTCGGCAACGACTTAAGGCGGTGCAACATGCTCACGCTTACTTAACTTGGGGCGACCACTATGCCCTGCCAACGGAGCAATCGACTTAAGTCGGCAACGACTTAAGGCGGTGCAACATGCTCACGCTTACTTAACTCGGGGCGACCACTATGCCCTGCCAACGGAGCAATCGGCTTAAGTCGGCAACGACTTAAGGCGGTGCAACATGCTCACGCTTACTTAACTTGGGGCGACCACTATGCCCTGCCAATGGAGCAATCGGCTTAAGTCGGCAACGACTTAAGGCGGTGCAACATGCTCACGCTTACTTAACTTGGGGCGACCACTATGCCCTGCCAACGGAGCAATCGGCTTAAGTCGACAACGACTTAAGGCGGTGCAACATGCTCACGCTTACTTAACTTGGGGCGACTACTATGCCCTGCTAACGGAGCAATCGGCTTAAGTTGGCAACGACTTAAGATGGTGCAACATGCTCACGCTTACTTAACTCGGGGCGACCACTATGCCCTGCTAACGGAGCAATCGGCTTAAGTTGGCAACAACTTAAGGCGGTGCAACATGCTCACGCTTACTTAACTCGGGGTGACCACCATGCCCTACTAATGGAGCAATCGGCTAAAGTCAGTGGCGACTTAAGCCGGTGCCACATGCTCATGCCCATGCAATTCAGGGTGACCACTACGCCCTATTAACAAAAATAAACGACTTAAGCCAGCAGCGACTTAAGGCGATCTGACGTAATTATGATTACTCATACAGGGATGACTTCTATATCCCGCAAACAAATTTCATAATCATCGCGCGTCATTTCACCACTGCAAATCTACGAACTGATGAATTCTGAGACAATAAGAGAGTAACTATATCATTCGAATGCTGAACTGATATCCTCTAACAAATAGTCAATCATGCTAACCACGCGCTCAAAGCAAGCAAAATGTTTCTCTATTTCGCAATGTCTTTTTCAGGAGCGACCGACGAAGAAGGGCGACTCGAGGAATCAGGGGCAGCATTCACATCACCCCTTATGTCTTCAGGAACAACCACGCCGGGTCTCCTCATCAAGATCCGTCCCGCCCGAATAGCCTTGTCCATGGCTCTGTCGCGCTGAGCTTTGAGAGTAACAGAAGTTTCTTCGGCAACTTTAGCAGCCAGTCGAGCAGTTTCTAACTCCTGGACAATGGATTTTTTGGAAGCTCGGAGTTCTTTGATAGTAGCATCCTTTGCTGATATCAACTGCTTGAGCCGGGTTACCTCATCCATGGATTCCTGCAGCTTACAACGTTGGAGGTCTAATTCTTCCATGGTGAAGCGATGACTTCTCTCCAAGATAGTCAGCGAGTTGCTAGAATCACGATACAACCTTTCAAGATTGTCTCTAGAAGCAGCAAGGATGCGTTTTTCTTCCTGCAAACAAAAGTCAACCCCCTCAAACACCAAGCAAGTAATGGCAGCACAACAAGGCAAAGCGCAGTTTCATAAATCACCTTTTCAGAGTCGAGCTGAGCATGAAGAGAAGAACTCAGTGCATTGGCGTCATCTAAAGCAGCGGAGACCTGACCCAACTCAACCTGACTCTGAGAGTACTTTTCCTCAAAGTCAGAGCATCGCTGGGCAAATTCAGCCTGATCTCGGGAATGTTTTTCTTCAAGAGTGGAAATCTGCTGAGTCATGCCTAGCAGGAGATAATCAAACAAAATAATGGTCAAAATATAGAGCAGTCTACAGTGAAGGCAAAGAAAAGCAAAAGGGCACTAACCAGTGTTGGTTGCCTCCAATTCAGAGATACGATGTTGAAGCGACACTGGATTCCAACATGTAAGTGACGAAGCTACTTCTGGGATAGAAGCACCCTGTAGCCTCAGCTGGCCAGCCATCCCATCCACCAAAGCCTGATGAGGAAAACAGATGAGTGTAATGACAGCAGTTCACACAATGTGAAAACCAAGCTAAAATACATCACAGTACCTAGAGGTTGGAAAAGAACGAAGGGATCCCCAAATCAGGAGAGATCAGTTGATAATCAGGCGTGAGGCCACCACCCGAAGCAGCTCGCAACGAACCAGTAGGAATCAGCTCGGTGCCTTCAACAGAGCCAAACAATTGATCAGCGGGGACGCTGCCCTCTAAAGCGACTCCCTGGTCCACGGTTTGGGCTACCACCATACAGCCAGAGTGTGGAGGAGATCCCGCATGAACGTCCATGGAAGTACAGGATGGAGACCCTGCTCGGGCACCCTCGGGGGCTGGGTCATGGTTTGCACTGCCCACTTGAGCCAGATCATCCCCGGCAGCACCCTCGGGGGCTGGGCAGTGGCTTACACTCTTCGCCCGAGCCAAGTCATCCCTGGCGACATCCTCAGGGGCTGGGCATGTGTCAGCACCATTCTTGAGGTCCAAGCTCTCTGCAGTAACCACCTCTAAGGTTGACGGGCCCTCAGTTACTTCCATAGGACCAGGACGATCCAAGCCAGTCTCCCGACCCTCGAGATCGCGCTCTAAGGTCGACGAAGTACGGGATGACCTCAACCCAGCATCAAGCACGTCAGCG
Organism: Zea luxurians; assembly: GCA_029449295.1. Lineage (NCBI taxonomy): Eukaryota > Viridiplantae > Streptophyta > Magnoliopsida > Poales > Poaceae > Zea > Zea luxurians. Next base: position 80,661,854 of record JAOPSE010000009.1, read on the forward strand.
CAAGCCTCCATTGCACCATCATCCACTGGCTCCGATAACAAGTCCTCCGGAACCATATCCTCGAGAGTCTGATCAAAATTGGCCAGGGACAGTTCTTGCAGACCAATGAGAGCAGACAAAGCAGGAGAGGGAACTCCACTACTTTCACCGCTAGCAATGAATTGCCGACTGTTTTTCCGAGTCAAAGGAACTTCATTTTCTCCCTCCTCATCATCCACATTAGCAACACAGGCAGCACCCCCATTGGGATCAGCAACTAATTCGGGACACCCATTGGGATCAGCAACTGATTCGGGACACCCATTGGGATCAGCGTCAGTAAATTCAGTCGCAAGCACTTCTTCAGCATCAGGAACCGAAGTACCAACGTCCCGACCCAAACTGGGTACCTGCCGAAGGCGTCTCCTTTTCTTTTTCTGTTCATCAGCAGAAGGATCGGATGGATTGGCTCGGCAAGGGCGCCTCGGGCGAGTACCAGCAGGTTTCTGAGTATCTAAGGTCACACCAGCCTCTAGGAGGGGCGCCACCACCAATGCCCCAGCAGGAGCAGCGTCAGAAGAGTCCTCAGCCAGCAAATCAAGCATGGCACCTATCTCCGCATCACTAGGGTTCAGGGGCACCTCAAAATAAACCTGTCGTTCATCATCAGGAATTCCCCCGAGTGTGGCAACCAAGGCACTAACTTCTTCAGCAGAGGGCCGCACTCTAAGGCCCAAACTGCCGTCAGTAGTAGGAGGATTCGACACAAAAAGAATGAAGGCTTTGGGAGGAGGCAAGTTCCAGGCCGAGTATGCCACTGGAGCACCAACATTTGACACTTTACCCCTAAGGATCATCTCTAGTCGACTCACCAAGTCTGCAGAAGGAATTCTTCTGTTAGTAACCCGAGTTGAGTCGGCTAGCCCTCGATACAGATAAGCTGGGTAGGCCCTGTCTTTCAATGGCTGAATATTCTTGAAAACAAAATCAGTAACCACAGCTTCAGCAGTCAGACCCCTCTCTTTCAGCAGTCCAACTTCAGCTAGCAACACACCTGCCTCGGCTACTTCCTGATCTGTGGGAGACTCGGTCTAGCTTGGGGTGCGAACGTCCGGTTGTCTTCCCGACCGGGAGGGGAGAGAATTCCCATAATTCTCAATTATAAACTATTCTAGGCGCCATCCCTTAATACTGTCCTTGAGAGGGATCTCGAGATATTCAGTTTTCCTCCCGCGGCACATCTCCAAGCTGGCACCCCCGACCAACTAGTGTTTTCCCCCGACCATCCCAGGGCGACAATGATACAAGTATTTCCACAGACCGAAATGCGGCAGCACGCCAAGAAAGGCCTCACATAAATGAACGAAAATGGAGATTTGCAGAATTGAATTGGGATTCAAATGGGTCAAGTTAATATGGTAGAAATCAAGGAGGCCACGGAAAAAGGGAGAGATGGGAAGGCCAAGGCCGCGGAGAAGGAAAGGGGCGTAAACAACGGACTCATGGGTATCCTCCGTCGGAACAGTAAATCCATGGCAAATCCGCCAAGAACAGAGTTCTCGCGGAGGAAGAACCCCGATGGATACGAGGTGGAGAAGTTCAGTTTCAGAAATGACGGACATGTGATTACCTGCGAAAGGCAACTGGCTGTTGGGGTCGATTGGAGGAATCACCGCAGCAGACGAGCTCGAGGTCTTCCTCTTGGGTGCCATCTCGATTCTACCAGCGAGCAGGGTGGGAGGCGAATGGCGGAGAGGATTCGAAAGCGGGAAAGCAAGAACTAGGGCACGGAAAGCAAAGGCGGCTAAAAGCGCAGCACTTAAGGGATATTCTCGAGCCAGATACCGTTTCAAAAAGTGCCCAGTCATCACCCGGCGGTTATTTCCAAAACCCCAGCATGCCACGTGGTCACCCGGCAGTTATCTCCAGAACACCGGTGCGCCACCTCATCACTCGGTCATCATCCTCTAAGTGGCTCGCGCGGCCTGCTATCAGTCGGCGCTACCTCCAAAACGCTGCTATCATATTCAATCACTCGGTGTTGCCTCTAAAAAGCTGATATAGTGATCAGTTGCTCGGCGTTGCCTCTAAAACGCTGACATCACCCTCCAGTCACTCGGCGTTACCTCTAAAACGCTGCTATCATATTCAATCACTCGGCGTTGCCTCTAAAAAGCTGATATAGTGATCAGGTGCTCGGCGTTGCCTCTAAAACGCCGACATCACCCTCCAGTCACTCGGCGTTACCTCTAAAACGCTGCTATCGTATTCAATCACTCGGCGTTGCCTCTAAAAAGCTGATATAGTGATCAGTTGCTCGGCGTTGCCTCTAAAACGCCGACATCACCCTCCAGTCACTCGGCGTTACCTCTAAAACGCTGCTATCATATTCAATCACTCGGCGTTGCCTCTAAAAAGCTGATATAGTGATCAGGTGCTCGGCGTTGCCTCTAAAACGTCGACATCACCCTCCAGTCACTCGGCGTTGCCTCTAAAAAGCTGATATTGTATTCAATCGCCCGGCAGTTATCTCTAAAACTCCGATATTGTGTTCGATCACTCAGCAGTTACTCTAAAAAGCGCCGACACCATCTACAAAGTTACTCGGCGGCTACTCCTAAAAAGCATCAGTTGGATGCCCGAGTTATTCATTTACTGTCTCAAAGGAATCAGTTTCACAAACGAGCAAGACAAGTCATAAAGGAGAAGCCAACATCATTCTTTCATTAGAAGGGAAGATAGCGCACTTACAAATCAACTCTTTACGAGTTGATACTTCCCTATTACTACTACATTACATTACTACTACTACTACTACACTACGCTATACTATTCTACATTACTACTACATTATTCTAAATATACTATACTAATATCTAAAAAACCAGTGGCATCTAGCCACTGGCCCTGTTGCTGCCGCCGCCGCTGCTACCCCTGCTGCTGCCGCCGTCGTCACCGTCCTTGCTGCCACCGCCGCTGCCCCTGCCGCTGCCACTGCCGTCACCGTCGTCGCCGCCATTGTCGTTGTCGTCGTCGTCGTCGTCGTCCTCGTCCTCGCCGCCGCCGTCCGAGTCCTCCTCATCCGAGGAGTACTTCGACCCATCCGAGCCCTCGAGCCCGGAGCGCTCGACGGCCCGGATGTACGACCAGACCTCCGCCGCGAGCCCCTGGGAGTCGTCTGAGTCGTCAGACGACTCACGCAGGGGGACGGGAGCCGGAGACCCCTCAGACCCAGAGGAGAACTCCTCCTCTGAGTACTCCGAGTCACCAAACTCCTCCGATGGAGGAGTTGGCTCACGCTTGTGCTTGTTGTTCTTGCCCATGGTGGAAGCAGAAGGGAGAGAAGAGAGGAAAGCAGCAGAAGAACAGCGAAGAGATGTGAAAAAGCCAGAGAGACAACGGCGTTACTTATAGAAGGAGAAGGCAACCGCTCACCTCCAACCGCGGTCACTGAACAGTCGCAAAGCATTCAATAAGCACTTCAACCCGTCCGAAGACACATCAGGCGGCTGACGCCGTTTCACGCAACACAACACCCATTGGGACTCCAGTCAACAGCGTGGAGGATATGATTACACCCGCCGTCACATCACATTACTACTCAGAAGCAGCCGGCTAAAACACTCAGCGTACCAAACCGTCCCTTGCCCACACCCATTGGGGGGGGGACGCCCAGGAATTATCAGTATATTTTTCAAAGTGGTCACATCTGTGCAGGGCACGCAGTGAATACCTCAAGACAAAAATGAGATATCAGTGAGGATTAGAAGAAAGCCAAATATAGCCAGTGAAGTACAAAATATGGTCGACAGAAGCGACTTGAAGACTAGACAGAGAACGTCCATCAAAAGTCCAATCAGTCACAGAGCAAATAAATTACACTACCTAGCAAGATATGGATGGATTGCGAACTCGGCTGCAAAAGACAAAATACATGCTGACCTCTGAAGCATAATATTGATGACATAGTGCGGATGACATCATGCCGATTTTTTACAAGCAGAAAGGATAATCTTCAACAAAAAGACACAAAAGGAAGACCTTCGAGTGGATTATCCTCAAAAATCCACTTGAAGCTCGGGGGCTACACCCATTGGGTGCACCTCCGGTGCACCCCATGAATCATCATTCCAAGCCAAGATAGTGCCGACTCCTAACGCTTGGGACAAGATTAAAGACAAATCTAGCACTCAACCGAAATGCAGGAGTAGAAATGGGAATAATTTTTGGTGAAGACCTTCGAGTAGATTATTTTCTAAAAATCTACTCGAAGCTCGGGGGCTACACCCATTGGGTGCACCTCCGGTGCACCCAATGAAGTTTAGGGTCCTGCAAAGCGAAATGCCGACCTCTAAGGCACGGGTACGAAATAAAGCTTCGGTTTGAGAAGGATCAAAAGCAGGGGGAAACAGTAAGAAGTCGTTCTCTTCAAATCACCTGCAAGCTGGACCTAGGATCTTTGGGCTGATTACTTCTAAATTAACCCAAAGATCGGGGGCTTGTGGGGGACAGATATCCCTGGGTCCACTAAAAGAGTAAAAGACCTCACGAAAGGCCCAAGGGCCCAATAAATCGTGAGGCCATTCTTTCGTGGGCCTGGGGAAGAATAATCAGCAGAGCAGGTTGACACGAGGCCGGATCGGTGTAAACTTGGACGGTCCACAATGTCGAGCGAGCGATCGCAACAGAGATATGACTTTCCCGCGCTGGAGCTCTCCTGCAACGGAGCCACGCGGGGATAGGTCGGCAGAATCATAGGGAGATAGACTCGAGCAGTTCACTATTTTTTAGGCGCACGTTGTTATCATATCCACATGTATTGCTCCACGGTCGAATATATAAGGCCTAGGGGGCACCCCTTCAAATCGATCGATCCTACTACTTAGCCCCCACTTCAACTCTCGGCATTCTCAATTCAGAGAGCTCTCTTGTAACCTCATTCACCTAGCATACTCACCAGGACGTAGGGTGTTACGCATCTCTAAGCGGCCCGAACCTGTAAACATTGTCCACTGTCCCACGTGCAATTGGCACGAACCATTTTGCTACAGTCGTCGACACCATCCTACTCCTAAAAACACCTTGAGGGGTAACCCCAGGTGTGCGGTCGGATCCAAAACACCGACAACCATCCCAGGCAACAACGAGGAGGATCACAGTCCTTCACCCGAACCACCCGGTCCGCGGGTCTTCAGCCGGGCCATACGACGAGCGCCATTCCCTGCCCCTTTCCCAGCCCCGACTACCATCACCAAGTACTCGGGGGAGACGAGGCCGGAGCTGTGGCTCGCGGACTGCCGACTGGCATGCCAGTTGGGAGGGGCGGATGATGACAACCTCATCATCCGTAATCTACCCCTTTTCCTCTCCGACGCCGCCCGAGCCTGGCTGGAGCATCTGCCTCCTGCGCAGATCTCCGACTGGGATGATCTAGTCAAGGCTTTCGTGGGAAACTTCCAAGGCACGTACGTGTGCCCTGGGAACTCGTGGGATCTCCGAAGCTGCCGCCAGCAGCCAAGGGAGTCCCTCCGAGAGTACATCTGGCGGTTTTTGAAGCAGCGCACCGAGCTGCCCAACGTTATCGACTCGGATGTCATCGGAGCTTTCCTTGCCGGCACCACTTGCTGAGACCTGGTGAGCAAACTGGGGCGCACGACTCCCACCCGTGCGAGCGAACTGATGGACGTCACCACCAAGTTCGCCTTGGGTCAGGAGGCAGTCGAAGCCATCTTCTGAAAGGACAAGCAGCCTCAGGAAGAGCCGAAGAAAGATGCCCCCAAGGCATCCGCCCAGCGGGGCACGAAGAAGAAGGCCAAGAACAAGTCGCAAGCAAAGCGCAACGCCGCTAACGCGAATCTCGTCGTTGCGGCTGAGCACAAGAACCCTCGGAAACCTCCTGGAGGGGCCAGCGCGTTCGACAAGATGCTCAAGGAGCCGTGCCCCTATCGCCAGGGGCCTGTCAAGCACACCCTCAAAGAATGTGTCATGCTCCGGCGCTACTTCCATAAGACCGGGCCCCCAATGGAAGATGGCAAGGGCCATGACAACGACAAGAAGGAGGGTGACAAGGAAGAGGAGTTCCCGGAGGTCCCCAACTGCTTCATGATCTACGACGAGCAGGCGGCGAACGCCTCGGCTCGGCACTGCAAGCAGGAGCGCCGGGAGGTCTGCATGGTGAAGGTGGCAGCGCTAGTCTACCTAGACTGGTCCGACAAGCCTATCACCTTCGACCGAGGCGACCACCCCGACTTCGTGCCAAGCCTAGGAAGCTACCCGCTCGTCGTCGATCCGATCATCGGCAACATTAGGCTCTCCAAAGTCCTCATGGACGGAGGCAGCAGCCTTAACATCATCTACGCTGAGACCCTGGAACTCTTGGGGTTTGATAGGTCCAAGGTCCGGGCCGGTGCGGCACCCTTCCACGGGATCGCGCCCGAAAAGCGAATCATGCCCCTCGGACGGATCGACTTACCCGTCTGCTTCGGGACTCCCTCCAACTTCCGAAAGGAAGTTTTCACCTTCGAGGTCGTCGGGTTCCGAGGAACCTACCATGCGGTGTTGGGAAGGCCGTGCTACCCAAGTTCATGGCCGTCCCCAACTACACCTACCTCAAGCTCAAGATGTCGGGCCCAAACGGGATCATCACCGTCGGATCCACGTACCGCCACACGTACGAATGCGACGTGGAGTGCGTGGAGCACGCTGAGGCCCTCGCTGAGTCCGAGGCCCTCATCGCCGACCTAGAACGCCTCTCCAAGGACGCGCCCGACGCGAAGCGGCACGCCGGTAACTTCGAACCAGTCGAGGCGGTCAAGTCCTTCTCTCTCGACCCTAGCAATAAAGTCCGGATCGGCTTCGAGCTCGACCCCAAATAGGAAGCAGTGCTCGTCGACTTTCTCCGTGTAAATGCCGAAGTCTTTGCGTGGAGTCCCTTGGACATGCCCGGCATACCGAGGGATGTCGCCGAGCACTCACTGGACATCAGAGCTGGAGCCCGACCCGTGAAGCAAACCTTGCGCCGTTTTGATGAAGAAAAGCGCAGGGCCATAGGCGAGGAGATCCACAAGCTACTCGCGGCAGGGTTCATCAAAGAGGTATTCCATCCCAAATGGTTAGCTAACCCTGTTCTTGTAAGGAAGAAGGATGGGAGATGGAGGATGTGTGTAGACTAAACTGGTCTAAACAAAGCATGTCCGAAAGTTCCCTACCCTTTACCTCGCATCGATCAAATTGTGGACTCCACTGCTGGGTGCGAAACCCTGTCATTCCTCGATGCCTACTCAGGCTATCACCAAATCAAGATGAAAGAGTTTGACCAGCTCGCGACTTCTTTCATCACACCTTTTGGCATGTACTGTTACACTACAATGCTATTTGGTTTGAGGAATGCAGGCGCCACCTACCAGAGGTGCATGAACCATGTGTTCGGAGAACACATCGGCAGAACGGTCGAGGCTTACGTCGATGACATCGTTGTCAAGACGAAGAAAGCCTCTGACCTCCTCTCTGACCTTGAAACGACATTCAAGTGTCTGAGAGCGAAAGGCGTGAAACTCAATCCCGAGAAGTGTGTCTTTGGAGTCCCCCGAGGCATGCTCCTGGGATTCATCGTCTCCGAGCGGGGCATCAAGGCCAATCCGAAGAAAATCGCGGCCATTGCCAACATGGGACCGATCAAAGATTTGAAAGGAGTACAGAGGGTCATGGGATGCCTTGCGGCTCTGAGCCGCTTCATCTCACGCCTTGGCGAGAAAGGCTTGCCTCTGTACCGCCTCTTAAGGAAGGCCGAGCGCTTCACTTGGACCCCCGAGGCCGAGGAAGCCCTCGGAAACCTTAAGGCGCTCCTTACAAATACACCCATCCTGGTGCCCCCCGCTGCAGGAGAAGCTCTCTTGATCTATGTAGCCGCGACCACTCAGGTGGTCAGCGCCGCGATCGTAGTCGAGAGACGAGAAGAAGGGCATGCGCTGCCCGTCCAGAGGCCAGTCTACTTCATCAGCGAAGTGCTTTCCGAGACCAAAGTCCGCTACCCACAGATCCAGAAGCTGCTCTACGTAGTGATTCTGACACGGTGAAAGTTGCGACACTACTTCGAGTCTCATCCTGTGACTGTGGTGTCATCCTTCCCCCTAGGGGAGATCATCCAGTGCTGTGAGGCCTCGGGTAGGATAGCAAAGTGGGCGCTGGAACTCATGGGCGAGATGCTATCATTCGCTCCTCGGAAGGCCATAAAACCCTAGGTCTTGGCAGACTTCCTGGCTGAGTGGACTGACACCCAGTTGCTGACAGCTCCAATCTAACCCGAGCTCTGGACCATGTACTTCGATGGGTCACTCATGAAAACAGGAGCAGGCGCTGGCCTGCTCTTCGTTTCACCCCTCGGAAAGCATCTTCGCTACATCATTCGCCTCCATTTTTCGGCGTCAAACAATGTGGCCGAGTACGAGGCTCTGGTTAACGGGCTGCGCATCGCCATCGAGCTAGGGGTCCGGCGCCTCGATGCTCGTGGCGACTCACAGCTTGTCATCGACCAAGTCATGAAGAACTCCCACTGCCGCGACCGGAGGATGGAAGCCTACTGCGACGAAGTCCGGCGCCTGGAAGACAAGTTCTACGGACTGGACTCAACCACATCGCCCGACGGTACAACGAGACTGCGGACGAGCTGGCAAAGATAGCCTCGGGGCGGACGACGGTTCCCCCGGACGTCTTCTCCAGAGACCTACATCAACCATCCGTCAAGATCGACGACGCGCCCGAGCCCGAGGAAGCCTCGGCCCAGCCCGAGGTACCCTCGGTCGAACCTGAGGTACCCTCGGCCATCAAGGAGGAGGCCTTGCCCGTCGAGGGGGAACAGAATGGGGTCGCACCAGATCCAAACTGGCAGACCACGTACCTGGAATACCTCCTCCGAGGAGAGCTTCCCCTCGACAAGGCCAAAGCTCGGAGGCTGGCTCGGCGCGCCAAGTCATTCGTCTTGCTGGGTGATGAAAAGGAGCTCTATCACCGCAGCCCCTCGGGCATCCTCCAACGATGCATATCCATCGCCCAAGGATAAGAGCTGTTGCGAGAAATACACTCGGGGGCTTGTGGCCACCATGCAGCACCTCGAGCCCTCGTGGGAAATGCCTTCCGACAAGGTTTCTACTGGCCAACCGCGGTGGCCGACGCCACTAGGATTGTTCGCTCCTGCTAGGGGTGTCAATTCTACGCAAAGCAGACGCGCCTGCCCGCTTAGGCCCTGCAGACGATACCCATCACCTGGCCGTTTGCTATGTGGGGTCTAGACCTCGTCGGTCCCTTGCAGAAGGCACCCGGGGGCTTCTCGCACCTTCTGGTCGCCATCGACAAATTCTCCAAGTGGATCGAGGTCCAACCCTTGACCAGCATCAGGTCCGAGCAGGCGGTGGCGTTCTTCACCAACATCATCCATCGATTCAGGGTCCCGAACTCCATCATCACCGACAATGGCACGTAGTTCACCAAAAAAAAGTTCCTGGACTTCTGCGACGACCACCACATCCGTGTGGACTGGGCCACCGTAGCTCATCCCATGACGAATGGGCAGGTGGAGCGTGCCAACGGTATGATTTTGCAGGGACTCAAACCAAGGATCTACAACGACCTCAACAAGTTCGGCAAGCGGTGGATGAAAGAGCTACCCTCGGTAGTCTGGAGTCTGAGGACGACGCCGAGCCGCGCCATGGGTTTCTCGCCGTTTTTTCTAGTCTATGGGGCCGAGGCCGTCCTCCCCACAGACTTAGAATACGGCTCCCCGAGGACCAGGGCGTACGACGACCGAAGCAACCAGACCAGCCGAGAGGACTCGCTGGACCAACTTGAGGAGGCACGGGACGTCGCCTTACTACATTCGGCATGGTACCAGCAGTCGCCGCGGCACTACCACGCCCGAAGCGTTCGGCCCAGAGGCTTCCAAGTGGGAGACTTGGTGCTTCGTCTGCGACAGGACGCCCGAGGGCGCCACAAGCTCACTCCTCCCTGGGAAGGGCCCTTCATCATCACTAAGATTTTGAAGCCCGGAACATACAAGCTGGCCAACGACCAAGGCGAGGTCTACAGCAACGCTTGGAACATCCAACAGCTACGTTGCTTCTACCCTTAAGATGTTTTAAGTCGTTCATGTACCTCGTTTACATACATAAAGTCTAACCGTCAAGGAAGGGTCGGCCTTGCCTCAGCAAAGCCCGACCCTCCCTCGGGGGCTAGAAGGGGGGAACCCCCTCTGCGTCAAAATTTTCCTCGGAAAATTTTTCTACCAAAACGACCTTTGTGCTTTCGACTTCCGTGTCGATAGCGGGATCCTGAGAACTGAAAGCTCTCTTGTGGGTTTTGGTGTTTGGATGACAACCCAATTAAAGGACTAACAAGTGTGCTAAGTGTTGAACAGGTGCTTAATGCAAAGCTAACAGGGTTCAACACAAGTGAATAAGTGTGATGGTCCAAAGACTGATTTATCTATAGATAATGAACACTGCTTAAGTGAGACTCGGTCTGCGTAACTCAGAGACAACCGATCAAGCCAAGGATGGAGGCAAGAAGAGCTTCGAGGTACCGAGTGCATGGGAGAAGGTCAAGGAGACCAGGAACCCAAAGCCAGGGGTGAAGAAGAAGACTTGCAAAGTCAAGGTTGATCGAGTTAAGAGTTATGATGCATCAAGGATCACTACATAAGGACATGACTTACAACCAATGAGTTAACATCTATAGTTATGTGGTGTAAGTCATAAGGCTCAAGATCAAGCTCGAGAAATGAACAAGGGAGTTGGAGCTCAGATATGTCAATCTAGATCAAGTCAAGTTGACTTAATGGTTTAGAGTCCAACATCGACCTCAAACATGCCAAATTGGGTAAAATGGTGAAAAAGGTTAAGTATGTAAGGTTTGAGTGTTCAACCATGTTGCATACACCTCTTACTACAAATTTGGTGCTTTGGTTTGCTCTCTAACTCTTTCTGTAGAGAAAGTACCATTCTGAGCTCTGTTGGAGGAGAAATAGAAAAGCTAGGAGAAGAACAAGAAAGATGTAAGTTTCTAGGACTAAATCAATTGGATTATACTCTAAATGTGTTTGTTTAAGTCTCAGGAAAATCCTCTCAAAAGTTGAAGTCAAACGGAGAAAGAACGGAGGAAAAATCACTTAGTGTGCTGTTGGCTGGTGCACAGGACAATGAATAGTAGCTGTCCTGTGCACAGGACAGTAAATAGTAACTCTATCCGGTGCACAGGACAGTGAATAGCCCCTTGTCCGGTGCACAGGACAGTGAATAGTCGCTGCGTCCGGTGCACAGGACAGTGAATAGTAGCTGTGTCCGGTGCACAGGACAGTGAATAGTAGCTGTCCGGTGCACCAACGACTAGCTGTTCCAGAGAAGGAAACTGCCAATCAGATCCTTTACTGTTCACAGTCCGGTGCACCACCGGACAGTCCGGTGCACCCGCAACCAGGGAAGGCTGGGAGCTTCCAAATGAAGCTCCAACGGCTCCTAGGCCATTTGGGGCTATAAAAGGGACTCCTAGGCGCCTCAAACAAGAACACAAGTGCAGCCAACAAGTCCATACACCATTTGGATCAATTCTTTCTCTCCCTCTCTTGTGTATCTCTCTAGTTTGTGTAGAGGCGAAGTTATAAGCCTTTAGAGAGAGGGGAAGTGCTGCTGAGAGCTAGAGCAAAATCTTGAGCGCATTGTTACTCTGTCGGAGTGCTGTTGAGAAAATTGTAAGCAGCCACGACATCGTTGTAACTGATATCAACATAGTGGAAGGCTCTATCTGTCGCCTGATAGATCTGAGCAAACGGAGGAAGGAGTTGAAATAGACTCCAAGCCAAGGTGTGGCTAACTCCAACGAGGACTAGGCAAGCATTTCAGGCTTGGCCGAACCTCGGGATAAATCCCTGTGTCTGTGTGCTCTGCTCTGTGCTGTGTGCTGTCTCTCTGTCTTATTTGTTGTTTATACTTGCACTTCAATATTTATATGTGCTATAAGCTGTCTTCGAAGTGTAGGGTATTTTAAGACAGGAACTTCAATTCCGCTGCAACCTACTCGAAGGGTCCTTCATTCCACTGCGATCCAAGCCTTCGAGTAGAGTAAGAATTTCTAGTTATAAAGTGATAATTTTTATTCGCCTATTCACCCCCCTCTAGGCGACATCCAGATCCTGTTCCCGGGCAAAGGGAACTTTCAATTGGTATCAGAGCTAGGCCTCTCCAGTGTGGGCTTAGCCGTCCGGAGATGACGATGTCGTCACAAGAGGTAACTCTAGAACTTCTTCTAGGCGATGGTTCTAATTATAAATCTTGGTCTGTGTCTATTTATAATGCTTTCATGCATATTGATCCTGATTTGAGACAGATCTTCAGTAGAAGTATTTTTCCCTCTGATATTAGTAAAAAACCTTCTAATGCTGAACTAAGATGTCTATCTCTCAATCACCATGCTTGCAACATCTTAGTTGACTCTCTTTCTAGAGGTGCTTATTTTGCCATCATGAGTAGTGATAATGATTTATTTGTTGATGCTCATGATCTATGGACTAGAATTAAAATAAAATATTCTGAGTCCAATTGTACTACTTCTACTCCCTGTGTTGCTTGTGGTACTAACCTTTCAAAGGGAGAAGAAAAACGATGGCAACCAAACGATGAATCCACCACACCGACAGGTTTGTCTTCCACTAGTTATAAATGTCTTATTGCTAACAATGATAGTGGAGACAAAAGCGATGATGAGGAGGAATATAAGGATGATAGCGAGGATGAGTCTTCACCACAAGGTACATTTTCCTGTATTGCTTCCACCGATAATAATGACAGGGAAAATGAGACCGTCGATGTGGAAGAAGAGGAGATTCACCGGTTCTACACCCATCTCAACAAAGAAGACAAAGTTCTCTTGGTTAAGCTGTTAAGGAGGAACAAGGAACAAGGCGAGATGCTTCTCAGGCTAGAGGAGACTCTCATCAAAACCAACGACAGCCTGGAGAAGATGACCAAAGAACATGAGGAGCTAAAGTGCTCTCATGATAATTTGGTCCAACGGTATGAATCTGTTTTATTTGAGCAAAGAAATAATCATGATGTATTATCTGATGTTGCTCAACTTAAAACTGAGAATTCTATGCTTAAGAGTCATGTAGAAATAATAAATTTAGAAAAACTTGCTCTAAGTGAAAAATATGATATGCTATCTTATTCTCATAATGAATTAGTTGATGACCATATCATGCTTGATGTTTCTCATGAGGTTGTAATTGCGAACTTAAATTCATGTGAACCTCATTCTTGCACACGTGCGCATTTAGATAATATATCACCATGTGCTAATCCCTATTGCTCAAAAGAAAGCCAATTTTTGAATGAGCATCAAGCTGCAGGATCAAAAGAAAAGTTGCTCATCAATAAAGAAAGGAACAAGAAAGCAAAGCAACTAAGGAGAAGACGCATTGCTCAACCTCCTCAAGATATCCACGGGCGCGTGGTGAAGAAGCTTGAGACGGGAGAAACCGCAGCAAGCGTTAAACTCCATAAGAAGGATGTTCCTAAAGCAATAAATGAAGAAATCAACATGAACAAGGAAAAAGGTAAAAATTCAATTAGTCATGTTGTTTGCACTGATCATCTCTTTATGTCATCAAAGAGCAAAAAGGGAAGAGGAAAAAGGAGGTGCTTCAAGTGCAAGGAATTAGGTCACTTCATTGCATCTTGTCCACACAAAGACAAGGATGAAGGAATGAGGAGATGTTTTGGATGCAACGATAAGGACCATATGATCACTTCATGTCCTCTCATGAAGAATCAAAGACGTGCACCCTCCAAGATGACCCTCACTAAGAAAAAAGACAAACAACAAGTGTCATGTCAGGTTGAGCGACGCTTTTGCTACATGTGTGGTGAGCATGGTCATCTACCTAAGGTATGTAAGAAGGGTAAGGTTCCTAAGCAAGTAAATTTATCTCAATCTTATTCGCTTAGGAGACCCAAATCATACACTTGTGCTAGATCAGTAATGAGATCACCTAGAATTAGCACAACTGCTATTTGGGTACCAAAGGCTCTTTTAGATGAACGTTATGGACCCATCCCGAGATGGGTACAAAATTGTGCCAACTAGACCATGCAGGTGCCTCGAGATGGACTGAAGATCTTGGGAGAGCTTAAGATGGTTAATTCAAACTCTATGCTTAAGCTGTCAATTTTATTGTCTATTTATTGGCCCAAGGTTGAATTATTGTGCAATACTAATCTCATGTTCATCTCAAGTTAAATAAGTTGTAGAGGTCCTTAATCATTATTGGTGAATCAAGCAAAGGACTTTGATGAGAATCTGCAACTCGCTCTCCAAAGGACGGTACCCGTGTATCTTAAGTGCATTATTTCCAATCAATATTGCTCTTAAGTTGGATTGTTGTGCTATACCTACCCTTGGAGTAGTTATGCTTTTGAGATTGCTTGTGTTGAATATCTTTCAGTTAATGATTCATGACTTCCAAGATCATAATCATGCTTGCTCAATCATGATTGTGTGCTTTATAGGTTATATCTCTTGAATCATTCAATGGGTAGCTTTTCATTTGATATATTTACCATGATTAACTCTCTTGGTGTATGTGGCTAAACCTGTATCTTTTTGTAAATCATGTTGTGTGGTTTTTAATGATTATGTATTAACCTATGTGCAAGCATGATAGTTTTGTTTAGTCCATTTCACATGATTACTTTGTCTTGGTACTCTGTGTATACCAAAATAAGAAATCCATGTTGTGTCTCTAATGCACCCTCTCGAGCTATGAGGTGCATGAGCATAAGGAGCCCTCAATTGGTGACAACAGGTGCTTTCACTCCACACTACCTAAAAAGAATGAATCTCATGGCATTCAGGTAAAAGGCAAAGGTATGAAGGATGGAACTATGCAATTTCATTGAATATCTTGAAGTTTCGTTGATTGTGATCATAGCTATGTTCTTGCCTTTCAATTGGTAATATCTTGGCTTAGGTGCTTTATGCTTTAAAATGTTGTTTCCTTTGGTGTACCTAAGAAAATACTTCTTAATCATGGTGTGCTTATACATTGTTTTGCTTTATATGCATGATCTTGTCGTTTGTCAATTGGTATATGTGTTGCAATGATCATCATGTGTGAAGTGTGCCTACGTTGCTTTTAAAATGTTATATATCTTGAGGCATGCATTGTTTCCACTAGTCATAATTTGTATTATGCCATCTATTTAATTGGTATCTTTTTGTGATGCAATTGATATATTATGCCTAGACCAAGGTACATTGTGATCCCCTCTAGTTCTGAGGACACTAGAATGTGCAAGGTGTGAGTCATTCAAATACTTGATGCACAACTTTAGGGGGAGCAAACATAATTTGTGACTTTTGAGACTAACTATTTCTTGAGTGATCCTATATAGTCTCAAGGTGGAAAAGGGAAGATGAGCAAGAAATGGAGCAATCAGGACTTGGGTACCTCCACAAGTCGAGTAATTGGTATCTAAAGTTGTGAGTAATTGCATATTTAAAGATTGCTCGTGCTCTATAGTAGTTGGTGATCCTAGATGCTTATCTTTAAATATCATGGAGCTATGACAGTGATGATCTTTCAATTAGTAGCCTTGGTAGTGTGCTTCATTTGGTATCTCTTGGTAATCACTAGCATAGAAGCTTCATCTTGTGCCACAATAGTATAACTTGTTCTAAGTTTGGTGTCTTAGCAACAAGAAAAGGTCAGGACAAAGGATCATGCACAAGTGTGAAGGAGCTCCTTAGAGATAAAACTTTCAAGATGGAAATCTTAAATTGATGGCAAAAGGAACTCCGCCTACTTAGATGCAAAGTACACCATAACATGGTAAAGGTACAACATGAGGTATTGACCTTTTGCGTATTTGTATCTTAATTTTCCTTCAATGCTTCTGCTGCATATGTTTAATGTGTAAGGGGGAGTAATGTTAGTGTGTTGCATTTTACCTGCTTAATACCCTGTTGTCCCTTGACATCATCCTATGTTCTTGCTTGAATATGGTTTTGGTGTTTGATGTCAAAGGGGGAGAATTTGTGCATTAAAGCTCACCTCGACCTGAGAGGAAAGCTTATCTTAAGTGTGAAGAGGGTGAAGATTAATTTTTTGTGTGCTAAAGGACCTAAAGGGGTTTCCTTGAGTTCCTTTGATGTTAAGGAAGAATGTGTTAGTTTTGTTGATAATACTTATCATATGCTTATTGTTGTATTATATGGTAATAATGCATAATTAGTGCTTCCGTTGATATGAATCAATTGGTATCTATTGTGTTTGTCCTGTAATAGATATTCATATGGTTCTGGTGCTTTAAATTGTTATCTTAATGGTGAATAGTTGTAGGTTGATATTCCTATGGTATATCCATTTAATTGGTGTTTAACTCTTATTATGTGCATTTGTGTGTTATATGCATCACAGTTTAATTCTTGACACAATGCATCCCACGGGTGCTAAGGTGTAGTAATGCTTCGAATTAGCCTAAGTATGTGCAATTTGGCATATAAGGCCAAAGTTAAGATTTTAATGTAAGCACATATTTAGGGGGAGCATTCTATAAACTTAGAATTCAAAATTTGTGCTTTAAATATTATTCTTGTGTAAGCTTTAATTGTGTTGCCATCAATCACCAAAAAGGGGGAGATTGAAAGCTCTCTTGTGGGTTTTGGTGTTTGGATGATAACCCAATTAAAGGACTAACAAGTGTGCTAAGTGTTGAACAGGTGCTTAATGCAAAGCTAACAGGGTTCAACACAAGTGAATAAGTGTGATGGTCCAAAGACTGATTTATCTATAGATAATGAACACTGCTTAAGTGAGACTCGGTGTGCGTAACTCAGAGACAACCGATCAAGCCAAGGATGGAGGCAAGAAGAGCTTCGAGGTACCGAGTGCACGGGAGAAGGTCAAGGAGACTAGGAACCCAAAGCCAGGGGTGAAGAAGAAGACTTGCAAAGTCAAGGTTGATCGAGTTAAGAGTTATGATGCATCAAGGATCACTACATAAGGACATGACTTACAACCAATGAGGTAACATCTATAGTTATGTGGTGTAAGTCATAAGGCTCAAGATCAAGCTCGAGAAATGAACAAGGGAGTTGGAGCTCAGATATGTCAATCTAGATCAAGTCAAGTTGACTTAATGGTTTAGAGTCCAACATCGACCTCAAACATGCCAAATTGGGTAAAATGGTGAAAAAGGTTAAGTATGTAAGGTTTGAGTGTTCAACCATGTTGCATACACCTCTTACTATAAATTTGGTGCTTTGGTTTGCTCTCTAACTCTTTCTGTAGAGAAAGTACCATTCTGAGCTCTGTTGGAGGAGAAACAGAAAAGCTAGGAGAAGAACAAGAAAGATGTAAGTTTCTAGGACTAAATCAATTGGATTATACTCTAAATGTGTTTGTTTAAGTCTCAGGAAAATCCTCTCAAAAGTTGAAGTCAAACGGAGAAAGAACGGAGGAAAAATCACTTAGTGTGCTGTTGGCTGGTGCACAGGACAGTGAATAGTAGCTGTCCGGTGCACAGGACAGTGAATAGTAACTCTGTCCGGTGCACAGGACAGTGAATAGCCCCTGTCCGGTGCACAGGACAGTGAATAGTCGCTGCGTCCGGTGCACAGGACAGTGAATAGTAGCTGTTGGCCGGTGCACAGGACAGTGAATAGTAGCTGTGTCCGGTGCACAGGACAGTGAATAGTAGCTGTCCGGTGCACCAACGACTAGCTGTTCCAGAGAAGGAAACTGCCAATCAGATCCTTTACTGTTCACTGTCCGGTGCACCACCGGACAGTCCGGTGCACCCGCAACCAGGGAAGGCTGGGAGCTTCCAAATGAAGCTCCAACGGCTCCTAGGCCATTTGGGGTTATAAAAGGGACCCCTAGGCACCTCAAACAAGAACACAAGTGCAGCCAACAAGTCCATACACCATTTGGATCAATTCTTTCTCTCCCTCTCTTGTATATCTCTCTAGTTTGTGTAGAGGCGAAGTTATAAGCCTTTAGAGAGAGGGGAAGTGCTGCTGAGAGCTAGAGCAAAATCTTGAGCGCATTGTTACTCTGTCGGAGTGCTGTTGAGAAAATTGTAAGCAGCCACAACATCGTTGTAACTGATATCAACATAGTGGAAGGCTCTATCTGTCGCCCGACAGATCTGAGCAAACGGAGGAAGGTGTTGAAATAGACTCCAAGCCAAGGTGTGGCTAACTCCAACGAGGACTAGGCAAGCATTTCAGGCTTGGCCGAACCTCGAGATAAATCCCTGTGTCTGTGTGCTCTGCTCTGTGCTGTGTGCTGTCTCTCTGTCTTATTTGTTGTTTATACTTGCACTTCAATATTTATATGTGCTATAAGCTGTCTTCGAAGTGCAGGGTATTTTAAGACAGGAACTTCAATTCTGCTGCAACCTACTCGAAGGGTCCTTCATTCCACTATGGTCCAAGCCTTCGAGTAGAGTAAGAATTTCCAGTTATAAAGTGATAATTTTTATTCGCCTATTCAGCCCCCCTCTAGGCGACATCCAGATCCTGTTCCCGGGCAAAGGGAACTTTCAAGAACGACGAGAGTACACGTAAACGGCAAGGCCGACCGAGCCGAGGAACTCCTACGCCTCCGAGATACGGATACCTCACTCATCACCTTCCGCGAGAAGTAACTCACGCTCGGATAAGCGATCATGCTACCGAACAAGTCCAAACACTCGGGTAGAAAACGACTTTCGTGCCTTCTCGACTGTATCAATAACGGAATCCTACGACCAAATGAGAGTGCACATAAGCGGCAAGGCCAACCGAGCCGAGGAACTCCTACGCCTCCAGGATATGAATACCTCACTCATCACCTTCCGCGAAAAGTAACTCTCGCTTGGATAAACGATTCTGCTACTGACAGACAAGTCGTTATGCTCGAAACGAGAGGAAAGAAGACGCAACTTTTTAACACGACAATAAAATGTTTAGGCCTCGGCGGACGCGAAAAACATGCGCATGCTACAGATAAACTGTTCCTGCAGGTTCAGGCATCGGCAGGGGGAGCAGCAGCACCCTCGGCGTTGTTTCCACCCTCGGCGGAACCTGGCCCGGCCTCGGACGGTGACCCGGGCAAAAGGACCTCCACCCAAGGGAGGACGCCAGCACCACGCCAGCGGATGTCTGGGCCAAGCTCCAATGGCTGCTGCCACATCTTCCTCGGCCTGGGAAGCCGCCAGCTCCTGGGCCGATGAAGTCTCTTTTTGAGCCAACTCCGCCTCGGTCCACGCCAACACCGCTGCCTCCGGCTTCGGCTCATCGCAGAGCAGCCGAGGGTTCTAAAAGCTGAGCAAGAGAGGCCTAGAGTGGCAAGGCCGACCGAGCCGAGGGACTCCTACGCCTCCGGGATACGGATACCTCACTCGTCACCTTCCGCGAAAGGCAACTCACGCTCGGTTAAGTGGTTCGGCTAGCCAACAGGCAAGTCCCAGTGCTCGGAATGAGGAAGAAACACAGCTTTATACTCGGAATACCCAAATGTTCAGGCCTCGACAGCCACAAAGAACAAACACATATACTTGGGGTAACTATGCTACACAGACTTAGGCGTCGGTAGAACCCTCGGCGGTTCTCCTGACCCACGACAAATGTCTAAGTCCTCGAAGCAGTTACATTTTGCTCCGGCAAAAACCCAGTATATCCCCTTACAAACGAGACTCCGGTTCCACTCCTGCGGGTATGAACGACCTCCACACCAGAGGGCCTGCGGGACAACAAACTTCAGGTGGCTTGCCGGGACCACTACGCCAGCAGCGACAACGACCTCCCCCGACAGCCGACGGCGCAGCAAGGACCAGCGGTGGGGGTGGCAATGGAGGCAGCGCCAGAGCTACTCGTGCTGGGGAGCCAGACGCGCGGCAGCTGCCAGCGCCACAGGCGGCGAACGCCCTTCTCCCTAGATCACTGAGGGATGGAGCGGGTCGCTGCCTACGCAGAGGCAGGCCCCCGCTCAACTTGCCCTCCGCCTCAGCAAGGATGACGAAAATCCTTGAAGCTGAAGGCGGGGCGGAGGCCGCAGCCCGACTTGCTTTTCCCCACCAAACTGACCATTGGTGAGGGAATGCATCCGGGCTGCATGACAAAAATCCTTGAAGCCGAGCGATGGCTGAAGGGCGCCGATCTCCACGAGGCCACGCTCCTCCAACGACAGCAAGAGCAAGGCGATGCTGGTGCACCCCATCCGGGGGCTCGAAAGGTGGAAGGGCACAATGCATGAGGGGAAAACGAAGGCATGGCCACGGCCCGGGGGATCGATCCCCCTTTCATAGGCAGACCTCCTCACTTGCACCCCTTAGCGTCACGGGCGAAGTCTCCACTGACATACTCCAGGGTTCTCCCCCTACGACACGAGGGCTGGGACCCACACGTCATACGACCTGATCCAAAGCGCGAAGAAGGCGAACCGCCGCACGCGAGGCATGCAACCGCCCCCGCGGTTACAAGCATTCTCCCATCTTCGCAGAAACCGGTGGTCGAAAGGGTGGGCTGCCACGCGACCGGCATCCAACTGCACTGCAACTGTGCGCCCTTTCGGCTTCGACCACATCCGGTGGACCAGCGCAAAGGAAGCGGGCCCGCATGTCATGTAACCGGCGCGCCGGCTATGACGTGCAAAGAGCCGCACCACCACTTCCGCCGAATGCCGCGCCTCCTCGACTGCGGAACCGGTACCGCGACTCGAGGTAGCCCTGCGCATGACCCAATAGTGCCAATTAAAGGCGACGGCCACAGGTCAGTCAGCCGCGGGGGAAGGCACGACGGTTGGCATGGCCAAAAGTGGGCTGGCAGTAACTGCAGCGGCAGACGAGCGGAAGCAGCGGTCAAGTCGCTTGTAGGCTCCCATCCCCTCCTGAAGCGACAGGAGAGCCCTCTCCCACGGCGTGAAGACGACGCACCCGTTCCCCGTTCCTCGAACGGCTCGCACGCGCAACGGGCACCACGCGAATCGCCCGTCCTGTCGCATTAACTCCCCGACAGAGCAGGCGACACCTTTGGCAGGCGAGGCGGACGTCGCTTCGCCTCCGCCATGATGACCGCGTCAAAAAAGGTGCGCCACCTTATTTAAATTCATATCCTTCCCCTCCTCCTCTCTCTATCTCTCTTGCTACAGGGACCGGGAAAGGGGATGTTGTGGAAAGGATCCTTCTCGGTGAAGGAAGCGGGCCCCAAGCCCTCCTACTGATCAGGGGTTCGAAGGCTGGCCCCTCGGAAAGGTTTCGACAGTCGCCCCAGAGCACTCAGACTTCAAACCCATTACTGATCAGGGGTTCGAAGGCTGGCCCCTCGGAAGGGTTCGACAGTCGCCCCAGAGCGCTCGGGCTCTGTGCCCATTACTGATCAGGGGTTCGTAGGCTGGCCCCTCAGAAGGGTTCGACAGTCGCCCCAGAACACGCAGAGTGAGGGATGACTCTGGGTACGTCTGATACATGGCCGAGGCTCGTGCTACGCTCCCGAGGTACCCTAGGACATTTCTGAGACCGACGGGAACGATTTGTAACGGAATCCCACCGGAGGGAGGCATCGAGCCCTCAGACCCTGTCGAAGGGGTCTGGGTCCGGCGAATCACCCGCAGGTACTTTTGGAGCGCGCCTCTGGGCCACCAGCCGACCCCTAACGAACGGGGCACGGGCGTCCACTCGGATCACCCGTTAGCTGCTCACTGGAAACACCATGTTTGGCGCCCTTCGAGGGCAACATGGCGCTTTCCCCCCTCCTCCTTGTGGAAAGGCGACGCAGGGGCGTATGATAAAAGTCGGGAAAGTCCTTGATTGTCCTCTCGCCCCGTGCAGAGGCTCGGGGGCTGCTCTCGCACCCGGCTACGGCCAAAACTGTTGACAGCGTCAACAAACCAGCTTGATAACTTAGAACCTGACCACGCACCCGGGCTATGGCCAGGCCGCATGAGGGAACGCTCAGACCGGCTGAGGCACCACGAAAAGCATTCAGACCTCAGAGGAGTCAAACCACTCCTCCGAGGCCTCGGGGGCTACACCCGGCGGGTGCGCTCGCGCGCACCCACCAGAACAAAGCAAAACCGAGAAAGGTCGGTCCCCTCATCGAAAATGCGGCAAAAGCCTCCAAGCGAGTACCAACACTCCCTTCGAGGCTCGGGGGCTACTGTTGGGTACCATAATTAGGGGTACCCCCAATACTCCTAATCACGGCTGGTAAACACCCTCAGACCCACTGACGGGCGCGGTCCAAGTCAAGGCTTCGTCTACCCAAAGGACGCGACCTCACCCGAGCCTAGCCTCGGGCTGGAGCAGTAGTCCCAGACGAGTTCACGCCTCGCCCGAGGGCCTCCTCACGCAGCGGGCACCCCCTCGGCTCTCCCGAAGCCCGGCTCGGTCAGGCTTCGTTGTGAAGCAACCTTGGCTAGACCGCCTCACCAACCGACCGCTTCACAGGTGCATTCAATGCGGGGGATGCCTGACGCCGTATCCTGACACACGCGCCTCAGTCGGCCAGGCCGAAGCGACCGCAGTCACTTCGCCCCTCTCTTTTACTGTCTGATATGACAGGAAAACAGCGCCGCTCGCTCCGCTCCGACTGCCGTGCCAACCACCTAGGCGAAGTCTGACAACAAGTAACGATCAACCACAGAGTTCGGCCTCGGGCGCAACAGGAAGCTCCGCCTCGCCCGACCTCAGGCTCCGGCCTCGGGGGGAGGTCTCTGCCTCGCCCGACCTCAGGCTCCGGCCTCGGGAGGAGGTCTCCGCCTCGCCCGACCCCCGGACTCGGCCTCGACCTCGGTCTCGGGAGGAATCGCGTCCTCACCCGACTCTGGCCTCGGCCTCAAGAGAAGTCTCCGCCTCGCCCGACCTTAGGCTCGGACCAACCGCACCAACAGGGGATACATCATTACCCTATTCCTAGCCTGCTCAGGCTACAAGGAACAAGACCGGTGTCCCATCTGGCTTACCCCGGCGATGGGTAATGATGGTGCCTCGCGTGCACCATGACGCCAGTGGCTCTTAGCCCCTTACGGCAGCAAGGAGACGTCAGCAGGATCCTTGCCGCACTGCCAGCTGTGCTCCTACAGGACTCAGGTGCTCCTCCGACGGCCACACTATCACGTGTACAGGGCTCAAGCTCTCCCCCGACGACCACGTTGGCATGTACACAAGGCTTAGGCACTTCTCTGTCGGACACGTTAGCGCATAGCTACACCCCCCATTGTACGTCTGGACCCTCTCCTTGCGTCTATAAAAGGGAGGTCCAGGGCCATCCTGAGGGGGGGTTCGCGCGGGGGAAGGAGTGGACGAACGGGCTCCCACTCTCTGACTCTCTCTCCCTCACGTGACGCGCTTGTAACCCCTACTACGAGCGGCACCCCTGGTGCAGGATAATACAAGGCTTGTCCCACCTCTTGTGTTCCATCCCGCGCCAACCCATCTGGGCAGGGGCATGCAACGACTTCACTCGTCGGTCCAGGGACCCCCCGGGTCCGAAACGCCGACACTAGGTAAGAGTGCAACTCACCACCAATCAATCCCCAAACCAAAACCTCTCAAAGAAATCAAAGTTTTTCACCAACAATACAAGATCGGGAAAAGGAGAAACCAAGACTATAAAACTTCAGAAATTTCAGTAAGCGTACAAACTGAGATTTGAAGCCAAAGAGCCCTGTAGGCCGGACCGGTGACCCTTCCTCTAATTAAACTTGAAAATCAAGAACATAGTCGAAGTACAAAACCACTGTGGAACCCTCGGCTCAACTGGTGTCTACCTAGAGAGAAAACTAGGAGGTCTAGTATGAGTGCTCAAAACAAATGGCACCCAAGGAATGCTGAACCAAGCAGCCCTCCCCTCTATTTATAGAGGGTTATTATCACTTCCTAAACTACCCCTATTTACATAGAGCCTATCCACTCCACCGAGGGCGAAATGGACCAACTCCTAGGTTTTCGATCCGACGGCCACGTCCTTCACACGGAGTTGCTTCGCCTTGACGCACCCTCCGCGATCACGCCGCGTGCCACCACTGGTTCCCTCCGGAACCGCCACCGCCGAGTTTTGAGGCCCAAAATCAGCAAAACCATGCATCCGTAGCGCTGGGTGATTTTGAGGCCCAAGCCACCAAACCTGTCGTGAGCACCGCACCTCGTGCACGTCATCCACAATCAGACGCGTGTCCCACCAGTCTTCGACCATGTCGGCAACACGGTCCACTCCACCACGTCCTCACACAAGTGCGTGTCCCAGGTGTAAGCCACTGTGGTAGGTCACCTTGCTACTCTGATTCGTCAGTCAAGACCCAGCACTCGCCCTTCACCGCTCCCGTTCCATCAGCACGAGCCCGCATGACCTTCACCTCAGCCATCGACCCCCATTCCTGTGCTCCACACCTGCACACCACAAGTCGACCAACATGGTTGCATAAACATAATCTCAGACTCTGGTCAGTCCACTGACTACCAGAGTGCTACCCGTTGAGAATCACTCATCATCAACCCAAACCACAAGGGACAAGTCAACCTTGTTGTAACACCCAAAGTCTGGATTGGGAATTAGTAGAAGAAATTTGAACAAAATATCATAATGTTTTGGAAATTGAGAAATAAGAAAATGATGGGAAAAGAATTTTTCTTTTTCTTTTAAGAGAAACCATTTATACATCTCATAAAATAAATAAAAAGGAGAATAAAAACTTAAGTTAGTAATATTAAAATAAGTATGGTTTATATTCACCTTTGGGTTTCAATTGATACATTTGAAAAATCTGAAAACTAAAATAGAAGTATAAATTTGAATTTGGAATAGAAAATAGAAAATAAAAGAGAAGGGAAGAGCTAAGAAAAATATTACATAAAATAAAATAAATATCCTTCACACTTATATTAATAAATTATATCTTTCAAACTGAGGACAAGTTATCTCACAAAATTTGAATTTAAACTTGAACTCAAATTGAATTTGAATTGAAGTTTGAATTTGAAAAGAAATGAAAAGAAAAGAAAAAGGGAAAAGAATAAAACTCAAACTGGGCCTCGGTATCCCATTTTGGCCCATCTGCCCTAACCTTCCTCGCGCGGCCCAGCTTTCTCCCACGGCGCCGACAGGCGGGGCCACCCCGTCAGCCTCCCTGCTCCGCACGCGCGCTCACCCTTCTCTCACTGCTCTGCCGGGGCCACTGGCCACTCACTCTGCCCACCTCCTGACCGCGGGCGCGCCGACCAGTGGGCCCGGCTCGTCGGCCTCTCATCCTCGCGCACGCCCTCGCACTCTGTTTCGCTGACGACTGGGTCCCACCTGTCGGACTCATCCCCTTCCCAAGTCCGTGGCCAACAAACCCGACCGTAACAGCCGGCACGGAACTCCGGGTGGCCTGGCCGATTCTCGCGGGCGCACGGTGCAGCCGTGGCAATAAAAGGGGCCCGCCGCGCTTGGTTCCCTCCGTGTTAACCAGAGACCTGCGTCGTCGTCTACTACAGTGCACACCGAGAGGGAGAGAGTGCCGCGCCGGTGAATCGCTTGGCCACCGTCGTTTCGGGGTCGCCGTGGGGTCTTGGCTCCTCGTTTGGGTGCGGCGAATACAACCGAGGCCTCCACGTGCGGAATCAGTGCTCACCACGCGGCCAATTCGTCACCGACGTCCGCTGCGAGCTCGGATCCGCCGTGCGCCGTGGGCCAACTCCCCGGAGCGTCGATTGCCGGTAAGAACACTTTCTCCAATCTCGCCATTCTCTGAATTTCATTTTGCGCCCGAGTTGCGTGGGGATTGAGTACGGATTGGGCGCGGTGGATGCCTCAACCATGGCGCCGCCGCGAGCTGTTCGCCGGCGTCTCGGGTGTTGGCTGTGGGTAGGTGAAGGCGCTGGGGCCATGGATCCGAGAATGAACGGCCAAGATTAAAAGATGCGTACCGGTTCGGTGCGGTGGGTTTACGCCGTTCGATCAGAATCCAGTGACCCAGATTCGATCCCGTTTCATTAAACCACAACCGCTGATCTCGGATCCAAGGGCTCATATTGCATACCGTTTCATTTAAAGCACGATCTAATCTGGGGCGTCCGATTTTGATCGGAGGGCTCGGATCTCCCGATACCCCTTCGCGGGTATGATTTATAAAAGAAACCCTGGGTTTTCTCGGATTCAACCCGCCGTCCGTTGTCTCTGTTCACTGGGTCTCAGGAAACTTACGCCGAGCCCCCTGTGCTTCCCAGTAATTGAGGCCCAGTCCAGTGATTGTTTAAACTGAATAAATAAAATAGAAAATAGATTTTTAGTACAAAAATAATTGCTAGAACTTGGATAATTCATAGAAAATTCATTTTAGCTCCAAATTGAACCATTCCAGTTTCTAAAATTTTGTAATAATATTCTTCATCATTTAGTGTCTCTGTTTTGACATGAACTCTGTCAGGAAATTTATTTATCATTTAATCATATTTTAATCACATTAAACCTTAGGAAAATCATAACTTGAATTCTACAACTCCAAAATTAATAATTCTTTTTCCTGTGGTTTTATTTTAATATGTAGATTATTAATATGTATTTTGCATATATGGTTGGTGTAATGTTAATTTTGCCTATACTATGTATGTTTGTATTGCTACGACTAGCAGTGAGGTCACGAGGATCTGAAGAATCATCCTGGTACCTGGATCTCAAGGCCCAGGCAAGTTGTGCCCTTGATCACTTCTTTTTACCCAGCCATGTTCTGATTAATCATAATGATCTGCATAGGTTAATTTTGATGGGACCCAATAGGTTACCCTAGTTTGTCTATCTTTATACCTTGTTTACCACTGATCTTTCTGGGTAGTACTTGCTAGTGCTATATGTAGTTTTGGGTATGGAGATACATTATTCATGATTACACTTTTTGTTATCAGTTGTTATTTAATGTTCATGTTAAGATCATTATGTTAATTGGAACATGGAGCGACCACCCGGGAAAACAGTGCTACCACAAGGGTAGTATGGGATGCCCTTGGCTGATTAATTAGGAAAGCTAGTGGAAGACTACCTTACCCGAAAGGGGCAAGGGCAGTAGGGGAGAGGTCAGTGTAGGGAGGCCCTCGGGAGGATTTTGCTGCGATGGCGGTCCTGCAAGGGATTCCTGCACTGGATCTTCCTATAAACTGTAGCGGGTTTTCGGAAGCTAGTGGAACTTTGTAAAGGCCTCGTAGTGGATCCCTAGCCATTCACCTCGGAAGTGTCTAAGGGCTTTGCAAACCCTGGCGACATGGGATACACGACTTGTGGGTAAAGATGCGCAACCTCTGCAGAGTGTAAAACTGGTATACTAGCCGTGCTCACGGTCATGAGCAGCTCGGACCCTCACATGATTAAATTATGGAACTTAAACTCAATTTGTCATATGCATTGCATCGCAGGTGAAGTTGTTGATTCTGTTCTACTACTTAATTGGGTTGGTATTTACTTATACTTAGTAATTGCTAATAAAATTTTGACCAACTTTAAAAGCAATGCTCAGCTCTAACCATCTTCTTTGGTAAGCCTTACACTTCACGTGAGCTCCCACCTTTGGCGAGTTCATGCACATTATTCCCCACAACTTGTTGAGCGATGAACGTATGTGAGCTCACTCTTGCTGTCTCACATACACCACAGGTCGAGACCAGGTGCTGCAGGATGATGCTCATGGAGGATGCTGTGATGAGTTCGTGAGAGGTCTAGGTCGTCGTCTCCCAGTCAACTTTGGGTTGCTGGACCGTTGTCTCCTTATAATGTAATTATTTATTTTGTATAGAACTCCTGTTATATATAAAGATGTGACATTCGATCCTGTGCCACTATACATCATATGTGTGAGACTTGGTCCCAGCATACCTGGTGTTTATGTTAGCGCCCGGGTTTTGGACCCCTAAAATCCGGGTGTTACAGAAGTGGTATCAGAGCAATGTTGACTGTAGGACGAAACCTAGATAGAACTGGACAACCAATACTTACTTACCTTTGCTACTCTGATTCGTTTCTAAACTTATCTTAATCTTTTCTCATCTAATTCCGCTTTACTCTGATTATTCTTACCTTTTCATTCTAAAGACAAATGTGGATTTCACACTTTGAAATCCTATGCCTAAAGTGACCTTTAGGAATAAGAGACCTAATCCTAGGAACAAAAAAAAACAAAACTATTATTTTTATAAGTGTTTATGTATTTGAATGTTTGTTCTTATGATACTTGTTTGATTTGGATCTTTGATTGAGTGTGATGGGTTGTGGAGTAATGTCCACAATTACATCTGCATATATATCTAGGTATAAAGGATAGCATTTGTAAGATAACTAGACAAACTAGATTATCCCCTCAGAAAATATATGTAGTATTCCGTATCTATCTCATCTTGACACATTCTATCTTACCTTTGGACATTCACCTCGTACAACTAATTACCCTAGTCTTAACATAAAATATTTGGTCCAGCCCTGCCAAAGAAGTTTCAGTACATAACCAACTATTAGCTTATTCATTCTGTCTACTAAATGATTCCCTTGCAAAGCTATCTTACCATATGCTTCTAACTTAGATGGTCAATACCAGGCGGGGAGGTGGAATTGATTTACCTGCTAACCAACAACCTCAACCACAGTCAGCAGCAATGAATCCTCCTAATCCTCCACAAGGCGGAGTTGATCCACTAGTCGCAGCTCAGATGAGAATGATGCAGCAAATGGCGGACACTATGGCAGATATGCGCACCCAAATGCGGCAAGAACGCCAAGAAATGCACCAGGAAAGAGAGGATGCACGTCGGGAGATGCGCCAAGAGCGGGAAGAAATACGCCAGGAGAGGAGGGTACAACAACAACAGCTGCAGCAACAACTTCAACAACAGCAGCAACAACAACAAATGCCATTGCCTCCACCACCAGTTCCACCCCGGGACAAGCACCGGGAATTCATGAGCCACAAACCACCAACCTTCTCCAACTCCGCAGATCCACTGCAAGCAGATGACTGGTTAAAGTCCATAGAGAAGATGCTCAACATAGCCCAGTGCTCGGACCGGGAGAAAGTACTCTATGCTTCGGGTCGTCTTGCTGGTCCCGCTGCAGATTGGTGGGATGCGTACTGTGCAGCACATGCTGCTGCCGATACAATTACCTGGGAAGAATTCTCCGCACAATTCAGGAATTACCATATTCCTGCTGGACTCATGAAGATTAAGAGGAAGGAGTTTCTATCCCTCAAGCAAGGAAGTATGTCCGTGAGTGAATATAGGGACAAATTCATTCAGCTATCTCGATATGCTCCCAGAGATGTTGAAGATGATGAGCAAAAGCAGGAGCTCTTTCTGGATGGATTGATTGGACCCTTGCAATATCAACTGGTATCGCACACATTCCCATCTTTCCAAAGGCTACTTGATAAAGCTATTGCCGTAGAGAACAAGAGGAGTATATTTGGAGAGAAAAGAAAGGCTATCAACCAAGGACAGGCTGGAAGCAGTTCCCGTCCTCGCTATACTACCACTCCAAGTACACCAGCTAGTGGCAGTTCTGGACAACAAACCCAACAGACACCAACTGCTCCTCCAAAGGCAAACACTCCAGGAGGAACCGTTGCTCCCAACACAACCGCCATCAGGACATGCTTCAAGTGTGGACAACCGGGACACTACGCCAACTACTGTCCCAACAGAGCTGCCTACACTACACCGGCTCCGATGAAGCAAGGACAAGCCTCGGCAGGAAAGAGTCAGCCCCTATCAATCAACCGGGGATATGCCCATCATACAGAAGTAGAAGCTGAACCCGGTGAACTTGAAATTCAAACTCAAGAAGAAGAGCCAGTTGGAGATGAAGTAGTCGGTGAAGAAGTCAACGAGCAACAAGAATAAAGAGATAATCATAGATATAGATACATACATATAAATATTTTACTATTTGTAAGACCTAAATATTAATTTAGCCAGTAGTAGTATTTTACTATTTTAGTAATAATAATAAGGTCCGTTTGACCCTGTGTTTTGCTAATAAGATATGCATCATGCCGAGATTTTGTTTATGCATATGTGTTGAATTAATATGAGCATGCACCCTTTTTCCTTACAAATCTCGAGGACGAGATTATTTTTAAGGGGGGTAGGATTTGTAACACCCAAAGTCTGGATTGGGAATTAGTAGAAGAAATTTGAACAAAATATCATAATGTTTTGGAAATTGAGAAATAAGAAAATGATGGGAAAAGAATTTTTCTTTTTCTTTTAAGAGAAACCATTTATACATCTCATAAAATAAATAAAAAGGAGAATAAAAACTTAAGTTAGTAATATTAAAATAAGTATGGTTTATATTCACCTTTGGGTTTCAATTGATACATTTGAAAAATCTGAAAACTAAAATAGAAGTATAAATTTGAATTTGGAATAGAAAATAGAAAATAAAAGAGAAGGGAAGAGCTAAGAAAAATATTACATAAAATAAAATAAATATCCTTCACACTTATATTAATAAATTATATCTTTCAAACTGAGGACAAGTTATCTCACAAAATTTGAATTTAAACTTGAACTCAAATTGAATTTGAATTGAAGTTTGAATTTGAAAAGAAATGAAAAGAAAAGAAAAAGGGAAAAGAATAAAACTCAAACTGGGCCTCGGTATCCCATTTTGGCCCATCTGCCCTAACCTTCCTCGCGCGGCCCAGCTTTCTCCCACGGCGCCGACAGGCGGGGCCACCCCGTCAGCCTCCCTGCTCCGCACGCGCGCTCACCCTTCTCTCACTGCTCTGCCGGGGCCACTGGCCACTCACTCTGCCCACCTCCTGACCGCGGGCGCGCCGACCAGTGGGCCCGGCTCGTCGGCCTCTCATCCTCGCGCACGCCCTCGCACTCTGTTTCGCTGACGACTGGGTCCCACCTGTCGGACTCATCCCCTTCCCAAGTCCGTGGCCAACAAACCCGACCGTAACAGCCGGCACGGAACTCCGGGCGGCCTGGCCGATTCTCGCGGGCGCACGGTGCAGCCGTGGCAATAAAAGGGGCCCGCCGCGCTTGGTTCCCTCCGTGTTAACCAGAGACCTGCGTCGTCGTCTACTACAGTGCACACCGAGAGGGAGAGAGTGCCGCGCCGGTGAATCGCTTGGCCACCGTCGTTTCGAGGTCGCCGTGGGGTCTTGGCTCCTCGTTTGGGTGCGGCGAATACAACCGAGGCCTCCACGTGCGGAATCAGTGCTCACCACGCGGCCAATTCGTCACCGACGTCCGCTGCGAGCTCGGATCCGCCGTGCGCCGTGGGCCAACTCCCCGGAGCGTCGATTGCCGGTAAGAACACTTTCTCCAATCTCGCCATTCTCTGAATTTCATTTTGCGCCCGAGTTGCGTGGGGATTGAGTACGGATTGGGCGCGGTGGATGCCTCAACCATGGCGCCGCCGCGAGCTGTTCGCCGGCGTCTCGGGTGTTGGCTGTGGGTAGGTGAAGGCGCTGGGGCCATGGATCCGAGAATGAACGGCCAAGATTAAAAGATGCGTACCGGTTCGGTGCGGTGGGTTTACGCCGTTCGATCAGAATCCAGTGACCCAGATTCGATCCCGTTTCATTAAACCACAACCGCTGATCTCGGATCCAAGGGCTCATATTGCATACCGTTTCATTTAAAGCACGATCTAATCTGGGGCGTCCGATTTTGATCGGAGGGCTCGGATCTCCCGATACCCCTTCGCGGGTATGATTTATAAAAGAAACCCTGGGTTTTCTCGGATTCAACCCGCCGTCCGTTGTCTCTGTTCACTGGGTCTCAGGAAACTTACGCCGAGCCCCCTGTGCTTCCCAGTAATTGAGGCCCAGTCCAGTGATTGTTTAAACTGAATAAATAAAATAGAAAATAGATTTTTAGTACAAAAATAATTGCTAGAACTTGGATAATTCATAGAAAATTCATTTTAGCTCCAAATTGAACCATTCCAGTTTCTAAAATTTTGTAATAATATTCTTCATCATTTAGTGTCTCTGTTTTGACATGAACTCTGTCAGGAAATTTATTTATCATTTAATCATATTTTAATCACATTAAACCTTAGGAAAATCATAACTTGAATTCTACAACTCCAAAATTAATAATTCTTTTTCCTGTGGTTTTATTTTAATATGTAGATTATTAATATGTATTTTGCATATATGGTTGGTGTAATGTTAATTTTGCCTATACTATGTATGTTTGTATTGCTACGACTAGCAGTGAGGTCACGAGGATCTGAAGAATCATCCTGGTACCTGGATCTCAAGGCCCAGGCAAGTTGTGCCCTTGATCACTTCTTTTTACCCAGCCATGTTCTGATTAATCATAATGATCTGCATAGGTTAATTTTGATGGGACCCAATAGGTTACCCTAGTTTGTCTATCTTTATACCTTGTTTACCACTGATCTTTCTGGGTAGTACTTGCTAGTGCTATATGTAGTTTTGGGTATGGAGATACATTATTCATGATTACACTTTTTGTTATCAGTTGTTATTTAATGTTCATGTTAAGATCATTATGTTAATTGGAACATGGAGCGACCACCCGGGAAAACAGTGCTACCACAAGGGTAGTATGGGATGCCCTTGGCTGATTAATTAGGAAAGCT
Organism: Zea luxurians; assembly: GCA_029449295.1. NCBI lineage: Eukaryota > Viridiplantae > Streptophyta > Magnoliopsida > Poales > Poaceae > Zea > Zea luxurians. The sequence continues at coordinate 80,694,449 of JAOPSE010000009.1, forward strand.
AGTGGAAGACTACCTTACCCGAAAGGGGCAAGGGCAGTAGGGGAGAGGTCAGTGTAGGGAGGCCCTCGGGAGGATTTTGCTGCGATGGCGGTCCTGCAAGGGATTCCTGCACTGGATCTTCCTATAAACTGTAGCGGGTTTTCGGAAGCTAGTGGAACTTTGTAAAGGCCTCGTAGTGGATCCCTAGCCATTCACCTCGGAAGTGTCTAAGGGCTTTGCAAACCCTGGCGACATGGGATACACGACTTGTGGGTAAAGATGCGCAACCTCTGCAGAGTGTAAAACTGGTATACTAGCCGTGCTCACGGTCATGAGCAGCTCGGACCCTCACATGATTAAATTATGGAACTTAAACTCAATTTGTCATATGCATTGCATCGCAGGTGAAGTTGTTGATTCTGTTCTACTACTTAATTGGGTTGGTATTTACTTATACTTAGTAATTGCTAATAAAATTTTGACCAACTTTAAAAGCAATGCTCAGCTCTAACCATCTTCTTTGGTAAGCCTTACACTTCACGTGAGCTCCCACCTTTGGCGAGTTCATGCACATTATTCCCCACAACTTGTTGAGCGATGAACGTATGTGAGCTCACTCTTGCTGTCTCACATACACCACAGGTCGAGACCAGGTGCTGCAGGATGATGCTCATGGAGGATGCTGTGATGAGTTCGTGAGAGGTCTAGGTCGTCGTCTCCCAGTCAACTTTGGGTTGCTGGACCGTTGTCTCCTTATAATGTAATTATTTATTTTGTATAGAACTCCTGTTATATATAAAGATGTGACATTCGATCCTGTGCCACTATACATCATATGTGTGAGACTTGGTCCCAGCATACCTGGTGTTTATGTTAGCGCCCGGGTTTTGGACCCCTAAAATCCGGGTGTTACACTTGTGTTCACAATCTCCCCCTTGATGAGTGCATTGTCAACACCACCATTTGAGCATATGTAAACAGAAAGAGGAAAAGGAAGAGAAACTCACTCAAATGACCATAAGCCAGATAAAAGCCAGTCAAGTCATTTAGAGTAAGCAAAACTTGGTCCCCAAAGAATGGGCAGCGGCTCAACACAACTAAGCAAGAAAAGGCTAGCCCTCAATAAGAGACAAAAGCAGGGTCCAACATCACTAGCCAGAAGCTAAAATCTCATCGGAGCACAAAAGGCTTTATCAAAGCATAAAAAGAAATTCAGAGCATAAGATCAGCACAAAAGCTAAAATCAAAGCTAGTTCCTCTAGAAGTAGGCAAACGGCTCAACACAACTAGCAATAGCTCCAAATCACATATCTCGCCCTCTTGAATGAGAGGAAGCCCGAAAGACAAAATTCTCCCCCTAGATAGAGGAAACGGGAAATCTCAAAATCTCTCCCCTTGTTGACAAGTGAACTCATCAAGCACAGACAGGGGTAGAAAGAAAAACTCCTCCTTGACAAGAGAACCTCCCCTGAGAAAAAATGCAACAAAGAGTATGAAATAGAGAAAATGCATGAGCTTCACGAGTATACCAGCCAGAGTGTAAAAAATGCTCTAAGTGGTGTTGTGCTAAGTGTGCAACAATAAATGCACGTGCTAGCAGATGCTCAAACTGGGCATATGCACAAGATATGTGAAGTGTAAGTATTTTGATTCAGTTTTAAGCATTTCAAAGAGATGTTCACCACAAAGACAACACTAAGCATATAGTAAGCAGGAAATCAACTAAGTGTCAGTCACAAGTGAACAAGGTGAACCACCCCAAACAGTGATCACTCATCATGCTAGAAACATATCTGAAATAGATACCATTTGAAATTTTCAAGATTTATCGGATTTTGCAGCGGATTCCAAATTTCATTGAAAAGCATGTGAGTGCGAGAGGTTGGAAGCATTGTCTTTGTCTGACTTTTCGACCGGGTGTATACTATGCAGACAAGCAATCAGAAGCTAAAAACACCGGTTTCGATCGTCCACTACACTGCTCAAGTTCATCCAAAAGTGCAAATGGAAGCAGTCTTGATACAGTGATGTGGTGACAAATACAAACCCATCTCGATCTTTCTGATTATCACTTATCTTGATTTTGAATCTTTAGCACGATATGAATAAATCAAGACAAGTGAATGACTCAAGGCATGAGGACATAGCCATCTAGCATACTAGTAATAGCAAAAAGGATTTCAACACATCCTGCACATGCTAGGTGCCAATCTTAATGGTGAACAATTTTAGATTGAGCAAGTAATAGTCAAGTTCACAATTATGAAAACAACTTAGCTCAACAATATTGTATCAATATGAGCAAAAAGAGCCTAAGCATGCCATAGCATTATCATGTACACAAAGAACATACTACTAGGAGCAGAATCACATTCTAGTAGTTATACAAGTGAAGCTCAATATGACATGCAGATATAATACAAAAGAAAGTCAAAGCAGAAAATAAGAGGAAAAGACCAAAAGGGAGCCCTCTAATCAAAAAGGGAAACAAACACCCAATTCCCCTCACAAATGAACAAAAGTTTTTTGATCAAGGGGTTTGGTCAAAATGTCTGCAAGCTAGCGAGTGGTATCAATATAGCGCAATTCGATGTTGCCTTTCTCATAATGATCACGAAGAAAGTGAAAGCGAACATCAATGTGCTTGGTCCTCGAATGTAGCACAGGATTCTTGACAACACTTATGGCACTCGTGCTATCACAAAGCAGAGGCCCATGATGAAAATCCAAGCCAAATTCCGTAAGGTAGCCATCATCCAAAGTAACTGTGAACAACAGCTAGTGGCAGCAACATACTCGACCTCTGTGGTAGACAGAGCAACACTAGACTGTTTTCGAGAAGACCATGAAACCAACGAAGTACCCAAAAACTGACAAGTCCCAGAAGTAGACTTGCGCTCCAAAAGGTAACCCGCAAAATCAGAATCAGAATAACCGCACAAGGACAGAACGGACGGTGAAGAGTACCACTAACCAAACTCAGGAGTGAAACGTAGGTACCTCATAATCCGTTTCACAGCCTTTCTGTGAGATGTGCGTGGGGAAGCCTGGAAACAAGCGCACAAACACATTGTGAAGTGTGAAAGGGAAATATGCCCTTGGGCAAATTCTATATGTATTTTGGTGATTAGATGCCCAACACATATTCTTTAAGTTCTAATGTGCCAAATGTGAAAAGTGCAAATCAAGGTATGAGGTATGTTTCTAGACTTAGTACATTTGTTTTTTTGAATACTAATGTGGTTATCTAAGTGCTAGAAACAGTGCTGAGAAGAAGAGAATCGAATTGCAAAATACTTAGCCGTGTGCAGCCAAACTTTAGCTCGGTCTGGCACACCGGACTGTCCGGTGGTGCATCGGACAGTGTCCGGTGCGCCAGGCTGGTCTGCGGTGAACTCGTCGCTCTTGGGATTCGACGACGGTGTATGGCTAAAATTCACCGGACCATCTGGTGGTGCACCGGACTGTCCGATGAGCCAACGATCGCCTGCGCCAACGGTCGGCCGCGAAATTTGTGGGCGACGCGTGGCAGCTCCAACGGTCAGAAGGAGGCACCGGACTGTCCGGTGTACCAACGGGCCTAGAGCTGCAACGGTCGACTGTGCCCATTTTGGAAGGAAATCGCGCACCGGACAGGCTACAGTAGCTGTCCAGTGGCGCACCGGACTGTCCGGTGCGCCACTCGACTGAAGGCAGGAATTGCCTTCCAAGATTGTCTCCAACGGCTCCTAGCTGCCTTGGGGCTATAAAAGGGGTCCCTAGGCGCATGGAGGAGTCACCCAAGCATTCACTAAGCATCCTAAGACTCCAAGACTCCAACTCCACACATTTGATTCTCTGTATTAGTGATTTGAGCTCCATTTGAGTTGCGAACTCCGTGTGTTGTGTTTCGAGCTCAAGTCGTGACTTGTGTGCGTGGTTGTGCTGCGTATTTGAGTCTTGTGTGTGTTGCTCTCCTAACCTTACTCTTGTGCCTTCTCTGTGATCTTTATTGTAAGGGCGAGAGGCTCTAACTTGTGGATATTCCTCGCAAACGGGAGAAAGACTATAAGGAAGAAAGCTGTGGTATTCAAGTTGATCATTGGATCACCTGAAAGGGGTTGAGTGCAACCCTTGTCCATTGGGACGCCACAACGTGGAAGTAGGCAAGTGTTACTTGGCCGAACCACGGGATAAAAATCGCGTGTCTCTTGTGTTGCTTTCTCTGTGATTGTTTTATTCACAAGAACTCGCCCTTAGTCGCACTAACTCTTTCATAACTAAGTTTTGTGGCTATTTAGTATTTGATTTTACAGGATCACCTATTCACCCCCCTCTAGGTGCTCTCAAAGTGTATGTCCGGCCTCATCCCAGTCAAATACAGGAGAGAGCCAATCATGCTTCTGTACTCCTTCTGGTCCACGGGTTCGCCATCCTCATTAGTGTCAAGTGTCGTCGAGCAGGGGCAGGCCCATGTAGAAGCAAGGGTATTCAATTGAATACCCATTATTTTCTAGCAACAAAATTTTTGTATATATATACATATTATGTTTATACACTAAAATATTGTAAAAACATAAAATAACACTGTTTTACAACTATTTATCCCAAACTTCGCTTTTCGCTGACCTTTTTTATTTCCCTAACGTACAACTAGGGATAACAATCGTGCGATTAGGACACGAGTATATGGTTTATAAATTCGTAACTACGAGACAAAATTAAATCCATACTCATACCCATAAACGTTCATAGGTATAGATATGTACTAATGTCAGATACACATCGGGTAACGGGTATGGATATACAGGTATGGATACTGTATATCCATACCCACGAAAAATTTACTAATGGATACCTTATTATATTCATACTCGTACCCGTGGATAACAAATTATACCATATCTGTGTCCAATGGATAATTATCTGTTTTCCCTGGATAACAAATTTAGGCTGTCAAAAAAATTGTGCCCACTAATATTTCGAATACCCATCCTTGAAATCCTGGGCCCTCCCCTGTCGTCGAGGTGGACATGGGCATCAAAAGAGGCTTGCCCTCGCCCATGTCGAACTTCTTCAGGACGTCCTTTGTATACTTGCCTTGATGTACAAAGGTCCCGTCTTGAGTCTGCTGGATTTGCAACCCAAGAAAGAAATTCAGCTCGCCCATCATGCTCATCTCAAATTCCCTGCTCATAAGATCTGAAAATCTAGACACAAGAGCATTAGAAGAACCACCAAAGATGATATCATCCACGTAAATCTGGACTAAAAGGGTGTCATTATTATGGTTGAGGAGAAAAAGAGTTTTGTCCACAAAGCCCATTTTAAAACCCTTAGAAAGCAGAAAAGATTTCAAACGCTCATACCAGGCTCTAGGGGCTTGTTTCAAACCATACAAAGCTTTTTGGAGTTTAAAAACATGGTTTGGAAACTTGGAACTCTCAAAACCAGGGGCTGCCTAACATATACTGAGAGCACCTAGAGGGGGGGTGAATAGGTGATCCTATAAAATTCAACAACTAATAGCCACAAAACTTGGTTAAGGGTTAGTATGGCTAAGTAGCGAGCTCTTACAAACAAGTAACCACAGAAAAGCAATCACAAGAGACACAATGTTTTATCCCGTGGTTCGGCCAAGTACAAAACTTGCTTACTTCCACGTTGTGGCGTCCCAATGGACGAGGGTTGCACTCAACCCCTTTCAAGTGATCCAATGATCAACTTGAATACCACGGTGTTCTTCTTTCTTATACTTTCTCCCGTTTACGAGGAATCTCCACAACTTGGAGCCTCTCGCCCTTACAATTTATGATCACCAAGAAGCACGAAAGTAAGGGAGGGGAAGCAACACACACAAATCTGCAGCAATACACATGCATACAAGCCAAGACTTGAGCTCAAAATGAAGCACAACGAGTTCACAGCTAGAACGAAGCTCAAATCACTAAGATAGTCGATCAAGTGCGCGAAGACGGAGTGTGGAAGACTTAGAATGCTTAGAGTATGCTTGGGTTACTCCTCCATGCGCCTAGGGGTCCCTTTTATAGCCCCAAGGCAGCTAGAAGCCGTTGGAGACATTCTTGGAAGGCTAATCTTGCCTTCTGTCGGGTGGTGCACCGGACAGTCCGGTGCGCCACCGGACAGTCCCTGTAGCTGTCCGGTGCGCGATCTCCTTCCTTTTCTAGCGCATCCGATCGTTGCAGATTTGTGGCAGTTGGCACACCGGACACTGTCCGGTGCACACCGGACAGTCCGGTGCCCCCTGCCGACCGTTGGCGCGCCCACGCGTCGCGCGAAGATTGGGCGGCCGACCGTTGGCGCAGTCGATCGTTGGCTCACCGACAGTCCGGTGAATTTTAGCCGTACGCCATTGAATGTTTCCCGAGAGCGACGACTTCGCCGCGGATGACTCATCGGACAGTCCGGTGCACCACCGGACAGTTCGGTGATTTATAGTCGTACGCCGCCGTCGAGTCCCGAGAGTGGCCTGTTCACCGAGACTGGTCTGGCGCACCGGACACTGTCCGGTGCACCCAGACCGAGCAGCAGTTGGCTGTACAGAGCCAACTCCTTTCCAATCCATTTTCTCCTGTTTCTAGCACTTAGACAATATATGTTAGTACTCAAAATAATGTACTAAGTCTAGAAACGTACCTTGTAACATGATTTGCACTTCTTGATTATTTGGCATATAAGCAACTCACTCAATATGTGTTGGACACTTAATCACCAAAACACTTTAGAAATGGCCCAAGGGCACATTTCCATTTCAATCTCCCCCTTTTTGGTGATTTATGCCAACACATCAAAAAGCAACCAAAAGAAGTGCAACATCAATACAATTGAGAACAAAAATCGTTTTTGATTCAAATTTGGCATATTTGGATCATTCTTTGCCACCACTTGGTTTGTTTTTGCAAATCAAATTCATTTTCCTATCTCTAAGTGAAACACACTTGTTTAGGCACAAAGAGAGATATTCCAATGGAAAAAGTGATAAAGAGCCAAAACTCCCCCTTTTTCCCATAATCATACATTCTCCCCACAAGAGGTCAAATTTTGACAATAAGAGTATTTTGACAAATCAAAAGTTCTAACTCTACTCTTTTCGAAATTTCACAAGTGGTAGCTGATCCATTTGCTTTGGCCTTAATTTCTCCCCCCTTTGGCATTAAGCACCAAAACTGGATCATTCTTGGCCCTTTAACCCCATTGCCTCACCAAAATTGTCAATTTCGAGCAAAAAGGCAATAAGAGCATAGATATGAACTTGGAGTGAATACCGGAGTGCAGTGGAAGTCTTTGCATGGTCCAAGTTCACCTTTCCCTTTCAATTCACTTTTGAGACTAAAACAAGTAAACTCAAACACAAGGTTAGTCTCAAAGGGTCAAGTTGTAGCATGCCTCCCCCTAAATAAGTGCATCACTTGCAAATGGACTTGTGAGGTCCGGGGATCATGTGTACAACTTGAGCACCACAAATGAACAAAACTAGATTGAAATGCATAAATTACATGATCAAAGGCATAAAACACATGTATGCTATAGATCAATCCAAGTTACGCGAATCTAAGACATTTAGCTCACTATGCAACCTGCAAAACCTTTTCTCATCTAAAGGCTTGGTGAAGATATCGGCTAGCTGGTTCTCGGTGTTAATATGGTACACCTCGATATCCCCCTATTGCTGGTGGTCTCTCAGGAAGTGATGCCGGATGTCTATGTGCTTAGTGCGGCTATGTTCAATAGGATTATCCGCCATGCGGATTGCACTCTCATTGTCACATAGGAGTGGGACTTTGCTAAGATTGTAGCCAAAGTCCTAGAGGGTTTGCCTCATCCAAAGTAGTTGCACGCAACACTGTCCTGCGGCAACATACTCGGCCTCAGCGGTGGATAGGGCAACAGAAGTTTGTTTCTTTGAACTCCAAGACACCAGGGACCTTCCTAGGAATTGGCACGTCCCTAATGTACTCTTCCTATCAACCTTGCACCCGGCATAATCGGAGTCTGAATATCCAATCAAGTCAAAGGTAGACCCCTTTGGATACCAGATCCCGAAGCAAGGCGTAGCAACTAAATATCTAAGAATCCGCTTAACGGCCATAAGGTGGCATTCCCTTGGGTCGGATTGATATCTAGCACACATGCATACGCTAAGCATAATATCTAGTCTACTAGCACATAAATAAAGCAAGGAACCTATCATAGACCGGTATGCCTTTTGATCAATGGACTTACCTCCTTTGTTGAGGTCGACATGTCCGTCAGTTACCATTGGTGTCTTCGCGGGCTTGGCATCCTTCATCCCAAACCGCTTGAGAAGGTCTTGCGTGTACTTCGTTTGTGAGATGAAGGTGTCGTCCTTGAGTTGCTTCACTTGGAACCCAAGGAAGTAGTTCAACTCGCCCATCATCGACATCTCAAATTTCTGTGTCATCACCCTGCTAAACTCCTCACAAGACTTTTGGTTAGTAGAACCAAATATTATGTCATCGACATAAATTTGGCACACAAATAGGTCACCATCACAAGTCTTAGTGAAAAGAGTTGGATCGGCTTTTCCAACCTTGAAAGCATTAGCAATTAGGAAATCTCTAAGGCATTCATACCATGCTCTTGGGGCTTGCTTAAGTCTATAGAGCGCCTTAGAGAGCTTACACACATGGTCGGGGTACCATTCATCCTCAAAGCTAGGGGGTTGCTCCACGTACACCTCCTCCTTGATTGGCCCATTGAGGAAAGCGCTCTTCACATCCATTTGGAACAACCTGAAAGAGTGGTGAGCGGCATAGGCTAATAGAATGCGAATAGACACTAGCCTAGCCACAGAAGCAAAAGTATCCTCGAAATCCAAACCTGCGACTTGGGCATAACCTTTTGCCACAAGTCGAGCCTTGTTTTGTGTCACCACCTCGTGCTCGTCTTGCTTGTTGCGGAACACCCACTTGGTTCCCACAACATTTTGCTTGGGACGTGGCACCAGGGTCCAAACTTCATTTCGCTTGAAGCTGTTGAGCTCTTCCTGCATGGCCAACACCCAGTCTGGATCTAGCAAGGCCTCTTCTACCCTGAAAGGCTTAATAGAAGAGACAAACGAGTAATGCTCACAAAAGTTAGCTAATCTTGAGCGAGTGGTTACTCCCTTGCTTATATCACCCAGAATCTGGTCGACGGGATGATTCCTTTGAATCGTCGCTCGGACTTGAGTTGAAGGGGCCCGTGGTGCTTCTTCCTCCAAAGCTGGTTCTTCTTGTGCTCCCCCTTGATCACGCGCCTCTTCTTGAGGAACCTGTTCATCATCTTGAGTTGGGGGATGAACCATTGTTGAGGAAGAGGGTTGATCTTGCTCTTGGTGTTCCTATGGTCGCACATCTCCAATTGCCATGGTGTGAATTGTGTTCGTTGGAACATCATATCCATCTACATCATCAAGATCAACTTGCTCTCTTAGAGAGCCATTAGTTTCATCAAATACAACGTCGCTAGAGACTTCAACCAAACCCGATGATTTGTTGAAGACTCTATACGCCTTTGTATTTGAGTCATAACCTAGCAAAAACCCTTCTACAGCTTTGGGAGCAAATTTGGAATTTCTACCTTTCTTTACTAGAATATAACATTTACTCCCAAATACACGAAAGTATGAAACGTTGGGTTTGTTACCGGTTAAAAGTTCATACGAGGTCTTCTTGAGGAGGCGATGAAGGTAGACCCGGTTTATGGCGTGGCAAGCTGTGTTCACAGCTTCCGACCAAAACTGCTCGGGCATCTTGAATTCTCCAAGCATCGTCCTCGCCATATCGATAAGCGTCCTGTTCTTTCTCTCTACCACACCATTTTGTTGTGGTGTGTAGGGAGCGAAGAACTCGTGCTTGATTCCTTCCTCCTCAAGGTACTCCTCCACTTGTAAGTTTTTGAACTCGGACCCGTTGTCACTTGTTATCTTTTTCACCTTGAGCTCAAATTCGTTTTGAGCTCTCCTTAGAAAGCGCTTTAGGGTCCCTTCGGTTTCTGTTTTATCCTGCAAAAAGAATACCCAAGTGAAGCGGGAAAAATCATCAACTATAACAAGACCATACTTACTTCCTCCGATGCTGAGGTAGGCGACGGGTCTGAAGAGGTCCATGTGAAGTAGCTATAGAGGTCTTGATGTAGTCATCACATTCTTGCTGTGATGAGTGCTTCCCACCTGTTTGCCTGCTTGACAAGCTGCACAAGGTCTATCTTTTTCGAAAAATACATTGGTTAGACCTAGCACATGTTCTCCCTTTAGAAGTTTATGAAGGTTCTTCATTCCAACATATGCTAGACGGCGATGCCATAGCCAGCCCATGCTAGTCTTAGCAATTAAGCATGCATCTAGATCGGCCTCCTCTTTCGAAAAATCAACTAAGTAGAGTTTGCCGTCTAGTACACCCTTAAAAGCTAATGAACCATCACTTCTTCTAAAGACAGACACATCTACATTGGTAAATAGACAATTATAACCCATATTACATAATTGACTAACAGACAACAAGTTGTACCCGAGCGATTCAACTAAGAATACATTAGATATGAAATGCTCGGATGAAATGGCTATCTTTCCTAGTCCTTTAACCTTGCCTTGGTTCCCATCTCCAAAGATGATCGAATCTTGGGAATCCTTGTTCTTGACGTAAGAGGTGAACATCTTCTTCTCCCCCGTCATGTGGTTTGTGCATCCGCTGTCGATAATCCAGTTTGAGCCCCCGGATGCATAAACCTGCAAGGCAAATTAGGCTTGGGTTTTAGGTACCCAACTCTTGTTGGGTCCTACGAGGTTAGTTACAATAGCCTTTGGTACCCAAATGCAAGTCTTGTCTCCCTTGCATTTGACCCCCAACTTTCTAGCAACCACTTTTTCATGTTTACATGAAAGTACAAATGTAGTGTTGCAAGCATGAAAGACAGTGGTAGGTTTATTATACATTTTCCTAAGAGCATGAGACACAAAATTTCTCCTAGACCTACCATTACAATTAGAACTTGAAGCAATCATAGCATGTGAGTCAAAAGCATTATAACTCCTATTATAATGTGAATTTCTAGAAAATTTTCTATCATTGTACATGAAAGCATGATTCTTTTGACCACTATTAGCCATAGGGGCCTTTCCTTTCTCCTTGTTGGGAATGGGAGCCCTTTGACTTGTTAAGTTCTTGGCTTCCTTTCGAAAGCCAAGTCCATCCTTAATAGAGGGATGTCTACCAACGGTGTAGGCATCCCTAGCAAATTTTAACTTATCTTAGTCATTTTTGCAAGTCTTAAGTTGGACATTAAAACTTGCCACTTCACCATTTAATTTTGTAATAGAAGTAAGGTGTTCAACACATGCATCAACATCAAAATCCTTACACCTATTACAAATGACAACATGCTCTACATAAGAACTAGATTTATTAACAACTTCTAGCTTAGCATTTAAATCATCATTAATACTCTTTAAGCTAGACATAGTTTCATGATAAGCAGATAGATCAGATGATAGCATTTCATTCCTTTTAACCTCTAAAGCAAGAGACTTTTGCACACTTACAAACTTATCATGCTCTTCATATAAAATATCCTCTTGCTTTTCTAAGAGTCTATTCTTTTCATTTAAAGCATCAATCAATTCATTGACTTTATCTACTTTAGTTCTATCTAAACCTTTGAATAAGCTTGTGTAATCTACTTCATCATCACTAGAGTCATCATCACTTGAAGTAGTATACTTAGGGGTATCTCGAGCACTTACCTTTTTCTCTTTTGCCATGAGGCAAGTATGGCGCTCGTTGGGGAAGAGAGACGACTGGTTGAAGGACGAGGCGGCGAGTCCTTCATCATCGGAGTCAGAAGAAGAGCAATCCGAATCCCATTCTTTGCCAAGGTGCGCCTTGCCCTTCGCCTTCTTGTAGGCCTTCTTCTTCTCCCTCTTCCCGCTCTTTTCTTGTTCCTAGTCATTAGCATTATCGGGCCAATTTTCTATAAATGACCAGTCTTACCGCATTTAAAACAGGAGTGCTTTCCCTTTGCTTTGCTCTTGTTGGGATGCTCCTTGTGTCCTTTTAGCGCGGTCTTGAAGTGCTTGATGATGAGGGCCATTTCATCTTCATTTAGCCCGACAGCCTCAACTTGTGCCACCTTGCTAGGTAGCGCCTCCCTGCTGCTGCTTGTTGCCTTGAGTGCAACGGGTTGGGGCTCATAGATGGGCATTGGGCCGTTCAATGCATCATCAACATATCTTGCTTCCTTGACCATCATACTCCCGCTCACAAACTTTCCGAGTATCTCCTTGGGCGTCATCTTTGTGTACCTAGGATTCTCACGGATTAGGTTCACAAGATGAGGGTCAATAACAGTAAAGGACCTGAGCATAAGTCGGACGACGTCGTGGTCTGTCCATCTCGTGCTTCCATAGCTCCTGATCTTGTTGACTAGGGTCTTGAGCCTGTTGTACGTCTGAGTTGGCTCCTCTCCCCTGATCATGGCAAACCTTTCTAGCTCGCCTTCCACCAACTCCATTTTGGTGATCATGGTGGCGTCGTTCCCCTCATGCGATATCTTGAGGGTGTCCCATATTTGCTTGGCGTTGTCCAAGCCGCTCACCTTGTTGTATTCATCCCTGCACAACGATGCTAACAAAACAGTGGTATCTTGTGCATTCTTATGAATTTGTTCGTTAATGAATACAGGGTTATCTGTACTATTAAATTGCATTTCATTTTCAACTATCTCCCATATACTAGGATGGAGAGAAAATAGGTGACTACGCATTTTGTGACTCCAAAAAGTGTAGTCCTCTCCATCAAAGTGTGGAGGTTTACCAAGAGAAATAGAAAGCAAATGAGCATTGGAATTATACGGAATACGAGAATAATCAAATGAAAAATTTGAATTAACCGGTTTCATTTTCTTGTCGTCGTCATCTCTTGGGGAAGAAGACTCGTCGCTGTCGTAGTATACGATCTTCTTGATGCGCCTCTTCTTCTTCTTCAAGTCCTTCTTCTTATGGCTCGAGCCAGAGTCAGTGGGCTTGTCGTCCCTTGGCTCATTGAAGATGGACTCCTTTTCCTTATCATTGACCACCATCCCCTTTCCATTAGGATCCATCTCTTCGGGCGATTAGTCCCTTTTGTGAAGAGAACGGCTTTGATACTAATTGAGAGCGCCTAGAGGGGGGTGAATAGGTGATCCTGTAAAATTCAACAACTAATAGCCACAAAACATGGTTAAGGGTTAGTATGGCTAAGTAGCGAGCTCTTGCGAACAAGTAATCACAGAAAAGCAATCACAAGAGACATAGTGTTTTATCCCGTGGTTCGGCCAAGTACAAAACTTGCCTACTTCCACGTTGTGGCGTCCCAATGGACAAGGGTTGCACTCAACCCATTTCAAGTGATCCAATGATCAACTTGAATACCACGATGTTCTTCTTTCTTATACTTTCTCCCGTTTGTGAGGAATCTCCACAACTTGGAGCCTCTCGCCCTTACAATTGATGATCACCAAGAAGCACAGAAGTAAGGGAGGGGAAGCAACACACACAAATCCGTAGCAATACACACGCACACAAGCCAAGACTTGAGCTCAAAATGAAGCACAACGAGTTCACAGCTAGAACGAAGCTCAAATCACTAAGACAGTCGATCAAGTGCGCGGAGACGGAGTGTGGAAGACTTAGAATGCTTAGAGTATGCTTGGGTTACTCCTCCATGCGCCTAGGGGTCCCTTTTATAGCCCCAAGGCAGCTAGGAGCCGTTGGAGGCATTCTTGGAAGGCTAATCTTGCCTTCTGTCGGGTGGCGCACCGGACAGTCTGGTGCGCCACCGGACAGTCCCTGTAGCTGTCCGGTGCACGATCTCCTTCCTTTTCTAGCGCATCCGACCGTTGCAGATTTGTGGCAGTTGGCACACCGGACACTGTCCGGTGCACACCGGACAGTCCGGTGCCCCTTGCCGACCGTTGGCGCGCCCACGCGTCGCGCAAAGATTGCGCGGCCGACCGTTGGCATAGTCGACCGTTGGCTCACCGGACAGTCCGGTGAATTTTAGCCGTACGCCGTTGAACGTTTCTCGAGAGCGATGACTTCGCCGCGAACGACTCACCGGACAGTCTGGTGATTTATAGCCGTACGCCGTCGTCGAGTCCCGAGAGTGGCCTGTTCACCGAGACTGGTCTGGCGCACCGGATAGTCCGGTGCACACAGACCGAGTAGCAGTTGGCTGTACACAGCCAACTCCTTTCCAATCCATTTTCTCTTGTTTCTAGCACTTAGACAATATATGTTAGTACTAAAAACAATGTACTAAGTCTTGAAACGTACCTTGTAACATGATTTGCACTTCTTGATTGTTTGGCACATAAGCAACTCACTCAATATGTGTTGGACACTTAATCACCAAAACACTTTAGAAATGGCCCAAGGGCACGTTTCCCTTTCATATACCTCTTCCTCTATATACCCATTCAAAAAGGCACTTTTGACATCCATTTGAAAAAGCTTAAAACCCTTTGAAGCAGCAAAGGCTAAAAGGATCCTAATGGCCTCTAAATGGGCAACACGGGCAAAGGTCTCCTCATAATCAATTCCCTCTTTTTGGCAATACCCTTGGGCAACCAACCTCGTCTTGTTTCTCACTACAAACCATCCTCACTCTGTTTGTTTTTGAAAACCCATTTTGTACTGATGGGATGGCAGTTAGAATGAGGTGGCACCAAAACCCAAACCTATTTTCTTTCAAAAATTTTAAGCTCCTCATGCATAGCATTAACCCAGTTAGGATCAGATAAAACATGTCCAACATCTCAGGGCTCAAAAGTAACAACAAAAGCTGAGTGAGCAAAATGAGAAATGTGCTATGATCTAGAGCGAGTGACTCGCTCGTGAAGCTCCCCGATCATCTGCTGAGGTGGATGACGGCGCTAAATATGCTGTGGAGCCTCCCTTGTGGAAGTGGCCTCCCCCTCAACAGCAGCTTCAACTCCTCCAGTCTCAGCAGAAGCTGGCTCGAGCGGACCCCAAGTGGTGGAAGGAGTGGGGTCGGGTCCGAAAGCCGTAGTAGTGGAAGCAGGCTCGACTGGGGCGGCCAGTGGAGTTGGCTCGAGAGCAACCCAATCGGCGTCGTCGTGCTCCTTCTCCACAAAGATGGTCTGTCCCATCTGATCTAGACCTGCAAGCTCAAAGACAGGGGATGGACAAGGTGTAGTCTCATTGAATGTAACCACACAAGTCTCCATAATGCGGTTAGTCTCTAGGTCAAGAACACGATAAGCATGAGAATGTAATGCATAACCCAGAAAAACCCCATCAGAAGACCGGGACTCAAACTTGTCCAGATTACCCTGTTTTAGCACAAAGCATCTGCAGCCAAATACCCTGAAATGACTGACCTTGGGTGGTCGTCTAAATCGTAGCTCATAAGAAGTTTTGTTCAGAAAATCCCAAAGAAAGATGCGATTGGACACATGGCAAGCAATGTTGATCGCTTCGGCCCAAAAACGCATAGGGGTCCTATGCTCATCAAGCATCGTCCTGGCCATCTCAAAAAGGGTCCGATTTTTGCGTTCAACAATACCATTCTGCTGGGGCACATATGGAGAGGAAAACTTATGCTTGAGTCCTAAAGAAGCACAAAAGGTTGCAAATTGAGTATTTTTGAATTCTGTGCCATTGTCACTGCGTATAGCTCTCATGACATTTTTAGGAAACTCATTTTGCAACCGAAGAATCAGATCTCGAGCATGAGTAAAAGCCTCATCCTTCGCTGTCATAAAGAACACCCAAGAGTAGCGAGAGAAGTCGTCGACAACCACAAGAACATACCACTTCCCTCCAAAAGAGCAAACCCTGGCTAGACCAACAGTGTCCATATGAAGCAATTCGCCAGGATGCGAGGTCATCACCTTGGTGACTGGGGAATGGGAAGCAGCAATCATTTTACCATGACGATAAGGGTGACAGACAAGATCTTTCTCAAATTTTAATTTAGGCAATCCTTGGATGAGGTCAAGTGAGCTCAAATGACACAAAAAGATCAAAGCTCAAATGACCTAGCCTCCTATGCCACTTCCAAAGAGAAGAGGAAGATCCTACCAACAAACATCGAGAAGGGCAAGAAGAATGTGAAAAACAGCACTGAAAACTCGACCAAAAGGGGAAATCTAGCAAATAAGATCCCCGCGGGCATCCAAAACTCGAGACAAGCCCTTTTTAAAGCGCACTTAGTAGTCATCCTCAAGGAGTTGCAAAACTGAAAGCAGATTGAAATGCATATTCGAGACCAAAGCAACATCCTTGAGAATAAAGCTCTCGTTCACCCGAATGATGCCACGAGAAACAACCTTACCTCTTGACTTATCTCCGAATGTGATGTATTCCTTACCAATCACGGGGTCGAGGCTGGAGAACCATTTTGAGCTTCCGGTCATGTGGCGCGAACAGCTGGAATCCATGAGCCACGTGTTCTCCAGGCCTTCGTCCTGCATCAATAGTAAGACCCGGGGTGAGCAAATGGCACAGCACTGGGGTAAGTAAACTGTGAAGAATACCAGTGCTACAGCATTTGCCCCTGAAAAGTGTTAGGAAAAACACCAAACATCCTTGGTCTCGAAGGGAAGCGATCACCACAAGAAGGAAATTGTGGTCCGCTGGGGAAGTATGAACCAAAGCCTCTGTCACATGGTCCTTGGTCATATGGCACAACACGTGGTCTCACTACCTGAGGCCTAGCGGCAAGAGGCAAAACACCTCTAGGCCTCTCAGGACGTCTCTGAACAGGCTGAGCATGAACACCATGAGGGGTGGTTCATGTCCTTCCCGCTCGACTCAGAAACCCGTCGCTCATCTCTCTTCCTCCTAAAGCAAAAAGAAGCTAGATGCCCATCCCTCTCACAATATTCACAATGGTACCTCACCTCTCTCTTAGGTGGATTTTGTTTGTGGGAGGGGGCTTTCTTTTTGGATGGCTGAGGGACTCTAGGAAGGGGATCGCTAGAGATGTCTGGAAAGGTGTCAAGTGTGTTCCTAAGATGATTAGGTTTTGGAAGCCACACTTGTTTCTAAGGAGGAGCTCTCATAGGTTCATCGATCACACAATCTCTCACAGGGGTGACAGGCTTAGCAGAGGTGGTTTTGATAAGCTTGGGAGTGGGTGAAGGTTTCTCTGAAGGTGTCAAACCACTACACTCACCAACCTTCCCAAAGTGAGCGACACTCCCATCCTTAGTAGCAAAGCCTAACCCCGGTCCGCTAGTTCCCCTCTTGAACTGACTGACCATCATGCCCAACTGTGGCTCACTACACGACACCCAACTCAAGATAGATCGAAGGTATGCGTTTTCTTCCTCGATTCTTGTCTTGTCGTGTCTGCAGGACTCAAGGGCAGATTGCAAACCCTCACAAAGTGCACACTGCGCAGGTGCAGGGGCACTTACTGAGCTAGCCTTCTCAAGCAAAGCTATCCTAGTGTCTCTCTCTGCTAGCTCAGACTGCAAGCCAGGACAAACGGTACACGCACCCAACAGGATAGACCTAGATCTCAACTCGTCACGCTCATCTAGCAAGATGGAGTACATGGTCTACAAAGTGATGTTCGACATGTGTAGAGCGCACTCATCACATTTAGTCTCGTAGGACACCTCAACTGAAGCTCTAGCAGACTCAAGTTCCCTAAGCGTGCTCTCGTACTTGGATCTAAACTCTATCCTCTCACGAGCAGCCTGCCTAAGCAACTTATCCTAACTAGCCAAAGCAGTGTTCAGCTCTTCTATCTCAGCGGCAAGATCATCGGCGGAAGGTAGTACCTCAGAAGCAGTGTCATTGCCGATGTCTTTGTCGTCGCTGGTGCCGACCGCGTCCTCACCAAGTGCCATGGTGCAGAAGCCTCCTGCGGTGTCGGCAATGAAGCACAGCCCGTTCAGCTTGTCCTCAACCCGCCTCTCAGTCTCCTCGTCGCTCGAGGAATATACAACATCATCGGAGTCGTGGTCGAGGTCGCTGAGGGAGGCGAGGAAGGCACGCTCCTTGATCTTTGCCTTCTGAAGGTACTTCTTTTTGAGCGCCTCCTTGTTGAATCCTCCCTTGGACTTGTACTTGCCAGATGAGTACTTGCCCTTGCACCGACCAGAGTGATGGTCGCGCGGGCCAGACTCCGATTTTCCCTTCTTGGGGTAGATAGCAACGAAGTGGTCAGGATCGCCACAGTTGTAGCATCTGTCCTTGGACCCGCCACGCCGCCAGCTCATACGGTTGTTGTGGAACCGCGTGAACCGGCTAGCCACAAGTGCCAGCTCCTCATCCCCAAGGCTCTCCACCTGCTCCTCTGTAATAGACAACTAAGACGATAGAGCAAACATAGCAGGTGAGGAGTTAGAAGCAGAACCACCTCCAGAGACCAGGGCCATGGTGGGTGCACTAGGGTTCTCAATCTTGGCCCGAGTCTGGTGGTCAATCTCTGTGGACTTGAGCTTGCTGAAGAGCTCGTCCCCAGTGAGAGTTTCGTAGTTGGGCGACTCGATGATCACCGAGACCTTCACCTCCCAAACCCTCCGATCTAGAGCATGTAGTAATTTCAGCGCTCTCTCATGATCACTATAGGGTAGCTGTGCCTTGTTGGCATGCATCTTGTTCACAATTGATTGGAACCTGGAGAACATGGAATCAATGGTCTCTGCAACCAACTATGTGAAGTTCTCGTAATCTCGCCTGTACGTCTCAAACTATCTGGTCTTCACATGATCGTTGCCTTCATGGAATATCTTGAGGGTAGACCAGATCTGATGAGCCGTAGTCAGATGTCCAACTCGCTCAAACTCACCAAGCGAGAGACACGAGAACAAAGCGTTTCAAGCATTATTGTTTGAATCATGGAACTCCATCTGAATTGGAGTGATCCGGTCACTTGTAGCATCGAAAATCGCATCGAGACAAATTTCCCAAACCCGGTAACTGATGCTTTGAAGATACGCAGACATGTGAAACTTCCAGTACGGGTAATTGGTCCCATCGAAGAATAGAGGTTTGCCAACACCTCGTTCCATGTCGCCTACGTGGATTTCGAACCGATTAGGGAAGGGAAAATCCTTAAATGGCTCTGATACCAATTGTAGGACCGGTAAGGCGACCAGAGGGGGGTGAATGGAGCCAATCAGATTTTTGTCTCCAAACACTAAAAATTAACACTTTACTTCAATTTAGATGAAGCAAGTGCTCAAACCATAAACACATCAGCGAACGAGTGATCTCATGATTACAAAACATCCCTAATAATCACATGAGACTAGCAAAACAAATGGATCGCAAATTGGACGCCAAAAAGTCCAAAACAGTTCAATACAGTATCGTCAATAAGTGCTGTTTTCAGCAGTACGAAATTCTGTTCTTGAGTTCAAAACTGAACTAAATGAACTCCAATTGAGATAAAATTTTACACACCTGAGCAAATACGTTTCCAAGATCTCCCCAAATTTTGAGCTCAATCCGACTTATGAATCACCCGTAGATTTAAAAATACAGCAGAAATTGGGGTTTTGTTGGGGTTTTCTAGAAACAAGTTCAAACTGAGTTTTTCTCAAACCGCGACCAAAATCTGCAACAAATAAGTGTATGCAGTGGTCCGAAGAGTGCAACTCACCACTAATCAATCCTCAAACTAAAACCTCTCAAAGGAATCAAAGTTTTTCACCAACAATACAAGATCGGGAAAAGGAGAAACCAAGACTATAAAACTTCAGAAATTTCAGCAAGGGTACAAACTGAGATTTGAAACAAAAGAGCCCTGTGGGCCGGACCGGCGACCCTTCCTCTGATTAAACTTGAAAATTAAGAACACAGTCGAAATACAAAATCACTGCGAAACCCTCAGCTCAATTGGTGTCTACCTAGAGAGAAAACTAGGAGCTCTAGAATGAGTGCTCAAAACAAATGGCAGCCAAGAGATGCTAAACCAAGCAGCCCTCCCATCTATTTATAGAGGGTTATTCTCACTTACTAAACTACCCCTATTTACAAAGAGTCTATCCACTCCACCGGGGGCGAAATGGACCAACTCATAGGTTTTCGATCCGACGGCTACATTCTTCACACGGAGTTGCTTCGCCTTGACGCACCCTCCACGATCACGCCGTGTGCCACCATCGGTTCCCTCCGGAACCGCCACCGTCGAGTTTTAAGGCCCAAACTCAGCAAAACCAGGCATCTGTAGTGCTGGGTGGTTTTGAGGCCCAAACCACCAAACCTGTCGTGAGCACCGCACCTCGTGCACGTCCTCCACGATCAGACGCGTGTCCCGCCAGTCCTCGACCACGTCGGTAACACGGTCCACTCCACCACGTCCTCACACAAGTGCGTGTCCCAGGTGTCAGCCACCGCGGTAGGTCACCTGGCTACTCTGATTTGTCAGTCAAGACCCAACACTCGCCCTTCACCGCTCCCAGTCCATCAGCACGAGCCCGCATGACCTTCACCTCAGCCATCGACCCCGTTCCTGTGCTCCACACCTGCACACCACAAGTCGACCAACATGGTTGTACAAACATAATCTCACACTCTGGTCAGTCCACTGACTATTCCAAAGTGCTATCCGTTGACAATCACTCATCATCAACTCGAGCCACAAGGGACAAATCAACCTTGTGTTCGTATATATAGAGAGAATTAAATATAATTTTAGTCTTTAAACTAAAGTAGTTATGTCTTACATTCTAAGATTGGAGGAAGTAATTAGGACGGAGGAATGCAATTGTCATTGATTTTTTTAATCCACGCTCCGACTTCGGTTTCAATCATCAAAAAGGTAACCTCTGTCAAAGAAGAAGACAGAGACGGGGCTCGTTTTTTTACAGGTTTCCACGCACGCGGCCGGCGAGGGCGAATCCAGTTGCATACGCCGGCCGATTCTTCCCCGGGGGGTTTTTTTTTTGGCCGACGTGTACGCCGCCACTCTGGCATGCGAGCTAGCCCTTGGAGACTCAATTGTCGGCAGTCGGCACTGGTCGTGGTCGGTACACTACGCACCGTCCGTGCAAGTTCACGCATCAAAAGCTGCGAGTGTTACGATCGGCCTGAAGTAGATTCATATCAAGGTCGAGAACTCAAAATAGATTAGTATGGTAGAAAAGAGACAATATTATCCTTTATTAATAGATTGTTTCAATGCACTAAAGCTATCTAGCTAACTATTAGCTAGATTGTTTGAATGTCTTCAGCTAATTTTAGCGGCTAATGATTAGATATAGCACATTCAAACATGGCATAACTATAATATTCATTTTCGAATATTTGTCGTCAGTTAGTTTATTTTTGAACTAAAACACGATAAATAAAAATAAATTGTGATTATAACTATAACTATCTATATTCAATAACAGAAATTCAACAATAAATTAGGACACCTGTCATAGAGTAGTTTCTAGCTATTTTAATTATTTTGTTGACTAATCAACTCAAGAAATAAGGGGCGTTTAGTTTCTAGAGATTAATTTTTAGTTCCTTCATTTTATTCTATAAATTACTAAATATAGGAATTAAAATAGAATTTTAGTTTCCGTATTTGACAATTTAGAGACTAAAATAAAATAAAATAGATGAGCTAAAAATTAGCCTCTAAAAACTAAACACCCCTCTACTTGCGGATCAAGAACGGAAGAAATTAGTCGAGTGATTTCTCTCCTATGTTGTACTGGTTCAAAATATATATATATATATAAATGTACTTTATTATATACTTTATCAATATAATAAATATTGGTTTCTAATTTTGTCGGGTACCATAATTAGGGGTACCCCCAACGCTCCTAATCATGGCCGGTAAACACCCTCAGACCAACTGACGGGTGCGGTTCAAGCCAAGACTTCGTCTACCCGAGGGACGCGATCTCACCCGAGCTCAGCCTCGGGTTGGAACAGTAGTCCCAGACGAGTTCACGCCTCGTCCGAGGGCCTCCTTAGGCAGCGGGCGCCCCCTCGGCTCTCACGAGGGGAGGCTCGGGCAGGCTTCGTTGTGAAGCAACCTTGGCCAGACCGCCTCACCAACCGACCGCTTCGTAGGCGCATTAAATGCAGGGGATGCCTGACGCCGTATCCTGACACACGCGCCTCAGTCGGCCAGGCCGAAGTGACCGCAGTCACTTCGCCCCTCTTCTTTACTGTCTGACATGACAGGAAAACAGCGCCGCTCGCTCCGCTCCGACTGCCGTGTCAGCCACCCCGGCAACGACTGACAACAAGTCACGATCAACCACCGAGTTCAGCCTCGGGCGCAACACGAAGCTCCGCCTCGCCCGACCTCATACTCCGGCCTCGGGAGGAGGTTTCCGCCTCGCCCGACCTCAGGCTCCGGCCTCGGGAGGAGGTCTCCGCCTCGCCCGACCCCCGGTCTCGGGAGGAATCGCGTCCTCGCCCGACCCTGGCCTCGACCGACCCTAGGCTAGGACTGATTGCGCTAATAGGGGACGCATCATTTCCCTATTCCTAGCCTGCTCAGGCTACGAGGAACAAGACTGGCGTCCCATCTGGCTTACCCCGGCGACGGGTAATGATGGTGCCCCGCGTGCGCCATGACGCCGGTGGCTCTCAGCCCCTTACGACAGCAAGGAGGCGTCAGTAGGATCCTCGCCGCGCTGCCAGCTGTGCTCCTACAAGAATCAGGCGCTCCTTCGACGGTCACGCCGTCACATGTACAGGGCCCAAGCTCTCTCCCAACGGCCACGTTGGCATGTACACAGGGCTTAGGCACTACACTGCTGGACACGTTAGCGCATAGCTACGCCCCCCGTTGTACGTCTGGATCCTCTCCTTGCCTCTATAAAAGGGAGGTCCAGGGCCACCCTGAGGGGGGTTCGTGCGAGGGAAGTGGCGGACGAGCTCTGTGTCCCCCTCTCTCTCTCTCACGCGACGCGCTTGTAACCCCTACTACGAGCGGCACCCCTGGTGCAGGATAATACAAGGCTTGTCCCACCTCTTGTGTTCCATCCCGCGCCAACCCATCTGGGCAGGGGCACGCAACGATTTCACTGGTCGGTCCAAGGGACCCCCCGGGTCCGAGACGCCGACAAATTTATTATGTATTAAAAAATAAAAAAGGAAAGTTCAACTCTTTTATTTTTATTTTTATATCTTTTAATATAACTGACATGGTATATAATAAAATACATCTATAAACCTTTTGAGAATTTTTATAAGTTTTGGTAGTTTGATTATACAGGAAGCTCGACCGTAAAACAGTTTCTTCCCTATTTCTCTTTTCGGATCCAATGCTCCACCGCCGCTGTAATGAAGGGCATGTGCACATCTCTCCTACACACTACATCACCACCTCGAGAACACTCCCATGATTCCATGTTTGTGTGCGCTCTGTGCCTCTCCCCTGCGTCTTCCTCGGGTTGGTTTGGTCGCTCGCCGACCGTGAACCATGTTTGTGTCATTTTTGTTGCGTTGATCTCATTCGAATAAGTTAGAGGATCCTGTTGGATGCCACCATTGTACTGTACCCTAATTAGGGGCACATTAACTTATTAATTGTGGTTCCTGTCGGTACCCCTAAATATTGGGTAACACTCGCTGGGTCAAGGGGGGGCTATGGCCATCCGTAGCCATGGGATGACAAGCGGTCTACCCTGACTCAGAGCCTGAGCCCGTCCGATAGGGACGTTGGCCTTCGAACCGATGTCACCATGGGCCCAACGATGGGATTGCTCGATAATTACAGCCTAGGACCGGACCCCCACGTGTGCCATCCATACCTCCGGTCAGGGGAGATCCAGTGCATCCACATGTCGGGTGAAGACGAGTCTGGCCAGAGGAGCTCGCACGACGCTAACAAGACGGGCGAAGACGAGTCTAGCCAGAGGAGCCCACACAACGACTAAGAGAAGATTCTTGTCCACCGCGGGAGAAGACATTGGTTCACCGGCTATATCCGTCGCTCTGTGCTTCATATTTTGGTATTCCTGGGGCCACATGTCGGGTTTAGGTCTTCTGTACATGCTCCCCATAGTCTATAAAAGGGAGGGTACTTGCGTAGCAAGGGGTACACACACTAGACTGGCCCTCGAGCCCATCCAACAGACTCGGGGATGGGGACAAACTCACTTGAATCCCTATAGAGGCATCTCCAACCAGTCCTAGACTTTCTCAAGCTCTCAGCAATACAACTCACAATAGAGTAGGGTATTACGCTCCTATGGTTCGAACCACTCTAAACCCTTGTGTGTTCTTGTGTTCGTCCATATCATCAGGCAAACCCTAGGCTACCCCCTGTTCTTAGAATTAGGCGGGTTCATTCTACCACCCGACTAGAGTTTTCTCCCCGACAGTTCCCTTTCACACCGCAGATAAAAACAAGGAAAAGGACTGGCACGTAAACCAACATTTTTCGTACCCTTTTTCACCAAACACACACTTGAGATTTGATCTATCTCTACGTGATTGATGAAGGGAAGATTATTGCTGTCGTGTTCACTACTCCTAGCTCGTCGATCTATGACCTAATAGTCATCCCAAAACCCTAAAGATACTCTCTATCTCTCTCTGTTCTACCATGTTTAGTGACTAGGATTACGAGCTATGGTCTTATAAATTTAACAGTGGTACCAGAGTCATGGTTTTGGGATCCAACACTAACCCTATATATTAGACTACCTCTGGTTTCATGATGAATCCGAGAAAAACCTCCCATAAGTCTTGAATTCATGTTTCCACCCATTTGAACGACAAGCAAAATAAGGGAGAAAGACAAACCCTAACCCTAACTTTCTCCAACCTCAACCATGCAAGAATACAGAGGAAAGAGAAGTGATTCTTATATGTTACCTAACCGTCGATGAGGCCAGTCGACCATGGAAGGCAGTGATGTGGCCTTCGGTCTTGGGCATTAAGGCGCACGAGGGGACTTAGGGCACCATTGAGAGATCACTCAATAGTGGCGCGCTCATCCTCGGGTGAGCTCACACAGCAACAAGGGACCCAACGGGCAGCATCGACACCCTACCATGCCTCTCTGTCTCATCACAAACGGAGAAGAAAGAAGAGGAAGGAGAAAATGCTCAGGAGAGAGGGAGCTGTGCGGGAAGGAGAAGAAATAAATCAGGGTTTCCAATCACCGTCCAAATTTTTTCGTTTTGTATACATGTGTTGTAGTAGCTAACCATTGTATAAGATCATATGACACAGATAACCATCGGATGACTAGGTCAGTGTGGAGATTCCCAACCTAGGCCCAAGTTGCAACCTAGGACGTGGGCCCATGCGAGGAATTGGTTGCCGGAGCATCTGTATGGCTCGACTTTTAGTCAAAGAATGGTGAAAGCACAATAAAAAATTTTATTTCCTTTATTGCATTTTCAAGAGCAATAATTGTATAAATATTTGTTAATTGATCTTGAGCACTGTTTTAAGTTTATGCTCGCTAAAAAAATTAAGTTAACATTTTCTAAACTAAGGTATGAGGTTAAGTTTTAAAAATTTAGACACGTTTTTTCGCTACAAATAATTATTATTTCTCAATAAATATGAAACCAATGTGGATATTTAATTCAAGAATATTATAGAATGTTGATGCTAAGTTATTTTATAGATTCTTATTTTCTTCTAATCTTGCCCAAAGGTGCTTAGAATTGGAACTATTACGGTATTATGCATGTTTAAATTTAAACCAACATTGAATTTTACAGACATATTGATATAAGTTTGTTTTTCTTGAAGTATCATAAACTAAGATCTCAAATGCCTTAAAATGTGATCCCTGGACTTGAGCCATTGAATGATTCTAATTATCTGTCTCAGAGGAAGACGATTAAAAATATAGACGAGAACATCGACGGTAGGATAGGTTTTGTGTTGAGGTCAGGTCCGTCCATAGATACGGTAGGTAATTACATGGTTACTTTACTTGACAGCTCTTGCCTGATTCTATTCTACCTTTTGGACTTTGTTTTACCACCGCCCGGTAGAGTTGGTGAGCTGGCGGCAGCCTCGCGCTCTTGTCCTGGTCTCAGGTTTAGGCAGAGCACGAGGGCCGGCGTTCTGCCCAAGCCCGACCTAGTGGCAGCGGAGTGATGGGTGGCTTTCGGGGGCCGAGCTCGCTGCCTGTTGATGGTGCTGACCGGACGAGAGAAGCAGCAGCCAGCAGGGCTAGCAAAAGGCGCCGTGCACCGTCGCCGGGCGGCCACGTGCCGCTCGACGTCCGAGTTGCGACGCGGGCGACCGCCGTTCACTCCAGATAAAATGTATGTCCTGTAGATAGTGTCTGTCTAACTTTAAAATAGTTCGAATTGAGTAACTAAAGCTCAGACAGAAAATTTAGGTATAATATGGCGCCTTAGCTAGCAAACTAAACAGCCCTAAAATGTGTGTCTTAATGCCTTAGGTTATTCGTAACCGTTACCTCTAAATTTTTCTTCTTATATCATTTTTCCCCTATTTTCTCCCTATTTTTTCATCTCCCGCAGCAGTTTGTAATACTCAAAGTTGTATACCAAGAGTAATAGAGAGAGCTCATCATTTTGTGTGTCTCATATGCATCATAAAAAGAGCACCTATGTAATTGAGAGTGACTAAATAAAACAATGAATCTAAAATAAAAGAAAGTGCATATGTTGGAGTTTATATGTTTGTGCATTAAATAAAATAATAATGTTAAAAGATAATAATATAAGAATTGCTAGAAGTAGAATTAAAACCCTAAGTTTGAAAATTAGGGTTTGAATTAAGAGAAGGGAAGAACTAAGAAAAAATACTACATAAAATAAAATAAAAATTTGAATAAACATCCTTCACACTTATGTTATTAAATTATACATTTCAAACTGAGGACAAGTTAATCACAAAGTTTGAATTTAAACTTGAACTCAAATTAGATTTGAAAATGGAGAAAAGAAAATGGAAAGAGAAAAGAATAAAGAAGACCTAGCCTAACTGGGCTTCGTACCCGAATTCAGCCCACACCAGGAATTGCCTCCGCACGGCCCACAAAAAAACCACTCATCGCGCGCTCGTGCTTCACCTGGTGCCGACAACACGGGCCCACTTGTCATTTGCTCCACCTCGTGCCTTCCTACGCTGTTCCACTGGCACGCGGGCCCCCGCTTGTCAGGTCGTCTTCCCCCTCGCAACGGAATCCCGAGCTTGACGGAGTCGTGCGCTCGCCGCGGGGGTGGTTGCGACGCCCAGACTCGGTCCGAACCTATTTAGGAGGCCACGGCTCCGGTGCCGTTCTATCGTTCCCTGGTGCATCCTCACTTCCACTAGAAAAGTGGGCGCTGTGAGGGAGAAGCGGTGGCGGTGAGGAGCTCAACTCGGACCGCACCGCCGGGGAGCGTGGATAGACGTCGCCGCTGCTCCAATTACCGTGAGTTTACGCTCGAATCTACCCCTGCTCCCTCTCTCTCATTCGCGCCAGAAATCTCTCGATATAGGACGTGTGACCGGCGTCAATCTCTCGTCGGAATTGGGGCTCCGCCGCGGAATCATGGCGCGCCGTGGACAGAGCCCTGTGCTCGACTACAATAGAAATTGGTTGGGGGGTTGGGTTCGTCACATCGTCGATTAGGCGGGGAACAACGGAATTTGGAAATGGTGTTCGGGTCGGCCGGAATCGCCGCGCGCTGGTCATGGCGCCGCTGCAGTGCGTGATTGGGTCCCCTGCCGTCTCGATTTAAGGTATGGGATCCACCAAACAATTCGCCGTCTCCATGACTCCGTGTAGCACTAATCCGCTTGGGTAGAGGGGCGCTAGGTCGTCGGCTGGTCGCACGCCGGCGTGCGCTCCGGCGAGGGCGCGGGTGCTCTGGTCGACTTCGGTCGCGGGGGAGAAGATAGGCGATGGCCGTTGGATCGTGAATGTGCGGCCCAGATTAGCTTAGGCATAACCCTTCGCGTGTGTTAGATCGGGGCCCTAGATTTTTGATCGGACGGATCGAGTGATGGGGTGATGAGCACCGTCGGATCTAGATCCGAGGAACCACAATGCGTATCGGTTCATTATATGGTCCGATTTAATCTCGGCCGTCCGCGCTTGATCGGATGGCTGTGCTCGGCCGATACCCCTTCGGCTTGCACATTTGCTAAAGAGTCCCTGAGTTTTAGAGAAATGAACCCGCCGTCCATGCCTGGGGTTTTCTGAGTCTTAGGAATTTTTACGCGCCAGCCCCTGCGGTTTCCTGTATTTGAGGCCCAATCCAGAGAACTTGGAAAATCAGAAATTAATATTAGAAATTAATTTTTAGTGCATAAATAAATGTTAAAACTTGTTTAATTCATAGTAAATGCATATGAACTCCAAATTAGTCCATTCCAGTTCCTAAATTTTTGTAATAATATTGTCTACCCATTAGTGCCTCTGTTTTGACATGACAAACACATTAAAATTATTCTTCCACTTAATCTTGTATTAAGCACATAAAACATTAGAAAATTCATAACTTGAAATATATAACTCCGAATTTGATAATTCCAGTTCCTGTGCTCATATTTTAATGTCTAGTTTATTACTGTATATTCTATTTGCATGTTTGATGTGATGTTAATTTATGTTATGCCATGTATGTATTGTATTGATGCGAGTAGACGAGCAACCCACTGTGGAACCTGAGGTTCAACAAGTTGAGACAGCTGAGCAGGAGCTCATTGAAGGCAAGTTGTGCCCTTGATCACTTCTTTTACCCATTCATGTTCTTATTATTCATAATGATCTGCATAGGATAATTTTGCTGGGACCCAATAGGATGCCCTAGATTTTGACTATCTTTATACCTTGTTTCACCACTGGTTTTACTACTAAAGTTTTGGGTAGTACATGCTATTGCTTTATGTGGATTTGGGTATAGAGATATTCATCACTCATTGTTATACTATTTATTGTTATCTGTTTTATTCTTCCTTGTTCATGTTAAGATCATTATGTTAATGGGAACATGGAGAACCACCCGGGAAAACAGTGCTACCACAAGGGTTTAATGGGACGCCCTTGGCTGATTAACTAGGAAAGCTAGGGGAGGGCTACCTTACCCGAAAGGGGCAAGGGCAGTAGGGGAGAGGTCAGGGTAGGGAGGTCCCTGGTTGATTTTGCTGCGATGGCGGTCAGCCAGGAACCCTGCACTGGATCTTCCTATAAACTGTAGCGGGTAGTCTGAAGCTAGT
Organism: Zea luxurians; assembly: GCA_029449295.1. NCBI lineage: Eukaryota > Viridiplantae > Streptophyta > Magnoliopsida > Poales > Poaceae > Zea > Zea luxurians. Next base: position 80,723,550 of record JAOPSE010000009.1, read on the forward strand.
GGAACTTTGTAAAGGCCTCGTAGTGGTACCCTGCCTCGCTTCCTAGGTAGAGGTGTATGGAGTCTGATCAACTCTGTGGCAAATGGGTAACACGACTTGTGGGTAAAGATGCGCAACCTCTGCAGAGTGTAAAACTGGTATACTAGCCGTGCTCACGGTCATGAGCGGCTCGGACACTCACATGATTAAATTATGGAACTTAAACTTAACCTGTCATTTCATTGCATTTGGGATTATTTTATTATTACTTTTACTTATTATTACTATGGTTTGGTATTTACTTACACTTAGTAACTGCTAATAAAATTTTGACCAACTTATAAAAGCAATGCTCAGCTTCAGCCTTTATTTCATTGATCAGCCTTACACTTCATGAACTCCCACCTTTGGTGAGTTCATGCCACATTATTCCCCACGACTTGTTGAGCTATGAACGTATGTGAGCTCACTCTTGCTGTCTCACACCCCCCCCCCACAGGAGAAGAACAGGTGGTTCAGGAGGAGCCGCCTAACACTGAGGAGTTCGATCTGATCTAGGTGGCGTTTCTCAGTCGACATTGGCGCCATCGATCCTTAGTTCGTTTTACATTTATCTTATTTTTGTAATAAGTCTTCCGCTATGTAATAAATACTCTGATGATTTATGACATTTATCTCTATACACTCTGTTATTATATATGTTGTCTTCTTGGCGCATGTATGAGATGCACCCGGCTTTGTTCTTTAAAACCGGGTGTTACAGAAGTGGTATCAGAGGAAATGTTGACTGTAGGACGAAACCTAGATAGACTGGACAAACCCTTACCTACTTATCTCATTCTGATTCATTCTACACTCACCTTACTCTGATTCTTTCTACACTTATCTTGATCCTGTCTCACCTTCTACTGTTCTACTCTGATCATTCTTACCTTTTCTACTCTGAGACAAGATGGATTTCACACCTTGGAATCCCTACCCTTATGACATTTTAAGAGATAGGGAGCCTAAGACAAAATTAAACTATTTTCTCTATTAAAAAAAAGATGTTGGTTGATTGTGCTGATGCTAAATGTCTGATTTGCTTCTTTGATTGATTGAATTATTATAGATGGACATCTTAGCATGTACCAACATAAGGTATTGAATTAGCTTTAGTAGGTGACACACTAATCTACTTAGCTAATAAGTCCCCCAAAGTAACATGATTGTAATTACTGCCTTGTCTACTGCTCTTTCTTACCATATGTATCTAACTCAGATGGTCAATACCAGGAGGGGTGGTGGAATCGATTTGCCTCCTAATCGACACACTCGGAGAATATACAGACAACCCCAGCCACAGCCTGCAGGGATGAATCCTCCTAATCCTCCACCAGGCGGAGTTGACCCACTGGTTGCTGCTCAGATGGCGGTGATGCAGCAAATGGCAGACACTATGGCTGATATGCGTGCTCAGATGCAACAAGAACGCCAGGAGATGCGTCAGGAAAGAGAAGATATACGACAGGAGTTGCGCCAGGAGCGAGATGAGATACGCCAAGAAAGGAGGGCGCAACAACAGCAGCTGCAACAACAACTTCAACAGCAGCAGCAACAGCAACAAGTGCCATTGCCTCCACCACCACCACCAGTTCCACCTCGTGATAAGCACCGGGAGTTTATGAGCCATAAGCCACCGACCTTCGCCAGTTCGCCAGATCCACTTGATGCAGATGATTGGCTGAAAGCAATTGAGAAGATGCTGAATATTGCCCAATGCACTGACCGGGAGAAGGTTTTATATGCTTCTGGACGTCTGATTGGTCCTGCTGCTGACTGGTGGGATTCTTATACTGCTGCCCATGATGCTGCTGATACTATTACTTGGGCAGAGTTCAGTACGCAGTTCAGGAACTACCATATTCCAGCTGGGATGATAAAGATCAAGAAGAAGGAATTTCTGTCGCTGAAGCAAGGAAGTATGTCAGTCAGCGAGTACCGCGACAAGTTTATTCAGCTATCCAGATATGCCCCTGAAGAAGTTGCTGAAGACGAGAGGAAGCAGGAGCATTTCATTGAAGGACTTAATGGACCACTGCAGTATGCTCTAGTGGCACACACATTTCCATCATTTCAGAGACTGTTGGATAAGGCCCTGGCTATTGAACACAAGCGTGTTCAGTTGGGAGATTTGAAGAGGAAGGCTATCTCACAGGGACAGGGTAGCAGCAGTGTTCGTCCTCGATACAGTTCCCCACAGGGTACACCGACTCGACCGGGAGGACCACGCCCAGTTCAGCAATCACCACTGAGGACTCCACCTCCTCGACAGGCTACTCCCACTGGCACCCCGACGAAGTTTGCAGGACAGAGTCCGGGCACTCAATGTTTCAAGTGTGGGAAGATTGGTCATTATGCAAATGTCTGCCCACAGAGGATTGCTACTACTCCAGCCCAGAACAAGCAACAGACCCCTGGCAAGGGATATTCTATAGCAAGGGTGAATCAAGTCAGCGTTGATGATACTCCTGATGGTGGTGACCTCGTAATTGGTATGTTTTATGTTAACGCAATTCCTGCAACAATATTATTTGATTCTGGTGCTACACATTCATTCATGTCTGCTAGATATGCCAACACAAATGAAATACCACTGCTAAATATGAGAAAACCCCTGATAGTAATTACACCTAAAGGGCCTGTTGAGGCGAATCAAATGACACGTAGATTGACATTAACCATTATGGGTAGAGATTTTGGAGCTACTGCTATAATATTAGAGTCAAGCAGTATAGATCTGATCCTTGGAATGTCATGGCTAAGGAAGGCAAAGGCCGTTATAGCATGTGGTAGAGGTACCATAGAACTCACTACTGCTAAGGGAGAAAGGTTCCAAGTTAATATTGCAGTAACCTCCTCATCCATGCGTGCAATGTTCTTTATGCCCGAGGAGTTTGTTGGTGACAACATCCGGGTGGTTAGAGATTTTCCGGATGTCTTTCCAGAGGAGTTACCAGGGATGCCACCTGATAGAGAAGTTGAGTTTGTTATTGATCTCTTACCTGGAACCGCCCCTATTTCTAAACGGCCATATAGAATGTCCGTAGAGGAGTTGAAGGAACTGAAGAAGCAGTTAACGGAGTTACAAGAGGCTGGTTACATTCGTCCAAGTTCCTCACCTTGGGGAGCACCGGTGTTATTTGTGCAGAAGAAGGATGGATCGCAACGGATGTGTGTGGATTATAGATCTCTTAATGATGTTACGGTGAAGAACAAGTATCCGTTGCCCCGTATTGAGGATTTGTTTGACCAGATGAGAGGAGCTAGAGTATTCTCGAAGATTGATCTCCGATCGGGTTACCATCAGATGAGAATTAGACCATCGGATATTCCCAAGACGGCTTTCTCGACTCGATATGGATTATATGAGTTTACTGTTATGTCATTTGGACTAACCAATGCACCAGCTTACTTCATGAATTTGATGAATAAGGTGTTTATGGAGTATTTGGACAGGTTCGTCGTGGTGTTTATCGACGATATTCTTATCTATTCTAAGAATGAAAGTGATCATGAACAACATTTAAGGTTGGTGCTACAGAAGCTACGGGATAATCAGCTCTATGCCAAGTTCAGCAAGTGCGAGTTTTGGATTGACAAGGTGCCATTCCTTGGTCATATTATTTCTAATGGAGGAATAGCCGTGGATCCTGCTAAAGTGAAAGAGATTATGGAGTGGAGAGTGCCCACTACAGTTACGGAGATTCGGAGTTTCTTGGGACTCGCAGGATATTATCGGAGATTTATTGAAGGATTTTCTAAGATTGCTAAGCCCATGACATCGCTTTTGGAGAAAGGAAGAGAATTTAAGTGGGATGAGAAATGCCAAGAGAGTTTTGATCAATTGAAGGAGAGATTGATGTCACCTCCGGTACTGGTTATGCCAGATCTGCAGAAGGGATTTGACATTTATTGTGATGCATGTGGCCAAGGACTTGGATGTGTGCTTATGCAGGATGGTCATGTGATTGCCTATGCATCTCGTCAGTTGAGGAAGCATGAATTGAACTACCCCACCCATGACTTAGAGCTGGCTGCAGTTGTGCATGCACTTAAGATTTGGAGACACTACATTATGGGAACTAAGTGCCAAGTATATACGGATCATAAGAGTTTGAAGTATATATTCACTCAGAAGGATCTCAACCTTAGACAATGTCGTTGGTTGGAGCTCATTAAGGATTATGATTTGGAGATTCAATATCATCCAGGCAAGGCGAATTTGGTTGCAGATGCCTTGAGCCGGAAGGAGCATGTTCACTCCGCTTTCGTTGTCCAGCTACCTGATGAATTAGCAAAAGACTTTGAGAGACTCAATTTGGGAATTGTTACTCATACTGAAGGAGTTACCATTGAGTTGGAACCTACCTTGGAGCAAGAGATTCGTAAAGGTCAGGTTGGTGATGCTAAGATTCAAGAGATTAAGGATCTAATCACGGATGGTCGAGTTCCGGAATTCACGGAGGATGAGCAAGGTACTATATGGTTCAAAGATCGGGTATGTGTTCCGGAGATCGATAGCCTCCGGGAGACTATATTGAAAGAAGCCCATGATTCGGATTATTCCATCCACCCTGGAAGCACTAAGATGTATCAAGATTTGAAGCGAAAGTATTGGTGGTACGGACTGAAAAGAGATGTGGCTGCTCATGTGGCTAAGTGTGATGTATGTCAAAGAGTTAAGGCTGAACATCAAAGACCCGCTGGATTATTGCACCCGTTGAAGATACCCGAGTGGAAATGGGAAGAAATTGGTATGGATTTTATTGTTGGACTACCCCGCACTCCAGCAGGATATGACTCTATTTGGGTAATTGTAGACAGATTGACAAAGGTGGCACATTTTATACCTGTGAGGACTAATTACACGGGAGCCAAGCTAGCAGAATTGTATATGACTCGGATAGTTTGTTTACATGGAGTGCCTAAGAAGATCGTGTCTGATCGAGGATCACAGTTTACTTCTCGATTTTGGAAGAAGTTGCATGAGAGCTTGGATACAAAGTTGAATTTTAGCTCAGCCTACCATCCCCAGACTGATGGACAGACAGAGAGGACTAATCAAGTGCTGGAAGATATGTTAAGAGCTTGTGCTCTCAAGCATGGTGGCAGTTGGGAGAAGAGCTTACCATATGCTGAGTTTTCTTATAATAATAGCTACCAGGCCAGTTTGAAGATGTCACCATTTGAAGCTCTGTATGGTAGAAAATGCAGGACTCCACTATATTGGGATCAGACTGGAGAAAGACAGTTCTTTGGGCCTGAACTTATACAAGAGGCAGAAGAACAAGTTCGGATGATAAGAGAAAATTTGAGAATTGCACAATCCAGGCAAAAGAGCTATGCTGACAATAGGAGAAGATTACTGGAGTTTAAGGAGGGTGATCATGTCTATTTGAAGGTGTCACCACTTCGTGGTATGAGGAGATTTAAAGTTAAGGGAAAGTTGTCCCCTCGCTTCATTGGACCTTTCTTGATCTTGAAGCGAGTGGGTGAAGTTGCATATCAACTGGAGTTACCCGATCATCTGTCAGATGTACATGATGTGTTTCATGTGTCTCAGCTAAAGAAGTGCCTCAGGGTACCCGAGGAGCAGCTACCACTGGAGGACCTTAGTGTTCAAGAGGATTTGACTTATGCTGAATACCCTATCAAGATTCTGGACACTTTGACTCGAGTTACAAGAAACAAGGTGATAAAGATGTGCAAAGTACAATGGAGTCACCATGGTGAAGATGAAGCCACTTGGGAAAGAGAAGAAGAACTTCGCATAGATTTTCCCCATCTTTTCCCTAGATCTTCTTAAATCTCGAGGACGAGATTATTTTTAAGGGGGGTAGGATTTGTAATACTCAAAGTTGTATACCAAGAGTAATAGAGAGAGCTCCTCATTTTGTGTGTCTCATATGCATCATAAAAAGAGCACCTATGTAATTGAGAGTGACTAAATAAAACAATGAATCTAAAATAAAAGAAAGTGCATATGTTGGAGTTTATATGTTTGTGCATTAAATAAAATAATAATGTTAAAAGATAATAATATAAGAATTGCTAGAAGTAGAATTAAAACCCTAAGTTTGAAAATTAGGGTTTGAATTAAGAGAAGGGAAGAACTAAGAAAAAATACTACATAAAATAAAATAAAAATTTGAATAAACATCCTTCACACTTATGTTATTAAATTATACATTTCAAACTGAGGACAAGTTATTCACAAAGTTTGAATTTAAACTTGAACTCAAATTAGATTTGAAAATGGAGAAAAGAAAATGGAAAGAGAAAAGAATAAAGAAGACCTAGCCTAACTGGGCTTCGTACCCGAATTCAGCCCACACCAGGAATTGCCTCCGCGCGGCCCACAAAAAAACCACTCATCGCACGCTCGTGCTTCACCTGGTGCCGACAACACGGGCCCACTTGTCATTTGCTCCACCTCGTGCCTTCCTACGCTGTTCCACTGGCACGCGGGCCCCCGCTTGTCAGGTCGTCTTCCCCCTCGCAACGGAATCCCGAGCTTGACGGAGCCGTGCGCTCGCCGCGGGGGTAGTTGCGACGCCCGGACTCGGTCCGAACCTATTTAGGAGGCCACGGCTCCGGTGCCGTTCTATCGTTCCCTGGTGCATCCTCACTTCCACTAGAAAAGCGGGCGCTGTGAGGGAGAAGCGGTGGCGGTGAGGAGCTCAACTCGGACCGCACCGCCGGGGAGCGTGGATAGACGTCGCCGCTGCTCCAATTACCGTGAGTTTACGCTCGAATCTACCCCTGCTCCCTCTCTCTCATTCGCGCCAGAAATCTCTCGATATAGGACGTGTGACCGGCGTCAATCTCTCGTCGGAATTGGGGCTCCGCCGCGGAATCATGGCGCGCCGTGGACAGAGCCCTGTGCTCGACTACAATAGAAATTGGTTGGGGGGTTGGGTTCGTCACATCGTCGATTAGGCGGGGAACAACGGAATTTGGAAATGGTGTTCGGGTCGGCCGGAATCGCCGCGCGCTAGTCTTGGCGCCGCTGCAGTGCGTGATTGGGTCCCCTGCCGTCTCGATTTAAGGTATGGGATCCACCAAACAATTCGCCGTCTCCATGACTCCGTGTAGCACTAATCCGCTTGGGTAGAGGGGCGCTAGGTCGTCGGCTGGTCGCACGCCGGCGTGCGCTCCGGCGAGGGCGCGGGTGCTCTGGTCGACTTCGGTCGCGGGGGAGAAGATAGGCGATGGCCGTTGGATCGTGAATGTGCGGCCCAGATTAGCTTAGGCATAACCCTTCGCGTGTGTTAGATCGGGGCCCTAGATTTTTGATCGGACGGATCGAGTGATGGGGTGATGAGCACCGTCGGATCTAGATCCGAGGAACCACAATGCGTATCGGTTCATTATATGGTCCGATTTAATCTCGGCCGTCCGCGCTTGATCGGATGGCTGTGCTCGGCCGATACCCCTTCGGCTTGCACATTTGCTAAAGAGTCCCTGAGTTTTAGAGAAATGAACCCGCCGTCCATGCCTGGGGTTTTCTGAGTCTTAGGAATTTTTACGCGCCAGCCCCTGCGGTTTCCTGTATTTGAGGCCCAATCCAGAGAACTTGGAAAATCAGAAATTAATATTAGAAATTAATTTTTAGTGCATAAATAAATGTTAAAACTTGTTTAATTCATAGTAAATGCATATGAACTCCAAATTGGTCCATTCCAGTTCCTAAATTTTTGTAATAATATTGTCTACCCATTAGTGCCTCTGTTTTGACATGACAAACACATTAAAATTATTCTTCCACTTAATCTTGTATTAAGCACATAAAACATTAGAAAATTCATAACTTGAAATATATAACTCCAAATTTGATAATTCCAGTTCCTGTGCTCATATTTTAATGTCTAGTTTATTACTGTATATTCTATTTGCATGTTTGATGTGATGTTAATTTATGTTATGCCATGTATGTATTGTATTGATGCGAGTAGACGAGCAACCCACTGTGGAACCTGAGGTTCAACAAGTTGAGACAGCTGAGCAGGAGCTCATTGAAGGCAAGTTGTGCCCTTGATCACTTCTTTTACCCATTCATGTTCTTATTATTCATAATGATCTGCATAGGATAATTTTGCTGGGACCCAATAGGATGCCCTAGATTTTGACTATCTTTATACCTTGTTTCACCACTGGTTTTACTACTAAAGTTTTGGGTAGTACATGCTATTGCTTTATGTGGATTTGGGTATAGAGATATTCATCACTCATTGTTATACTATTTATTGTTATCTGTTTTATTCTTCCTTGTTCATGTTAAGATCATTATGTTAATGGGAACATGGAGAACCACCCGGGAAAACAGTGCTACCACAAGGGTTTAATGGGACGCCCTTGGCTGATTAACTAGGAAAGCTAGGGGAGGGCTACCTTACCCGAAAGGGGCAAGGGCAGTAGGGGAGAGGTCAGGGTAGGGAGGTCCCTGGTTGATTTTGCTGCGATGGCGGTCAGCCAGGAACCCTGCACTGGATCTTCCTATAAACTGTAGCGGGTAGTCTGAAGCTAGTGGAACTTTGTAAAGGCCTCGTAGTGGTACCCTGCCTCGCTTCCTAGGTAGAGGTGTATGGAGTCTGATCAACTCTGTGGCAAATGGGTAACACGACTTGTGGGTAAAGATGCGCAACCTCTGCAGAGTGTAAAACTGGTATACTAGCCGTGCTCACGGTCATGAGCGGCTCGGACACTCACATGATTAAATTATGGAACTTAAACTTAACATGTCATTTCATTGCATTTGGGATTATTTTATTATTACTTTTACTTATTATTACTATGGTTTGGTATTTACTTACACTTAGTAACTGCTAATAAAATTTTGACCAACTTATAAAAGCAATGCTCAGCTTCAGCCTTTATTTCATTGATCAGCCTTACACTTCATGAACTCCCACCTTTGGTGAGTTCATGCCACATTATTCCCCACGACTTGTTGAGCTATGAACGTATGTGAGCTCACTCTTGCTGTCTCACACCCCCCCCCCCACAGGAGAAGAACAGGTGGTTCAGGAGGAGCCGCCTAACACTGAGGAGTTCGATCTGATCTAGGTGGCGTTTCTCAGTCGACATTGGCGCCATCGATCCTTAGTTCGTTTTACATTTATCTTATTTTTGTAATAAGTCTTCCGCTATGTAATAAATACTCTGATGATTTATGACATTTATCTCTATACACTCTGTTATTATATATGTTGTCTTCTTGGCGCATGTATGAGATGCACCCGGCTTTGTTCTTTAAAACCGGGTGTTACACAGTTTCCCCTAAATAATCCCCTATACCCCACTACAACTATAAAATATCATTTTCTATATCAACTATCAATTTTTTATCTACTAACAATTACTTGTGGACCCACAGCACAGTGTTTGGGGATGAATAGTGACACACTATATCTGAGGGGAGAGAGAAGGGGGCCGGCGCGTAGGGAGCGCTGTAGGGGGCAGCGTTGCGGCCGTAGAGCGCCCCTACACGAGCCATGCAAGGGGAGGGGGATGTCCAGGAGGCAGCGTTGCAGGCAGCCTTATAGCCGCTTAAGCAGAGAAGGAGGAGAGCGTCCACCTTTGAAGCCAGTCTTAGACTGAGTTCAACGGTTCACTCTATATTTCTTTTGTTGTCCATTTTGAGATTTTCACTTTATTTTTTAAAAAAGGAAAGTCAGTCGGGTGGGCTGCTACAAGGCCTGATGGCCGAGCAGCCCACTAGGAGGCACGTCCCTAGGGCAAGTGGAGGCCGCGGCTGGTAGTGCGCGCGAGCGAGCAGAGGAGCCGATTAGCTCTGGCGACGGCGGCGCTCAGCGGCTATGCAGGTGGTTCAGTGCTTGCCCGAACTCCACGCCGCCCCTACGCAACCTCCTCGAGGCCGGCTCCTTAAGTATGGAGACTTTCTCCCTGCTCAGCATCTCGCCAAAAATCGCCAGCTCTCTGTTTCTCTTCCTCCTCTCGGTTACAGTCACGGTTTGGATCGATTCCTTCGATTCCTAGGTGTTCTGGTGTTCATCTTGCTATCGGAAGAAGGTGGAGGTGGCACTGCTCGTGCGCAGTTAGGTCCTCCTTTGCTCCGTTGTTTTACCAGTGCGCCTGTGTGGTGCCTTGTCTGCTCTGATTGTTGTCCACCATGGCCTGATACTTGGGCTCCCTGCTGCGCGGTGTTCCTCTTCTCGGGCTGGTGTCATGGACGTCTCCCTCGGCTCCGGCAGCGGCTCCAGTATCTCCGTCAACCTCCCACTGTGCAAGTCCGGATGTGGGCGGAATTGGTTTTGTGAGACAACCTTGTGTTCGCTGAGCTGGTCTTCCCACGTAGACAATCTACGTGCCCTGAGTTACCCGTTGCCTCTCTATATTTATTGAGTAATTTTGTGCAATCTACTAGTATTATTTACTTGAGTGTGATTACACAATTTATGGGCGGATTTGATTGCTCGATGATGATAGCGGTATAGTGAGACAACGTGACAGTCTGGGTTTTAGTATGTTGTTATTTTCAGCATTAATATTATTTATGCCTAGTAATTTCTTTCACTATTGTGCAGGCTGGTTATTTAAGTTCATTATTGTTCTTTAATTCTTGTGCACACTGTTTTGATCTTGATGTTCATGCTTGATTTCTAGGCTTATAATATTTGTTCTAAAACCCTGATTTGGTAAGATATGACTTTCACGTTAGTCGAGGATCTCTGATCACCACTTAGCGTTGGAGGGCTGTCTAGTGCGGCAACCCGCTATTTTGAGAGCAATATCTTAATATAAACAATTATGTTTATGTGTTTAATCTGCCTTCTTCATCTACTTGCCATGTTTAATATTCAAATGGACTTGAGTAGCTATTTCACATGTTTTCATGCCCTAGAATTGCTACTGTTCATTGCTGTTATAATTAAATATGGCATTTATTTAAGTTATATGTTTATTTTATTCGGAATTAAAATATTTAATATATTTAAATATGTTGAAAGCATGTCACTTATTTCTCTAAAATTACAACAATCTAGAAAACCAATTCGTATAATGGCCTCCAGTTCTGATGTCATTAAGCCTGAAGCGTAAACGGCGCAAGCTTTAAGCGCTGGTAGATTAAGATTCGCATGTGGCTCACTGACCTAAAATTATTTTGGTTAGTGATGTCAGCTGTTCCCAAGGTTGCATCAGATAATGCTGATGATGCAGCGAAGACCGCCGCACTAGCGGAGAAGGCCAAGTGGGACGAAGCCAATGAGGCATGCTTGTCTCGTCTGCTGAATGTCTTGTCGAATTGCTTATTTGACGTGTACTCTGGTTTTACCTCCGCTAAGGGTCTATGGACTGAACTTGAAAATGAGTTCTCTGAAGTTGACAATGGCAATGAGTCATTTACAATGGAAAACTACCTCAACTATAAAATGGAGGGAAGGTTTGTTATGGAGCAGTTACAGGAGATTCAACTCCTTGTTAGGGACTTGGTCCAATATGGTTGCATCCTACCAGACAGTTTTTAGGTGAATGCAATACTGACAAAGCTCCCGCCTTCTTGGCAAGACTTTGTGACTTCACGTCGCCACATGAAGAAGCAAATGACTCTCACTGAGTTGTCTGCTGCTATAAATATGGAAGAGCGTGCAAGGGCCAGTAACAAGCCATCCCAGTAACTTCAAGCTCACGTTGTTAAGAAGAGTGGAGATAGAAAATTCCAGAAGAAGAAGAAGAACTCTCCATAGAAGAATCTGAACCAACCTAAGTCCAAAAAGATGAAGAAGAAAAAGGACTTTATCTGCTACGTTTATGGTGTCTCCGGGCATACAGCTCGAAGGTGCAAACTTAGGAAGGGAAAAGGTCCTCCACCTCAGCGCAAAGAAGGGAACGTGGTGGTTAACTCCACCCCAGGGTATGCACCTCAGGCCTTTATGACAAGTCCATCAGATGACTGGAGGATGGATTCCGGTGCTATTGTTCATATTTATGCTGATCGATCCATGTTCTCTTCATTCTAGGGATACAACAACGCACCGGTCTTGATGGGAAATGGTGTTCCGGCAGCAGTTCGAGGTACTGGACAGGTCTACCTGAAGTTAACTTCAGGGAAGACGCTCATGCTGAAGGACATACTCTATGTGCCCTCGATGAACCGGAACCTCATATCTGTGTCGCTGCTATGTCGAAAGGATCTCAAATTAGTGTTTGAGTCTAATAAAGTGGTCCTATCTAAGTTTGGTACTTTTGTTAGAAAGTCATATGAGTCAGACGGTTTGTTCCGTCTTTCTGTTTTGAACAATCATTCTTCTTACCATGTTAATGTGGTCTGTAATAACGATTCCATTAATGATATATGGCATTCCCGTTTGTGTCATGTGAATTTTGAGGCCATTAAGAGATTAAGTGACATGTCTTTAATTCCTAAATATAAACATATTAAAGGTGTAAAATATGGTATTTGTGTGTAAGCTAAGCAGCCTAGAAAACTGTTTCATACGGTTGAAGGCAGAAGTACCACTGCTTTAGAACTAATTCACTCATATGTCTGTGAGATGAATGGTATAATCACAAAAGGCGGTAAAAGATACTTTCTTACCTTGATAGATGATGCTTCTAGATTCTGTTATATTTACTTACTCAGAACCAAAGATGAGGCACTAGAACACTTTAAGATCTATAAGACTGAAGTTGAAACCAGTTAGACAAGAAAATTAAAAGGTTGCGGTCTGATAGAGGAGGTGAATACCTTTCCAGCCTTTTTGACGAGTACTGCAAAGAGTGTGGAATCATTCATGAAACCACTGCTCCATATTCACCTCAGTTAAATGGGGTAGCTAAAAAGAAGAACCGAACGGTGTGTGACTTAGCTAATGCTTTTTTGCAAAGTTCGTGGATGCCTGACATCTGGTGGGGCGAGGTAGTACTCACGGTGTGCTATGTCCTGAACAGGGTGCCACCTCGCAACCGTGAGGCCACGCCCTCTGAAGGATTTAAAGGAAGGAAGCCAGATCTTTCGCATCTTTGGACTTGGGGCGGCCTTGCGAAGGTGAATGTCCCGTTGCCGAAGAAGAGAAAGCTAGGCCCTAAGACCGTAGACTGTGTCTTCCTGGGTTATGCACATAACAGTGCACCTTATATATTTCTAGTGGTCCATTCCGAGACGAGCGAAGTCGTTGTAAATGTCATAATGGAATCTCGGGATGTGACATTCTTTGAGAGCATCTTCTCTATGCGGGATAAGGAAGTAGTAGCCCCAGATGGTCCATCTCGGACATATTCCCTGCCCTCGAGTGTCCATGACCAGACTCCAGATTTGGAGTTAATGAGGAGTAAGAGACAAAGGACTGAAAAGTCTCTAGGAGATGATTATATTATTTATCTAGTGGATGAAGAACCACGCTCCCTCACAGAGGCATATACATCTCCGGATGCAGAGTACTAGAGGGAGGCTGTCCATAGCGAGATGGATTCAATCATCTCGAACTGAACCTGGGAGATAACTGATCTCCCGACTGGTTGCAAGCCTGTGGGCTACAAATGGATCTTTAGGAGGAAGAGGAGACCCGATGGTACTATTGAAAAGTACAAGGCCCGTCTTGTGGCTAAGGGTTTTACTCAAAAGAAAGGGGAGGATTATTTTGATACTTATTCTCCGGTGGCTCGATTGCCCACAATCCATGTGCTTTTAGCGCTGGCGGCTGCTTATAAATTTCTTGTCCATCAAATGGACGTAAAGACAATATTCCTAAATGGAGAGCTGGAAGTGGAAATTTATATGCAGCAACCAGAAGGATTTGTGGTTAAAGGACAAGAGAGCAAAGTGTGTCGCTTGATTAAATCCTTATACGGTCTTAAGCAAGCTCCCAGACAATGGCATGAGAAGTTTAATAACACTCTGACTACTGTCAGGTTTTGTGTAAACGAAGCCGACAAGTGTGTGTATTATCGCTTCTCTGGGAGCAAAGGTGTCATCATGTGTTTATACGTTGATGACATATTGATATTTGGGACCGATTTGGAGGCTATCATGGAGACAAAAGTATTCCTCTCCAAGAACTTTGATATGGACTTGGGTGAAGCTGATGTAATATTGAACATCAAGCTAATAAAGGGTGAGGATGGGATTACTTTGTCACAATCCCATTATGTGGAAAAGGTCCTGACTCGCTTTGGACATATGGACTGTAAACCAGTCACCATGCCCTATGATCCATCCTACATGCTCAGTAAACATGAAGGCGAGCCTGTGAAGTAGCTACTATATTCGCATATCATCGGATCTCTCATGTACCTGAGCAGTGCAACTAGACCAGATATCTCATATGCAGTATGTAGACTGGCTCGTTATTCGACCAGTCCAGGAGATAGGCACTGGATAGCCTTGTACATAGTGCTTCGGTATTTGAAGGGAGCGATGAATCTTGGTATTAAATATACCGGATATCCATCAGTACTTGAAGGATTCAGTGATGCAAACTGGATCTCTGACTCGGATCAAATGAAGTCTACAAGTGGCTATGTGTTCACTTTAGCTGGTGGGGCCGTGTTGTGGAGATCTTCTAAACAAACAGTATCGACACATTCTGAAAGCTCTCTTGTGGGTTTTGGTGTTTAGATGACAACCCAATTAAAGGACTAACAAGTATGCTAAGTGTTGAACAGGTGCTTAATGCAAAGCTAACAGAGTTCAGCACAAGTGAACAAGTGTGATGGTGCAAAGACTAGATTATCTATAGATAATGGACATCACAAGCAAGATGGACATTGCTTAAGTGAGACTCGATGTGCGTAACTCAGAGACAACCGATCAAGCCAAGGATGGAGGCAAGAAAAGCTTCGAGGTACCGAGTGCATGGGAGAAGGCCAAGGAGACCAGGAACCCAAAAGCCATGGGTGAAGAAGAAGACTTGCAAAGTCAAGGTTGATCGAGTTAAGAAGAGTTATGGTGCATCAAGGATCACTACATAAGGACATGACTTACAACCAATAAGGTAACATCTACAATTATGTGGTGTAAGTCATAAAGCTCAAGATCAAGCTCTAGAAGTGAACAAGGTATGTTTCTGGACTCAGTGAATTGTTTTGTTCACTAACATGGTTATCTTAGTGCTAGAAACAGTGCCAAGAAAAGAAGAAAAGAGTTGGAGAAGATATGGCTTTGTATAGCCAAAACCAGCACGAGCCTCGCACATCAGACTGTCCGGTGGTGCACCGGACAGTGTCCGGTGGTGCACCAGATAGTGTTCGGTGCCCTAGGCTGACTCGGCGATGAACTACCAGCTCTCAGGAATCTGTGGGGAGTCATGGCTAAAATTCACTGGACTATCCGGTGGTGCACCGGACTGTCCGGTGAGTCTGCGCCGCCCGAGCCAACGGTCGACATCGTAATCAGCGGGCGATGCGTGGCCTGAGCCAACGGTCAGTTGGCGCACCGGACTGTCTGGTGTGCACTGGACAGTGTCCGGTGCGCCAAGCGGTCCAAAGGCACAACAGTCGACTTCGCTAGAAAAGGAAGGAGATCGGGCACCGGACAAGCACTGTTCATGTCCGGTGGTGCACCGGACTGTCCGGTGCGCCACTCAACAGAAAGCAAGTATTGCCTTCCAAAAGGAATTCCAACGGCTCCTAGGCCCCTTGGGTCTATAAAAGGGACCCCTAGGCGCCTCCAACAGTGATATAAGTGCAGCCAACAATTGTATACATCATTTGGATCAATTCTCTCTCTCCCTCTTATGTATATCTCTCTAGTTTGTGTGGAGGCCAAGCTATAAGCCTTTAGAGAGTGGAGAAGTGCCGCTGAGAGCTAGAGCAAAGTCTTGAGCGCATTGTTACTCTGTCGAAGTGCTGTTAAGAAGACTGTAAGCAGCCACGACATTGTTGTAACCAATATCAACATAGTGGAAGGCTCTATCTGTCATACTGACAGATCTGAGCAAACAGAGGAAGGAGTTGAAATAGACTCCAAGCCTAGGTGTGGCTAACTCCAACGAGGACTAGGCAAGCATTTCAGGCTTGGCCGAACCTCGGGATAAATCCATGCGTGTGTGTGCTCTGCTCTGTGTTGTGTGCTGATTCTCTATCTTACCTACTCTTTATATCTGCACTTCAATACTTATTTGTGGTATAAGTTATATTTGAAGTGCAGGGCATTTTAAGACAGGATCTTCTATTCCGCTACAACCTACTCGAAGGGTCTTTCATTCCACTGCGATCTAGCATTCGAGTAGAGTAAGAATTTAAGTTTTAAAGTGATAATTATTATTCGCCTATTTACCCCCCTCTAGGCGACATCCAGATCCTGTTCCCGGGCATAGGGAACCTTCAATTGGTATCAAAGCTAGGCCTCTCCAGTGTGGGCTTAGCCGTCCGAAGATGACGATGTTGTCACAAGAGGTAACTCTAGAACTTCTTCTAGGCAATGGTTCTAATTATAAATCGTGGCCTGTCTCTATTTATAATGCTTTCATGCATATTGATCCTGATTTGAGACAGATCTTCAGTAGAAGTATTTTTCCCTCTGATATTAGTAAAAATCCTTCTAATGATGAACTAAGATATCTATCTCTCAATCACCATGCTTGCAACATCTTAGTTGACTCTCTTTCTAGAGGTGCCTATTTTGCCATCATGAGTAGTGATAGTGATTTATTTGTTGATGCTCATGATCTATGGACTAAAATTAAGTTGAAATTTTTTAAGTCCATATGCACTGCTTCTGCTCCCTCTATTGCTGGTGGTACTAACTTGTCCAAGGGAGAAGAACAAGAATGATGGACACCAAGCGATGGATCCACCTCACCGACAGGTTCATCTTCCACTAGTTATACATGTCTTGTTGCTAACAATGGGAGTGGAGATGAAAGCGATGATGAGGAGGAATATGAGGATGATAGCGAGGATGGGTCTTCATCACCACAAGGTACATTTTCCTATTTTGCTTCCACTGATAATAATGACAGGGAAAATGAGACCGATGATGTGGAAGAAGAGGAGATTCGCCGGTTCTACACCCATCTCAACAAAGAAGACAAAGTGCTCTTGGTTAAGCTATTGAGAAGGAACAAGGAACAAGGCGAGACGTTTCTTAGGCTAGAGGAAACTCTCATCAAAACTAACGACAGCCTGGAGAAGATGACCAAAGAACATGAGGAGCTAAAGTGCTCTCATCATAATTTGGTCCAACGGTATGAATATATTTTATCTGAGCAAAGAAATAATCATGATGTACTATCTGATGTTGCTCAACTTAAAACTGAGAATTCTATGCTTAGGAGTCATGTAGAAATGATGAATTTAGAAAAGCTTGCTCTAGGTGAAAAGTATGATATATTGTCATATTCTCATAGTAAATTAGTTGATGACCATATCATGCTTGATATTGCTCATGAGGTAGTATTTATTAGTTTAACCTCAAGTGAATCTCATTCTTACACAAGTGATCAATTAGTTAAAGTATTATCATGTGCTGACCTCCACTGCCCCAAGAAAGGCCAATCCTTGATTGAGAAACAAGTTATAGGGTCAAAAAGAAAATTGCTTGAGAACAAGAAACAAAGACAATTGAGGAGAAGACGCCATGCTTGACCTCCTCAAGATATTTACAAACATGTGATGAATAAGCTTGAGGAAGGAGGAACCGCAACAAGGGACAAACTTCACGAGAAAGAAGCTCCTAAGGCAATAAGTGAAGCAATCAACATGAACAAAGAAAAAGGTAAAGATTCAATCAGTCATGTTGTTTGCACGAACCATCTCTCTATGTTATCCAAGAACAAAAAGAGAAAAGGAAAAAAGAGGTGCTTTAAGTGCAATGAGTTAGGCCACCTTATTGCGTCGTGTCCATACAACGACAAGGATGACAGGATGAGGAGATGTTTTGGATGCAATGACAAGGACCATATGATCACTTCATGTCCGCTCATGAAAAATCAAACACATGCACTCTCCAGGATGACCCTCACTAAGAAAGAAGGCAAACAGCAAGTGTCATGTCAGGTTAAGCGACGCTTCGGCTACATATGTGGTGAGCATGGTCATCTACCTAAGGTATGTAAGAAGGGTAAGGTTCCTAAGCAAGAAAATTTATCTCAATTCTATTCGCTTAGGAGACCCAAATCATACACTTGTGCTAGATCAGCAATGAGATCACCTAGAACTAGCACAACTGCTATTTGGGTACCAAAGGATCTTTTAGATGAGCGTTATGGACCCATTTCGAGATGGGTACCAAACTGTGCCAACTAGACCATGCAGGTGCCTCGAGATGGACTAGAGATCTTGGGAGAGCTTAAGATGGTTAATTCAAACTCTATGCTTAAGCTGTCAAATTTATTGTCCATTTATTGACCCAAGGTTGAATTATTGTGCAATACTAATCCCATGTTCATCTCGAGTTAAATAAGTTGTAGAGGTCCTTAATCATTATTAGTGAATCAAGCAAAGGACTTTGATGAGAATCTACAACTTGCTCTCCAAAGGACGGTACCCATGTATCATAAGTGCATTATTTATAATCAGTATTGCTTTTAAGTTGGATGGTCGTACTATGCCTATCCTTGGAGTAGTTATGAGTTTGAGATTGCTTGTGTTGAATATCTTTCAATTAATGATCCATGATTTCCAAGATCATAACCATGCTTGCTCAATCATGACTGTTGGCTTTATAGGTTATATCTCTTGAATCATTCAATGGGTAGCTTTTCATTTGATATATCCACCATGATTAACTCCCTTTGTGTATGTGGATAAACATGTATCTTTTTGTAAGTCATGCTATGTGGTTTTTAATGATTAACCTATGTGCAAGCATGATAATTTTGTTTAGTCCATGTTCACATGATTACTTTGTCTTGGTACTGTGTGTATACCAAAACAAGAAATCCATATTGTGTTTCTAATACACCCTCTCGAGCAATGAGGTTCATGAGCAAAAGGAGCCCTAAATTGGTGACAACAAGTGCTCTCATGGCAATTCAAGAAAAGGCAAATGTATGGAGAATGGAACTATGCAATTTCATTGAATATCTTGAGGTTCCGTTGATTGTGATCATAGCTGTGTTCTTGCCTTTCAAGTGGTAGTATCTTGAAGTGGTAGTATCTTGGCTTAGGCGCCTTATGCCTTAAAATGTTGTTTCCTTTGGTGTACCTAAGAAAATACTCCTTAATCATGGTGTGCTTAGACATTGTGCTCTATCTTGTTGTTTTTCAATTAGTATATGTGTTGCAATGATCATCATGTGTGAAGTGTGTCGACGTTGCTTTTAAAAATGTTATATATCTTGAGGCATGCATTATTTCCACTAGTCATAAGTTGTATTATGTCATCTATGCAATTGATATATTATGCCTAGACCAAGGTATGGTGTGATCCCCTCTAGTTCTAAGGACGCTAGAATGTGCAAGGTGCAAGTCATTCAAATACTTGATTCACAACTTTAGGAGGAGCACACAAAACGTGTGTCTTTTGGGACTAACTGGTTCTTGAGTGATCCTATATAGTCTCAAGGTGGAAAAGGGAAGATGAGCAAGAAATGGAGCAATCAGGACTTGGGTACCTCCACAAGTCGAGTAATTGGTATCTAAAGTTGTGAGTAATTGGTATCTAAAGTTTTGAGTAATTGCGTATTTAAAGAATGCTCATGCTCTATAATAGTGGATGATCCTAGATGCTTATCTTTGAATATCATGGAGCTATGACAGTGATGATCTTTCAATTAGTTGCCTTGGTAGTGTGCTTCAATTGATATCTTTTGGTAATCACTAGAATAGAAGCTTCATCTTATGCCACAATACTATAACTTGTTCTAAGTTTGGTGTCTTAGCAACAAGAAAAAGTCAGGAAAAAGGATCAGGCACAAGTGTGAATGAGCTCCCTAGAGATAAGACTTTCAAGATGAAAATCTTAAATTGATGGCTAAAGGAACTCCGCCTACTTAGATGGAAAGTACACCATAACATGGTAAAGGTACAAAAGGAGTTATTGACCTTTTTGCGTATTTGTACCTTAATTTTTCTCCAATGCTTGTGTTGCATATGTTTAATGTGTAAGGGGGAGTAATGTTAGTGTGTTGCATTTTACCTGCTTAATACCCTGCTATCCCTTAACATCATCCTATGTTCTTGCTTGAATATGGTTTTGGTGTTTGATGTCAAAGGGGGAGAATTTGTGCATTAAAGCTTACCTTGACCTAAGAGGAAAGGTTATCTTAAGTGTGAAGAGGGTGAAGATTAATTTTTTGTGTGTGTGCTAAAGGACTCAAAGGGGTTTCCTTGAGGTCCTATGATCTTAAGGAAGAATGTGTTAGTTTTGTTGATAATACATAATTAGGGCTTCCGATGATATGAATCAATTAGTATCTATTGTGTTTGTCATGTAATAGATATTCATATGGTTCTAGTGCTTTAATTGGTATCTTAATTGTGAATAGTGGTAGGTTGATATTCCTGTGGTATATCCATTTAACTAGTGTTTAATTCTGATTTTGTGCATGTGTGTGTTATATGCATCACAGTTTAATTCTTGAGACAATGCATCCCACAGGTGCTAAGGTGTAGTTATGCTTCGAATTAGCCTAAGTATGTGCAATTTGGCATATAAGGCCAAAGTTGAGATTTTAATGTAAGCACATATTTAGGGGGAGCATTCTATAAACTTAGAATTCAAAATTTGTGCTCTAAATCTTATTCTTGTGTAAGCTTTAATTGTGTTGCCATCAATCACCAAAAAGGGGGAGATTGAAATCTCTCTTGTGGGTTTTGGTGTTTAGATGACAACCCAATTAAAGGATTAACAAGTATGCTAAGTGTTGAACAGGTGCTTAATGCAAAGCTAACAGAGTTCAACACAAGTGAACAAGTGTGATGGTGCGAAGACTAGATTATCTATAGATAATGGACATCACAAGCAAGATGGACATTGCTTAAGTGAGACTCGATGTGCGTAACTCAGAGATAACCGATCAAGCCAAGGATGGAGGCAAGAAGAGCTTCGAGGCACCGAGTGCACGGAGAAGGTCAAGGAGACCAGGAACCCAAAAGCTAGGGGTGAAGAAGAAGACTTGCAAAGTCAAGGTTGATCGAGTTAAGAAGAGTTATGGTGCATCAAGGATCACTACATAAGGACATGACTTGCAACCAATAAGGTAACATCTACAATTATGTGATGTAAGTCATAAAGCTCAAGATCAAGCTCTAGAAGTGAACAAGGTATGTTTCTGGACTCAGTGAATTGTTTTGTTCACTAACATGGTTATCTTAGTGCTAGAAACAGTGCCAAGAAAAGAAGAAAAGAGTTGGAGAAGATATGGCTTTGTATAGCCAAAACCAGCACCAGCCTGGCACACCGGACTGTCCGGTGGTGCACCGGACAGTGTCCGGTGCCCTAGGCTGACTCGGTGGTGAACTGCCAGCTCTCGAGAATCTATGGGGAGTCGTGGCTAAAATTCACCGGACTGTCCGGTGGTGCACCGGACTATCCGGTGAGTTTGCGCCGCCCGAGCCAACGGTCGGCAGCATAATCAGTGGGTGACACGTGGCCTGAGCCAACGGTCAGTTGGCGCACCGGACTATCCGGTGTGCACCGAACAGTGTCTGGTGTGCCAAGCGGTCCAAAGGCGCAACGGTCGGCTTCGCCAGAAAAGGAAGGAGATCGGGCACCGGACAAGCACTGTTCATGTCTGGTGGTGCACCGGACTGTCCGATGCGCCACCCGACAGAAAGCAAGTATTGCCTTCCAAAAGGAATTCCAACGACTCCTAGGCCCCTTGGGTCTATAAAAGGGACCCCTAGGCGCCTTCAACAGTGATACAAGTGCAACCAAAAATTGTATACATCATTTAGATCAATTCTCTCTCTCCCTCTCATGTATATCTCTCTAGATTGTGTGGAGGCCAAGCTATAAGCCTTTAGAGAGTGGAGAAGTGCTGTTGAGAGCTAGAGCAAAGTCCTGAGCGCATTGTTACTCTGCCGAAGTGCTGTCAAGAAGACTGTAAGCAGCCACGGCGTTGTTGTAACCAATATCAACATAGTGGAAGGCTCTATCTGTCATACTGACAGATCTGAGCAAACGGAGGAAGGAGTTGAAATAGACTCCAAGCCCAGATGTGGCTAACTCCAACGAGGACTAGGCAAGCATTTTAGGCTTGGCCGAACCTCGGGATAAATCCTGCGTCTGTGTGCTCTGCTCTGTGCTATGTGCTGATTCTCTGTCTTACCTACTCTTTATATCTGCACTTCAATACTTATTTGTGGTACAAGTTATATTTGAAGTGCAGGGCATTTTAAGACAAGATCTTCTATTCTGCTGCAACCTACTCGAAGGGTCTTTCATTCCACTGCGATCTAGCCTTTGAGTAGATTAAGAATTTAAGTTTTAAAGTGATAATTATTATTCGCCTATTCACCCCCCCCCCCTCTAGGCAACATCCAGATCCTGTTCCTAGGCATATGGAACTTTCACGTTCCACCAAGGAGGCTGAATTAGTTGCACTTGATTCAGCAGCATTGGAGGCTCAGTGGTTGAGAGACCTGTTGTCAGACCTTCCAATGCTAGCAAAGTCGATACCGGGTGTCCTAGTATACTGTGACAACACTTCTGTGTTGCTGAAAGTGAACAGTAGAAAGGACAACCAAAAATCCTTGAGGCATATCAGAAGACGACTTGATTCATGTCGGCATGCTAGAGAGACGGGTGTAATAACCGTAGATTACATCAAGTCTGAAAGGAACCTTGCTGATCCTTTCACCAAAGGACTGGCTCAAAAGCCAATCCAAGCAGCGTGCATGGGAATGGGACTCGTACCTTGTTAGCGGTTTCAACTGCGGATAACTGTCCTGTGTGACCGGAGATCTAGAGATCCAGGCTCTAGGAAACAAAGCATTGTGGAACCAAGAGCACAAAAGACAAAAAGTCTCATGAGCTGTTGTGCTCTGTTTGTATGGCAGGTTGAGCGATATGCTCTTAATGAAGTCAATGCTACAAGCAGGGAAACTGTCCTACAGAATTTCCTTAATGATTTCACCTATATGAGCTGACTGTGGGGTCGCAGTCCAGGAGAGAATGGGGTTTTCTCTCTAGTGAGCTCATGAATAGATATTAAAGGGCATGACAGTAACGCCCTGCTTCGTAAGAGAAGCAGATAATCTACCTAGTACTATGTGCCTTTTGTGCGAAGATTCTCACACTAGGGTTTGTGGATCAAGGCGTAGTCCTCCGCTTACTCGTGCAGGGTTGGAGTGCTTTGGGATAGGCTTTGGTTCAAACCTGGTGGCCGCTACAAGGCCTGGTGGCCGAGTAGCCCACCAGGAGGCACGTCCCTAGGGCAAGTGGAGGTCGCGGTTGGTAGTGCGCGCGAGCGAGCAGAGGAGCCGATTAGCTCTGGCGGCGGTGGCACTCAGCGGCTCTGCAGGTGGTTCGGCGCTTGCCCGAACTCCACGCTGCCCCTGCGCAACCTCCTCGAGGCCGGCTCTTTAAGTATGGAGACTTGCTCCCTACTCAGCATCTCGCCAAAAATCGCCAGCTCTCTGTTCCTCTTCCTCCTCTCGGTTCCAGTCACGGTTTGGATCGATTCCTTCGATTCTTGGTGTTCTGGTGTTCATCTTGCTGTCGGAAGAAGGTGGAGGTGGCACTGCTCATGCGTAGTGAGGTTCTCATGTGCTCTATTGTTTTATGAGTGCGCCTGTGTGGTGCTCTGTTTGCTCTGATTATTGTCCACTGTGGCCTGGTGCTTGGGCTCCCTGCTGCACGGTGTTCCTCTTCTCGGGCTGGTGCCGTGAACGTCTCCCTCGGCTCCGGAAGCAGCTCTAGTATCTCCGTCAACCTCCCGTTGTGCAGGTCCAGACGTGGGCGACATAATTGGTTTTCTGGGACAGAACCTTGTGTTCGCTGAGCTGGTCTTCCCACGTAGACAATCTACATGTTGTGAGTTACTCGTTGCCTCTCTATATTTATTGAGTAATTTTGTGGAATCTGCTAGTATTATTTACTTGGGTGTGATTACACAATTTGTGGGCGGATTTGATTGCTCGATGATGATAGCGGTGTAGTGAGACGATGTGACAGTCTGGGTTTTAGTGTGTTGTTATTTTCAGCATTAATATTATTTATGCCTAGTAATTTCTTTCACTATTGTGCAGGCTGGTTATTGAAGTTCATTATTGTTCTTTAATTCTTGTGCACACTGTTTTGATCTTGATATTTATACTTGATTTCTAGGCTTATAATATTTGTTCTAAAACCCTGAATTGATAAGGTAGGACTACCACGTTAGTTGAGGATCTCTGATCACCACTTAGCGTTGGAGGGCTGTCTAGTGCAGCAACCCGCTATTTTGAGAGCAATATCTTAATATAAACAATTATGTTTATGTGTTTAATCTGCCTTCTTCATCTACTTGCCATGTTTAATATTCAAATGGACTTGAGTAGCTATTTCACATGTTTTCATGCCTTAGAATTGCTACTATTCATTGCTGCTATAATTAAATATGGCATTTATCTGAGTTATATGTTTGTTTTATTTGGAATTAAAATATTTAATATATTTAAATATGTTAAAAGCATGTCACTTATTTCTCTAAAATTATAACATCTTTCACTATTCCACCCATGTATCACATCTGCAACTTCTCTCTCCTTATATCTTCACCTTCTACAGCGGTCCCCGCTAAACTCTCCCTCTATACCCCACTACAAATATAAAATACCTTTTTTTATACCTATTCAACACCCATTATCAATTTTTCAACTAATAAATACTTCTGTGCGCTAAACTCTCCCTCTATACCCCACTACAAACATAAAGTACCATTTTTCATACCTATTCAACACCCATTATCAATTTTTCAACTAATAAATACTTCTGTGCATAGAAACCGAGTCAAGGGGAAGGGGGTAGGCGCACGCATTCCTTGAGACTACCCGCATCGCATGCCGCGCGAGCTCCCCCTCCCCTTGCATGCCGGCTACGGAACCTCCCCCGCACGCGCATCACTACTCCCTACAAGGCCCCCAGGCAGCGTACCACTTCTCTCTCCCTCCGTTCCTGGCGTGGCACTGCTCATCCACTCTAGCACTGTTTGTTACTGTAGCCATGGGCCAGCTAGTAATTGTTAGTAGAAGAAAATTTGATAGTGGATAAAAAGTAGTATATGAAATGATATTTTATGGTTGTAGTGTGATATAGGGGGAGAAAATAGAGGGAACCACTGCGGGAGATGAAAAAGTAGGGGATGAAATGTTTATGATGTGATGTAAAAAAGTGACATAGGGGGAGAAATTTAGAGGTAACCGCTACAGATAGCCTGATCTAGCGTACTGCTGTTGCCTCCTCTACCACTGTAGCGCGAAGAGAAACAGGTAGCTTGCACCATTGAATGTGGTAGGGGGACTCTGTATCCTCTAAAATGTGAACAATTATGGGGGAGAGTGAAGCGGTGAAGAGAGTCTTAGGCTATCCGCAGCGGTTCCGCCTAAAATTTTCCTCCTATATCACTTTTTGCGTCACATCATCAATATTTCATCCCCTATTTTTTCATGTCCCGCAGCGGTTCTCCCTATTTTCTCCCCTATACCCCACTACAACCATAAAATATCATTTTCTATACCTACTTTTCATCCACTATCAATTTTTCATCTACTAACAATTAATCGCGGGGCCCACAACATAGTAGAAGGGGGAGGAAACGAGCGCACGTTGCATCCAGCTGGAGAGAGAAAAGGACGACGCACGGCTACATCGTGGGGGCACTATAGGGGGCAGCAGTGCGGCGCCTAGCGGCTGCTTGTTGCCTCTACAGGAGGGGAGGGGGTGCGGCCACGGGAAGCGCTGCGGGGCAGCCTTAGACTGAGCGCAGCGGTTGCGCTACGGCGCCCTCTCCCCTTGCGTAGGGGGCCTCTACGCGTGCAGCGGCTGACGCTAGAGAGCCCCCTACGCGCTACAGTCGTAGGGGTGGGAGCCGGAGTCCCCAGATCAAGGGGTTCACTATTCACCCCCTACAGCACTGTGCTGTGGGGCCACGAGTAATTGTTAGTAGATAAAAAATTGATAGTAGATATAGAAAATGATATTTTATAGTTGTAGTGGGGTATAGGGGGAATATTTAGGGGGAACCGCTGCGGGAGATGAAAACATAGGGAGAAAAATAGGGGGAAAAGTGATATAGGGGGAAAAATTTAGGGGTAACGGTTGCGGATAGCCTTAGACTACCTTGAGCGCTTCACTCTATATTCTTCCCTCTATATCTCACTCACGTGCCATGTCAACAACCTCTCTCCCTCTATATCTCCACCCTCCACAACGGTTCACTCTACATCAACCCTCTATACCCCACTCTAAACATAAAATATCATTTCCATACATATTCATCATCTATTACCAATTTTTTCTCAACTAAAAACACAGCCATACACTGAAAGGGAGGACAACAGGCTGCCTTGCGCACCCCGCATATCTGGAGGAATATCGTCTCTCCTCCTATCACTGTAGCGTAGAGAGCAGCCTGTAGAGTGAAGCGATGAGCATCTAGCACGAGTACTGTTCACTCTACACATCGCGTGGAGTGGTGGTAGCGTGGACCATTGTTCACAATCTCATTCCGGCGTTCCTCTACACACTCCCCTTCGTACGGACGACGCTCTCCCACAGGCAAAGCAAGCATGAACGGAACTCGTGGAAATGATATTATACTAGAACATTAGGCGCCCATTTGGGCGCCCTACAGTGGTTTAAGGAAGAAGCTAATGTGGAGCCAACATGACTTTGTGCAACTATACTAATTTGATGGTAATAGTAAGATTTGAATAAACACATAAGGGCACCAGATTTAGGCGAAAAGACATTAGAAACTAATGTTAATATAGGTTGTGTAAGGATGACAAGTAACAAAGAACATCTTTGGAATAAAACTAAAGGCTCAACATCTTACCATCATTCTTAAGACTGTAGCAGCAGCCCTCACTGCCCTCCCCAACAGAACAGAAAGAAATCCAACTCACTGGCCTACTGAAACTTCTAAATTCTATCACTGTGAGAAAGAAACATATCTTCATAGGCAGTTACAGAGAGCAGACTGAACACTCCTGCGTTCAAAGAGTGATAAAAGCATGTAGCAATGCTAGGGAGGATCCAAACTGTTAAAACATGTTCTGATGTCACTGATAAAATTTAATTCAAGTAATCATGCATCAATCAGGCTTTTCTGAATCACTAATAGTGTATTTAGCTTCAGCACTCTACATTATCTTATTTAACTTATTACTTCATTTCTTTGTTTCATAAGTGATGAAATTATGCGGATTGTTGTATTTTTTAGCAAATGAACAAGTTTAGCTGCAGAAAGGTGAATAGGTGATGGAATAAAAAAGCAGCAGATTCACTACCTGATACATCCACAAACACTTCATGTAGATGGTTTTTCCTCCTTCCATTACAGATAATGAATACAACCTAGATGATTAGAAGCCCCGTCAGACCTCCAACCATTCAAAGCACAATGCCTATTGTCGAACCATAGGAAGAGCTTATCAAAAAGTGACAATATTATCATACGACTCTAATTATTTGACAACCATCCAATATGGAGTCTGTTCACTGTGCTAACGTTTCAGGAATAGAGCCTCTGAGATTGTTTATCAGTCTGAACAAAAAACTACATCGGGCACATACTGTGTTTTTGGACAACCGGAGAGTTAATTGTCTAGCAGATTTCTCTTAATTTTATAGCACAATAGGACTCACTGCATTTCCTAAAATTTTATAATTAGTCGTCTTCAACAGAAAATAAAATATAACATGGTAAAATCAAACTATTCTAAATATACAGAAAAAATCTAGAAAAGGCTACAAGTGGATAATGTACTAAGTTCAGAAGAAAATAGCCCTCAACATACATCTTTGTGTCAGGTAAAGGAACTACCTAAATGCATCACATGTCATACTTACCAAATTAGTGTGAAACGAGTTGAAAAAGGCAAACGGGTTGATACATACAAATACAACATATGATGTAATGATCATACACAAGCATAAGACAAAACCGTCACACTAACCCTTCCTATACCAAATACATCAATATCCGAATGACATGAAACAACCCAAGAATTTTACCTGGATACAAAGAGGAAAGAAGGCAAATTAAAAGAGCACACCTAAAAAGGACACCAGACTTTTACATTGCAACACACATGATGGGTTTGAACCAACTTTTGGTATTCACAAATAGACAAGCTCTGCAGACTTGATAATCAAAGATAGAAATTCAGAAGGCATATGATGAAGGGAAGGATGCAAAGTAAAGCAATTATAAGCTCGTTGCAATAGAATAACAGTAAAGCATTACACCATCTGCTAGTGTATTTGAACTGTAACATGTTCTAGGAAAGATGCTAATGGACCGAGAGTCCGAGATGAAAGAATACAAATTCCGTATGGTTCTAGCTCACGGGTTTGACCCTCAATCACAACTGAAACAGCTAAATGCGAAACTTCCCGGGTACTTATCACAGCAAACCATGAGGAGCTGCAACTGGTAGCAAGTAGCAACTATAAATTCAGAACCACTATAGCAGGGCACCTAGTTCATACGGTGTGATTACCTGATTGCTTTCCCATGTGTCGTGATTACCTGATTGCTTTCCTGCCTACTGGGAGCAATGGAGGGTGGAGCTTCCACTTCACCTGAATCAAGGTGCCTTCACGGCTTCCCCTTCCGACCGCACATCGCTAGATCCCGCAACGACCCAACCTTCTCCATGAGGAGCAGTGCCACCGTGGGTGAATCATACCGGCCGCCGTCGGCCCTCCCTCCCCCGATCTTCTACGATCCTTTGACCAGGACTTGGTCCAGAAACAAAAAGGTGGTGGGGTAAATAGCCACAGAGTCGAGCAGTGGCTGCAAAGGCAAGCAGAGAGGCCAGTGGGCAGTGGCGCCTATGGAGGCGTGGAGCAGGAGAGCGTCGGGTGGCGGCGAAGCGAGACGACGTGGACCTGACGGAGAGTGGGCTTGGGGAATGTCTACAAAGTGGAAGAGGGAGGGGAAGGATGGAAGGGCCAATGGTCCAACCGTGCCGCCTATCGCGAGCGCCCGAGCTCACCTGTGCGTCCTGCGCCTCGCTGTCTTAGTGTAACACCCTAAATCTAGCAAATGCAAACAAACCTATTTGAATTATTAAATTTCAATAGAAAGGAAAAATACTTATGATTTCTAACAGTAAAAATGTAATATAAATATTTTGAATAATTTTTGAATAGATAAAATTTTTACCAATTGTTTGTTGCACTCATGCCGAAGCATATATTTTGTTTGAATTGATTTACAAATCCAATCTCGGGATTTGATCTTGTGAAGAAAATCTCATTTTACAAAACAATAATGAATTGCTAAAATAAGGTTTTTGGAAAAAATGTATATTAATAATTTTAAGTTTATAATGGTAATTAGGGTAATAAATTTTCATTTAATTGTGTGTCATTTATTTTCATTTGAAATAATTTTGATTTCGCACGATTGGTTTTTAAATATTTAATAACATTTGTTCTTGAATAAAAATTCACAAAAATAATATAATTATTAGTCAAAAATAAATATTATATTATAAATAATTTTAGTTTAATTATTATAAGTTTTAGAGTTATTAAATAATGTATTTCAAATTTTGGAAAAGGGAATAAAAAAACAAAACAACCCTAACCTAGTCAGCCCACTAGGGGCCCAACACCTAAGCGTGCCCACCCCATTGACCTAGCCGTCGCCGCCGCCAGGGGGGAAAATTTTCCCTTTCCCATGCTGCGCGGGCCCCACCCGACCGCCCCCTGGCCTTCTTCCCTGCCGACCGCGACGCCCTGCTCTCACCCGTCGTCGTCGCCTGGGCCCCACCCGCGCCCTTCTCTCCTTCCCTCTCTCCCCATTGCTTTTCTCCCCCAAGCAGTCGTGCACCGGCCGAGCCGCTGTCTAGCCGAGCGACGCCACGCGCCCCTGCCCCGACCAGGAACCGACGCCCAGCCACGCCAAGCAGCACCGCCCAGGAGCAGCGCCGCGCGCCCCTGTGCCCGCGCACCCCGACGTGCCTTGAAGCCAGGAACCCGACGCGAAGCCCGCCAAGCCGCCTGCACCGAGGACCCCGAGCCACGCCGTGCGCACCCAAGGCCAAGGACCGACGCGCCAGGGACTGACCCGCCTGCGCCCAGGAGCTGCGCGACCCCGACCGAGCGCGCCCAGCCTAGCGCAACCCTGCGACCGACCGTTCGTCTTCGTCATAATGGAGCTTTAACACAGTCGTTTCTTCCTCCCCATTTCCTCTCCCTCATTGAGGCTCCGTTGATGGCCATTAATGGCAGCCTTGAAGCCATGACCATTTCTCCCTCTCCTCCATTGCCTATAAATGTAGCCCGTGCTGAGCCTCTCCTCCCTCACCCCTCATCTCTGCTCGCCGGACTCAGTGTCCTGCGCGCTGCGCCGTTTGCGGTTGTCGTTCTGGCCTTCCGAGCTTCCGTCGCCGGAGCACTCTACGCTACTCTGTAAGTCAGCTTGCTTCTCGTCATACAAAGCGACAGTGACTCGCCTTTCATCGTCGAGCCTCTATGCCTAGGCCGCCCACGCTGGAGTTCATCCATCATCACCGTCGCAGTCCGCTCCACCATCCGTGGAGACTCACCAGAGTTCGTGCTCGCCGTTCACGCAGCACCCCGACTGGACCTTCTACGCTTCGCTGTTCGAACGCCGTCATCGGAGCTCGTCCGCATAGCACCTCGACCGTGCTCACGCCATTCATCAATTGTCCGCCATCCGTGGAGCCTCACCGGAATCCGCGTCCAATGCCTAGCCTCGTCCGCACCGCGACCGAATCCCTCCATTCACTACAAGGTTGAAGAACAACCCGAATATTTTTATAACTCCAAAATCATGTTTTAAATTAATTCATGAATTTGGTAATTATTCGTTGTGATTTGGAATTCATATGTGTAAACGATTGATTTTGAGTATTTGTGCGATGAATTAGTGAATGGTTTTTAGATGTGATATTGGTTTACGATTTCTTTAGAATTTGGGATTGGAAAGAGGAATGACAGATTTGGGTAGACCATGTGTTAGTGATGAAAACACTAGATAAATAATATCTTAGTTAATTTTGTTTATGACAAATTTTAGAATTTATCTAAAAGTTTATATTCATAAGTGCATTTAAAACCACTAAATAGATAATAAAAGCTTCTCTTAACATATATTGAGTAAGCGGTATAGAATTCATAACAATATAAATATTATAGTATAAACAGTGGTTTAATGTATTTGATCTCTAATTATTATAATGGCATTTTTCTTTTAGAAAGAAAAGATAAATCTAAAAGGAGGTCACTATTTATAGTATAAATAATTAGGTAATAATTAGTTTATTTCTATAGAATTGGTTAAGTCATTACACGTAGGCCACATATTCTTTGTCAAATAAAAATATAGATTTTTTCTAGTCATGATAAATATAAGCATAACACTTAATTACTTAGAATAGTAAAAGGCTTATTTATGTCATAATAGCCATGAATAGGTGATTAAAAGTCTCATTTAGTAATTTACAATTAATTCTTAGTATATTAAGGTTAGAAGAATTAAATAAATAATTTTTAGTTATACGTATAAATTCTATTTAGAAAAGAAAGGAGAAAACCGAAAAGAGTAGAATTTTATAACAATAAATTAATTAGGCGCTTATACTTTCCTAATAAAGAAATTGATAGTTATATTGGTAAATATAGGTTTCTTACAAAATAATTAGAGAAGTTGTTTCTAACTGTGAAACGACCCTTTTTAATAGACATCATGATTTTGATTTAATTAGTTATAGATGTTTAAGTATAGCCGTGTTAAATAGAAACTTAAAAGCAATATGTGTAACACCTCAAATCTTGGTTTTGGGATTTAGCAGAGTTTATCTTAACGTCTAAATAATTGCGGTTTGAAATAAGAGATTTAAATAAAGGATTCTCATATAAGTTAATAGTTTTATTAAATCATATATTAAAAAAATATATATTCTCTCTAAGATTCAAGGTAAAATTTTCTCTCCACAACAATCATACTAAAGAAGTAAGCATAAAACATTAGATTTTGAATAAGATTTCAACGGGGCAAACCTTGTGTCTCTTGAAAATTAAAAGTTCTTTGTGTGTGAATAACACGTTTGCAATACTATAATTATCATAAAAATATAATAATAATAATAATAATAATAATAAGCATATATTGCATCATGCTGGGATTTTGTCTTCTGAATTTGAAATGTGATATTCAAATCAAACTTTAACTTTGAATTTAAAAAGTTGAAAAAAAGTAGGAGAACTAACTATTCTTTTATATTATGCTCTATAAAATTATTCAAAGGAAATAATAATAAATAAATAAAGTTATGTAATTTCTTACATGTTGGAGTTGCTGGTATATATTTGAAGTTAACCATGGTTTGAATTTGAAACTTGAATTTGAAAACAAATATATATAAAAAAATGGAAATAAAAAAAAGAGAAAACTGTATTTGGGTCGTTTCCCATTCCCTCAGCCTAGCTCCCGCGCCAGCCCAGCCTTCCCACGCGCGCTCGTAAACCTTCACTGCCACACGGGCCCACCAGTCGGCCTTGGGGCGGAGTCTTCTCCTTCCGGTATCCCCCCCCCCCCCCCCCCCCGCGCGCGCGACTCGCTCATCCGCTCCGCTGCGCCGGCCGCCGGGAAATCCGTGGTTCGTTGCGCCAGTCGTTCGTGCCCTCGCCCAACTATACTCTCATGCGCGCGCGCGCGTCTCTGGACCCGTGGGCCACTGCGCCATGGATCCCGCATCGTCTGACCGTCCCCTACCCGCGCACGCTCGAATCCGCAGAGCTCGGAGTGCCAGCGCTGATCACGGGGGTAGTTGCGGGCACCATGGACCGACTCCCCGGGGCTATAAATCCGTAGGCCTAGGACCAGTTCCCCTCTATTCCTCGTAACTCAACCACCATCGTCGTAGAACCGTGAGATTTACGCCGCCGTCACCGAGCACGGGTGGTCTGCCGCGGAGGAACCTGCACATCTCCCACAATCGGGGCGCGCGATTGGCCGTGGAGCTTCGCTAGGTCGCAGGGAAGCTGCTCGGGTCTTCTGCGGTCTGAGCTTGGGCCGGAAATCCGCCAATTGCTCGTCGGTGTCGAACCTCCGTCACAGTGCCGCATCTCGTCGTGGGGCGAGTCCACTGCTGCTCCATCGTCGGTGAGTTACCCTAGGTTATAGTTATTGTCACATCCGCTTCGCGTATGAGTAGTTCGATGGGAATTTTAGGCCTCAGGTCCGTGGATTGCGTGCACTGGCAATGGCGCCGCGGCGGCGCTCTGGGTTTGTTGTGCGCCAGAGGTCTCAGCAGAGAGAAGAATGTGTACCGCGGAGAGCTAACCAGGGCCGTTGATCTTGCCGGGATCGGCCAAGATCAAGTCGAGGGATAACGTTTTGGCTAGATTGCACTAGGACCGTTGATTCTTGGATCTGTGGGTACGATTAGATCTGGGGGTAGGTGAATGAGAACCGTAGATGTTTTGATGAGCGGCCCAGATCAATTATAGCTTACCGCTTTGGGGTAAACAAATCAGAGCCGTAGATCTGCGGATGTGTGGGTGAGCGTGAGCGCTAGTGTCGATAGATCCCGACCCTTGGATGGTGATCTGATGGTCCGTATCCGATACCGGTTCAAAATGATATGGATCTAATCCGGGTCGTCGAGTCCCGATCGGACGGTCCTGGACTCGCAATACCCTTTTGGTCCGCCCGATTTACATATGGGCCCTCGGGAAAAATGGGAATCAACCCGCCGTCCAGCTCGGGGTGCCCTCTGAGTCTGGGGAGTTTTCTTAGATAAGCCCCTGCGCTTTCAGGTAATTGAGGCCCAATCCAGAGAGCATTGAAAATTAGAAATTAATATCAGAAATTAAATTTCAGTGCATAAATAAATGTTAAAACTTGTTTAATTTGTAGAAAATGCATATGAACTCCAAATTGACCCATTCCAGTTCCTAAATTTTCATAATATTATTGTCTATCCATTTGTACTACTGTTTTTACATGAAGTACACATTGAAATTTATTTCTCACTTAACCCTATATTAAATGCATAAAACCATGGAAAATTCATAACTTAAAATCTATAACTCCAAATTTAATGATTCCAGTTCCTGTGATCTTATTTTAATGTCTAGTTTATTACTGTATATCCTATTTGCATGTTTGGTGTGATGTTAATTTATGCTATGCTATGTATGTATTGTGTTGATGCGAGTAGACGAGCAAGCCACTGTGGAATCTGAGGTTCAGCAGGTAGAGACTGCTGAGCAGGAGCTCGTGGAAGGCAAGTTGTGCCCTTGATCACCTCTTTTACCCATTCATGTTCTTATTATTCATAATGATCTGCATAGGTTAAATTTGATGGGACCCAATAGGATACCCTAGATTTGACTATCTTTATACCTTGTTTCACCACTGGTTTTACTACTAAAGTTTTGGGTAGTTCATGCTATTGCTTTATGTGGATTTGGGTATAGAGATATTCATCACTCATTGTTATACTTTTTATTATTTGTTCTATTCTTTAATGTTCATGTTAAGATCATTATGTTAATGGGAACATGGAGAACCACCCGGGAAAACAGTGCTACCACAAGGGTTTAATGGGACGCCCTTGGCTGATTAACTAGGAAAGCTAGTAGAGGGCTACCTTACCCGAAAGGGGCAAGGGCAGTAGGGGAGTGGTCAGTGTAGGGAGGTCCTTGGGTTGATTTTGCTGCGATGGCGGTCAGGCAAGAACCCTGCACTGGAGCTTCCTATAAACTATAGCGGGTAGTCTGAAGCTAGTGGAACTTTGTAAAGGCCTCGTAGTGGTACCCTGCCTCGCTTCCTTGGTAGAGGTGTATGGAGTCTGATCAACTCCGTGGCAAATGGGTAACACGACTTGTGGGTAAAGATGCTGCAACCTCTGCAGAGTGTAAAACTGGTATACTAGCCGTGCTCACGGTCATGAGTGGCTCGGACACTCACATGATTAACTTATGGAACTTAAACTTAATTTGTCATCTCATTGCATTTGGGATTATTTTATTATTACTTTTATTATTACTATGAATTGGTATTCACTTACACTTAGTAACTGCTAATAAAATTTTGACCAACTTATAAAAGCAATGCTCAGCTTCAGCCTTTATTTCATTGATCAGCCTTACACTTCATGAACTCCCACCTTTGGCGAGTTCATGCCACATTATTCCCCATGACTTGTTGAGCTATGAACGTATGTGAGCTCACTCTTGCTGTCTCACACCCCCCACAGGAGAAGAGCAGGTGGTTCAGGAGGAGCCACAAGATGAGGAGTTTGATCTGATCTAGGTGGCGTTTCTCAGTTGACGTTGGCGCCGACGATCCTTAGTTCGTTTTATATTTATCTTTTATTTTGTATCAAGTCTTCCGCTATGTAATAAATACTCTGATGTTTTATGACATTTATCTCTATACACTCTGTTATTATATATGTTGTCTTCTTTGGCGCATGTATGAGATGCACCCGGCTTTGTTCCTTAAAACCGGGTGTGACAGAAGTGGTATCAGAGGAAATGTTGACTGTAGGACGAAACCTAGATAGAAATGGACAAAACCCTTACCTACCTATCTTACTCTGATTCATTCTATACTTATCTCACTCTGATTCTTTTCTAAACTTATCTTAATCTTTTCTCATCTATTCCCGCTTTACTCTGATCATTCTCACCTCTTCACTTCTAAAGACAAAAGTGGATTTCACACTTTGAAATCCCGTACCTAAAGTGACCTTTAAGAATAGGAGACCTAATCTTAAGAACAAAAACAAAACTATTTTTATAGGTATCTATACGCTTGAGTGTTTGTTCTTATGATATATGTCTGATTTGGATCTTTGATTGAGTGTGACTAGTTGTGGAGTAATGTCCACAATTACATCTGCATGTACGTATAGGCATAAATAGAATTCATAAGATAACTAAACAACTTAGATTATCCTCCATTAAAATGTATCTATTTCATAGAGGTCCCTCCTATCTTAAAAGACTCTCTCTTATCTTAAATGATCCATCTTATCTTAAAAGATACTCTCTTACCTTAATAAGACTCATCCCTTCTCGAAAAGATTCTATCCTATTCTAATAGATCTAACTAATCTCAAAGATTCTACCTTATTCTTAGAGACTCATCTTGCCCTAATAAGCATTTTTATCTCCACCACTTTGCTTATCTCGCAATGGTGTGACCGACATAATCTATTCTAAAATAAAATAAGCAGATCTTATCTAGATTAATCTGGTCATGCCTAGACCCCTTTTGACCTAATCTGATCCAAAATTAATTAGGTCTTATTTAGTCAAATCTAGTTATGCTAAACTAATCTAGTTTCCATCTAATCTGAACTAACCCAATGTGACCCACTCAAACAGATTAGTTAATACTTATAACATGGATTAGACCCTATCCACCTGTTCTAGCATGATTCACTCGACACTAAATTAAGAGTAACCGACCAACTCGGTCTTATGCAACTACCTTAACCATCTGATGGTTGTATAACTCCTCGGTTTTAATTTAAACAGAAAATTCTGATCTACCTCAAGTATTAACTAAACCATATTCCTATAATTGGGTTTTAAACCTAAATTGGTATCTTTGACCCACTCATCAGTGAAATCACGACTTAGCCTATGGTATAGGTTGCCCAACCCAATCATCCCAAGAGCAAAGTAAGACTCTGTTTACTCCACCTACCCGATGTATCCACAATTGTTATCCCACCTTGATGATGGCATCTAACACCACGACCGATGGTCCCTAATTCAGACCCTCAAAGGAAGCTCGATTATGCCATAATACACTCATTCTATGTCTACACTCACCTAAAAGCTAAAACCTGAGGTACCCTTGTTCCTACACCACACCTGCTAAGGCATAAAAAAAGAAGAATTCTAGGTGTATAAATATATATATATATATATATACACACACACTAGAATTCCATAAATATAGGGTCAGCTTAGTAAGCTTAACTAAACGATACTCTTAAATAGGATTATAGAATCCAATGAGAGTCATTTAACAAGTGAGCACTAGTGAAATAAACTAGATCCTACTTCTATAGACTTTGTTCTCCCCTCATGCAATTAAGCCCTATTTAAGAATCTTCAGATCATAACCAGCTACTAGCTTATCCATTCCGCTTATCGAATAAATTCCCTTGCAAAACTATTTTGCCATATGTTTCTAACTCTCATGGTCAATACTAGGAAGGGAAGATTATCAGGCAACAACAAACAGAAATGAATCCTCCAAACCCTCCACCAGCTGGAACCGATCAAGTGGTTGCAGCCCAAAGGCTGGTAATACAACAATTGACAGACATGGTGACCGAAATGCAAAATCAGATAAGACAAGAACGTGAGGAAATACGTCAGGTCCGTCTGGAGATACGTCAAGAAATAAGGCAAGCACGGTTGGAGAGACAACGACAACAACAACCACAACCTCCACCACCACCACCCGCTCCATCAAGCTACATAAACATATATATAAATTACTACTATTTGTAAGATCAAAATGTTACTTTAGTATTTGGTATGATACTATTTTAGGAGGAATAATAAGGTCTATTGACCCTATGTTTTGTTAAAGAATAATGCATCATGCCGAGATTTTTGTTTGTGCATATGTGTTGAGACAATATGAGTATACACCCTTTCCTTACAAATCTCGAGGACGAGATTTCTGTTAAGGGGATAGGATTTGTAAC
Organism: Zea luxurians; assembly: GCA_029449295.1. Classification (NCBI taxonomy): domain Eukaryota; kingdom Viridiplantae; phylum Streptophyta; class Magnoliopsida; order Poales; family Poaceae; genus Zea; species Zea luxurians. The sequence goes on from JAOPSE010000009.1 coordinate 80,761,344, forward strand.
ACCTCAAATCTTGGTTTTGGGATTTAGCAGAGTTTATCTTAACGTCTAAATAATTGCGGTTTGAAATAAGAGATTTAAATAAAGGATTCTCATATAAGTTAATAGTTTTATTAAATCATATATTAAAAAAAATATATTCTCTCTAAGATTCAAGGTAAAATTTTCTCTCCACAACAATTATACTAAAGAAGTAAGCATAAAACATTAGATTTTGAATAAGATTTCAACGGGGCAAACCTTGTGTCTCTTGAAAATTAAAAGTTCTTTGTGTGTGAATAACACGTTTGCAATACTATAATTATCATAAAAATATAATAATAATAATAAGCATATATTGCATCATGCTGGGATTTTGTCTTCTGAATTTGAAATGTGATATTCAAATCAAACTTTAACTTTGAATTTGAAAAGTTGAAAAAAGTAGGAGAACTAACTATTCTTTTATATTATGCTCTATAAAATTATTCAAAGGAAATAATAATAAATAAATAAAGTTATGTAATTTCTTACATGTTGGAGTTGCTGGTATATATTTGAAGTTAACCATGGTTTGAATTTGAAACTTGAATTTGAAAACAAATATATATAAAAAATGGAAATAAAAAAAGAGAAAACCGTATTTGGGCTGTTTCCCATTCCCTCAGCCCAGCTCCCGCGCCAGCCCAGCCTTCCCACGCGCGCTCGTAAACCTTCACTGCCACATAGGCCCACCAGTCGGCCTTGGGGCGAAGTCTTCTCCTTCCGGTATCCCCCCCCCCCCCCGCGCGCGCGACTCACTCATCCGCTCCGCTGCGCCGGCCACCGGGAAATCCGTGGTTTGTTGCGCCAGTCGTTCGTGCCCTCGCCCAGCTATACTCTCATGCGCGTGCGCTCGTCTCTGGACCCATGGGCCACTGCGCCATGGATCCCGCATCGTCTGACCGTCCCCTACCCGCGCACGCTCGAATCCGCGGAGCTTGGAGTGCCAGCGCTGATCACGGGGGTAGTTGCGGGCACCATGGACCGACTCCCCGGGGCTATAAATCCGTAGGCCTAGGACCAGTTCCCCTCTATTCCTCGTAACTCAACCACCATCGCTGTAGAACCGTGAGATTTACGCCACCGTCACCGAGCACGGGTGGTCTGCCGCGGAGGAACCTGCACATCTCCCACAATCGGGGCGCGCGATTGGCCGTGGAGCTTCGCTAGGTCGCGGGGAAGCTGCTCGGGTCTTCTGCGGTCTGAGCTTGGGCCGGAAATCCGCCAATTGCTCGTCGGTGTCGAACCTCCGTCACGGTGCCGCATCTCGTCGCGGGGCGAGTCCACTGCTGCTCCATCGTCGGTGAGTTACCCTAGGTTATAGTTATTGTCACATCCGCTTCGCGTATGAGTAGTTCGATGGGAATTTTAGGCCTCAGGTCCGTGGATTGCGTGCGCTGGCAATGGCGCCGCGGCGGCGCTCTGGGTTTGTTGTGCGCCGGAGGTCTCAGCAGAGAGAAGAATGTGTACCGCGGAGATCTAACCAGGGCCGTTGATCTTGCCGGGATCGGCCAAGATCAAGTCGAGGGATAACGTTTTGGCTAGATTGCACTAGGGTCGTTGATTCTTGGATCTGTGGGTACGATTAGATCTGGGGGTAGGTGAATGAGAACCGTAGATGTTTTGATGAGCGGCCCAAATCAATTATAGCTTACCGCTTTGGGGTAAACAAATCAGAGCCGTAGATCTGCGGATGTGTGGGTGAGCGTGAGCGCTAGTGTCGATAGATCCCGACCCTTGGATGGTGATCTGATGGTCCGTATCCGATACCGGTTCAAAATGATATGGATCTAATCTGGGTCGTTGAGTCCCGATCGGACGGTCCTGGACTCGCAATACCCTTTCGGTCCGCCCGATTTACATATGGGCCCTCGGGAAAAATGGGAATCAACCCGCCGTCCAGCTCGGGGTGCCCTCTGAGTCTGGGGAGTTTTCTTAGATAAGCCCCTGCGCTTTCGGGTAATTGAGGCCCAATCCAGAGAGCATTGAAAATTAGAAATTAATATCAGAAATTAAATTTTAGTGCATAAATAAATGTTAAAACTTGTTTAATTTGTAGAAAATGCATATGAACTCCAAATTGACCCATTCCAGTTCCTAAATTTTCATAATATTATTGTCTATCCATTTGTACTACTGTTTTTACATGAAGTACACATTGAAATTTATTTCTCACTTAACCCTATATTAAATGCATAAAACCTTGGAAAATTCATAACTTAAAATCTATAACTCCAAATTTAATGATTCCAGTTCCTGTGATCTTATTTTAATGTCTAGTTTATTACTGTATATCCTATTTGCATGTTTGGTGTGATGTTAATTTATGCTATGCTATGTATGTATTGTGTTGATGCGAGTAGACGAGCAAGCCACTGTGGAATCTGAGGTTCAGCAGGTAGAGACTGCTGAGGAGGAGCTCGTGGAAGGCAAGTTATGCCCTTGATCACCTCTTTTACCCATTCATGTTCTTATTATTCATAATGATCTCCATAGGTTAATTTTGATGGGACCCAATAGGATACCCTAGATTTGACTATCTTTATACCTTGTTTCACCACTGGTTTTACTACTAAAGTTTTGGGTAGTTCATGCTATTGCTTTATGTGGATTTGGGTATAGAGATATTCATCACTCATTGTTATACTTTTTATTATCTGTTCTATTCTTTAATGTTCATGTTAAGATCATTATGTTAATGGGAACATGGAGAACCACCCGGGAAAACAGTGCTACCACAAGGGTTTAATGGGACGCCCTTGGCTGATTAACTAGGAAAGCTAGTAGAGGGCTACCTTACCCGAAAGGGGCAAGGGCAGTAGGGGAGTGGTCAGTGTAGGGAGGTCCTTGGGTTGATTTTGCTGCGATGGCGGTCAGGCAAGAACCCTGCACTTGAGCTTCCTATAAACTGTAGCGGGTAGTCTGAAGCTAGTGGAACTTTGTAAAGGCCTTGTAGTGGTACCCTGCCTCGCTTCCTTGGTAGAGGTGTATGGAGTCTGATCAACTCCGTGGCAAATGGGTAGCACGACTTGTGGGTAAAGATGCGCAACCTCTGCAGAGTGTAAAACTGGTATACTAGCCGTGCTCACGGTCATGAGCGGCTCGGACACTCACATGATTAACTTATGGAACTTAAACTTAATTTGTCATCTCATTGCATTTGGGATTATTTTATTATTACTTTTATTATTACTATGAATTGGTATTCACTTACACTTAGTAACTGCTAATAAAATTTTGACCAACTTATAAAAGCAATGCTCAGCTTCAGCCTTTATTTCATTGATCAGTCTTACACTTCATGAACTCCCACCTTTGGCGAGTTCATGCCACATTATTCCCCATGACTTGTTGAGCTATGAACGTATGTGAGCTCACTCTTGCTGTCTCACACCCCCCCACAGGAGAAGAGCAGGTGGTTCAGGAGGAGCCACAAGGCGAGGAGTTTGATCTGATCTAGGTGGCGTTTCTCAGTTGACGTTGGCGCCGACGATCCTTAGTTCGTTTTATATTTATCTTTTGTTTTGTATCAAGTCTTCCGCTATGTAATAAATACTCTGATGTTTTATGACATTTATCTCTATACACTCTGTTATTATATATGTTGTCTTCTTTGGCGCATGTATGAGATGCACCCGGCTTTGTTCCTTAAAACCGGGTGTGACAATATATCATATAACTTTTCTAATAATTATATAATGGCTTAATTAAGTGCTCACATCGTCATAACTAAAACAATAATTAATAACATACCAATGAATATAATATGCATTTTAAATATTTAGGTCGTATGTTTCTAAACTAAATGTAAATAACTATGTCCTCTCATAATCTAGTTAATTAGATTTATATTTGTTTACAATTGGTTGTATAGGCTTAATTAAATCATTTAATCAAAAATTAGTTCACATTATTTATATATGTGTCACTTAGTTTTTCCAAAAAAATAAACTAAGGAAATTAGTGTTCATGTTCTTTAATAATAATGTTAGTTTGTATATTGTTTTGTATATAGCTTTCTTAATAAAAAATAGGACATGTACTTTCTAATAAAAATAAAATATAATTGTTGTTGATTGTCTTTTACATAAAAGTTCATTAAAGCATATATCATAACTTTCCATAAATAGGTATTTAATAATAATGATCTTTTCACATAAAACCTGCTTAGACTTATATCTTAATTTGTCATAAGTGAAGGTTTACAATGAATTATAGTACGCTCCATAATGCTTCTACAATTAATAACGTGATTAGTAGCCCATTAACATTAGATATAACATATATCTTTTTTAAAATGTTAAAAAGGTTTAATATTGTTATAACATGTTTTATCGTTTTATAAACCCTTAATTGAGACATATCACATATGACGTTTTATAAAAGATTAAATTGATGAACCCAATATTTGTATATTTTAATTAAGATATTTTTAAGCTCATGTCTTGTTTTATAAAGTATAGATCACATATTTTTGAAAAGAATACCTTTTTATTGTAACCCTTGCGTGTAATATTTTTGAAAAGCGAGCGTTCTGTTCGTTAGGCTTTCTTTTAGCCTTACGTATGGTGAATGTTGTATGTTATTGAGTGGTGTTTGTTCTTCTTGTTTGTTTGTGTGATATTCAGTGGTTGATCTAGTAGTTGAGAATCAAGATATATTCCGTGGAAGAACCTCGAGTTTTTAATAAGCAAGGCAAGTGGACTTCTCCCTTTGCATACTCTGTTTGATCCCAAACAATACATTTAATAAAGTTTATTCTTTTGGATATATATGCATAATTTGACGGGTTACCTATTTAGATAACCTTTCCAACCTTATTCCTTGATCAAACCTAGGAATTATACTCTAGCTTCGTAGCTATGCTATTGCTACAACTTAACTTTATGCAGTCACTCCCGCTTATGATATTAATGTTCCAAAATGGTAAGTTTACATTATTGTTGTTAACCCGATGGTTAAACAAGATTATTGCATATTAACTGGAACATGGAGTGACCACCCGGGAAAACAGTGCAACCACGAGTGCTATCATGGCTCTGGCTTTGGTAATTAGCTTTATATGCTTAGTGCCTGGCAACCTTACCTGAAATATGGGCAAGAGGGGGAGCGGTAGGTGTTGGCAGCCCACGTTAACATGGGGACGTATTCTTGGCTAAGGTACCTCACCTAGGGGGCCTCCACCATCGTCTTTAGAAACCTTAGCGGGTTGCTTCGTATTAAGTGTATTTTGTGAAAGCCTCATAGTGGATCTCTAGCCACTCACCTCAGAAGTGTTTACGGGTTTTGGCCGACCCAGGCTAGAGGGGATACACGGCTTGTGGGTAAAGATGTGCCACCTCTGCAGAGTGTAAAACTGATATATCAGCCGTGCTCACGGTTATGAGCAGCCTGGACTCCTCACATGATAATTGAACTTGAAGATGGAAATAAATCGAGATCCGATGATCTGACAATGGTTTGCTTAAGTGGTTTCACTTAAGTGTTTTTGATATACTCTTATACCTTTGTTTAATGGGAATACTTGGGATTCACACTTATTAGTAAGACAGGCGTTGTTAATAAAATGTTGACCAACTAAAATGCTTACTGCTCAACCTCAGCCTCACCTTGTTATACCTGCATTAGTTTTTCCCCCACTTGCTGAGCCCCGACCATAAGTGAGCTCACCCTTGCTTAATTTTGATCAGAAGTTGCAGATGAAGATATGATGCTGAACTCCATGGATGCTAGTCTAGTGATACCCCCGGTTATCTTCCTGTGGATGGATGTCCATGTTTCGCTGTACTTTGATGAATAAAGGTTAAGACATTATGTCTGTTCTAAGTGTAATATGTTAATAAAGTCGTTATTTACGCTTTTATGCATTGTTCTTTTGATATATTACACTTGTGACGTCAACATATGTGTGGAAATAAATCTTGGCACACATATGCTATGCACCCGGCTTCTGCCCCTGGAACCGGGTGTGACACTTAGCCCACCGCCGCGCAAAACCCTCTGGCCGGCGCCACCCTAAACGAGCCGATGCCACAGAAGCCTCGGACGCCAGCGCACTGCCCTCGCCGGCGCTCGCCATGGACACGACCGGCTAGCTCCACCTGATACAGTACCTATGGCCACCCTTATGTCCCGCCGCCTTCTCGGGCTACTTGAGGGCCACCAGCGATTTGATCCACTTGCTTGATCATGGCGGTGGAGACGGAGGGGATCTGGCGAGCGTGTGTGTGCGTGGGGGGCGAAGACTTGATTCCGAGCGGCAATGAGGTCGGCTCCGTCGAGCGGCGGCGGCGCAAGGACAAGGAGCAATGGATCCATGCAAGGGAGTTGCCCTATCACTCGCGAGGTGCAGTGGATTGGATATGGGGGAGCGGACGTGGACGCGAATGGCTCCATCGAATTGAAGAAAAAACTCGGGTCCGTGAATGGACAGTTGAGGACGCGTCGGCACGCCAAACTCTCCGAACGCGTGAAACGCGGGGAGGGGCTAGAATTCCCGTGGCTTTTAAGACTTAAGATATGCGTGGTGGGTATAGAGAGATAATTTAGAGAAAATTGCCGTAGAATGTGAGAAAATAGGGGGGGAGAGAATAATGATGTGGAGGGAAAGTGGGATATAGAGTGAAAAATTTAGAGGGAATCATTGAAGATAGTCTAAACGACTTCAGGCCGGTGCGGTATCCGACAATGCATTTGGTCTCACGGTTTGGCTCGTCCGTCGTGGCCTAGCTCCGGATGGACCGTTCGACAGTTTCTCGCGGAGTAAGCTGATCATGTATGCTAGCTTGTTATTAGAACATTGTAGTGACTAACGATATCATTCCACGATTCGAACCAAATGCTAATGTAAACTCCAGCAAAGGTTTGGATGACTCTGAAAGCTATCCAATCTGCAAACCAAACACACTGTGAGATTTTAAACAGTAAATCAATACCTGAAAATAAGTTTATTCTAATTAAGATTGTTTAAAAGAGCTTTAGTTTAGAAAACCAGGTCCAAAGAGAAGCTCCACCTAAATCTACTGTGTAGCAATTTCATCATGAAACTATACTCCCAAAATCTTAATCAGAGCGTGTGCATCAGGGTCACAAAAAGCTTGAGGAACAAGAGTTGTTGTCACCTGAGACGATATCAAGGTCTCTAACGAGTCGAAGAAGACGGACTCTTATATTTTGCAGGCTTGCATAACTTCTTTAACACCTATTCATACATCTCTCTGTCCTGAACTTATGCTTATTAGAGGTGTAATCATGCTTGTCCTTACACTTGCCATAGTCCTCCCTACCCTTCATCGGGTAGTTGGCAATACGGTGGTGTGCGATGGTAGGCGCAAATAAAAAAAATAATTTGAATGATGTTCGAGAGAGTGTTAACAGGACAACCTCAAAGTATCAGCACCCAAAACCTATCCAAACTCTCATGAACTTAAAATCCATCAAAACGATTGGGGTTTTCTCAAATTTTCTCTCATGGGTGGATTTTCATGCTTACGATGAATCTTTCTAAATTATTTGGTAGATATATTTATCGGAGGTCCTAGCACGTATCTAAACCCTTAAAATAACCCAATACCCTATACCTCACGTTACAATTGGGTTTGATTTCAGGTATGTTAGTATGTACACCCTTTATAACCCATGAGCGGTTTATGCTCATGATATCTTTTTTTTTTCTTTCTTTTTGAAAGTTATGCATGCTCATGATATCTGATCTAACTACTTTGAAACTAGCCATTCCTAATCTGAACAATTGCTTATACATTCAACTTCTACGTTGCATGTATGCATCTTTAACTTCTATATCAGCTCGCATATAAAGGTGTCGAGGGAAGGAATTCCACTTTTTTTTTTCTGATGAAGAAAGTGAAGTAGGTGCAATCGGTTTCCCCATTATTTTATTACATGCATTTTGATTATTCAAATCGTTATTCCTATTGGTGCGACTACTAGAGTTAATATTACAGGTAAAAATCTTACGAATACAATAGAAATACCATTGGGTGGTGCTGGAGTGCCTATTTCGTCACAAGGTTGTGATTCCTGCCATGTTTTTTTTTCTTCTGCATTGGTAGTTTCACTTCCAAAGCTTTTCTAGCTTCGTGGTAAGGTAAAGAGCAACTACTCTGCTATTGTACTAGATCTCATGTCATTGGTGGACCATGACATTTATATTCTGACATTATGGCTATACTAATACTTTAGTACTCCACCCTGTTAATCTTAACTGTGTGCTCAGTTTGGTCAAATAATTCATAGACTCAGTATGGGATCTGGATTATTAAAACATATAGATTTAATATATAACTGGATGGTAATGGATGGATCGCGACCAAATGATTCTTCACAATTCATTATGACCTTAAATTAATTTTAGTTAAAAAATAAATAGAAATAGTGCTCGATCCTAACGTGATCTGATCCTTAAATTTTATAGTGTAAAATTCAGAGCTTACTATCACCCCTATATATAACCGGACGATGCAATCAGACGAGCTACATATAATTATAATACCTAAATTTTAGATTTAGCAAGTCCCCAAATAATATAGGAAATAAAAACTCATCTACTCCCACAGTTCTCTATATATTACTTTCTAAATATATTAAAATTTAACATATCACCAGTTTAAGTGGGACCATCCGCGATGACAGATTTAACTTGGTGAGCCGTGTTGTCCTTTTGATTTACTGTCGTAATTGTTTATTCGTTTATTTTTGACATGTGCACGTGCGGCTATTGCATTGGCAATTGTTTAATCTCTAGCTGACTACTTGCCGCAATTGTACGTCGTCAGCGTCCGACGCATGGGTTCTCTTAATATGTCTTTACTATAAAGTAGAAAAATGCACCAAAATATAAAAATGTCGTTAGGTTTTTGTGTAGGAAGTTGGTAAATGGTTGCTAAATGTAGGGAGAAAATAAGGTTAGATGAGAATTAGCTAAATTTAGTAAGTTTATTTAGAGAGTTGTTGAAGAGGAGCTTTTAATTTAGCTATCTAAATTATTGATTTAGAGTCTTTTAGAGAACTAGAGACCAAAATATACGTTACTCAAAAAAGAGACCAAAATATACCCCCTCAGTCCCTCACCTGCCCATCAGCGCTCGCCAACACAATTCTATTCCAGGCCGCATGTTATGGGCCTGTCAGCTGGGCCGTTCCATATCTCAACGTTCTCTCTTGCTCTGCCTGTCCATCCCGACGACAAAAAACGCCTCCGCCTCCGCCTCCGCCGCCTTCCGCCTGTTCTCACTTCCCGCCCCTTCCTCCGGACCTAGACCCCTCCAAGCGCCAGCGCCGGTGAACACTGCTTTCCCGTACCTGCGCCATGGGCCGCCCAAAGGGCGGCGCCGCGTCCTCCTCGAAGAAGCCGAAGGCGAAGCAGAAACAGCGAGGCGGCGTCGACTTCAAGGTACCACCAGCCCACCGATTCTGCTCTCTTCGAGACTTGATTCTACGTCGCCGTCTTAAGCCTTTTTCCTGGCGGTCGCAGAAGTACAAGCACAAGGTCGGGCGCAAGCTTCCGCCGCCGAAGAATGCCACCAACACGGAAATCAAGTCCAAAGGTACGGCAACATCAACCTTATTTTTTCTATTCCTTTTGGCCTCGTTGCGCTGCAATTGGAGTTGAGGTGTAACGATGCTCAGTTTACTAGTTTAGGGTTCTGTATTGTGAACTCCTGTTGTGTGTGCGTCCAGCGATCGTGCTGCCGGAGCAGAGCATGGCGTCGGAGAGGACGGGCATGGCAGTGAACAAGCGCGGGCTCACGCTACGGGAGCTCCTGCAGCAGATGGGGCACTACAATGCCAATGTGCGGCGGGGTGAGTTTTCTCTAGTCTGTATGGTGAGTTGGTGACACACTGGATAAACTGCCATGATGTCTCAATGCGTTCTTAGCATCTGACTATGTATATGTTTGTCTTTATGTTGAAGCTGCACTGAATGGAATAAAGGACATTGTTGTCAAGCACCCAACAGAGCTTAAACTGCACAAGGTTGCTATAATTGAGAAGCTGCAGGAGAGAATATGTGATACTGACAAGGTGGTCCGTGAATCGTTATACAATATACTGCAGTCTCTGATCTTCCCATCTTTGAAAGAGGTATATCTCTTTCTCCGCTTTTCTGTACTTTTGCAGTTTGCTTGATTAGAAATGTATTCTTTTAATTGAAATGGTTACTCATGATGTTCTTACACGTTGCATTGCATCTTGACATTCCAGTTTTCTGTAAATATGCCAGTAAAAAAATAATATTGCTTGTGTGATATCATGATTTCTACTAATCACAACATGACACATGCTTTATTTGTTGCATTCACAAATACATCGTATAAGTTTCTCTTTTTATTTTTGGCTATTTCAAGCACATCATTCTTTATTTGCGTCGCTTTGTTATTCCTTGTCCAGTTAAAATTTCTAGCTTTTGACTTCAGATGTGAGACTATAATTATGCTTACAGGATAACACTATATCTGTGCGGAGTACACTGTTTTTGCTGATGGCTAATATTCTGAATGGAACGACCCATCTATCTGTGGATATCCAGTTAATGGCTTTCAGGTTTTTGGAGCTTGTGGTTCTTAATTTCCCGTCATCCTTTTCTAGTTATGCTGAACAGGTAAGTCGTCTGCTTTCACAGTTGGTGTACTGAATGATGAGTCACTTCTATTGTTCTGAGAAAATTATTTTGCTGGGAGATGTATATTCCTTGCTTCCATCACTTAATTAGTTCTACTATATCTCCATCCATTAATATCTGACGTTGGTTAGTTCAATTTTGAACTAACCAGTGTCAAATGTTAATTTACGGATAGACTACTCCCCCCTAAAATTTGCATATGTTAACTACCACAGCTTGTTTCATAGTCCAGCTTTTATCAAGTAATAACTACTAAGGAATATATGTTTTATTTGAACTGCTTCTCATCCCTAGAGATTGTATATTCCCCGACCATATTCATTACCAACTTAAACTTATAGTTTCATTTGCATTATCTTTTTCTGACAGACTTTCAACAACTTTGTTGCGGTACTGAGCAACGACAGAATCAACCTACATGATAGGAATAAACTTAACAGTGTTCTTAGTGGGCTTGGCCACTGCCTTTCATTGGTTGCTAAAACGATAGAAAATGATGATACATCAAATCGACAGGTTCGTGCCCTGAACTCAGTAAATAACCTTTTGTAGTTTTAATAAAATAAAATTTGCATTCCTCGCACATTTGTAGCTACAGTGAGGAACTTGATGAAATAGAAAATCTGTGTTCTGGAATGTGTATGCGTCTAGGTAGTAGCTATACTCCATTGATGAAAGCCTTTGCTCATCGCCTACAGGCTCATAACCTCTCTGCAAGGGAAAATTGGAAATTTACCACTGATGAAGATAGCACAGGAGGTAGATAAGTCTTCCCAGCTCTCTCCTTGTCTTTTAGTTTATATAATTTGCTATGCAATTATGTTGTCGTGCCATCTTTTAATGGGACAAATTAGCACTTCAATGTGAATTGAGTGTTGCCTGCCAATATAATCAGAGATTGCTCGAGATGAAATCATGAAATACACAAATCACTCACAATTTGCTACATTTATTCTTGTTATCATGGTACTTCTAGTTTGCTGGCCTTCCTGAAATGAATGACAGAATGTTAAAAGTCAACTCTTCTGTAATGTTAGATGGCTCTATCAGAGTAGCACTTCTGTTTTCTTTCTTATCATTGGGTTGACAAGTGTTTAATCAGCATTCAGATTACTTAATTGAGAGTTTATGTAATTTGGGTACTTTTAATTCATAATACCAAGAGTGCAGACAGTATTTTTAAAGAAACGACTCTTATGGATCATTAATTATTTCACAATAATATAAGCAACTATTTCGACCATAGTCACAAAGTTCCCAGATTGATAGGGTCGAGGAACGTGGTACGCTACCTGTGAGAGGTTTTTACATGGTGGTAATCAGGCCTGGAGAAAAAGCTCGAGATCGACAAGCTGGCTCGGGCTTGGAGCGGCTCGGCTCAATTCAGAGCAGTTCAATGCTCGGAATGAGCTCGAGTCGAGCCTGTTTTTGTGGCTCGTGAAAAGAGCAAGCCAACTCGGCTCGACTTGCTGCGACTCGCGAGCTGGCTCATGGCTCAACTTAACAACATTTTGTTACATAAAATCCTAATTAGCATATAGTGTTATTACCAAATAGACGATTAGTTTATGTTATTTGTGATTATTGCACAAAACTAATCTATTTTCTATATTATATTAGACTATTAGTAATATATTTATTTTACTAATTCAAAAAATGTTACTTAAATTATTTTTAAAATTTTATATTATAATTTGGAGGGCGAGTTTATGGCCAGACTCGTTGGCTCGGCGAGCCGAGCCGAGCCAACTTTTTAGGCTTGCCAGAGGAGTGAGCCAAGCTGAGCCGAGCTCGACTCGTTACTTGACCGAGCCACAACAAGCCTAGCCAAGCTCGACTTGTTACCACCCCTAGTGGTAACAAAAATGACCGCATACCCGAGTCAGGGATGACTTTTCTGGGTCAAGGGTCACTTTCACTGTACCTGTTTCTTGTGACTATGGTTTCGATCCTTCCAGTTCTTTTTTTCCTTTTTGAATCACTGTACTTACTACCTGATTTGATGTTATTTGGTTATGTCCTGTTCAGTCAGCTTTGTTATTGCTATCTTATACCTCTTCTGTACTGCAGGGGCATTTTCAATGTCCAATTTATTAACGAAGCTTCAGAACCTTGTCCAAATCCTCACTAATTCTGTAGAGGTTTCAGCTTCAGAGCTCTGTGCAAAGTCAGCTCTTGATGTTCAGTCAAGTGAAGCATTGCTATCAGCCCTTCAGTGTCTGGATCTAATCTGTAGGATATTTGTTCATGAGGTGAAGAAACCTCAGTTGAAATTCTCCATACCAAAAAATCAGCATGGGCCGGACTGGTTGAGAAGTTCTTTACTGGTACATCTAAATAATTTATGGGGAGTGAAGCGCTTGTTTCATGGAAAGGTATGAAAGATTGTTCTCTTGATGTTACCACCACCAACTGGTTTTATTGAATAACTTCCTGATCAACCCAAAAGAGAGTAACATAAGTATTCTTTTCCTTTGAAAAGAAAAAGAAGAAACATGCAAGGTTTTGATTTGATAGACTTAGGCCCTGTTTGGAACCTCTAGAACTAATAGTTAGCTACTAAAAATTATTTGTTGGGTTCCAAACACCCTCTGCTAATATCACATCTAATTGCTAGCTTCATCACAGCTAACAATTAGTATATAGCTCATTAGCTGGCTTAACCCAGCTAATAATTTATTAGCCGACTAACTATTAGCTCTAGGGGGTTCCAAACAGAACCTTAGGTAGAGTTAAATTAATTTGATTTAGGAACTGAGTATCTTTTGATGGAATTCAGGAACTACAATATACCATGCTACAGTTATGCTGTATTTATGTATATTAGCATATGCTTAAGCCTAATCAAGCTGTGCTTGAGTGAGCTCAGCACAGCTGAGCTCAAGCACTATAAAAATGCTGAAGTCCAAGGCATGGGCTCAAATGAGCATTTTGGCAGCACTACATGCATCACATGTATTGAGGGCTCAGTTCATGTTTGAGCATTTTTTGCTGCACTGTAAGTGTGTGAATACACAGACTTCATGCACTGATGTTTGCTTTGCTTCTAGGCTTGTTAGTGGTAAAAGCGATAAGTCTAGGACAACACTTGGATCATGACTAAACCATTCTTCTGGACTTCGTCGCCGATGATGTGTTCCTATCTAGAGCTAGTTTTCTCATTTAGATCTTTTTTTATTTAGAATAAAATTATGGTTGAATCTTTTGCATTTGACTTACTGTGAACTTTCTCATGGCACTATGGCAGGGAGACGACAAATTTTTCATTTTCAATTTAAGGATTGCTGAAATCTTTCTGCGCTTGAATGTATGGATAGATAACACTGTGTTTTCAGCTGAAGAATTTTGCCTTTTTGTGTCTTCTCTGTTCGCAAAGGTTGTTCCTTGCTCGTCAATTTAACTGCACGGATACTGTTTTGCCATTATCTTATTGATTTGGATTATCTATTGAACATCCTTCTGTTTTTATTAGGCAAAAACACTTCGCAATAAGGACCTCATCGAAATATATTTGAGCCCACTTATAACTTGCATCCCAGGTCTTATATCCAATGCCCCAGATGACTCAAAAGGCTATTTGTTGGAGGTATTGGTTGATTTGCTTTCTAGTCTGTAACATTTTTATATTATTGCATTTGCCAAAATAGATCACTTTATTCAAGTGCAGGTATTTACGGACTCATTTAAAGATTGCAAGGTGGATTGCAAGCTAATGTTGCCATATTTGGATGCAGTTGGAGGAATGCTGTTTCCTGTAGGTTCTTTATCTGACACTATGCTAAACATACCATTGGCAACTGTATATAAATGTATGACATCTTTACCAAGATTTAATCAAACCTTTAAAAATTGACCACTAATAACATGAGAAAATATATCTAGATTATAGATTGACTTGTTGCTTGAATGGAAGTAAAGATATGTTCTTTGTAAAAGATGCCTTCATCTATGTTTTTGTAGGTTTCACTTGCCATATTGCATAAAGCAAAGTTGGTTCTTTGAACCATTGGAGGTCTAAAATGCCTCACATTTTTATACATACAACAGTAAGTAGAACTTGATGGAGGGCATGTGGCGAGTGGCGTGCCCATAGTTGTTAAGGCGTCGCCTAGGCGGTAAGGCGCCCCGGCGGCGTAAGGCGTCCTGCTTGCCTTACTCTGGCACCTAAGGCGAGTGGGAGAAGCCGCCGGCGGCTCTAGCAGTGGCGTGGTGGCTCCTCCATGGCGCGGTGGTGGCTTCTCCATGGCGCAGCGGCGGCTCCTCCAGCAGTGGCGCTGGCACAGGAGAGAGGGAGCCAGCGGGAGAGAGGGAGAGGCGGCTGGGAGGAGGGACAGAGGGAGTCGTGCGGCTGTAGGAGGGAGTCAGGCGACTGAGGAGACAGGGAGAGGGCTAGGAGAGAGCGAGAGGAAATGGGCTTAACCTAGATTTAATGGGCTGGTGGGCTTTTGGGCTGATTTGTAGGCTGGGAGGCTAGTTTTTTCTTTTCCTTCTCTTTTTCCCTTCTTTATTAATGTATTTATCCTAAATACTTTCTCAAATGTCAACATTTTTTTTTCTATTTCTAATTATATTTAAGGCGTCGCCTCGCCTTACGCCTTATCGCTTAAAAGGTAAAAAGGGGGTCATTCGCCTTATCTCGCCTTAACAACTATGTGCATGCCTAATGAAAGCCAATAAATCATATGCAAGTAGTGCCAGAAGTGACTATGATATTTAGCTAAAAGATAACTATCACCTAGAACTTCTTGGTAACAGTTACACAAAAAAAGATATTGTTGTGGATCCTGACATATGATGTATAACATCTTCCCCTTGTCTATGTATAGGAGAAAACAAGCATATGGCTTGCTGAAAATGATTCAGGTGTGTTGGGCTATCATGACACATGGATACATGAGCTAACTGGAATTTTGCTACAATCAATTGATAAAGCCCCCTTAGTTACAAAGGTCTGCTATAGGTTTTATTTATCCACTAAGTATCATTATGCTTGATATGTGATCTGGAGTTTGTATTATTGTATACTTTGAGCATGCTAAAGCTTTGTCGCTTGTCTACTTTATGGCTGACTGGATTATTTTAGGTTGCTTTGGAGCTTCTTCTAAGAATTGGGCAATACTTCCCTGCAGTGGACTGTGGAAGGCTGCGCCCCTTCATGAAGTTATTTGGTGTTGAGTGTAATTACTACTCAGTGATCACCTTATCTGTTTTCTTTATATTTATCATTCTTTTTTGTATTTGGCTGATGTCTTTTTACTGACAGCATTACCAGGAGTTGTGGATCTTGGTCCTTTTGTTAAACTTCCTCGTGATTGCCAAGAACTTGCCATTTCATGCCTTTATTATTTTCCCAGTCTGCTCCCTGACGTCATTGAGCCATTGGCCTCATGTTGCTTAAGTAAGCTATTTTGCTTAAATAGTCACCACTTAATTTTGTAGCACTATTGTTGATTTTCATGTTATAAATTCTGTGTACTCCATATAACCTATGAAATCCAGGTGATGCGCTGGAACCCCTCATACTGTTCAGGGCCATTGAAGTCCTACAGTCAACATACAAGGCTGGTAGTTTACATATAACAGAGCAACTCAGTTTCTTGTTGCTGCTAATGGCAAGATTCAGAGTTCATCCTGGTGATTACTTAACATTATTCCCATTCACTACATGTCCAATCTTAACGGAATAACGGATCAATTATTTTATCTGAACTTATTACGTGTCTTCAGTAATTCTGCTGTTCCATTACCTGCCCCCCCTCTGACATGTATATGTTACTTCGTTAAATTAAACTAGGGGACATAGTTACTCTGGAGGATTCTAGCAAGCTTTCAAATTGGGATACTTTCAAGTCATTGAATCGCCTAATTTTGACTTCCCTATCTGAAATGGGTGATGGCTCGCTGGTCCTTGAATTGGTTTGGACTAATTTATTTAATGCAATTGTGAGTTTTTCTAAACTTCGTTTCTGTTTCATGTTTTATTGCAACAACAATTGAACTCACATGTTGTTTGCTTTATTGCAGGCTCAAAAACCATCGTTGCATAACATGAATGGCTTGCTTAGAATTATTGTTACACTTGATGCCGAAACCAGTAAGCTCATGAATGGAAATGTTGTAAAGCTTATAGCTGGTTACTTGGTTGATGCATCTTTGGTGCGTACCCTTTTTTTCAGTTCTAGAGCTCTGACATTAATACTTGGGTGATTCGATACATTCTTTCCATTATTTTGCTCTAACTAATCTTCAGGAGAACGAGGCATAGTATTTTATTGTAAATTCAAATGGGTGGTTAAGTTGGCATGGGAGCAATATTATTTTACTCAAAATTCCGAAAGGATTTGATACATTTCCCCCCATTATTGTGCTCTCAATAATCTTCAAGCGAACAGGGAGGCATAGTATTTTATTCAAAATTCAAAAAGGTGGTTAAGTTGGCACGAGAGGAACAGTATTTTACTCAATACTTGGGTGATTCGATACATTCTTTCCATTATTTTGCTCTAACTAATCTTCAGGAGAACGAGGCATAATATTTTATTGCAAATTCAAAAGGGTGGTTAAGTTGGCATGGGAGCAATATTATTTTACTCAAAATTCCGAAAGGATTTGATATATTTCCCCCCATTATTGTGCTCTCAATAATCTTAAAGAGAACAGAGAGGCATAGTATTTTATTCAAAATTCAAAAAGGTGGTTAAGTTGGCACGAGAGGAACAGTATTTTACTCAATTCAAAAAGGGTGATTAGGTTTGTGCCTTCCAAATATAAATTACAGTTTCAGTGATATAGCTGAGTAGGTTGTTTGAGTAGCACTTTTTAGGTCCTGAGTTTGATTTTCTATGAGAATGAATTTTAGGCCAGGGTTAAAAAATCTCCTCGTTTATTCCACCAAAGCATAGGTTTAATGTCTGGTCTACAGTGCCATTGTGTATGTGTAGAATAGGGGTTTGAGGTGTTCTCTACATGCGTGCGAAACTGTTCTTAATACAATACCCAGGGCAATTTTATCCTTTATCCTCACAGAGCGAGTTTTTTTATGTAAGACAAAAAAAATCACATTGAACCATTTATAAAGGCCAATACTTGCTTATCTAGCAATACCGAGGATACAACCACTCTTTTATTTAGCTGAACTGGCTGCAGATGTTCCCAGTTCCCTGCGATTGTTTTCTTACCGGTACATGTCTGGTTCTAAATAGGATCCGTCTAAATCCACTGAAATTGGTTTATCTGCAGGATCTGTCTAAATCCACTGAATTTGGTTTTCAACCCGAGAAGACGAGACTATTTCAGTACTTTCTCAAGCCATGCACCATCATGTTTGACAAGAATGACAAGGTTCTTTGCAGCACATTGGAGTCCCTCAAATCTTTTGTAACAGGAGGCGATCATCTGCTTTCATCTGTCTCCAACTTAAACTACCCAGGAGAGCTGTCGTGTCGAGTTTGTGCTGTCACAACCATACTCATTTTCTTATGCAACGACCGGAAACTCCATAGGAATCTTTGTCTTGGCAAATCGGTTATTAAAGGCATCCTGGAATATATACGGCATCAGCTGGTAAGTGATGGTTAGCAATAACAGAAATGGTTTTGTTTAACTGTCATGTTGCTAATAAATCTAAATTTTTCTGATTTAATGTCAGTTTGTGGATGACAGCCCAACATAAATCGTTTTGTTGTTGTTGTTGTCCCAATTAATTACGGATTTCCTACCTTAAAAAAACTATTTGACTTGTACAGTTGCTTTATCATGCTCAAATGTAGCTGTGCGAGTTTGGGATATATATACTACTGTCTAAAGTTCATGCAATTACTTCTAATTGTTACACTTGTCGATTCCTGCTGCAGGATTCTAGTGTGCCTGATGTAACACATGTAGGAAAACAAAAGTTAAAATCTGCTTTTGAGCAACTCAAGACCAAAGCATTGCAGTTGAATTGCTGGGATAGAAGTGAGCTGGAGGGTCTTTCGAGTGCTACATGATGTAAAATGACTTTTTTTCACTATATGATGATACTAGCTAGTTTTGTTGTACAAATGAGCAATTCGATTGTATTCCAAGTTATGGGCAACACCGTATTAGGGCACGTTGGTTTTAATCTCAATCCATATGGATTCGACCGAATTGAGTGGGTTTAAATCTATAGCAAGTCAAAATCTTTCATAATTCCTTTCAATCCTGTCTAATCCATATGAGATGGTAAGACTTGTTTGTTTTGTGTCAATCTATATGGATTGGATGGAATTGAATAGATTTAAATCTATAGTAAATTATTTTTTTTAATTTTTTTAATACCCTCCAATCCAATCCATATGGTAGTAAATAACCGTACAAGATCTTATTGCGTTTTTTTTCTCGCATGATTGACATAGATGAATAGAGTTTCACGAGAGAGGACTGGGGTCAGTTATGTCAACTTCTGATTTGTGTTATGAGAGCAAGAGCAACCGCCTTCCTTTTGCAATCTAAGGCACTCGTGCTCCCTTATTTGTTTGGCTATGGACCTATGGTTGCATTCGTGGACCTATGGTTGCATTCGTCTCATTCCATTGTAACTAGGGATAACAATAGCCTCTACATTTTATACTATAAATAGTATAAAATTTACGAATGAAATCAGTTCGGGTTCTATTTATATTCATTTTCAAACTAAGAACTAACTTGTTGTGAAAAAAATATAAATATTTGGATCGTGATTAGGGGTGGATATCGAGCCAGCTCGGCTCGTTATGGCTCGTTAATGTAACAAACCAGCTCGGCTCGACTCGTTATACTAACGAGCTAAACAGCTGGCTCGGCTAGTTAGAAAGCTTGAGTCAGCTCGTTAGGCTCACGAGCTACACAACTAAATACAAAGATCTATGTACATAAATATATATATCCGAAAAATAATATTTTAAGTATTTAACACTACAAACCCAAAATCTTTATAATATTATTATCATATAATCATCCTAGCGCTTCTAACTTTTAATATTAAATTAAATAACCAAATATGTATTAACTTACAGATTTATAAACCCTTATTATAATAAGATAGCAACAAACAACATTATAAAGCAATTCATCATCCATTCCACAAACATGTAAACATTTCATTGCACAATACTAACATCATATGCTGTTAGAAACAAAGTTCACAAAACCATAACCAATAATCAAATATTAAATATGCAATGTAGGTATGTAGCTATGCAGTAATGCAAATATTTAAGCACATGACACATCTACACATGTCCATATCACATATCATAACTACGAGAAAACAAGACTATAAGAGATGAGACGACACCAACGACTAGACAAACTTGTGTTGTGGCTTATAGCTTGTTTGACTCACGAGCTAACCCGAGCTGTCTCATTAGAGAACCGAGCTAGAATGCAGCTTGACTCGCTACAAAATTAAAACGAGCCGAGTCGAGCCGAGCTACTAACGAGCCGAGTCAAGCAAGTTATCGAGCCACGAGTATTTGGTCCAGCCCTAATCGTGATTCATTACTACCTCTAACCGAGACATAAATAGAATGAGTTGCATATGAGTACAACTGTACAATCAAATAAGTCCTAACGGCATGGCCAATGCAAGCCAACATTAGTGGTTTCAGCCTAAAGTTGTGTACCACGTAGATATGAAGAGATTTTTTCTCGTACGTGTCTATCAATGTTTGTAATTCTACTAGCCATTAAAATGTTCGCCGGTTTCCGGTGTCTGGTCGGAACTTTTGTTCCTCTCGTGGCACTGATGTCCAATTCCCTCACGTTATAACAGTCTCGCAGTTGTCAGGAACGAGAACGACAGTGGTTACAGCCTTACAGGTACGCACAAATAACTACGACTAATTATTCACGAGACACGTATATGTTATTTACGAATATAGGTACGGATATAATAAGATATATGTGGTTAATTTAATGGAGATCATCGGATGCAATACATTATCTTAAATTTGCACTTTCCAATTTTGATCCATGGCATGTGGTTTTGTCAGCATCACTGGCGGACCGTGCGCTGAGCTGAAGAAAGGAGAACCAAGGCCGGTGGAGGTAGGACCCAGAAGACGCAGCCAAAGAGTGATTAGGCCTAATGTCAGGATTAGTGGACCTGAGTGGAGTAATTAACTAGAGATTATGTGTTGTCTTGTAAAAGGGGAAAGGGAGTGGAGATATATATACTCCTGTACACGGCTGAGAGAGGTGACGAATCTGGAGAGAACTCTGTTCTGAACTCTGAAATAATACGAAGCATACAGGGTTCAGGAGAATACCGGCTGTTGCTTAACATTTGGTATCGGAGCCGACTCTGGAGCACCACCACGAATATTGGACGAGATTCCAGGCGAGGGCGAGTGGGATGGCGCCGGCGAAGACGGAGGATCCATTGGCGTAGTTGTTGGCGAAGATTGAAGAGGGAAACAAGGAGACTCATCGGCGGATGGAGTTGGTGCAAGGCGCTTTGGGGAACATGGAGACAGTGGTGAAGGGCGTGATGTCGGAGCAGGGAGATCTGCAGAAGTGGAAGCCGGAGGTCGAGTCGAAGGTGAAGGAGATCGCAGACACCATGCGGGGAATCCAAATCCAGGTGGAGAAGTTTGAGAAGAGGCCGATGGGAGTGCCAACCAGTTTTGGCGAGACCGGTGGAGGCAGTAAAGTGGATTTTCTATCCTCTGAACCTCCGATGGTGGATTCTGCGAGTGGAGTGAACCAGCTTCGACGCTCTGATCCGAATCGACGTATAGGCGTGGAAGGAGAGCGAAATTTCACCAACTATGGAGGTATGAACCAAGCCTGGTCCCAAACTCCTTTCCGTTATGATCCGGTAGATAGAAACTCGTCTGGAGGGTGGTCACAAGGGTCTGGATCATTGGTGCCCAACATGGATTTTCCAGTTTTTGATGGGAGTAATCCGAAGCTGTGGAAGACTCGATGTGAGACCTATTTTGAGTTCTATCTGGTAGCCAGGGAGATGTGGATCAGAATGGCAGTGATGCATTTTGAAGGATCAACAATATTCTGGTTACAATCTGTGGAGCATCACCTGAGGCATATGAGTTGGGAGGAATTTTGCTCTAGCCTGATTAACCGTTTCGGAAGAGATCAACATGGATTGTTGATTAGACAGTTCTATCATATTTATCAGACCGGATCTGTAAGTGAATATGTTGAACAGTTTGATGTGTTACTTCATCAACTGCTGGCTCATGAAGGACAGCTTACGTCGGCTATGATCACAACACGCTTTGTGGATGGCTTGAAGGATGAGGTGAGGGCTGTGGTGGCCATGCAGAGACCTAACAATCTCGATACAGCTTGTTCCCTAGCTTTATTACATGAGGATGTGTGGACAGGTAGAAGAGAGGGTAGGAGAATTGAGAACCAGGAAATGTCCAAAGGTTACCAGAAGAATTCCTTAATGGCTGGTAGTTCAGTTCCAGTGGTGAGCCATAGAGGATTACCCCAAAGTGATGAGAGGCGAAGAGTCAATAGTAGTTACAGAGCTGAGGATAGTAAACTTGCTGCTCTCAAGGCTTATCGAAGAGCAAAGGGGTTGTGTTTCAAGTGCGGAGAAAGATGGAACCCAAATCATACATGTTCCAGTAGTGTGCCATTACATGTTGTGGAAGAAATGTGGGCGATTACCTCTCAGGCGGTAGGAGAAAATGAAGTTGATGTAAGTGAGAGTCAGATGGCACCAGAGGATGAGGAGGTGGTGTTGGCTGTATCAATAGCAGCTGCGAGTGGCAGTGAAACCAACAAAACCATCAGGTTGTGGGCTTCAATACACCACAAACAGATGTTGGTGCTGGTGGATTCTGGAAGTTCAGCTAGTTTTATGAGTCTGCATTTGATGGGAGATGTCAAGAATGTACAGCAGTTGCCTAAACCTTTACCAGTTAAAGTGGCTGATGGTAGGAAACTGTGGAGTGACTACTGGGCATCCTAGTGTCCCTGGTTGTGTGGGGGTATTACTTTTCATACAGATTTCAAATTCTTGCCCTTGAGTGGCTATGATATTATTTTGGGAATGGATTGGCTGGAGGTTTACAGTCCCATGTCTGTGTACTGGGCAGAAAAGAAGTTAGAATTCTGTCATCAAGGGCAGACAGTGCAGCTACAGGGAATTCAACCAAAACTAGATTCCTGTATTCCTTTGTCGGATAAGCAATTGAGGGGTCTTTTAAGTAAAGAGGCTGTGGAACACATGTTTGAGCTCAGACCAGCAGAAGCATTGGAGGGTAGTGCAATACCAGAGCAGATATCCAAACTGTTGGAGCACTATCAGGAGTTATTTCTGCCGCCACAAGGATTGCCTCCAAAAAGAATGTATGACCACTCCATACCTCTGCTACCAGGAGCCACACCTTTCAGGCTTCGACCATATAAATACACCCCACAACAGAAGGATGAAATTGAAAAACAGATAAAGGAGATGCTGAGTAATGGAATTATACAACAAAGTTCAAGCCCTTTCTCATCACCTGTGCTGCTTGTCAAGAAGAAAGATGGTGAATGGAGATTATGTGTGGATTACAGGAAGTTAAATGCTTATACGGTGAAAAACAAGTTTCCTATGCCAATGTTTGATGAGATCAGTGATGAGTTGAGTGGGGCAGCTATCTTTACCAAATTGGACCACAGTGGACCACAGAGCTGGTTATCACCAAATCCGAATTTAGGAGGGAGAGGAGTTCAAAACGGCATTTCAGACCCATAATGGACATTATGAGTATAAAGTGATGCCATTCGGACTTACAGGAGCTCCTGCCACATTTCAAGACTTTATGAACCATATTTTGAGTCCATTATTGAGGCAATGTGTGGTAGTTTTTCTTGATGACATATTGGTGTATAGTGACACATTGGAAAGACATATTGAACACCTGGAGCAGGTGTTCCGTATTTTGCAACAGAATCAGCTGAAGCTTAAATTGTCAAAATGCAAGTTCACCCAAGATAAACTGGAGTTTTTGGGACATATGATCAGTGCCATTGGAATAGCAACTGATCCCAGCAAGGTAGTAGTGATTAAAGATTGGCCTATACCTTCTAGTGTCAAGGAGATCCGTAGTTTTCTGGGAATTGCTGGGTATTATCGAAGATTTGTGGCTGGTTTCGGTATAATCTGCAAACCTTTGACTAACCTGTTGAAAAAGGATCAGCTCTTTGTGTGGACTAGTAGTACCCAACAGGCTTTTGATGCACTGAAAGAGGCCCTCATTCATGCTCCAGTTTTAGCTATACCCAATTTTACCAAAGAGTTTGTTATTGAAACTGATGCAAGCGGAGTTGGAATAGGAGCTGTGTTACAACAGGAGGGGCATCCGATTGCTTTCATTAGTAAAGCATTGGGACCAAAAAATTTGGGACTATCAACTTATGAGAAGGAATGCCTCGCTATTTTGTTTGCAATAGAACACTGGAGACCTTATCTGCAACATGCTGCCTTTGTCATCAAAACAGATCAGCAGAGCCTCATTCATCTAGATGATCAGAGGGTAACTACTCCTTGGCAGCAAAAAGCATTAACCAAGCTTATGGGGTTGAATTTCACTATTGTTTATAAAAAAGGTGTAGAGAACAAGGTGGCTGATGCTTTATCCAGAAGACCAAATCTGCACTGTGATGATATAACCTTGCAGCTAAATGTTTTGGCCAATCCCTCTGTAGTACCAAGTTGGTTGGCTGAGGTTACCAAGGGGTATGAGTCTGATGAACAAGCTAAAAAGTTGTTGCAATCTCTGGCTACTGGACATTCTATGGACCCTTTCACGTTGGCAGTTGGGATTATTCGACATAAAGGCAGAGTGTGGCTGGGACATGACTCTGCATTACAGTTGAAGGTGATGACCGCCCTTCATGACAGTGCAGTCGGGGGTCACTCAGGTTTCCCAGTTACCTACCGACGTATTAAGTCTGTGTTCAGTTGGCCTGGAATGAAAAGTCAGATTAAGGAGTTTGTGAGTACTTGTTCTGTTTGTCTCCAGGCAAAACCAGATAGAAGCCGCTATCCTGGTTTATTGTTACCCTTGCCTATACCGGAGCATGCCTGGCAGGTGGTGACCATGGATTTCATTTCAGGTCTACCTACATCTCATCGGTATAACTATATCATGGTAGTGGTGGATAAGTTTTCAAAGTATGCTCATTTTCTGGCATTGGCCCATCCATTTACAGCTCTGACTGTGGCCAAGCTATATTTTTCAGAAGTCTACAAACTCCATGGATTACCTTCTTCCATTGTTTCAGACAGAGATCCTATCTTTACAAGTAAACTTTGGCAAGAGCTATTCCGGCTTGCTGGTACCAAACTGTGTTTGAGTAGTGCTTATCATCCACAGACCGATGGGCAAACTGAGCGCGTGAACCAATGTGTGGAAGCTTATCTCAGATGCTTTGTCCATGCCTGTCCTCGACAATGGTATTCGTGGTTGTCACTTGCGGAATTTTGGTATAACACCAGTTACCATACGTCTCTTGGCAAATCCCCATTTGAGGTCCTTTATGGTCACACGCCTTCTCAATTGGGACTTGAATCAACAGAGCAGTGTTCAGTACCTGATTTATCGACTTGGCTGCAGACTCGACAACTTATGCTTCAACAAGTTAAACTTCATCTGTAGCGTACCCAAGATCGGATGAAAAAACAGGCCGACAAAGGGAGGGTGGAGAGAGTGTTTGCGGTGGGAGACAAGGTCTTCCTGAAGCTACAGCCATATTGCCAGAAAACAGTTGAAGATCGTGCTGTTCACAAGCTTGCTTTTCGGTTCTTCGGACCTTTTGAAATCATTCGTCAAGTGAATAGTGTTGCTTATGAACTTGCGTTACCAGCTGGCAGTTCTGTTCACCCTGTTTTTCATGTCTCACAATTAAAGTCGGCAGTGGGAGCTCGTACGCCAATAAGTGATTCAGTCCCAGATTTGTCCACAGGGTTGCAGGTACCTGAGGAGGTGTTAAACTCTCGCTTGTATCAAAAAGGCAACAAGGTGGTCACACAATTGCTGGTCAAGTGGTCGGGCTGGCCAGATTCTCTAGCTACTTGGGAAGATGAACATGCTACCAAACAACGCTTTCCTATGACACCAGCTTGGGGTCAAGCTGCTACTGAAGGAGGGGGAAATGTCAGCATCACTAGCGGACCGTGCGCTGAGCTAGAGAAAGGAGAACCAAGGCCGGTGGAGGTGGGGCCCAGAAGACGCAGCCAAAGAGTGATTAGGCCTAATGTCAGGATTAGTGGACCTGAGTGGAGTAATTAACTAGAGATTATGCGTTGTATTGTAAAAGGGGAAAGGGAGTGGAGATATATATACTCCTGTACACGGCTGAGAGAGGTGACGAATCTGGAGAGAACTCTGTTCTGAACTCTGAAATAATACGAAGCATACAGGGTTCAGGAGAATACCGGCTGTTGCTTAACAGGTTTGGTGCTGAAATTGTTTGATGTTGAAGTGATGACATTGTTGAATTATGGTAAAAATTATTATTTGGAGTTGAATGTTAAAATTATAGAGGGTAGGTGAGTAACAGGTATCCGTCGGGTAATGGACACCGGTGGGTACGAATATAGATCCATAACTACGAGCGTATATAGATATAAATATGAGTTGAGTTTGGACCCACGAGTATAAATTTGCGATCCATATACATTTGTCCTGCTCGTCCGATTGACATACATAATCATGTGGGATCAGCCATGGTAAATGTCTAGGCTACCCTTATTTATTATGCACTTCTCATTTCCACCCTTCCCTTAGGCATGGCCAGCAAATAATGCAAATGATATACAAAACACTATTTTGCATTGTAGACTACACTATTTATAAAGTGGACTTTAAAATAGAAGATTGAGATAAGTAAACTACTGGAGATAGCATTATCTCTTTGCCATGTCACGTCTGGTATGTCTGTGGCTAGAGATTTGCTAATATGCTCATCTTACAATAAACTTTGTGGTTTTGCTCATGGACCTATAATTCATCACAATAGTAAAACCATAGGTTTCCGATGGTTTAAACCGTCGGACATAACCTATTTTCGACGGTTTAGCCCTTATGTCCAATGACGACCGTCGAAAATAAGTTATGTTCGACAACCGCAAGGGGTCGTCGTCAATTGCAACCAGTAACGATCATAACAACAGTTAGTGGGCCCCACCAAATAAAATCCAACGGTCTCTATGCAGACCGTCGGACATAAAAGGTCCTTATGTCCGTCGGTCGATTGTGGCTCTCGGACATTAATACAGATTATGTCCGACGATCGCCCATGGCCCTCAGAAATTACGAAGCTTATGTTCGACAGGCACAATAAGCTCTCAGAAATAATAGATTGCAGGGAAGGCAAAAACCTCCCAGTTTTTTTGTTATTTTCTCGCATTTATGATATAACATATTTCTAAATACCAGAATATCATATACATATTATCAATCATCAACAAACACATTCATCCACATTATTTTCATATACACATTCTCAAACATTAATTCTCCTCGGATATTAAAAATTTAAATTATCTACACACGCATAAATAAACTAAAACAAGCTAATTTATTTAGATGATCAATTTCTGGTCGTTGTACATAACAAACTAAATAATATTTAACATGGATACATACAATTCTAAGAAAAAGGATACTCGCTTAGTGGTAGCTGTGGCTATGCCGTTGGCGAGGAGTGCTAGAAACGATCAACGGAGGCACGAGCAATGCTGGAGACACCGGACACGAGCAAGGTTTGTGCGGACGAGGACAATTGGAGTAGGCAGACGACAGAGGGTGTGGGGAGTCGTACAGGGCTGAGGCAGACGCGGGGCTCCACAAACGGGGCGGAGCAACGGTGGCCGCCGACGAGCGCACGGGCGCAAAGGGGGCCTCGGCGAGCACGTGGGCGCGACGATGGCCACGGCGAGCACACTGGCATGACGATGGTGAGGCGACGACACGGAGAGAGAGAGATAGAGTGAGCAGCGCACACAAGAGTGCGAGAAGCTGAAAAATGACACGGCGTCGCGCTGACGTCGTTACCTTGAAATATGTAATCTCCGATGGCAGCTCTAAAAACCGTCGGAGATAACGTACACTTCTGATGGCTATACTGACACCCGTTAGATATAATATTATACTTCTGACGACTGCTAGTATAGCCGTCGGAGATAAGCCAACCTCCGACGGTTGTTGGTGGCCCTCGGAGATAAGACAACGTCCGACAGTTTCCTAACCGACCGTCGGAAATAACTAGGCCATTAGATGTTTCCTAGTTTTTCGTTGTGGAACATATACGAATCTAACAAGTTATAGGTTCAGTGGAGCTCGGCCGCGTGTCACCTATGGTGGTTGAGCCAGAGCTTGCCTGCACACTACCTACGGTGCCAATCGACTAGGGCCGACCGTAGTTGGGCCACGCTTGTTCGGTGGCCAAGCGACATAACTGTCGGTGGTGGCTTGCCTGCAACATGCTGGACCAGACTACAACAACAGCATCAGGGTCACACCTCCATGTCGCACCCTTACAGAAAGCCACAACTATTTACACCGTCGCTCGCGTGTGATGCGCCGCCCCTAGCACACTACAAGCGTCGACCCCACACCTCCATGTCACTGCAGCTGCCTCATAGTCATGAGACTCTCTCCACTCGCGTCCTCTTACTCTTTATATCTATCCTGTATATCCATTCTTTACGGTATCCTCTAAGATATTTCATATTTTTTCTATATCTTTTTCTCTCCACTAGTGTTCTCTAATCTAATATCTCGTCCTCTACACGTAAATATCTGTATTAGAGACATATTTTATATTTAATATTTGCATGTACGTTTGTCATACTCTCAAACGTATTATACAAATTTTAGTTTTGCTAAATATGTTGTTTAAAGTATTAAAATGGATAGAGCAGAGGAGAAAGTGTAACACCCCGTCCATTCCCGGACCGACGATACTTACTCCTGGCAGTCCTCTAGGACCTAGACCATCCCCACAAACCAACACGAGTCTTTTGTCACTCATGCGTGAAAGGGAAATAGGGTCAAACCTTTTCCTATAAATAATGTTGGTTGTTGAATGCCCAACACAAATATTGGACTAACTAGTTTGCTCTAGATTATGTATTCTACAGGTGCATAAAGGTTCAACACAAACCATTAAAAAGATCAAAGTTAGGGTTGAAAAGAAAGGAGCAAAAGAATCCGAAGAGAACCCTGGTCTAGCGCACTGGACTGTCCGGTTGTGCCACCGGACAGTGTCCGGTGCGCCAGGGGCCATACAGTCTGAACTCGTCACCTTCGGGTTTCTTAGGCGTCGCTCCGCTATAATTCACCGGACTGTCCGGTGCACTAGCGGAGCAACGGCTATCCAGCGCAATGGTCGTCTGCAAAAGCATGAACAGTGCGTGAACAGTGCACGCAGAAGTCAGAGCAGGCGTCAGAGGCGCACCGGACAGTAAACAGTAATTGTCCAGTGCAGCACCGGACTGTCCAGTGCGACATGAAGCCAGCGCTCCAACGGTCAGAATCTTCAGAACCCTAACGGTTGGGTGACGTGGCTGGCGCACCGGACAGTGTTCGGTGGCGCACCGACTGTCCGGTGCGCCCATCGACAACAGCCTTCCCAACGGCTGAATTGGTGGTTGAGGGCTATAAATACCCCCAACCACCTCCACTTCAACCATCCAAGCATTCAACACTCTCCATTCAATACAAGAGCAAAGTGCAACACTCCAAGACACAAATCAAAGCCACCGATCCGATCAAAGTCCCTAAATTAATTCTAGTGCATTAGGACTTGTGAGAGGATCACTTGTGTTTCTTGTTGCTCTTGTTTGCTTGGCTTGGCTTTCTTTTCTTTATCACTTCTTACTCTCAAGCTTTGTAGGCGAGGCAAGGGACACCAATTGTGTGGTGGTCCTTGCGGGGTCTAAGTAACCCGTGAGACTAAGGAAGAAGCCTCACTCGGTCTAGGTGACCGTTTGAGAGAGGGAAAGGGTTGAAAGAGACCCTGTATTTATGATCACCTCAACAGGGACTAGGTTCTCAAGAACCGAACCTCGGTAAAACAAATCACCGTGTCATCCGCTTTATTTCTTGGTTGATTTGTTTTCACCCTCTCTCTCAGACTCGATTTTTATCCTAACGCTAACCCTGGCTTGTAGTGTGTGCTTAAGTTTGTAAATTTCAGATTCCGCCTATTCACCCCCTCTCTAGGCGACTTTCAATTGGTATCAGAGCCGATACTTCATTAGAGTCTAACCACTCAAAGTGATGTCGGGAGATCACGCCAAGAGGGAGATCATGACCGACGACAAGCCCGCAAGCCCGGGGAGAACCCACTCAAGGGAGTCCGGGCACAAGAACAAGGAGGAATCCTCTTCCTCCATCAAGTCCCATCGGAGGGGCGACAAGAAGAAGAAGATGAAAAAGGTGGTCTACTATGAGACCGACTCTTTGTCGCCCTCCACCTCCGGCTCCAACTCGTCGTCCACTACTTCTAAGCGCCATGAGCGCAAGAAGTATAGTAAGATGCCCCTCTGCTATCCCCGCATTTCTAAGCGCGCTCCTTTACTTTCTGTTCCATTAGGCAAACCACCATTCTTTGATGGTGAGAATTATTGTATGTGGAGTGACAAAATGAGACATCACCTAACGTCACTCCACGCAAGTATATGAGACATTGTTGAATTTGGAGCGTAGGTACCATCCATGGGAGACGAGGGCTATGATTCAGACGAGGTCGCCCAAATCCGGCACTTCAACTCCCAAGCCACTACTATACTCCTCGCCTCTTTATGTCGAGAGGAGTATAACAAAGTGCATGGGTTGAAGAGTACCAAGGAAATTTGGGACGTGCTCAAGACCGCGCATGAAGGAGACGAGGTGACCAAGATCACCAAGCGGGAGACGATTGAGGGGGAGCTTGGTCGATTCGTCCTCAACCAAGGAGAGGAGCCACAAGCAATGTACAACCAGCTCAAGACCTTGGTGAACTAAGTGCGCAACCTCGGGAGCACCAAATGGGATGACCATGAAATGGTCAAAGTTATTCTAAGATCACTCATTTTTCACAATCCTACGCAAGTTCAATTAATACGTGGTGATCCTAGATATAAGCTAATGTCTCCCGATGAGGTTATAGGGAAGTTTGTGAGCTTTAAATTGATGATCAAAGACTCTAAACAAATCATCAACTTGGAGCAAGGCGGCACCTCCACACCCGAGGTGCAACCCGTCGCATTCAAAGCGACGGAGGAGAAGAAAGAAGAGTCTACACCAAGTAGGCTCTCCATCGACGCCTCCAAGCTTGACAACGAGGAAATGACACTCATCATCAAGAGTTTTCACCAAATCCTCAAGCAAAGGAAGGGGAAAGACTATAAGCCCCGTTCCAAAAGGGTGTGCTACAAATGTGGTAAGCCTAGTCATTTTATCGCTAAATGTCCTATGTCTAGTGATAGTGACAGGGGCAACGACAAGAAGGGGAAGAAGAAGGAGAAGAAGATGTATTACAAGAAGAAGGGCGGCGATGCCCATGTGTGTCGGGAATAGGACTCCGATGAGAGCTCCACCGACTCCTCCTCCGACGAGGATGCCACCAACATCGCCGTCAACAAGGGCCTCCTCTTCCCCAACGTCGGCCACAAGTGCTTCATGGCAAAGGACGACAAAAAGGAGAAGGTAAAATCTAGAGCCTTCACTAAATATACAACATCTAGTGATGAGGGTAGCTCTAGTGAAGATGAAGATAATTTGCTTACCCTTTTTGCCAACCTTAACATGCAACAAAAAAATTGAATGAATTGATAGGAGCCATTCATGAGAAGGATGAACTCTTGGATAGCCAAGATGAATTCCTTATTAAGGAAAATAAAAAGCATGTTAAGGTGAAGAATGCTTATGCTCAAGAAGTAGAGAAAAATGAAAATTTGACTAAGGAGCTTAGCATTTGCCATGACACTGTTTCCAACCTTAGAACTGAGAATGCTAATTTAGTTGCTAAGGTTGAGAAGTTAAATGTTTGTAATGATTCAATTGTGAGTCTTAGAAATGATAATACTAGTCTAATTGCTAAGATTGAAAAATTGAATGTTACAATTTCTAACCTTAGAGATGAAAATGCTAGATTAATTTCTGAGGCTAAAGACTTAAATATTTGCAATGATTCTATTTCCTGTCTTAGAAATGAGAATGCCATATTACATGCTAAGATAGAAGAATTAAATGCTTGCAAACCTTCTACATGTAGTGTTGATCATGTTACTATTTGTGCTAGATGTAGAGACATTAATGTTGATGCTATTCATGATCACCTAGCTTTAATTAAACAACAAAATGATCACATAGCTCAGCTAACTGCCAAAATCAATGAGCATGAAATTAAAAATGAGAAATTTAAATTTGTTAGGAGCATGCTCTATAGTGGGAGACATCCTGGCATTAAGGATGCCATTGGTTTCCAACAGAGAAGCAATGTCAAAATTAATGCCCCTAAAAGATTGTCTAATTTTGTTAAGGGCAAGGCTCCCATGGCTCAAGATAACGAGGGTTACATTTTATATCATACTGGTTATCCTGAGCACAAGATTAGGAGAATTCATGCTAGGAAACCTCATAATGTTACTCACCATGTGTTTATGTATAAAAATGAGGCTTCTAGTTCTAGGCAATCAACCCATGTTAAATTGCCTAAAAAGAAATCTCCTACTGTATCAAATGAGCCAATTGTTTCATTTAAGTCTTTTGATGCATCTTATGTGTTGACTAACAAATCAGGCAAAGTAGTTGCCAAATATGTTGGGGGCAAACACAAGGGATCAAAGACTTGTGTTTGGGTACCCAAGGTGCTTGTCTCTAACGTCAAAGGACCCAAGACTGTTTGGGTACCTAAGAACAAGGCCTAAAATTGTTTTGCAGGTTTATGCATCTGGGGGCTCAAGTTGGATAATTGATAGCGGATGCACAAACCACATGATAGGGGGGAAAAGGATGTTCTCCTCCTATGAGAAAAATGAAGATCCTCAATGAGCTATTACATTCAGGGATGGAAATCAAGGTTTGGTCAAAGGACTTGGTAAAATTGATATATCATCTGACCATTCTATTTCCAATGTTTTTCTTGTAGATGCTTTAGATTACAATTTTCTTTCTGTTTCTCAATTATGCAATATGGGCTACAACTGTCTCTTTACAGATGTAGGTGTTACTGTCTTTATAAGGAGTGATGATTCAATAGCATTTAAGGGAGTGTTAGAGGGTCAGCTATACTTAGTTGATTTTAATAGAGCTGAACTTGACACTTGCTTGATTGCTAAGACTAATATGGGTTGGCTCTGGCATCGCCGACTAGCCCATGTTGGGATAAAGAATCTCCACAAACTTTTAAAGGGAGAGCACATTTTAGGACTAATCAATGTTCATTTTGAGAAAGACAGGGTTTGTAGCGCATGTCAAGCAGGAAAGCAAGTTGGTGACCATCATGCACACAAGAACATCATGACGACAGACAGGCCACTGGAGCTACTCCACATGAATTTATTTGGCCCGATCGCTTACATAAGCATCGGCGAGAGTAAGTACTGTCTAGTTATTGTGGATGATTATTCTCGCTTCACTTGGGTGTTCTTTTTGCAAGAAAAATCTCAAACCCAAGAGACCTTAAAGGGATTCTTGAGACAGGCTCAAAATGAGTTCGGATTAAGGATCAAGAAAATAAGAAGCGATAATGGGACGGAGTTCAAGAATTCACAAATAGAAGGTTTTTCTTGAGGAGGAGGGCATCAAGCACGAGTTCTCTTCTCCCTACACACCTCAACAAAATGGTGTAGTGGAGAGGAAGAATAGAACTCTACTTGACATGGCGAGGACCATGCTTGATGAGTATAAGACTCCGGACCAGTTTTGGGTGGAAGCAATCAACACTGCTTGCTACTCCATCAACCGGCTCTACCTTCACCGAATCCTCAAGAAGACATCATACGAACTTCTCACCGGTAAAAGCCCAATGTTTCATAATTTAGAGTCTTTGGTAGCAAATGTTTTATACTTGTTAAAAGAGGTAGAAAATCTAAATTTGCTCCTAAGGCTGTAGAAGGTTTTTTACTAGGATATGATTCAAACACAAGGGCATATAGAGTCTTTAACAAGTCCACTGGACTAGTTGAAGTTTCTTGTGATATTGTGTTTGATGAGACTAATGGCTCCCAAGTGGAGCAAGTTGATCTTGATGAACTAGATGATGAAGAGGCTCCATGCGTGGCGCTAAGGAACATGTCCATTGGGGATGTGTGCCCTAAGGAATCCGAAGAGCCTACACAAACACAAGATCAATCGTCATCTTCAAATCAAGCATCTCCACGAACTCAAGATGAGGATCAGGCTCAAGATATCGAGGAAGAAGATCAAGAAGATGAGCCACCTCAAGAGGAGGACAATGATCAAGGGGGAGATGATGATGTTCAAGACAAGGAAGATGATCAAGAAATACAGGGTCAAAGACCGCCTCACCCAAGAGTCCACCAGGCTGTAACGCCCTGAATTTGGGGGTAGATTTTTTTCTTCTTTTCTCTCACCAAATTCAGGCGTTACCCTTTCTTTTTCCCTTTTCCCCTCGCTAAACCTTGATCTTTTCCAAAGTTATAGCGAGAATTAGCTCGACATCTTGTGTAACCAAAACCTAGAACTATTTTTGTTTGTTGCATCATGCCGGATTATGCACCCTTTTGTTTGTGGTTGAGTGAAGTGGAGAACTTAGTCATATAAGAAAATGGAAATTAGAAAAAGAAAAGTCTTTTCTTTTTTCTCTCCCCCCTTCTCCCCTTTTGGCCCAACCGCCTCCCCCCCTTCGGCCGGCCCAGCTGGTGGCCCAGCCGCCCCCCTTCCCCCTTCCCGCGTGGGCCCCGCGGTGGCCCAACCGCGCGCCCCCCCTTTTGGGCCCAGCCGGCCCAACCGCCCCCCCTCCCCTTTCTTTTTTTTCTTTTTCCAAAATCTCTCTCTCTCTCTCTCTCCCTCTCCCTAACCCTAACCGCCGCCGCCTCCCCTACCCTAGCGCCGCCGCCGCCCCTTCCCCCCCCCCCCCCCCCCGCGCCGCCGCCGTCCTCCCCCTCCGGTGAGGCCCTCCCTCCTCCCTCACCCTCCCTCCTCCCTCCCCTCCCTCCGGCGCTCCCCCCCCCCCCGCGCCCCGGCGAGCTCGGCCCCGGCCTCGGCCGCCCCGCGCCCGGCCGCGCCCGCCCTCCTCGCGCCGCTCTCCGGCGAGCCCGGCTCGGCCGCCCCCCGGCCTCGGCCACCTCGCCCCGCTCGGCCCCGACCCCGGCCGCTCGGATCGGCCGCCCGGCTCGGCCGCCCCCGGCTCGGCCGCCCCCCGGCGGGCCCGTCCGCCCCGCCCTCGGCCGCTCCGGCGAGCCCCGTCCCCCACCCGGCCCCGGCGAGCTCGACCGCCCCGCCCCCGGCGAGCTTGGCCCCGGCTCGGCCGCCCCCGCCCCGGCTCGACCGCCCTCTCGCCGGCCCCGCCGTGCCCCAGCTCGGCCGCCCCCCGGCTCAACCGCCCGACCCGTGCCCCGGCTCAGCCGCCCCCGTGCCCCGGCTCAACCGCGCCCCCGCCCCGGCTCGGCCGCCCCGACCCCGGCTCGGCCACCCCCGCGCCCGGCCTCGGCCGTGCCCCCGCCCTGCCCGTGCTTCGCCCCGCCCGTGCGCCGTGCTTGCCCGCTCGCCCCGCCGTGCCTTGCTCGCGTCGTGTCGGCCCCGGCGTGGCCTCGAGTTCGGCCCAGCGTGCCTAAGGGCACGCGGCCTTGAGCTCGGCTAGCGCGCGGCCCCGACATGCGCATGATTAGTTCGCGGCGCGTGCATGCGGCCTCGCGCGCGTGCCCGTGTAGTGCGCAGTGCCTTGGCGCGACCCGTCGTGCCCCCGTCTACCCCCAGACGCCCCGTCTACCCCCCCCCCATATCCTATGCGTGCTAATCACGTTGTTTATATTAATAAGATAGAAATCTCAATTTGGAAATTGGTTACGTTAGTTAATTTGTATAGCTAATCATCTATCTCATTCAATGTTAATCTACTAAAAGTGGTCACGTTTACATTAGTGCATGTAGCTAATTCTTTTGTTAGGACCAATTGGAACTAGAGCACGTGACGTCTAGTTATTCGTTTACCCGTAGTGCATCTCGAGCATAAGCCTTATCCCCTGCAAGACCTTCCCTCGTTTCTTTCTAGCCATGGTAAATTCATTATCGTATGTGATATTCTATGCATATTTACTTTATTTGCTCTCTTGTATGGTGTACTGTTTGTTTCCTAATTTGAATGGATGGATGTATGTATGCTTGCAATCGCATAGAGAACGATCCGGTTGAAGAGCCCGAAGAACTCGCAGGAGAAACCCCTGAGCAGCAGTCGGTTGGTGGAGGCAAGTGTCCTTTGACCTATCTCGGTCCTATTCATTCTTTAATTCACCTCCCGCTTTACACATGTATACCTAAGGATTGACTAGCTTTTGTTATCCATGTCCTTGTTTACCGATTTGGGTTGGATTATTATTATTGTTTAGCTTTATGCTATTGCTCAAACTCTAATCAATGAACATGATGAGATTATCTATGATACGCTGTTTTCCCCTCTCTTATTATGATGTTATACTTGTGGTCTTCAAGGGGGCTCGAGCGGTTTCTCGAGTGCCTCTCCGTAAGGACCTATTCTACGGATGACTGCCCGGGAAAATAGTGCAACCATGAGGGTGGAGTGGGACGCCCTTAGCTGAATAATTAGAGGATCCGAGGTGTAGTTCGCTTCGCCGTCGTGCCGTCAATGGGGCTCGGTGTATGCGGCTCGCTCTGCCAAGGTTGATTTGTCCCTTGGGGAGGAGTGCGGTACATTTAGGAAACCTAACGGGCGGCTACAGCCCCGGGGAATCTTTGTAAAGGCTACGTAGTGAAACCCTGCCTATTCACCTTGGTAGTGTTTAAGGGTTTGATCGGCCCGAGGCAAGAGGGAATCACGGCTTGTGGGTAAAGTGCACAACCTCTGCAGAGTGTTTGAAAACTGATATATCAGCCGTGCTCGCGGTTATGAGCGGCCAAGGGAGCTCCAATGATTAGTGGTACTTGATCAGAGACACTTTGGGTTTACAGGTGGCAATGAGACTGATGGTTTTGGTTATGTCTATGGTGCTGGTAAGTGGTATTCTTTCCGTTTGGAAAGGGTACATCGGGCTAATAACTTGGGTTAATGTTAAAACCTGGCTTTCTACTAGTAAATAATAACCTGACCAACTAAAAGCAACTGCTTGACTTACCCCCCCCCCCACATAAAGCTAGTCCACTACAGCCAAACAGGATACTTGCTGAGTATGTTGATGTATACTCACCCTTGCTCTACACACCAAACCCCCCCATCCCCAGGTTGTCAGCATTGCAACCACTGCTCAGGCGAAGATGAAGCCGTGGAAGGAGACTTCCAGGAGTTCCAAGACTACGACGAGTTCTAGGCGTGGGTTAGCGGCAACCCCCAGTCGGCTGCCTGTGAAGGCCGCGGTTATCTACGTTTCGTTTTCGCACTTTGATTTATTGTAAAGACTATATGGACGTCTCAGACGTATGATGTAATCGACTATTATTTCCCTTTTTAATACTATTTGAGCACTGTGTGATGATGTCCATGTTATGTAACTGCTGTGTACGTGAATAACTGATCCTGGCACGTACATGGTTCGCATTCGGTTTACCTTCTAAAACCGGGTGTGACATAAGTGGTATCAAAGCCGTGCTGACTGTAGGACCGCTAACCTAGAGTAGAATGGTCGTTCTAAGGATTATAGACCTCTGTCCCTACCTTGACTTTGATATCCCTTCAAAAGTTGGTCATACCGACCAAACCTATGTTCTACTATATAATATACCTTGCTGAAATTTGTGTTTTATTCTAATCCTTCATTTATTTATGGTTCATTATTTGCTGGTCATACTAGTTCTGTTCTCACTCTTTTGCTTACGATGTCTTTTGTAGATGGCTCGTCTTAGACACACTGCACGAAAGTCCGTCATCCCCTTCTTACCCTCCCGCCTTGCTGAGCGTCTGCTTCGCCGCCCCGTGGCCGGACAGTCCAGCCATATGGAGAGACTGCACCACCGCCTGCATGAGGAGCAGGAACGTCGACGACAGGAGCAGCAGGGCTCTTCTTTCTCGCTCCAGCAGGAGATAGAGTCTGTGAGGAGCTGCTCCCCTGTGCTTCCCCTAGAGGTGCCCCCTGCACCACCACTGGGCGCCCCAGCCTCTGGAGTAGCTGCTGGAGGAGACCCAGACGACGGAGGTGGCGACGATAGCTCGAGCCACGACACCGACTTCCCTGCTAACCAGGAGCCAGAAGGATGGGTTGCTCGACCCATCACTCGCGACGTTGCTCGCGGGTGTCACTTCCACGATGCGCTCGACACCCTGCTACGTCGGGCACTTAACCGGCATACTTGGTCCATCGAGTATCGCTGTGTGGTCTACCAGCATAGTCGCGGGGTCTACCCGGACTGCTGGGAGGCAACCTGCTTGGTGCACCGTCCGGAGAACAGTCTCCAAGGTGCTGAGGTCTGCTCAGAGCACTATTCTATCTCTGAGCGGGACTCAGCTGAGGCGGCCATGCAAGATGCTGCACGGCGTGCGCTTTCGCACCACTGCTCGGTTCTCGGTGGGGTAGCTGACGGTCTCAACCTGAAGTATTACCCCCGCCGTCCATCTGGCAGCACAGGAGGCATGATTGTCTCACCTGTTGGTGAGGACAATCCTAGGTTGAGCAGCACAATCAACCTAGCCGCCGTGCTAAACACGGAGCTGGACCATGCACTAGACGAGCTGAGTAGGGCTCGTGCTGAGATTGCCCTGCTGCGGGCTGAGCGCGCGGAACATCGTCACCTGGATGATGGTTCCCCCGCTCCCGTCGGGACTCAGCACCCGTACCGCTCACCTCGGCGTGGACACCGGTCTTATGGCAACCCCGACTGCAAGACCAAGATAAATCTAGAACCATAGATCATTAGAGTCGGACCTTGTAATTAATACGAAATATATGTATATAGAAGCTATAGTCTTAGCGTCAGTCTCGCTCTTAGTTAGTTTTAGTTAGACAGGGTAGTTTGCTATATCCTGTGCAATTATGTTTGTCATGATGAACTATGTTTGGTTTGGATCTTTGTAATGACTGTCGCCAGAGTGTGGGTATCCCCTGCATTTTGGTTTACCAATTATGTTAATGGAGCTAGTTATATAGTTGGGAAACCTTTTATTCCACTTTCCTCTATATCTGAGAAGCTGTGTTGGAGATCAGTGAAGATGCTCATCTGTTCAGTGTTGTTGAAGAATTCTATACTCTTTTCTTATGCTGCAAGTTTTGCCAGATCAGCTCTGATGTGTGGTTGCATTCTGCAGATGTCAGAGAACAGACGCAGAGGAGGAAGGCGTGCTCAGCAGGAGCGAGCCGCTCAGCCGGATGAGGTGCCTCCGCAGCAGCACCTGCTGCCCCCGCCCCCGATGTCCATCGAGCAGATGTTCCTGATGCAGACTCAGGCAGTTCAAGCCATCGGTCAGACTCTGGCCGCCATTTAGCAGCAGCAGCAGCAGGCACCACCTCAGCCTCAGATGCCTCAGATGCCCAGGGACAAGCGTGCTGAATTCATGAGAGGTCATCCCCCAACGTTTGCTCATTCTTCTGACCCCATGGATGCTGAAAATTGGCTGCGCACTGTGGAGCGGGAGTTGCACACCGCTCAGTGCGATGACAGGGAGAAAGTCTTGTACGGTCCCCGTCTGTTGAGAGGAGCAGCTCAATCATGGTGGGAGTCTTATCTCGCCACCCATGCCCACCTCGATGCCATCACTTGGGAAGAGTTCAGAGGTAACTTTCGTCAGTACCATGTTCCTGCAGGTCTGATGACAGTGAAGAAGGAGGAGTTCCTAGCCCTCAAGCAAGGGTCATCGTCAGTCAGTGAGTACCAGGACAGGTTTCTGCAGTTGTCCCGCTATGCTCCTGAAGATGTCAACACCGATGCCAAGCGATAGTACCGTTTTTTGAGAGGCTTGGTTGACCCTCTGCACTATCAGCTGATGAATCACACCTTCCCGACATTACAGCACCTGATTGACAGAGCAATTATGACGGAGAGGAAGCGTAAGGAGATGGAGGATCGTAAGCGCAAGATCAGTGGACCCCAGCCTGGAAGCAGCAGTCGTCCTCATTTCTCAGGCAATCAACCTCAGCAGTTCAGGC
Source organism: Zea luxurians (assembly GCA_029449295.1). Classification (NCBI taxonomy): domain Eukaryota; kingdom Viridiplantae; phylum Streptophyta; class Magnoliopsida; order Poales; family Poaceae; genus Zea; species Zea luxurians. The sequence continues at coordinate 80,801,234 of JAOPSE010000009.1, forward strand.
AGAACCAGCGTCCACCTCAGCAGCATCAGCAGTTCCAAAGGCAGTATCCTCAGCACCAGTACCAGAACCGTCAGAGCAATCAGTCAGGAGGTCAGTTTCAGAGGCAGAATCAGCAGGCACCTCGTCCTCCTGCCCCAGCAAACCAGCAGAACAGTCAGGCAGCACCAGCTCAGGTTGGAAACAGAGCATGTTTCCACTGTGGAGAGCAAGGCCATTGGGTGATGCAATGTCCGAAGAAGGCAGCCCAGCAGCAGTCAGGCCCCAATGCCCCAGCAAAGCAGAATGTGTCTCAGCCTGGAGCAGGCAACCGCTCTCAGCCGCGCTACAATCATGGAAGACTGAATCACTTGGAGGCTGAAGCAGTTCATGAGACCCCCGGCATGATAGTAGGTATGTTCCCAGTCGACTCCCATATTGCAGAAGTGTTATTTGATACTGGAGCAACGCATTATTTCATTACTGCATCATGGGTAGAAGCACATAATCTTCCAATTACTACCATGTCAACCCCCATTCAAATTGACTCAGCCGGTGGTAGAATTCGAGCTGATAGCATATGTTTGAATATAAGTGTGGAAATAAGGGGGATAGCGTTTCCCGCTAACCTTATAGTAATGGGTACTCAGGGAATATATGTCATCCTAGGGATGAATTGGCTAGATAAGTATCAGGCAGTTATCAGTTGTGATAAGAGGACAATCAAGTTGGTGTCCCCCCTAGGAGAGGAAGTGGTGACCGAGTTAGTCCCGCCTGAGCCAAAGAAAGGAAGTTGCTATCAAATGGCCATTGATAGCAGTGAAGCAGAACCAATTGAGAGTATCAGGGTTGTGTCCGAGTTCCCAGATGTGTTTCCAAAGGACCTACCGGGTATGCCACCAGAGCGGAAAGTGGAGTTTGCCATAGAGCTTCTTCCTGGAACCGCCCCTATCTTTAAGAGAGCTTACAGAATATCCGGACCAGAGTTGGTTGAGCTTAAGAAGCAGATTGATGAGCTGTCAGAGAAAGGTTACATCCGGCCAAGCACCTCGCCTTAGGCCGCTCCTGTCTTGTTCGTGGAGAAGAAAGATGGCACCAAAAGGATGTGTATCGATTATCGAGCTCTGAATGAAGTCACAATCAAGAACAAGTACCCGTTGCCCAGAATAGAAGATCTGTTCGACCAGTTGAGAGGAGCCAGTGTGTTCTCCAAGATTGATCTGAGGTCAGGTTATCATCAGCTCAGGATCCGACCTTCGGACATTCCGAAGACGGCATTCATTACCAAGTATGTGTTGCATGAGTTCACAGTGATGTCTTTCGGTCTAACCAATGCACCGGCCTTCTTTATGAATCTGATGAATAGTGTATTCATGGACTATCTTGACAAGTTTGTTGTGGTATTCATCGATGACATTCTGATTTATTCTCAAAGCGAAGAAGAGCACGCAGATCATTTGAAGATGGTATTGCAGAGATTGCGAGAGCACCAGTTGTATGCGAAGTTGAGCAAGTGTGAATTCTGGATCAATGAAGTTCTGTTCTTGGGTCACATAATCAACAAGGAAGGATTGGCTGTGGATCCGAAGAAAGTGGCAGACATTCTGAACTGGAAAGCGCCAACAGATGCTCGAGGAATCAAGAGTTTCATTGGAATGGCCGGATATTATCGGCGATTCATTGAAGGGTTTTCGAAGATTGCGAAACCAATGACAGCGTTGCTAGGCAACAAAGTTGAGTTCAAGTGGACCCAGAAATGTCAAGAGGCCTTTGAAACGCTGAAAGAGAAGTTGACAACAGCGCCTGTCTTAGTCTTGCCTGAGGTGCACAAGCCCTTCTCGGTGTATTGCGATGCTTGTTACACTGGTTTGGGATGTGTGTTGATGCAAGAGGGAAGAGTTGTGGCTTACTCGTCCCGACAGCTGAAGGTTCATGAGCAGAATTACCCAATTCATGATCTAGAGTTGGCAGCAGTGGTTCACGCGCTGAAGACATGGAGGCACTACCTGTATGGACAGAAATGTGATGTTTACACAGACCACAAGAGTCTGAAGTACATATTCACTCAGTCAGAGTTGAATATGAGGCAGCAAAGATGGTTAGAGTTGATCAAAGACTATGAGTTGGAGATCCATTACCATCCAGGCAAAGCAAACGTAGTGGCAGATGCTTTGAGCAGGAAGAGTCAAGTCAATCTGATGGTCGCTCATCCGATGCCTTATGAGTTGGCCAAAGAGTTTGACAAGTTGAGTCTCGGATTTCTAAACAATTCGCGAGGAGTTACAGTTGAGTTGGAACCTACCCTGGAGCGGGAAATCAAAGAAGCGCAGAAGAATGATGAGAAGATCAGTGAGATCCGGCGGCTGATTCTAGATGGCAGAGGCAAAAATTTTCGGGAAGATGCAGAAGGCGTGATATGGTTCAAAGACCGCTTGTGCGTTCCCAATGTCCAGTCTATTCGGGAGTTGATCCTCAAGGAAGCTCATGAGACAGCCTATTCGATTCACCCTGGTAGTGAGAAGATGTATCAGGATCTGAAGAAGAAATTCTGGTGGTACGGAATGAAGAGGGAAATCCAGAGCATGTGGCTATGTGTGATAGTTGTCGAAGGATTAAGGCAGAGCACCAGAGACCAGCTAGATTGTTGCAACCGATGCAAATTCCTCAGTGGAAATGGGATGAAATCGGCATGGATTTCATAGTCGGATTGCCTCGCACTCGAGCCGGCTACGATTCCATCTGGGTAGTAGTGGACCGTTTGACCAAGTCAGCCCACTTCATACCAGTCAAGACCAACTACAGCAGTGCAGTGTTGGCAGAGTTGTATATGTCTCGAATCGTTTGTCTTCATGGTGTGCCAAAGAAGATAGTGTCAGACAGAGGAACGCAGTTCACCTCTCATTTCTGGCAGCAGTTGCATGAAGCCTTGGGCACACATCTGAATTTTAGTTCAGCTTATCATCCGCAGACAGATGGTTCGAGAGAATCTGAAGGTAGCGCAATCGAGGCAGCAAAGCTATGCAGACACAAGAAGAAGAGAGCTGAGTTTCGAGGTCGGAGACTTCGTCTATCTGAAAGTGTCACCGATCAGAGGAGTTAGAAGGTTCGGAGTCAAAGGCAAGCTAGCACCCCGCTACATTGGTCCATACCAAATTCTCTCCAGGCGTGGAGAGGTGGCCTATCAGCTCAGTCTGCCAGAGAATTTGTCTGCTGTGCATGATGTTTTTCATGTGTCTCAGTTGAAGAAGTGCTTGCGTGTGCCGGAAGAGCAGTTGCCAGTGGAAGGTCTCGAAGTCCAGGAGGACTTGACCTACGTCGAGAAGCCAGCGCAGATCCTTGAGGTTGCAGACAGAGTCACCCGAAGGAAGACCATCAGAATGTGCAAAGTCAGATGGAATCATCACTCTGAGGAAGAAGCAACCTGGGAGCGTGAAGATGATCTGATGGCTAAGTACCCTGAGCTCTTTGCTAGCCAACCCTGAATCTCGAGGGCGAGATTCTTTTAAGGGGGATAGGTTTGTAATGCCCTGAATTTGGGGGTAGATTTTTTTCTTCTTTTCTCTCACCAAATTCAGGCGTTACCCTTTATTTTTCCCTTTTTCCCCTCGCTAAACCTTGATCTTTTCCAAAGTTATAGCGAGAATTAGCTCGACATCTTGTGTAACCAAAACCTAGAACTATTTTTGTTTGTTGCATCATGCCGGATTATGCACCCTTTTGTTTGTGGTTGAGTGAAGTGGAGAACTTAGGCATATAAGAAAATGGAAAATAGAAAAAGAAAAGTCTTTTCTTTTTTCTCTCCCCCCCTTCTCCCCTTTTGGCCCAATCGCCTCCCCCCTTCGGCCGACCCAGCTGGCGGCCCAGCCGCCCCCCCTTCCCCCCTTCCCGCGTGGGCCCCGCGGTGGCCCAACCGCGCGCCCCCCCTTTTGGGCCCAGCCGGCCCAACCGCCCCCCTCCCCTTTCTTTTTTTTCTTTTTCCAAAATCTCTCTCTCCCTCCCTCTCCCTAACCCTAACCGCCACCGCCTCCCCTGCCCTAGCGCCGCCGCCGCCCCTGTGTCGCAGGTTTGGACTTTGAGGAGACTTTTGCTCCTGTGGCTAGGCTAGAGTCTATTCGTATTTTGCTAGCATATGCCGCTCACCATTCTTTTAGGTTGTTCCAAATGGATGTGAAGAGCGCTTTCCTCAATGGGCCAATCAAGGAGGAGGTGTACATAGAGCAACCCCCTGGCTTCGAGGACGAACGGTACCCCGACTACGTATGTAAGCTCTCTAAGGCGCTCTATGGACTTAAGCAAGCCCCAAGAGCATGGTATGAATGCCTTAGAGACTTTTTAATTGCTAATGCTTTCAAGGTTGGGAAAGCCGATCCAACTTTATTCACTAAGACTTGTGATGGTGATTTATTTGTGTGCCAAATTTATGTCGATGACATAATATTTGGTTCTACTAACCAAAAGTCTTGTGAAGAGTTCAGCAGGGTGATGACTCAAAAGTTTGAGATGTCGATGGTGGGCGAGTTGAACTACTTCCTTGGGTTCCAAGTGAAGCAACTCAAGGACGGCACCTTCATCTCCCAAACGAAGTACACGCAAGACTTGCTAAAGCGGTTTGGGATGAAGGACGCCAAGCCCGCAAAGACTCCAATGGGAACCGACAGACACACCGACCTCAACAAAGGAGGTAAGTCCGTTGATCAAAAGGCATACCGGTCAATGATAGGGTCTTTACTTTATTTATGTGCTAGTAGACCGGATATTATGCTTAGCGTATGCATGTGTGCTAGATTTCAATCCGATCCAAGGGAGTGTCACTTAGTGGCCGTGAAGCAAATTCTTAGATATTTAGTCGCTACGCCTTGCTTCGGGATCTGGTATCCAAAGGGGTCTAACTTTGACTTGATTGGATATTCAGACTCCGACTATGCTGGATGTAAGGTCGATAGGAAGAGTACATCGGGGACGTGCCAATTCTTAGGAAGATCCCTGGTGTCATGGAATTCTAAGAAACAAACTTCTGTTGCCCTATCCACCGCTGAGGCCGAGTATGTTGCCGCAGGACAGTGTTGCGCGCAACTACTTTGGATGAGGCAAACCCTCCGGGACTTTGGCTACAATCTGAGCAAAGTCCCACTCCTATGTAATAATGAGAGTGCTATCCGCATAGCGGACAATCCTGTTGAGCACAGCCGCACAAAGCACATTGACATCCGGCATCACTTTTTGAGAGACCACCAGCAAAAGGGAGATATCGAAGTGTTTTATATTAGCACCGAGAACCAGCTAGCCGATATCTTTACCAAGCCTCTAGATGAGAAGACCTTTTGCAGGCTACGTAGTGAGCTAAATGTCTTAGATTCGCGGAACTTTGATTGATTTGTGGCATACATGTGAATTATGCTGATCATGTTCCTTATGCATTTTGTTGTTTATTTACAGTGCTCAAGTTGTACAAACACTCCCCGGACCTCAAAAGTCCATGTGTGAGTGATGCACATATTTAGGGGGAGATGTGCTACAACTTGACCCTTTGAGACTAACTGTGTGCTTGAGTTTGCTTGATTTAGTCTCAAATGTGGATTGAAAGGGAAAGGTGGACTTAGACCATGAAAGACTTCCACTGCACTCCGATGAGAGGGTAACTCACTCCAAGTTCATCCCCATCTTCTTGCTGCCTTTGTACTCTTATTTGAAGATTTTGGTGAGGCAATGGGGTTAAAGGGCCAAGATTGATCCCGTTTTGGTGCTTGATGCCAAAGGGGGAGAAAATAAGGCCAAAGCAAGAAATGGATCAGCTACCACTTGAGAATTTTGAAAACAGTAGAATAGAGCTTTTGTTTTGTCAAACTCCTCTTATTGTCTCTCTTTGTCAAAAGTTGGTCTCTTGTGGGGAGAATGTTTGATTATGGGAAAAAGGGGGAGTTTTGAATCTTTGATCAATTTCTCTTGGAATACCTCTCTTTATGTCTCTACAAGTGAATTTGACTTAGAGATAGGAAATTGAGTTTGATTTGCAAAAACAAACCAAGTGGTGGCAAAGTATGATCCAAATATGCCAAAGTTGAATTAAAACAATTTGTGTTCTTATTTGCATTGATATTGCACTTGTTTTAGTTGTTTTTTGTTGTGTTGGCATAAATCACCAAAAAGGGGGAGATTGAAAGGGAAATGTGCCCTTGGGCCATTTCTAAGTATTTTGGTGATTGAGTGCCAACATAAGTGCTTAAGTGAAAATCTATGCCAATTGATGGACAAAGTGAAAATCAAGTCTAAAGGTATGTTTCTAGACTTAGTACATTGTTTTGAGAACTAATGGTTTGTGTCTAAGTGCTGGAAACAGGAGAAATCAAATTGGAAAGAGATGGCTTTGTTCAGCCAAAGTTTGCTCAGTCTGGGTGCACCGGACTATCCGGTGGTGCACCGGGCAGTGTCCGGTGCGCCAGGCTGGCTCTAGCGAACTTGCTGCTCTCGGGACTTCGACGGCGGTGTACGACTATAAATCACCGGACTGTCCGGTGGTGCACCGGACTGTCCGGTGAGCCATTCACAGGCGAACTCGTCGCTCTCGGGAGATGATTAACGGCGTACGGCTATAATTCACCGGACTGTCCGGTGGTGCACCGGACTGTCCGGTGATCCAACGGTCAGCCGGGCCAACGGTCGGCCGAGGATTCCGCGCGTGACGCGTGGGCCGAGCCAACGGTCACAAGGGGGCACTGGACTGTCTGGTGTGCACCGGACAGTGTCTGGTGCGCCAACGGCTCTGAATCTCCAACGGTCGGCTTCACCAAAGAAGGAAAGAAATCCGCACCGGACAGTGTCCGGTGGTGCACCGGACTGTCCGGTGCGCCAGGCGACTGAAGGCAAGAATTGCCTTCCTGGAATGCTCTCAACGGCTCCTAGCTGCCTTGGGGCTATAAAAGGGACCCCTAGGCGCATGGAGGAGTACACCAAGCATTCCCCAAGCATTCTAAAGCACCAAGACCTCGATTCCGCGCATTTGATTCTTTCTGATAGCATCTAGAGCTCTATTGAGTTGTGAACTCGTCGGGTTGTGTTGTGATCTCTTGTTGCGACTTGTGTGCGTGTTGTCGCTCTGATTTTGTGTCTTGTGTGTGTTGCTCATCCCTCCCTTACTCCGTGCTTCTTTGTGAACATCAAAGTGTAAGGGCGAGAGACTCCAAGTTGTGGAGATTCCTCGCGAGCGGGATATAGTAAAGCAAAGCAAAACACCGTGGTATTCAAGTGGGTCTTTGGACCGCTTGAGAGGGGTTGATTGCAACCCTCGTCCGTTGGGACGCCACAACGTGGAGTAGGCAAGTTTTGTACTTGGCCGAACCACGGGATAAACCATTGTGTCTATCTGTGTTGATCTCCTTGTGGTTGTTGTGTTTTGCAAGAACTCCTCTCTAGCCACTTGGCCTTATTGTGCTAACACTTAATCAAGTTTTTGTGGCTTTAAGTTTAAGTTTTTATAGGATCACCTATTCACCCCCCTCTAGGTGCTCTCACTTCTCAAGCTTCTTCACCACGCGCCCGTGGATATCTTGAGAAGGTTGAGCAATGCGTCTTCTCCTTAATTGTTTTTGCTTCTTGTTCCCACACAATTTCTTTTGTGACCCTACAACTTTTTGCTCATTTAAACACTCGCTTCCTTTTGAGCGACAGGGGTTAGCACATGGTGATAGATTATCCAAATGTGTACTTGTGCACGAATGAGGTTCACATGAATTTAAGTTCGTAATTACGACTTCATGAGCAACATCAAGCATGATATGGTCATCAACTAATTTATTATGAGAATATGACAACATATCATACTTTTCACCTAGAGCAAGTTTTTCTAAGTTTATCATTTCTACTTGACTCCTAAGCATAGAATTTTCAGTTTTAAGTTGAGCAGCATTAGATAATACATCATAATTATTTCTTTGCTCAATTAAAACAGATTCATACCGTTGGACCAAATTCTCATGAGAGTACTTTAGCTCCTCATGTTTTTTGGTCATCTTCTCCAGGCTGTTGTTGGTTTTGATGAGAGTCTCCTCTAGCCTGAGAAGCGTCTCGCCTTGTTCCTTGTTCCTTCTCAACAGCTTAATCAAGAGCGCTTTGTCTTCTTTGTTGAGATGGATGTAGAAACAACGAATCTCCTCTTCCACATCGTCGGTCTCATTTTCCCTGTCATTATTATCAGTGGAAGCAAAACAGGAAAATATACCTTGTGATGATGTAGACTCCTCATCCTCATATTCTTCCTCATCATCGCTTTTGTCTCCACCATCATTGTTAGCAATAAGACATTTATTACTAGTGGAAGACAAACCAGTTGATGAGGTGGATTCATCGTTTGGTTGCCATCGTTCTTGTTCTTCTCCCTTGGACAAGTTAGTATCACCAGCAATAAAGGGAGCAGAGGAAGTGCATATGGACTTAAAAAATTTCAACTTAAGTTTAGTCCATAGATCATGAGCATCAACAAATAAGTCACTATCACTACTCATGATGGCAAAATAGGCACCTCTAGAAAGAGAATCAACTAAGATGTTGCAAGCATGGTGATTTAGAGATAGACATCTTAGTTCATCATTAGAAGGATTTTTACTAACATTAGAGGGAAAAATACTTCTACTAAAGACCTATCTCAAATCAGGATCAACACTCATGAAAGCATTATAAATAGAGACAAACCAAGACTTGTAATTAGAGCCATCGCCTAAAAGAAGTTCTACAGTTACCTCTTGTGACGATATCGTCATCTCCGGACGGCTAAGCCCACACTGGAGAGGCCTAGCTCTGATACCAATTGAAAGTTCCCTTTGGCCCGGGAACAGGATCTTGATGTCGCCTAGAGGGGGGGGGGGTGAATAGGCGAATAAAAATTATCACTTTAAAACTTAAATCTTACTCTACTCGAAGACAGGGTCACAGTGGAGTGAAGAACCCTTCGAGTAGGTTGCAGCGAAATTGAGATTCCTGTCTTAAGAATATCCTGCACTTCAAAGAAAGCTAGTACCACAAGTAAGCAGTGAAGTGCGGATAGAAGAACTGAATAAGATAGAATTAGCACACAACACAGAGCAGAGCAAGTGGACACATGAATTTATCCCGAGGTTCGGCCAAGCCTGAAATGCTTGCCTAGTCCTCGTTGGAGTTAGCCACACCTGGGCTTGGAGTCTATTTCAACTCCTTCCTCCGTTTGCTCAGATCTGTCAGTCAGACAGATAGAGCCTTCCACTATGTTGAGGTAGTTACAACAGAGCCACGGCTGCTTACAATTTTCTTGGCAGCACTTCTCCACTCTCTAGAGGCTTATAGCTTTGCCCCTACACAAACTATTGAGATATATACGAGAGGGAGAGATAGAATTGATCCGAGTGATGTCTACAGTTGTTGGCTATACTTGTCTTTTGCTTGAGGCGCCTGGGGGTCCCTTTTATAGGCACAAGGGGCCTAGGAGCCGTTGGAAGCAATCCAGGAAGGCAAATCTTGCCTTCTGTCGGTTGGCGCACCGGACAGTCCGGTGCCCGATTTCCTTCCAAAATTGGCGCAGTCGACCGTTGCAGTCTTGGAGCCGTTAGCGCACCGGACACTGTCCGGTGCTCACCGGACAGTCCGGTGCCCCCATCTGACCGTTGGCTCGGCCACGCGTCACGCATGGATTGTGTGGCCGACCGTTGGCCCAGCCGACCGTTGGCTCACCGGACAGTCCGGTGCGCCACCGGACAGTCCGGTGCGCCACCGGACAGTCCGGTGAATTATAGCCGAACGTCGCCAGACTTCTCCCGGGAGCGGCGACTTCGCCGCAGCCGACTCACCGGACACTATCCGGTGCACCACCGGACAGTCCGGTGATTTATAGCCGTACGCCACCTACTTCTCTCGAGAGCGGCCTGTTCACCAGAGTTCAGCCTGGCGCACCGGACACTGTCCGATGCGCCACCGGACAGTCCGGTGTGCTAGACTGAGCTGAGTCTTGGCTGTACATAGCCAAGCCTTTTCCAATTGTATTTTCTCTGATTCTAGCACTTAGACAAATATGTTAGTACACAAAAACCAATGTACTAAGTCTAGAAACATACCTTCTCTTGGATTTTCACCTCTCTAGCATTTGACATGCTTAAGATTGATGTTGGACTCATAAATCATCAAGTCAGCTTAACTTGATCTACACTGACATTTCTGAGCTCCAACATCCTGCAAAGGTCACATAGAATATCTCCAAACATAGGAACAACCCAAACTGAAGGTCAGAGTGCACTTAGCTCTTTTGGACTGCTTCCAGTTCTGTTTTTGACATTTGTTCTCGTTCTAGTGACCTTGATCTCCTTCTTAGAGCTTGGTCTTGAGCCTTATGACTTACACCACATAACTAGAGATGTTTCCTCATTGGTTGTAAGTCATGTCCTTATGTAGTGATCCTTGATGTGCCGTAGCTGTTCTCAACTCGATCACCCTTGACTTTGCAAGCCTTCTTCTTCACCCTTGGCTTTGGGTTCTTCAGCCTCTTTGACCTTCTCCCGTGCACTTGGTACCTCGAAGCTCTTCTTGCCTCCGTCCTTGGCTTGATCAGTTGTCTCCGAGCTACGCACCCGAGTCTCACTTTATGCAATGTCCATCTTACTTGTGATGCCCATTATCTATCCATCATCTAGTCCTTGGACCATCACACTTATTCACTTGTGTTGAACCCTGTTAGCTTTACATTAAGCACCTGTTCAACACTTAGCACACTTGTTAGTCCTTTAATTGAGTTGTCATCCAAACACCAAAACCCACAGGGGAGCTTTCACATATAACAGTTTTAATTTATTTAAAAGTAGATTAAAGCTTGGTATGATAAATTAGAGACTATTACAATATCATAACATGAAAGTATAATAAGCTTTGTAACTTTTGAGCTCATGTAATAAATATTCATGTAAGCAACCAAACAACATCTCTAAGGGTAAGGATGAACACATGCAAGCAACCAAACATAAGGACATTGTATTCTTTCAACTAGGCTCCCTAGATATGAGTTAGATTCGATCATATAGACAACCAATCATACCCTTAGACCTCCATGGGTGCCCCTTGCCAGAGTAGCAACAGAAGTGCGGATGGTGGCCTCCGCGGCTAGGAGGTAGTGTAGAGAGGCACATGGAGAGGGAGGGCAAGTCTGTGGCACGTTATCACCGATACGTCTGTTGTCATCCTCTATTCTGGTCGTAGTGACCATGAGAGATCTTATGATATTTTTGTCCGCGGTCGCTAAGGTCACGAGGCAGAACACAGTATTCACGTTGTCTTCATCATAGAGTTGCACCAACCACCGCCATGACGAAGGATGCAAAATGGAGCAAGGAAGTCAGTTGGGTATACTACCCTGTGCTTTTGGATAGCTTGACGCTGAAAGGGATGCTCATGCCATATATGTGTTTGTGAAAATGGCAATGAAAAAGTAGAGCAAAACTTAGCGGCACAATGTTACCACATTCTAAGTACAAGGGTAGTTGTATCTATCTCTACAAACAAACAAACATGATCTCTGTCGAGTCTAATTATTTTGTTTCTAGCGAAATAAACCACACTAGGTTGCATCATAGGAGTTAGACTTGGTTGCATCATAGGAGTTAGACTTGACTAGCCTCTGCCAAGCTAACCGACCATGTTAGATAGGGCCAAACGATCAAACATGTATATAGGCTTGTTTGGCTTTGTACCCTTGCGGGCACTTGCCTATGAGGCATTGCGATCCTAGCCCTAAACACAAATCAAACGCCTAGGACCACTTCCAGAGCCAGATAGCTCCACACAAGAGAGAACCAAATAAACCATAGTGACGAAATATTTTAATATAAAAATCTATTAGCATATTCCCACATAGGTGTTCATGAAAATGAATTGCGCGCATGAAACAAAAAAACAAGCGCATCCTCGTATTTCATACAAAATCGATAAAAATCTTACTCGTACGATGAATCGCGGCATGAAACACATAGACAAGTTATCAAGGTATGGTGGTGGATCGGAGAATGTACGTGCAATTCAAGACAACGGGTCTCGTTTGTCACTGGACATAAAACAACAAACAACGAAACCACACGACAGGATTAGTGCAAGTATAATAAGAGGCTATAAGATGGTTAAATGCTGGAGTAGAGGAGAAGGAAAAGAAGGGAAAGGAGAAGTGAGCTGTAAACTTATAACCGGCTTCGACACAAGAACCAAAAAGCTTTATTAGAGAAACAAGTGGGGTCCTGTATTAATAATAAAGAGCTAACCATTAGGACATGTATAACCTTGAGACGATGATTCGGTTTTCCAAGTTCTATCATACAACCCTGAGATTCTAGACCATAAATACAGCTAAGAGACAATATGTATGAAAAGTCGTGTAGAGACGAGCTCTCTGCGAAGAGCCCGTCTTTTGTATTTTTTCAATTAGCTACCTAGATACCCCTCAAGAGATTCCATAATAAATGGGGTTGTACATGCCCTTATATGGATGAGCTAAATGGCAAGCTACAAGGATTTTTACATCTAACACTAGGTCTATTATTAAACTTGCTCTAAGGCCATCCTCAGTTAGAGATGGCAATGGGTACCCACGACCCGATACCCGATGGGTATTTACTCCATTAGGGTATATATGTGGGCTAAATATTCTACCCGTAGGTCTGTTATTAGGCAAAAATCTTCACCCAATGGGTAAACAAGTATTAGAACGTTCCAACTTCATCCATACCCGTTAACCCGTGGGTATAGAATACCCAATATAAACTTAGCCAAGCATGAATTTGGACTTTAGTCATCCATCTTTTTTACTATTTAACAACCTTTTAGGCCATAATGTCATAGAAGGCTTAACGAAATTTAATGACCATGTAATGGAAAATGTAATGTGCTATGTAGTACTGTCCTAGTGTTACTACTTTATCCAATTATCTTTGGTGTGTTGAATGGATGGTTAAATGATGCTAGAAATTTTGTAATGGTATTTAGATGGATATACTTGACATTTGTATAATATAATATTTTGATATATGTTTATTTTTTTGGGTACGGATGACCCGATGGATGATCCATACCCGCATGGGTATGAGTATGGGGTAAATCCATCCCACTAGTGTACCCGATGTGGTTATTTTTTTGTCGTGAGTATGAGTATGGGGTAGTAATAACCGGTGAGTATTTACCCATTGCCATCTCTATCCTCAGTAATAAGTTTTAATGAACTATTTTCAATGCTGCTATATCAGACTTAAACTAGGTAACTATGTATGCAGAATTTTATTTCCATGAAACTCTACCATCTCCTATAAAACTCTTTTTATATCTCTCTTTAATTGCACTGTTATGTCACTGAATGTGACGATATGTCACCATGTTTAATGAGTATGAAACTCTGAGTTGAGAATGGCCTAAACTAAAAACGGTCCATCTGTTTCGTGAGTCGTGATACCGGGGAAAAAAGTATCCGACGCGAAATGCAGAATTGTTTTGGGCCCAAACAAACACGTCTCATCCATGCCGGGCTGGTCGTGTGGTGTGGCCCAAGAGCTCATGGAATATGGATGAGCCGAACCAAACCAAGGCGAGCACACACTGCATAACCAATGTTTCCACGACAGCAAAAATCTCCTCGGCCATATCCGTGAATCAGTAGCCAAGGGAAGAATTGGGACATCACACATTCACAAGAGCACACACTGCAGAACCCAGCCGAGGATCACCGTACGCTTTGCTCCGCTCATCTCCTCCTCCGCGGAGCAATTCCGTCGAACGCCTCGCGCGCGCACGCGCTCTCGCACCGCCCTCGGCCTTTGTCCCATCGAATGCCGTAGCGCTGTGGACGGGCGCGCGCGGCAGTGCCTGCCATGGCTTCGCTCTGCCCCTTATCAGCCGCGCCCGCTTTCCCGCGCGCTGCTCGACCTCGTGCCGCAAGCTTCAGGGGACCCGCCTCTTGGAGCGGCCTCGCCGCGACCGCGAGCAATGCCTGTGTTTGTAGCTGTGGACTTCTGCCCACTGGAGGCTACGCGAGGCTGCGGTCGCGACTAAGGAGTCCCGTGCGCGCCAAGATCGACGAGGCGGACAAGGGCACGGGCGCCGGTCTGGGCTTCCCCCCGCCCCGCCGTAGGAAGCTACGCCTGCGCCTGCGACCACGGCTGCGCCTCTTGTGGTGGCGGCTCCGGCGGCTGTCGCCGCGGGAGCTCGTGACCGACGCCGGGGCCGCGCTGCGGCGCGCCGTTCGCCGCGTGCCTCCCGCGGCCGCGGCGCCGGTCGTCCTGGCGCTTCTCCTTGCCGCGGCGCGGCTCGCGCTGCCCAAGAACGTGGCCCGGGAGGTGGCCTACTCGGACCTCGTCGCGGGGCTCCGCGAGGGCGCCGTGGCCGCCGTCGCGTTCGAGGAGGACTCGCGCCGTATCTACTTCAGCAAGAACGCTGGGGATGATGGTGGCTCCGACACGAACGAGGCTGGTGAGAACGCTGCGGCGCCGGCGCCGAAGTGGCCGTACTACGCGCGGAGGGTGCCGCACGATGAGGGCTTCTTGCTCGGGCTAATGCGGGATGGCGGGGTGGACTACCGTTCGTCGCCGCGGCCTGCTGGGAGGCTGCTCGTGGACATGCTGAGCACGCTGCTCACGCTTTGGGTCTCGCTGGTGCCCGTGATGTGGTTCATACAGCGTCAGATGTCTGGTGCGGGCGGTGCTGACAAGCGACGCAAACCGAGGAAGCAGAGGGTGGGCTTTGATGATGTTCAGGGCATAGATGAAGCCAAGGAGGAGCTTGTTGAGGTATACATGGTTTCCACATTATTTGCTCATTTACTGTACTTTGTGACGCTTGATGAATGTGGGAAGACAAAAACGATTAGGCGAGAAACATTTCATCTTAAAAGGAAGGTAATTAAACATATAGGGTGTTTGGTTTGAGGAATGAGGTAGTCCATCATCTTCTCACTACTCATTTTTTTTGTTTGGTTTGTAAAATGGAATGAGTTGATCCATCACCATTTCATTCTTCATAAGCTAATAATTAATAATAATATGAGAAATGAGTTCATTCCACCAAATTTGTGGAATGGACTCATGATGCACCACCTCATCTAGAATGGATTGGTTTTTTAAACCGAACACCCCCATAGGTTTGAGAACATATCTAGTGCAATCAAGCGATCTAGTGCATCGAATCAAAATCTAACGGTGACTGCTATTTTATACTTAACTCCTTTCACCAGCTATTTTATAATTAATCTTTCCATCTAAAATAGCAGTCATCGTTGGATTTTGATTGGATCCACCAGATCGCTTAATTGCATGGTTGCACCAAGATATCTTCCCGACATTGTTATATCCGTATTTGGTATATCAGTTCAGGAAATGTCAATCAATCATACTGTATTGCTGTGGGCTTGCTTTCATTTTGTATTTTCACAATTACTAAGAACGTATCTAATGACACTCACCTTTACCATTTAATCATGTTCAGTAGTGCATACATCACAACAGGACTGTGATCCATTTATAATTGAAAATTGAAATGGCAAGTTTGATTTTACCTTCACTTGCTCTTGCATTATGCATTAATTGGATATTGTATGACTTCGAACTCCAGCAATATTCTGTTTCACATTTGTTAGACTTCTATAAGAACCTAGGTCGTCCATTATGGTACAAATTTTAAGACTTCAGTTCATGCGTCATTTGGATCAGTGATCACTTTGACATATTTTTTTTGTCACATCAGAAGAAGCAAAGCTTTGTATACGATCTTTTAGGTTTCATTGATGGGAACTAAGCCTGTTAGCATTGTAGTTTCATTAAATTGAACATTGCTGAGAGCACTCTGGAAATGAACAGAAATGCGATAGTTCCTGGAAGGAAGTCTGGGAATTTCTCCCTTTCCATTGGAAGAATTAGTTTTGTATTAGTGTTTGCTGAATCTGGATGATCATTAAGAAACTTACTAAAAATGGGAATTTTCCAATGTAGATAGTGAACTGTCTGCATGGTTCACTGAACTATAAGAAGCTTGGAGCAAAATTGCCCAGGGGTGTTCTGCTTGTTGGCCCTCCTGGAACTGGGAAGACTCTGCTAGCAAGGGCAGTTGCAGGAGAGGCTGGAATTCCGTTTTTCTCTGTTTCTGCTAGTGAGTTTGTTGAAGTTTTTGTTGGACGAGGTGCAGCTCGGGTAAGGGATTTGTTCAAGGAGGCCAAAGAAGCTGCCCCGTCAATCATTTTTATTGATGAACTTGATGCCGTGGGTGGAAGTCGAGGTAGAAGTTTTAATGATGAGAGGGACCAAACTCTAAACCAGGTGTAGTTTTTGGCACCCTGATGATCGATCATATCCTGTCTAATTACATCACTAAATGTATATTTTCTTGATTTTCTCTATGATGAACAGCTGCTTACCGAAATGGATGGTTTTGATTCGGACATGAAAGTTATTGTAATGGCTGCTACTAACAGACCAAAAGCACTGGATGCTGCTCTTTGTCGACCTGGCCGCTTCTCCAGAAAGGTTGTTGTTGGTATGCCTGATGTGGAGGGCCGCAAAAAGATTCTGGATGTTCATCTAAGGAATATTCCTTTGGAAGAGGATCACGGAATAATCAGTGATCTGGTTGCTAGAGTAACCCCAGGGCTGGTCGGCGCAGATCTAGCAAACATTGTTAATGAGTCTGCTCTACTAGCTGCACGAAGAGGTAAGATAAGATCTCTTATCTAAGGTACTGAAAGGAACATTTCATATCATTTGTTGCTCATGCATCAGATATGTGTTGCTGTTGATACCAATGAAATTATTTCCGGATTAAAAAAACTCGGCCGGGGAGGGAAAGACCGTCCTCCCGGTATTATATTAAGAAGAGACCGAAACATGGTCCCAGCCGATAAAATCCTCGAACTCTGACCTCCCATCACTAGCGGGCCGTCACCGTCCACTCTGCGACGGCCTAGCTGGAGGGTGGCGCGCAGGATGTAACCTAGGAGCGGGCGGGGCACATTGAGGGGATTTTTTTAACTGAGCCCGAAATTCGACCGAGGGGGATTGAACCTGGGAGTTGGAGGTGCTATTTGGAAGCCTTAACCATTACGCTAGAGGCCCTTTCGCAAATTATTTCCAGATTCAGCGGTGCATTGAGTTACATGGTTTAAAACTTACAATTTTTTGTCTATGTTTGAAACCTGTTACTGGGGTATTTTCCCTACTATGCTATTGGAAATTATTACTGGACTAGTCATAATTCCACTTGCCGTTGCATGTTATACTTTTGTACTTCAAAATGAGGATTAGTTTCTGTGGTTGCTTAATCTCTAATGAGCGAGTTTTAAGGCAATTGTAGAATATATGTTAATATGGAATTTACTGGTGTTGATCTTCCAGGTCGGAATACTGTGTCTCGGGAGGATATTATGGATGCAATCGAGAGGGAGAAATATGGGGTCACTGGGAGGCAAGAATCTGATTCTGAAAGGCAAGGCCTCACCAAGTTATTTCCATGGCTATCTAAACCTGGAAATAAACCATCAAGCCCTGATGATTTCCGAGGACTGATGGGTTATCACACATTAAGCTAACTTAGTAGCTCTTGCAAGGTATGTCGAGATTTCAGCACAGCCTCACTTGTTCTATCCCCTCAGAATTACACTGCTTCATATTCTTGATGTTCACCAAAATGTTCCTTTCAAACTCATTTAATTGGGTTTACTTGATCAGTTGGATCAACTCTATTCACTTTCACTCTTTAAAGTACTCCATTTGTTCCAAATTCTAAGTTGTTTTGGCTTTTTTCATACATAGCTTTTGCTATGCACCTAAATATACGCTATGTCTAGTTATATCTCTAAAATCCAAAACGACTTACGATTTGGAATGAAGTACTTAAAAATGTTGGTGATGTTACTTAACAATATTTTCTAGTAAAAACTGCATTAGTGGAATTGGTATAAACTGTATACCGCATTAGTGGAATTGGTGTAAACTGTACCCATATTTTGTTTTTCAAAAAGGTACATATAGTATGGATTTTTACTTGCCTTGCCTGATAAGATTTCCCCTGTGTTTGATGCTGATTCTCCGAACCTCTCTAGAGCTCTATTGCTCGCTAGTGAGGAGCTTATTTTTTGGAGTTCGGCTGGCGCACGAGGTATCAATTACTTCTTTACCTTGGAGTAGAATGGGAACTAATTTTGGGACGAGGTCGCCTACTTTGTGTGATAATAAGGGTGCATCTTTTTTAATTTGAGCACATTGGTGTGAGTGGGTGTCTTGAATGGGTTTCTTTTCTCCCTTTTTAACTAGTAAATATGCCCGTGCGTCGTGGATAAGTAACTCATTTTTTTAATCCACAAGTACAATGTTCGTGCATTGCAACGACACATAAATATTCAATAAAATTTTAGAGCACAACACTGACATAAAAACGAACAATACATATTTTATCATCCACCTCAATATCTCATAAATTCTTGGCAAACAACCAATATAAAACTAAACAGGATCTAGAGCGTCTCGTCTCCCTTGGCTGCTCAGCCACGCATCACAACGGTGCCTCTTCCTCTGCCTCGGTGTTCTTGCCCCGCTGCCTGCAGAGATGCATGGTGTGGAGAGTCGCGAGTCGCGACAGCTGTTCGAGGCGCTTGTCGACGTGGGAAGGTAAGGTGGCGCCGTGGGTGGGGCACAACGATGGTGGCTGGCGAGTCGGAGGCCAGCAGGATGGCTTGCTCGATGTCCTTTATGGTGGTGCGAAAGAATCTGGGTGAGGGGCAAGGATACGGGAAAGAGATGGGAAGTTGGGCTAGAGGTTAATATATGACGCCACCAACGAGGAGGAAGAAGCGCTCCTGGTGGTTGCATGGTTGTTTACGCATGCAAGCAAGACATAAGGTTTATCTAGTTTATAGGCGAGACGTGGAGGGAAAAACAGATCTACGCTCTTCGCGTGACACACGACGCTCAAAACTTGTGTCTTTACGGAGTAGAGATTATTATACGAGTCACTTGTCAAAATATAATCATAAATTATCAAATTGATTTTAATGTAAAAAGTGTTAGAGTTATTGTGGTTTGTATGGTAATGGGGTCTTTGTGCAATGGGTCTTGGCCGAACAACTCTATTATAAATATATATCACCCAACCCAATTAGGGTTAGGGTTTCCAACAAAAAGAGCTATAGTTCCTAATTAAGATTCATCGTGGATCTATGGCACAAAATTTTATAGGCTAGTATTTTCTAAAATTGAAGCATTATTGTAATATCATTATTTGGTTAATGTATTATGAGACAACGACCATTGAGAGGAATTATGCATCCACTAGTATCACTACAGGAGAAAGGGGCTTCAGACCCCTAGGTTGAGTTAGAACCAGTTCTAACTGCCAGGACCCTATGGAAAGTATTAATATCAGTTGGTGGCTCTATCCGGTACTAATGTTTTTCTTTAGTCTGGTTAGAGCCACCAATCAGTAGTAATCTCTCGAGCAAAGATTAATACTGCTTGGTGGCTCTAACCGGTACTAAAGAGTTCACTTTAATACCGATCAACTATTTAGTTTTGGTTGGTGCCTTGGTGGTAAAATTTGGTATAAAAGGGCCTTTGGTATTGTTTTTACCATCTACTAATACTAAAGGTTCTTATAGAGTTAAAATAAAACAAAAGCATCTTATTTTTAGTTATAAAGAGCTCTATAGCAGAGTGTTGAGAGTGAACATATAAAGCCTTAGATCTTAGGTTCGAATATAGCATCACACTCGTATGTATTTCGCCTGAAAGTCACATGACTTGCAGGTGTGCGTGTGTCTTGGACCATAAGTTTTTTTTATGTTTTGAACCTTTTAGTACATGTTAGAGTCATCAACTTATACTAATAAATTATTTAGGACTTGTCGGTGTTTATGACCCGACTGCGCACCACGGGGTTCCCCACGTGATGCTTTTGGGTAGGACGACGTTGTTGATTGTGACTTGATGGTACGTGCGGGTGCACGTCGGACCACACAAAAATTTATACAGGTTCAGGCCACTGGAATGCTGAAAGGGAATTAGGCTTAGACCTAGTTCCTAAATAATTTTGGTGGTTGAATTGCCCAACACAAACATTGGACTAACTAGTTTACTCTAGTGCATAAGTTATACAGGTGCAAAAGGTTCACAATCAGCCAATAAAAAGACCATGTGTTGGATTCAACAAAGGAGCAGCAAGGCAACCGAGGGCTCCTCTGGCCGGAGGCACCGGACTGTCCGGTGTGCACCGGACTGTCCGGTGCGGCCAGAGGACTTCGACTTCAAACTCTTCACCCTCGGGATTTCTCGGAAGCCGGCGCGCTATAATTCACCGGACTGTCCGGTGTGCACCGGACATGTCCGGTGCTCCAAGGAAACGCGGCCTCCGGAACTCGCCAGCCTCGGGTTCGCTCAGAAGCCACTCCGCTAAAATTCACCGGACTGTCCGGTGTGCACCGGACTGTCCGGTGTGCCAGCGGAGCAACGGCTCTCTGCGGCGCCAACGGCTCCCTGCGGTGCATTAAATGCGCGCACAGCGCGCGCAGACGTCAGGCTCGCCCATACCGGTGCACCGGACATCCAACAGTACATGTCCGGTGTGCACCGGACACCCAGGAGGGCCCACAAGTCAGAAGCTCCAACGGTCAGAATCCAACGGCAACGGTGACGTGGCAGGGGCACCGGACTGTCCGGTGTGCACCGGACTGTCCGGTGCGCCATCGAACAGAGGAGTTCCAGCAACGGTCACTTTTGGTGGTTGGGGCTATAAATACCCCAACCACCCCACATTCATGGCCATCCAAGTTTTCCAACTCTCAACCACTTACAAGAGCTAGGCATTCAATTCTAGACACATACAAAGAGATCAAATCCTCTCCAATTCCACTCAAACCCTTAGTGACTGGCGAGAGAGATTTGCCGTGTTCTTTTGAGCTCTTGCGCTTGGATTGCTTTCTTTCTTTCTCACTTGTTCTTGAGATCATCACTCAATTGTAACCAAGGCAAGAGGCACCGATTGTGTGGTGGCCCTTGCGGGGAAGTTTTGTTCCCGGTTGATTGAGAAGAAGAGAAAGCTCACTCGATCCGTGGGATCGTTTGAGAGAGGGAAGGGTTGAAAGAGACCCGGCCTTTGTGGCCTCCTCAACGGGGAGTAGGTTTGCGAGAACCGAACCTCGGTAAAACAAATCCTTGTGTCACACTCTTAGTTGCTTGCGATTTGTTTTGCACCCTCTCTCGCGGACTCGTTTCGTTATTACTAACGCTAACCCGGCTTGTAGTTGTGATTATTTTTGTAAATTTCAGTTTCGCCCTATTCACCCCCCCTCTAGGCGACTATCAATTGGTATCAGAGCCCGGTACTTCATTAGAGCCTAACCGCTCGAAGTGATGTCGGGAGATCACACCAAGAGGGAGATGGAGACCGGCGATGACAAGCCCACTACAAGTCAAGGGAGCACTTCATCTTCATCGGAAGAGTCCCGCACCAAGAGAAGAGAGAAGAAGAAGAAATCCTCCAAGCGGAAGGAGAAAAGATCTTCCTCTTCTCACCACAAAGAGAAGAAGGAAAAATCTTCTTCTCACAAGCCGCATCGGAGTGGGGACAAGCACAAAAGGATGAGGAAGGTGGTCTACTACGAGACCGACACTTCATCGACATCTACCTCCGGCTCCGACGCGGCGTCCGTCACTTCTAAACGCCAAGAGCGTAAGAAGTATAGTAAGATCCCCCTACGCTATCCTCGCATTCCTAAACATACACCTTTACTATCCGTCCCATTAGGCAAACCACCAACTTTTAATGGTGAAGATTATGCTATGTGGAGTAATTTGATGCGATTTCATCTAACCTCTCTCCACAAAAGATTATGGGATGTTGTTGAGTATGGTGTACAGGTACCATCCGTAGGGGATGAAGACTACGACACGGACGAAGTGGCCCAAATCGAGCACTTCAACTCCCAAGCCACAACCATTCTCCTTGCCTCACTAAGCAAGGAGGAATACAACAAAGTACAAGGGTTGAAGAACGCCAAGGAGATTTGGGACCTACTCAAGACGGCGCACGAGGGTGATGAACTCACCAAGATCACCAAGCGGGAAACGATCGAGGGGGAGCTCGGTCGCTTCCGTCTTCGCCAAGGGGAGGAGCCACAAGACATGTACAACCGGCTCAAGACCTTGGTGAACCAAGTGCGCAACCTCGGGAGCGCAAAATGGGATGACCACGAAGTGGTTAAGGTTATTCTAAGAGCCCTTATTTTCCTTAACCCCACACAAGTTCAATTAATTCGTGGCAATCCTAGATATACACAAATGACCCCCGAGGAAGTTATCGGGAATTTTGTTAGTTTTGAATGCATGATTAAGGGCTCCAAGAAGATCAACGAGCTTGACGAGCCTTCCACATCCGAGGCGCAACCCGTGGCCTTCAAGGCAACGGAGGAGAAGAAGGAGGAGTCTACACCAAGTAGACAACCAATTGACGCCTCCAAGCTCGACAACGAGGAGATGGCCCTAATCATCAAGAGTTTTCGGCAAATCCTCAAGCAACGGAAGGGGAAGGATTACAAATCCCGTTCCAAGAAGGTTTGCTACAAATGTGGTAAGCCCGGTCATTTCATTGCAAAATGTCCTATGTCTAGTGATAGTGACAGGGGCGACGACAAGAAGGGCAAGAGGAAGGAGAAGAAGAAATATTACAAGAAGAAGGGTGGCGATGCCCATGTTTGTCGGGAATGGGACTCCGACGAAAGCTCAAGCGACTCCTCCGACGACGAGGACGCCGCCAACATCGCCGTCACCAAGGGCCTTCTCTTCCCCAACGTCGGCCACAAGTGTCTTATGGCCAAGGACGGCAAAAAGAAGGTAAAATCAAAGTCCTCCACTAAATATGAAACATCTAGTGATGAGGATGATGATAAAAATGAAGAGGATAACTTGCGCATTCTTTTTGCCAACCTTAACATGGAACAAAAGGAAAAATTAAATGAGCTAATTAGTGCCATCCATGAAAAGGATGATCTCTTGGACTCCCAAGAGGACTTCCTAATCAAGGAAAACAAGAAACATGTTAAGGTTAAAAATGCTTATGCTCTAGAAAGAGAAAAATGTGAAAAATTGTCTAGTGAGCTAAGTATTTGCCATGAGACTTTAGACAACCTTAGAAATGAAAATGCCAATTTAATTGCTAAGGTTGATTCTCATGTTTGCATTGATCCTAGAAATGATGATGTTGATTTGCTTGCTAGGATTGATGAATTGAATGCTTCCATTGCTAGCCTTAGAAATGAGAATGAGAAATTAATTGCTAAGGCTAAGGATTTTGATGTTTGCAATGCTGCTATTTCCGACCTTAGAGCTAAAAATGATTTGTTGCATGCTAAAGTTATTGAATTAAAGTCTTGCAAACCCTCTACATCTACTATTGAGCATGTGTCCATTTGCACTAGATGTAGAGATATTAATGTTGATGCTATCCATGATCACCTTGCCTTAATTAAAAAACAAAATGATCACATAGCACAACTTAATGCTAAAATTAAAGAGCATGACTTAGAAAATGAAAAATTTAAATTGGCTAGAAGCATGCTCTATAATGGGAGACGCCCGGGCATTAAGGACGGCATTGGCTTCCAAAGGGGAGACAATGTCAAAATTAATGCCCCTCCTAAGAACTTGTCTAACTTTGTTAAGGGCAAGGCTCCCATGCCTCAGGATAACGAGGGTTACATTTTGTACCCTGCCGGGTATCCTGAGAGTAAAATTAAGAAAATTCATTCTAGGAAGTCTCACTCTGGCCCTAATTATGCTTTTATGTATAAGGGTGAGACATCTAGATCTAGGCAACCAACCCATGCCAAGTTGCCTAGAAAGAAAACTATTAATGCATCAAATGATCATGCCATTTCATTTAAAACTTTTGATGCATCTTATGTTTTGACTAGCAAGTCCGGCAAGGTAGTTGCCAAAATTGTTGGGGGCAAACACAAGGGCTCCAAGACTTGTGTTTGGGTACCCAAAGTTCTTGTATCTAATGCCAAAGGACCCAAAACCGTTTGGGTACCTAAAACAAAGAACTAAACTTGTTTTGTAGGTTTATGCATCCGGGGGCACAAGTTGGATACTCGACAGCGGGTGCACAAACCACATGACCGGGGAGAAAAGGATGTTCTCCTCATATGAGAAAAACCAAGATCCCCAACGAGCTATCACATTCGGGGATGGAAATCAAGGTTTGGTCAAAGGTTTGGGTAAAATTGCTATATCTCCTGACCATTCTATTTCCAATGTTTTTCTTGTAGATTCCTTAGATTACAATTTGCTTTCCGTATCCCAATTATGTCAAATGGGCTACAACTGTCTTTTTACTGATACAGGTGTTACTGTCTTTAGAAGAAGTGATGATTCAATAGCTTTTAAGGGAGTGTTAGAGGGTCAGCTATACTTAGTAGATTTTAATAAAGCTGAACTCGACACTTGCTTGATTGCTAAGACTAACTTGGGTTGGCTCTGGCACCGCCGACTAGCCCATGTTGGAATGAAGAATCTTCACAAGCTTCTAAAGGGAGAACACATTTTGGGACTAACCGATGTTCATTTTGAGAAAGACAGGATTTGTAGCGCATGCCAAGCTGGGAAGCAAGTTGGTGTCCATCATCCACACAAAAACATCATGACTACCGACAGGCCACTGGAGCTCCTTCACATGGATTTGTTCGGCCCGATCGCTTACATAAGCATCGGCGGTAGTAAGTATTGCCTTGTAATTGTGGATGACTATTCTCGCTTCACTTGGGTATTCTTTTTGCAGGAAAAATCACAAACCCAAGAGACCTTAAAGGGATTCTTGAGACGGGCTCAAAATGAGTTCGGCCTAAGGATCAAGAAAATTAGAAGCGACAATGGAACGGAGTTCAAAAACGCTCAAATTGAAGGTTTTCTTGAGGAGGAGGGCATCAAGCATGAGTTCTCTTCTCCCTACACTCCACAACAAAATGGTGTAGTGGAGAGGAAGAATCGAACTCTATTGGACATGGCAAGAACCATGCTTGATGAGTACAAGACACCGGATCGGTTTTGGGCCGAGGCGGTCAACACCGCCTGCTACGCCATCAACCGGTTATATCTTCACCGAATCCTCAAGAAGACATCTTATGAACTCCTAACCGGTAAAAAGCCCAATATTTCATATTTTAGAGTTTTTGGTAGCAAATGTTTTATACTTGTTAAAAGAGGTAGAAAATCTAAATTTGCTCCTAAAACTGTAGAAGGCTTTTTACTAGGATATGACTCAAACACAAGGGCATATAGAGTCTTTAACAAGTCCTCAGGACTTGTTGAAGTTTCTTGTGACGTTGTGTTTGATGAGACTAACGGCTCTCAAGTAGAGCAAGTTGATCTTGATGATGTAGGTGAAGAACAGGCTCCATGCATAGCGCTAAGGAACATGTCCATCGGGGATGTGTGTCCTAAGGAATCCGAAGAGCCTCCAAATGCACAAGATCAACCATCCTCCTCCATGCAAGCATCTCCACCAACTCAAGTTGAGGATGAGGCTCAAGATGTTGAACAAGAAAATCAAGAAGATGAGCCACCTCAAAATGACGGCAACAATCAAGGGGGAGATTCAAATGATGAAGACAGGGAGGATGAACAACCAAGGCCGCCACACCCAAGAGTCCACCAAGCAATTCAACGAGATCACCCCGTCGACACTATACTCGGCGATATTCATAAGGGGGTAACTACTCGATCTCGTATTGCTCATTTTTGTGAACATTACTCGTTTGTTTCCTCTATTGAGCCAACCAGGGTAGAGGAAGCACTACAAGATTCGGATTGGGTGATGGCGATGCAAGAGGAGCTCAACAATTTCACAAGGAACGAGGTATGGCACTTAGTTCCACGTCCTAATCAAAATGTTGTAGGAACCAAGTGGGTCTTCCGCAACAAGCAAGACGAGCATGGTATGGTGACTAGGAACAAAGCTCGACTCGTGGCCAAGGGATATTCACAAGTCGAAGGTTTGGATTTTGGTGAAACCTATGCACCCGTAGCTAGGCTTGAGTCAATTCGTATATTATTAGCCTATGCTACTTACAATGGCTTCAAGCTTTACCAAATGGACGTGAAGAGTGCCTTCCTCAATGGACCAATCAAGGAGGAGGTCTATGTTGAGCAACCTCCCGGCTTTGAAGACAGTGAGTACCCTAACCATGTTTATAGGCTCTCTAAGGCGCTTTATGGGCTCAAGCAAGCCCCAAGAGCATGGTATGAATGCCTTAGAGATTTCCTTATTGCAAATGGCTTCAAAGTCGGCAAGGCCGATCCTACTTTGTTCACTAAAACTCTTGACAATGATTTGTTTGTATGCCAAATTTATGTTGATGATATCATATTTGGGTCTACTAACAAATCTACATGTGAAGAATTTAGTAGGATCATGACACAGAAATTCGAGATGTCGATGATGGGGGAGTTGAAGTATTTTCTAGGATTTCAAGTCAAGCAACTCCAAGAAGGCACCTTCATTAGCCAAACGAAGTATACTCAAGACATTCTAAGCAAGTTTGGAATGAAGGATGCCAAGCCCATCAAGACACCCATGGGAACAAATGGGCATCTCGACCTCGACACGGGAGGTAAGTCCGTGGATCAAAAGGTATACCGGTCGATGATTGGATCATTGCTTTATTTATGTGCATCTCGACCGGACATTATGCTTTCCGTTTGCATGTGTGCAAGATTCCAAGCCGACCCTAAGGAATCACACCTTACGGCCGTAAAACGAATCTTGAGATATTTGGCTTTTACTCCTAAGTTTGGGCTTTGGTACCCTCGGGGATCCACATTTGATTTGATTGGTTATTCGGATGCCGATTGGGCGGGGTGTAGGATTCATAGAAAGAGCACATCGGGGACTTGCCAGTTCTTGGGAAGATCCTTGGTGTCTTGGGCTTCAAAGAAGCAAAATTCGGTCGCTCTTTCCACCGCCGAAGCCGAGTATATTGCCGCAGGCCATTGTTGCGCGCAATTGCTTTGGATGAGGCAAACCCTGCGGGACTACGGTTACAAATTAACCAAAGTCCCTTTGCTATGTGACAATGAGAGTGCAATCAAAATGGCCGACAATCCCGTCGAGCACAGCCGCACTAAGCACATAGCCATTCGGTATCATTTTCTTCGGGATCACCAACAAAAGGGGGATATCGAGATTTCTTATATTAATACTAAAGATCAATTAGCCGATATCTTTACCAAACCACTTGATGAACAATCTTTTACCCGACTTAGGCATGAGCTTAATATTCTTGATTCTAGGAATTTCTTTTGCTAGTCTTGCACGCATAGCACATGAATATACCTTTGATCATGTCTCTTTTATATATGCTATGACTAATGTGTTTTCAAGTGTATTTCAACCAAGTCATAGGTGTATTGAAAGGGAATTGGAGTCTTCGGCGAAGACAAAGGCTTCCACTCCGTTCTACTACTCATCCTTCGCCATCGCTCCGCATCATCTCTCCAACGTTGGTATAACCTTCACTCATGTATTTCATGACCAAAGGGGGAGAATGTACTTCATTGGGCTCTAATGATTCCGTTTTTGGCGATTCATGCCAAAGGGGGAGAAAATATGAGCCCAAAGCAAAAGGACCGCACCACCACCTAATTTCATAAATTTGATAATTTTATATTGGTAAATTTCAAAATTGGTATCTCTTTGTGTTCTAAGAGGGGAGTAACAAGTATTTTCAAAATTGATGTCTTAAAACCCTCTTGATCACTAAGAGGAGACCTTATTTGAGGGGGAGTTTTGCTTAGTCAAAAGGGAAAGCATTGGAAATAGGGGGAGAAAATTCCATATCTTGAAAATGCTTTGCAAAATCTTTTTCATTTACCTTTGACTATCTTGCAAAAGTACTTTGAAAAGAATTTACAAAAGAATTTGCAAAAACAAAACTCGTGGTGCAAATATGGTCCAATATGTCAAAAACAAAGAAACCATCCATGCGCATCATATAAGTTTGTATTGGCTCAATTCCAAGCAACCTTTGCACTTATATTATGCAAACTAGTTCAATTATGCACTTCTATATTTGCTTTGGTTTGTATTGGCATCAATCACCAAAAAGGGGGAGATTGAAAGGGAATTAGGCTTAGACCTAGTTCCTAAATAATTTTGGTGGTTGAATTGCCCAACACAAACATTGGACTAACTAGTTTACTCTAGTGCATAAGTTATACAGGTGCAAAAGGTTCACAATCAGCCAATAAAAAGACCATGTGTTGGATTCAACAAAGGAGCAGCAAGGCAACCGAGGGCTCCTCTGGCCGGAGGCACCGGACTGTCCGGTGTGCACCGGACTGTCCGGTGCGGCCAGAGGACTTCGACTTCAAACTCTTCACCCTCGGGATTTCTCGGAAGCCGGCGCGCTATAATTCACCGGACTGTCCGGTGTGCACCGGACATGTCCGGTGCTCCAAGGAAACGCGGCCTCCGGAACTCGCCAGCCTCGGGTTCGCTCAGAAGCCACTCCGCTAAAATTCACCGGACTGTCCGGTGTGCACCGGACTGTCCGGTGTGCCAGCGGAGCAACGGCTCTCTGCGGCGCCAACGGCTCCCTGCGGTGCATTAAATGCGCGCACAGCGCGCGCAGACGTCAGGCTCGCCCATACCGGTGCACCGGACATCCAACAGTACATGTCCGGTGTGCACCGGACACCCAGGAGGGCCCACAAGTCAGAAGCTCCAACGGTCAGAATCCAACGGCAACGGTGACGTGGCAGGGGCACCGGACTGTCCGGTGTGCACCGGACTGTCCGGTGCGCCATCGAACAGAGGAGTTCCAGCAACGGTCACTTTTGGTGGTTGGGGCTATAAATACCCCAACCACCCCACATTCATGGCCATCCAAGTTTTCCAACTCTCAACCACTTACAAGAGCTAGGCATTCAATTCTAGACACATACAAAGAGATCAAATCCTCTCCAATTCCACTCAAACCCTTAGTGACTGGCGAGAGAGATTTGCCGTGTTCTTTTGAGCTCTTGCGCTTGGATTGCTTTCTTTCTTTCTCACTTGTTCTTGAGATCATCACTCAATTGTAACCAAGGCAAGAGGCACCGATTGTGTGGTGGCCCTTGCGGGGAAGTTTTGTTCCCGGTTGATTGAGAAGAAGAGAAAGCTCACTCGATCCGTGGGATCGTTTGAGAGAGGGAAGGGTTGAAAGAGACCCGGCCTTTGTGGCCTCCTCAACGGGGAGTAGGTTTGCGAGAACCGAACCTCGGTAAAACAAATCCTTGTGTCACACTCTTAGTTGCTTGCGATTTGTTTTGCACCCTCTCTCGCGGACTCGTTTCGTTATTACTAACGCTAACCCGGCTTGTAGTTGTGATTATTTTTGTAAATTTCAGTTTCGCCCTATTCACCCCCCCTCTAGGCGACTATCAAATGCGTAACACCCTACTTCCTGACGAAGCTGATTATTTGAGTATCACTGGTGTACACGAGTTACAAATGAGCTATGGGCAGTGGAGGGTGTGTTTTCGTGTCGATATTGGTGGCGTGGTTGCTATGAGAAGACTAATGAGCTATGAGGTGGTGATGGGATGTGACGAGGTCCGGTGGGTTCGTAGGGGTACCCCTCAGCCTTTTATAGATGACCAGAGGGTTATCCCTTTACAAGTCGTGATGACTATCTAACTCTACTTGAATTCTCCTTTTAACACGACATGCATTCCTGCTTATCCGGAGTTCGGTTGCCCTTCATCCGAGTTACCTCCGAGTATCTAGCACTTCGGGTACGCTCAACCTCCTTGTCCGAGGTATCAACGCTCCTTCTGCGCATGACTCGGTCGTCTGGTCTTTGCCTCCCCGGGTCGAGCTCATCCATCCTGATTGCGGCCCGTGGGCATGCCTTGCTAGGCAAGTCATCGGGAGGCCCATCAAGCGGCCCATGGATGCACTCCCGCCCGAGGTTAGCCTCGGGTGAGTCGCGATTGCATCCCTCGCCCGAGGTTGGCCTCGAGCGAGTTTTGACTGCTTCTCCCGCCCAGAGCTAGCCTTGGGCGAGTCAGAACTGCGTCTCCTGTTCAAGGTTGGCCTTGGGCGAGCCGGAACAATGTCTCCTGTCCAAGGTTGGCCTCGGGTGAGTCAGAACTACATCTCCCGTCCGAGGTTGGCCTCGGGCGAGTCGGAACAACATCTTCCGTCCGAGGTTGGCCTCGGGCGAGATAGAACATCGTCTCTCGTCCGAGGTTGGCCTCGAGCGAGACGGAACAACGTCTCCTGTTCGAGGTTGGGCTCGGGCGAGACGGAACAACGTCTCCCGTCCGAGGTTGGCCTCGGGCGAGACGGAACAGCGTCTCCCGTCCGAGATTGGCCTCAGGCGAGACGGAACAACATTTCTGTGCTCGTAAGGACCCGGCAGATATCTATCTCCCATAGGACCGGTCATACAATTAGAGCTAAAGTATATGGTCTTTAGTCCTAATTGCATAACACCGATTGAAAATTTAATACTATAGCTGGTTTTCAATCGATACTAAATGTCATTTCTGTTGTAGTGTATTTTGCTTATACCCTCAATTAGGAGCGGGGACTCCATCTCACACATCCTTCTTTCCTCCTCTCCATTCGCTCTACGACCTCCTCTCTTCCCTCTATGACCTCTCTGCATATAGGTATAGATATAGGCCCCCTATTTGTTTCAACTTTTTCAGTTTCTGGCCACCAAAAGCTGCTGCGGACTAGCAAACGTTTAACTTTTCAGCCAGCTTCTATACGAATCGATTTAGTAAAAACCATCCAAAATCAACATAAAACACATAATCGACGAGTTGTTGTAATAGTAAGAATCCGTTACTTTCTAGTTCCCGAACCTTATGGACATCTTCATCTTCCTCCGCACATAATCCTCATGATACTCATATTCTCCGCACAACTAGATTCTCCACACAACCAGATTCTCAGAAAAGCTGGTCAGAAAAAAAACTGAACCAAACTGGTTCACAGACGACGTAGAAAACTAATTCTTTTTGGAGGTTTATTGTTGATAGGGACCTATGTGGTATTAATAGCAGATGAGTTATGTTTGACTCAGCGAACAATGGTTATATCTAGCAAGCCAACAATGGTTATATTTGCTAGAAATAAAGACTAGAGAGGCTAGATTTCAAAGTGCGCGTGCGTATGCTGCGGGCTTGGTCCATGGACCGACGGTGGGATGGATGTGCGGTCCACCGTGGACCAAGTCAACAGACGGAGGCATGGTGCAATACTTTTGGTGTATAATCTCTCTGTAATCTCCGCTCAAAATGTATTCCCCCTTGCCCCCTTGCTTTGCTGGTAAAACGAGCTTTGTAACACGTTTGTGATTCCCTCTTCGCCCATGGCGGACGATAATGGAATTTTCGGGTGGGGGACCCTCTCCCCCCTTAGACCGACAAAAAAAACCGTGGACCAAGTTCATGATGAAGGGATATTAAGATGATTAAGGCCTTGTTTGGAACCCCTAGAACTAATAGTTAGTCAGCTAATAAATTATTAGCTGAGTTGAGCTAGCTAATGAACTAATTGTTAGCTGTGAGGTAGCTAACAATTAGCTGTGGTATTAGCTGAGAGTGTTTGGAACCCAATAACTAATTTTTAGTAGCTAATTAGTAGTTCTTTAGGTTCCAAACAGGGCCTAAGGCTCGTTTGAAGGCACTAGAGCTAATATTTAGTTAGCTAAAAAGTTACTATTGGAATTAGCTGTCTAACAAATAGTTGACTAACTAGTAACTAATTTTAGTTGGGAGAACCAGCTAATAACTAATGGACTGGACTATTAGCTAGGGATGTTTGAATAAAAGTAGCCATAGATAAACTATTAGTTGGGTTGTTTGTGTTAGCCATCTGTGTACATGGGCCTAGCCCACAACCCACTAGGGGCATATATCTGTTAGGGTTTACTGTACTCGCGACTACTGTTCATTCACTCTCCAATATGGTACCAGAGCTCTAGGTCCAGCCGCCGCCGCCACCCCACCCCTCCAGCCGCTGCCGCCGCCTCTCCATGGCCGGTCGGCCGCCGCCCCCTCCCTCTGGCGACCCCTTCCCTCCCCTTCCCCTTCCTCTCTCCTACAGGGCGGCCCTCGCCGCGCCCCTGGCGGGCATCTCCCCCGCGGCTGGCGCGCCGCCGGGCTTCCCCACCCCCGCGGCGGTCCTCTCCCCTGCGGCCGGCGCTCCTGCAGGACTCCCCGCCCCTGCGGCAGCCCCCTCCCCCGCCGCCGGCGCACCGTCGGACCTCCCGGTGACCGCGGCGGCCCTCTCCCTCTCCTCTGCGGCTGGCACGCCGCCAGGCCTCGTCGCCCCCGCGGCGGCCCTCTCCCCTGTGGCCGGCGCGCCGCCGGGACTCGCAGCGCCCGTGGCGGCCTTTCCCTCTGCGGCCAGCACGCCCTCGGCCCTCCCCGCGCCCCCAGCGGCTCCTTTCCCCGCTGTCCCCGGCTCTGCACATCTCTTCGCTGCTGCCGGCACGTCGCCGGGCCACGCCTTTGTGCTCACCGCCACGCTTCCCCCCACTGTCGAGCCACCTCCGCCCGCGCCTACCCAAACTACCACCCTCACGGCAGCCCCTGGCCACGACGGGTCCCCACCGGCTGCTGCACTCTCCCTACCGGATGCCGCCCTCCTTCGCTCCCAGCTGCTGGCGCCCGGCTTTCCTCATGTCACCACGACTGGCGGGGCGCCCGTTCGTGGCTGCCCCCTGCCGACCACTGTCTTCAGTCAGCCGTCCGCTATCATCTCCTCCCTGCGCACTCCTTCGGACGACGCTGCTGCCATTCTCGCCGCCACCCGGGCGGCCGTTACGGCTGCTCGCCAGCGGGCCCAGGACGCCGCCCGTGCTCTCGAGCAGGAGCAGGCGGTTGTCGATGCCATTGAGCGCCAGTACGCCGAGACCTACCGCCGTCTCGCTGGCAAGGGCGTGCCGGATGGCTCCCCCACATCCGCTCGCCACAGCGCCGACACCTTCGAGCCCGCGCCCGCCCCAGCCTCAACCCTTCGCGCCTCTCTTCATGCTCAGGCGGCGGCCCTCACCAGCATCCGGGCCACCGTCACCGACGTCCTTGCGCCGGCCTCCACTCAGTACCCCCGGTGGCGCGATCAGGTCTTGCAGACCCTTCGCCGGTACGCCCTCGCTGACCACGTCCTCTCAGCGGTCCCTGACCCGTCAGAGGATTGGCTTCTGATGGACGAGGTGGTGCTCTCCTGGATTCATGGCACCCTCACGGCCGAACTTCAGGACATCGTTCGCGTACCGGACGCCACTGCTCACCGGGTCTGGGGTGCTCTTGAGGCTCAGTTCCTCGGCCACCGCCAGACTCGGATTCTGTACCTCGAGACCGCCTTCCGTCAGCTTACTCAGGGCGATCTCTCTGTGGACGAGTACTGCCGTCAGATGAAGACGATGGCGGACACTCTTCGCACCCTCGGGTCCCCCATCACCGACGAGTGCCTCGTGCTCAACCTCCTCCGCAGCTTGAGCCCTCGCTTCGATCGTGTGACGCCCATCCTCACCCGCCTGAAGCCTTTTCCCACCTTTGCTGAGGCCAAGGACGATCTTCTCCTCGAGGAGCTTCGCCTCTCCGCCACTGC
Source organism: Zea luxurians (assembly GCA_029449295.1). Taxonomy (NCBI): domain Eukaryota; kingdom Viridiplantae; phylum Streptophyta; class Magnoliopsida; order Poales; family Poaceae; genus Zea; species Zea luxurians. The sequence goes on from JAOPSE010000009.1 coordinate 80,834,834, forward strand.
GACCGCCGCTCCCGCCACGACGCTCTACAGCGCTCCTCGGGCTCCCCCCTCTGCCTCCGGGGGGGGGATCCTCTTCGCCGCACTCTGGCCTCCCGCCGTCTGGATCTCTTCGGCAGCCTCCTGGCTCCGGGGGGGGGTCGCAGTCGTGGTCGCGGCCGTGGTCGCAAGAGTGGCCGCGGCAGCCGGGGTCATTCCTCGGGTAGCTCCCAATGGCCATCCTTCTACAACCCGTGGACTGGCACCATCCAGATGTGGCCCGGGCCGTCCGCGGCCACCTCGGCCCCTCGCCCCGCCGCCCCTCAGCAGGTGTTCTTTGCCACTCCTCCTCCGGCGGCGCCCTCGGCACCTCCCCAGCCTCAGCAGGGGCTTCTTCCCCTCCCAGGGCCTCCGGCTCCACCCGTGTGGGGACCCTGGACCAATGGGTGGGACACGCAGTCTCTCGCCAACTCCTTCTCCACAATGACGCTGGCCCCACCCACCTCCGTCTCTGACTGGGTGGCTGACTCCGGTGCCTCCTACCACACCACCCCGGACGCAGGTATTCTGTCTTCCACCTATCCCCCCACCCCTCCCTTCCGTCCTCTATCGTGGTTGGAAACGGCTCTGCCCTTCCCGTCACCTCTGTTGGTGCCGCGGTCCTTCCCGGTCCTTTCCGTTTATCCAACGTTCTTGTTGCTCCCCACATCATTCAAAATTTTCTTTCCGTCCGTCAGTTTACTACTGACAACTCTTGTTCTATGGAGTTTGACCCGTTTGGTCTCTCTGTGAAGGACCTTGCCACCAAGACCCTTCTCGCTCGGTGTGACAGCCCTGGGCCGCTCTACACACTTCGCCTGCCTGCTTCCCCGCCACCGACCTCTACGCCGCCTGTTCTCGCAGTCGCCGCCTCTTCTGTGATTTGGCACCGTCGTCTCGGTCACCCCGGTCGTGATGTGATGTCCAAGCTCTCTAGCAGCACCTCCGTTTCTGGTTGTAGGGGATCTTTTGAGCACCTCTGTCATGCTTGTCAGTTAGGTCGCCATGTTAGGCTCCCATTCCCCATCTCCTCTTCTAGAGCAGCAGGCATTTTTGATCTGATACACTGTGATGTATGGACATCCCCTGTAATCAGCATTTCTGGGTATAAGTATTATTTACTTATTCTTGATGACTTCTCGCATTATCTGTGGACTTTTCCTCTTCGTCAGAAGTCCGACACCTTTCCCACCCTGTCTCACTTCTTCGCTTGGGTCTCCACTCAGTTCAGTCGCACCATCCGGAGCATCCAGTGTGACAACGGGCGTGAGTTCTACAACAATGTGTCCCGTGACTTCTTCCTCTCTCGTGGCGTCCACCTCCGCATGTCCTGCCCCTACACGTCACCTCAGAACGGCCGAGCTGAGCGGATGATTCGCACGACGAACGATGTAGTGCGCTCTCTCCTTTTCCAGGCTTCCCTTCCCGTTTCTTACTGGGCTGAGGCCCTCAGCACTGCCACCTATCTCCTCAACCGTCTCCCCACCAAAGCGGTTGCCCACCCCACCCCTTACTTCGCTCTCTTCGGCATCCATCCCTCCTACGACCATCTTCGTGTCTTTGGGTGCGCTTGCTACCCCAATCTCGCTTCTACTACTCCTCATAAGCTCGCCCCTCGCTCCACTCGTTGTGTCTTCCTTGGCTACTCTCCCGATCATAAGGGGTATCGGTGTCTTGACCTCGCCTCTCACAGAGTCCTCATCTCTCGTCACGTTGTTTTCGACGAATCAGACTTCCCCTTTTCCTCCACCCCCACTGCCTCCCATACCGACCGTGACGTGCTCCTCGACCTCGACCCTGTCTCCCCCACTATAGTGCCTCCCTTCCCCGCTAGTTCACCCGCTTCACCGTCTCGCGTGGCCCTGCCTGCGCCGCCCCCACCGCACTGCCACGTGCGGCCCCGACGCCCTCTACGCCGCCCTCCCCCGCACAGCCACGTGCGGCCTCGTCGTTCCCGGAGTCGCCTCGCGCGACCTTGCCTGCGTCGCCCCCTCCCGCACAGCCACGTGCGGCCTCGACGTCCCCTTCGTCCTCCGCACAGCCCAGTGTGACATCGGCGCCCGCTCCGCCGTCTCGCTACACCGAGCCAATACAGACATACCAGCGCCGTGGTCGACGCGGTACCCCGGCTCGTTCCCGCGCCGAGGTCACGACCTACCACCCCGTCGTCGTCCACCGTGATCCTCGCCACATCCACCCGATGGTCACCCGCCGCGCGGCCGGTGTCCTTCGGCCACCTGATCGCCTGATTCTCTCTGCCACCTCTCCAGCTCTTCCACCTGTACCCACGACTGTCCGTGGCGCGCTTGCCGACCCCCAGTGGCGGCGCGCCATGGAAGCGGAGTACGAGGCCCTCCAGGCCAACCACACCTGGGACCTGGTGCCTGCTCCCCCTGGTGCCAATGTGGTCACCGGGAAGTGGATCTTCAAGCTGAAGTTGCGCGCCGACGGGTCCTTGGAGCGGTACAAGGCCCGCTATGTGCTCCGGGGCTTCACCCAGCGCCCTGGGGTCGACTTCGACGAGACCTTCAGTCCGGTGGTCAAGCCTGCCACCATCCGGACTGTTCTGACCTTGGCGCTGGCCCGGGACTGGCCGGTCCACCAACTCGACGTCACGAACGCCTTCCTCCACGGCACCCTGACGGAGACGGTCTACTGCACCCAGCCGGTTGGGTTTGTCGACCCTACTCAACCTGACATGGTCTGCAAGCTCAACAAGTCCCTCTACGACCTCAAGCAGGCACCCCGGGCTTGGTACAGTCGCTTCGCCACCTTCCTGTGTTCGCAGGGTTTCGTCGAAGCCAAGTCGGACACGTCCCTGTTCATCCTTCGTCATGGTTCGGACACCGCGTACCTCCTCCTCTACGTCGACGACATCGTCCTCACCGCCTCCTCCCCCGAGCTTCTGCGTCGCATCATCTCCTGTCTCCAGCGGGAGTTTGCGATGAAGGACCTCGGGACCCTCCACCACTTCCTGGGGGTCACCGTCGAGCGCCGTTCCCCGGGCCTGTTTCTCCACCAGCGGCAGTACACTGTCGACGTCCTCGAACGCGCTGGCATGGCTGACTGCAAGCCCTGCGCGACTCCAGTGGACACATAGGGCAAACTCTCCGCCATCGGCCCCCCGGTTGCCGATCCAACCGGCTACCGGAGTCTTGCCGGGGCCCTTCAGTACCTCCTCTTCACCAGGCCCGACATTTCCTACGCCGTCCAACAGGTGTGTCTTCACATGCACGACCCTCGAGAGCCGCATCTCACCGCACTGAAGCGGATTCTGCGGTACTTGCGGGGCACTCTTGACTTCGGGCTCCTTCTACGCCGGTCCTCCACCGCGGAACTTCGCGTCTACACCGATGCCGACTGGGCGGGCTGTCCCGACACGCGCCGGTCCACCTCGGGCTACGCCGTGTTCCTCGGCGACAGCCTCGTCTCCTGGTCGTCGAAATGCCAGCCGGTTGTCTCCCGCTCCAGCGCCGAGGCCGAGTACCGCGCCGTGGCCAACGGCGTGGCCGAGGCGGCTTGGCTCCGTCAGCTCCTCCACGAGCTCCACAATCCGCTGACCACGAGCACCCTGGTTTTCTGCGACAACGTCAGCGCCGTCTACCTCTCCACCAACCCCGTCCAACACCAGCGCACGAAGCATGTGGAAATTGACCTCCACTTCGTCCGCGAACGGGTAGCTTGTGGAGCTATTCGCGTCCTTCACGTCCCGACCACCTCCCAGTTCGCCGACGTCTTCACCAAGGGGCTTCCATCGGTGGTCTTCACGGATTTTCGATCCAGTCTCAACGTCTGCGGTGGCTAGAGTTTCGACTGCGGGGGGGTGTTAGCCATCTGTGTACATGGGCCTAGCCCACAGCCCACTAGGGGCATATATCTGTTAGGGTTTACTGTACTCGCGACTACTGTTCATTCACTCTCCAATAGTTTGGATGTCTCCAGTTAATTTTAGTAGTTAACTATTAGTTGTAGTGTATTTAAATAGTGCCTAAATCTCTACGGTGGTGATGGACGGCTAAGACGTCCTCATCTATATGACTATATATGTATTCATATGGTATTTATAGATTTTTTTCTTAAGAAAAACGACTGGATATTGTGTAGTCATGACGTCATGGTGATGTCATTAAGCTAGCAATTAGCAACCAATGGAGAGGCGAGGCATAGCACATTCCTTGGTAGAGCTCTGGCCTTGCACGCAGACGGGGCCACAGGGGAGGAGCGTACCCGGAGAGACGAGCAGACTTTTTTCTATAAGGTCCTTGCGGTCGAATGGGCCACATTTGAGCCGAAAGCGAGTGAGTGGCAGGATAGTTAAGCCAGTAGAATGGGCCAGATGAAAAAAATAGGCAGAAATATTGTCTCTTTATTATTAGATAGGGGAAGATACTAGATACATACAGATACAATGAAGCACAATTCTCTAGCATGTTCAAGAAAAAAGGTTTTTCCCTAATATATCCTTTCTATGGATCAATAGACCTTGTATAGATTTCCCACCTTCTCCCCTCAGCTTCACCTTTTTGGTCACGTGTGTTAAAAAAATCTACCAAGGGTTATGTGGGCTAATATCAAACGTACTTTTGAGGAACTCTATTTCTCTATCTATTGAACCTGTACCCCTCGCAATGAATAACAAGCAAACAATCTCCCTACATTTTGTCTCTTGTGCTTGCACCGCCACGCAAGGGAAGAGAACAGGTCTTGTACATCTTCTTCATGCCCGGATCTGGGATCTGGGACAATACCGCTTCTCAACAATCTGATCGGCACATGAAAACGACCAAAAATATATAGCATGGAAGCCTTAGCGCATGTAAGATCAAGAACTCAAGATCTATTATGCACCTTTCAAAGGAAAAAAATGTAGCAGGCAAAACTCAGTGATGTCTGAAACCAGGATGTTTCCAGATGTTACCAGATCCCGACCAGTTTTGGGTCCACACTTTATTGGTTTGGGACTAGCTACCTGGATGACAGGGTACTCAAAAAGTGCAATATATCGCTCACATTTTTCTAACAACTACAGTGGAGGGTATTCATTGTTGGAACAAATAGATGACAAATCACCCACTTTTCGAGGTCTACCACCACCCTCCTCGCTGTTCACTTTGTCTTCAGGAGGAAGAATCGATCAATCACTTGCTCTGTGCTTGCTCCTTCTCATGGGAATTTTGGTTTGTGTTGCTGCAAAAGCTCGGCCTGCAAGCTCTAATCCTGCAGATTGACTATGTCTGTTTTGATGGTTGGAAGAGGGTAGAATCCTTGATTGATTTCCAAATCCGAAGAGGACTCAACTCTATTATAATCCTAGGAGCTTGGACAATTTGGAAACACCGGAATTGCTGTTTCTTATGAGGCGTTTCTAAATTTAGCTGGAGTTCTATTGCTCACTAAAGAGGAGCTGCTGGAATGTTCTTTGGCAGGGGCTAAAGGAATTGCCCACCTTCTTGCCATTGTGCTGGATGGGCAACATTAGGAAGCTTAGGCTTGGTTTGGTCATGTTTGTATTGGTCATCGGCCTGTGCATCCTTTTGTAAAGTAAACTGTACTGTTTTCTGTTTTTGTATGTGTTTGTAAGGGTTCTAGACCCTTTTCTTAATGCAAAGCAATGCAACTTTCCTGCGTTTTGGGAAAAAAATCATCCACTTTTTCACTTGCTTAAGATGTGTCATATTGTTATGTTATCCCTTACAAGATGTTACCTTTTGAGTTTTGTCAGTTTTGGGTCTTATTTGAATGCATTAGAGATAATAGTTAGCTGCTAAAATTAGCTGGTCACACCCAAACCAAACAACCCAGCTAATAGAGCTATTAGCCACTTTTAGTTATAGACATCCAAACACCTCCTGCTAATAGTACAGTTAACTATTAGTTGCATCCTCAACTACCCATTAGTTTATTAGCTGGTTCAACCTAGCTAAAATCAGCTAATAATTAGTCAGATAGCTAATTTCACTAGCAATTTTTTTAACCGGCTAACTACTCTAGTTCATTTAAACAGGGACTTAAGGCGATTACACCATCTGAATCGGTTGTGCGCCTTTTTGTGCATGCTTCCTTTTTCTACCCGCGATTCAGTACGCAGTACAGCTATCGAAAACCATGACCTTTTGTCTGCCTGAAGTCTTATTTGGCTTTTGATTGTGTTGTGCAGAACTGAGAAAGAATATAAAGTGCAACTAAATCTGGGGAACTGTTGCCTGTAATTTTATGTACATCAGCAAATATACTTGTCGATATTATGTACGAAGTATGCTGCAAATTGCAACCAGTGGCTATTGGGACTTTGAGAAGAAAGCTATTACAAACTACATGAGGACAGTTTGCGAATACAAAATTCCAACAATTTTCCTAGCTTACGAGTCTGTTTGGATACCAAGGGCTAATCAGTTTCGTGCTTCATAATTTTGTTAGAAACATGACTCAAGTTTCGTCACATACCCTGTAAAGCTAGTGGCGCTCCTGCTTCTTTACACAGACCAATCATTCCTCTGATTCTTCCCAACTAGAAGTCTGGATGTGCAACGCTGTGCAAGTTTACAAATGCAGTGTCAAGTGCGGCGCATGGGAACTGAATCTGCAGCGAATGTGCAAGAAATACACGGCATCATATTTCACAGTTCACACCGAGCAACATTTAATTTCTTTTTCCTGTTAACTTACACTACCGCTGTCTGTATTTTCATTGAATTACTGTCAAGAACAATTTCTTTTTCCTGTTAACTTACACTACCGCTGTCCTGTATTTTCATTGAATTACTGTCAAGAACAAACTGCAACTCTAGCAGTTTGAGATGTGAAATCACCCGATCTGTAAACATGTTGACAGAAACCTAGAACCCAAAACCATGTTTTTAAATATTTACTCTGCTCATTTATGTGCCATTTTCTCTGGCGTATGCTTGGTGGCTGGCCCTTCAATAGTGATATTTTGGCCATAGGGACGGTCCCTCCTGCATGACTGAATGCTTTCCTTAGCTTGACAGTTAGTCGGAGATCGACGCGACCTGATTGACCTCGAAAAGCCTTCTGCTGCTGTCGGAGGGACGCATATCCTGCGGCGATGCCGACATGACCTTAATAATTGGGAAGCCATGCAAGGGCTGCAGAATAAGGACATGTACCCGTGGCAAAAAGGAAGCTTCTCCTGCTCATCCTCGGCAAGGAAAAGAGGGGAAGGTGGCAGAGCTTTGGCACTGCAGATTCTGAACAGGAATCAACCGCACGGCTCGGCTTTGTATGTTACTACTTTTTCTGGGCTCTGTGTGCTGCTGCTGAGACCATGTTCTCGAGGATCAAATCACAGGCTCAGAGGTGGAACAGGCGAACTGATTTGTAGCTTTCACCCTTTTATTCCTAGTGCATGTATCTTATGACTGCTAGATGAAGATTTTACTTGTCTTTGAAGACAGATGACAGTGTGCTGCAATTTTCGTATGATACTATTCTGCACTAGTTCTCAGAGCAGATGGATGACACATGGCCACCAAGATTGCTTGAAGCAATTGCCTGCGAATTGTGAGCTACTGTGAACGAGTCATATGGCAACAGGTGGTGAACTTTATAAATGATGTTACTTGTACGCTCGACATTAATCGCTTCGGATTAAAGACAAACAACTATTTGGACTGCTGCAGCTATTCGGATTAAATTGTTGTGTGCTCGAAGGAATGGTGGGATGAAACATCTTGCCGTGAGTTAAGTTTTGGTTGTTTTTCTTGCTTGAATTCAGTTTGTCTTGATTCATATAACTCATGTGCTTGTAATTTTTCTTACTAGAGATGCAACAACCCTGAAAGAGGACTCAAGTGTGGCCATGTCAAGTTTCAAAAGCGTGGTCCGAAGTACCTCGATGATCTCCACCGGTTGTTTGATAAGGTGCATGTCAGTGAAGGCTTCCGCATCATGTCCGGTAGATGTCTCATCGAGTGAAATCGAGTGATGAGGACACAACGGAGATGGCTGAAGTGAAGTTGTCTTCTTTAAAGAATTCAAAGGAAACACGAAAAAATGCAAAGATATGTCTTGTCCAGTTGAAGAGGAGGAGAAGAGTCCTTTTCCGCACATGTACAAGAACACATACCTCAAGATTGAAAGTGCACCTAAAAATTATGTCAGCTTCTAGAAAAAAAACATTGTATTACGATCAATTTAAATATAAACAGTCTATAGCCCTCTCAGTCTCAGGGGCATTATAGACAAATCATGTGAAGTCTACAATTTTACAGTAGATTGAACCAAACGACTTTCTGCATTTTCACAGCAAACAACTCGGCTGAGCAGACAACTCATAATATATAGTTTTTCTCATATTAATTTAGATAGCAGAACCAAACACACCCTCAGTGGCTCAGTCTTTGACCAAGAGTTGGGAATGGTTGGAGGAATATTTGTCAGGGGCTTATAGCAAAATACGTGTACAAATGACAGGTACTCATCAAACATAGAGGGAGCCCCTATTGAGGACAGATGTAAAGGTAACCCCTAGTTGTATTCTGCTGCGAAATTAGGAATGAAGGATGCTACAATGATATGACATGACATGATGCTGACACCCGAGATAAGCACACCTGCATCTTTTGCAATTTTCCCATGGAATCAGAAAAATCAGCTGGGCAGAGCCTAGAGACGACGACCATACAACACTGCTACACGGCACAATGCTGAACCGCCTTTTGGTTGTTGCCTTGTTGAGCCAAGCGTATAGCAACTCAGGAAGAGATAAGGAACGGCCGGGAGGATTAAGGAAGAAGACAAGTGAGATGACGGAGAATATTGTAAGAGACAAGAAGCGAAAGCAAGAACAAAGCGGCGCACACTGATGAGTGACTTTCAGCTGCTAAAGACCTAGAGCGGGCTGTGAGAGGAGCCGAATACTTTCTATGCCGTAGGCTTCTGGTTGAGTTGCTTTCCCGACAAAAAGCTCATTCCCACTCGTCCCCTGTACAACGCTATTTCTCAGATGCTTTTACAATGGCCGTCGATCAGGTACGTCCTGCATGCCACTGCCGGCCGATCCGTATATACTAGCTAGTTAAGAAGTTCATGCTCATGCATGCATGAAACTAACACTTCACTTGCGTTTAATAAAAGCATCTATGAATTCCATTTTTTTTTCCACACTATCCTTGCATTCTAATTAGCTCATGACAATTTTCCGTGAGCTGTTATACTTTTTTCAACTTGGGGTGTACAGTACATACTCACGAACGGTGGGAACAGGTGGGGCTTGAACCCCTACCCCTCCCGAGTCCATAGAACCCCTCCTAAAATTTAGAACGTACATAGTATAATCCCAAGTGTATTTTATGGTTTACATCGTTCATCTATGTTTTAATATAAAACTAGTTTAAACTTTTATATATATTTACCGTGGGTGTTTAAGTGAGATTATATTATTGTAGTAGTTTAGTTTAGTCCCTCCTTTTTTTTTGCTCTATCCATATACATACTCATCCCTCCGGTCACAAATATTTCATCATTTTGAATTACAACATGTTTAAACTATGAACATCAACATCCATTTAAAATTCAAAACAACTTCAATTTTGAAAAAAGTAGTATGGCTCATTTTCTCTTCACCAATAGTACGTAGTTCAAGAAATCTGATCTTAATTTGAAATATTCTGCATATGTTCTATATTACTCCCTCCATTCAAAATCATGAATAATTTTGACTTTTCTATGTATATAGTCCACTGGGGACCAAAATTATGGACCATTTTTTTACTTTTCCAAGTATATAGCGGGACACGGGACCAAACAACGAGTGGTCCACTGGGGATTGTGGGGAAGAAATGCCTCTCCGTTCACATGCACATATATATGTTGTCCAAGAAATGATATATAGTTTAAAAAATCGTACTAGTAATAAGATTTATTTTTGCAGGTGCCAGCAGTGATTTTAATATATTTTACTACTACTCACATCCAGTTATGCAGAAAAAGATCGGCATCATGCTTATAATTAACTTGCTAGAGAACGTATGTTGCTACGATCTTGTTAAAGCAATGGCATATTTTTTGTTGGGCATAGATAGTTTATGTTTCAGTCAACAATAGATTTTTTTAGACCAAAGATTTGGCCTGCGCTTATAATGAAAGCATATGAAATTAAATGCTGGGGACAATAGTAATTTCGGTAAACCCCCGTCAGCTAAAATCTGACAGGAATAATTAGCCTAAAACTGAAGCGAAGAACTAATTTCCGTTGGCAACATACTAATCTCCATCGGTTTGTGTCCGCTAGGATCTTTTTGTCGGGGATTGCATAATCCCCATCGCCTCCTGGTGGACGACGGCGGTGACAGGAATTTCTGTGCTCGAGTAATAACTTTAGTCGGCCTCCGTAGCCGATAGGAGTTAGGCCCTGTTCCAATCTCGCAAGATAAACTTTAGCAGCTTTTTTTAGCTACTTTTAGCCATTTGTAATCTAAACAGGAGAGCTAATGATGGTAATTGAAGCTAAACTTTAGCACTTCAATTCATATAGCTAAAATTTAGCAGGAAGCTAAAGTTTATCCCGTGAAATTGAAACGGGGCCTTAATCAGAACAATGCATGTCAGCACTTAACTCTTGTCGGTTATGACAAGGCCGACGAGAATTAGCCTGTTCTATTACCACACAATAGTCTATTTCTTCAATTTCTCATCCAATTTAAACACAACAACACATATATAATTTATATTCATTCGCATATATTATATACATCATTCACAATTCACATACATCGTATACTTTACATTTCTAATTCATCAAAGTTCACATATCCATTCAAAAATCACAACCACATTACAAGTCAAGTCATTCGCTCACCAAACTATAAACATTCAGTTCAATTCATATCGTCCATCATACATAACCGAAATAAGGCACAAGTTTAATAAATAAGCATGCAATGCTACTTTGTCCCGTGACTGCTACTTGGATTATTAGAGTTGTGGCCACTGGCTCCTCTAGGAGGAGGGTAGGCAAAGAGGGACTCTACAAAACCGGTTTCAACAGGTTCAGTCCCACTCGCATCCAACATAGCATATGTAGAAAGAATGCAAATATTCACAAGTTAAGTATGTAAATGTCCAAAACATACGAATAGCTTGAGAGTCACAAAACGTATCTGGTCTCTAGGTATAGGTATATGTGTGGGCGGTGTGTTAAACGGGTACTTGTGCATCCTCAGTCTCTATTTAATAGATATTTGATTAAGTTTAGATATAGTTCATTTTTTATCTTCTGTACTACCAAATAATACATGAGTATACTAATCGAGCTACTAACAAAACTTAATAGATATTTGATAAAGTTTTGTTTGAATACATAAGATATGCTAAGTTTTGCTATAATAACTAGAATGAAATGATAGGTTAGACTATGTTATTAGAGAATTGTCTAAGATTAGCGTATAGCTGAGCTATGTACCTAGAAAAGGACTCCATTATGAAGGCGACGGTCGAAACTCTAGGAGGACTAGGTTCATGTTGAAACTCTAGGCGGACTAGATTTATGCCCTATTGCTTAATGATGCCTATTAAACAAATGTGTTAGTATTGCAGAGGTTGTTTTCAAATCTACAAATGAAGAGTTAACATCAATTATACTTACTTGAAGCATCGCCTGTTGTTGTTGCATGAAAGAGAAGTATTCCTTTTGCTATCTTAGCTCCTCACGCAGCCTAGCCATCTCCAACTCCTGCTTGGTTGACCGACAAGAGGAAACATCCGAGCTACGGGACGATGATCCTGTCCTTTGAGCTCTCACCTTAGATGAATCAATCATTCCAACGAGAAGTGTGTACCTACAAGTGTTTTGAAAGGTGTGCTTAGGGCATGGTCATGTTAGTAGCACTTTGGACATCAACTTAGAATCAACTGGACACAAAAGCATCCAAAGCCTCTCCACAGTCGCTCATACTGCTCAACTAAAGATGACTCTCAGTCAATAATTTTTTAAAACTTTGATATGGTTTTGAGTTTTTCTCCCAAAATTAATCACGCTTAAAACTGTTGGTCCTATATTTATACTAGGAGGTCCGTTTTACTCAATGCTTTGTGAGCCTTTCTCTAGTTGTTTCACTTCTCAATTCTAGACTTTTTCGCTATGTTCTCTGAACATTTTTGGTACACATCTAACCACTAGTTGGCATGTGTAGTCATCAAGAGATTTTTGTTCCATATGTGATCGCTAGGGAATCAAATCGGGAAGTAAGTTAATTAAGATCACTTTGCGTGAAAATTTGTTGGCCCTCTGGGGCACGTGTCTGGCCATTCACTTTCAATATATATATATATATATATATATATATATATATATATATATATATATATATATATATATATATTTATATATATATATATACTCTCCATTATCAAATATACAAGGGTTTTAGTTGGCCCGAGTCAAAACCATCATAAGATTCATAGAAAAAAGTATCAAGATTGAACCTGTCAAAGAGGTGATTATGAAAATACATTTCATAATGTATCTAATAATGAGACATTTATTTGGCATCACAAATATTATTGCATGTTCTTTTTTCACAAACTTGGTCATGCAAGTTTAGGATAGTTTGAGTTTGGACAAATGAAAATCTCTTATATATTCGCCCTAAATAATTTTAGAAATGTGAAAATTGAAAGAGGTGGGACGCAAAATTACACACAGAGATTAAGTCTTGTTGTATGCACACGCGCGGGACATCCTTGGTGTACAAACAAAAGTGGATGTCTGATTCAGTATCCCTTCAAGTATAGGTATCTCCTCATAGTAGTTTTTTTTTTTGTGTGTGTGTGTGTGAATCGTAATATATATAGCAGACATATATAAAGACAAATTTGATAGATCTCGAGATTGACAAAGTTAGTACATGTCTTGCTATCAATGGACGACATGTTACCTACGGCCGGGCACCCACACATCGAGAACTCAAACCCTGGAACGTACGAGCAGGTTTCACTATAAACAACCAGCAGCGCTAATTAAGTTACACTCATATAGACATATATAGTATCTTGTATTTGACCTACGTACCATACACGAATAATATTTGAAGTTTATAAAAATACAAACTTTAATTTATAATTCATCTACCGATTATTGAGAGAGATCAGTTCGAATAGCACCCATATATTACATACTAGCATCGTACGTCATCAGCTTATTATTATCATTTAATTACACACATGCATGCATGCCCAGATCTCTTACACAATTAATACACACGTACACCTATGTATATATATATGTGGCTACATTACATTATTCGTGCTCAGTCGAGCATCTATATATGATTAAGTACACACGTGATATACGTGTATATATATGCTGGAAGACCAGCAGTTATTGACCTATATATAGCTATAGCTAGTCCTTGAAGACGACGATAAACCTGGGCGTCGAAACGACGATGCATTAATGCCGGCACGCATGCATGTATATAGGTATACATATGCGTCTGCTGGCCGGTACGGTCTAGAGTCTAGACGACGAGGCGCCTCTGGCGGTGGAAGGTGGCGATGAAGTCGGAGGCCTTCTGGTCGATGTCGCGCTCGCCGACCCACCAGCCGTTGTCCTCGTCGCTGGAGCGCACCTTGCGCAGCCTCCCCGGGACCTCCCAGTCCTCCTCGTCGTCGACGGAGTAGCGCCTGGACTTGCGTGAGAAGCTGAAGATGCAGAAGAACGACCTCCCTCCCATATACTAGCTAGCTTTGCTCTTGTGTGTAGTAGCTAGCTGCTAGTGGTTGGGGCGTTGCTGTCTTTGGCGGAATGAAGCTGAGAAGAGGCCGCACCTCAATTTATAGCGTGGCCTGTCCGTCCTGCAGTTCCTGCTGTATGTGTGCATGGAATGCGCGAGCGAGCTCCATGGAGCGGCCGATTATTAGCTAGGGTTAATAAGTTCATCCGGATCCGGTCTAGCCAGGCAGCCAGCCAGCCAGCGGGAACAAACTAAAGGCGCCTTGATCGAGCAAATCGGGCACGGACGGCCAGGATCGTGTATGGTCTGGTAAAGGTCCAGATCCGAGGGCCGCCATTGCTCGACACGATAAGATGCTAAAGCGCGCCTGTGGATGTTCTGTACACAGCGCATGGTGTGGGTCGTTTATGATGATGATGGAATGGAGATTGGAGCCATCTTTTTTTTAACGGAAAAGTAGCAAATAAGCGCGGTTTAATTCGTTGCCGATTTAGTGCCCAGTAGGGGCAATTTCATCCATTATTCACCTGTTCAGATCCAGGGTAGATTCGAGTGAGGGCTTAGACCCTGCAGGGGCGGACCCAGCCCAAATATTGAGTGAGAGCCTAAATATGAGTGTGGTCTAAATGAAGTGCTGTTAACAAATAAACCTTCGTAACTACAATAAATAATAACGTAAAAAATCCACTACATCAATAAATAATAACGTAGTTTGGTGGATCGAAGCTGAATCTAAAGGAAACAGGGTGAAAAACGGATGGTACCTCTTGGTTGATGGACGGTGGCGAAGTCGCATCGGGGACGGACTGCACCGTTATTTCAGGTACGAGGCTAACGCCCAACAAATCCTTCGTGAGGGTGCTGGCGTCATCAGCCAGCTTGGGGTTGACACGTTGCTGGGAAGCGACACCCGACGTTGTCTCAGGTGCAAGGACGACTCCCGACATGTCCCCCGCAGGGGTGCCGGCGTCGTCGACTCGCTCTGGTCCGACAACCGACGAGGTGCCGCCTCATGCCTGGCCACGGTTGCCCCGTCTCCTCCTCCTTCGTCGAGGAGGGTGGCGGGGCAAACCCGGGTGTTCCTCTTCCGCCGCGGGAAGATGCCATCGTCGAGTTCGCCCCCGCCGGGCGGGCCGACGACCGTCGTCGTGCTGCGAGGGGAGCAGTACCATGTCGTAGCTGCCGTCAAGGGACAGGAACTCGAGACTTCCGAAGCGGAGCACCGTCCCGGGCTGAAGAGGCTGCTGAAGGCTACCCATCTGGAACTCAACGGGAAAGTGTTTATCAACACGCAACACGACCCCTACCTGGCGCGCTAACTGTCGGCGTTTCGGACCCGCGAGGACCGTCAACCGACCAGTAAATTTATTGCTGCGTGTCCCTGCCCAGATGGGTTGATGCAAGATGGAACACAAGAGAGGAATGAGGCTTATGTTATCTCGCACCGGGGTGCTCGTAGTAGGGGTTACAAGCGTTGCAGGAGAGCGAGAACGAGAGAGGGCGAGAAAGAGAGGGTTCGGCCTTGAGGCGAGCCGTCTGAGTCTGCCTCTGCTCGTCTGCGTCGCGCGTCCGTGTGTTCGTACGTGCGCTATGTTTCCCGTCCCCGTCTGTCAACGTGCCTTAGGAAGGCCCTGGATATTCCCTTTTACAGATACAAGGAGATGCCCAGCTGTACAATGGGGGTGTAGCTATGAGCTAACGTGGCTGGCGGAGAAGTGCCTTGAGCCCTGTACATGTACCAACGTGGCCGTCGGAGAAGTGCCTTGAGCCCTATAGAAGCATAGCTGGCAGTGCGGCATGGATGCTGCTGACGTTTCCTTGCTTCCGTAGGAGGTTGAGAGCAATCCGACGTCATGGGTGCATGCGGAGAACCATCATTACCTGTTACCGGAGTAACCTCAGATGGGACACCGGTCTTGTTCCTTCATAGCCTGAGGCAGCTAGCTAGGAGTAGGGTAATGATGTATCCCCTGTAGCGTAGTCGGTCCGAGGCCGGGGTCGGGCGAGGCGGAGACTTCTCCTGAGGCTGAGGTTGAGGTCGGGCGAGGATGTGACTCCTCCCGAGACCGAGGCTATGGCCGAGGCCCGAGGTCGGGCGAGACGGGGACCTTCCCCCGAGGCCAAGGCCTGGGGTCGGGCGAGGCGGAGACCTTCCCCGAGGCTGGGGCTGAGGCCGAGGCCTGGGGTCGGGCGAGGCAGAGCTCCCTGTCGCGCCCGAGGCTGAACTCGGGAGAGGTCACAACTTGCTGTTGTCAGTCTTGCCCTGGTGGTTGGCACAGTAGCCGGAGCGGGGTGAACAGTGCTGTTTTCCTGTCAGAACGGTCAGTAAAGGGGCGAAGTGACTGCGGTCACTTCGACCTTGCCGACTGAGGCACGCGTGTCAGGATAAGGTGTCAGGCGATCCCCGCATTAAATGTGCATGCGATACGGTCGATTGGTAAGGCGATTTGGTCGAGGTCGCTGCACGACAAAGTCTGCCCGAGCTGGGCTTCGGGCGAGCCGAGGGTGTGCCCACTACCTGAGGAGGCCCTCGGGTGAGGCGTGAATTCATCTGGGACTACTGTTCCCGCCCGGGGCTGGGCTCGGATGAGGTCGCGTCCATCGGTAGATGTGGCCTTGACTTGAACCGTGCCTTATCAGCCGTGTATGGTTTGTTCTGAAGATGTTTTCCAGCCGGATTAAGGAGCATCGGGGGTACCCCTAATTACGGTCCCCGACAGTAGCCCCCGAGCCTCGAAGGGAGTGTTGGTACTCGCTTGGAGGTTCTGCCGGATTTTTTGCAAGGGGACCGGCCCTTCTCGGTTATGCTTTGTTCCGGTGGGTGCGCGCGAGCGCACCCGCCGGGTGTAGCCCCCGAGGCCTCGGAGGAGTGGTTTGACTCCTCTGAGGTCTTAATCCTTTTTGTGATGCCTCGGTTAGCCTTGTTGTTCCCTCATGCGGCCTGGCTGCAGCCCGGGTGCACGGTCAGGCTCCGAGTTTTTGAGCTGGTGTGTTGACGTGGTCAATAGTTTGGCCGTAGCCTGGCGCGAGAGCAGCCCCCGAGCCTCTGCACGGAGCGAGAGGACGATCAAGGACCGTCTTGACTTTTATTGTACGCCCCTTCATCGCCTCTCCGCGAGGAGGAAGGGGGGAAAGCGCCATGTTACCCTCGGAGGGCACCGAACATGGTGTTTCCAATTAGTTGCTAGCGGGTGATCCGAGTGGACGCCCGAGCCCCGTTCGATAAGGGTCGGCTAGTGGCCTAGAGGCACGCTCCAAAAGTACCTGCAGGTGATTTGCCGGACCCGGACCCATTCGATAGGGTCCGAGGGCTCGATGCCTTCCTCCGGTGGGATTCCGTTACAAATCGTTCCCGCTGGTCTCGGAAATGTCCTAGGGTACCTTGGGAGCGTAGCCCGAGCCTCGGCCATGTAACGAACGTACCCAGGGTCATCCCTGACTCTGCGTGCTCTGGGGCGGCTGTCGAACCCTTCCGAGGGGCCAGCCTTCGAACCCCTGATCAGTAAAGGGCTCGGAGCCTGAGTGCTCTGGGGCGGTTGCCGAACCCCGGAGGGCGCAACCTTTGAACCCCTGATCAGTAGGAGGGCTCGGGGCCCGTTTCCTTCGCCGAGAAGGATCCTTTTCACAATATCCCCTTTCCCGGTCCCTGTGGCAAGAGAGAGAGAGAGGAAAAGGATATAAATTTAAATAATGTGGCGCACCTTTTTTGACGCGGTCATTATGACGAAGGTGAAACGGCGCCCGCTTCACCTGCCGGAGGTGTCGCTTGCCCTGTAGGTGATTGGACCGCTGCTTCCGCACGCCTGTTGCTGCAATTACTGCCGGCCTGCCTCTGATCATATCGACCGTTGTGCCTATCTCCACGGTTGAGTGACCCATGATCGTCGCACTTAATGGGCACTGTTGGGTCACGCGCAGGGCTGCCTTGAGTCGCTGCGCTGGTTCCGACGAAGAGGAGGCTGCCTTAGCCGAGGTCCAGAGGCTTGACGCGGCTGTCGAGGGCCCAAGCGCGGCGCTGGCTTCCTCCTTCGAGGTCTGAGGCCGGGCCAGATCCTGCCGAGGGTGGAAACGACGCCGAGGGTGCTGTTCCTCCCCCCGCCGATGTTTGAGCCTGCAGGAACAGTTTGTTTGAAGTATGCGTATGTCTTTTGCGGCCGCTGAGGCTTAGACATTTTTATTATCGGATTATAAAGCTGTGTTTTCTTTCCTCTTGTTTCGTGCGTTAGGACTTGTTCGGTAGCGGAATCGCTTATCCGAGCGTGAGTTACTTTTAGCGGAAGGTGATGAGTGAGGTATCCGTATCCCGGAGGCGTAGGAGTCCCTCGGCTCGGTCGGCCTTGCCGCTTACGTGTTCTCTCATTGTTTTTAGGATTCCGTTATCGACATAGTCGACAAGTACGAAAGTTGTTTTGGTAGAAAAATTTCCGAGCGTTAGGACTTGTTCGTCGGTAGCAGAATCGCTTATCCGAGCGTGAGCTACCCTTCGCGGAAGGTGACGAGTGAGGTATCCGTATCCTAGAGGCGTAGGAGTCCCTCGGCTCGGTCGGCCTTGCCGTTCAAGGTCTCTCTTGCTCGTCTTTAGGATTCTGTTATCTATGCAGTCGAAAAGCGCGAAAATCGTTCTGGTAAAAGACCTTTTCGAGGAAAATTTTGACGCAGAGGGGGTTAACCCCCTTCTAGCCCCCGAGGGAGGGTCGGGCTTTGCCGAGGCAAGGCTGATCCTTCCTTGATAGCTAGACTTTATTTATGCATGTAAAGAAAGCGAGATAATGAACGACTTGAAACATTTTAAGGGTAAAAGCGACGTAGCTGTTCGATGTTCCAAGCGTTGCTGTAGACCTCGCCTTGATCGTTGGCCAGCTTGTATGTCCCGGGCTTCAAAACTTTGGCGATGATGAACGACCCTTCCCAGGGAGGGGTAAGCTTGTGGCGCCCTCGGGCATCTTGTCGCAGCCGAAGTACCAAGTCTCCTACTTGGAAGTCTCGGGGCCGAACCCTTCGGGCGTGGTAGTGTCGTAGGGACTGCTGATACCGCGCTGAGTGTAGTAAGGCCACATCCCGAGCCTCTTCCAGCTGGTCCAATGAATCATCTCGGCTTGTCTGGTTGCTTTGGTCGTCGTAAGCCTTTGTCCTCGGGGAACCATATTCCAAGTCTGTGGGTAAGATGGCCTCGGCCCCATAGACTAGGAAAAATGGCGAGAAGCCCGTGGCCTGGCTCGGCGTCGTCCTCAGACTCCAAACCACCGAGGGTAGTTCTTTTATCCACCGCTTGCCAAACTTGTTGAGGTCGTTGTAGATCCTCGGTTTTAGTCCCTGCAAAATCATACCATTGGCGCGCTCCACTTGCCCATTCGTCATTGGGTGAGCTACGGCGACCCAGTCCACACGGATGTGGTGGTCCTCGCAGAAGTCCAGGAACTTTTTCCCAGTGAACTACGTGCCATTGTCGGTGATGATTGAGTTTGGGACGCCAAAGCGATGGATGATATTTGTGAAGAACACCACCGCCTGCTCGGACCCGATGCTGGTTAAGGGTCGGACCTCGATCCACTTGGAGAATTTGTCGATGGCGACCAGCAGGTGCGTGAAGCCCCCGGGTGCCTTCTACAAGGGACCGACGAGGTCCAGACCCCACACGGCAGACGGCCAAGTGATGGGTATTGTTTGTAGGGCTTGAGCGGGTAGGTGCGTCTGTCTCGTGTAGAATTGACACCCTCGGCAGGAGCATACAATCCTAGTGGCGTCGGCCACCGCGGTTGGCCAGTAGAACCCTTGTCGGAAAGCGTTTCCCATTAGGGCTCGAGGTGTTGCATGGTGACCGCAAGCCCCCGAGTGTATTTCTTGTAACAGCTCTTGTCCTTGGGCAATGGATATGCATCGTTGGAGGATGCCTAAGGGGCTGTGGTGGTACAGCTCGTGTTCATCACCCAGTAAAACGAACGACTTGGCACGCCGAGCCAGTCGCCGAGCTTCGGCCTTGTCGAGGGGTAGCTCTCCTCGGAGGAGATATTCCAGGTACGGGGTCTGCCAGTTTTGGTTTGGCGCAACCCCATTCTGTTCTCCCTCAACGCGCAGGGCCTGACCCTCGGCGGCCGAGGGTACCTTGGGCTGGGCCGAGGTCTCCTCGGGTTCGGGCGCGTCGTCGAGTTTGACGGATGGTTGATATATGTCCCTGGAGAAGACGTCCGGGGGAACCGTCGTTCGCCCCGAGGCTATTTTCGCCAGCTCATCCGCGGTCTCGTTGTACCGTCGAGCAACATGGTTGAGTTCCAGCCCGTGGAACTTATCTTCCAAGCGCCGAACTTTGTCGCAATAGGCCTCCATTTTTTGATCGCGGCAGTGGGAGTTCTTCATGACTTGGTCAATGACGAGCTGCGAGTCGCCCCGAGCGTCGAGGCGCCGAACCCCTAGCTCGACGGCGATGCGCAACCCATTAACCAAAGCCTCGTACTTGGCCACATTGTTTGACGCCGGAAAATGGAGGCGTAGCACGTAGCGCACATGTTTCCCGAGGGGTGAGATGAAGAGCAAGCCAGCACCTGCTCCTGTTTTCACCAGCGACCCATCGAAGTACATGGTCCAAAGTTCGGCCTGGATTGGAGCTGTCGGCAATTGGGTGTCGACCCATTCAGCCAAGAAGTCTGCCAAGACTTGAGATTTTATGGCCTTCCGAGGAGCGAATGGAAGTGTTTCGCCCATGGGTTCCACTTCCCATTTTGCTATCCTACCAGAGGCCTCTCGGCACTGGATGATCTCTCCCAGGGGGAAGGATGACACCACAGTCACCGGATGAGACTCGAAGTAGTGTCGCAACTTTCGCCGTGTCAGAATTACTGTGTACAGTAGCTTCTGGATTTGTGGGTAGAGGATCTTGGTCTCGGATAGCACCTCGCTGATGAAGTAGACCGGCCTCTGGACGAGCAGTGCATTCCCCTCTTCTTGTCTCTCGACTACGATCGCGGCGCTGACCACCTGAGTGGTTGCGGCTACGTAAATCAAGAGGGCTTCTCGCGTAGCAGGGGGCACCAAGATGGGTGCATTAGTAAGGAGTGCCTTTAAGTTTCCGAGGGCTTCTTCGGCCTCGGGGGTCCAAGTGAAACGCTCGGCCTTCCTTAAGAGGCGGTACAAGGGCAATCCTTTCTCGCCGAAGCGCGAGATGAAGCGGCTCAGAGCCGCAAGGTTGAAAGGGAAATGTGCCCTTGGGCCATTTCTATAAGATTTTGGTGATTAAGTGCTCAACACAAATGCTTTGAGTGATATTTGTGCCAAAGACTCAAGAAGTACAAATCAAGATTAAAGGTATGTTTCTAGACTTAGTACATTGTTTTGAAGACTAATGTATTATGTCTAAGTGCTAGAAACAGGAGAAATCGCTTTGGAGAAGAGTTGGCCATGTCAGCCAAAAGGCTGCTCGATCTGGGTGCACCGGACTGTCCGGTGTGCCAGGACCAGTCCCGATGAACAGCCTACTCTCGGGTCTCGACGGTGGCGTACGGCTATAAATCACCGGACTGTCCGGTGGTTCACCGGACTGTCCGGTGAGTCGTCTGCGGCGAAGTCGCCGCTCTCGGGAAATAGTCAACAGCGTACGGCTAAAATTCACCGGACTGTTCGGTGGTGCACCGGACTGTCCGGTGAGCCAACGGTCGACTGCGCCAACGGTCGACTGCGCAATCCACGTGTGACGCATGGCCGAGCCAACGGTCGGATGGGAGCACCGGACTGTCCGGTGTGCACCGGACAGTGTCCGGTGCGCCAACGGCTCCAAATCTTCAACGGTCAGCTGCGCCAATTTTGGAAAGCAATCTGCACCGAACAGTGAACAGTGGATGTCCGGTGGTGCACCAGACTGTCCAGTGCGCCACCCGACAGAAGGCAAGAATTGCCTTCCTGGATTGCTTCCAACGGCTCCTAGCTGCCTTGGGGCTATTAAAGGGACCCCTAGGCGCATGGAGGAGTACACCAAGCATACTTTGAGCAATCTTAATCTCTCACACTCCGTCTTTGCGCACTCGATTGATATTCTTAGTGATTTGAGCTCTGTTCTAGTGGTGAACTTGTTGCGATTCATTCGAGCTCAAGTCTTGGCCGTGTGTGTGCGTATTGCTGTGGATTTGTGTGTGTTGCTTCCCTCCCTTACTCTAGTGCTTTCACTTTGATCCTCATTGTAAGGGCGAGAGACTCCAAGTTGTGGAGATTCCTCGCAAACGGGAAAGAGTAAAGAAAGAAGAACACCATGGTATTCAAGTTGATCATTGGATCACTTGAAAGGGGTTGAGTGCAACCCTCGTCCATTGGGTCGCCACAACGTGGAGTAGGCAAGTGTTGTACTTGGCCGAACCACGGGATAACTCGCGTGTCTTTTGTGGTTGCTTTTCTGTGATACTTGTGTTCACAAGAGCTCGCTATTTAGCCTACTAACACTTAACCAAGTTTTTTGTGGCTATAAGTTTTAAGTTTCTACAGGATCACCTATTCACCCCCCCTCTAGGTGCTCTCAATTGGTATCAGAGCCGTTCTCTTCACAAAGGGACTAATTGCCCGAAGAGATGGATCCTAAGGGAAAGGGGATGGTGGTCAACGATAAAGAGAAGGAGTCCATCTTCAATGAGCCAAGGGACGACAAACCTACTGACTCTGGCTCGAGTCATAAGAAGAAGGACGGGAATAAGAAGAGGCGTATCAAGAAGATCGTCTACTACGACAGCGACGAGTCCTCTTCTTCCCAAAAGGACGACGACTACGACGAGAAAAACAAAACGGTCAACTCAAACTTTTCTTTTGATTATTCTCGTATTCCGCATAATTCTAATGCTCATTTGCTTTCCATTCCTCTTGGTAAACCTCCACACTTTGATGGAGAGGACTACGGATTTTGTAGTCACTAAATGCGTAGCCATTTGTTCTCTCTTCATCCAAGTATATGGGAGATAGTAGAGAATGGAATGCAATTTGATAGTACGGATAATCCCATGTTTATCAATGAACAAATTCACAAAAATGCACAAGCTACTACTGTTCTATTAGCATCCTTGTGCAGGGAAGAGTACCATAAGGTGAGCGGCTTGGATAACGCCAAGCAGATTTGGGACACCCTCAAGATCTTGCATGAGGGGAATGATGTCACCATGATCACCAAGATGGAGTTGGTGGAGGGCGAACTAGGAAGGTTCGCAATGATCAGGGGGGAGGAGCCAACCCAAACGTACAACAGGCTCAAGACCCTGGTCAAAAAAATCAGGAGCTATGGAAGCACGAGATGGACGGACCACGACGTCGTCCGGCTTATGCTAAGGTCCTTCACTGTCCTTGATCCTCATCTTGTTAACTCTATTCGTGAAAATCCTAGGTACACCAAGATGACGCCCGAGGAAATACTCGGAAAATTTGTAAGCGGGCGAATGATGATCAAGGAGGCGAGATATGTTGATGAGGCGTTGAATGGCCCAATGCCGATCCACGAGCCTCAAACCGTTGCTCTCAAAGCAACAAGTAGCAGGGTGGCGCAAGTTGAGGTGGTTGGGCTTAACGAGGAAGAAATGGCCCTCATCATCAAGCGCTTCAAGACGGCGCTAAAGGGTCGCAAGGAGCATCCCAACAAGAGCAAGACGAAGGGAAAGCGCTCCTGCTTCAAGTGTGGTAAGTATGGTCATTTTATAGCAAATTGTCCCGACAATACTAATGACCAGGAATAAGAGAAAAGTGGGAAGAGGGAAAAGAAGAAGGCCTACAAGAAGGCGAAAGGCGAGGCACACCTCGGCAAAGAGTGGGACTCGGATTGTTCTTCGTCTGACTCCGACGATGAAGGACTCGCTGCCACGGCCTTCAACAAATCGTCGCTCTTCCCCAACGAACGCCACACTTGTCTAATGGCAAAGGAAAAGAAGGTAAACACTAGAGAAACTCCTAAGTACTCTACTTCTAGTGATGAGGACTCTAGTGTTGATGAAATTGATTACACTAGCCTATTCAAAGGATTAGATAGAGCAAAAGTAGAAAAGATCAATGAATTAATTGATGCTCTAAATGAAAAGAATAGACTTCTAGAAAAGCAAGAGGATCTTTTATATGAAGAGCATGATAAATTTGTAAGTGTGCAAAAGTCTCTTGCGTTAGAAGTTAAAAGGAATGAAATGCTTTTGTGTGAATTATCTACTTGTCATGAGACTGTGGCTAGCTTAAGGAATATTAATGATGATTTAAATGCTAAGCTAGAAGTAGCAAATAAATCTTTTGTAGAGCATGTTGTGATTTGTAATAGGTGTAAAGATTTTAATGTTGATGCTTGTAGTGAACATTTAATTTCTATTACTAGATTAAATGATGAAGTGGCTAGTCTTAATGCCCAACTTAAGACTAGCAAAAATGATTTTGATAAACTAAAATTTGCAAGGGATGCCTACACTGTTGGTAGACACCCCTCAATTAAGGATGGGCTTGGCTTTCGAAGGGAAGCCAAGAACTTAACAAGTCAAAGGGCTCCCATCTCTGCCAAG
Source organism: Zea luxurians (assembly GCA_029449295.1). Classification (NCBI taxonomy): domain Eukaryota; kingdom Viridiplantae; phylum Streptophyta; class Magnoliopsida; order Poales; family Poaceae; genus Zea; species Zea luxurians. The sequence continues at coordinate 80,859,039 of JAOPSE010000009.1, forward strand.
GACAAAGGGAAGGCACCTATGACTAATAGTGTTCCAAAGAATCATGCTTTCTTGTATCATGATAGGAAATATTCTAGAAATGTTCATTATAATAGGAGTTATAATGCTTTTGACTCACATGCCATGATTGCTTCAAGTTCAAACTTTAGTGGTAGATCTAGGAGGAATTTTGTGTCTCATGCTCATAGGAAAGTGTATAATGGATCTATCACTGTCTTTCATGCTTGCAATGCTAAATTTGTTCTTTCATGTAAAAATGAAAAAGTGATTGCTAAAAAGGTGGGGGCCAAATGCAAGAGAGACAAGACTTGCATTTGGGTCCCTAAGGCTATTATAACTAACCTTGTAGGACCCAACAAGAGTTGGGTACCTAAAACCCAAGCCTAATTTGCCTTGCAGGTTTATGCATCCGGGGGCTCAAGCTGGATTATCGACAGCGGATGCACAAACCACATGACGGGGGAGAAGAAGATGTTCACCTCCTACGTCAAGAACAAAGATTCCCAAGACTCAATCATATTCGGTGACGGGAATCAAGGCAAGGTTAAAGGACTAGGAAAAATAGCTATTTCATCCGAGCATTCCATATCTAATGTGTTTTTAGTTGAATCGCTCGGGTATAATTTGTTGTCTGTTAGTCAATTATGTAACATGGGTTACAATTGCTTATTTACAAATGTAGATGTGTCTGTCTTTAGAAGGAGTGATGGTTCATTAGCTTTTAAGGGTGTACTAGATGGCAAACTCTATTTAGTTGATTTTTCGAAGGAGGAGACCGGTCTAGATGCATGCTTAATCGCTAAGCCGTCTAGCACATGTTGGGATGAAGAACCTTCACAAACTTCTAAAGGGAGAACATGTGTTAGGTCTAACAAATGTGTTTTTCGAGAAAGATAGACCTTGTGCAACTTGTCAAGCAGGCAAACAGGTGGAAAATCCTCATCACAGCAAGAATGTGATGACCACATCAAGACCTCTGGAGCTACTGCACATGGACCTCTTCGGACCCGTCGCCTACCTCAGCATCGGTGGAAGTAAGTATGGTCTTGTTATTATTGATGATTTTTCCCGCTTCACTTGGGTATTCTTTTTGCAGGATAAATCAGAAACCCAAGGGATCCTCAAGCGCTTTCTAAGGCAAGCTCAAAACAAATTTGAGCTCAAGGTGAAAAAGATTAGAAGCGACAACGGGTCCGAGTTCAAGAACCTTCAAGTGGAGGAGTACCTTGAGGAGGAAGGAATCAAGCACGAGTTCTCCGCTCCCTACACACCACAACAAAATGGTGTGGTAGAGAGGAAGAACAGGACGCTTATAGATATGGCGAGGACAATGCTTGGAGAATTCAAGACGCCCAAGCGGTTTTGGTCGGAAGCTGTGAACACAGCCTGCCACGCCATAAACCGGGTCTACCTTCATCGCCTCCTCAAGAAGACACCATATGAGCTTCTAACCGGTAACAAACCCAATGTCTCATATTTTCATGTATTTGGGAGTAAATGTTATATTCTAGTGAAGAAAGGTAGGAGTTCAAAATTTGCTCCCAAAGCTGTAGAAGGGTTTTTACTAGGTTATGACTCAAATACAAAGGCGTATAGAGTCTTCAACAAATCATTGGGTTTGGTTGAAGTCTCTAGCGACGTTGTATTTGATGAGACTAATGGCTCTCCAAGAGAACAAGTTGATCTTGATGATGTAGATGAGGATGATGCTCCAACGGACGCAATTCACACCATGGCAATTAGAGATGTGCGACCACAGGAACACAACGAGCAAAATCAACCTTCTTCCTCAACAACGGTGCACCCCCAACTCAAGATGATAAACAGGTTCCTCAAGAGGAGGCGTGTGATCAAGGGGGAGCATAGGATGTCGAAGTTGAGGAGGAAGAAGCACCACAGGCCCCTCCAACTCAAGTTCGAGCAATGATTCAAAGGAATCATCCCATCGACCAGATATTGGGTGATATTAGCAAGGGAGTAACCACTCGCTCTAGATTAGCTAATTTCTGTGTGCATTACTCTTTTGTCTCTTCTATTGAGCCTTTCAGGGTAGAAGAGGCCTTGCTAGATCCGGAGGTGTTGGCCATGCAGGAAGAGCTCAACAACTTCAAGTGAAATGAAGTTAGGACACTGGTGCCGCGTCCCAAGCAAAACGTTGTGGGAACCAAGTGGGTGTTCCGCAACAAACAGGACGAGCATGGGGTGGTGACAAGGAACAAGGCTCGACTTGTGGCAAAAGGTTATGCCCAAGTCGCAGGTTTGGACTTTGAGGATACTTTTGCTCTTGTGGCTAGGCTAGAGTCGATTCGCATTTTGTTAGCCTATGCCGCTCACCATTCTTTCAGGTTGTTCCAAATGGACGTGAAGAGCGCTTTCCTCAATGGGCCAATCAAGGAGGAGGTGTACATGGAGCAACCCCCTGGCTTTGAGGATGAACAGTACCCCAACCATGTGTGTAAGCTCTCTAAGGCGCTCTATGGACTTAAGCAAGCCCCAAGAGCATGGTATGAATGCCTTAGAGACTTTTTAATTGCTAATGCTTTCAAGGTTGGGAAAGCCGATCCAACTCTTTTTACCAAGACTTGTGATGGTGATCTATTTGTGTGCCAAATTTATGTCGATGACATAATATTTGGTTCTACTAACCAAAAGTCTTGTGAAGAGTTTAGCAGGGTGATGACTCAGAAATTCGAGATGTCGATGATGGGCGACTTGAACTACTTCCTTGGGTTCCAAGTGAAGCAACTCAAGGACGGCACCTTCATCTCTCAAACGAAGTACACGCAAGACTTGCTCAAGCAGTTTGGGATGAAGGACGCCAAGCCCGCAAAAACTCCAATGGGAACCAACAGACATGTCGACCTCAACAAAGGAGGTAAGTCCGTTGATCAAAAGGCATACCGGTCTATGATAGGGTCTTTACTTTATTTATGTGCTAGTAGACCAGATATTATGCTTAGCGTATGCATGTGTGCTAGATTTCAATCCGACCCAAGGGAGTGTCACCTTGTGGCCGTTAAGCGAATTCTTAGATATTTAGTTGCTACGCCTTGCTTCAGGATTTGGTATCCAAAGGGGTCTACCTTTGACTTGATTGGATACTCAGACTCTGACTATGTTGGATGTAAGGTCGATAGGAAGAGTACATCAGGGACGTGCCAATTCCTAGGAAGGTCCCTGGTGTCGTGGAGTTCTAAGAAACAAACCTCCATTGCCCTATCCACCGCTGAGGCCGAGTACGTTGCTGCAGGACAGTGTTGCGCGCAACTACTTTGGATGAGGCAAACCCTCCGGGACTTTGGCTACAATCTGAGCAAAGTCCCACTCCTATGTGACAATGAGAGTGCTATCCGCATGGCGGACAATCCTGTTGAACACAGCCGCACAAAGCAAATAGACATCCGGCATCACTTTTTGAGAGACCACCAGCAAAAGGGAGATATCGAAGTGTTTTATGTTAGCACCGAGAACCAGCTAGCCGATATCTTTACCAAGCCTCTAGATGAGAAGACCTTTTGCAGGCTGCGTAGTGAGCTAAATGTCTTAGATTCGCGTAACTTGGATTGATATAGAGCATACATGTGTTTTATGCCTTTGATCATGTTCCTTTATGCATTTTATTGATTATTTATGGTGCTCAAGTTGTGCAAGGGATCCCCGGACCTCACAAGTCCATATGTGAATGATGCACATACTTAGGGGGAGAAATGCTACAACTTGACCCTTTGAGACTAACCTGTGCTTGAGTTTTCTTAATTTAGTCTCAAAGATTGATTGAAAGGGAAAAGGTGAACTTGGACCATGCAAGACTTCCACTGCACTCCGATGAAAGGGTAATTTACTCCAAGTTCATCTCCGTGCTCTTATTGCCTTTTTACTCTTAATTGAAGATTTTGGTGAGGCAATGGGGTTTTAGGACCAATAATGATCCCGTTTTGGTGCTTAATGCCAAAGGGGGAGAAATTAAGGCCAAAAGCAAGAAATGGGTCAGCTACCACTTGAGAATTTTGAAAATAGTAGAGTTAGAGCTTTTGTTTTGTCAAAATACTCTTATTGTCTCTTATTGTCAAAAGTTGGTCTCTTGTGGGGAGAATGTTTGATTATGGGAAAAAGGGGGAGTTTTTGAATCCTTGATCAATTTCTCTTGGAATACCTCTCTCTATGCCTCAACAAGTGAATTTGACTTAGAGATAGGAAATTGAGTTTGATTTGCAAAAACAAACCAAGTGGTGGCAAAGAATGATCCAAATATGCCAAATTTGAATCAAAAACAAATTTTTGTTTTCATTTGCATTGATGTTGCACTTCTTCTAGTTGCTTTTTGTTGTGTTGGCATAAATCACCAAAAAGGGGGAGATTGAAAGGGAAATGTGCCCTTGGGCCATTTCTATAAGATTTTGGTGATTAAGTGCTCAACACAAATGCTTTGAGTGATATTTGTGCCAAAGACTCAAGAAGTTCAAATCAAGATTAAAGGTATGTTTCTAGACTTAGTACATTGTTTTGAAGACTAATGTATTATGTCTAAGTGCTAGAAACAGGAGAAATCGCTTTGGAGAAGAGTTGGCTATGTCAGCCAAAAGGCTGCTCGGTCTGGGTGCACCGGACAGTGTCCGGTGTGCCAGGACCAGTCCTGATGAACAGCCTACTCTCGGGTCTTGACGGCGGTGTACGACTATAAATCACCGGACTGTCCGGTGGTTCACCGGACTGTCCGGTGAGTCGTATGCGGCGAAGTCGCCGCTCTCGGGAAACAGTCAACAGCGTACGGCTAAAATTCACCGGACTGTCCGGTGAGCCAACGGTCGACTGCGCCAACGGTCGACTGCGCAATCCGCGCGTGACGCGTGGCCGAGCCAACGGTCGGATGGGAACACCGGACTGTCCGGTGTGCACCGGACAGTGTCCGGTGTGCCAACGGCTCCAAATCTTCAACGGTCGGCTGCACCAATTTTGGAAAGCAATCTGCATCGGACAGTGAACAGTGGATATCCGGTGGTGCACTGGACTGTCCGGTGCGCCACCCGACAGAAGGCAAGAATTGCCTTCCTGGATTGCTTCCAACGGCTCCTAGCTGCCTTGGGGCTATAAAAGGGACCCCTAGGCACATGGAGGAGTACACCAAGCATACTTTGAGCAATCTTAATCTCTCACACTCCGTCTTTGCGCACTCGATTGATATTCTTAGTGATTTGAGCTCTGTTCTAGTGGTGAACTTGTTGCGATTCATTCGAGCTCAAGTCTTGGCCGTGTGTGTGCGTATTGCTGTGGATTTGTGTGTGTTGCTTCCCTCCCTTACTCTAGTGCTTTCACTTTGATCCTCATTGTAAGGGCGAGAGACTCCAAGTTGTGGAGATTCCTCGCAAACGGGAAAGAGTAAAGAAAGAAGAACACCGTGGTATTCAAGTTGATCATTGGATCACTTGAAAGGGGTTGAGTGCAACCCTCGTCCATTGGGACGCCACAACGTGGAGTAGGCAAGTGTTGTACTTGGCCGAACCACGGGATAACTTGCGTGTCTTTTGTGGTTGCTTTTCTGTGATACTTGTGTTCACAAGAGCTCGCTATTTAGCCTACTAACACTTAACCAAGTTTTTTGTGGCTATAAGTTTTAAGTTTCTACAGGATCACCTATTCACCCCCCCTCTAGGTGCTCTCAAAGGCATCCCATGACCCTTTGTACTCCTTTCAAGTCTTTGATGGGCCCCATGCTGGTGATGGCCGCAATCTTCTCCGGGTTGGCCTCAATGCCTCGTTCGGAGATGATGAACCCTAGGAGCATGCCTCAGGGGACTCCGAAGACACACTTCTCAGGATTGAGTTTCACGCCCTTTGCACGCAGGCACCCAAAAGTTGCTTCGAGGTCGGAGAGGAGGTCGGAGGCTTTCCTTGTCTTGACAACGATGTCGTCGACGTAAGCCTCGACCGTTCTGCCGATGTGTTCTCCGAACACATGGTTCATGCACCTTTGGTAGGTGGCACCTGCATTCCTCAAGCCAAATGGCATTGTAGTATAACAATTCATGCCAAAGGGTGTGATGAAAGAAGTTGCGAGTGTCAGTGTTTTTTGGTCCGACCGCGCACCCGGGGTTACCCCTCAAGGTGCTTTTAGGAGTAGGACGGTGTTACCGACTGTAGCTCGATGGTTTGTGCTGGGCGTACGAGAAATAGTGGACAATGATGTACAGGTTTGGGCCGCTTTGAGATGCGTAATACCCTACGTCCTGGTGAGAGTGCTTTATGCGGTGGGTTACAAGGGAGTTCTCTAGTGCTGGAAAACGTAGAGAACTAGGTGGATGGTTGAGTAATGAGCGATCGATCTGAAGGGGTGCCCCCTAGGCCTTATATACTCTACCGTGGGTCGTTACATGCAGATATGATTACAACATATGCCTAAGAAATAGTGAACCAACTGAGTCTATCATCCTATAATTCAGCCGACCCTTCATCGCTTGGTTCCGTCGTACGGGGCTCCTACGTGGGAAGGTCGGGTCACTGTTGTGATTACTGCTCGAATTCGTTGGGCCGTCTGGGCTTGCGCCAATCCGGCCTTGTGTCAATCTGCTTCACTGGTCGTTCCTCCCTAGGCCCACGAGGGGATGACCTTATGAATTATGGGGCCCTTGAGCCTTTCATGAGGTCTTTTATCCTTCTGGTGGACCCGGGGGATATCTGTCCCCCACAAGCCCCCGATCTTTGGGTTGATTTTGAGGTAAACGACCCAAAGATCCTAGGTCCAGCTTGTAGTCCTTGATTTTAACAAGGAATGCTTTGGAAATAAGCCTGCCAGGCCACTACTTCTGAACTCTGAGTGATCTGGTAAAAACATTTTTTTACTGTCTTCTTCTGATATTATTCCTCGAGTTTTGGTGTTCCGTCTCAGGTTTATGCTTTGGAGGTCAGCATTTTGTACTATAGAACTTCGAACTTCATTGGGTGCACCCAATGGGTGTTGCCCCCGAGCTTCGAGTGGATTTTCGCAGACAATCCACTCGAAGGTCTTCATTTCAAGTATTATCAGAAATCACTTTTATCTTCCACTTGTGCTTTTTCAGAGGTCAGCCTTGTCTTAATTTTGCCTTATGCTTTAGAGGTCAGCATTTTGCTTCTTCGGGGATGATGATTTATTGGGTGCACCGAAGGTGCACCCAATGGGTGTAGCCCCCGAGCTTCAAGTGGATTTTTGAAAATAATCCACTCGAAGGTCTTCATTTCATGCCTTTTTCCGGGAATCATCCTTTCCTTTTGTCGAATGCCTTTAGAGATCAGCATGTTATTAACACTATGCTTTAGAGGTCAGCATACGTTCTTGTCTTTGAGGCCGAGTATGCGATCTGCCCATATTTTGCTGGGTCTTGCAATTTATTTGATCTTCTACTGATTCGACGTTCGATAGATGGCCTCTGACTAGTCTTCATGTCACTTCACGCTTTGATGATTCTGTCGATTAGACTTGTACCTCATCGGCTATATTTGACTTTCCTTTGATCCTTGCTGATATCTTTCTTCTGTCTTGAAGTATTCATTGCATATACTGTTCGGATGTGACAGTTTTGAAAATATACTGATAATTCCTGGGTGTCCCCCCAATGGGTGTAGGCAAGGGACGGCTTGGTACGCTGAGCGTTTAGCAAACTGCTTCTGAGTAGTAACTTGATGTGACCGTGGGTGTAATCATATCACCCGCGCAGTTGACTGGAGTCCCAATGGGTGTCGTGTTACGTGAAATGGCGTGAGTCGCCTGACGTGTCTCCAGACGGTTTGAATTGCATATTGAATTTTTGCGACTGTTCAGTGGCCGTGGTAGGTGAGCGGTTGCCTTCTTCTTCTATAAATAGTGTTCTTGCTTCTCCGGCATTTTCACATCTCTTACTGCTGCTTGCTGTTCGCTCTCTTCTCTTTCCTTTTTCCTCCACCATGGGCAAGAGCAAGAAAGGTGGTAGTTCTTCGCATCACTCCGGCGACAAGCGCAAGCGCGAGCCGACTCCTCCCTCGGAGGACTTCGGCGACTCGGAGTACTCGGAGGAGGGGTTCTCCTTCGAGTCCGAGGGCTCTCCGGCTCCTACCTCTCCCCCGGCGTCGTCTGATGATTCAGACGACTCCTAGGGGATCGCCGCGGAGGTATGGACTTACATCCGGGCCATCGAGCGCACCGGGCTCGAGGGCTCGGATGAGTCGGAGTACTCCTCGGACGAGGAGAACTCCTCCGACTCGTTCGAGGAGGGCAGCAGCGGCGACGGCGGTGACGGCGACGACAACGGAGGCGACGGTGACAGCGGCGGCAACAGCGGCAAGGGCGGTGACGGCAGCGGCGAGGGTGGCAGTGGCGACGGCGACAACGGTAGCAAGGACAGCAGCAAGGGCAGCAACAAGGCCAGTGGCTAGACGCCACTGGTTTTAGATGTTAGTGTAGATTAGTAGTAGAAATAGTATTAGCGAAATAATGTAGTAGTAGCTAGTAGTATAGTTAGTGAAATGTAATGTAGTAGTAGGGAAGGCATCAGCTCATAATGAGTTGATTTGTAAGTTCAGTAATGCTTCCCTTATGAAGAATGATTTCGCCCCACTTCTGTGTGCATTATTTTGCCTTCTGATCAGTCGTCGATCTTTTTAATATTTACCGTCAATGATGTTTTCTGTCTGCAACGCTTGAGTAGCAACTTGGAGTCATCGGGTCATGCTTCAGACTGCTTTATTTGCGACGTCAGTGCTTTGGTGGTAGCGGCCGAGTTATTATTGGCGATGTTGGCGCTTTTTGAAGTAATGGCTGAGTGATAGCGGGCCACGTCGGTGTTTTAGAAGTAACGACCGAGCGATTACTGGTGATGTCGGCGTTTTAGAGGTAACAACCGAATCCTTTGGAGTCACGTCACCGCTTTAGGAATAACAACCGAGTGACTAATGGCGACGTCGGCATTTTAGAGGTAACAGCCGAGTGATCGATGGCGACGTCGGCGTTTTAGAGGTAACAGCCGAGTGATAACGGGCCACGCCGGCTGCTTTGGAAACAATGGCCTGGTGAGGTCCGGTAACATCAGCGTTTTTAGAAATAACCGCTGAGTTAAAATGGGTCGCGTCGGCCGCTTTGGAAATAACGGCCGAGTGATGATGTGGCACGCCCGCATTTTAGAAATAACGGCCGGGTGATGACATGGCGTGCCAACGTTTTGGAAGTGGCGCCTAGCCCGGGAAAACCCCATGTGTACTGCATTGTCGCACGCCTCCGCATTCCGTGCCCTAGTTTTTGCTTTTTCGCATCCAGGCCTTCTCTGCTTTCCTGCAATACTGCTTCCGCTCCGCTCGTCAGCAAGGTTGAGATGGCGCCCAAGCGGAAAGCTTCGAGTTCGTCCGTTGCAGTCATTCCCCCCATCGATCCCAACAGTCAGTTGCCCTTCGCAGGTAACCATATGTCTGTTGTCTCTGAATCCAACCTTCTTCATCTCGTATCCATCGGAGTTCTTCCTCCGAAGGAGCTCTGTTCCTGGCGGATCTGCCGTGGGGTCATTGTTCCGACATAAGACACCCACGAATCCATCATTTACGTTCCTTTTCTTATCCGCGGTCTTGCTCTTCCCATTTCTCCTTTCTTCCGCGGTCTCCTTGATTTCTATCACTTGAATCTGACCCATCTGAATCCCAATCCCATTCTGCAAGTCTCTGTTTTGTTCATTTATGTGAAGCCTTCCTTGGTGTTTTGCCTCACTTTGGCCTTTAGAAGTATTTGTACCACTGTCGGCCTGGGATGGCCGGAGGGCAGCTGAAGCGTCCCCAATCCTCTGGGACTCAAATGTGATACAATTACTAGTCCCAGGAGGCTAGTAAACACATTTATACATCAGATGATACCAAATCTGCTTAAACGAGACAAACCTACAAAGGTGGCGAACAACTTTAAGAGTTGGTCCACAACTCGGGACATATCATCAGAGTGGGGCTGAAGCAGCCCGATATACGCAGCGAAGCAAATCAGCGGTCCAACAGCCACAGGCAAGGTTGGGAACAGTCGTAACTCTTACCCGATCTCCTTTTTCTGAAAAACAACAAATAAGCAAGGGTGAGTACAAACGTACTCAGCAGCCCACCTTCACCCGCGGAATGGGGAAATCAGATATAATGCATGGAATATGTGGAGCTCGGGATATTTTGCAGAAACAGCAATATTTAATGCAGAGTTGTTTTGAAAAACATTTTGTATTTTTGCAAAGCGCATCCTCTCCAAAAGGAGCAGGAAGTTTTTCAGTATTATAACAAAATCCCCTGGACTAAACCATCCAGTCATCTCAGCAGTTTCCCACTGGTTTTCCTTTTCAAAAACCGCTACTGGACTTCCCGTCCACCATAGCTCACGGCTCAACCGCCGAACCTTTTTAAAAACCACTTTTCTCAAAACCATCTCTTTTTTTGGAAAACAAAACATTAATTGTCATACCATACCAGACTCGTCCATTCCTGTGGACACAGACTATTCGAATAGGTTTTCAAACTCTGCGCAGAGGTGTACACTTTACCCACTAGTTCGGCTCTGCGATCCCATGGCCAATGAGACCCGAATCCGACTCTCTCTCTTTCCCCGCACGTCCTAACCTTAACGGTTATCCGGAAGGAGTCAGGCCACCACCATGTCCAAACCAGACAAAACTTTCCCCCTCCTTATCCTCCCGGTGCTCCCCAGCCTTCATAACCCTGGGGTTGGACCGTACGAGTTCAGATTGAGTGACTGCCCACACAGTCTCGAGTGGTTGTACTATTAAAGAGTACAGGTAGTGAAGATGACAAACCGGTCCTTATATGAGGGGACAATCCTTCTGCTCACGCCTAAACCAGCTGAGCCATCACCTTAGGCCCTCCCCTAAATCAGGGAGTCCCTGATTATCCCTACTCAAAGGTGATAAGGGTGAAAACCCTTCATCATACACATTTTGAAAAACATTTTCTTTTGAAAACTCACACCTTTCCTCAAATCATTCGTAACAAATATATCAGGGATTGATTGCGGCAAGCGGCTGGGTGGCCATAATAACTTGTCTTAAAATCATATCATGCATAAAATAACAGGCTGAGGGTTGTGGTTGTAAAACATAGGTAATTTATGCATCAAAGGGATCCAGTGAGCTTGCCGTGCTTATTCGGCGAAGGGGGAAGGGGAGCTCGCGGAACTGGCTTCTGGCTCCACCGCCTGGTGTAGACTTGCAGATCTGGCCTCCACGAGACGGCACGAACGCTCCGATAACTTATGCAACATGAACAAGCAAACATACAAACCAGCAAGTATACCAACAAATATTTAGTATAGTGGTCAAAATAGCGATACATGGATGGGTAGAGTCTTGAGCAGAATATGTGTCATGTGGTGTTGAGATACTACTAGTGGTGGAGCAGAGGTGCTTACCAGGAGGGTGGACTGGAGGCGAAGCGACACTATGCGTGTAGCCGGTAGAGCAGAGTAACTGAGTGGGTGGGGTGTTTGCCTTGGCTGAGGGTGTTGAGTGTGTGTGGAGAGGGAGAGGGTAGCTGGGTGTATTTATAGCTGGGTGTATGTGGTGTAGCACAGTGAAGTTCAGTGTTGGTGAGAATAGTGACGAATGAATCGTCTGACTTGGTATGAACATGAGAGTTATAGGCAGAATATGGGACAAGAGTATTTTGGGAGTTTTCTGGAACATGAACCATGCTTAAGGGGTGACATGGCTGGATAGGGAATAGTTTGATAAAAATTTAGAAACGAGAATTATTGGAATCTGAGTTTGGGAGCCTGGTTCGAAGGAATCTCAAAGTTAAGCGTGCTCAACTCGGAGAAACCTGGGATGGGTGACCAGATGGGAAGTTCCCTACTGGAAGGAAAATCACAGTCACCGGAGTTCGTATGACTGGAATATGGGTCTGGCTGGTCTTAGGTGGACTGGACAGCATGATGTATGAGTAGTTGAAATTTGGGGTGATCGGCTAATCGATGAATAGTAACGATGAATAGTGGCGATGGAAAAGTAATTATAGATATCATCTATGAATAGTAACGATGATGAATAGTAATGGTAAATAGCAACGATGATGAATAGTGTATGTGAATAGTAACGATGAATAGTAACTGTGAATAGTAATGGTGAATAGTAACGATGAATAGTAACGGTAAATAGTAATGGTGAATAGTGACAGTGAATAGTCGTATGAACGAACGATGAACGATGAATAGGAACTATGAACGAACGGACGAACGATCGAATGATCGGACGAACGAACGATTGGAATTTCGGCAGCATAACGGCAGGAAAAGATTATTTGGACGAACGAACGGACGGACGATCGAATGATCGGACGAACGAACGATCGGAATTTCGGCAGCATAATGGCAGGACAAAGATTATCTGGAAGAACGATGAATAGGGGCTATGAACGAACGATGAACGATGAATAGGGACTATGAACGAACGATGAACGATCGAATGATCGAACGAACGAACGATCGGAATTTCGGCAGCATAACGGCAGGAAAAAGATTATTTGGAAGAACGATGAATAGGGACTATGAACGAACGATGAACGATGAATAGGAACTATGAACGAACGATGAACGATCGAATGATCGAACGAACGAACGATCGGAATTTCGGCAGCATAACGGTAGGAAAAAGATTATTTGGACGAACGAACGGACGAACGATCGAACGATCGGACGAACGGACGAACGAACCATGAACGATCGGACGAACGATCGAACGATCGGACGAACGAACGAACAAACTAAGAACAGGGGACGAACGATCGAAGAACGATCGAACGATCCTTGTGCTAGTGTGTGCTTGTGTGGAACATGGAGTGGGTGTGTGTGTGGGGGGGAGAGAGTTGCCATGAAATGGCTTGGGGTGGGATGAGAGGAGGCCCTTGCCCCTCTATTTATAGCCATGGTGGGGGGATTAGGGGGAGGGATGAGAGGATTTGTGGGAGGATGAGATGATTAGTGGGAGGTTAGCATGTATTTGTCTTGTATAAGTGAGATTTGCTTGTAGAGCTCACCGTATGACACTGGAGGCATACGTATACGTATGAGCATGAGGAAAGTTATGAAGAAAATATTTGTAGGGACTTGAAAAATGATTCTGAAGGTATTTCTCAAGAGGAAAATACCTGGAGATATATCGGTGGAATATTTGGGCAGTATTTCTGGAAAGAACTTGAAGGGGATTACTCGGGAAATATCTGGGCGGTATTTCTGGAAACAAATTGAGGGTGATCACTGGGAAATATTTGTAGGATATTTTGAGGAGGATTTTGGAGAAAATATAGACCACTATATTTTATTTGTTGATATCAACTCGCAAACAAACATTTTGAAATGAAATTTGAAATTCATTTTGAATTTAGAGCGAGTTTGAGAAAAATTCAAGATTTGAATTTTTGGGATGCTACAAATCTACCCCACTTAAAAGGAATCTCGTCCTCGAGATTTGGCTTAGAAGGGTTATGGGTATAGCTTTACTTCAGCTACATATCTTCACTTTGCAACTCTTCGAGGAGATGGAACTTCGACAAAATCCGGCCTTTGAGGAGCATCCGGTTGCTGATTGCAAATGCTGATTCTGGCTACTCAAAGATCATCTTCAGGCTTCAGCTTTCGCTTGGCAGCTAGCTTATTGAGGAAGCATCGATGCCAACACACAAACCTTTCTCTTGCGAACTCCCACATGGATTCCTTCCTTGATTGGTCTTCTGGTGCTTCATCAACAAAACTTGGGTAACCACTTCTCATCCAGAAATTTATAAGCTTCGATGATCTGGTCCTCCACAAGCTTACTAAGGCCTTCTTCTTTTTCTCCATAGCAGGAACCTTACTGGAATACTACCCCACTTAAAAAGAATGAGGGTAGATCTCTTGAATCTTGAGGATTTGAACTCCTTGAAGTACCTCATAACAAGGGTGTTACAGGGCCTTCTTCTATTGTTGCTGCTTGAGCATGCTGCGGAGAGATGACTGACACAGGGTTGATTTTGGGAGAACCTTCTTCTTATCTTCTCTTCGCTATCTTTTTTTCTCTTTTCACTGCTCCTTTCTTTCTCTTTGCTCTTCCCACTGGAGGATTCTATCAAAGAGTATTACCATCATACAGAGGAGGAAACCAAAGATGTTGAACCATATACAACAGTCTTCAACCCAAGAATTACCAAGCATTGTGATCTTAGGGGCAAGGGAGTGGAAAATGGAGTTGCTTGCGATTTGGCAGAGGGTATTTTATCTGGTGTGTGTGCTTTGCTTGGGATGGGAGTTGAGGGAGCTGGGGGGGATTTATAGGCGAGCGGGGGTGTCCGGTTGCAGAGTGGTGGTGATGGAGTAGGTGCTACGCGGCAGCGGGTGCGACAAGGGGAGGGGGGGTCTGGTGTTGCCGGCGATGATGGTGGCAGTGGGTGCGCTGCAAAGGTGGCATGGGTGGCGGTAGTGCACTACAAAGGGGGTGTGGGCGGCGGTAGTGCGCTGCAAAGGGGGCGTGGGGCGGTTGTTGGAGATGGGACACGCGTGCGGGGGCACGGGTGAGTGGTGGAGTCAATGACCCTGATGTTTGTGGTCTCTGGTTCCAAGAATCTTTGCCTCTCTGTATGGTAATAACTCCTTCTGTCCTCTTTTTCTGTTTACTTTGACTCAGGGGCAGTGCTTTGATTCTCACGGTCGGTCCTTTTGACTGAGCGGCTGGACTGGTTTCTTCTGTAGCTTGTTACAGGCTTCAAGGGTGAGCTTCCCGGTGTCTTCTTGGGTAAGGCACTTTTTTCTTCAGATGGGTTAAGATGAGAATGGAAGCATAAGGTAAGGATTAGCTCTAATTTGTGATCTATGTTTTTAGAGAAAACCTTTTTAAGAAAACGAAAAGAAAACACACTAGCTCAGCAATGATAAGCACAAACAAATCAAATGATTTGAATAAGGGAAGAATAGAGTTTTTCCAAAGCACGGGCTACTCAGATTCGGGGGCTAAGCATAACTACTATTGCTTGGCTCCTGAATTGAGAACTATGCTAAATGCAACTTATGAGCACTAACGTTAAAGCATCACATATGCACTCAAAAGGGGAGAAAACATCAAGCGAAATTCATTTTGAAATGCCCTAGGGGGCCACACAAATAGAGTTTTGCAAAACACGAGTCTACACGATTACCTCTCATACATGCAAGGCTCTAGCCAAAGTGAAGAAAAACTTCACTACCTAATGCACGCAGAGGACTGGGTATAGCTAACTCAGATCTGGCAGCTTCTCTTCTGGCAAGGCTGACGCACAACTTCAATCTGAGATATCTCCTGGATGGGTCAACAGGGAGCTGATGTTGATAACTTCTTCTGGCGGCGACTGAGATGGCAAGACGTGGTCGAACTCTTCTTCAAGCTGGACTGGCTCTTGTAGCTCCTCTGAGGGCGGCGGTGCTGGCGGGGTGCTTGCAGCTTCTTCCTTGACCTCAAGGGACGGTGCTGGAATCTTCTTCATGGTGAGGGGCTCAAACAACTCTGGCGGGGGATCTTGGGAGGATTCAGGGTGCTCTTGTTTATCCATAGCCTTAGGGGAGACTGGAATTCCTTCCAAGACTATGGTTCCTCCTGGGAGTTCCCAAGCCTTCTTCTCTCCTCCGATAGAGACCGGGTGACCTTGAAGAATCTGGGGATCTTCAGCTCTCCTGGGTTGAACTGGGTTGGATGAAGCGGGCTCTTGGATCCGCAGGGCTCTACGTTGGTTATGGGTTACCAAGTAGGCCTCCATCCACTTCTGGACGTGCTCATCCTTGGCTTGCTTCAGGGCTTCAACAGCAATGGCTTCACGACTTTCCAAGGCAGCTACACGGGCTTGAGCTGAGGTGAGATCCACATGGAGCTTACGGTTGAGCTTCTCTGCATCTTCTGCTCGAGCAATCATCTGACGGTGGTGCCGAGCCAAGAAATCATATTGTGCATCCAGGGTGAGCAGGTATGCAGTGAGGTACACGACTGTGGGGTCATCCTCAAGCAGCTGCTTCCCTTCCAATGCACGCATCCTGGCCATCCAAGCGGGACGGTCTCTCTAAAAGGGCGGAAAGAATCTGAGCGGGGTGTCGGCCACTTCTTCTTCACAGATCTGACACAGGGCCCTCAATGCCTTACGAGCGACGACTTGGCAGGTGTCTTTGAATCTGTGCCCAGCAGCAGTGACACTCCATTCCACATGGTGCAGACTGGATCCAATGTATACAGTCACGACACACTTCTCTGTGCCATGCTCGACGAACTCACGACCATCATACTCTGGCTGGCTCCTGATTCCGAGGCGGACTGTGCATGCTCTCAGCAACTTGGGGAAACCATCTTCATTCTGGCAGAAGCTGGTTTGGCACTGAACCTCCATCTGACTTCTGAGAGAAGGAAAGGGGGAAAACATTTTTGAAATGAAGGAATGAGAGCAAGAATTTTTTTAAGAAAATAGTTTGGACTCAAAAACTTTTGATCAGGCTAAGGGTTACGTCCTGCGGCCAACCTAACAGCTCTGATACAACCTGAAGCGTCCCCAATCCTCTGGGACTCAAATGTGATACAATTACTAGTCCCAGGAGGCTAGTAAACACATTTATACATCAGATGATACCAAATCTGCTTAAACGAGACAAACCTACAAAGGTGGCGAACAACTTTAAGAGTTGGTCCACAACTCGGGACATATCATCAGAGTGGGGCTGAAGCAGCCCGATATACGCAGCGAAGCAAATCAGCGGTCCAACAGCCACAGGCAAGGTTGGGAACAGTCGTAACTCTTACCCGATCTCCTTTTTCTGAAAAACAACAAATAAGCAAGGGTGAGTACAAACGTACTCAGCAGCCCACCTTCACCCGCGGAATGGGGAAATCAGATATAATGCATGGAATATGTGGAGCTCGGGATATTTTGCAGAAACAGCAATATTTAATGCAGAGTTGTTTTGAAAAACATTTTGTATTTTTGCAAAGCGCATCCTCTCCAAAAGGAGCAGGAAGTTTTTCAGTATTATAACAAAATCCCCTGGACTAAACCATCCAGTCATCTCAGCAGTTTCCCACTGGTTTTCCTTTTCAAAAACCGCTACTGGACTTCCCGTCCACCATAGCTCACGGCTCAACCGCCGAACCTTTTTAAAAACCACTTTTCTCAAAACCATCTCTTTTTTTGGAAAACAAAACATTAATTGTCATACCATACCAGACTCGTCCATTCCTGTGGACACAGACTATTCGAATAGGTTTTCAAACTCTGCGCAGAGGTGTACACTTTACCCACTAGTTCGGCTCTGCGATCCCATGGCCAATGAGACCCGAATCCGACTCTCTCTCTTTCCCCGCACGTCCTAACCTTAACGGTTATCCGGAAGGAGTCAGGCCACCACCATGTCCAAACCAGACAAAACTTTCCCCCTCCTTATCCTCCCGGTGCTCCCCAGCCTTCATAACCCTGGGGTTGGATTGTACGAGTTCAGATTGAGTGACTGCCCACACAGTCTCGAGTGGTTGTACTATTAAAGAGTACAGGTAGTGAAGATGACAAACCGGTCCTTATATGAGGGGACAATCCTTCTGCTCACGCCTAAACCAGCTGAGCCATCACCTTAGGCCCTCCCCTAAACCAGGGAGTCCCTGATTATCCCTACTCAAAGGTGATAAGGGTGAAAACCCTTCATCATACACATTTTGAAAAACATTTTCTTTTGAAAACTCACACCTTTCCTCAAATCATTCGTAACAAATATATCAGGGATTGATTGCGGCAAGCGGCTGGGTGGCCATAATAACTTGTCTTAAAATCATATCATGCATAAAATAACAGGCTGAGGGTTGTGGTTGTAAAACATAGGTAATTTATGCATCAAAGGGATCCAGTGAGCTTGCCGTGCTTATTCGGCGAAGGGGGAAGGGGAGCTCGCGGAACTGGCTTCTGGCTCCACCGCCTGGTGTAGACTTGCAGATCTGGCCTCCACAAGACGGCACGAACGCTCTGATAACTTATGCAACATGAACAAGCAAACATACAAACCAGCAAGTATACCAACAAATATTTAGTATAGTGGTCAAAATAGCGATACATGGATGGGTAGAGTCTTGAGCAGAATATGTGTCATGTGGTGTTGAGATACTACTAGTGGTGGAGCAGAGGTGCTTACCAGGAGGGTGGACTGGAGGCGAAGCGACACTATGCGTGTAGCCGGTAGAGCAGAGTAACTGAGTGGGTGGGGTGTTTGCCTTGGCTGAGGGTGTTGAGTGTGTGTGGAGAGGGAGAGGGTAGCTGGGTGTATTTATAGCTGGGTGTATGTGGTGTAGCACAGTGAAGTTCAGTGTTGGTGAGAATAGTGACGAATGAATCGTCTGACTTGGTATGAACATGAGAGTTATAGGCAGAATATGGGACAAGAGTATTTTGGGAGTTTTCTGGAACATGAACCATGCTTAAGGGGTGACATGGCTGGATAGGGAATAGTTTGATAAAAATTTAGAAACGAGAATTATTGGAATCTGAGTTTGGGAGCCTGGTTCGAAGGAATCTCAAAGTTAAGCGTGCTCAACTCGGAGAAACCTGGGATGGGTGACCAGATGGGAAGTTCCCTACTGGAAGGAAAATCACAGTCACCGGAGTTCGTATGACTGGAATATGGGTCTGGCTGGTCTTAGGTGGACTGGACAGCATGATGTATGAGTAGTTGAAATTTGGGGTGATCGGCTAATCGATGAATAGTAACGATGAATAGTGGCGATGGAAAAGTAATTATAGATATCATCTATGAATAGTAACGATGATGAATAGCAATGGTAAATAGCAACGATGATGAATAGTGTATGTGAATAGTAACGATGAATAGTAACTGTGAATAGTAATGGTGAATAGTAACGATGAATAGTAACGGTAAATAGTAATGGTGAATAGTGACAGTGAATAGTCGTATGAACGAACGATGAACGATGAATAGGAACTATGAACGAACGGACGAACGATCGAATGATCGGACGAACGAACGATTGGAATTTCGGCAGCATAACGGCAGGAAAAGATTATTTGGACGAACGAACGGACGGACGATCGAATGATCGGACGAACGAACGATCGGAATTTCGGCAGCATAACGGCAGGACAAAGATTATCTGGAAGAACGATGAATAGGGGCTATGAACGAACGATGAACGATGAATAGGGACTATGAACGAACGATGAACGATCGAATGATCGAACGAACGAACGATCGGAATTTCGGCAGCATAACGGCAGGAAAAAGATTATTTGGAAGAACGATGAATAGGGACTATGAACGAACGATGAACGATGAATAGGAACTATGAACGAACGATGAACGATCGAATGATCGAACGAACGAACGATCGGAATTTCGGCAGCATAACGGTAGGAAAAAGATTATTTGGACGAACGAACGGACGAACGATCGAACGATCGGACGAACGGACGAACGAACCATGAACGATCGGACGAACGATCGAACGATCGGACGAACGAACGAACAAACTAAGAACAGGGGACGAACGATCGAAGAACGATCGAACGATCCTTGTGCTAGTGTGTGCTTGTGTGGAACATGGAGTGGGTGTGTGTGTGGGGGGGAGAGAGTTGCCATGAAATGGCTTGGGGTGGGATGAGAGGAGGCCCTTGCCCCTCTATTTATAGCCATGGTGGGGGGATTAGGGGGAGGGATGAGAGGATTTGTGGGAGGATGAGATGATTAGTGGGAGGTTAGCATGTATTTGTCTTGTATAAGTGAGATTTGCTTGTAGAGCTCACCGTATGACACTGGAGGCATACGTATACGTATGAGCATGAGGAAAGTTATGAAGAAAATATTTGTAGGGACTTGAAAAATGATTCTGAAGGTATTTCTCAAGAGGAAAATACCTGGAGATATATCGGTGGAATATTTGGGCAGTATTTCTGGAAAGAACTTGAAGGGGATTACTCGGGAAATATCTGGGCGGTATTTCTGGAAACAAATTGAGGGTGATCACTGGGAAATATTTGTAGGATATTTTGAGGAGGATTTTGGAGAAAATATAGACCACTATATTTTATTTGTTGATATCAACTCGCAAACAAACATTTTGAAATGAAATTTGAAATTCATTTTGAATTTAGAGCGAGTTTGAGAAAAATTCAAGATTTGAATTTTTGGGATGCTACAGCAGCACCAGCTGGTGGGGGGCGCGAGCTTGAAGATGCGCCGTGGGAGAAAGACTGACTACCTCGACATCCCACTCAAGGACAGCATCAAGGGATGGCGCCTAGAATGGTTCATCATGGAGAATCATGAGATTTCTCTCCCCTCACGGTTAGAAAGAAAGCTAGATGTTCACACTTCGAGCTGGACCAAATCCCCCACGGACCAGGAGGTGGCTGAGGCAGGGGCTCCGCTTGCTGAAGTTGGATTGTTGAAATAAAGGGGTCTGACTGCGGAAGCTGTGGTCGCTGACTTTGTTTTCAAGAACATTCAGCCGCTAAAAGACAGAGCATATCCGGCCTATCTGTATCGAGGCCTCGCTGATTCAACTCGGGTAACCAACAGAAGAATTCCTGTTGTGGACTTAGTGAGTCGGCTCGAGATGATACTCAGAGGTAAGGTGTCGAACATCAGCACTCCTGTCGCATATTCGGCCTGGAATCTACCTCCTTCCAAGGCCTTTACCAGTTTTGTGTCAAATCCTCCTGCTGGTGATAGCGGTTTGGGCCTTAGAGTGCGACCCTCTCCCGAAGAAGTTAGTGCTTTGGTTGCCTCACTTGAAGAAATTCCTGACGATGAGAGGCAGGTTCATTTTGAGGTGCCTTTGAATCCGAGTGATGCAGAGATAAGTGCCATGCTGGATATGTTAGCTGAAGATTCTTCTGATGCAGTCCCTGCTGAAACACTGGTGGTAGCGCCCATACCAGAGGCTAGCAAAGCTTTGGATATTCAGAAGTCTGACAGTGTTTTCTCGCTGAGCCAATCAGCCTACTTCTCCTGCTGAGGGGAAGAAAAAGAAGAAGAGACGTCTTCGTCGAGTGTCTAGCTTGGATCAGGATGCTGGTCCTTCTGTTTCTGCTGCTGAGGAAGTGCTGGTGCCTGCATTTGCTGAAGCTGACCCCAATGGGTGTGACCCGACTGCTGTGGAACCCAATGGGTGTACTGTCCGCGTTGTTGATGAAGATGAGGAAGTGGAGGATGAAATCCCTCTAATTCGGAAGAACAGCCGACGCTACATTGCCAGTGGGGAAAGTAGTGGTGTTCCTTCTCTAGCCCTGTCTGCTCTCGTTGGTCTGCAAGAATTGTCTCTGGCAACCTTTGATCAGACTCTTGAGGACATGGTTCCAGAAGGTCTGTTGTCAGAGCCGGCAGATGGTGGCACAATGGATGCTTGTGCTGATATGTCTGATGCTGGGTTGGGGTTATCCCGAGCAACGTCCCGTACCTCATCGACCTTGGAGCGCAGTCTTAAGGGTCAGGAGACTGATCTGGATTGTACTGCTCCCATGGAAGTGGTTGAAGGCCCTTCAGCCTTAGAGGTGGCTGTTATGGAAGGCTCGGCCCACAAGGATGGCGCTAGCGCTTACCCAGCCCTCGAGGGTGTTACCGGAGATGATCCGGCTCGGATGGGTAGCGCGAGCTATGACCCAGCCCCCGAGGGTGTCCGGGTTGGTTCTCCCTCTCACACTTCCATGGATGTTCATGTAGGATCTTCTCCTCCGCACTCTGATTGTATGACAACAGCATGAGTTTCAGGTCAGGAAGTCGCTTTAGAGGCTAGCGCACCTGATGACAGAGTTCTGACTTCTGCTGATGACACTGACTTGGTTCCCAATGATGCATTGCGGGTTGTTCCAATTGGTGACCCTTCAACGAGCCGTCAGTTGATTTCCCACGACTTGGGAGTTCCCTCGTTCTTCTCCAACCTCTAGGTAATTTGGTTTCTTCTGGTCTGACTTTTATTCCAGGTAGACTACTGTTATTTTACTCATCTGTTCTTAATGTTAGGCATTAGTGGACGAGATGGCTGGCCAGCTGAAATTGCAGGGTGCCTCTGTCCCAGAAGGAGCTTTGTCTCTGATGCATTGGAATCCGGTGCTGCTTCAGCGGCGTGTATCTGATTTGGAGATGGCAAATGCTGGTTAGTGCCCTTCATTTCTTCTTTGGCTATTTGACTAATCTGCTTTATAGCTGGACATCCTTGCTTGACTGTTTCCTGACAGATATGGCCCGGCAATATTCTGATCTTGAAGAAAAGTATTCCCAAGGTCAGGCTGAACTGGCCCGGCAATATTCGGATCTTGAAGAAAAGTATTCTCACGGTCAGGCTGAACTGGCTCGGGTTTCTGCTTCTCTGAATGATGATAACACACTGAACTCCACTCTCCATGCTCAGCTTGATTCTGAAAAGGTGGCCACAGAATTGAACTTTCACTTGCCCTTATCTGTTATGTTTTTAGTGCTTGCTTGACGTTGGAGAAAACTGGCCCTTGTCTGCAGGAGGAGAAACGTGCTCTTGCCACTTCTCGCGACAACCTGGACAAGTTATATCGTGACGCTAGCAACTCGTTGACCGTCTTGGAGAGGAGCCATCGTTTCACCAAGGAAGACTTGGATAACCATCGTTACAAGTTGCAAGAGTCCCTGGATGATATGATTCGCCTTAGGCAATTGGTGTCGAGCAAGGATACTGTCATCAAGGATCTGCGTGCTTCCAAGAAGTCGGTCGCCCAGGAGCTAGAGGCTGCTCGGTTGGCTGTCAAGGCCGCTAAAGACACTTCTGCTACTCTGAGGGCTCAGCGCGACAGAGCTATGGACAAAGCCATCCGCGCGGGGCAGATCCTGATGAGAAGACCCGGCGTGGTTGTTCCTAGCGACATAGTTGCGGACGTGAATGCAGCTCCTGATTCCTCGAGTCATCCCTCTTCGTCGGTCGCCCCTGAGAAGAATATTTCCAAATAGAAAACACTGAATGCTTTGAGTATATGGTTAGTGTGCTCGGATGTTTCGTTAGAAAACACTTTTCAGTACTGAATGCTGTTATTGTTTTCCTGTTGTTAGAATTCAACGGTATCTACAATCGTAAAAGTAAATGCATTATGATGGTTTTGAAATTTTTTCGTGGGGCATAGAGATCGCCCTGGGATGAATAACTGCAAACGTGCCGAATGTGCCACGCCAATTTAAGTCATTACCAACTTAAACCGATCACTCCGTTATTAGGGGTATAGTGATCACCCCGAGTCAAGTAAGCATGAGCATGTCGCACCGCCTTAAGCCATTGCCGACTTAAACCGATTGCTCTGTTAGTAGGGTATAGTGGTCACCCCAAGTTAAGTAGACGTGAGCATGTCGCACCGCCTTAAGTCATTGCCGACTTAAGCCGATTGCTCCGTTAGCAGGGTATAGTGGTCACCCCGAGTTAAGTAAGCATGAGCATGTCGCACCGCCTTAAGTCATTGCCGACTTAAGCCAATTGCTCCATTAGCAGGGTATAGTGGTCACCCTGAGTTAAGTAAGCGTGAGCATGTCGCACCGCCTAATTCATTGCCGACTTAAGCCGATTGCTCCATTAGCAGGGTATAGTGGTCACCCCGAGTTAAGTAAGAATGCAGGTTGATAGTGAACAATTTGAGTGCTCTTGAAGTCTTTTTATTGATGATATATTTCCTAGTTTATAGAATACATCACCGTCCCAATAGCTTTTGAGATAGAGCTAGGGGTAAAACTTCCTGAGGTGTTCTATGTTCCATGAGTTCCCAATTTCCGTACCGTCCATTTGAGTGAGACGATACGATCCCGGCCGAGTGACTTTTGCTACTATGAATGGTCCTTCCCATAGCGGTGATAGTTTGTGCCGTCCCTCTGCCGTTAGAATTCGGCGAAGGACGAGATCTCCCACTGCGAAGGATCGATGCCGTATGGCCTTATCGTGATAGCGCCTCAGAGTTTGCTGATACCGTGCTAATTGGATCATTGTGTTCAGTCGCTCTTCCTCGAGTACGTCAACATCCTCCAGCCTAGTGGCTTCAGCTTCTGCTATGTTTTCAAAGATCAACCTTGGTGCCCCAAACTTGAGATCAGCAGGTAGCACTGCCTCCGAACCGTAGACCATGAAGAAAGGAGTATTTCCATGCAGAGCTCGACTAGGTTGAGTTCTCAGGCTCCAAACAACATACGGCAGCTCTCTGATCCATTTTCCTGCGAACTTTTCATTCTTGTCGAAGACCTTCTTTCTGAGTGCCTCCAATATCATCCCGTTAGCTCTTTCGACCTACCCGTTGGCTCTTGGGTGCGCCACCGAGGCATATTTGATCTGAATGCTCTTTTGCTCGCAGAAATCGAAGAACTCTGAACTTGTGAAGTTGGATCCCAGGTCAGTTATGATGCTACTCGGTATTCCAAACCTGAATATTATGTCTTGTATGAATTCCACTGCCTTAGCTGAAGTTAGAGAAGAAATGGGTTTGAACTCTATCCATTTAGTGAATTTATCGATAGCAACCAGTACATGAGTGTATCCTCCTTGAGCTTTTTTGAAAGGTCCAATCATATCCAATCCCCAGCACGTGAACGGCCAGGTTATAGGTATAGTTTGCAGTTGCTGTGCTGGTAGATGCTGCTGTTTTGACAAGTACTGGCAGGCTTCGCACCTCTAGACTAACTCGGCTGCATCACTTTTTGCTGTTGGCCAGTAGAAACTCGACCTAAAGACCTTCCCAACCAGGGTCCTGGATGCTGCGTGTACTCCACATTGTCCAGCATGGACCTCATCCAGAAGTTGTTTTCTAGTAGCTGAGAGAATGCATTTCTTGAGGACTCCTGAGGCTCCCCTTCTGTATAGCGTTTCCCCAATGAGTGTATAGTGAGCCGACTGCCTTGCAATACGCTCGGCTACATTTTTGTCATCTGGTTTCTCTTCATTCTTTATATATCTGGTGATCGGCCCCCTCCAGTCATCAGAATTTGACTCCGGTTGGCTCAGAGTATTACATTCTTCTATCCGATCCATTGAAATGTTCGGGCACGGTACTTCTTGGACAAAAACTCCAGGCGGGACCTGAGTCCGACCGGATCCTAGCTTAGACAACGCATCAGCTGCCGTGTTGCGGTCTCTCTCCACATGATGGAATTCCAAACCTTCAAATTTGTCTTCTAGTTTCTGGACAGCAGTGCAGTATTTTCCCATGGAGTCATTCGAGCAGTCCCATTCTTTGTTTATCTAACTTATGACCACCAGAGAATCTCCATACACCATCAGTCTCTTGATGCTCAGTGATATGGCAATGTTCAGTCCATGAATCAGAGCTTCGTATTCGGCTGCATTGTTAGATGCCGGGAATAACAATTGAAGAGCATACTTGAGTTGTTCACCTCTAGGTGCAATAAAGAGGATCCCTGCACCTGCTCCCTGCAGCTTCAACGAGCCATCAAAATACATTCGCCACACTTCTGCGATTTTCGGGTTATCCGGTACCTGTTGCTCAGTCCACTCTGATACGAAGTCAACCAGTGCTTGAGTTTTGATAGCAGTGCGAGGTCGAAATTCAATGTCATGAGATCCTAGCTCGCAGGCCCACTTGGCTATTCTCCCGATAGCTTCTTTGTTGTGAAGAATATCTCCTATCGGAAATCTAGTGACTACTATGACTTTGTGGTCGTCGAAGTAGTGACGGAGCTTGCGTGCAGTTAGAAGTACTGCATATAATAGCTTCTGGACTTGAGGGTATTTCTTCTTTGAGGACCCCAAACTTCACTGATGAAATAGACATGATGCTGTACCGGGTATGCATGTCCCTCTTCTGCTCGCTCGACTACTAACGCGGTGCTTACCACGTGAGTCATGCAAGAGATGTATAATAGCAAATCTTCAGCCGGTTGAGTCGGTGTGGCTCGGTGCGGCGGTTTCAGCACCAGTGGTGTTGTCAAGAACTTTTTCAACGCATCTAGAGCTTCCTGTGCTTCTAAAGTCCACTGGAATTTGTCCACCTTCTTGAGTAACTTATAGAATGGTAAGCCTTTTTCTCCCAGCCTTGATATGAATCTGCTTAGGGCTGCCATACATCCGGTGAGTCTTTGAACTTTCTTCTGTGATCGTGGTGCTTCCATCCTCATGATAGCCTCGATCTTTTCTGGATTGGCTTCAATTCCTCGGTGGTTGACAATAAACCCGAGCAACTTTCCTGCTGGCACTCCGAAAATGCACTTTTCGGGATTAAGCTTCCATCTGTATCGTCGTAGACTGTTGAAGACCAGCTATAAATCTTCAATGAAATTTTCTGAATCCTCTATCTTGATCACCATGTCATCCACATAAGCTTCCACATGCTTGCCCCAGTGATCGGCTAAGCATGTCTGAATAGCCCTCTGATAAGTTGCTCCAGCGTTTTTGAGGCCGAACGGCATGGAGGTATAGCAGAAGGCTCCAAACGGGGTGATAAATGCTGTTTTTTTCCTCGTCTTCTTTTGCCAAACTAATCTGATGATACCCAGAGTAGCAATCCAAGAAAGACAGCATAGAGCATCCAGCGGTTGAGTCCACCACCTGGTCGATTCTAGGAAGTCCGAAGGATCCTTCGGACAGTGTTTGTTGAGATCCATATAGTCAACGCACATGCGCCAATCCACATTATTCTTTTTGAGTACAAGAACAGGGTTGGCTAACCACTCAGGATGTAACACCTCTCTAATGAATCCGGACGCGACCAAGCAAGCCAGCTCAACACGGATGGCTTCTCTCTTATCGGGCGTAAAGCGACGTAATTTTTGTCGTATTGGCCTCGCCTGGGGGTAGACCTTCAATTTGTGCTCGGCCAACTCTCTTGGGACTCCCGGCATATCCGCAGGTTGCCATGCGAATACGTCTCGGTTATCTTGCAGAAACGGGACGAGCGCGCCTTCCTATTTGTCATCCAGGCTGGAGCTGATGATGGCGGTTTTGCGTTCATCAGCGAACCCGAGGTTGATCCTTTTGGTTTCTTTAGTCGGTCGCATAGAGGTCACGGCTTGAGCTTCGTTCGCGGGGTACCACGAGGTCTTCCTCAGGCTTTGAGTTCGCCTGTGTAGAAGAAATCGCCGATGGTTTGGTGGTGAGGGCCGCCTGAATGGCCACTCGGAAACATTCTGCGGCGCCTTGGAAGTCAGCGTGCATAGTTATGATCCCTTGTGGTCCTAGCATCTTCAATATCATGTATGTATAATGTGGAATAGCCATGAACTTCGTCGATCCGGGCCTCCTGATGATGGAGTTGTACCCGCAGTCGAAATTCGCCACCTCGAACCTCGAGTACTCGGTTCTGTAGTTCTCCGGAGTTCCGAAGGTGACCGGCATGTAGATGTGGCCCAGTGGGTACTCTCCTTCAGTCGGCATGATGCCGAAGAAGGGTGTGTCCGACTCGTGGAGCTCTTTGAGGGGAACTCCCAAGCCTTGGAGCGTCCGGGGGAAGGTGACATTGATGCTGCTCCCCCCGTCCACTAGTACCTTCTTTACCCTGCTCTCTCGGATCACCGGATCGACGAGGAGCGGGTATTTGCCTGGGTGATCGAAGTTGAGCCACTGATCTGCCTGGGTGAAGGTGATCGGGTGCTCAGACCATCGGTACGGGGCAGGAGGATCGGTGGCCACCACCAGTATCTGACGATCGTTGAGCTTTTGTTGTCTCTTGCTTTCTTGTGACCCATGTCCACCGAAGATGATGTTGACTTCTCTGTCGACGCGCGGGAAGGCTCCTCCTCTTCCCTCCTCCTGCTGTTGGGGTTGTTGCGGTTCTCCCGGTCCTCCTCGCGGCGGGGGAGGAGGTAGAGGTTGGAAGGGTCGGTCGTGCCTAACGGAGTGCTTGAAATCCCTGCAGTTCCGGAGGGTGTGGCGCATGTCCTTGTGGTACGGGCACTGGGCATCGAGGATGTCGTCCAGCGTGTGTTCGCCTCCGCGAGGTCCTCCTCGGGCGCGAGAGGCGGGTGGTCCAGCGGCGTGGACCTCTTCACGAGGCCTCTTCTCCCAGCGCTTGTCGAGTTGCTGGTTCGTGTCACGTCGCAGCGCCGCTGGCGCAGGCTTCGCTCCTCCGATGAGGTCCTGAGCTCGTTCGTCGGCGGTGATGTAGAGGTCGGCCTCCTGGAACAGCTGCTCGGAGGTAGTCGGCGCCTTCTGTAGTATGGTTCGGACGAAGGCCGAGTCATTGGATCCCCTGTAGAAATCCTTGATCACTGCTGCCTCCGTGACCTTGGGGATACGATTTCTCATGGTCTGGAACCTTTTGAGGTACGACCGAAGAGTTTTGTCCCCTCGGCGCTTGATGGATTTGAGGTCCCATGGCTGCACTGGTTTGTCGGAGAGAGACTGAAAGTTGGCGGTGAAGCACCAAATGAAGTCACTCCAGTCATCAATGCAGTGTCGGGGTAGGTGTCGCAGCCATTGCAGCGCGTCTTGCTCGAGGACGATAGGCAAGTATGCGGTCATCACGTCCTCGGTTGCCCCGGCAGCTCGGGCAGCGGTGGTGTAGACAGTCAGCCAGCCTCCCGGATCCTGTTTAGGTTCATATTTGTCGACGTTGGAGACCTTGAAGTTAGGGGGCCATTGAATGGCCCTGAGGCGTGGAGTTAGTGCCGATACTCCACACATGTCCTCCTGTCGTCGATGATTATGTCTGTCCCGGGGAGGGGAGTGGTTGTCGTGGTGCCTCGACCGTCCCCGGGTGGTACCACCAGTTGAAGCCGTGGCCGACTCGGTCCCGGTAGCCTGACTCCATGCTGGGATGCCGTGATCCCGGTCATACTCTTCCCGACGACGGATCTTGTTCTCATGTCGTCATTCGCGCGAGGCGTTGATGGAGCTCCGTGCGTCCTGCCGACTGTTGATTGCGTGTCGTAGATCGTTCGACGGGTGAGCGAGGGGTAGAAGATGATTGGTTGCTTGAGTGAACAGCCGCCGATAGCCCTCGGCGTCAGGAGTCCGGGGGAGGCCATCAGCTATCCGAGCCAATACTCCACCGACTTCACTCGGCGTGTTCATATCTCGGACAAAATCGGGGTTCAGGTTGCGTCCAAAGAGTGGATTTTCCCGACGTTGCCTTGTTTCCTGCTCGGCCTGTTCTTGAGCCCGTCGACGATCGCGTCGTCAGGAATTCCTTCTTTCCCTGAAGACAGGGTCTTTTGGAGTTTCTCCCATCTCCGAGACCTCGTCTCGCGATACGGATTGCGCCGGGTCCTGTTCTCCGGCCTCGTGATGTCACCGAATATTTCGGCGTCGGTTCCTTCGTCGGCGGGATTCCCGCTGAGGAGGTTCCTCTCCAGGTGCAGTCGGTTCGTCGTCGGAGATGGGGGGCGATTCTACTCTCTCGATGAAGAGGACGTCAGGGTAGAATGGAACAGTTGTCATGGCGATCTTCTTTCTGCTCTCCTTTGAGGACCGAGGCATAGAGAGACCAGATTGACGATCCTTTGCCTCATTTGCTTCTTTTTTCCTTGTAATCCGTGTCCATTCTTCCGTTGGAGAGGTGGACAGTGGAGTTCTCCGGGCTGACGGACCCTCAGCTCCTAGCTTGTTGAAGGTGATCTTTTCTCGGAGCACCGGAGGTTGCACTTTTCCCTGCTTTGCCCCGATTTTCTCGGAGATCTTTGAGGAAGACTTTCTCTTCGGCGGATCCGCGATGCGATGTAGAGTTCCCTCCTCATCCGCTACAAATGAGATAGCTCCAAAGCGGAACACGGACCTAGGGCGGAGGATGATCTTGTGCTGGAAGGTGACGACCATTGAGCTAGCTTGGATCGACGACACACCCCCTACCTGACACGCCAGCTGTCGGTGTTTTTGGGTCCGACCGCGCACCCGGGGTTACCCCTCAAGGTGCTTTTAGGAGTTGGATGGTGTTACCGACTGTAGCTCGATGGTTCGTGCTGGGCGCACGAGAAATAGTGGACAATGATGTACAGATTCGGGCCGCTTTGAGATGCGTAATACCCTACGTCCTGGTGAGAGTGCTTTATACGATGGGTTACAAGGGAGTTCTCTAGTGCTGGAAAACGTAGAGAACTAGGTGGATGGTTGAGTAATGAGCGACCGATCTGAAGGGGTGCCCCCTAGGCCTTATATACTCGACCGTGGGGCGTTACATGCAGATATGATTACAATGTATGCCTAAGAAATAGTGAACCAACTGAGTCTATCATCCTACAATTCAGCCGACCCATCCTCGCTTGGTTCCGTCGTACGGGGCTCCTGTGCAGGAAGGTCGGGTCACTGTTGTGATTACTGCTCGAATTCGTTGGGCCGTCTGGGCTTGCGCCAATCCGGCCTTATGTCAATTCTCTTCACTGGTCGTTCCTCCCCAGGCCCACGAGGGGATGACCTTATGAATTATGGGGCCCTTGGGCCTTTCATGAGGTCTTTTATCCTTCTGGTGGACCCGGGGGATATCTGTCCCCCACAGCGAGCTGGTCGGATTCTTTCATCTTGATTTGGTGATAGCCCGAATAGGCGTCGAGGAAAGACAGGGTTTCGCACCCAGCAATGGAGTCCACAATTTGATCGATGTGAGGCAGAGGGTAGGGAACCTTTGGACATGCTTTGTTTAATCCAGTGTAGTCTACGCACATCCTCCATTTCCCACCTTTTTCTTTACAAGCACAGGGTTAGCTAACCATTCGGGATGGAATACCTCTTTGATGAACCCTACAACCATCAGCTTGTGGACCTCCTCGCCTATGGCCCTGCGCTTTTCTTCATCAAAGCGGCGCAGGGACTGCTTCACGGGTCGGGCACCGGCTCGAATGTCCAGTGAGTGCTCGGCGACATCCCTCGATATGTCGGGCATGTCCGAGGGACTCCACGCAAAAACTTTGGCGTTTGTGCGGAGAAAGTCGACGAGCACTGCTTCCTATTTGGGGTCGAGCTCGGAGCCGATCCTGACTTTCTTGCCGGCGTCGTTGCTAGGGCCGATGGAGACGGACTTAACTGCCTCGGCCGGTTCGAAGTTGCCGGCGCGCCGCTTCGCGTCGGGTGCTTCTTTGGAGAGGCAATCCAGGTCGACGATGAGGGCTTCGGACCTGGCGAGGGCCTCGGCGTACTCCACGCATTCCACGTCGCACTCGTAAGCGTGGCGGTACGTGGGTCCGATGGTGATGACTCCCTTAGGGCCAGGCATCTTGAGCTTGAGGTAAGTGTAGTTGGGGATGACCATGAACTTGGCGTAGCACGGTCTTCCCAGCACCGCGTGATAGGTCCCTTGGAACCCAACTACCTCGAAGGTGAGGGTTTCCTTTCGGAAGTTGGAGGGAGTTCCGAAGCAAACGGGTAAGTCAATCTGTCCGAGGGGCAGGATACGCTTTCTGGGCGCGATCCCGTGGAAGGGTGCTGTACCAGCCCGGATCTCGGACCGATCAACCCCCAAGAGCTCTAGGGTCTCGGCGTAGATGATGTTGAGGCTGTTGCCTCCGTCCATGGGGACCTTGGAGAGCCTAACGTTGCCGATGATCGGGTCGACGATGAGCGGGTACCTTCCTGGGCTCGGCACGTAGTCGGGGTGGTCGCCTTGGTCGAAGGTGATGGGCTTGTCGGACTAGTCTAGGTAGACCGGCGCCGCTACCTTCACCGAGCAGACCTCCCGACGCTCCTGCTTGCGGTGCCGAGCCGAGGTGTTCGCCACCTATCCGCCGCATATCATGAAGCAGTTGTGGACCTCCGGGAACTCCTCTTCCTTGTCGCCCCCCTTCTTGTTGTTGCCTTGGTCTTTGCCACCTTCTGCCGAGGGTCCAGCCTTGTTGAAGTAGCACCGGAGCATGTCGCACTCCTCAAGGGTGTGCTTGACGGGACCCCTATGATAGGGGCATGACTCCTTGAGCATCTTGTCAAACATGTTGACTCCTCCGGGAGGCTTCCGAGGGTTCCTGTGCTCGGCATCAGCGACGAGATCTGCGTCGAAGACATTGCGCTTTGCCTGCGCCTTCTTCTTCGTGCCACGCTGGACGGACGCCTCGGGGGCGTCTTCCTTCTGCCCTCCCTGAGGCTGCTTGTCCTTCCGGAAGATGGCTTCGACCGCCTCCTGACCAGAGGTGAACTTGGTGGTGATGTCCATCAAGTCGCTCGCCTTGGTGGGAGTCTTGTGTCCTAGTTTACTCACCAGGTCCCGGCAAGTGGTGCCGGCGAGGAAAGCTCCGATGACATCCGAGTCGGTGATGTTGGGCAGCTCGGTGCGCTGCTTTGAAAACCACCGGATGTACTCTCGTAGGGATTCCCCTGGTTGCTGGCGGCAGCTTCGGAAATCCCATGAGTTCCTAGGGCGCACGTACGTACCCTGGAAATTTCCAGCGAAAGCCTTGACCAGGTCGTCCCAGTCGGAGATCTGCGCAGGAGGCAGATGGTCCAGCCAGGCCCGGGCAGCGTCGGAGAGGAAAAGGGGGAGGTTGCGGATGATGAGGTTGTCATCGTGCGTTCCTCCCAACTGGCATGCCAGCCGGTAGTCCGCAAGCCACAACTCCGGCCTTGTTTCCCCTGAGTACTTAGTGATGGTAGTCGGGGCTCGGAACCGGGCCGGGAACGGTGCTCGTCGTATGGCCCGACTGAAGACTCGCAGACCTGGTGGCTCGAGCGAGGGACTCCGATCCTCCTCACTGTCGTAGCGTCCCCCGCGCTTGGGGTGGCAGCCTCGGCGCACCCTTTCCTCGAGTCGGGCTCGACGGTCGCGGCGGTGCTGCTCGTCGCCGAGGCAATCCGGAGCTGCAGGTGTCCCGTCCCGTGTGCGCGCGGTGTGGACCGAGGCCTCCCGCATACGTCGGGAGGGCGTTGTGCGATGCTCCGAGGGGTCTCCTCGCCTCCGGGAGGCAGAGCTCTCGGCTTGTCGGACAGCGACGTCTTCCAGGAGGCCCTTGAGCTCACCCTGGATACGTCGCCCCTCGGTGGTGGATGGCTCCGGTATTGTTCGAAGTAGCATCACCACTGCAGCTAGATTCTGGCTGGCCCAGCTGAGGGCCGGGGGCAGCCCTGCCCTGGCATCGTCAAGACGTCCCGGGCCCGCTGACGCGCTCCTCCGGTGAGTGCCCGACCTGCCCACTCCTGCTCGATGTTTTGTCGGAGCAGCACAAGCCACCCTGCTTCTTCGTCGAGCTTGGCCTGCATCTCGCGGAGTTGCTCAAGCTATGTGTTCTGACCCCCCGCAGGGACTTGGACCACAGCTAGCTCCCGCGGGATCTCAACGCGAGACACAGGTGCAAGGGCGCCATCACTTCCTGGCATGCCAAGGTGGTTTTCTCCGTCGTGATCCTCCTGACCGATGTGGTAGCACTCGTGAGTTGGGTCGCAACCCTCGTCGCCAAGGCTATGGCCATCATCAGAGCAGCCAGAGAGGAAGTGGTCACATGCGGACATTAAGTCACGCATGGCACCGGGATCACGGAGTCTGGAGAAATCCCAACTGACGTCGGGGTCGTCCTCTTCCTTGGAACCCGTGGGTCCGGAGGTTGAGACGGCCGTCAGTCGGTCCCAAGTTGACCACATATGGTATCCTGGAAGGTCAGGATATGCCCTAGCGAAAGCGCTCACTGAAGCGGGGTCGCTTGGTGGATCGAAGCTGAATCTGAAGGGAACAGGGTGAAAAACGGATGGTACCTCTTGGTTGATGGACGGTGGCGAAGTCGCATCGGGGACAGACTGCACCGTTATCTCAGGTACGAGGCTAACACCCAACAAGTCCTTCGTGAGGGTGCTGGCGTCATCAGTCAGCTTGGGGTTGGCACGTTGCTGGGAAGCGACACCCGCCGTTGTCTCAGGTGCGAGGACGACTCCCGACATGTCCTCCGCAGGGGTGCCGGTGTCGTCGACTCGCTCTGGTCCGACAGCCGACGAGGTGCCGCCTCCTGCCTGGCCACGGTTGCCCCGTCTCCTCCTCCTCCGTCGAGGAGGGTGGCGGGGCAAACCCGGGTGTTCCTCTTCCGCCGCGGTAAGATGCCGTTGCCGAGTTCGCCTCCGCCGGGCGGGTCGACGACCGTCGTCGTGCTGCGAGGGGAGCAGTACCATGTCGTAGCTGCCGTCGAGGGACATGAACTCGAGACTTTCGAAGCGAAGCACCGTCCCGGGCTGAAGAGGCTGCTGAAGGCTACCCATCTGGAACTCAACGGGAAAGTGTTTGTCAACACACAGCACGACCCCTACCTGGCGCGCCAACTGTCGGCGTTTCGGACCCACGAGGACCGTCAACCGACTAGTAAATTTGTTGTTGCGTATCCCTGTCCAGATGGGTTGATGCAAGATGGAACACAAGAGGGGAATGAGGCTTATGTTATCTCGCACCGGGGTGCTCGTAGTAGGGGTTACAAGCGTTGCGGGAGAGCGAGAACGAGAGAGGGTGAGAAAGAGAGGGTTCGGCCTTGAGGCGAGCTGTCTGAGTCTGCCTCTGCTCGTCTGCGTCGCACGTCCGTGTGTTCGTACGTGCGCTTTGTTTCCCGTCCCCGTCTGTCAACGTGCCTTAGGAAGGCCCTGGATATCTCCTTTTATAGATACAAGGAGATGCCCAGCTGTATAATGGGGGTGTAGCTATGAGCTAACGTGGCTGGCGGAGAAATGCCTTGATCCCTGTACATGTACCAACGTGGCCGTCGGAGAAGTGCCTTGAGCCCTATAGAAGCATAGCTGGTGGTGCGGCATGGATGCTGCTGACGTTTCCTTGCTTCCGTAGGAGGTTGAGAGCAATCCGACGTCATGGGCGCACGCAGAGAACTATCATTACCTGTTACCGGAGTAACCTCAGATAGGACACCGGTCTTGTTCCTTCATAGCCTGAGGCAGCTAGCTAGGAGTAGGGTAATGATGTATCCCCTGTAGCGTAGTCGGTCCGAGGCCGGGGTCGGGTGAGGCAGAGACTTCTCCTGAGGCCGAGGTTGAAGTCGGGCGAGGATGTGACTCCTCCCGAGGCCGAGGCTGTGGCCGAGGCCCGAGGTCGGGCCAGACGGGGACCTTCCCCCGAGGCCGAGGCCTGGGGTCGGGCGAGGCGGAGACCTTCCCTGAGGCCGGGGCTGAGGCCGATGCCTGGGGTCGGGCGAAGCGGAGCTCCCTGTTGCGCCCGAGGCTGAACTCGGGAGAGGTCACAACTTGCTGTTGTCAGTCTTGCCCTGGTGGTTGGCACAGTAGCCGGAGCGGGGTGAACAATGTTGTTTTCCTGTCAGAACGGTCAGTAAAGGGGCGAAGTGACTGCGGTCACTTCGACTTTGCCGACTGAGGCACGCGTGTCAGGATAAGGTGTCAGGCGATTCCCGCATTAAATGCGCATGCGATACGGTCGGTTGGTAAGACGATTTGGTCGAGGTCGCTGCACGACAAAGCCTGCCTGAGCTGGGCTTCGGACGAGCCTTGGGTGCGCCCACTGCCTGAGGAGGCCCTCGGGCGAGGCGTGAATTCATCCGGGACTACTGTTCCCGCCCGAGGCTGGGCTCGGATGAGGTCGCGTCCCTCGGTAGACGTGGCCTTGACTTGAACCGTGTCTTATCAGCCGTGTATGGTTTGTTCTAAAGATGTTTTTCAGCCGAATTAAGGAGCATCGAGGATACCCCTAATTACGGTCCCGACATCACGGTATTCAAGAAATTTGAAGCCAATGTATATATGATATACCATCTCCTTCTGACATGCAGCACAACTCAGTCCTAATACGTACATTCTGAGCCATGCATGCATGAATGCATGGCTAATTGACATGCTACTGCTGATATAAGCTGAATTAATGACCGCGCGTCCGTCAATATATGTGGGATATATACCGGATATATACGTAGCTTCAATTAGCATGCCCATGCAAGTCGTTTACCAAGTATAAAACATGCATGTTTATGGTACGGTACGTAGTCATGGCATGCATTAATGTTAATCTAAAAAAGGCAGCAAATGCACAATCATGAGAGATACTACTAGCTGCCCCCGGCCCAGGCCTTCCTTTCCTTGGTACGTACGTAGTTCCCCAGCAGACCTTTTCGTTTGAAAGGAATTGAACCACACGTTATTTGGATTCGTACGTTCGTCGTTCAACTTAACGCGCATATATATGCACACACACACATGCACACATCATGCATGTGGGCCGAAACATATGAAGAAATATATATGATCTTGCATGTACGATGAAATTGGTGCAAAGTAGATGCCTAGATGGCGCGCGGTCGGACACTACTCTTGATGTGCAATTACGTGCCTGCCTACTAGCTAGCTGAAGTAGTAGCGACGAAATCAAATTCGTTTTCTTGTTTGTTGGGCTTTGCATTTTTCTTTTCTGCCTCAAAAGTGACTGACAAAAAGCGACAAGATGTACATGCTGCTGCCAGAGTTACAAAAATAGTAATAAAAGAAAGCTATAATGATCTTTCGCTTTTAATTTCTTGTCTTGAGGCTCATGCCGCCAAGCCTCTTAATTATATCCCATTTTCTATCTCATTCTCCATTTCAAGGTCTACTCTGTAAATAATATCTACAGGCGCGGTGTCTTCCACTTCTATATCCACGTGAGAGATGACCTCAGTACGTGGAAGATGGGCAAACAGGCGTTCCCTCGTTCTCAAACGTTCCAAGCTAAAAGCTTGTATTAATTAACATTTTTAAATTTAGCTAAATTTACAAACAAAAAATACTATAAATATTTGTATGTTTAAACAAAATAGCTATAGAAATATATTTAAAGAATTACCTGATAATACTAATTGTACATCATAAATATTTGTATGTTTAATTAGTAATAAAAAAAGGTTTGGCGTGAACAATAATGCTTACATGATGATGGCTTTCTAAAAACATTACCACTGTGCAGGGCGAACCGTACCCCTAGCATATATTAGAGATCACTAGCTAGGGAACAATTGCAAATCACCACTAACAAATATTCCATACGTTTCTCGCTTTATTAGTAATTTGCCTTACATATCAAACTTCGCTAATCTTTTTATAAGAAAATATAGTAACATCCAGAAGCTCAAATAAGTGCACATGGAGATTTTAGTTTAATTATTTTTGATACTGTGAATATTGCAAAATCGGAGAAGTTTGACTTAGGAAGAAGCAAGGTGACATATAAATTTGGAATGGACGAGGAACATCATCTCGTATCTGATAGAAATTGAAATCCACCGGATTACTTAAGACCCTAATATGCCAAATCCGCTAGCCTCAATGATGATAGTGGTCCTAGACTAATATGAAAGGCGACTAAGCTGTCCGAGACTGACGCTGGCGTTGGTCTTTATTGTCGTGTCCATCACCGGTGGTACATAGATCAAGACCTCTAGGATTGTGGCGGTTAGGGTTTTCGAGCGCGCGGATGCAAGTCCATGCCGGCTCTTGTCTCTATTTATGTTGTGTCTACCGTGACCGGGTGTCACAACTAAAGGTTGGTTTGTGCCCTCGATTAGGATGTGTGAAGACCGTACACACGATGAAGATTTGGTGCTTATCCCAACTCGGTTTATGTTACCAAGTCAGAGAACACCCTAATAGCATCCTCACGGCCCAAGATTATCTTAGCTCGGCCGCCTTTTATCCATAGGAAGAAATGTGCACCATATGTAGTACCAGTGCCAATAATCATGCATCCTTAAGCCCTAAGCAGTGTGAGTCCTAAAGATGAGATATATATGCTGCAATCAAAACTCTATGTATTCGTGTGTAATGTGTATACACACACAACAACTGGCAGATGTGCTGTTGCAATCACAAAAGGGCAGAGGCCGTTGTATTGTCTCTGTCCAGCCCTCTGCACCTTAGCCCCTGCGGTGAACGCCTCTCGCTCGCTCTTGAGTCTTGATCCCGACGAGGCTTGTAACGCAATCTGGATTTGCATCTCCCAGCTGGTTGCTCATCGGTTGTTTTGCTTGGAACCGGCCTCCAGACTTGGCCGTGTGCGATCCAGCTAATCAACCTGGAAGGGTTAATGTCAGCATGATTTCATGATGACACGACACACGAAATAGCGCGATATCACGACTCGATGATATTATTTATGGGATCGGTCAAATTTCACAAACACAAAGAAGTGGCCGAAATTAAGTAATTTATAATTTATAAGGCATTATAGAGGAAGTTATAAAGATTTATAACATCAAACGGATATACTACATAAATGTTATTATTTTATTATATAACTTTATTTAAACTAGATTACGGTTTTCAGATGACTTCTTATGAAGTTTCATTATCGCATATGATTGGCTAGTTACTGAATTCTCTCCTCTATTACTAATACTATATTTGCCTGGCAGACGATGTCCTGCCAGCAGTT
This sequence comes from Zea luxurians, assembly GCA_029449295.1. Taxonomy (NCBI): domain Eukaryota; kingdom Viridiplantae; phylum Streptophyta; class Magnoliopsida; order Poales; family Poaceae; genus Zea; species Zea luxurians. Next base: position 80,897,247 of record JAOPSE010000009.1, read on the forward strand.
TTCGATAAACAAAAAAGTTGGTTACTGAAGGATTGATAAATCAGTACAAGAAGTTGACTATCAACAAACACGACAACAATACGCCAACAAGAAAAGTTCAACAATGCTGCGAGCCTGAAGATTTCTCTTGGTTTTAACATGAACTCACAATAAATCAATCTACAACCATCTTATTCTCCGAAAGAGATATCACCTCAGACGACTAGAGGTCAATTTGGAAGTACCCATTTTTTTTACGAAAACTGGTTTATAGAAACCGAGTTGCTTCTAAATATACTGGCTTATGCTTTAGCTTTTAGGAACTTGATTCCCAATTTCTAAAAAACCAAGAAACTTGTCGCTTTTTTTTTAGCTAAAATCAGTTTTTGTCCAACAAATTAAGGTACTGTCCTTAGTTGGTTTGGTAAAAATTATAGTGATTACCACCTCTCCCAGTCCCAGGTCTATACTGTGATCTCTTCGTTGCCTACTCTGACCGATTTAAATGTTTTTAGAAACCTAGGATAGAAACCAGTTTCTAGTTTCTTAGAGACTGTGTTGCTTCTAAACAGGCTCTAATAAAAAAAAGCCTTTGTGGATGTCCATAAAGATATTGCATGCTATATTCTCACAAGCAAACAAGGGCGAGAAAAATATGGTTCGTTCATTTTTAGGAAGAGCTGTAGCAGCCATTTGTTTCTCTCAAAACCGTGTGTTCTTTTAAGATTATAACTGATTGACCTAGCTACTAGGTATTATCAACAAAAAAAAATGGCTGTAGTATTGTTTCATGGTCACTGTGGACCCACGAAAGCGACGCTGACTCTTTTTTTAGACCCTTTCTCAAGGCCGTTTCAAGCCGGCTTCTACTGTGGAGAAAATAGTTTGCCTGAGAACCAGATGCATCCGAACAGGAATTTTCTGGGGAAAGAATCTATCTTAAGAAGCAATCGAAGGTATTATACTGTTGAAAGCTGAAACAACACAGTATCAAATCTTAAAGGTACTATTCAAATTGGAGTGTGAAATGACACGGTATCAAATCTCAAGGCATATAAATACAGTTGAAGCAGTATGGTATCGAATTCTCCCACCAATAGTGAGCCTACATTTGATGGCGTCATGAAATTTCGTCTTCATAATATGACAGGATCATTCCCTATAATTTATCCCTGTGTGTTCACAGATCCAAACAAGACATTTGCGAAGTAGTACATCTGGCGAGTTCAAGTCGATTATAACAACTTACCATCCACATATCCAACAAAACAATCAACATAAGGACAGGCTGAACAGCAGTAAAAACCAACAGACAGTTGAAGACAAAGTGTGCCTGAAAAGAGCAAGGAGGTTACACTTGAGTACAAAATACGTGTGGATGGTTAGATGATCTGCTCCAGTAGTTAATGTTTAAAGAACAAAGAACATGTTGTTTCTAACTCCTAGTTTGGCTCATTTGAAGCCGTCCAAGTAGAGGAGTGCTCCAGTAATCTACTTCATATTTTACACGGGCCCATTGTACATTATTAAACCATGCATATAGAGTTGCCACGTTTGACATTTGTCTATCTCTCCTCTGCTTTGTTGCAAATGTATTGATTAATAAATAGAAAGGGTGAAAACTAATGGATCTCCACTAACCCAACAACACACCAATCCAAATCCATCTGTACATGTACAATCATACTTGACACTGCTGACGTTGGATTCAGAATTTCTGATCAATACCTCCAAACAAATTATGGCATATAATATTTTTTTAGTGCTTTTGGCTTCTTCCATGCCTATGCCTTGGCCGGCAATGGTTAGTCATTAACACTTTCATTACGGGATATAATATTTTTTTGTGCTTTTGGCTTCTTCCATGCCTATGCATTGGACGGCAATGGTCAGTCACTAACACGCTTCATTGGTAACATCGACTGGTTATAGATTGTCCATGGAGACATACCTGTCTTCATTAGAACAACAACAAGGTGAGCGAGAAGCATTCTTGTGTTCTTCCGGTAAGTGCCATAAGCTAAAGGGGATGCAGAGAGGTTGGTTTATTTTACTTCTCTTGCACATACCTTTCTACTTGATCTTTCAAGCTTTGAGGTCCTCAAAATTTATCAACAGGATACGAAGCGTTGCTAGGATGCCTCTGTGCTGGGGTGATAATTGGGGCCATAGCTGTTTTCTGCAGTGTTAGGAGAAGAAGAGCCAGCAAGTCCCAACCATCAAGAAACGATATTGGTAATTTCACTAATTAATTGCACATCCATATCCATATAGAAGTTACTGAGATAGATGTTTTTTTACCCACTAATAGCAATACGAAGTTGCACATGTTGTTTTTCTTGCAGAGGTCGCGTTGGCATCCCTTGAGTATGAGGAGACTACCTGCAAGCCGATGTCGATCAAAGAAATATACACAGCAACTGAAAACTTGAGTCCATCAAACGTCATTGGACAGGGTATTGCAGGTACGTGTTCAAAATACCTGATTCACGGTTATGGTATCTATACCATAAATCAAGAGAAAGTATGTTTTTCATCCAAGAACACGAGACTTAGAAACCTAACTGTTCAAGTATATGTTGTCCTTTATGGTGTGCAACTGGTTCATCTTGTGGTTCCAGGCAAGGTATACAGAGGAGTGCTGACAAATGGCTGGCCTGTTGCAGTGAAGCACATTGTTAAGAATGAGCATGCAGAAACCTTCCTAAGGGAAGTTAAAAGCCTGTCACATGTCAGGCACCCGAACCTTGTGTCATTAAGAGGTTACTGTGACGGGCAGGAGGAGTGTTTTCTTGTGTATGAGCTGTGCATCAACGGTAACCTATCAGAATGGCTATTTGGTGAGTAACATGATAGCCTAAACATTTAAAGTGACGACTAGAACTCTATACGTTGTTGCATAATTGAAGAAAAAGGAAATTTTGATTCTAGGAAAAGACAAGAACCTTCCATGGATTCAGAGGCTTCAGATAGCACTTGGAAGTGCTTGTGGCCTTTGGTTCCTGCACATATACCCTGAAGGCTGCATCGTTCACCGTGACATCAAGGTTTGTTGCATGATCTGAAAGTCTTCAGTGCATCTATAGATTCATGTTTAGTCAAACTCACACTTTCTATGACAGCCAACCAATATACTTCTTGGGGTTGATATGGAACCCAAACTGTCAGATTTTGGACTCTCTAGAGTCATCGACTTAGGTGTGTCGCATGTAAGCTCTGAAGTCAGAGGAACATTTGGCTATGTTGATCCAGAATACCGCCACAACCACAGGGTGAATGCTGCAGGGGATGTGTACAGCTTCGGCATGGTGCTCCTCCAACTCCTCTCAGGAAGACGAGCAATCAACATCATGAATACTGCTATGCCAATGTCACTGGACAAAATGGTAAGATCATAAGCAGTTAAAGTAAGATAAGATCATAAGCAGTTAAAGTAAGATACTACGTTCTGGGAAGAACAATTGAATGAGACGAATGTGTGTACCTTTTGTTCCCAGGCTTCTACACTTATCCAAGATGGCAATGTATCAGAGTTTGCTGATCCTAGGTTGAATGGAGAGTATTCAACGGAGGCATTTGACCTCAGTTTGAAGCTTGCTCTGTTATGCACTGGCCACAAGAAGCAACGGCCATCCATGGAGCAAGTTGTGTCAAGACTTGAGAAGGCTCTTGAGATATCCATGAGAGATGATGCAAAGCACAACAACATTAGCATTGTCGAATCCCTTGCATAGCTATTATGTGTAATCCTTAAGACCCTTGATGTTTACATGACCATGCGTAAACATTTTTGTGCGCTAAGTGAACGAAAAACCATTCGAGTGATGAGAAATTTACATCAGAAAAGTTAAGACAAACCAATAGAATTAGTTCACACCTATAACCAGAGATAGTGAAAGACCAAATCTAGGGACAGTACTACGATCCAGACTTCTATTAGAGCACAGGCTTGAATATTTCAGCACCTTTTCTGTCACACTATACAGAGAAGTATAGCTACAGTAGAGAAAAACCTATAAGGGCTAGTTTGGTGACAAGGGAATTGTGGGGGATTGAGGGGGAAATTAGTCCATTTCCTCCTCAATCCCGCCCAATCCTCCTCAATTGCTTCGTCACCAAACTAGCCTTAAAGGTGTCAAGCATGATACCTCTTAGTAAGACAATGTCCCAGATAATGATAATGAGTTTAATGCAGCACTTGAATTCGCTACGATGGTCCAAGTGAATATGCTATTTTTCAACTTACTATAAAAAGGAAACGCCGGTAAGTGTACAAGGCACGATAACTAGCTTGACAGACATCATCACTTTATAGCATATACCAACTAGTGCCAAATGAAAAATATAGTCACGTGTGCCTTGAATACAAATCCATATGATCCACCTCTGCGACCAATGAAAAAGATGAAATTCTTTTTCACCAGAAGTCAGCACCATCCATACAACTTTGTTCCACAATAATATATGCTTCCAGAATTACAGGGCTATACATAAGTGCACTAGTAATCATCCAGGTAGTAACTAAATCTAATTACAACATAATGCAGAAACCAGACTGTTACCAAACTGATATTCTGCACAGACTGGAAGAAAAATGAATAATAACGACACACATTATTGAAGTGGCAATTCATTCAGTGCATCTGTATAATCCTTTTGATTCATCGAAAGGACGCACAGGCCATGTGGGAGAAAAAGATAAATCGCAAGAAATATTATCACTCCGAGATCAGCTTCTTCACCTATGGCAGGTTGAGGGGGTTGCCGCAGGTATATCTGACTGGCACACCACATACAGTACAGGGTGGCTATCATCAGAATGAGAAAGAAAGACTGGTTTGATTTTTCTGCTGCAGACCTTCCATGATTCACTCTGCCAAAACAAGGAACAAGAGTGTTTACAGAACTGCAATAAGAATTTGTACTTGACATTGCTTTTCAGAAAGAAACGTAAGGAGTGATTCAAACATTGGAAACCCAAATGAGCATATATCAGATAGGTCTGTAATTCCTTTTTGCTACAATGCACAGGAGAACTGACTATGTTTGCATAAAAAGAAAGAAAGACAGGTTCAATACAACAACAATAGGCCAGAACACTTGAAACAGAACAAGAACAACCTAAAACAGACAAGTTATACAACAGGCACACTAAACAAAGAAACAGAATTTCGAATGATGTGGTGCCAACACTTTACACTTTTAGGGTGTATAAGGATCGCCTATTTCCATCCATTACAAATCTAGAAATAAAGTGATACAACTGAAAATGCCCAGGCCTAATGAACCAAACAGCATTCTCAATCTCCATATCAAACATGGTAATGAAAACTAGCCACCAAAAATAGATGTTCTGAATTCTAGAGTTGTATATATAAAAAAGTTTTTCCTTTCTACTTTAAGATTCTGAGGAAAACAATGACTTATATAGAGAACAAATTATAGTTACTTGTGTATACAAGGAACAAAGAATTTACATTGTGTTTGTACCAAACCTGAGCATGGGCCACCCGACCCGACCAATGTGAAGGACAGGCAAGGGCCATAGTGTTGGCCCGCAATGATCCACGGGCTAGGTACGTGCCATGTTTTTTGACCCAAAACCCGACCCAAAGCCAAGAAACCTAACCCAACACGAAAAAAACGTAACCCGACGCGCCTGACAAGGAGTCACGGGTCAACCTGACCCGACCCGACACTATACACAGGTCAGTGCAGGCCGTGCCAAACAACCCACGACCTGAACTTGACCCGACTCGATGTTTGAACAGGTCAGTTTGTACTGGCATAGCGGCGAGGTGCCAAAAAACACTGCACTTTATAACAGCACATGATATAGCTATCTATTTTGAATCTTGCAAGAAACCTAATCTAGTTTCTGTGTAACATTTTTTAGTTTGTACTTGGGATAGTGCACCTAAAAAGCTATCACCTGTTGATGTACACATATCCCCCCATGAGGCAAGTGCAAAGAAGTCCTACGACCAGCACTGCATCTGGATTGATAGGAGCACGACCTTTCCACCAACCAGTGCTCAGTATCCAAGTGTACATTGTAGAATGCCCATTCTCCTGCAGCAGTATAAGTGTGTAACATGACTCAGTCGGGTAAAATGACACATTCAATCCCAAAGCATCAAAGGGAAAGGTTCATTTGTGATCTGAACAAATTTTACTTCACATGCAGTGCAGAAACAACATGCCAGTTGGATTAGGTGGGTATTTCTAGAACAACTTGGGTCCAAGATGTCAAGCACACACTTTTAAAGTTGGGACATCAATTCTAAGCTGATACATCCCCTGTTCACGAGACATTCCTTGCCGACTTCCGGTTGACAAAAAATCCAAACTACTGAATGCTCACCTCAAACAAGTGATCCAAGAAAAAGTGGGAGAGCGAGCCGGCAGAGATCAGCAAGAAACATTGCCTCTTTCTTAATGGTACCTGCAGCAGCACCAAGCCACCAAGATTAAACAAATCAGGCACGCAACACTAGATTGATACAGAGGCGTCTGGGCTGCGAAGCTACTCAACACTACTCTGCAACAGAGGATTAAGATAACGCATTTGCTAAACTAGAATGACATCGGCACCAAGTTGCTAGACTCTGAACGCAGCCGTACCGAACAGTAGATTAAAAAAAGTGGGAGGAAGCAAACATAGCAAATCCAACGCGGGGAAAGAAGGATTCATGAGGAATTGGAAATTCCGGCACCCACCCCGGAGGGAGAGTCGAGGACGCCGGCGCGAAGCAGCCGGCGGGAGAGCCAGGCGTAGGCCCAGGCGAGCGGGAGGCCGAGGAGGAGCGGGTAGTAGAAGGGATGGTGCACGGCGGCCATGGCGAGGTCCCCCGCGGCGGAGGCCGAGGGGAGGAAGGAGCAGAGCCACTCGGCGAAGGAGCCGAGGTCCGGGCCGAGGAACGCGTTCGCTGCGTAAACGGCGCAGTGGTGCGGCCCGAAGCGGCGGTCCGGGCCGGCGAGCCGAGACAGCGCCGCACCGCCCGACAGAGCGTACAGCAGGTGCGCTCCTGGCCCCGGCATCCCGCTCCTTGGCCGCTGATGAGCTGGCTCGGTCACCGCCGGCAGAGCGAGGCGTGGCGCGCGGTGTGGTGTTTGTTTGGTGGTGGTGGGACGAGCAGTAGGCGTAGGGCGGCGGACTCGGGACACGATTTTCTGCTTCTCTGGAGGCGGACGACGAGGGTGGGTTCTGGTTTGGTTTTCGTTGCGAGCTTCTCGCCTTCTCCTGTCCGTACTCCGTAGTCGTCTCGCCTTCCGCGGTTTCCTCTTCTCCCGCTGTCACCGCGAGACGCCCATGTAACGGTTAACGGTCACGTGTTTGGTTGAACAACGACCTGGACTCAACCCTGGTCAGCACTCAGGTTAGCATGTAGCTGTATCGCATGTACCAAAAAGGAGACACAGAGTTTAACATGGAAAAAACTCTTCTAATATAGAGGAGAAAAAACCACGGAAAAACAGATCAATTATATGTTGTTCAAGTACAGGGTACAATGAGGACTTATTTATATAGGCAAAAGAGATAGAGATATGGTTACATGATCTTATCCAACAAGATAGAGATAGAGTCACATGATCTTATCCAATAAATCTCCCCTTGATGCTAAATCTATAAAACTGTTTTCCCAAACACCACTAGGATGCTAAATTTGAATATCAATCAAGTCTAATGAATAATTAGACTTGGAACTGGAGCACGACTTCGTATCATCAAAATAACTTCTCTTCTGGAACGCAATAGAAACAGCTTCAGCATCAACTGTTGAACATTGCAAGTAATAGAGATTATTCAAACGGTTGCCCTTCAAGATAATACGGTTGCCACGAGAAACCTTAAGAACACCATCAATAACAGCAAAATTGAATCCCATTACTTCTAAATTGCTCAAAGAAATAAGATTTCTCTTCAATTTTGGAACAAAACGGACATCGATAAGTCTCTTAATACTGCCATCATGAACTTGGATATAAATAGAGCCAATTCCAATAATCTCACATATGGATCCATCTCCAATAATACCTTTACCAGCATGAGACTGAACATAATCAGAAAACCAATCTCTATGCGAACAAATATGAAAAGTGCAAGCGGAATCGAGAACCCAAGAAGAGCACTTTTCAACAGAGGCAACAAATAGAGCTTTTCCACTATCCAAAGTTTCAACAAAATTGGCTTCAACAGAAGACTTATCCAATTCTTTTTTCTTTCTCTCCTCTTTATTTCTCACCTTAGGGCATTGAGAAATATAATGAGTATTTTTTCTGCAATAACGACAATAAAGGTTGGATTTATGATCTCCAGATCCCTGAACAATTAAACCTTCACCTTTGGGTTCAGAACAATAATCAACATCAAATTTTTCTTTGGACAATAAATTTGACTTAACATTCTCAAAGGACGGTGAAGTATGATTACCATAAAGCATAATTTCCTTAAAATGCTTAAAAGAAGGGGACAATGAGACTACCAACAAAATTGCCTTATCTTCATCATCTATCTTCACATCAAGGCTCTCAAGGTCCACAATAATTGAATTAAATTCATTAAGATGTGACTGAATAGATGTACCTTTCGCCATATGAATAGTATAAAAGCGCTCTTTGAGATGGAGCTTATTAGCAAGACTCTTGGTCATATATAGCTCCTCCAATTTGTTCCACAATTCTGCTGCATATTTTATATTCATTACTTCACGCAGAACATCAGGAGATAAATTGAGCTGTAAGGCGGACAAAGCTTTTTCATCAAGATCTTCCCATTTATCATCAGCCATATCTTCACATCAAGAAGTAGTAGCACTCCACGATTCCCAAACTGCTGGCCTTCCAAGACACAGTTTTTCAGCCGCCGCCGCCGTTCTTCATTAGATCCAATCCATAGCCGCTGCTCTCACTTTTCCCGGTTTGGCCGCTGATTTATCACCAGATTTGTTCTCCTCGCCAATTCATACCAATTGTTAGGGTCACAGGTGGAAAAAAGGAGACACAGAGTTTAACGTGGAAAAAACTCCTCCAATGTAGAGGAGAAAAAACCATGGGAAAACAGATCTATTATATGTTGTTCAAGTATAGGATACAAGGGTGACCTATTTATATAGGCAAAGGATATAGAGATAGGGTCACATGATCTTATCCATAGTAGCAAAAAATGTATCTCTAAGGGCTAGTTTGGAAACTCAAATTCTCTTCGGGGTTGAAGGGGATTGGAGAGGAAATTAGTTCATTTCCACCTCAATCCCCTCCAATCCCGAAGGGGATTTTGTCGGTGTTTTGGGTCCGACCGCGCACCTGGGGTTACCCCTCGAGGTGCTTTTTAGAGTAGGACGGTGTAACCGACTGTAGCTCAATGGTTCGTGCTAGATGCACGAGAGACAGTAGACAATTTTGCACAGGTTCAGGCTGCTTTGAGGTGCGTAACACCCTACGTCCTGGTGTGGATCTTTTATGGGATGGGTTACAGAGGAATTCTTTAGCACGAGGGATGCTAGAGAACTAGGTGGATGGCTGATGGATGAGATGAAGATAATTTTGATTGGGTGCCCCCTATGCCTTATATACTCGACCGTGGGGCGATACATGAGGATGTGATAACAACATGCGCCTAAGCAATAGTGAACCGACTAAACTTATCTTCCTATGATCCTGCCGACTTATCATCGATTAGTTCCGACGTCTGAGGGTGTTGTGCGGGAGAATCGGATCACTACTGCGGATAGCGCTTGAACTCAGCGAACCGCATGGGTTTGAGTTGATCTGATCTCGTGTTGATCCAATCTGCCGAAAGTTCTTCCCCTAGCCCACGAAGGGATGACCTTGCGAAATAATGGGCCTGGGGCCCTTCGCGAGGCCTTCTTGCCTTCTAGTGGACCTGGGGGATATCTGTCCCCCACAAGCCCCCAACCTTTGTGTTGATTTTGAAATAATTGGCCCAAAGATTCCAGGTCCAGCTTGCGATTTTGAAACATGTCTGCTAAGTCGTTACCTCTAACTCTGAGTGACTTGGTAAAAACAATCTTCTGTCATCTTCTTTTGGCATCATTCCACAGTCTTTTGCTTTAATCTTCAGGAATTGATGCTCTCTTCATGCTTTGGTGATCAACATTTTGTTCTTAGGGGTTAAGGACTCATTGGGTGCACCGGAGGTGCACCCAATGGGTGTAGCCCCCGAGCTTTGAGTGGATTACTGAAAATAATCCACTCAAAGGTCTTCATCCCATGCTTTTTTAGAAATCATTGTCTCTGACTTGTACTCATGCCTTAGAAATCAGCATTTTGCCCTCAACCTATGCTTTAGAGATCAGCATTTTGTCCTTGGGGTTTCAGGATTCATTGGATGAATGGGTGTAGCCCCGAGCTTCGAATGGATTACTAAAAATAATCCACTCGAAGGTCTTCATCTCGGGCTTTTTTAGAAATCATTTTCATCTTCATCTCATGCCTTAGAAATCAACATTTTAACGTTAGTGCATGCTTTAGAGATCAGCATTTCGTCTTTTAGAGTTAACGATTCATTGGGTGCACCGGAGGTGCATCCAATGGGCGTAGCCCCTGAGCTTTGAGTGGATTACTGGAAATAATCCCCTCAAAGGTCTTCATCCCATGCTTTAGAAGTCAGCAATTTATCCTCGCCGAATGCCTTAGAATTCAGCATGATATCATCAACTTTATGCTTTAGAAATCAGCATACGGTTTTGCCTTTGAGATCAACAACAGGGTCTACCCATGTCCTATTGAAATTTATTTGATTTGCGACAGATTGGACATTCGGTAGATGGCCCTTGGCTGGTCTTCCTTTCGCTTCATGCTTCAATGCTCCTGTTGATTAGACTTGTACTTCATCAGCTATTTGTGGCTTTCCTCCGATCTCCATCGATATCTTCTTTTTGTCTTGATACATTCATTGCGTATAATGTATGGATGTGACTATTTGGGAAAATCTATTGAAAATTCCTGGACGTCCCCCCCCCCCCAATGGGTGTAGGCAAGGGACAGCTTGGTGCGCTGAGCGTTTAGCAAACTGTCCCTAAGTAGTAACTTGACGTGACCGCGGGTGTAATCATATCGTCCATGCAGTTGACTTGAGTCCCAATGTGTGTTGTGTTGTGTGAAACGGCGTCAGCCGCCTGACTTGTTTCCAGACGATTTGAATTGCTTATTGAATACTTGCGACTGTTGAGTGGCCGTGGTAGGAGATGAGCGGTTGCCTTCTTCCTCTATAAATAGAACGCTTGCTTCTCTGGCATCTTCACACATCTCTCTGCCGCTTGTTGCTTGCTCTCCTCTTTTCTCTTCTACTCCACCATGGGCAAGAGCAAAAAGGGTGGAAGCTCGTCGCACCATTCCGGCGACAAGCGGAAGCGTGAGCCGACCCCTCCCTCGGAGGACTTTGGCGATTCCAAGTACTCGGAGGAGGAGTTTTTCTCCGAGTCGGAGGATCGCCAGTCTACACCTCACCCCCGGCATCGTCCGAAGACTCGGACGATTCCGAGGGGATCGCCGCTAAAGTGTGGACATATATCCAGGCCGTCGAGCGCTCCAGGCTCGAGGGCTTGGATGAGTCGGAGGTCTCCTCGGACGAGGAGGACTCCTCTGACTCATCCGAGGAGGGGAGCGGCGGTGACGGCGACGGCAAGGGTGACGGCGGCGACGGAGGCGACGACAAGGGCGACGACAGCAAGGGCGACGGCAAGGGCGGCGGCGGCAGCAGTAGGGCCAGTGGCAAAGCGCCACTGGCTTAAAATATTAGTATAGATAAGTAGTATTAGTATTAGTAGAATAATGTAGTATTAGTTAGTAGTATAGTGTAGTGTAAGTAGTGTAGTAGTGTAATGTAGTAATGTAATGTGTCGAAAAATGGGAGGAAGGCCGGCTCATAATGAGTCGGTCTATGAATTTGTGAAAGAACTTCTCCCTTTATATAATGAAAAATGTTGGCTCTTATGCATATCTTTTGCCTTTCTGATGCCCCTTTATAGTCGATCAACAACTTGTACTTATGCCCGATTCAGCCGTTGTTCTTAGAAGTAATTCTTGAGTAACGACTTGTTACTGTCAGGTCGTATTTAATTCTGCCCGCGTTTTATGTGGAGAAAAAACGGCTGAGTTGCTGTTGGTGCCTTCAAAGGCAATATCCGAGTCATGCTAAATCATGTCGGTGTTTTAGAAGTAATAACCAGGTGGTGCTGGGCCACGTCAACGTTTTAGAAGTAACAGCCGAGTGGTTTCTGGTGATGTCAGCGTTTTAGAGGCAACAACTGAGCCATGCTGGACCATGTTGACGTTTTAGAAGTAACGACCGAGTGGTTTCTGGTGACGTCAGCGTTTTAGAGGCAACAGCCGAGTCATGAAGTCCCGCTTTTTCCCCAAGTGATGACTTAGCGCTTTTAGAAACGGTATCTGACCCAGGAAAACCCCATTTGCATCATGTCATCACATGCCTCCGCGTCCTAAGCCCTAGCCTTGCTTTTTGCCTCCAAACATCCTCGGTTTTCCTTTGATTTCGATTCTGCCCAATTCGCCGGCGAGATTGTGATGGCGCCCAAGCGGAAGAACCAGAATTTCGCTGCTGCGGTCATTCCTCCTATCGATCCCAACAACCAATTGCCTTTCGCAGGTAATCATATGTCTGTTGTTTCTGAGTCGGATCTTCTCCATCTTGTCGATGTCAAAATTCTTCCTCCCAAGGAGCTTTGTTCTTGGCGGATTTGTCGTGGGGTTACTGTCCCGACAGAGGACACCCATGAGTTCGTTGTTTATGTTCCTTTTCTTATTCGTGGTCTTGCCCTTCCCATTTCTCCCTTCTTTCCCAGTCTCCTTGACTTTTACCATCTGAATCTGACTCACCTGAATCCCAACTCTATTCTGCAAATTTCTATCTTTGTTCACTTGTGTGAGGCCTACCTTGGAATTCTTCCTCACTTTGGTTTGTGTAAATACTTGTATCACTATCGCCTTGGGATGGCTGGGGGGCAGCATCAGCTTGTGGGCGGTGCGAGCTTGGAGATGCGCTGTGGGAGGAAAACGAAATACCTCGATATCCCACTTAAGAACAGTATTAAAGGATGGCGCTTAGAGTGGTTCATTGTGGAAAATCATGGTAACTCCCTCCCCCCTCGGTCAAGGAGACAACCGGATGTGCGCACTCCGAGTTGGATTGAGTCCCCCACAGCCCTGGAAGTAACAAAGGCCAAGGTTCTGCTTGCTGAAATTTGTTTACTGAAGGAGAGAGGTCTGACCGCTGAAGTTGTGGTTGTAGACTTTGTGTTTAAGAATATTCAGCCTCTGAAAGACAGAGCATACCCGGCTTACTTATACAGTGGTATCGCCGACTCAACCCGGGTTACCAATAAGAGAATTCCTGCTGTGGATTTGGTGAGCCGACTGGAAATGATTCTTACGGGCAAAGTATCAAATATTGGTGCTCCTGTTGCATATTCTGCCTGGAATCTGCCATCTTTCAAGTCCTTTTTCGATTTTGTGTCCAATCCTCCTGATAGTGACAGTGGTTTGGGTCTTAGAGTGCGACCCTCTCTCGAGGAAGTTGAGGTTCTGGTTGCTTCACTTGATGATCTTCCCAATGATGATAGGCAAGTTCACTTTGAGATGCCTATGAACCCGGGTGATGCAGAGATAAGTGCTATGCTGGACATGTTGGCTGGAGATTCTTCTGACTCGGCCCCTCCTGAGCCAATGGCTGTCGCAACTATCCCAGAGCCTGGAAAAACCGTGTATACTCGAAGGCCTGAGGGTACTCATCCGAAACGTCTCCGCCAGGTCAGTCGTCCAACTGCACCTGCCGAGGGGAAGAAAAAGAAAAAGAGACAGCTTCGATGAGTGTCGTGTTTGGACCAGGGTGTCTATGGGCTATTTCAGTTAACTAAAACAAATATTCAAGGAGCTGGGTTCATTTTGAGCCCATGCAGTTTCTGTTCTGGGTAATTTCGACCTAGGATTGTTGAAGCAACCTGATAGAACTATGTTTAGAGAATAACTTTAGAAAAGGGAGATTGGTCTGTTGCCATATATAATTGTGAGGTCCAAAGGCTTAAACAGGGAGGTGTGCAATGGGGCAGCAGGGCTGGTGCAAGTGATCAGTGTTGATGTAGGATTCTGAAGTAGGTCCCTATCTCCATGTTCTACTTCATATGGTAGTATAAATTGAGATAGAGTCAATGTGCCTAACTGAGGTCTATAATCCTTACTCTCTATTAAAAATACCCAGGTTTTTGGACTGTTTTGTGGGCAGTGAATACTTATCTGTTGGTCCCTTGACAGTATGAGCAAGAACAAATTCAGTGTTGGCCTGCAACCTGGAATAATATCCTAATGCACTATTAAATGGTTGTTGATGTTGACCAGTGGGGTTGGGGATAACTGAAGACGTCTGTGGGGGTAAGGATAGAATTAAAGCTTCAAATATCTGAAACTAGAAGGGTCTGAAACCTATCCACAAGTGGAGACCACGTCTATTTGGTTTACTATCTTCAAAACTGGACAAAAGGGATATTTGTTTGAAGCATGAGCTGGAGAGATATGTGTGCATGTTTGCCGTGTGGGTCAGCCATGCACTGCTGGCACTTAATAGCTCCTCTCCACCACATGTTGAACTAATTCAGTTAATTGAACCTTGGATCATATTTGGGGTGCAGAAAAGATCTCTTCTCTCTGCTGGTTCCCTTAGGGGTTTGGGGTAGAGATAAGGTCAAAGCGCATGGCCAAGGATTTAATGACCCTAGCTCTACTGAAATTATCCACTTTGTCTTGTGTAGGGAGCAGTGAGCAGTAAGACCTTGTCTGTTGGAATTAAAGGAAGCACGGAACTGAAGCACATGGATTCCAGAAAGTTAAGGGCCTATTCAGTTACATCGGAACGAGACCAGGAACTCTTCTAGATGATCAATTACTATATAGATTAAACTATCATTCCAAGTGGAATTGTTCCGGAGGTTGAATCCAAGATAACCGAACAGACCCTAAATAGGCTCAACAAGGAAAACGTCTGGATCATGGAACTCAAGAAAACTAGAACTTCTGAGATTAAATTGCCCTCAGAGTTAGTTCCATGCTTATTCAGAGTAAAATTTCAATACACACAGCTTGTATAGATTCTAAAAAAGGAGCACAATTCATCTGTAGAAAAATGAACCATACTAAGACAGGATTAATAAAAGATCGCCCGAGAAGAGGATGATCATCAAAGGTAATATTTTGCCCGCAAGGATAGTACAAAGTACACTACAGAACATTGTGAAACAAATGTGTGTGCACATAAACTCCTCAACTCAGCTTCTGCAGCGGTAGACAGCAGTATCTTCCCAATTTAGTGATGGTGAACTTGAACATAACGGAGACCATAGTACTTGCACACATTAGGTGCCTCCAGATCAAGGCAGATGTACTCGATTGGGTGGCCAAGTCCAACACCTTCAGAAGTTGAAACGATGCAGCAAGCATATGGGTAAGTCAGTTTTACATAAGATGTATGATATGGTCATCAGTTTGAGAATGTGCAAAACAAAATAGAGTATGCATATTCAGCTTTGGTGCCTACCCCCTTCATAGACGGCAATGCGACCATCAACCTTGATTGGAGGTACCTCGTTGATCAGTTCCATTGGCGACTTCTTGCTCGTGTCCTAAAACAAATAAAATAAATGAAAGAAAAATAAGTTGGAAAGAAAGGTGATCCATATGAAAAGGGATAAAAAGAGAAAAGGTTTGCAACTCAGCAAACATCATGGCAACCAAAAAGCAAAAACTTTATCACGGTTTCTCAATGATAAACTAAATGAGGACTCAGGTAGTCAGGTGGCAAGACTCTTCTCATGTGTGCCTGGCCTAGGGTTGAAATCCTGGTTTTACTTTCCAATACAAACAAGAACAAATAACTGATGCTATCCACAAATCCTTAGGTAGTTCCAAGTTTCAAGGATATTTATTAAAAACTACAGAATTAATAAATCATTTCCAGTAGTCATTTTGTTTTTACTACCAAGAAACTTTGGTCTTCACTCAATAAATCATGTCAGGAACATTCAGCATTCAGGATAGTGCTTGATGTTAAGTCATCATAATACTAAATGAAAAACAAAATATGAGAGCCATGTTGAGAACCGGCTTGCTCTGCAACAACCACCGAACTTTCCAAAGTGAAAAAACTTGTTTCACGTGATCAACAATGGAAACACATCTCAACACACAAAAACATAATAACCTACAGGACATGTTAAAATGTGGCACTAAACTGTGCAGTTCAAACATTTGATGTTGAGCTCCCATTCATCAGCTGAAACCTATACACATTGCATCAAGATGATAGCTTCCTTAAGAACCGTCTAAATAAAACCTAAATCTCATCCAAGCATAACTAAAGTCTGCAAACCTATATAAAATAAATTACTTACTTCAGAAAATAGTATTTATATTTTATATTACCCAAAGGTGCACCCTTCGAATTCAGCTAAATAAAACTTAAACCTAAACCAAGCATAACTGAATTCAGGGGTTCGCATACTCTAACAATATAATGGTGCCTGATAAATCTAAAAGACAAGACCTGCACATCTAACAAAGAAGAGACAGAAACGTCAACATGGAACAAGCACCTAGAAGCCCGATGATCAGGACTCATCACACCAATTCAAGATGTCTCGACAACATCAAGACCTGCAATATAGTATTACTGTTGTCCTGCTAGACAGCTATAGTGTATTGCTGTCCTGCAATATAGTATTAATGTTGTCCTGCTAGACAGGTATAGTGTATTGCTGTCATGCTACAACTATATTATATTACAACTATATTACTGCTTGAAATTTCTGCTGCTTCACTGGCAATTGGTTGACTGCTTTAATTTCTGAACCTTAAGTTTTAATGTTTTCATTTCTTTGAGTGTAGACAAGGACATTAGCAGCTTCAACTAATGGACCTACTTTGCGATCAAGGACTGAAAGGGATATTGTTGATGAAGAATCTGAAAATAGTTACGAAGAATCTGAAAATCCCATCAATGATGAAGGTAAAAATCAAACAAACTTTAAATTTATTGTAGCAATTTTGAAAATAGTTATCAACAAAGGTTTTCATCTATTTTATCTCCTGTAATAAGCAGAGCAACCTATTGGGCATCAAAATATAAGGAAAGGAAGGGGCCCAACCTTGAAGAACATATATTCAAGTAGTGGTGGGCCTAAAATCTGCATTACCCTTAATGAATATGGATAACCAGTTGGTAGGAACAACAAAGAGTTTGGTAATTTCATAGGAACTTTGGTGAGGAAAAATATCCCTATTTCTTGTGAGGATTGGAGACTAGTTGATTCTAAAAAGAAGTTTGAGTTATGGACAAAAGTGAAGGTAATATGATTTAGTGAGATAATTTGTCTTAGCCTATTGTCAGTAGATTTGGTAAGCAACTACATTTTTGTTGAAACAGGAATACTATGAAGTAGATGAATCTGGTATAGATTATGTTATAACATCTACAGCAAAAAAGTGGAGAGAGTTTAAGGCTGACCTAAAGAACAAATATTTTGATGAAACATTGAGTTTTGAAGAGCTTATTGCTAAAAGGGATGAAAGGGTGAAAGAATCTGATTGGGAGTGGTTGATAACTTATTGGATGTCTCCAGAAGCCGAGGTACATGCTGATTTGTTTTGAATTCTTTTTTGAGATATAAACCTTCATTAAACTATTGTATGAATGAATTTGTATTATTGTTTTGATAGATTCATATTTATGTTGTAGGTTCGTACAAACAGAGGTAAAGATAACCGTTCAAAGCTGACTATGTCGCATGCAGCTGGCAACAAGAGTTATGCTCGTGTGGGGCATGAACTGGTAAAAAAATTATAATCACTAGTTTGTATAATCATTAGTTTAATTTATGAAAAATCTAGTTAATTACTGGACCAAATCATTTTTTCTTGTAGGCCGAGCAACAAGGACACCCTGCGAGAAGAGATGAAATATATGTTAGAACACACACGCGTAAGAACAAAGAAGGGGATATTGTGCCTCTACCTGGAGCAGAAATATTCATTGTGAGTACACACATATTTTTGATTTATGTAATAATTAAAATATAAGTGAACAAAATATAATATATGTGTGGTCCTCTTAAGAATAAATTTGAAGAAGCTGTTGCTGAGAACCCAGAACTGAAGGACATAAGTATTGAAGATGGTGATTTATATACACATGTTTTTGGAGAGAAAGAACCAAGAGGTCGTATTCGTGGTTTAGGCTTAGGACCAACTCCACAAGATGTAGGCACCCTGGAACTCAAATGAAAATATCAACAAAACTTCAAATGGCATTGCAAGCTCGCAGTCAGTCTGAGCAAGAGGTTAGAGCCTTAAGACAGGATATGAATCAAATGAAAGAAAAAATGGATCAAATTTATCAAATGATGGTAGCAGCTCAAGGGGTGCAACATATAGAAAGCCCATCACAACATGGGTCTAATTCTCGATAGGTGATATAATATTGCATATGTTTAGCCAGTGTAGCATATATCGAGTAGTTCGCCGTCTATCCTGTTAATTAGGCTTGTTTCCTTTATCTCACTAACAGTTTTTCCCTTTTATTTTTCTTTAGAACTCAAGGGTGCATCGGTCAGATGAGGTGGCACATGATTACAATGGTAATGACCATTCACCAAATATGGTTGAAGATAACTTACAGCTTACTAGGCGAGTTGCAAGCACTATGGGCCGTCCAAGGAATCGTGAAGATGTTAATACTATTGAAGAGCAAAGTCGCAGGCGAGACATTGCAACAATGGTACCTCAAAGAAATCATGGATCACCTCCAAATGCAGATGATAATCATGTAATTTCTCATCTATCACTTCATATTTATGTTTCATTATTTGAACTTTGTAATCTTACTTCGCATATTTTATTAGGTTGGTAAAGAAGTCATATTATATTCTATGATGAGATCAGAAGTTCCTGTTGCAATAGCAAATATTATCTCAACCGACCCAACCACTAAGGTTGGAGATGTTCCTCTTGGAAGGGAGTTTACACAGGTTTTTGTGACTCGTGTGCTAAAAAGGGAAAGTACTCTACCACGACCATACTTAGGTGTAGAGAGTATGGGGGATGCTCTTTTTATGCCCGTTGCATGGCCAACGAACAAGGTAATACTACAACCTTGTATTTTATTTATATAATTAATAGAACAAGCTTCTAATGTCCTGTATTTTTAGATGAGTCATAACAAAAAATCAACATTGACCCAAGGTTCTACAGCAGCAGGTAAATATTTTTTCATATATAGTTGTGTATAAGTGTAGAGATGGATTAAAAACAGAGTGAATGGTACTATTGCATAACTGTGCATCTGAATCATTCTCTGATTTTGTAGACAAATTCTTGTCTCTAATATGTAATTGTGTCTGCAAATAGATAATTCTTTGTATTCTATGAAATATGAAACATGTGCTTCCATATATTGTGAGTTTGCCAATGATGCCATTGTAGCCGAGTCTGGGAAGAAAGCGACCTCTTCCTCAGGGTCAGGTCAGCTTCAATTGTTTGGTTGGATGTTTGGCTCTTCTGCTGGTGCTTTAGGAAACCTCCTAGGTGGCATTGCTCTCAGCTATTTTTCTCCCAAAGTCAATTTTCTGTTTTTTGCAATCCTTCTCCTGCTCAAGTTCTTCAGTACATCACTTCAGCTCAGTTCTGTTCAGTTATGTTCTGTTCAGTACATCATGTTTAGTTCTTCAGTACATCACTTCAGCTCAGTTCTGTTCTGTTCAGTTCTGTTCAGCTCGGTTCTGTTCAGCTCAGTTCTGTTCAGTACAAGCCACTCGGTTTTCATTTCCTGGTTGTGTCCAGTTTAGTTCTCTCTTTTCATTTCCTGAAAACAAGCCACTTGGTTGATACATTTTCTGGTTACATTTTTTGAAATAGCTTCAAGAACTCGGTTACATTTTCTGAAATCTAAAATCTGTAATAGCTATTTTCTGGTTACATTTTCTAGAATCTGAAATGTGTAATAGCTTCAAGAACTCGGTTGATACTAGGAATCTGAAATCTGTACACATATCATTCACTCACACAGTCACTTCCATGTTGATACCAGGAATCTATAATAGGTTCAGGAACTCGGTTACATTTTCTGAAATCTGTAATAGCTATTTTCTGGTTACATTTTCTGAAATATGAAATCTGTAATAGCTTCAGGAACTCGGTTGATATCTGAAAAAAAACACTATGATATGTTCACCTCTCCATCATGTGCATTGGATATTTTCCCTTCTTTGTAATCATGTGCATTCATTACATAAATATATGTATTAATAGACCTTTATTGCACTTTCAGTTTGTATTTGATGTTGGGAGTTTATAGACCTGCTGATACAATAATTGACATATTATCAAAATATGTTGTAGGAAGAGGAGCTGGAAGCAAGGATCAGATTGCTTGAAGTGTGGAAAAAATGATTACTCGCATGCATGCTAGCTGTTGGCGTAACATCCAGCCGATGGAGAGATTTTAGTTTGCTAGATATATATATTTATACTTTTGCATGTAATAGAACTGAAAGATCACTTCAAAAATTTAGGAAACTCGTGTATGCTATTATTTTTATATGTTCATCACAGGAATCGTGTTCTAAACAAATATATGTTGGGATTCAAAGTCAAAGATTGATCTCTTTCTTTTACTAATCAAATTTCATATATTCTGAGCTACATATTATTCAAGTTGTCCTGCAATGTGCATCATAAACGGTTTATTATTTGTTTCATTAGCATATATTTGTATGCATGGATTCTTTTTTTTAAAACTGCATATAGGGAATAACATCAGACAATCTGTCGGTATATATACTTTTAGCGACACATAAGCCGTCGACACAAGAATATGTCAGCAAAAGTAAGTCCGACGGCAAAGATATGTCTGTCGGCAAAAACAAAAAACATTGCCGACAGATAGTATGTCGGGAAATCTATGTCTGCCGGTAAAGCTTATTGCTGACAGGACTTTCGCCGACACACATTATCTGTCGTCAAAACTCTTCACCGACAGACTGGGCGACGTTATTCAGGTGTTTTACCATCAGACAATCCGTGGGCAATAATGTGTCATGGTGTAGTGACTCTGCGCCGTTTATGGTCCGGATTGTTGACGAGGACGAAGAAGAAGAAGAAGTCCTGTTGATTCGGAAGAACAGTCGATGTTACAGAGTCAGTGGGGGAGTAGCGATATTCCTTCTCCAGCTCTGTCTGCTCTTGTTGGTTTGCAAGAATTATCCATAGCCAATTTTGATCAAGCTCTTGAGGATGTTGTCCCTGAAGATCTGTTGTCTGAGCCCATTGATGGTGATATGATGGACGTCTGCTCTGACATTCCAGATGTGAGATTAGAGGTATCCCGGGCAGCGTCTCGTGCATCGTCGACCTTGGAGGGCGGTCTTCGGAGCCAAGAGGTTGGTCAAGGTTGTTCAATTCCCATGGAGGTCAATGAGAGTCCTTAAGCCTTAGAGGTGGCTGTTGCAGAGAACCTAGTTCTCAAGGATGGTGCCAGCGGTTGCCTAGCCCCTGAGGGTGTTGCCGGTAATGATCTGGCTCGGGTGGGTAGCGCAAGCTGCGACCCAGCCCCCGAGGGTATTGCCGGTGGTGATCCGGCTCCGATGGGCAATACGGGCTGCAACCCAGCCCCCGAGGGTGTCCGAGCGGGCTCCTCTTCTCATACCTCCATGGATGTCCACGTCGGATCCTCTCCACCACATTCTGGAGGTGTACTAGCAGTGCATGCTTCAAGTGAAGGAGTCGCCTTAGAGGTCGGCGCACTGGATGCTGAAGCTCTGATGCCTGTTAGTGGCGTCGAATTGATCCCTGGTGATGTTCCTTTATCGAGCCATCATCTAGCTTCTCGTGACTTGGGATTTCCGTCGTTCTTCTCTAATCTTCAGGTAACTTGGCTTTTCCCGTTCTGACGATACTCTTGGTAACTTACTGTCTTTGTACTCATTTGTTTGTAATATCAGGCTTTGGTTGACGGGATGGCTGGTCAATTGAGATCACAAGGTGCCTCTGTCTCGGAAGGAGCTCTGTCCCTGACGTAGTGGAATCCGTTGCTGCTTCAGAAACAGATATCTGATTTGAAAATGGCAAATGCTGGTTAGTGTCTTTGCTTCTTCCTTGGCTACTTGATTAGTCTGTTTTAAACTGTGTGCCCTTCTTCAACCATTTTTCATTAGATATGGCCCGGCGGTGCTCTGAACTCGAAGAAAAGTGTTCCCAAGATCAGATCGATCTGGCTCGGGTTTCTGCCTCCTTAGATGACGCCCATTCATTGAATTCCTCTCTTAGTGCTCAGCTTGACTCTAAAAGGGCGGCTAACGAGGTAAGCTTACTTGACTTTCTCTGCTGTGTTTTTTCTGCTTACTAGATGTTTTTCTGTTGTTTGAATTCAACAGTTGTCACGATTGCAGAAATAAATGTAGTGTGCTGGTTTTGAAGTTTTTTTCTTTTTTGTGAGGCATAGAGATCGCCCTAAGATGAGTGATCGTAAGCATGTTTATGCTAAGTCAAGTGGACATCAGCATGTTGCACTGCCTTAAGTCATTGCTGACTTAAGCCAATTGCTCTGTTAGTAGGGTATAGTGGTCACCCTAAGTTAAGTAAGTGTGAGCATGTTGCACCGTCTTATGTCCCTGCCGACTTAAGCCGATTGCTCCGTTAGTAGGGTATAATGGTCACCCTAAGTTAAGTAAGCGTGAGCATGTTACACCGTCTTAAGTCCCTGCCGACTTAAGCCGATTGCTCCGTTAGTAGGGTATAGTGGTCATCCTAAGTTAAGTAAGCGTGAGCACGTTGCACCGTCTTAAGTCCCTGTCGACTTAAGCTGATTGCTCCGTTAGTAGGGTATAGTGGTCACCCTAAGTTAAGTGGGCATGCAGATTGATAGAAAGTAGTTCGAGTGCCTTTGAGAATGAAGACTTTTTATTGATGATGTATTTCCTAATTACAGAATACAATGCCGCCCCGATAGCTTTTGAAATCTAGCTAGGGGTAAAACTTCCTGAGGTGCTCTATATTCCATGAATTCTCTATTTCCATGCTGTCCATTTGAGTAAGCCGGTATGATCCTGGTCGGGTAACTTCTGCTACTACAAATGGCCCTTCCCATAATAGTGACAATTTGTGTCGTCCTTCCCCTGTTAGAATTCGACGAAGGACCAAGTCTCCTACTATGAAAGATCGATGTCGAATAGCCTTATCATGATAGCGCCTCAGGGTTTGCTGGTACCTAGCTGACTGAATTACTGTATTCAATCACTCTTCTTCCAGTACATCAATATCCTCCAACCTGGTAGCCTCTGCCTTGGCTATGTTTTCGAAGACCAATATTGGTGCTCCAAACCTAAGGTCGGCAGGTAGCACTGCTTCCGAACCATAGACCATGAAGAAAGGTGTGTTCCCATGCAAGGCTCTGCTAGGTTGAGTTCTTAGGCTCCAAACCACATATGGCAACTCTCTGATCCATTTTCCTGCGAGCTTTTCATTCTTGCTGAAGACTTTTCTTCCTGAGTGCTTCCAATATCATTCCATTAGCCCTCTCTACCTGACCGTTGGATCTTGGGTGTGCTACTGATGCATATTTAATCTGGATGCTTTTTTGTTCGCAGAAATCAAAGAATTCTGAGCTGGTGAAATTGGATCCCAAGTCCGTTATAATGTTATTCGGTATCCCGAACCTGAATATATATCTTGTATGAATTCCACTGCTTTAGCCGAAGTTAGAGAAGCGATGGGTTTGTACTCTATCCATTTAGTGAATTTGTCAATGGCAACCAGCATGTGAGTGTATCCTCCCTGAGCTTTCTTGAAGGGTCCAATCATGTTCAGTCCCCAACACGCAAATGGCCATGTTACGGGTATGGTCTGCAATTGCTGTGCTGGTAAATGCTGCTGCTTTGATAAGTATTGGCAGGCGTCACACCTCTGGACTAACTCGGTTGCATCGTGCTTCGTGGTCGGCCAGTAGAAACCAGATCTGAAGACATTTCCAACCAGTGTTCTGGGTGCTGCATGTATTCCACACTGTCTGGCATGGACCTCATCTAATAGTTGTTTCCCAGTAGCCGAAAGAATGCACTTCATGAGGACTCCCGATGCACCTCTTCTATACAGTGTATCCCCAATGAGGGTGACTGTCTTGAGACACGCTCCGCTGCAGCTTTATCATCCGGCTCCTCTTCATTCTTTATATACTTGATGATAGGTTCCCTCCAATCATTAGAGTCTGACTGTGGCTGGCCTAAAACATTGCACTCTTCTGCCCAATCTGAGGAAATACTCGGGTGTGGTACCTCTTGGATGAAAACTCTGGGTGGAACCTGAGTCCGACTGGATCCTAGCTTTGACAATGCATCTACCATAGTGTTGTGTTCTCTTTCCACGTGATGGAACTCCAGCCCTTCAAATCTATCTTCCAGTTTTCGGACGGCTGTGCAATACTTGCCCATGGAGTCATTCGGGCAATCCCATTCTTTATTTATCTGACTTATGACCACTAGTGAATCTCCATATACCATCAATCTTTTAATGCCTAGTGATATAGCAATGTTCAATCTGTAGATCAAAGCTTCATATTCTGCTGCATTATTGGATGCTGGGAATAATAATTGGAAAGCATACTTGAGTTGATCACCTCTAGGAGCAATGAAGAGGATTCCTGCGCCTGCTCCTTGCAATTTCAGCAAGCCATCAAAATACATCCGCCATACTTCTGCAGTCTCCGGGTTATCGGGTACTTGTTGCTCGGTCCATTCCGATACAAAGTGAGTTTTTATTGTAGTGCAAGGCCGAAACTCAATGTCGTGAGCCCCTAGCTCGCAGGCCCACTTGGCTATTCTTCCAATAGCTTCTTTGTTGTGGAGAATATCCCCTATTGGAAATCCAGTGACTACTATGACTTTGTGGTCGTCAAAGTAGTGACAGAGCTTGCGTGCAGTTAGAAGTACTGCGTACAATAGTTTTTTAACTTGGGGATATTTCTTTTTTGATGGTCCCAGAACTTTACTGATGAAATAAACTGGGTGTTGTACTGGATACGCGTGCCCTTCCTCTGCACGCTCGACTACTAACGCGGTGCTCACCACGTGAGTCGTGCAAGAGATGTATAATAGCAGATCTTCGGCTGACTGATTCGGCGTAGCTCGGCGTGGCGGTTTTAGTACTGGTGGCGTGGTCAAGAACCTTTTTAGTGCATCAAGAACTTCATGTGCTTCTGTGGTCCACTGGAACTTGTCCACCTTCTTGAGCAATTTGTAGAATGGCAAGCCTTTTTCTCCTAGTCTTGATATGAATCTGCTGAGAGCTGCCATGCATCCAGTAAGCCTCTGTACTTTTTTATGCAATCGTGGCGCTTCCATTCTAATGATAGCTTCAATTTTCTCTGGGTTGGCTTCAATTCCTCGGTAGCTAATAATGAATCCTAGCAGCTTCCCAGCTGGCACTCCAAAGACACATTTTTCTGGATTGAGCTTCCATCGATACCGCCTCAGACTGTTGAAGACCAGCCGCAAATCTTCAATGAAGTTTTCTAAGTTTTCTGTTTTGATCACCACATCATCAACATAAGCTTCCACTCGCTTGCCCCAGTGATTGGCTAAGCATACTTGAATAGCTCTTTGGTAAGTTGCTCCAGCGTTTTTGAGGCCGAATGGCATGGAGGTATAGTAGAAAGCTCCAAACGGGGCGATGAATGCAGTTTTTTCCTCATCTTCTTTTGCCAGGCTGATCTAGTGATACCTGGAGTAGCAATCCAAGAAGGACAACATAGAACACCCGACTATCGAGTCTACCACCTGGTCTATTCTAGGAAGCCCAAAGGGATCCTTCGGACAGTGTTTGTTGAGATCTGTATAGTCGACGCACATGCGCCAATCCACTTTATTCTTTTTGAGTACAAGGATAGGGTTTGCTAACCACTCAGGATGTAGTACTTCTTTAATGAATCCTGCTGTGACTAGGCGAGCTAGCTCAGCGCGGATGGCTTCTCTTTTGTCGGGTGTGAAACGACCCAACTTTTGTCGGATCGGCCTCGCCTAGGGATAGACCTTCAGTTTGTGCTCGGCCAGCTCTCTTGGGACTCCCGGCATATCCGCTGGTTGTCATGCGAATACGTCTCAGTTATCTTGCAGGAACTGGACGAGCACACTTTCCTATTTGTCATCCAGGCTATAGCTGATGATGGCAGTCTTGCGTTCGTCAGCGAACCCGAGGTTGATTCTCTTAGTTTCCTCAGTCGGCCGCATAAAGGTCACAGCTTGAGCTTCATTCGCAGGTACTAAAAAGTCCTCCTCAGGCTTTGAGTTTGCCTGCGCAGAAGAAGTCATCGATGGTTTGGTGGTGAGGGCCGCCTGAATGGCCACTCGGAAACATTCCGCGGCGCCTTGGAAGTCAGCACGCACAGTGATGATTCCTTGTGGTCTCGGCATCTTCAATATCATGTACGTATAATGCGGGATGGCCATGAATTTTGCCAACCCCGGCCTGCCGATGATGGCATTGTATCCACAGTCGAAGCTCGCCACTTCGAACCTCAGGTACTCGGTGTAGGATACGGGTGACACCTAAGAGGGGGGGTGAATTAGGACTTCTAAAACTTTTACTAAACTAGGCCACAATTAAATCCCTAGAGCAAAACCTATGCAAATAATTAAACTAGAGTGTGCAAACTAGGTTTTGTCTAAGTGTTGCTATCTCTACCGCAAAGGCTAAGTTTCAATCTACACTAAATAAGTATGAATACAAGATTGAAACTTAAATGCTTAATATAAATGCGGAAACTTAAAGAGCAAAGTAGAGAAGGAAACTCTCGTGGATGACTCCGGTATTTTTACCGAGGTATCCGGAACCACGCAAGGTCCCGACTAATCCTCGTTGGTGCCCCTACGCAAAGGGAAGCCCACATGAGGGCCAAGCACCACGGTCGAGTAACTCCGTAGAGAGCTGCGGGCCTTCTCCACGCGCAAGTGGTGCTCCACTTCCGGCTCCTCTCAGACGCTCCCCGCCGTCTCCACTATCGAGCTTCTGGCCGAAACGCCACGGGCCTCGTTCCCTCCGGTACACGGTGGAGGCCGTGACACAAACGCGGTTGTCACGGTCTCGCAAGACTCTCGCCCCACTCAGTACAATTACAACGGCTCACGCAAAAGCCGAGGGGTTGTGTGGTTTTACAAAACTCACTCAACTAACTAGGGTTCATCTAGAGCAAGTGCAAAAGCGGTCTAACTAACTTAAGCACTTCGCAAAGCACCTACGCTAATCACCGAGTGATTCTATTAAGCACTTGGGTGTTTGAGCTCTTGGAAATGTGCACTATATGCCTTGGTATGTTGCTTGGGCTCCCATACCTTCAAATGGCCGGTTGGGTGAAGTATATATAGGCCCCAACTCCAAAATAGCCGTTGGAGAAAAGCTGCAGTTCTCTGCGGCACACCGGACAGTCCGGTGGTGCACCGGACAGCGCACTGTAGCATGTCCGGTGCGCCTAGCCGTTGCCCTGTCAGAGCAGGTGACCATTGGCGCCGCAGGCTTTTCCACACCGGACAGTCTGGTGCTCACACCGGATAGTCCGGTGGTCTTCTCTTCGGGTGCCACCTGGAACTAACCTTGGGCTGGAGTTCCCTAGTGCACCAGACAGTCCGACGTGTGGGCACCGGACAGTCTGGTGTGCCACCGGACAGTCCGGTGCACCTCGCACAGACAGTTCGCAGTAGCACACTTAGACTTTTCTTGGATCTTCTTAATGTCTTCTTTTGAGGTGTTGCTTTCCTCAATTCCTTAGTCCAAGTAAATCTTGCATCCTGTGTACTACAAACATAAACACTAGAAAACTTATTAGTTCACGGATTGTGTTGTTCATCAAACACCAAAACTCAATTAGCCAAATGGCCCGAGGTCCATTTTCCTTACACTCGGTTCTGTAGTTGTCCGGAGTACCAAAGGTGACTGGTGTTGGGGGCCTTCGTACTCCGAAGGTCCTCAAAAACATGATTTGACAATGTTTGCCAAGTGGATTATATGAACAGGTACCTTCGGACTCAGAATTGTGAACATGAAGTACGGTCAGGACGAAGCCTGAACCAGACGAAGGGGGATTGAAATGGAGGACGGGCTGATTACCAAGCTCTACGAAGGACGATGCACAGCCGAAGCTGTGCGCAGGAAAGCTTCGTCGCGATAACAGAAAGGGGAACCGACTTAAAGATGAAAAGACTACTTAGGCCTTGACAGATTTCCATAAGTCATTAGCAAATGTAATGGACATGAATGTAATTTTGTATGGGCTGTGTCTCACGCCTATAAATAGATGAACAGTACTCCCGTACTGTTCACGCTGACTTGGCATTTTGCTTTTGCGTCATCCTTGTACTTTTGTCTTCCTGCAATCCGAAGGTACACTTGTAATTTGAAGTCATTTCTATTGTTATACGATAATAAAATAGAAATGGCATGATAATAAAGTTTAAATGTTTATATTACTTTTAATGTTGCTCATAAGTCCTTCGTCATAACTTATCGCCCTTACGAAGGTACATTGTTTGTGACCTTCGTCCGGAACACATTATATCCTGAAGGGAAATAATGTTTCGAGGGACGAAGGATCTTATCATTTAACACCTTTTGTGTTGCCTTGTTCTTAATCCGAAGCGTTTGAGAACAAGTCCCCAACATTGGCGCCCACCTCCGGTGAACTCACTTCCACTTCGAGTTTTTTGAATACCTTCGGAAGCCATAGACCCTCGCTATGGCACCGAAGAAAGCTTCAGCGACTGGGGCTGCAGCTCTGCAACCGCTGGACCACAACCAGGAGACTGTCTCTCTTCGGGAGGCCCGAAGCCAGAAGAGGAAGGCCGTCAGCCCGACGCTTCAGGAGGATGAGCTAGACCAAGAGATCAGGGATATGGAGATGCTACATCAACAGGTGCAGAGGAAGAAGGAGAAGATGGCCAGGCTAGCTGAGTTGCAAAGGCAGATAGACGAAGCCTCTGAAGAAGTTCGCCATCTTACTCACGATGAGCAGAACAAAAGGCCTCAGCAAAAAGACCTTCATCAGGAGGGCTTCTTCAACGAAGATGACTGGTATGACAATTTCCATCATGGAAATTTTGTTTTCGATGATGCTTCTCCCCTGTCCGCTGAGCTGCAGGCTACACCCTGGCCTCCGTCCTACAAGCCACCCCAGCTTCCCATGTTCAATGGCCATTCAGACCCGAAGCTGTTTTTGATGAGCTACGAAGCAACAGTGTCTTCGTATGGTGGCAACGCTGCAGTCATGGCAAAGTCTTTTGTTATGGCTGTTAGGAATGTCGCTCAGACCTGGTATTCCTCCCTTCGACCAGGAACGATTACTTCATGGCAAAAGCTGAAGGACATGTTGTTAACCAGCTTTCAAGGGTTTCAGACGAAGCCGGTCACTGCTCAAGCCCTGTTCCAGTGCACTCAGGATCATGAAGAATACCTTCAGGCGTATGTCAGAAGGTTCTTGCGTTTGAGGGCGCAGGCACCAACGGTGCCCAATGAAATTGTCATTGAAGCCATGATCAAGGGGCTTCGTCCTGGACCTGCAGCTCAATACTTTGCTAGGAAGCCTCCTCAGACTCTGGAGAAGCTGCTCCAAAAGATGGACGAGTACATTCGTGCCGACAATGATTTTCGCCAAAGAAGGGAGGAGGCTTTCAGATTTTCTGAAATGACCAGGGGCTTCGGAGGAAGATTCTATCCGAGGCATGTCAGGTCCATCCACAACTCTACTCAAAATGATGATAAGGGAAGTCAGCAGAACAGACCGCAGTGCTCCTCACAGGCTTCGGGGCAACAGCAAACTTTTTTCCGGCCACCAGCTCCAAGAGGAAGAGGCGCCAGGGGCTTCGGCGGAAGATTTGGAGATCAACCAAGGAGGGTATTTTGCTTATTCTGTGGTGAAAACAAGGGCCATACCACCAGGATGTGCCATGTTACTATCCAGAAACAAAAGGAGCTAGCAGAAGCTGCAGCGCAACAGGGCCAGCCGAAGCAGGTCATGCATACTGCTTCGTACCATCAGCCTTACATCCCGGAATACGTGGGCAACCATCCTGCAGTTTCCGTAGCTTCGGCAAGTCAACCTCAAGCTTCATGGCAACAGCCCCCGCCTCCACCTCCGCTGCAACAAGGCCAACAGCCGGAAGGGAGCCAATATGCTCCGCATCAAAGGGATCTCAGAGAGCAATCTGAAGCTCGCACAGTCAATAGTACTGTGCTAGAGTCGAAGCACATTTATTGACAAATATCCTACTTTGATAGCAGTCTTTTCCCTTTAGATCTATTTTCTGTGTAATAAAGAACATTTCAGTTTTCATGTAACAGTTTCGTGGTTGGTTATGAAGAAAACCTATTTTCTCCGCAGGCTTAAGTTGCTGAAGCTTAAAAATTTGCGGTAACAAGGAGGACCTTCGAATTATTAAAAATCCTTCGAAGCAACAAAAAGTCGTCCTAAGGAACGCAGAGTAAGTTGCTGAAGTAACAAAAAGCCGTTCCAAAGGGAGCGCAGTGTAAGTTTTTTGCTCCAAAGACGTTCCTAAGGGAATGCAGAGCATACAGCGAAAAGTCAACGCTGATACCGCCTAAGTAAAAGGCGAAGAAGCTCCAAAGACGTTCCTAAGGGAATGCAGAGCTTACAGCGAAAAGTCAACGCTGATACCGCCTAAGTAAAAGGCGAAGAAGCTCCAAAGACGTTCCTAAGGGAATGCAGAGCTTACAAAGATATTTTGTGTGTATCTTCGGAACAAACGTCATTTACATAACATAACATCATCGCATCATTTTGCATAGCATAAGCATCATACATCATGTTGCATATGGCAAAAGAAGGGGACACAGTATCAACTTTCGAAAGGACGATTTGAGAAAGTAAAAATTGTGTAAAGTCACGAGGGAATACAATGTTAATCTTCGGAATACAGCTTCGGAGAATGTTTTTACGAAGCATGGACGAGCTTCATCAGAGTAATATCGAAATTGTACAGCTTCGAAGAATGTTTTCACGAAGCATGGACGTGATTCATCAGAGTAGTTTTAACGGAAAATATCTTCTTCACGAAGCATGAAAAGAAGGGAAGGTGTTTTTTCGCCGAAGGCTCAAAAATGGTATGTATGTACAATTTCATGCATCGTAAAGAATTGAATAATGAAAAGAGACTTGTATATTACATTGAAATGTACAAAAAATTACATAGATCACACTGCAAATGTTTTTTCTAATAACACCTAGTCTTCTCTTAATACTACTTCGGCAGCCTCATTTAGAAGTTGTTCAACAAATTTATCCATGATAGCTTCGGCCATTTGTTTAATTTCGTCATCCCCTTTTGCGTGAGGGTCAGCAGACGATCCAGCAGGTTCTGAGGGAACAGAATATTTCTGCATTACTATTACAAACCGCGAACAAAGTTTGAAATAAAAATTACAACACAATAAGAACGACTAATTAATACCTATTTGCCCTTCGGGCTCTGTACTTTTTTCGGCAACTTCTGTCACTTTCCTAGCATCATGGATGCCTTTTTCACTCCTTTGAATAATTTCTTGCGCCATTTCTCGGCCGTCGTTGTCCCAGACATCAGTAAAGAATTTACCACCAACCATGCTTGCTTCGGCCGAGGGGTCTTTGATGTCTTCGGAGGATAAGGCAGCTTCGGACTGGGCTAAAGATTTTATATGCCCGCAACCTTTCTTCTCCAAGACAGTAGCAACTCCCCTGGCGCCCGAAAAAGCGCAGATGTCACCGCGGCTACTCAGGATTTCCTCGAAGGCCTCTGCTTCGTGGTTGATCCATTCCAGTGGATCTTCGGGATTGCCTCTTGAGAAATTCTCTTCACTGGAAAATGCGCCCACGCTGGCGAAGCTGGTTTTAATTTTCTTTACGCATTCCATGGATTTTTCGTAGCATTTTTTCTTAGAAGACTGAAGCTCTTCCACGGTTGCTTCCAAATGATCAGCCCATTGGTCGCTACATTCCCGTCTTGTTTCTTCAAGTATGCGTTCTTCTTTCGCCCGGGCTAGTTCCTTCTGAAGATCTTTAATTTCGCGTCTGTGAGCTTCGGCCTGAACCTTTGCAGCAGCTTCGTCCTTTTTTATCTTGTCTACTAATGTAAGCAGAATTTTATCTTTTTCTAGAGCTTCGTTTCTTAGTTTAACAACTTCTGAACGTAAATTGTTGAACGCAATTTCGTAGCTTTCATCTTCGGCACTCTTTTGTGCTCTTAATGCGTTGCTTAGGACTAAACCCTATACGAAAAAGAATCCATATAAGAAT
Source organism: Zea luxurians (assembly GCA_029449295.1). Taxonomy (NCBI): domain Eukaryota; kingdom Viridiplantae; phylum Streptophyta; class Magnoliopsida; order Poales; family Poaceae; genus Zea; species Zea luxurians. Next base: position 80,929,573 of record JAOPSE010000009.1, read on the forward strand.
AAAAGAATGAATTACGTATTAAAAAAATTTTCAAGCGTCTAATTCCCATACCTTTAGGCTATTATACGCAAGGCTGTCCGCGAGATCCTCCTTCGTCATAGCACATAATCCAGCTTCGAGCTTCGGGAAACCCATACTTCTAGCCATCTCCCGGCAGACAGATAATTCTTTGTTATCAGGGAGGCAGTATAGGAAGTCATCTTCATTTGTCCCATTGAACACTACTGCCCCCTTCGGATACTTTAACTCTCTAGCATAGTGATTGGCTTCATAAGTCTCTTCTTCAGATAATTTCTTCCCCGAAGCATGTCGCACGATGTAATCGCATATGCTGGAAGGAGCTTCGGGGACGGCAGTGTCAGTTTCTTCAACCAAAACTGGTTCTGATATTTTCTCGGTTTCCAAAGATTGTCCCTTGGTGGGCTCTGAAGGCCCAGCTTCAGCTTCAGCTTCAGCTTGTTGCTTCGAAGCTTCAGTAGACGCTTCAGCAAGTTCAACAGTCTTCTTTGGAGTTGTGCTTGAAGACTTAATTGTCTCCAAGACATCTAGTACGTTCACCATTCTTTTTCTTTTTGGGGTCACCAATGGCCCCTTTTGATTTTTTATTGTTTCGACATTTACTGAAGGACTTAAGATTTCCGATATTTTTGGCTCTTCAATCTTCGGTTTTTCTGCTTTTTCTGCTGAAGGTGCTTCAGTTTTCTCTCCTATCTTCGGCACTGGAGCTGGTTCTGTAGCTTCAGAGGCCAAAGAGACTTCGCCAATAAATTCTGGCACTGTGGCCGGCTCAATAAAACGAGCTCGGTAGGTGAGCACCTTCATCTTTTTCCTTTGCGGCGCTGGCTCGCTAGTAGCACTCGTGGTAGCTTCTGTCGCAGGAGAAGTATTTTTTCTTTTGCGACCCAATACCGGATAGTGATAGTCAGGGTAGACAAACCCGACTGCGTCAAATACCCGGTTGAGCCTTTTCTTCTTTCGGCCTCCGAAGGCTGCTGATAACGCAGTATTCTCGGCCTTCGAATATGCCCCAAGCAGTTCGTCACTTAATGTTTCAATGCTTTTCAACCAGTCGTCATCAGGTTCAACAAATTTATCCCCGTATTTGAATGTGTATTTCAGTCTGACCAGTCCGCCTTCGTCGGACTCTTTGATGGTTTCTTTCGGCATTTCCCACTTTCCTGCAAGTGGCCACACCCTGAAGGCAATGTGCTCTTGGACCAAGTCCCTTGTCCCAATGAAAGAGCAGATTACGCCGAAGGCTCTTTGGCATTCCTCGGCTGCTTCATCCATTTCAACCTTCGGCCTTCGAAGTCCGAAGCGTTGCCAGATGGGGCGCATAATGATACTCTTGACATCTTCTTGCGCTGTTAAGTCATTCTTTACATAGAACCACTCTGTCATCCAGGCTCTGGGCCACCTCTTCCGAAAGGTTGGCACAGGGCGGCTTGACCCGGAGCGGGCACCAAAGCTGTAACACCCAAAGTTGTTGTGATATTGTTCTTTCCCCCAGGGCTTCGTTTCATATAACAACTCATGAATGTTGCAAAAGCTTTTAGCATTTGGTTCTAAACCTTGGCTTCTCGCAGCCCAGACAAACATCCCCATTCTTATGATAGCTTCGGGAGTAATTTGATGAAGGTAGACTTGAAATGTTTTCAGGACTTCAACAACAAAGTTGCTTAGGGGGAATCGAAGCCCAGCCTTGAGAAAGCTTCGGAAGATTACGACTTCATCTTCTTCGGGGGTGGGAGAAGTCTTTTCTCCAGCATCAGCCCTCACAATAGATATATCTCGAAAATACCTCCCCCTCATATTATCAATATGACTCTGCTTAATAGTGGTTTTCCCGAAAACCGTGTGACTTGGCCGCCATGGTCGATCTTCGGACTCTTCCCCACCACTTTCTACATCATAACTGTCGCTGTCACCAGTATCTTCAGACAAACCTTCCAGAATCTCCTTGGTAATTTTTTCCGTATTAGTCTCTGCCATCGCTATAAGGAACCCCAAGTTCTTCTCTTCGTCAAGGCTCAGCTTCATCTCAGCAGCAACCTTCTTATCTTCAGACATCTTCGGAAACACTAAAAAACTGTTTTCCAAGCCGAAGCTTCAAAACCAAAATATCAGCAAATCTTAGTGCGCAAGAGTTAAAAATTTAGTGGGCGAAGGCAGATGGCAAGCGAGAGTACCAAAATGAGTTTGCGTTACGATCTTATTTATACGCCCAGTGCGTTGAAAATTGAAAGACCCCGCTTGTCAGTGAATGTTGCTATTCTAGCAAAGGGAAGGTGTTTTTTCGGACCTTCGGCTTAAGGCCTTCGTCCATATCGCAATCTGAATTTGTCATTTGCAAATTAGTATTGCGAGGGGCTACTGTTGGGGGCCTTCGTACTCCGAAGGTCCTCAAAAACATGATTTGACAATGTTTGCCAAGTGGATTATATGAACAGGTACCTTCGAACTCAGAATTGTGAACATGAAGTACGGTCAGGACGAAGCCTGAACCAGACGAAGGGGGATTGAAATGGAGGACGGGCTGATTACCAAGCTCTACGAAGGACGATGCACAACCGAAGCTGTGCGCAGGAAAGCTTCGTCGCGATAACAGAAAGGGGAACCGACTTAAAGATGAAAAGACTACTTAGGCCTTGACAGATTTCCATAAGTCATTAGCAAATGTAATGGACATGAATGTAATTTTGTATGGGCTGTGTCTCACGCCTATAAATAGATGAACAGTACTCCCGTACTGTTCACGCTGACTTGGCATTTTGCTTTTGCGTCATCCTTGTACTTTTGTCTTCCTGCAATCCGAAGGTACACTTGTAATTTGAAGTCATTTCTATTGTTATACGATAATAAAATAGAAATGGCATGATAATAAAGTTTAAATGTTTATATTACTTTTAATGTTGCTCATAAGTCCTTCGTCATAACTTATCGCCCTTACGAAGGTACATTGTTTGTGACCTTCGTCCGGAACACATTATATCCTGAAGGGAAATAATGTTTCGAGGGACGAAGGATCTTATCATTTAACACCTTTTGTGTTGCCTTGTTCTTAATCCGAAGCGTTTGAGAACAAGTCCCCAACAACTGGCATGTAGATGTGTCCGAGTGGGTACTCTCCTTCAGTCGGCACGATGCCGAAGAAAGGAGTGTCTGACTCTTGGAGCTCTCTGAGTGCAACTCCCAAGCCTTAAAGTGTTTGGGGAAAGTGGCGTTGATGCTGCTTCCCCCGTCCACTAACACCTTTTTTACCCTACTCTCTCGGATCACCGGATCGACGAGGAGTGGGTATTTGCCCGGATGGTCGAAGTTGAGCCACTGATCCGCCTGAGTGAAGGTGATTGGATGTTCGAACCATCGATATGGGGTGGGATGACCAGTGGCTGCCACTAGTATCTGACGTTCATTGAGCTTCTGTTGCCTCTTGCTCTCTTGAGATCCGTGTCCACCGAAAATGACGTTGACTTCTCCGTCGACACGGGGGAATGCTCCACCTCCTCCCCCTTCCTACTGTTGAGGTCGTCGAGGTTCTTCGGGTCCTCCTCATGGCGGGGGAGGTGGTAGAGGCTGGAAGGGTCGGCCGTTCCCGACGGAATGCTTGAAATCTCTGCAGTTCCGGAGGGTGTGGCGCATGTCCTTATGGTACGGACATTGGGCGTCGAGGATGTCGTCCAACGTTCGCTCGCCTCCATGGGGTGCCCCTCAGGCGTGGGAGACGGGTGGTCCAGAGGCGTGGACTTCGTCGCGGGGCCTCTTCTCCCAACGTTTGTCGGGTTGCTGGTTTGCGTCGCGCCGCGGTGCCGGTGCTGCAGGCTTCGTTCCCCCGATGAGGTCCTGAGCCCATTCATCGGCAGTGATGTAGAGGTCCGCCTCCCTAAACAGCTGTTTGGAGGTAGTCGGCGCTTTTTGAAGTATGGCTCGGACGAAGGCCGAGTCATTGGATCCCCGATAGAAGTCCTCGATCACCGCCGCCTCCGCAACCTCGAGAATACGATTTCTCATGGTCTGAAATCTTTTGAGGTATGATCGGAGAGTCTCATCTCCTCGACGCCTGATGGATTTGAGGTCCCATGGTTGTGCCAGTTTGTCGGAGAGAGATTGAAAGTTGGCGATAAAGCGTCGATTGAAGTCGCTCTAGTCGTCGATGCAGTGTCGGGGTAGGTGTCGAAGCCATTGTAGCGCATCCTGCTCGAGGACGATGGGCAAGTACGCGGTCATCACATCTTCAGTCGCCCCAGTGGCTTGGGCAGCTGTGGTGTAGACAGCCAACTAGCCTCTCGGGTTCTGCTTAGGTTCGTACTTGTCGACGTTGGAGACTTTGAAGTTAGGGGGCCACTGAATGGCCCTGAGACGAGGGGTGAGCGCTGATACTCCACACGTGTCCTCTTGTCGACGATGGTGATGTCGGTCCCAGGGAGGAGAGTTGTCGACGTGCTGCCTCGACCGTCTCCAGGCGGTGCCGCCAGTTGAGGCTGTTGCCGACTCAACCCTGGTGGCTTGACTTCGCGCAGTGATGCCGTGATCCCGGTCATACTTCTCTCGACACTGGATCTCATTCTCGTGTCGTCGTTCGTGTGAAGCATTGATGGAGCTCCACGCGTCCCGCCGACTGTTGATGGCGTGTCGTAGGTCGCTCGGAGGGTGAGCGAGAGGTAGAAGATGATTAGCGGCCTGAGTGAGCAGTCGCCGATATCCCTCGATGTCTGGAGTCTGGGGGAGGCCATCGGCTATCCGAGCTAACACTCCATCGACCTCGCTTGGTGTGTTCATGGCTCAGGCGAAGTCAGGGTTCAAGTTTCATTCTAGGAGAGGATTCTCTCGACGTTGCCTTGCCTCTTGCTTAGCTTGCTCTTGAGCTTGCCATCGATCGCGTCGTCGGGAATTCCTTCTTTCCCTGAAGAATCGTTCTTTCGGGGTTTCTCCCATCTCCGAGATCTCGTCTCGTGATACAGGCTACGCCGGGTCCTACTCTCCGGCTTCGTGATGTCGCCAAATATTTCGGTGTCGGTTCCTTCGTCGGCGAGATTCCCGCTGAAGAGGTTCTTCTCCCGGCGCGGTTGGTTCATCGTCGGAGACGGGAGTCGATTTCACACTTCCCCCGATGAAGAGGATGTCGAGGTAGAATGGAACTGTCGTAGCGACAAGCTTCTCTCTGTTCTCCTTTGAGGGCGGAGGTACTAGAAGAGCGGCTCGACGAGCCTTCACCTTATTTGTTTCCCTTTTCTTGTGATCCGCGTCCATTTTTCCGTAGAGGAGGTGGACAACGGAGTTCTCCGAGTAGAATGATCCTCCGTTCCTGGCTTGCAGGTGGTGGTCTTCGCTCGGAGCGTTGGAGGTTGCGCTTTTTCCTGCTTTGCTCCGACTTTTTCAGAGATTGTCGAGGAAGGTTTTCTTTCCGGCGGGTCCACAATGCGATGTAGAGTTCCCTCCTCGTATGCCACGAATAAAATGGTTCCGAAGCGGAATACGGGTCCGGGGCGGAGGATGATCTTGTGCTGGAAGGTGACGGCCATTGAGCTAGCTTAGATTAGTGACACCCCCCCTACCTGGCATGCCAGCTGTCAGTGTTTTGGGTCCAACCGCGCACCTGGGGTTACCCCTCGAGGTGCTTTTTGGAGTAGGACGGTGTAACCGACTGTAGCTCAATGGTTTGTGCTAGATGCACGAGAGACAGTAGACAATTTTGCACAGGTTCGGGCCGCTTTGAGGCATGTAACACCCTACGTCCTGGTGTGGATCTTTTATGGGGTGGGTTACAGAGGAATTCTTTAGCACGAGGGATGCTAGAGAGCTAGGTGGATGGCTGATGAATGAGATGAAGATAATTTTGATGGGGTGCCCCCTAGGCCTTATATACTCGACCGTGGGGCGATACATGCGGATGTGATAACAACGTGCGCCTAAGCAATAGTGAACCGACTAAACTTATCTTCCTATGATCCTTCCGACTTATCATCGATTAGTTCCGACGTCTGAGGGTGCTGTGCGGGAGAATCGGATCACTACTGCAGATAGCGCTTGAACTCAGCGAACCGCATGGGTTTGAGTTGATCTGATCTCGTGTTGATCCAATCTGCCGAAAGTTCTTCCCTTGGCCCACGAAGGGATGGCCTTGCGAAATAATGGGCCTGGGGCCCTTCGCAAGGCCTTCTTGCCTTCTAGTGGACCCGGGGGATATCTGTCCCCCACAGATTTAAGGTTCCCAAAGTAGCCTAATGAATTCAAACAGGATGTAATACTAATGCGTATTGACGCCTTTTTGTCGCCAAACACTATAATGAATCGTCTGGAGTTACTTGGCACCTTTAGATGATGTAGGGTCAAATAAAGTGGTTATCCTAAATATGGGGCAACACGTCTATGATGGTCACTGAAAGGGAAATAGGGTCAAACCTTTTCTCATATGAATTTTGGTGGTTGAATTGCCCAACACAAATTATTGGACAAACTAGTTTGCTCTAGATTATGAGTTCTACAGGTGCCAAAGGTTCACAACAAACCAATACAAAGTCCAAGAAAGGGTTCAAATAAAAAGAGCAAAAGACAACCAAAGGCTGCCCTGGTCTGGCGCACCGGACTGCCCGGTGTGCCACTGGACAGTGTCCGGTGCACCAGGGTGGATCAACTCTGAACTTGCCAGCTTCGGGTTTTCGGGAAGCTGCTCCGCTATAATTCATCGGACTGTCCGGTGTAGCACCGGACTGTTCGGTGTGCCAGCGAAGCAATGGCTACTAGCGCCAACGGTCGTCTGCAAAGGAACAGTGAAACGCTATAGTGCGCGCCTGCGCGCGCAAAAGTCAGAGCAGGCGTCAGAAGGCGCACCGGACAGTGAAGAGGACCTATCCGGTGCACCACCGGACTATCCGGTGGCCCCACTTGTCAGAGCTCCAACGGTCGAACCCTATCGGTTGGGTGACGTGGCTGGCACACCGGACAGTATCCGGTGGCGCACCGGACTGTCCGGTGTGCCATACGACAGCAGCCATCCCCAACGGCCACTTTGGTGGTTGGGGCTATAAATACCCCCCAACCACCACACTTCAAGGCATCCAAGTTTTCAGCCATTGCATTCAATACAAGAGCTCTAGACTTCACTCCAAGACACAAACAAAGAGATCAAATCCTCTCCCAAGTCCAAAGATCATTCCAATCAAATAGTGACTAGTGAGAGAGTGATATTTGTGTTCTTTTGAGTTCTTGCGCTTGGATCGCTTTCTTCCTTCCTCATTTCTTGTTCTCAAGTGTTTTGTAACCAAGGCAAGAGACACCAAGTGTGTGGTGGTCCTTGCGGGGTCTAAGTGACCCGTGAGATAAGGAGAAAGCTCACTCGGTCTAGGTGACCGTTTGAGAGAGGGAAAGGGTTGAAAGCGACCCGGTCTTTGTGACCACCTCAACGGGGAGTAGGTTTGCAAGAACCGAACCTCGGTAAAACAAATCACTGTGTCATCCGCTCTATTTCTTTGGTTGATTTGTTTTCACCCTCTCTTTCGGACTCGTTTATATTTCTAACGCTAACCCCGGCTTGTAGTTGTGCTTAAAGTTTATAATTTTTATATTCCGCCTATTCACCCCCCTCTAGGCGACTTTCAATTGGTATCAGAGCCCGGTACTTCATTAGATCCTAACCGCTCGAAGTGATGTCGGGAGAGCACGTCAAGAAGGAGATGGTGACCGGCGAGAAGCCCGCCACAAGCCACGGGAAGGCTCCATCGGGAGAGTCCCGAAACAAGAAGAAGGAGGAATCACCTCCTCACAAGTCGCATCGGAGTGGCGACAAGAAAAATAAAATGAAGAAGGTGGTCTACTACGAGATCGATTCTTCATCGCCATCCACCTCCGGCTCCGACACGCCGTCCGTAACTTCTAAGCGCCATGAGCGCAAGAAGTTTAGTAAGATCCCCCTACGCTATCCTCGCATTTCCAAACGTACTCCTTTACTTTCCGTCCCATTAGGCAAACCACCCATGTTTGATGGTGAAGATTATAATATGTGGAGTGACAAAATGAGGTACCATCTAACCTCACTCCACACTAGCATTTGGGCAACTGTTGAGTTTGGAGTACAGGTACCATCCGTAGGGGATGAAGACTATGACTCGAACGAGGTTGCCCAAATCCGGCACTTCAACTCCTAAGCCACCACTATACTCCTCGCCTCTCTAAGTCGAGAGGAGTATAACAAAGTGCAAGGGTTGAAGAGCGCCAAAGAGATTTGGGACGTGCTCAAGACCGCGCACGAAGGAGACGAGGTGACCAAGATCACCAAGAGGGAAACGATCGAGGGGGAGCTCGGTCGTTTCATGCTCAACCAAGGAGAAGACCCTCAAGCCATGTACAACCGACTAAAGACCTTGGTAAACCAAGTGCGCAACCTCGGGAGCACCAAATGGGATGACCATGAAATGGTCAAGGTTATTCTTAGATCACTCGTATTTCTTAATCCCACTCAAGTTCAATTAATTCATGGTGATCCTAGATATAAACTAATGTCTTCTAAGGAAGTGATAGGAAAATTTATGAGCTTTGAATTGATGATCAAAGGCTCCAAGAAAATCATCGAGCAAGGCACCACCTCAACATCCAAGGTGCAACCTGTTGCATTCAAGCAACGGAAGAAGAAAAGAAGGATTCTACACCAAGTAGGATCCCCATCGACGCCTCCAAGTCCAAGCTCGACAACGAGGAAATGGCGCTCATCATCAAGAGCTTCCGCCAAATCCTCAAGCAAAGGAGGGGGAAAGATTACAAGCCCCGCTCCAAGAAGGTTTGCTACAAATGTGGTAAGCCCGGTCATTTTATCGCTAAATGTCCTTTGTCTAGTGATAGTGATAGGGATAACGACAAGAGGGGGAAGAAGAAGGAGAAGAAGAAATATTACAAGAAGATGGGCAGCGATGCCCATGTTTGCCAGGAGTGGGACTCCGACGAGAGCTCCACCAACTCCTCCTCCGACGAGGACGCGGCCAACATCGCCGTCAACAAAGGCCTCCTCTTCCCCAACGTCGGCCACAAGTGCCTCATGGCAAAGGATGGCAAGAAGAAGAAGGTAAAATCAAGATCCTCCACTAAGTATGCAACTTCTAGTGATGAGGATAATTCTAGTGATGATGAGGATAACTTGCTTACTCTTTTTGCCAATCTTAACATGCAACAAAAAGAGAAATTGAATGAATTGATTAGTGCCATTCATGAGAAGGATGAACTCTTGGATAGCCAAGAGGACTTCCTTATTAAGGAAAACAAAAAGCATGTTAAGGTTAAAAATGCTTATGCTCAGGAGGTAGAGAAAAATGAAAAAATGACTAGTGAGCTTAGCACTTGCCATGACACTATTTCTAGCCTTAGAAATGAAAATGCCAAATTAATTGCTAAGATTGAGAAATCAAATGTTTGTGATGATTCAATTGTTAATCTTAGAAATGATAATGCTAGTTTAATTGCTAAGATTGACATGTTGAATGAATCTCTTGCTAGCCTTAAGATTGAGAATGAAAAATTAATTGCTAAGGCTAAAGATTTAAATGTTTGCAATGATGCTATTACCAATCTTAGAGATGAGAATGCTATTTTACATGCTAAGATTGTTGAATTAAATGATTGCAAACCCTCTACATCTACGGTTGATCATGTTTCTATTTGCAAGATGTAGAGATATTAATGTTGATGCTATTCATGATCACCTTGCTATGATTAAACAACAAAATGATCATATAGCTAAACTAGATGCTAAAATTGCCGAGCATGACTTGGAAAATAAAAAATTTAAATTTGCTAGAAGCATGCTCTATAGTGGGAGACGCCCTGGCATTAAGGATGGCATTGGCTTCCAACAGGGAGACAATGTCAAGTTTAATGCCCCTCCTAAAAGATTGTCTAATTTTGTTAAGGGCAAGGCTCCCATGCCTCAGGATAACGAGGGCTACATTTTATACCCTGCTGGTTATCCTGAGGATAAGATTAGGAGAATTTATGCAAAGAAGACTCATTCTGTTTCTCACCATGCTTTTATTTATAAGAATGAGACTTCTAGCTCTAGGCGTTCTACTCATGTTAAAATGCCTAAAAAGAAATCTCCTATTGCATCAAATGATCATAACATTTCATTTAAGACTTTTGATGCTTCATATGTGCTCACTAACAAATCAGGCAAAGTAGTTGCCAAATATGTTGGGGGCAAACACAAGGGGTCAAAGACTTGTGTTTGGGTACCCAAGGTGCTTGTTTCTAATATAAAAGGACCCAAGACCGTTTGGGTACCTAAGAACAAGGCCTAAATTTGTTTTGTAGGTTTATGCATCCGGGGGCTCAAGTTGGATCATTGATAGCGGGTGCACAAACCACATGACTGGGGAGAAAAGGATGTTCTCCTCCTATGAGAAAAACCAAGATCCCCAAAGAGCTATCACATTCGGGGATGGAAATCAAGGTTTGATCAAAGGACTTGGTAAAATTGCTATATCACCTGACCATTCTATTTCAAATGTTTTTCTTGTAGATTCTTTAGACTATAACTTGCTTTCAGTTTCTCAATTATGCAAAATGGGTTACAACTGTCTCTTTACGGATATAGGTGTTACTGTCTTTAGAAGAAGTGATGATTCAATAGCTTTTAAGGGAGTGTTAGAGGGTCAGCTATACTTAGTTGATTTCAATAGAGCTGAACTCGACACTTGCTTAATTGCTAAGACTAACATGGGTTGGCTCTGGCATCGCCGACTAGCCCACGTTGGAATGAAGAATCTTCACAAGCTTCTAAAGGGAGAGCACATTTTGGGACTGACCAATGTTCATTTTGAGAAAGACAGGATTTGTAGCGCATGCCAAGCAGAGAAGCAAGTTGGTGTCCATCATCCACACAAGGACATCATGACGATTGACAGGCCACTTGAGCTACTCCACATGGACCTATTCGGCCTGATAGCTTACATAAGCATCGGCGGGAGTAAGTACTGTCTAGTTATTGTGGATGATTATTCTCGCTTCACTTGGGTATTCTTTTTACAGGAAAAATCTTAAACCTAAGAGACCTTAAAGGGATTCTTGAGACGGGCTCAAAATGAGTTCGGCTTAAGGATCAAAAAGATTAGAAGCGACAATGGAACGGAGTTCAAGAACTCACAAATAGAAGACTTTCTTGAGGAGGAGGGCATCAAGCATGAGTTCTCTTCTCCCTACACGCCACAACAAAATGGTGTAGTGGAGAGGAATAATAGAACTCTATTGGACATGGCAAGGACCATGCTTGATGAGTACAAGACTTCAGATCGGTTTTGGGCCGAGGCGGTCAACACCGCTTGCTACGCCATCAACCAGTTATATCTTCACCGAATCCTCAAAAAGACATTATATGAACTCCTCACCGGTAAAAAGCCCAATGTTTCATATTTTAGAATCTTTGGTAGCAAATGCTTTATTCTTGTTAAAAGAGGTAGAAAATCTAAATTTGCTCCTAAGGCTGTAGAAGGTTTTTTACTTGGTTATGACTCAAACACAAGGGCATATAGAGTCTTTAACAAGTCCGACTAGTTGAAGTCTCTTGTGACATTGTGTTTGATGAGACTAACGACTCTCAAGTAGAGCAAGTTGATCTTGATGAGCTAGATGATGAAGAGGCTCCATGCGTCACGCTAAGGAACATGTCCATTGGGGATGTGTGTCCTAAGGAATCTGAAGAGCCTCCACAAGCACAAGATCAACCATCTTCCTCCATGCAAGCATCTCCACCAACCCAAGATGAGGATCAAGCTCAAGATGATGAAAATGAAGATCAAGAGGATGAGCCACCTCAAGAGGAGGACATTGATCAAGGGGGAGAGGCTAATAAACAAGACAAGGAAGATGATGAGGGACCAAGACCGCCACACCCAAGAGTCCACCAAGCGATTCAAAGAGATCACCCCGTGAACAATCCTCGGCAATATTCATAAGGGGGTGGATCTCGAGTCGCTCATTTTTGTGAACATTACTCGTTTGTCTCCTCTATTGAGCCACACAGGGTAGAGGATGCACTTAAAGATTCGGATTGGGTGCTGGCGATGCAAGAGGAGCTCAACAACTTCACGAGGAATGAGGTATGGCATTTAGTTCCACGTCCTAACCAAAATGTTGTAGGAACCAAGTGGGTCTTCTGCAACAAGCAAGATGAGCATAGTGTGGTGACAAGGAACAAAGCACGACTTGTGGCCAAGGGTTATTCACAAGTCAAAGGTTTGGATTTTGGTGAAACCTATGCACCCGTAGCTAGGCTTGAGTCAATTCATATATTACTTGCCTATGCTACTTACCATGGCTTTAAGCTTTATCAAATGGATGTGAAGAGTGCCTTCCTCAATGAACCAATCAAGGAAGAGGTCTATGTTGAGCAACCTCCAGGCTTTGAAGATAGTGAGTACCCTAACCATGTTTATAAACTCTCTAAGGCGCTTTATGGGCTCAAGCAAGCCCCAAGAGCATGGTATGAATGCCTAAGAGATTTTCTTATCACTAATGGCTTCAAAGTCGGCAAGTCCGATCCTAGTCTCTTTACGAAAACAATTGCAAATGATTTGTTTGTATGCCAAGTTTATGTTGATGATATCATATTTGGGTCTACTAACAAATCTATTTGTGAAGAGTTTAGTAGGATTATGGTTCAAAAATTTGAGATGTCGATGATGGGGGAGTTGAAGTATTTTCTAGGATTTCAAGTGAAGTAACTCCAAGAGGGCACCTTCATTAGCCAAATGAAGTACATTCAAGACATACTCACCAAGTTTGGAATGAAGGATGCCAAGCCGATCAAGACACCCATGGGAACCAATGGGCATCTCGACCTCGACACGGGAGGTAAATCCGTAGATCAAAAGGTATACCGGTCGATGATAGGATCCTTAATCTATTTATGTGCATCTCGACCGGATATTATGCTTTCCGTATGCATGTGTGCAAGATTTCAAGCTGATCCTAAGGAAGTTCACCTTAGGGCCATGAAGAGAATCTTGAGATATTTAGTTCATACACCTAAGTTTGGTCTTTGGTACCCCAAGGGATCCTCTTTTGATTTATTAGGATATTCAGATGTTGATTAGGCAGGGTGTAAAATTGATAGGAAGAGCACATCAGGGACTTGTCAGTTTCTGGGGAGATCCCTGGTGTCTTGGGCTTCAAAGAAACAAAACTCAGTAGCTCTTTCTACCGCTGAAGCCAAGTACATTGTCACAGACCATTGTTGCGCGCAATTGCTTTGGATGAGGCAAACCCTCAGGGACTATGGCTACAAATTTAGCAAAGTCCCTCTCCTATGTGATAATGAGAGTGCAATCCACATGGCGGATAATCCCGTTGAACACAGCCGCACTAAGCACATAGCCATTCGGTATCACTTTTTGAGAGATCACTAACAAAAGGGGGATATCGAGATAGCCTATATTAACACCAAAGATCAATTGGCCGATATCTTTTCCAAACCACTAGATGAGAAAACCTTTACCAAACTTAGGAATGAGCTAAACATTCTTGATTCTTAGAATTTTGATTGATACTTTGCACACATAGCTCATTTATATACCTTTGATCATATCTTTTTTATGTCTATGACTAATGTGTTTTCAAGTGTATTCTCATGCTTAGTCATAGCATTGAATGGGAAATTGAGTATTCGGCAAAGAAGGCTATCGGGGACCATAATTAGGGGTACCCTCAAGACTCCTAATTCTCAGCTGGTAACCCCCATCAGCATGAAGCTGCAAAGGCCTGATGGGTGCGATTAAGTCAGGGATCAGTCCATTCGAGCGACTCGATCGCGCCTCGCCCGAGCCTAGCCTCGAACAAGGGCAGTCGACCCCGGAGGGTTTCCGTCTCGCCCGAGGCCCCCCCCTCCAACGGCGGACATATTTCCGGCTCGCCCAAGGCCCTGCCTTCGCTAAGAAGCAACCCTGACTAAATCGCCGCACCGACCGACCAAGTCGCAGGAGCATTTAATGCAAAGGTGACTTGACACCTTTATCCTGACACGCGCCCCCCGGCAGAGCCGAAGTGACCGCCGTCACTTCACCGCTCCACTGACCGACCTGACAGAAGGACAGCGCTGCCTGCGCCACTCCGACTGCAGTGCCACTTGACAGAGTGAGACTGACAGGCAGCCAGGCCCTGCCAAAGGCACCATAGGAAGCTCCGCCCGACCTAGGGCTCGGACTCGGGCTAAGTCCCGGAAGACGGCGAACTCTGCTCCGCCCGACCCAGGGCTCGGACTCGGGCTAGGTCCCGGAAGACGGCGAACTCCGCTCCGCCCGACCTAGGGCTCGGACTCGGGCTAAGCCCCGGAAGACGGCGAACTCCGCTCCGCCCGACCCAGGGCTCGGACTCGGGCTAAGCCCCGGAAGACGGCGAACTCCGCTCCGCCCGACCCAGGGCTCGGACTCGGGCTAAGCCCCGGAAGACGGCGAACTCCGCTCTGCCCGACCCAGGGCTCGGACTCGGGCTAAGTCCCGGAAGACGGCGAACTCCGCTCCGCCCGACCCAGGGCTCGGACTCGGGCTAAGTCCCGGAAGACGGCGAACTCCGCTTCGCCCGACCCCAGGGCTCGGACTCCGCCCTGGCCTCTGCCGAACGACCTCCGCCTCGCCCGACCTAGGGGCTCGGACTCGGCCTCGGCCATGGAAGACAGACTCGACCTCGGCTTCGGAGGAGCCTCCACGTCGCCCGACCTAGGGCGCAGGCCAGCCACGTCAACATGAAGCGCCATCATCACCCTACCCCGAGCTGACTCGGGCCGCAGAGAACAAGACCGGTGTCCCATCTGGCTAGCTCCGCCAGATAGGCAATGATGGCGCCCCGCATGCTCTGTGACGACGGCGGCTCTCAGCTCTCTTACGGAAGCAGGAGGACGTCAGCAAGGACTCAACCGCTCCGACAGCTGTCCCTCCGCCAGGCTCCGTCGCTCCTCCGACGGCCACGACTTCACACCAGCTGGGTGCCAAAATCTCTCCGGCTGCCACATCGGCATGTACTTAGGGCGCTAGCTCTCCCCCGCTAGACACGTAGCACTCTGCTACACCCCCATTGTACACCTGGATCCTCTCCTTGCGCCTATAAAAGGAAGGACCAGGGCCTTCTTAGAGAAGGTTGGCCGCGCGGGGACGAGGACGGGACAGGCGCTCTCTTGGGGCCGCTCGCTTCCCTCTCCCGCGTGGACGCTTGTAACCCCCTACTGCAAGCGCACCCGACCTGGGCGCGGGACGAACACGAAGGCCGCGGGATTTCCACCTCTCTCACGCCCATCTCCGGCCACCTCACTTCCCCCCTTCGCGTTCGGCCTCGCGTCGACCCATCTGGGCTGGGGCACGCGGCGACATTCACTCGTCGGCTTAGGGACCCCCCGGTCTCGAAACGCCGACAGTTGGCGCGCCAGGTAGGGGCCTGCTGCGTGTTGACGAACAACTTCCCGTCAAGCTCCAGATGGGAAGTCTCCAGCAACCTCTCCAACCCGGGACGATGCTCCATTTCGGGAGTCTTGAGTTCATGTCCTTCGACGGCAGCTACGACATGATACTCCTTCCACCGCCGCGCGACGACGACAATGGCGGCCGACAGCCCGCCCGCCAGCGGCGGAATCGACGACGTCTTCCCCGCGTGGTGGAAGAACAACATTCGAGCTCGCCCCGTCCTCTCCCCCGCCAACGGAGGAGGAGGCGGGGCAACCAAGGCCAAGCGAGAGGCCGCGCCTCGTCGGCTGTCGAGCGAGTCGACGTCCCCAGTGCTCCAACGGGGGGCGCGTCGGGCGTCCACCTCGCGTTTGAGACGAAGGCGAGCGCCGTCTCCCCGCGACACGCCAATCCCGAGCAAGTGGACGACGCCAGTGCGCTCGCGGAGAGCTTGCAGGACGTCGCCCTCGTACCTGAGACGACGGTGCAATCAGCCCCCGACGTGACTTCATCGCCATTCGTCGACCAAAAGGTACCGACCGATTCCCATCCTACGTCATTTAGATTCAGCCTCAACCCGCCTAGCGACCTTGCTTTGGCGGGCACTCTCGTAGAGGCGAGTTCAAACCCTCTGGGGTTTCGCACGCGGTCACCTTGGGACCGGCTGACGGACGTCTCGACCTACGGGCCCTCTGGGTCCGAGGAAGATGATGACCCCAACATCTGTTGGGATTTCTCTGGATTTGGCAACCCCAGTGCCATGCGGGACTTCATGACCGCATGTGACTACTGCCTCTCCGACTGTTCCGACGGTAGCCGCAGCCTCGACGACGAGGACTGTGGCCCAAGCCGCGAATGTTTCCACGTCGATCTAGGGGATCCCTCCGAAGGCAACCATCTCGGCATGCCGGAGGACGGTGATCTCCCTAGGCCGGTGCCCCGCGCTGACATCCCGCGGGAGCTAGCTGTGGTCCCCGTTCCGGCGGGGGGTCACGACCCACAGCTCGAGCAAGTCCGTGGGGCGCAGGCCAGGCTCGACGAGGGAGCAGGAGCGCTTGAGCCGATCCGCCGGGACGTCGGGCAGGCATGGGCGGGCCAACCCCCAGCCGAAGAAATACGTCACCTACCCCAGGGTCTCCCGCTCCGCGTCGCCAACGACGTCAGGGTCAGGCCGTCACCCGCTTCCAGTGGGGTCGGTCAGAACCTGGCTGCAGCAGCGATGCTTCTCCGCGCAATGCCGGAGCCATCAACCACCGAGGGTCGGCGAATGCAAGGAGAGCTCAAGAATCTCTTGGAAGGCGCTGCGGTCCGACGGGCCGAGAGCTCTGCCTCCCGAAGGCAAGGATACCCCTCGGAACCTCATGCCGCGACTTCCCGATTCATGCGGGAAGCCTCGGTCTACACCGGGCGCACGCGCAACACCGCGCCTGCGGCCCCGGGCCACCTCGGCAACGAGCACCATCATCGCGACCGTCGGGCCACCCTCAACAAGAGGGTGCGCCGAGGCTATCACCCCAGGCGTGGGGGACGCTACGACAGCGGGGAGGATCGGAGTCCCTCGCCCGAACCACCCGGTCCGCAGGCCTTCAGCCGGGCCATCCGGCGGGCACCGTTCCCGACCCGGTTCCGACCCCCGACTACTATCACAAAGTACTCGGGGGAAACGAGACCGGAATTGTGGCTCGCAGACTACCGCCTGGCCTGCCAGCTGGGTGGAACGGACGACGACAACCTCATCATCCGCAACCTCCCCCTGTTCCTCTCCGACACCGCTCGCGCCTGGTTGGAGCACCTGCCTCCGGGGCAGATCTCCAACTGGGATGACCTGGTCCAAGCCTTCGCCGGCAATTTCCAGGGCACGTATGTGCGCCCCGAGAATTCCTGGGATCTCCGAAGCTACCGGCAGCAGCCGGGAGAGTCTCTCCGGGACTACATCCGGCGATTCTCGAAGCAGCGCACCGAGCTGCCCAACATCACCGACTCGGATGTCATCGGCGCGTTCCTTGCCGGCACCACCTGCCGCGACCTGGTGAGTAAGTTGCGTCGCAAGACCCCCACCAGGGCGAGCGAGCTGATGGACATCGCCACCAAGTTCGCCTCTGGCCAGGAGGCGGTCGAGGCTATCTTCCGAAAGGACAAGCAGCCCCAAGGCCGCCCATCGGAAGATGCTCCCGAGGCGTCTGCTCCGTGCGGCACCAAGAAGAAAGGCAAGAAGAAGTCGCAAGCGAAACGCGACGCCGCCGACGCGGACCTTGTCGCCGCCGCCGAGTACCAGAACCCTCGGAAGCCCCCCGGAGGTGCCAACCTCTTCGACAAGATGCTCAAGGAGCCGTGCCCCTATCATTAGGGGCCCGTCAAGCACACCATTGAGGAGTGCGTCATGCTTCGGCGCCACTTCCACAGGGCCGGGCCACCCGCGGAGGGTGGCAGGGCCCGCGACGACGACAAGAAGGAAGATCACCAAGCAGGAGAGTTCCCCGAGGTCCGCGACTGCTTCATGATCTACGGTGGGCATGCGGCGAATGCCTCGGCACGGCACCGCAAGCAAGAGCGCCGGAAGGTCTGCTCGGTCAAGGTGGCGGCGCCGGTCTATCTAGACTGGTCCGACAAGCCCATCACCTTCGACCAAGACGACCACCCCGACCACGTGCCGAGCCCGGGGAAATACCCGCTCGTCGTCGACCCCGTCATCGGCAACGTCAGGCTCACCAAGGTCCTTATGGACGGGGGCAGCAGCCTCAACATCATCTACGCCGAGACCCTCAGGCTCCTGCGCGTCGATCTGTCCTCCGTCCGAGCAGGCGCTGCGCCCTTCCACGGGATCATTCCCGGGAAGCGCGTCCAGCCCCTCGGACGACTCGACCTTCCCGTCTGCTTCGGAACGCCCTCCAACTTCCGAAGGGAGACCCTGACGTTCGAGGTGGTCGGGTTCCGAGGAACCTACCACGCGGTACTGGGGAGGCCATGCTACGCGAAGTTTATGGCCGTCCCCAACTACACCTACCTGAAGCTCAAGATGCCGGGCCCCAACGGGGTCATCACCGTTGGCCCCACGTACAAACACGCGTTCGAATGCGACGTGGAGTGCGTGGAGTACGCCGAGGCCCTCGCCGAGTCCGAGGCCCTCATCGCCAACCTGGAAAGCCTCTCCAAAGAGGTGCCAGACGTGAAGCGTCATGCCGGCAACTTCGAGCCAGTGGAGACGGTTAAGGCCGTCCCCCTCGACCCCAGTGGCAACGCCTCCAAGCATGTCCGGATCAGTTCCGGGCTCGACCCCAAATAGGAAACAGTGCTCGTCGACTTTCTCCGCGCGAACGCCGACGTCTTCGCGTGGAGTCCCTCAGACATGCCCGGCATACCGAGGGATGTCGCCGAGCACTCACTGGATATTCGGGTCGGAGCCCGACCCGTCAAGTAGCCTCTGCGCCGATTCGACGAGGAGAAGCGCAGAGCGATAGGCGAGGAGATCCACAAGCTAATGGCAGCCGGGTTCATCAAAGAGGTACTCCATCCCGAATGGCTTGCCAACCCTGTGCTTGTGAGAAAGAAAGGGGGGAAATGGCAGATGTGTGTAGACTACACTGGTCTCAACAAAGCATGTCCGAAGGTTCCCTACCCTCTGCCTCGCATCGATCAAATCGTGGATTCCACTGCTGGGTGCGAAGCCCTGTCTTTCCTCGACGCCTACTCAGGGTATCACCAAATCAGGATGAAAGAGTCCGACCAGCTCGCGACTTCTTTCATCACGCCCTTCGGCATGTACTGCTATGTCACCATGCCGTTCGGTTTGAGGAATGCGGGCGCGACGTACCAGCGGTGCATGAACCATGTGTTCGGCAAACACATCGGTCGCACGGTCGAGGCCTACGTCGATGACATCGTAGTCAAGACGAGGAAAGCTTCCGACCTCCTCTCCGACCTTGAAGTGACATTCCGATGTCTCAAGGCGAAAGGCGTCAAGCTCAATCCCGAGAAGTGTGTCTTCGGGGTGCCCCGGGGCATGCTCTTGGGGTTCATCGTCTCCGAGCGGGGCATCGAAGCCAACCCCGAGAAGATCGCAGCCATCACCAGCATGGGTCCCATCAAGGACTTAAAGGGCGTACAGAGGGTCATGGGATGTCTCGCGGCTCTGAGCCGCTTCATCTCACGCCTCGGCGAAAGAGGCCTGCCTCTGTACCGCCTCTTAAGGAAGGCCGAGCGCTTCACTTGGACCCCTGAGGCCGAGGAAGCTCTCGGGAACCTGAAGGCGCTCCTCACAAAGGCGCCTATCTTGGTGCCCCCAGCTGACGGAGAAGCCCTCTTGGTCTACGTCGCCACGACCACCCAGGTGGTTAGCGCCGCGATTGTGGTCGAGAGGCAAGAAGAGGGGCATGCATTGCCCGTTCAGAGGCCAGTTTACTTCATCAGTGAGGTACTGTCCGAAACCAAGATCCGCTACCCACAAGTTCAGAAGCTGCTGTATGCAGTGATCCTGACGCGGCGGAAGTTGCGACACTACTTCGAGTCTCATCCGGTAACTGTGGTGTCATCCTTCCCCCTGGGGGAGATCATCCAGTGCCGAGAGGCCTCGGGCAGGATTGCAAAGTGGGCAGTGGAAATCATGGGCGAGACAATCTCGTTCGCCCCTCGGAAGGCCATCAAGTCCCAGGTCTTGGCGGACTTCGTAGCCGAATGGGTCGACACCCAGCTACCGACGGCTCCGATCCAACCAGAGCTCTGGACCATGTTTTTTGACGGGTCGCTGATGAAGACGGGAGCCGGCGCGGGCCTACTCTTCATCTCGCCCCTCGGGAAACACCTACGCTATGTGCTACGCCTCCACTTCCCGGCGTCCAACAATGTGGCTGAGTACGAGGCTCTGGTCAACGGGTTGCGGATCGCCATCGAGCTAGGGGTCAGACGCCTCGACGCTCGCGGTGACTCGCAGCTCATCATCGACCAAGTCATGAAGAACTCCCACTGCCGCGACCCGAAGATGGAGGCCTACTGCGATGAGGTTCGGCGCCTGGAAGACAAGTTCTACGGGCTCGAGCTTAACCACATCGCTCGGCGCTACAACGAGACTGTGGACGAGCTGGCAAAAATAGCCTCGGGGCGAACAACGGTTCCCCCGGACGTCTTCTCCCGGGATCTGCATCAACCCTCCGTCAAGATCGACGACGCGCCCGAGCCTGAGGCGCCCTCGGTCCAGCCCGAGGTGCCCTCGGCACAGCCGGAGGCACCCTCAGCTCGGCCCGAGGCGGCCTCGGTTCAACCCGAGGTACCCTCGGCCTCCGAGGGTGAGGCACTGCGCATCGAGGAGGAGCGGAGCGGGGCCACGCCTGATCGAAATTGGCAGACCCCGTACCTGCAATTTCTCCACCAAGGAGAGCTACCCCTCGATCGAGCCGAGGCTCGGTGGGTAGCGCGACGCGCCAAGTCGTTCGTCTTGCTGGGCGATGAGAAGGAGCTCTACCACCGCAGCCCCTCGGGCATCCTCCAGCGATGCATCTCCGTCGCCGAAGGTCAGGAACTCCTGCAAGAGATACACTCGGGGGCTTGCGGCCATCACGCAGCGCCTCGAGCCCTTGTCGGGAATGCTCTCCGGCAAGGCTTCTACTGGCCAACGGCGGTGGCTGACGCCACTAGAATTGTCCGCACCTGTGAAGGGTGTCAATTCTATGCGAAGCAGACCCACCTGCCCGCTCAGGCTCTGCAGACGATACCCATCACCTGGCCCTTTGCTGTGTGGGGTCTGGACCTCGTCGGCCCCTTGCAGAAGGCGCCCGGGGGCTACACGCACCTGCTGGTCGCCATCGACAAATTCTCCAAGTGGGTCGAGGTCCGACCTCTGAACTGCATCAGGTCCGAGCAGGCGGTGACGTTCTTCACCAACATCATCCATCGCTTCGGGGTCCCGAACTCCATCATCACCGACAACGGTACCCAGTTCACCGGCAGAAAATTCTTGGACTTCTGCGAGGATCACCACATCCGGGTGGACTGGGCCGCCGTGGCTCATCCCATGTCAAATGGGCAAGTAGAGCGTGCCAACGGCATGATTCTACAAGGGCTCAAGCCTCGGATCTACAACGGCCTCAACAAGTTCAGCAAGCGATGGATGAAGGAACTCCCCTCGGTGGTCTGGAGCCTGAGGACAACGCCGAGCCGAGCCACGGGTTTCACGCCGTTCTTCCTGGTCTACGGGGCCGAGGCCGTCTTGCCCACTGACCTGGAATACGGCTCCCCGAGGACGAGGGCCTACAGCGATCAAAGCAACCAAGCTAGCCGAGAAGACTCGCTGGACCAGCTGGAAGAGGCTCGGGACAAGGCCTTACTACACTCGGCGCGGTACCAGCAGTCCCTGCGACGCTACCACGCCCGAGGGGTCCGGCCCCGAGGCCTCCAGGTGGGCGACCTGGTGCTTCGGCTGCGGCAAGACGCCCGAGGGAGGCACAAGCTCACGCCCCCCTGAAAGGGGCCATTCGTCATCGCCAAAGTGCTGAAGCCCGGAACGTACAAGCTGGCCAACAGTCAAGGCGAGGTCTACGGCAACGCTTGGAACATCCAACAGCTACGTCGCTTCTACCCTTAAGATGTTTTCAAGTTGTTCATATACCTCGCACCCACGCAAAGTTTAGTCATCAAGGAAGGGTCGGCCTCGCCTTGGCAAAGCTCGACCCTCCCTCGGGGGCTAAAAGGGGGGGAACCCCCTCTGCGTTGAAATTTTCCTCGAAAAAAGATCTCTTCTGCCAGAATATCTTTCGTGCTTTCTGACTACTTCGAAAAGTGGACCCTGAAAACGACGGAGTACACGTAAGCAGCCAAGGCTGACCGAGCCGAGGGACTCCTACGCCTCCGGGATACGGATACCTCACTCATCACCTTCTGCGATAAGTAACTCGCGTTCGGATAAAGTGACTCCGCGGACCGAACAAGTCTTCACGTTCGGAAGCTCTTCTGCCGAAGCGATCCTTCGAGCCTTCTCGACTGAGTCGGTGACAGGGCCTCATGGATGGGTGAAAGTGCGCGTAAGCGGCAAGGCCGACCGAGCCGAGGGACTCCCACGCCTCTGGGATACGGATACCTCACTCGTCACCTTCCGCGAGAAGCAACTCTCGCTCGCACAAACATCCCTGCTACCGACAAAAAAGCCCAGATACTCGAAACAAGAGGAAAGGAGACGCAGCTTTACAACACAGCGAGGGTGTGTGTTCTGGCCTCGGCGGCCGTAGAAGGCACACGCTACAAGACACTCTGATCCTGCAGGCTCGGGTCTTGACGCTGGAAGGGGGCAGTAACACCCTCGGCAACGACGACACCTTCAGCGAGGTCCGACCTAGCCTCGGACGACGACGCGGTCCAAGGACGACGAACTCCACGGCAGGACAGGCGGCGCTTCTGGCGGGAGCAGTGGGCGACGCTTCGCCTTCGCCGTAATAACTGCGACAAAAAAGGTACGCTGCGTCGTTCGATTTCGTATCCTTTTCCTTTTTTCCTCTTTCTCTATCTCTTGCAGCAGGGACCGGGAAAGGGGGATACCCCGAAAAGGATCCTTCCCCGTGAAGGAGCCAGGCTCCGAGCCTCCTTACTGATCAGAGGTTCGAAGGCTGGCCCCCCGAAGGGTTTCAACAGCCGCCTCAGATCGCGTGGGCCCTAAACCCACTACTGGTCAGAGGTTCGAAGGCCGGCCCCCCGAAGGGTTCCACGGCCGCCTCAGGCTACTCGGGCTCCGCGCCCATTACTGATCAGGGGTTCGAAGGCTGGCCCCCGAAGGGTTCACAGTCGCCTCAGACGCTGAGCGAGGGATGACCAGGGGTACGTTCGATACATAACCAAGGCTCGGGCTGCGCTCCCGAGGTACCCTAGGACATTTCCGAGACCAACGGGAGCGATCCTGTAACGGAATCCCATCAGAGGGAGGCATCGAGCCCTCGGACCCCGTCGCCAGGGGACCGGGTCTGGCAGATCACCCGCAGGTACTTTTGGGCGTGCCTCTGGGCCCCTAGCCGACCCCTAACGAACGGGGCACGGACGTCCACTCGGATTACCCGCTTGCAGCTCACCGGAGACACCATGTTCGGCGCCCATCGAGGGTAACATGGCACTTTCCCCCCTCCTCCTTGCGGAAAGGCGACGCAGGGGCGTATGTAAAAAAGCCGAGTCTGTCCCTGATCGCCCTCTCGCCCTGTGCGGAGGCTCGGGGGCTGCTCTCGCAAACCCGGCTCCGGCTGAACCGTTGACAGCGTCAACATACCAGCCCGAGAGCTTGGGCCCCGACCGTACACCCGGGCTACGGCCAGTTCGCATGAGGGAATAACCAGACCAGCCGAAGCATTACGCGAGGCATTAAGACCTCGAAGGAGTGAAACCACTCCTCCGAGGCCTCGTGGGCTACACCCGGCGGGTGCGCTCGCGCGCACCCACCGGAACAAAATGCAACCGAGAAAGGCTGGTCCCCTTGCAAAAAAGTGCGACTAAAGCCTCCAAGCGAGTGCTAACACTCCCTTCGAGGCTCGGGGGCTACTGTCGGGGACCATAATTAGGGGTACCCTCAAGACTCCTAATTCTTGGCTGGTAACCCCCATCAGCATGAAGCTGCAAAGGCCTGATGGGTGCGATTAAGTCAGGGATCAGTCCATTCGAGCGACTCGATCGCGCCTCGCCCGAGCCTAGCCTCGGACAAGGGCAGCCGACCCCGGAGGGTTTCCGTCTCGCCCGAGGCCCCCCCTCCAACGGCGGACATATTTCCGGCTCGCCCGAGGCCCTGCCTTCGCTAAGAAGCAACCCTGACTAAATCGCCGCACTGACTGACCAAGTCGCAGGAGCATTTAATGCAAAGGTGACCTGACACCTTTATTCCGATGTCTCAAGGCGAAAGGCGTCAAGCTAAATCCCGAGAAGTGTGTCTTCGGGGTGCCCTGAGGCATGCTCTTGGGGTTCATCGTCTCCGAGCGGGGCATCGAAGCCAACCTAGAGAAGATCGTAGCCATCACCAGCATGGGGCCCATCAAGGACTTGAAAGGCGTACAGAGGGTCATGGGATGTCTCGCGGCTCTGAGCCGCTTCATCTCACGCCTCGGCGAAAGAGGTCTACCTCTGTACCGCCTCTTGAGGAAGACCGAGTGCTTCACTTGGACCCCTGAGGCCGAGGAAGCCCTCAGGAACCTAAAGGCGCTCCTCACGAAGGCGCCTATCTTGGTGCCCCTAGCTGCCGGAGAAGCCCTCTTGGTCTATGTCGTCGCGACCACTCAGGTGGTCAGCGCCGCGATTGTGGTCGAGAGGCAAGAAGAGGGGCATGCATTGCCCGTTCAGAGGCCAGTCTACTTCGTCAGCGAGGTACTATCCGAAACCAAGATCCGCTACCCATAAGTTCAGAAGCTGCTGTACACGGTGATCCTAACGCGGCGGAAGCTGCGACACTACTTCGAGTCTCATCCGGTAACTGTGGTGTCATCCTTCCCCCTGGGGGAGATCATCCAGTGCCGAGAGGCCTCGGGTAGGATTGCAAAGTGGGCGGTGGAAATCATGGGCGAAACAATCTCGTTCGCTCCTCGGAAGGCCATCAAGTCCCAGGTCTTAGCGGACTTCGTGGCTGAATGGGTCGACACTCAGCTCCCAACAGTTCCGATCTAGCCGGAACTCTGGACTATGTTCTTCGACGGGTCGCTGATGAAGACAGGAGCCGGTGCAGGCCTACTCTTCATCTCGCCCCTCGGGAAGCACCTACGCTACGTGCTATGCCTCCATTTCCCGGCGCCAACAATGTAGCAGAGTATGAGGCTCTGGTCAACGGGTTGCGGATCGCCATCGAGCTAGGGGTCCGACGCCTCGACGCTCGCGGTGACTCGCAGCTCGTCATCGACCAAGTCATGAAGAACTCCCATTGCCGCGACCCGAAGATGGAGGCCTACTGCGATGAGGTTCAGCGCCTGGAAGACAAGTTCTACGGGCACGAGCTCAACCACATCGCCCGGCGCTACAACGAGACTGCGGACGAGCTGGCTAAAATAGCCTCGGGGCGAACAACGGTTCCCCCGGACGTCTTCTCCCGAGACCTGCATCAACCCTCCGTCAAGATCGACGACACGTCCGAGCCCGAGGTACCCTCGGCTCAGTCCGAGGTACCCTCGGCTCAGTCCGAGGCACCCTCGGCTCAACCCGAGGCGCCCTCGGCTCAGTCCGAGGCACCCTCAGCTCAACCCGAGGCAACCTTAGCTCGGCCCGAGGCGCCCTCGGTTCAGTCCGAGGTACCCTCGGCCCCCGAGGGTGAGGCATTGCACGTCGAAGAGGAGCGAAGCGGGGTCACGCCTAATCGAAACTGGCAGACCCCGTACCTGCAATATCTCCACCGAGGAGAGCTACCCCTCGACCGAGCCGAAGCTCGGCGGTTGGCGCGGCGCGCCAAGTCGTTCGTCTTGCTGGGAGATGAGAAGGAGCTCTACCACCGCAGCCCCTCCGGCATCCTCCATCGATGCATCTCCATCGCCGAAGGTCAGGAACTCCTGCGAGAGATACACTCGGGGGCTTGCGGCCATCACGCAGCGCCTCGAGCCCTTGTTGGGAATGCTTTCCGGCAAGGCTTCTACTGGCCGACGGCGGTGGCCAACGCCACTAGAATTGTCCGCACCTGCGAAGGGTGTCAGTTCTACGCGAGGCAGACCCACCTGCCCGCTCAGGCTCTGCAGACGATACCCATCACCTGGCCTTTGGCTGTGTGGGGTCTGGATCTCGTCGACCCCTTGTAGAAGGCACCCGGGGGCTACACGCACCTGCTGGTCGCCATCGACAAATTCTCCAAGTGGATCGAGGTCCGACCCCTGAACAACATCAGGTCTAAGCAGGCGGTGGCGTTCTTCACCAACATCATCCATCGCTTTGGGGTCCCAAACTCCATCATCACCGACAACGGCACCCAGTTCACCGGCAGAAAGTTCCTGGACTTCTGCGAGGATCACCACATCCGGGTGGACTGGGCCGTCGTGGCTCATCCCATGACAAATGGGCAGGTAGAGCGTGCCAACGGCATGATTCTACAAGGGCTCAAGCCTCGGATCTACAACGACCTCAACAAGTTCGGCAAGCGGTGGATGAAGGAACTCCCCTCGGTGGTCTGGAGTCTGAGGACAACGCCGAGCCGAGCCACGGGCTTCACGCCGTTCTTTCTAGTCTATGGGGCCGAAGCCATCTTGCCCACAGACTTAGAATACGGTTCCCCGAGGACGAGGGCCTACACTGACCAAAGCAACCAAGTTAGCCGAGAAGACTCGCTGGACCAGCTGGAGGAGGCTCGGGACAAGGCCTTGCTACACTCGGCGCGGTACCAGCAGTCCCTGCGACGCTACCACGCCCGAGGGGTCCGGTCCCGAGACCTCCAGGTGGGCGACCTGGTGCTTCGGCTGCGACAAGACGCCCGAGGGCGGCTCAAGCTCGCGCCCCCCTGGGAGGGGCCATTCGTCATCGCCAAAGTTCTGAAGCCCGGAACGTACAAGCTGGCCAACAGTCAAGGCGAGGTCTACGACAACGCCTGGAACATCCAACAGCTACGTCGCTTCTACCCTTAAGATGTTTTCAAGTTGATCATATACCTCGCACCCACGCAAAGTTTAGTCATCAAGGAAGGGTCGGCCTCGCCTCGGCAAAGCCCGACCCTCCCTCCGGGGCTAAAAGGGGGGGAACCCCCTCTGCGTCGAAATTTTCCTCGAAAAAAGATCTTTTCTGCCAGAATGTCTTTCGCGCTTTTTGGCTACTTCGAAAGTGGATCCTGAAAACGATGGAGTACACGTAAGCAGCCAAGGCTGACCGAGCCGAGGGACTCCTACGCCTCCGGGATACGGATACCTCACTCATCACCTTTCGCGAGAAGCAACTCTCGCTCGCACAAACATTTCTGTTACCAACAGAAAGGTCCAGATGCTCGAAACAAGAGGAAAGGAGACGCGGCGTTACAACACGGCGTGGGTGTGTTTAGGCCTCGGCGGCCGCTGGAAACACACGCTACAAGACAATCCGATCCCGCAGGCTCGGGTCTTGACGCTGGAAGGGAGCAGCAGCACCCTCGGCATCGACAACACCTTCGGCGAGGTCTGACCTAGCCTCGGACGGCGACGCGGTCTGAAGATCTCCACTCCGAAGGACGACGTCATCGCCACGCCCGGGCCATCGCTGCCAGGGTCTTCTCGGGAATCCGGCCCGAGCAGGCGGCTCGGCCGGTCACCCCGGGGCCTCGGCCAGCTGCCCTCCAAGGACGTCAGCCCGACCCGAGGCCTCGGCTGGTCAGTTTCGGCGTCGGTCCCGCCAACGGACGACCCGGCCAGGCTCAGGCCAACCAGGTTTTCTTTTCGAGACAACTCTGCCTTTGTTCGCGCTGACACCGCTACCCCTGGCCTCGGCTCATCGAAGAGCGGCCGAGGGGTTCCTCTAACTAAGCAAGGGAAGCCTCGGACAACAAGGCTGACCGAGCCGAGGGACTCCTACGCCTCCGGGATACGGATACCTCACTCGTCACCTTTACACGGGGCGACTCACGCTCGGTGAAGCGGTTCGGACAACCAACAGGCGAGTCTTAGTGCTCGAAAAGGAGGAAAAAACACGGCTCCGTGCCAAAATTACATACATGTTCAGGCCTCGACAGCCACAATGAACACTGGCATTCGAAGTGCCTTTACAAACGGAACTCCGGTTCCACCTCCGCAGGTACGAACAACCCCACTCAATGGGGGGGCCTACGGAGCAACAGAAGACCGACGAACGGCTCGCCGTCGCCCACCCCAGCGGCGGCGACGATGAAGACTTCTGCTCCAGGGGGTCGAACAGCAGCAGCGATGACCTCAGGGCGGATGCTGCTGCCAGGAGGCCCCCGCCCGTGCCCAAACTCGTGAGGCAAGGACGGGCAGAAGGCCGTGGAGTTGGAGGTCGGTCCACAGGTGGCGCCGGCAAGCTCGTCGGCGGCAGAACCTCTTCCAGCTGCCGTGGCGAGAGGCGGCACCGGGAGCGGCACCGAAGCCGCTCGGCTCAGAGAGCCGGGCACGGTGCAGCTGCCAGCACCACGGACAGCTCCCGCCCTTCCCCCCGATCACTGAGGGAAGGAGCGGGCCACCGCACACACAGGGGCCGACCCCAACTCGGCACACTCCCCTCCCCAGCCTTGGTGATGAAAATCCTTGAGGCTGAGGGAGGGGCAGAGGCCGCGGCCCGGTTCGCTCTCCCCCGCCATCGAACTGGAGGTCACCGACTTGGGTGACCGCCGGCGGAGGGGTGCAACCGGGCTGCATGATGAAAATCCTTGAAGCCGAACGATGGCTGAAAGGTACCAACTCCCGCAGAGTTGCGTTCCTCCAACGACGAGGCGGAAAGACGGCGGATACCCCCCATCCGGGGGCTTGGAAGGTGGAAAGACACGATGCATAAGGGAGCGCGAAGACATGGTGGGGGTCACCCTCCTTTTAAAGGCGGCTCTCCCTATTTGTGTCCCCAGCTGTCATGGGCTGAGTCTTCTCCAACACACTCCAAGGTCCTCCCCTACGGCGTGGGGGCTGGGTCCCACACGTCATGCAAGCCGACTCAGAGCAGAAGAAGCCAAACCGCCGCGTGCGGTGCGTACAACCGCCCAGCGGTTACAAGCGACCCTCCACTTTTGCCCAGACCAGCGGGCGAAAGGGTGGGCAGCCATGCAGGCGGCATGCAACCGCGCCAAGTGGGCGCACTTCTCCGACTCCCAACACGCCCGGCATGGAGGCCCATGCCCACGCGTCATGCAACCGGCGCGCCGAATGCTTCGTGCATGCAACTGCACCGCCACCTGTGCCACCACCGCGCCTCCTCGACTGCGGAACCAATACCGCGACTCGAGGCGACCCAGCGCACGACCCAGCGACTCCAACCTGGCGCGACAGTCAATGCGGCCGAAGACGGGCCGGCAGTAATGGCGGTGGCAGGCGGGCAGGAGCAGCGGCCACGTCGTCAGCCAAGCTCACGTCCCGTCCGGGGGCAGCGAGAGAACCCTCTCGCACGACGTGAAGACAGCGCGCCCGTGATCCGTTCCTCGAACGGCTCGCGCACGCACAACGGCCGCCCCGCCAACCACTCGCCCCGTCGCATTAACTCCGCGGCGGGACAGGCGGCGCCTCTGGCAGGAGAAGCGGGCGACGCTTCGCCTTCACCATAATGACCGCGTCGAAAAAGGTACACCGCGTTGTTCGATTTCGCATCCTTTTCCTTTTTTCCTCTTTCTCTCTCTTGCAACAGGGACCGGGAAAGGGGGATACCCCGAAAAGGATCCTTCCCCGTGAAGGAACCAGGCCCCGAGCCTCCCTACTGATCAGAGGTTCGAAGGCTGGCCCCTCGGAAGGGTTTGACAGCCGCCTCAGATCACGTGGGCCCTACACCCACTACTGGTCAGAGGTTCGAAGGCCGCCCCCTCGGAAGGGTTCAACGACCGCCTCAGGCCACTCGGGATCCGCGCCCACTACTAATCAGGGGTTCGAAGGCTGGCCCCCGAAGGGTTCACAGCCACCTCAGACGCCGAGCGAGGGATGACCATGGGTACGTTCGATACATAACCAAGGCTCGGGCTGCGCTCCCGAGGTACCCTAGGACATTTCCGAGACTGGCGGGAACGATCTTGTAACGGAATCCCATCAGAGGGAGGCATCGAGCCCTCGGACCCCGTCGCCAGGGGACCGGGTCCGGCAGATCACCCGCAGGTACTTTTAGGCGTGCCTCTGGGCCCCTAGCCGACCCCTAACGAACGGGGCACGGACGTCCACTCGGATCACCCGCTTGTAGCTCACCGGAGACACCATGTTCGACGCCCATCGAGGGCAACATGGCGCTTTCCCCCCTCCTCCTTGCGGAAAGGCGACGCAGGGGCGTATGTAAAAAAGCCGAGTCTGTCCCTGATCGCCCTCTCGCCCTATGCGAAGGCTCGGGGGCTGCTCTCGCAAACCCGGCTCCGGCCGAACCGTTGACAGCGTCAACATACCAGCCCGAGAACTTGGGACCTGACCGTACACCTGGGCTACGGCCAGCTCGCATGAGGGAACGACCAGACCAGCCGAAGCATTACGCGAGGCATTAAGACCTCGAAGGAGTGAAACCACTCCTCCGAGGCCTCGGGGGCTACACCCGGCGGGTGCGCTCGCGCGCACCCACCGGAACAAAACGCAACCGAGAAAGGCTGGTCCCCTTGCAAAAAAGTGCGACGAAAGCCTCCAAGCGAGTGCAAACACTCCCTTCGAGGCTCGGGGGCTACTATCGGGGACCATAATTAGGGGTACCCTCAAGGCTCCTAATTCTCAGCTGGTAACCCCCATCAGCACAAAGTTGCAAAGGCCTGATGGGTGCGATTAAGTCAGGGATCAGTCCATACGAGGGACTCGATCACGCCTCGTCCGAGCCTAGCCTCGGACAAGGGCAGCCGACCCCGGAGGATCTCCGTCTCGCCCGAGGCCCCCCTTCAGCGGCGAACATATTCCCGGCTCGCCCGAGGCCCTGCCTTCGCTAAGAAGCAACCCTGACCAAATCGCCGCACCGACCGACCAAGTCGCAGGAGCATTTAATGCAAAGGTGGCCTGACACCTTTATCCTGACGCGCGCCCCCCAGCCGGCAGAGCCGAAGTGACCGCCGTCACTTCGCCGCTCCACTGACCGGCCTGACAGAAGGACAGCGCCGCCTGCGCCACTCCGGCTGCGGTGCCACTTGACAGAGTGAGACTGACAGGCAGTCAGGCCCGGCCGAAGGCTCCATAGGAAACTCCGCTCCGCCCGACCCAGGGCTCGGACACGGGCTAAGTCCCGGAAGACGGCGAACTCCGCTCCGCCTGACCCAGGGCTCGGACACGGGCTAAGACCCGGAAGACGGCGAACTCCGCTCTGCCCGACCCAGGGCTCGGACACGGGCTAAGACCCGGAAGACGGCGAACTCCGCTCCGCCCGACCAGGGCTCGGACACGGGCTAAGACCCGGAAGACGGCGAACTCCGCTCCGCCCGACCCAGGGCTCGGACACGGGCTAAGTCCCAGAAGACGACGATCTCCACCTCGCCCGACCCAGGGCTCGGACTTGGGCTCGGCCCCAGAAGACGACGAACTCCGCTTCGCCCGACCCCAGGGCTCGGACTCCGCCCCGGCACCAGCCGGCAATCTCCGCCTCGCCCGAACCTGAGGCTCGGACCCGACCTCGGCTACGGAAGACAGACTCGACCTCGGCTTCGGAGGAGCTTCCACATTGCCCAACCTAGGGCGCTGGCCAGCCACGTCAACAGGAGGCGCCATCATCACCCTACCCCGAGCTGACTCGGGCCGCAGGGAACAAGACCGGCGTCCCATCTGGCTCGCTCCGCCAGATAGGCAATGTTGGCGCCCTGCATACTCTGTGACGACGGCGGCTCTCAGCCCCCTTACGGAAGCAAGAGGACGTCAGCAAGGATTCAACCGCTCCGACAGCTGTCCCTCCGCCAGGCTCCATCGCTCCTCCGACGGCCACGACATCACACCAGCTGGGTGCCAAGATCTCTCCGGCTGCCACAACGGCATGTACTTAGGGCGCTAGCTCTCCTCCGCTAGACACGTAGCACTCTGCTATACCCCCCATTGTACACCTGGATCCTCTCCCTACGCCTATAAAAGGAAGAACCAGGGCCCTCTTAGAGAGGGTTGGCCGCGTGGGGACGAGGACGAGACACGCGCTCGCTCGAAGCCGCTCGCTCCCTCTCCCGCGTGGACGCTTGTAACCCCCTACTGCAAGCGCACCCGACCTGGGCGCGGGACGAACACGAAGGCCGCGGGATTCCCACCTCTCTCACGCCGGTCTCCGGCCGCCTCGCTCTCCCCCCTTCGCGCTCGCCCTCGACCCATCTGGGCTGGGGCACGCGGCGACATTCACTCGTCGGCTCAGGGACCCCCCGGTCTCGGAACGCCGACACCTCTCTTGAGTTATTGTTGACCATAAATAGTTCACAAAAATATTTTAATTTTAAAAATCTTCTCTCCGCTGATGCAATCATCATATGTATAGTAAATAATACCCTCTCTATTAAAATAAAATTTATTTTGCTTCTTTAGTGGATTCATCATCAGCTAGTTGAATATAAACATAAAAATCATGAGCTAAAACAAATACTATTTTAAAATGGATGAAATATTCGATAAGTAATTGAGACTTTAGTTTAACAATCTAAACGAGACTAATCGATAGCACATCGCTCTTTGCATATTTGTATCTAGATTCTAAAATAGATAGGTTTAACAAGGAAAAGTGCTAGCGTCCAGTGGATAAGAACCCTCTTTTTTAAAGGCCCGATGCGGCCGCACCCCCTCGGTCCTGGTTGGAGGTTTGGTAGACGATCGCGGGGGGCAGAACATGTCACGACTCGAGGGAGGGGGGGGAGGGGGTGTCAAGCAGCCGCCCTAAGACTGTCCGCAGCGCATCGCCCTTCCCCTCCCCTACGCTAACACTGTTCATCGTATAGGGGCTACAGTCTCCCCCTACCTCGCGCAGCGGTGAGCGCTACCCTCTCCCCTTCCTCGCGACGCTCTTCTCTCTCACGCCAGATGCAGGGGTTCACTGTAGCCGCCCCCACGCCTGCTTCGCGCGGAAGGAGCCGCCCGCGCCAGACACCGGAAAGTTCTCGCTCCACCTCGCTCCGTCTCGCCCCGTCCGCGGAAGGGCGATTTTTCGCGGCGACGCGGCGGCGGATCTCCCGTCGGCCGGTAGAGTCGGCACCGGCCCCGCTCGGGTGCGCAGAAGACGAAGTCGACGTCGTGAGCACGCAGTGCCGTTCGCGACCGAAGACGAAGAGGGGTCAAATCCGCTTCCGCCGAGGTTCGTCGCGACCGATTCGTTGGCTTCCGTCTCCGACCATCCACGGCTCCATCAGATCCACACGGAGACGCTTCGATTCGCCGTGTTGCGGGCGAAATCTTCCCTTCTTCAGGTACCACCATCGTCTCCCGTGTAAAATCAATACATGTTTGACGAATGTTTTAGAAGAGCACTCGTTTTGTTCAATAATCCAAGTTGATTTTGCCGACCCCATACGACTTGTACCAGATCCACACTTCTAGTGTCTCCTGTCTACTTGTTACGGTCTTGGTCATCGGATTTAGCCCCCGGAAGAACAACCTTTCTCTGTACCAACCGATGGGATGGCCAAACCTACACTAGAGTTCGAGGTATGAACTTAGGAAGTTGTTCATCCTCCGATAAAGGCGCCTGGTATACCAACCTATATGTTAGACGTCATGCAAATACACGAACAAAATTAACCCTAACATTAGGCATGGCAGCAATTTTATTTCCCCAGTAGTGTTCATTGGACTGTTCTTGATGTTTTTAAACTTAAGACAATGTATTTGTGCCATTTATGTGCAATGTTACCCTTTCGCACTATATGAGTATGCACCAATATAAGCCATAACACTGAATCACTTATCTTCTCACACTTCTTTGTGCTTCCACGTAGTACACGTATGTTCAGGAGTACACTCACTAAAATTAATGACATGTGAAATTACTTATGACTTCGATTATGTGCCAGATCATGTATGTTCTTGCTTTAGTTCATTCCCATGTAACTGCCAACAATTATATAACTGATATGTACAACTTCAAAGTTTGCATCTGTCTGTTTGTTTTATGATTACAAGTGTACATGTCATATGTAATCTTCACTTGACTGCAAAATCCCTATTTGCATTTGGACATGTTCATGTTTTTCATATGGGTTAAGATACAATTTGTCTGTTACATTTCATCATCATTATGATATATCTTAGGAAAGGGCTTGTACATATCAGTTATGGTTTGGAATCTCTAATTTATACTTCCCTTATATTTTGTACAAGTTTGTAATGTTTTTCCTTGTTTTTATGATACCCTGGTGGTGCAAACAAATTTTGTATGCAATATTACGTGCCAACTTTTGTCATTACAAGAATGCATATGCTTTTAAAGGGTTTGAACATGTTACTTCATAAATTAAATGTTTGCAGCCCATTTGATAATGGCATCCTCCCAAGAAGATAAGATGAAGGCTTTGATGAAAGTCCTTGTCGACTGTACCGAGGATGCCACAAAATCCCTGGGGGGTTTAGTTGATCATGCATTAGACCACATGCATGATGAAGAAATCGTAGCTAGGACATTGTTTGCCATCAAAGAGAAACTAGAGTTGCTTCAGCAGGATGCCTTAGAGGCAAAAGTCCAAGCCTTTCCAGAAATAGCTAAGTACGAGTGGGATGACATCAGTGTTCATCCTCCCTCTCCGTCACCCCCTCCAACAGTTACTGATCCTTCTGTTGACGAAGACGAGTTCTACTGCCCCGACGTCAGTGACGAATGGTATTTCAGTGATTCAGATAGGTCTACCCGTACTAGCTACTGGAATATGTTTTAGGTTTATGTTCGCAGTGAAAGGTACATGACAACCTTTTGAACACCCATATGTCATGTATGTCTAAGTCTAAGCAGTACACTGTCCCAAGAAGTACTAAGTTTGATGTAAGCAATGATGTAGTCAGTGAACTTTGTTCAGTACTATTTGTGATGTGCTTGGTTTAGTAGTGTAACCGTCGATGGGAACCTTTTATTATAACTGTTGCTGAGTTCTATGCTTGTTTTCTAAATCATTTGTTCAACTGCTTCTGCACATTTTCATAACTTGTTAGCATCTGACTTAATTTGTCCCCTCTCCACACTTACTAGAATGGACCCATCAAACAATGCCACTTCTTCTCAGCCCATGTCAAATTCATCAATTGGCCAGCAGTTTCCTCCTCCACCCGCTATGTGGCCAACAGGTTACATGCAGCAGACTGGTATGGATTGTAACTTTATGGGAAACCTGAATTTTCCAAACCCTGGTCAAGGTCCGACAACAATGTGGGCACCCATGCATACAGGAAATACTTCTTCCCAATCTACCATGATTCCCGCCTCACAATCAGCTATGTACTGGAATCATTACTTGAACTTTGTCAGGAATCCTCTTGGGCCACCTGAAGTAAACCCATTTCCTGATTCCATTCCACCATCCAATACCAGTACACCATTGCAGGGTTCCAATACTATACCTTCCTTACCTGTGAATTTGGACTCAGATGCAGAACACAGTGTTCATGACATCAATAGTCCTGAAAAGAATGCACCTCCTATACATAAACCCAAAAAGTCTAAGGAACAAAACTTTACTGGCCCTGAAGATCTTCTACTTTGCACAACCTGGTTGCAAATAAGCAGTGACCCTATTGTGCACACTGGCCAACGTAGGGAGGGCCTTTGGGCTAGAATTGAAAAACGATACAACGAACAGAGGGGCAACTTTCCTTGTAGAGTGAACAGAGCGCTTAGCAGCAGATGGGACAAGATAAGAGCAGATGTAAGTAAGTTTGCTGGCTACTACGCAAGAGTTCTAAGAGAGAAACAAAGTGGGTTAACTGATGACGACAAGGTAACCCAAATTTTACCGACTTTAAATCATGTACAAATGATTGTATACATGTTAACACATTTGTAAAATGAAACCATAATTTGTACAGACATCGAAGGCGGCAACATTATTTGCACACGAGGAGAACAAAACTTTCCAGTACATGCATTGCTGGCACCAACTAAAGGGAGAACCGAAATGGGAGAGCATTTGTAGTGGACAATCGTTCCGCGGATTGAATGCAAATCCAATTGGCTCAACAGGTACTCCGTATGCTCCCACAACTGAAAATGATAGTGCATCTGCAGGGTTGACAGGAAAACGGCCGCGTGGTCGTGATTTCAGTAAATCAGAGAGGAACAAACCTGCATCATCTTCATCTCCAGAGTTCCTTAGCCGTTTGCAAGAAATAACTGAAAAACAAATTCAGAGGTCCATAGAAAAGGGTGAAAAGAAAGAGAAGTGGTCAGAAGAAGACAGGGACATGGAGAAAAAGAGGTTAGAATTGGAAGCAGAAAAGGTCATTATACGAAAAAGGGAATTGAAACTTCAAGAACTAGATTCTGCTGAAAAAAGATTACAAAGGCTGGAGGCAATGAATGAAGAAGATGTCGAACCCGAAGTTTGGATTATGATGCAAAAACAAAAAAAGAAGTTGCAAGAATTCATATTTGGTTACGAGTGAAAGATATATTCGGTTACTCGTAACTTCAGCTTGTTTTACCGAACCGGTTTGTATTATTTGCTTATGTCAGAACGTTACATTTGTTTGGCAGACCATTATATTTTTGTTCGAACCATAAGTCGTCAAGGACAGTCGTGTTGTGGTGTTTGTTGTATGGTGTTGTAATCGACAATAATTATTTGCATTTGCTGTGAACAAGTTTGGTTTAAGTTTCATATATTTCATCGTCAACGTATTCGAGGTTTGCAATTAATTGCTGCGTGTTCAGCTTCGAATCGCTTGTGATGTGTACAAATCGTTAGCAGTGTTCATCTTGTTGTGTTCAAAGAACAAGTACAGGTTTGCAATGAGGATCTACTTTATTTCAGAACCGATACGTAGGACATGAGAATGGAAATTACACATAGTAGAATGAAGTTGAAATAAACTTTAGCATACGAATGCTGAAGTTTACATGCTTCCACGCCGAGCCCACAAATGCTCGACAAGATCATTTTGGAGGGAGCACGATCTTTCTTGGCGACGAAGGTCGAAGTGGTCAATGACCCATTCTGCCCTTCCTTCTGCAATTCGTTGTGGTGCTTGACTGCTTGAAGTGTTATCTCCAAAATCAGTATTAGCAGCAAACGGCCCTTCGTCTTCAACAATCATGTTGTGCATGATGATGCAAGCTGTTATTATTTCAGTTAAACGATTACGATCCCAACCATATGCTGGACCTCGTAGCACCGCCCACCTAGCTTGAAGAACTCCAAATGCACGCTCAATATCCTTTCGACAACTTTCCTGCATTTGTGTGAAATAGACTTTCTTTTGCTCATATGGGTGCCTTATAGCTTTTACGAAAGTGGGCCAGTTGGGGTAAATACCATCAGCTAGGTAATATCCGAAGTTATATGCATTACCATTAATTGTGTAATGGATAGGTGGCATTCGCCCAGATGTCATGGGGTCGAAAACAGGTGATCGGTGGAGCACATTCACGTCGTTGTTTGTCCCGGGCATGCCAAAGAAAGCATGCCAAATCCAAAGGTCATACGTTGCCACAGCTTCTAGAATCATGGACGCTCGACCATTTCTGCCACAAAACTGACCACGCCATGCGGTAGGACAGTTCCGCCACTCCCAATGCATGCAATCTATAGAACCCAACATCCCTGGGAAACCCCTTGATTCGCTATGGTGCATGATGCGTGTTATGTCAGCTTCATTAGGAGTTCGTAGATACCACCCACTGAAGTATGCAATGATACCTCGACAGAAATGCTGAAGGCATTCCCTAGCTGTCGACTCCCCTATTTGAATGTACTCGTCTACAGCATCAGAAGGTAACCCATATGCTAGTACCCGCATTGCCGCACATACTTTTTGTAGTGGACCTAGACCAGGCATACCAGTTGCGTCTACCCGTTGTGTAAAGTATGAATCATGTTGTTGAAGACCTTGCAAGATTCTGAGGAAGAGAGGCCTACTCATGCGGAACCTAAGTTTTGAATAAAGAATATTTGTAATGAAATTGCAAATAGCAAACCATATTCGAATAATAAGTAGTGGGTACCTTCTACGAAAGACGTGGGGTGGATACACTGGGTTCTCGGCGAAGTAGTGATGATGGATCAGATTTTCTCCACGAAAATGATCTCTGTGAATAACTCGCCGAGGCAAACGGGACCTTCGTTGGAGGTGGCGTCTGGCCTCTATGTTCAGGACAAGAAGATTGACAAGCATAAGTGTTTCGTCCTCACTATCACTCGAATCAGAGTCTTCATCGCTATGCCTGTGAGACATACCGTGAAATGGTTCAATTGTTGATCTACTGAACTTTGTTGCTGCATTTGTAAAGAGATGGATTCCATATATATAGGGGAGAGGAAAGCGGCTTCAGGTGGAAGCTAGTGGCTTCCAACGAAAGCCAAACGTGGCTTTCGTTGCAAGACAAGTGCGGCTTGCCGCTCACGACAAGTGCAATTTGGTTCGCAGGAAAATATATACGTATTATCCGAGGACGGATAATACGTGTTCACGAAATTATGCAATTTCGAATGTATTGTAAAATAATAGTTGTTATATATTATATCGGCAAGTAATTGTAAACTAATTATTTTTAATAATTATATTTTTTTAATACATGCGCAACATGTCGGACGTATGCAAAATAATTAAATAAAATCAAAATTGAAGTTGGTTAAAGTTAGTTATATGAAAATGGTTTTTTAATGAGTAGAGGGATATATAGGGGAAACTATAGGGGGAACGGTTGCGGGACGAGTGAATATAGGGGATGGAATCTTGCTGACGTGGCTGCATAGTAACATTTAGGGGGAAAAATTTAGGGGGAACGGTTGCGGACAGTCTAAGCCCCCAACCACTTAGGGCCGGGGAACTCGGTGACCCATACGTAACGGCTTTAGCTAACCGTACCTGCTTCTAGTCATCAGGAAGGGCGGCAAATCATGATTCCACGGTTCCACCATACGTACGCCTGTTAGGAGGAGCTCAAGACAACCCGCGCTAACTTCTTTTTACAGCAATCAGCGGTACTGCATCTGATTACTACAGTTTCCACTCGCATCACAGGCTCGCTTCACTGCCACAGTGGCACCTCCGTCTAGGAACCGTCGCAGTCCATGGGCACGGCGGCGTCTTCCACCCGCTTCCGGCACCTGCGCGCCGCCTTGATGGCCAGCAGGGTGTCGCAGACGATCCAAGGGAAGCTCCAGAACCGCTTCTCCCCGCGGCGATCCGGGTGGTAGGTCACGTGGTACCACGCCGACGCCACCCTCGACGCGTCGTCCTCCTTGCACGCCCTGAGCCACCCCCTCACCTCCGCGTGCAGCGCGTCGACGGCGGCGATGATCCGGTCCTTCATCTCGAAGTAGCGCTTGTTGTCCCGCCGCAGGTACACCAGCTTGTTCCGGATGTTGCCTGTCAGAATCTCGTCCTCGCGCTCCGCCGAGTAGTAGGTCATCAGGGCGCCCAGCCTCTCGGCGTACGCCTCGTACCGCTCCTCCGCTGCGTCCAGGAACTCGTCGAAACCGGCGACCTCGAGGTCCGGGTCGTACACGCAGCTCGGTGGGCCCGCAGGCAGGAGCGCTTCTGCGTCCTCCTCGTGCCGCAGGGCAGCGCGGTAGAGCTTGCCGAGGACGCCGTTGGAGACGTACATTGGCCTCTCCCACCGTTCCATGAAGTCCGGAAACTCCCGGGGCCTCAGCGCCAGGGGCATCTGGGCTGGAGCTCCCGTCTTGGCGAAGTCGACCGCCATGGAGTGCAGAGCGGCCAGCTGGACGCACTCGGGGCTGCGAGCTTTCAGCGGATCACGGTCTGCGTGGATCAAGTGGGCGGTGGAGATGGCACCGAGGGCATCGTTTATCATGTAGCTGACGAAGTGCTTCTGAATTTCCTGCAATCATTTGCATGCAGATGTTAACATTTTGCTCAAACGAGATGGCAAAATATGCAGGAATTTGCTGAATGCTCACGGTGAGCATATTCAGGTTCAAAACATCAATTTTTTTCATTTTAAACATGTATTTTTCAAGTAGGTAGATTACTTCCACATGCCAGCCAATGCACATACAGTCTTAATACCATGCTGGCTGGATGGTCTTGTGCTCGTTATTGCCCTATCAGGGCCTGTTTCAAGGATTTAATCCTTATTACATAAACACATTTTAGAAACACGCCAGGTTTCTTAGCTCAATACAGTAGACAGCACAAATCAATGTATCCATCGTCTCAGGGGAAAGATAACGGCAATTCATAAACTGATATTTTGCAAGTACAGAAATCTGACATTAACCAAATAAGAACAGCAAATCAACCGTAGTATACATATACATAATTCAGAAAAATGAGCGAATGAGAGACACTCAGGAGTAAGGAGTAAGGAGTGTACCTCAAGTGTAACAGCATGGTCCATTATGCGTGGCCTCGTTGCAGTGTAGTCCATAGGTGCATCAACCTTCTCCGGAATCAGTTTGTCATCCCAAGTAATAAAGAAGAGGTCGCCATCCAAATCGCCCCCAGAGCATTCATTCGGATGAGGCCTAATTAATTTGAAGGCTTCAAGTAAGGATAGTGCAAGCATTAACATTAACCCAAATGGCTAATCGTAAGCTACACAATTGGATATTAACATAATATGGGCAACATGGCTAACAGGGACAAATACGGTGTCTTAATTCAGTAGACAGGTTGCTTCACAGCCATGGACAGAGAAATTGAAATCCACATTCTGAGATGGTCTTTTTTTCAGCTTCAGAATAGAAAACATACCTTTCCCCTCTCTGAGGAAATACAACACAATCAATAAGACCCCTAGCATCCAATCCAGGGTCATATACAGCTTCAAGTACTCTGACATCACCAGGATGGAGACACGGGTTTTTTGTGATTGCAACTTTTCCTACAATTACAGCTGTTTTGCCATCATCGTAGCAAAAGAATGGCTGTTCACTGTACTTCTGCTCCTTGTGATTCTTTGTAATTCTGATGTAAACTTGGCCATACTCTAATTTGCAAGTTTCATCCAAACAACCAATAAGAACACGGCCTTTCTGGACATGAATCTTACACCGAGTTCTTATGTCGGTCAGCCTATTAGCCCGATGGGCTTTAAGAATCATTAATAGGTAAGGCTCTGAACTTGGTTCATAGCCTTGCAGAAGCATATCAGCTGCCGTCTTGGTATCACCACCACCAATTTTCCCTAGGACAGACAAAGCAGCTTCTTTATTTGTTAGCATTCCATCTGATTCGTGCATGTCATCTTGTTGCATCGATTCAAATACTTCATCCTTTATCCCCAATGTTGAAAGAAGAGAGATAATTTCACGGTTCACATAACATGGCTGAGACTTACTCCAATTTGTAATGTTCAGCATAGTGCTCTTCG
Organism: Zea luxurians; assembly: GCA_029449295.1. Classification (NCBI taxonomy): domain Eukaryota; kingdom Viridiplantae; phylum Streptophyta; class Magnoliopsida; order Poales; family Poaceae; genus Zea; species Zea luxurians. The sequence goes on from JAOPSE010000009.1 coordinate 80,970,969, forward strand.
ATTCAAACTTCTTCATACTAGGTCGCAGAGAAAGATTGAAAAAGGAAGTAGGATCAATAGTGATGACTCCTTTATAGCCCCCATACCTTATTTGAAAAGCAGAAGGAGGATGAGCAGGGTCTAAGCCAATTAATTTGGCAACCTGTCTGGCAAATCTAGTAGAAATCTTCCCGATACCATCTGAAAATATGTATTTAGTGCCATCAGTTGTGACTTCAATATCTGGAATTACTTCTACATCATATGATGAGACTTCAAATGTTTGCCTGGAGGAGCTAAACAGTTGGCCCATTCTAGCTGCACACTTGGAGACTGAACGGATATCTTCAAAGTGGCCCATCCACCTCCTTATATTCTCAGCAGTCAAAGAACTATTTGAAGCAAACATCCAAACAGAATTACCACGAAGCTGGCTTGCTGAAAAGGCCAAAAATTCATATTTTTTGGGGCCAATGCAAAACCCTTCTTTTAGAATGGAGAGAATACGATGATACAGGCCAGTTTTCAAGGGTTTAGAAAAGAAACCTTGTTCAGTTCTAGCTGACAATGCATTGGGAGAAAGCTTGCTCCAATCTTCATCAACAAAGGTAACTCGAGCAAAGTCAGAAGCATACTCAGAATGGTACTTAACCACGTAATTTGAAACTTCTTCCTCAGGCCCCAAGCAGTATATTTTTGATGGTGTGATGTGAATTCTGTAACACCTCATCAATTTTCCACTCTCCCTCTTGTTGGACAAGGCTTTCTTTCTCATATTCATGCTATGAGCCTCATGTCTGATGAATTGCAAAGGTTCATAGCAGGTAGATTTTAATTTGCTCATTTTCTCAAATATTCTCCTTAAAGTATCGATTGACAGATCTTCAAGGACTTTAAACAGATCAGCATTAACATGCCTGGCAACTAGCTTCCCCATGTGAACAAGAGAGTTCAGACGAAAAAGTACTTCATAAGGCACGGAAAAGCCATTTGGGCAGTCAACAAGAGGAACCACATTGGAGGAGGAGCCAAACACATCCATCGAAGTAATGGCCAATTCCCCTAATTCTCCTGAGAAGGGTAAACTTTCAAGAATATATGATACTGGTGCACCTATGCTCAGTTTTAGGACAAGAGTGGAACACTCGCCAAAAGAGCTATTAGGTGTAAAATCTAGTGCTCTGACCCATGCAAATTTGGCGTCCTCCTTGCATGCATGAAAGCGGTCATCTGTAAACCTTGATTTAACTGTAGACCCAAAAATTGCAGTGTGTATTCTTGGTGCATAAGTCAGCTGAAGCAAGGATGATACTAAGTTTATTAGAGAGTAGCTTCAGATTCATTAAAAAGGTGCCCAAAGAATATTGCAGCTGAAACAAATTGACAGTCAAAGAAATATGACAAGCATTAAATCTATATCATTGCAGATAATGTGTATTCAGCAGGGGCAGATTACTATTAACACGAACAATGACAGGGGAAGCATAATATTAACATGAGAAAATGATACAATAGCCTTTGTAAAATCTACTTCAATGTATTAAGTTAATAAATCTTAAACAGTTTACGCTCTCAAAAAAATATGGTGAAAAAGACATGCTTCAAACAACATTCAGCAGAAACTCGATTATGTTTGCATAAATATGAAGTGAATGATCAGTTCCAAGGTAAAAGATTTTATCCCTTATGAGGATTTTAGTTTATTGTGCATATCTCAAATCGTTGAGTAATTATTAAAAATGGAAAGTGGCTAGATTATGCAGTAAATGAATCGTATGGAAACCTAGAGTGTGATTGTTTTCAATGCTGCTACACAACATATGCTATAACGGACATAGAGGACTATAGCAGGCCATAGAAGATTGCAAAAATATCCTTCTGTGCAGCGCTAGAGGAAGAAGAGAGCTCCATCTGCAGGTTGCAACCCACTCGGGTATGTGAATGTATTGTGCTCCCATTCTGCTGAGCTGTTAGGCCAGAATTGAGGTCCAATTATATGTTGAAGTGGAGGAGATGATCTCTCAACTGTCAAAAGGGATAGAGCAGTTGTGAGCTGGAGAATGATTACAAGTTACAATGGTGGCTGGTGGTTACCGTGGAGTTGTTCTTCTCCTAGGCTGTTCTTTGCTGGACATTTTATTGATCTTGGGGTTAGTTCTTTTCATTTCCCGAGTTTTGATGACAGTAGTCGAGGTTCTTTCGGTGACTGTTGCTTACGAAGGTTTGTTTGGAGGTGTTCTATACATAGAAAAGTCAGACTCGAGTAGAGTTGTCGAAGGATTGTCTTTTGTAATAAACTGGTAACCACAGTAAAACTACTCTTAAGATTTCAATAAAGCTGGGTCATTGGTCTTTGGTCTGAAAAAAATCTGTAGATTTACTTGTGACTTGCAACTCTACCCAGATTGAGCTAGGGGTCATTCTCCTGGCTACTGACCAAAAATGAGGATTGATGACAGTGCATATCAATCAGATATCCGCGTGTCGTCTATCAATTCGAAACAGTCACACTGGGCGCATAGGTTTTGGAACTTTTTGCATCGAAACGAATAGCATGGTGTAAAAGCAGCTCGCCTGCAGCAAGATGGCACCCGTCCCATCGAGGTGGCACCCAAAGCACTCCTTGATGTCCTCAAAGAGAACCTCAAGCTTGTAGCTCTGGGAATCGTGCTTCAGGTAGAGGTCCACACGCCGCATCCTCGGGATGACCTCGGCACGCACGCCGTCGCAGGAGTAGGCCACCTCCAGCTCGCGCTCGGCGACGCGGTTGCCTAGAATGAGGCTCGCGCTGGCAGCGCGGAGGGAGAGGTCGGGCGCGCGGGGCAGGAGGTCAGCGTGGGCGGGGGAGACGGATAGACAGGAGCCGAGGAAGGGGGGCAAGCGGCCAGAGGAAGCGAGGTCGATGGCGTGGGTGGCGGCGGCGGAGGAATCAAACTGGACGAAGCCGTGGCCGCGGCTGAGCCAGCCGCGGTGAGCGGCGACTATCTCGCAGGCGAAGGTCGCGCCAGCGATGGTGACGGCGGAGTCAAAGAAGGCGAGTAGCTCTGCGGCGATGGCCGAGGCCGGGATGTTGGATACCCGCACCGTGGCCGTGGAGCCCGGCGCGGGAGTCGCCGTCGACATATCGCCGGGTGAGGTCCGGGCGGGATCCCGGCGATGTCACGGACGGCTGGGGGTTTGTGCCCGAAAAGGGGGTTTTAACTTTTAAGGCTGCCACTGTACCTGTACATTTTGGGCCGGCTCGGCCTGCCATGACCTAGTATGGCACGGCCCGCTATGAGCAAGTTTAATAATTGAGTCTATTGTTGGCTCTAACTCCTTACAATATCATTCTAAAACCAACAAAAAACTCATTTATATAATAAAGCTAACTTTAATATTGGCTCTTAGATGAATCTCATGTCTCTTTCTCTTTCATCATTTTGTCTTGAAGCCCGTGTGGTCGTGTAGCACCTAGCTCTTGCATTAGAGCTCACTCGCTCTACTTTTTGATGTCTCTCTCTTCCACATAAGAAAAAAGTCATGTAAGCAGACTTAGAGCCTATTATTATACTTGCTCTAAGGCGCAGTCTACTAAAGCACAACACTGTTTTAACTAAATGTCGTGCAGCAAACTACCTCGATGAAAGAGTGTCCCTACTAAAACTGTATTCAATGGATAGCTTAAAATAGTGGATGCGAAATCATAAATAACACTCTTTGGTACTATTTATAAAGTGAATTTTAAAATATGAGATGATATAGAGGATGAGACATGAGATCTACTAGAGATGGCATAAAGGCATATACAACCTTTAGAGAGTGTTTGGTAACAAAAAAATTCTGCAGTATTGAAACAAAACCGTGGTATTATATACTTTGAGATGTTTGGAAACTCATCTAAAATCTATGTATACTAAACTGTAGTATTGTTAATACTGCACTTGTTTTGCAGCTTTGGAAACTTTGGCCTCAACCAAAGTTTTTCTCCGTAAAGAGTGTCGACGCTAGGTCCGGCTCTGGCCAATTAGTCTCAGCCAAAGTTTTCCCCAAACACCATGATGTATTGTATACTGTAGTATTAAAAAACTGGAGTATTATAAACTATAGTGTTGGTACCCTGAAACTAGGGTACCCCTTGCTACTGTATAAAGACACAGTACCCACGCGGCTATCTCTTAGTCGCGTGGTAAAGGTGCTGTGTGTGGGACCAAACCATGACTCGCCCCAGCCTCAGGCGACTACTCTGGGTCCACAACAGCACCTAACCCCACCACATGGGCAGGTCTGGAGCCGCCACGTGTCCAGACAAAGTGATATACTCCAAGGCATCAACAGTGAGTTCGGACCCCCATGGGTGGGTGCCGAACCCCTGGATATACAGTCCGAACCTCCAAGGTTGGTCCAGGACCTCCACGTGTGCAAGCTGGACCCCTGGAATGGGATCTGGACCCCCCTGTATGGGGTCCGGACCGCCCACAATGGGGTCCCAAGGTTCCAAGACAGAACATACTCGGGCCTTGAACAGGGCCTAGGCGGGGGTCCGGTGCCGACACCTGTCTAGACCTGGTCTGGTGGGTTCCGGACCTGTCCGCATACACTCCTGCTCCCCGCTCAGGCGAAGACCCGATGCTGCCACGTGGCATACTGCGTGCGGCTTAAGCCAACGGGCGAAACCTAGCATGACGCCTCTGGGCCATGCGCGCCTCCGCATTCATTGCAGATAAGACGTGCGCCTGTCCATTCCACTAACAGGCAGTGTGCCCAGTCCACGATATGTGGGTCGAGCTGTTATTCACCGTTACTCGCGTGTTTCAGCTATCAATGCTGCATGGACTACGGTCATCAAGACTCCTGGTGATTACTCAGGCGTTACTAGCATTAGTTACTCACATAATGTATTCCTTCCATTATGCTCCTGGGCTCGCATGTTGGGGCTCAACATCCTTGTATGTGCCTCCCTTAAACTATAAAAGGGAAGGCGCACAGCGTTACAAGGGACAAGCTCACAGGCCCTCAGACTCAGACACACGCTTACACACACACTCGATACATACACACAGTGGAGGTAGGGTATTATGCTCCAGCGGCCTGAACCACTATAATCCCCTGTGTGCTCTTGTGTTCATCCCGAATCCACATAACAGGCAAAACGCTTAGGCCCCCTCCTCATCTTAGGATTAGGGCGGGTGCATTCTACCACCCGGCCGGAGGATTTTCTCTCCGACATTTGGCGCGCCAAGGCTTTGGCTTTAGGTTTTTCCCTGTTTCCTTGCTCGGCACGATGGTTCAGATCGTCGAGCACCGCAGCTTGTCTCCTGAGGATTTCCTAATGGAGGAAGAGGCTGCATCTTCCATGCCACGAGGCTCCAACCGCCCTGCGCCTGGTGCTGCTACTGTGCGCGCTGTGCAGCAGCACACGCCTGCGCAGACGTCCCGGGCTCCGTCAAGGGCTGCTCCTGGGGCATTGTCTGCAGCCAGGGAGTTGTTACACCACCCTCCAAGTTCCACAGCCTCGCCGGGGGCCATGAGGCAGTGGCGTGACGATGTCGACCGTCTCCTCAGCATGGCGCATTCTGGCTCGGCCAGACCCAGGCCTCGATCATTCTGGCGTCAACATGAGGCGTCAGCGTCGGTGCGCTCACCCTCAGTGAAGGATGCACCGACTGAGGACCTGTGGGCGGAGCTCAACCGCAGGCGTGCGGGCGAAGACGCTCCAATCTCTCTGGAGAGACCTGATGACATGCGGGCAGAACTCAATCGTAGGCGTGCAGGTGAAGACGCACGAGTCTCCCTGGAGAGGGTGCATGAGCGTCGGCAAAACTTCGAGGGTCGCAACCTCGACTAGGACTTCGCTCTGCTTGTGCCACAAACTCCAAGGGGCCCCGAATCCACACGGGTGTCCCATTGGTCAGCGTAGGCTGTGCCACACTAGCGGATCATCTCCGCGTGGCGACTTGGCCACCCAAGTTCCGGCTGCACCTGCTAGAGAAGTACGATGGTATGTCAAACCCGTCGGAATTCTTGCAGGTCTACGTTACCGCCATTACGGTAGCTGGTGGAAACACTGCTGTGATGGTGAGCTACTTTCATGTAGCCTTGACCGGACCGGCCCGGACCTGGCTCATGAATCTGACCCCAGGCTCCGTCTACTCCTGGGAAGAGCTCTGTGCACGGTTCACAGCGAACTTTGCTAGTGCTTATCAGCAGCATGGTGTGGAGGCTCATCTCCATGTCGTAAGGCAAGAACCCGAGGAGACTCTCTGAGCTTTCATCGCCCGCTTCACCAAGGTACGTGGGACCATACCTTGCGTCTCCGATGCCTCTATCATCACTGCTTTCCGACAGGGGGTACGTGATAAGAAGATGTTGGAGAAGCTGGCAACGCATGACGTGGAAACCGTCACCATGCTCTTTGCTTTGGCCGATAAGTGTGCCAGAGCTGCCGAGGGCCATGCATGGCACTCGGCACCACAGACCGGAGTTACCCAGATGGGTGGCTCAGGTGCCGTCACCCAGGGCAGCAACAAGAAGAAGAAGAAGAATTGTGGCCACGAGAGGCTGCAGTCTGCTGCTCCAGTCGTCGCAACTGCGACTGGGGGCCGGAACGAGCGTGGCAAGCGCCCACGGCCACAGGGAGGCAACGGTGGGTCATGCCCTGTGCACCCCAACAGTCGCCATAGTGCTTCGGAATGTCGCGAGATCATCAAGCTCGTGAAGCGCGTCAGCGAGCGACGCGAGCAAGCTTCCAAGGATGGCTCACCGCCTCGTCGCCAGCCTGACAAGGAGAAGATCGACGAAGGTGATACAGCCATGGGAGAACGGGACCTCGGGTATTAGTCACCTAAGGGGGTCCTCAAGGACGTTTTCACTGGAGACTTCGACTCCGGTGACAACAACGACCGCCGCAAGAAGCTGTACGTGATGTACGACGGAAGCTGGGAGCTCACCTCTCGTAGGAACGTGAAGTCTCTGCGCCGCGAGGTCCTTTCGGCGGTCCTGGGGGTCCCGAAGGCTGCTCCACATCAGTGGTGGAGGAGCACCACTATCTCCTTCGGGGCATCCGACTGCCCCAAAAACATAGCAGGGGTCGGTATACTACCGCTCATCACCGCCCCTGTCATTGCTAACATGCGGCTACACCATGTCCTGATTGACGGTGGGGCTAGGCTCAACGTCATCAGCCATGCTGCATTCAAGCAGCTGCAGATCCCAGGGTCCCGACTGGGACCCTCTCGTCCATTCTCCGGAGTGGGCCCACAACCGATGTATCCCCTTAGGAGCATCGCACTCCCGGTAATGTTCAGGACCGAGGAGAACTTCCATACAGAGAACGTCCAGTTCGACGTCGCGGAGGTTAACCTCCCCTTCAATGCCATCATTGGCAGACCGGCCATTTACCGGTTCATGGCCATTGCCCATTACGGGTATTTGGTCCTCAAGATACCGTCCCCTGCTGGGGTCCTCACCGTGCGGGGTGACCGCGCCGCTGCGCTAGCGGCTGTCGAGAAGCTGCACGCCCTGGCGGCAGAAACTGCTCGCCCGGATGACGGAGGGAGGGACCCCTCGACCTCCGGTACCAAGGCGCCTACCAAGGTGCCAAAGGTGCAGCCATCTGGAGCAGACGGTGGTCCCGTCAAGGCCATCCAGGTCGACGTGGACTCCTCCCAGACCACCCGCATCGCGGGCAATCTGGAGGAGAAATAGGAACTCGCGCTCGTCGCCTTCCTCCAGGCAAATGCCGACGTGTTCGCATGGGAACTGTCACAGATTCCTGGGATCCCTAGGGAGGTGATTGAGCACCATCTGAAGATCCACCCTAACGCCAAGCCGATGAGTTAGAAGCCTCGGAGGCAGTCTGTTGAGCGGCAGGACTTAATCCGTGAGGAGGTCCGGAAGCTGCTACATGCTGGCTTCATCGAAGAGGTTCATCACCCAGTGTGGCTGGCCAACCCAGTCATCGTTCCAAAGGCAAACAGAAAGCTTCGGATGTGCATCGACTACACCAGCCTTAATAAGGCTGTCCCAAGGACTCGTATCCACTTCCACGTATAGATCAAATCGTGGACTCTACCTCCGGGTGAGACCTCTTGTCCTTCTTAGATGCTTACTCTGGTTTCCATCAGATCCAGATGTCTAGGGAAGATAGGAAGCATACCGCTTTTGTAACAGTGGATGGGCTTTACTGCTATGTTGTTGTTGGAGAGGAAATTCTTCGGCCGGGTGGCGGAACGCACCCGCCCTAAATCCTAAGATGAGGAGGGGCCTTAGCGGTTTGCCTGCTACGTGGATTCATGGAAGAACACAAGAGGACACGAGAGTTTAGAGTGGTTCAGGCCGCCAGAGCGTAAAACCCTACTCCACTATGAGTTGTATTGAGTGTCTGAGCACTTGAGAACTTAAGTTGGGTCTGAGTTCGGTCTGAAGAACCTGCCTTGTAACGTTGTGTGCCTTCCCTTTTATAGCTAAAGGGAGGCACATACAAGGATGCTGAGCCCCGACATGTGGGCTCAGGAACATAATGGAAGGAATACCTAGAGTAACTAATGCAGGTGACGTCTGTGCAATCTCCTGACCCATGTTGTCTGCAGCACGTGCAGTATTGATATGCGGTGGCAACTTCCTTGGTAGCGTGCGAGTAATGATGAGTATAGTACATGCGGTAGCATGGATGTGCCGCCTGCCAATGGAATGGACAGGCATGCCGCCTGGCAGCGGAATGGATAGGTCTCATTAAATGCTGAGGCGGCACACTGCTTGCCAGTGGAATGGATAGGTCGCCGCCTGACAGCAGAATGGACAGGTCTCAATAAATGCGGAGGCGGCACACCGCCTGTCAGTGGAATGGATAGGCGGCGCGCCTTATCCGCAATAAATGCAGGGGCCACGTAACCCAGAGGCCTTACGTCAGGCTCCGCCCGTTGGCTTACGTCATGCGCAACAGGCCACGTGGCAGCATCGGGTCTCCGCCTGGGCGAGGAGCAGAAGCGTATGCGGACAGGTCCGCACCAGACTAGGTCTAGACACGTGTCGGTACCGGACCCCCGCCTGGGTCCTATTCAAGGCCCAGGTATGTTCTATCCTGGGACCTTGGGACCCCCCTGTGGGCGGCCTGGACCCCATACGGGGGGGGGGGGGTCCGGATCCCATTCCAGGGGTCCGGCTTGCACACGTGGAGGTCCAGGACCAACCTTGGGGGTCCAGACTGTATATCCGGGGGTCCGACGCTCTCCCATGGGGGTCCAGACTCACTGTTGATGCTTTGGAGTATGGCACCTTCTCTGGACACGTGGCGGCTTCGGACCCGTCCATGTGGTGGGGTCGGGTGCTGCTGTGGACCCAGAATAGTCGCCTGAGATTGGGGCGAGCTGTGGCTTGGTCCCACACACAGCACTTCTACCACGCGACTAAGGGATAGCCGCGTGGGTTCTTTGTCTTTGTACAGTAGCAGGGGGTACCCTAGTTTTAGGGTACCGACAGTGGCCCCCGGGCCCACCTCAGGGGAGGATGCGAGCCTGCAGGTAGGGCCAAAACTTGTACTTCGCGCCAACATGGCATGACCGGTGATTGAGGTGCCATCTTAGCACGCCTGCTGACGCGCCGCATTAACTCAGCGCGTCTGTCGACGCGCGCTGTCATTCTGCCTTCGGTCACGTCAACTGCCACATCTGTCCCCGTGGCTGACGGACCCATGGCCCCACGTCTGGCGGTTCCATCGGGACACGGCGGGGCGCCTCGTTGCCGCCACCTTGGTTAATAATATCTCTCCGCAACGGCCCTGAGGTGGTGCGCGATCGTGCACGGCGGTTCGCTCCCCGCGTGGCGGTTCACCTTTTTCGCACTCGGAGACCAGCGCACCAGCTGTATGACTTATGGACCCGGGCCCCCGTGTTAGAGACTGGGCCGCCTGGGCGTTAGGTGTGCGTCGAACGGGATTTCCTGGGGCGCGAGCGGGAGAGTCTTCCTTGAAAAGGGATTCACCCCGCGTGCAGCAGTTACACTTTCGCATTCTCTCCAATCGCTGTGCCCTTTCGCCTTCGAGCTCTCTGCGCCCCTTTGCATTCACGCTCTCCTACTGTACACCCATGCCGCCACCGTAGCCATGGCTTCGCTAGCTCGTCCCGATTGCTTCCAGTGTGAGGCGGCGCTCAATCTGGTGTGCAACCTGCTCGGATGGAGCGCGCCGGTGCTCGCCGGAAGGATCCGCGCCGGCGCCACTCCCCTCGGTGATCTCGCCGTCGGGGAGTTTGTCTTGTTCGTCTCCTACCTCTCCTGTGGGTTGGCGCTGCCGATCTCGCCTTTCTTCCTGCTACTGCTGGAGGAGCTCGGGCTCTAGCTTCAGCATCGCACACCTAAAAGGGAAATGTGCCCTTGGGCCATTTCTATAAGATTTTGGTGATTAAGTGCTCCACACAAATACTTTGAGTGATATTTGTGCCAAAGACTCAAGAAGTGCAAATCAAGATTAAAGGTATGTTTCTAGACTTAGTACATTGTTTTGAAGACTAATGTATTATGTCTAAGTGCTAGAAACAGGAGAAATCATTTTGGAGAAAAGTTGGCTACGTACAGCCAAAAGGCTGCTCAGTCTGGGTGCACCGGACTGTCCGGTGGTGCACCGGACAGTGTCCGGTGTGCCAGGACCAGTCTCGATGAACAGCCTACTCTCGGGTCTCGATGGCGGCGTACGGCTATAAATCACCGGACTGTCCGGTGGTGTACCGGACTGTCCGGTGAGTCGTCACCGGACTGTCCGGTGAGTCGTCTGCGGCGAAGTCGCCGCTCTCGAGAAACAGTCAACTGCGTACGGCTAAAAATCACCGGACTGTCCGATGAGCAACAGTCGACTGCGCCAACGGTCGACCGCGCAATCCGCATGTGATGCGTGGCCGAGTCAACAGTCAGATGGGGGCACCGGACTGTCCGGTGTGCACCGGACAGTGTCCGGTGCGCCAACGGCTCCAAATCTTCAATGGTTGGCTGCACCAATTTAGGAAAGCAATCTGCACTGGATAGTGAACAGTGGATGTCCGGTGGTGCACCGGACTGTCCGGTGCGCCACCCGACAGAAGGCAAGAATTGCCTTCCTGGATTGCTTCCAACGGCTCCAAGCTGCCTTGGGGCTATAAAAGGGACCCCTAGGCGCATGGAGGAGAAGACCAAGCATACTTTGAGCAATCTTAATCTCTCACACTCCATTTTTGCGCACTCGATTGACATTCCTAGTGATTTGAGCTCTGTTCTAGTGGTGAACTTGTTGCGATTCATTCGAGCTCAAGGCTTGGCTGTGTGTGTGCGTATTGCTGTGGATTTGTGTGTGTTGCTTCCCTCCCTTACTCTAGTGCTTTCACTTTGATACTCATTGTAAGGGCAAGAGACTCCAAGTTGTGGAGATTCCTCGCAAACAGGAAAGAGTAAAGAAAGAAGAACACCGTGGTATTCAAGTTGATCATTGGATCACTTGAAAGGGGTTGAGTGCAACCCTCGTCCATTGGGACGCCACAACGTGGAGGTAGACAAGTGTTGTACTTGTCGAACCACGGGATAACTCACGTGTCTCTTGTGATTGCTTTTCGTGTGATTGTTGTGATTCGCAAGAGCTCGATTTATAGTCACTTGGTATTATCTCTCTAACACTTAACCAAGATTTGTGGCTATAAGTTTTAAGTTTTTTTTACAGGATCACCTATTCACCCCCCCTCTAGGTGCTCTCAATTGGTATCAGAGTCGTTCTCTTCAAGAAAGGGACTAATCGCCCGAAGGGATGGATCCTAAGGGAAAGGGGATGGTGATCAACGACAAGGAGAAGGAGTCCTTCCTCAATGAGCCAAAAGACGACAAGCCCACTGACTTGGGCTCAAGTCACAAGAAGAAGGACGGGAAGAAGAAGAGACGCATTAAGAAGATAGTCTACTACTACAGTGACGAGTCCTCTTCTTCCCAAAGAGACGACGACTACGACGAGAAAAAGAAAACGGTCAACTCAAACTTTTCTTTTGATTATTCTCGTATTTCGCATAATTCGAATGCTCATTTGCTTTCCATTCCTCTTGGTAAACCTCTACACTTTGATGGAGAGGACTACGGATTTTGGAGTCACAAAATGCGTAGCCACTTGTTCTCTCTTCATCCAAGTATATGGGAGATAGTAGAGAATGGAATGCAATTTGATAGTATGGATAATCCCATGTTTATCAGTCAACAAATTCACAAAAATGCATAAGCTACCACTGTTCTTTTAGCATCCTTATGCAGGGAAGAGTACCATAAGGTGAGCGGCTTGGATAACGCCAAGCAAATTTGGGACACCCTCAAGATCTCGCACGAGGGGAATGATGTCACCATGATCACCAAGATGGAGTTGGTGGAGGGTGAACTGGGAAGGTTCGCAATGATCAGGGGGAGGAGCCAACCCAAACATACAACAGGCTCAAGACCCTGGTCAACAAAATAAGAAGCTATGGAAGCACGAGATGGACGGACCACGACGTCGTCCCGCTTATGCTAAGGTCCTTCACTGTCCTTGATCCTCATCTTTTAAACTCTATTCATGAAAATCCTAGGTACACCAAGATGACGCCCGAGGAAATACTCGGAAAGTTTGTAAGCGGGCGAATGATGATCAAGGAGGCTAGATATGTTGATGAGGCGTTGGAAGGCCCAATGCCGATCCACGAGCCTCAAACCGTTGCTCTCAAGGCAACAAGTAGCAGGAAGGTGCTACCTAGCAAGGTGGCGCAAGTTGAGGCGGCCTGGCTAAATGAGGACGAAATGGCCCTCATCATCAAGCGCTTCAAGATGGCGCTAAAAGGAAGAAAGGAGCATCCCAACAAGAGCAAAGCGAAGGGGAAACGCTCCTGCTTTAAATGTGGTAAGTATGGTCATTTTATAGCAAATTGTCCCGACAATACTAATGACCAGGAACAAGAGAAAGGCGGGAAGAGGGAAAAGAAGAAGGCCTACAAGAAGGCGAAGGGCGAGGCACACCTCGGCAAAGAGTGGGACTCGGATTGTTCGTCGTCCGACTCCGACGACGAAGGACTCGCCGCCTCGGCCTTCAACAAGTCATCGCTCTTCCCCAACGAGCGCCATACTTGTCTAATGGCAAAGGAAAAGAAGGTAAACACTAGAGAAACTCCCAAATACTCTACTTCTAGTGATGAGGACTCTAGTGATGATGAAATTGACTACACTAGCTTGTTCAAAGGATTAGATAGAGCCAAGGTAGAAAAGATTAATGAGCTGATTGTTGCATTGAATGAAAAAATAGACTGCTAGAGAGGCAAGAGGACATCTTGTATGAGGAACATGACAAATTTGTTAATGTTCAAAAGTCTCTTGCCTTAGAGATTAAAAGGAATGAATTATTATCTTCTGAATTATCTATTTGCAATGAGTCTATTTCTAGCCTGAAGATTTTGAATGATGATTTAAATGCTAAGCTAGAGGTAGCAAATAAATCTAGTTCTTGTGTAGAGCATGTTGTGATTTGCAATAGGTGTAAGGATTTTAATGTTGATGCTTGTAGTGAACATTTAATTTCTATTTCTAAATTAAATGATGAAGTAGCTAGCCTTAATGCCCAACTTAAGACTAGCAAAAATGATTTTGATAAACTAAAATTTGCAAGGGATGCCTACACTGTTGGTAGACATCCCTCAATTAAGGATGGGCTTGGCTTTCGAAGGGAAGCCAAGAACTTAACAAGTCAAAAGGCTCACATTCCCAACAAGGAGAAAGGGAAGGCCCCTATGACTAGTAAGAGTCAAAAGAATCATGCTTTCATGTATCATGATAGAAAATATGCTAGGAATTTTCATTATAGTAGGAGTTATAATGCTTTTGACTCACATGCCATGATTGCTTCAAGTTCAAACTTTAATGATAGATCTAGGAGGAATTTTGTGTCTCATGCTCCTAGGAAAGTGTATAATGGATCTACCACTGTCTTTCATGCTTGCAATGCTAAATTTGTTCTTTCATGTAAAAATGAAAAAGTGATTGCTAAAAAGGTGGGGGCCAAATGCAAGGGAGATAAGACTTGCATTTGGGTCCCTAAGGCTATTGTTACTAACCTTGTAGGACCCAACAAGAGTTGGGTACCTAAAACCCAAGCCTAATTTGCCTTGCAGGTTTATGCATCCAGGGGCTCAAGCTGGATTATCGACAGCGGATGCACAAACCACATGACGGGGGAGAAGAAGATGTTCACCTCCTACGTCAAGAACAAAGATTCCCAAGACTCAACCATTTTCAGCGACGGGAATCAAGGCAAGGTTAAAGGACTAGGAAAGATAGCTATTTCTTTCGAGCATTCCATATCTAATGTGTTTTTAGTAGAATCGCTCGGATATAACTTGTTGTCCGTTAGTCAATTATGTAATATGGGTTACAATTGCTTATTTACAAATGTAGATGTGTCTGTCTTTAGAAGGAGTGATGGTTCATTAGCTTTTAAGGGTGTACTAGACGGCAAACTCTATTTAGTTGATTTTTCGAAGGAGGAGGCCGATCTAGATGCATGCTTAATCGCTAAGACTAGCATGGGCTGGCTGTGGCATCGCCATCTAGCACATGTGGGGATGAAGAACCTTCACAAGCTTCTAAAGGGAGAACATGTGTTAGGTCTAACAAATGTAACTTTCGAAAAAGATAGACCTTGTGCAGCTTGTCAAGCAGGTAAACAGGTAGGAAGCGCTCATCACAACAAGAATGTGATGACTACATCAAGACCTCTGGAGCTACTGCATATGGACCTCTTCGGACCCGTTGCCTACCTTAGCATCGGAGGAAGTAAGTATGGTCTTGTTGTTGTTGATGATTTTTCCCGCTTCACTTGGGTATTCTTTTTGCAGGATAAATCAGAAACCCAGGGGACCCTCAAGCGCTTTCTAAGGCGAGCTCAAAACGAATTTGAGCTCAAGGTGAAAAAAATTAGAAGCGACAACGGGTCCGAGTTCAAGAACCTTCAAGTGGAGGAGTACCTTGAGGAGGAAGGAATCAAGCACGAGTTCTCCGCTCCATACACACCACAGCAAAATGGTGTGGTAGAGAGGAAGAACAGGACGCTCATAGACATGGTGAGGACGATGCTTGGAGAATTCAAGACGCCCGAGCGGTTTTGGTCGGAAGCTGTGAACACAGCTTGCCACGCCATAAACCGGGTCTACCTTCATCGCCTCATCAAGAAGACGTCGTATGAACTCCTAACCGGTAACAAACCCAACGTTTCATATTTTCGAGTTTTTGGGAGTAAATGCTACATTCTAGTGAAGAAAGGTAGGAATTCAAAATTTGCTCCCAAAGCTGTAGAAGGGTTTTTGTTAGGTTATGACTCAAATACGAAGGCGTATAGAGTCTTCAACAAATCATCGGGTTTGGTTGAAGTCTCTAGCGACGTTGTATTTGATGAAACTAATGGCTCTCCGAGAGAGCAAGTTGATCTTGATGATGCAGATGAGGATGATGTTCCAACGGACGCAATTCGTACCATGGCGATTGGAGACGTGCGACCACAGGAACACCAAGTGCAAGATCAACCTTCTTCCTCAACAATGGTGCACCCCCCAACTCAAGATGATGAACAGGTTCCTCAAGAGGAGGTGTGTGATCAAGGGGGAGCACAAGAAGACCAAGTTGAGGAGGAAGAAGCACCACAGGCCCCTCCAACTCAAGTTCGAGCGATGATTCAAAGGAATCATCCCGTTGACCAGATTTTGGGTGACATAAGCAAGGGAGTAACCACTCGCTCTAGATTAGCTAATTTTTGTGAGCATTACTCTTTTGTCTCTTCTATTGAGCCTTTCAGGGTAGAAGAGGCCTTGCTAGATCTGGACTGGGTGTTGGCCATGCAGGAAGAGCTCAATAACTTCAAGCGAAATGAAGTTTGGACACTGGTGCCACGTCCCAAGCAAAACGTTGTGGGAACCAAGTGGGTGTTCCGCAACAAACAGGACGAGCACGGGGTGGTGACAAGGAACAAGGCTCGACTTGTGGCAAAAGGTTATGCCCAAGTCACAGGTTTGGACTTTGAGGAGACTTTTGCTCCTGTGGCTAGGCTGGAGTCGATTCGTATTTTGTTAGCCTATGCCGCTCACCATTCTTTCAGGTTGTTCCAAATGGACGTGAAGAGCGCTTTCCTCAATGGGCCAATCAAGGAGGTGTACGTGGTGCAACCCCTGGCTTTGAGGATGAACGGTACCCCGACCATGTGTGTAAGCTCTCTAAGGCGCTCTATGGACTTAAGCAAGCCCCAAGAGCATGGTATGAATGCCTTAGAGACTTTTTAATTGCTAATGCTTTCAAGGTTGGGAAAGCCGATCCAACTCTTTTTACTAAGACTTGTGATGGTGATCTATTTGTGTGCCAAATTTATGTCGATGACATAATATTTGGTTCTACTAACCAAAAGTCTTGTGAAGAGTTTAGCAGGGTGATGACTCAGAAATTCGAGATGTCGATGATGGGCGAGTTGAACTACTTCCTTGGGTTCCAAGTGAAGCAACTCAAGGACGGCACCTTCATCTCTCAAACGAAGTACACGCAAGACTTGCTCAAGCGGTTTGGGATGAAGGACGCCAAGCCCGCAAAGACTCCTATGGGAACCGACGGACATGTCGACCTCAACAAAGGAGGTAAGTCCGTTGATCAAAAGGCATACCGGTCTATGATAGGGTCTTTACTTTATTTATGTGCTAGTAGACCGGATATTATGCTTAGCGTATGCATGTGTGCTAGATTTCAATCCGACCCAAGGGAGTGTCACCTTGTGGCCATTAAGCGAATTCTTAGATATTTAGTTGCTACGCCTTGCTTCAGGATCTGGTATCCAAAGGGGTCTACCTTTGACTTGATTGGATACTCAGACTCCGACTATGCTGGATGTAAGGTCGATAGGAAGAGTACATCAGGGACGTGCCAATTCCTAGGAAGGTCCCTGGTGTCGTGGAGTTCTAAGAAACAAACCTCCGTTGCCCTATCCACCGCGGAGGTCGAGTACGTTGCCGCAGGACAGTGTTGCGTGCAACTACTTTGGATGAGGCAAACCCTCTGGGACTTTGGCTACAATCTGAGCAAAGTCCCACTCCTATGTGACAATGAGAGTGCTATCCGCATGGCGGACGATCCTATTGAACACAGCCGCACAAAGCACATAGACATCCGGCATCACTTTTTAAGAGACCACCAGCAAAAGGGAGATATCGAAGTGTTTTATGTTAGCACCGAGAACCAGCTAGCCGATATATTTACCAAGCCTCTAGATGAGAAGACCTTTTGCAGACTGCGTAGTGAGCTAAATGTCTTAGATTCGCGTAACTTGGATTGATCTAGAGCATACATGTGTTTTACGCATTTGATCATATTCCCTTATGCATTTTATTGCTTATTTATGGTGCTCAAGTTGTGCAAGGAACCCCCGGACCTCACAAGTCCATGTGTGAATGGTGCACATATTTAAGGGGGAGAAATGCTACAACTTGACCCTTTGAGACTAACCGTGTGCTTGAGTTTTCTTAATTTAGTCTCAAAGGTGATTGAAAGGGAAAAAGTGAACTTGGACCATGCAAGACTTCCACTGCACTCCGATGAGAGGGTAATTTACTCCAAGTTCATCTCCGTGCTCTTATTGCCTTTTTACTCTTAATTGAAGATTTTGGTGAGGCAATGAGGTTTAAGGGCCAATAACAATCCCGTTTTGGTGCTTAATGCCAAAGGGGGAGAAATTAAGGCCAAAGCAAGAAATGGATCAGCTACCACTTGAGAATTTTGAAAATAGTAGAGTTAGAGCTTTTGTTTTGTCAAAATTCTCTTATTGTCAAAAGTTGGTCTCTTGTGGGGAGAATGTTTGATTATGGGAAAAAGGGGGAGTTTTTGAATCTTTGATCAATTTCTCATGGAATACCTCTCTCTATGCCTCAACAAGTGAATTTGACTTAGAGATAGGAAATTGAGTTTGATTTGCAAAAACAAACCAAGTGGTGGCAAAGAATGATCCGAATATGCCAAATTTGAATCAAAAACAATTTTTTGTTCTCATTTGCATTGATGTTGCACTTCTTTAGTTGCCTTTTGTTGTGTTGGCATAAATCACCAAAAAGGGGGAGATTGAAAGGGAAATGTGCCCTTGGGCCATTTCTATAAGATTTTG
Source organism: Zea luxurians (assembly GCA_029449295.1). Classification (NCBI taxonomy): domain Eukaryota; kingdom Viridiplantae; phylum Streptophyta; class Magnoliopsida; order Poales; family Poaceae; genus Zea; species Zea luxurians. Next base: position 80,989,075 of record JAOPSE010000009.1, read on the forward strand.
GTGATTAAGTGCTCCACACAAATACTTTGAGTGATATTTGTGCCAAAGACTCAAGAAGTGCAAATCAAGATTAAAGGTATGTTTCTAGACTTAGTACATTGTTTTGAAGACTAATGTATTATGTCTAAGTGCTAGAAATAGGAGAAATCGTTTTGGAGAAAAGTTGGCTATGTACAGCCAAAAGGCTGCTCGGTCTGGGTGCACCGGACAGTGTCCGGTGGTGCACCGGACAGTGTCCGGTATGCCAGGACCAGTCCCGATGAACAGCCTACTCTCGGGTCTCGATGGCGGCGTACGGCTATAAATCACTAGACTGTCCGGTGGTGCACCGGACTGTCCGGTGAGTCGTCTGCGGCGAAGTCACCGCTCTCGGGAAACAGTCAACTGCGTACGGCTAAAAATCATCGGACTGTCCGGTGAGCCAACGGTCGACTGCGCCAACGGTCGACCGCGCAATCCGCGCGTGACGCGTGGCCGAGCCAACGGTCAGATAGGGGCACCGGACTGTCCGGTGTGCACCGGACAGTGTCCGGTGCGCCAACGGCTCCAAATTTTCAACGGTCGGCTGCGCCAATTTAGGAAAGCAATCTGCACCGGACAGTGAACAGTGGATGTCCGGTGGTGCACCGGACTGTCCGGTGCGCCACCCGACAGAAGGCAAGAATTGCCTTCCTGGATTGCTTCCAACGGCTCCTAGCTGCCTTAGGGCTATAAAAGGGACCCCTAGGCGCATGGAGGAGAAGACCAAGCATACTTTGAGCAATCTTAATCTCTCACACTCCGTTTTTGCGCACTCGATTGGCATTCCTAGTGATTTGAGCTCTGTTCTAGTGGTGAACTTGTTGCGATTCATTCGAGCTCAAGTCTTGGCTGTGTGTGTTCGTATTGCTGTGGATTTGTGTGTGTTGCTTCCCTCGCTTACTCTAGTGCTTTCACTTTGATACTCATTGTAAGGGCGAGAGACTCCAAGTTGTGTAGATTCCTGGCAAACGGGAAAGAGTAAAGAAAGAAGAACACCGTGGTATTCAAGTTGATCATTGGATCACTTGAAAGGGGTTGAGTGCAACCCTCGTCCATCGGGACGCCACAACGTGGAGGTAGACAAGTGTTGTACTTGTCGAACCACGGGATAACTCGCGTGTCTCTTGTGATTGCTTTTCGTGTGATTGTTGTGATTCGCAAGAGCTCACTTTATAGTCACTTGGTATTATCTCTCTAACACTTAACCAAGATTTGTGGCTATAAGTTTTAAGTTTTTTAGAGGATCACCTATTCACCCCTCCTCTAGGTGCTCTCAACACCCCACTCCATCCTCCAGGCGGCCATCTTCGTCCACCTCTGCGAGATGTTCGTGGGGGTAGCCCCCTGCACCTCCCTCTTCTTCCATTTCTTCGTGTTGGTGAAGTCTGGGAAGGCTAAGGACCACCCCAGCGCCTACTACTTCCAGACGAGGCCGGATTCGGCCGGCGCCTACATCCCCTCCCTCGGCGGTGCGAGGTGGGAAAACTGGCGCACCGACTGTGTGATCGCCAGCGCCGAGGCCAACGACCGCCTCGTCCTGCCGAGTGACGGACCAGCACTCGACTAGAAGCAATGGAGGGCCAAGCCATCGCTGGCGCCAGAGTTCCTGCCCGTACTGGACAGGATCAAGGCCTTGGCAACCGGTGGCCTGACGTCAATGCATGTGGTCGGCGACTTCCTAAAGCACCGGATCGCGCCACTGCAGAGGAGGGCATGTCTGTGTTGCTGGTTCACCGACTCGAACGACATCGGTCGGATCCAGCGCGGGCTGGGTACCGACTTGTCCTGGGAGGAGCTGGAACTCCTGGTGAAGGGGACTACTGGTGAGTCATTCAACCCTGAGTCCCTAATCCTTCCCTAGGGCACGCCTGCGCTCTGCGACGACCCAGGGTTGAGGACGGCGATCTTGGCCTCGCTGCCGACCCTCGACGAGAGCGGTGTGGCGGTTCGCCAGACCGGCGGCCGGGACCCCCACCACAAGATCCGGATCTCCGATGCGCCGGCTGGAGGCCCCCAGCCTACCAGATCTCCTATGGGTGTGCTTCTAACACTACAAAACCAAAGTTGTGTGCAGGTCCAGGTCCCGAGCCAGACGTAGGTAGTCTCAAACCGCAGAGACTACCTCCTAGGGACCGGACAACTAATCTTCTCTTAGGTATACTGGTATCCAGCCTCGACACGTCGAGCCTACCTCCTAGGGGGGCCAAGTACCAGGGAGAAGTTGGTAATGTTACACACAGCGAGGTCAAGTAGCAAACAGATAAGTGCTAATACTGTTTGATTAATAGTTCTCAAAAGTATCTTACAAAACCAAAAATTATTACAAGCCGCTCTCCAGCGGGACCCTTGCCTTGTCTCTATAGGTACAACTACTCGTCATCAGCAGGATCACGCTGGAAGCGCTCGGCCACCAGTTCCACAGCGTCTTGTACGCTCTCCCAGGCGACGTCTTCTGTGGCAGCCCCCGGACCCGCGATCACCGGCGCCAAGGATATGGCGGGGTCGTGGCTCTGGAAGCATGTCAAGACATACTCAATCACCGCCCGACAGAGCTTGCTGCCCTCTGCCTCCAGGCAGGCGCCGAGGATCTGGTCCAGGCATTGGAGGCGATCAGCGGCGGAGTCCAGCACCGGGAGCGCATCGGAGATCGACGCCGGTAGCTCCGACACTAGGATGGGGCTCATACCTAGCGGCACCAATGCCGTGCTTGCCTCGCCGGCCCACGCGGCAATGCGCTGGACCCCGACGCGGTGCTCCGCCTGGAGATCTTCAAGGGCCTTCATGGTGGCCTCCACCACCTGGGGACCCGGCGTCGCCTGTGCCGCGTTGAACTGACGGATCTGCTCCTCCAGCTCCCTTTCCTTCTTCTCCGCCTCGAGCTCGTGCTCGGCCAGCAACTCGCCCCGCCGGGTGAGCATTTCCTCCCTGAAGGCGAGATTCGTCTCCTGCCTGGTGAGGTCCGTCTCCCGCCTGTCCAAGGACTCTCCCTTCGCTTTGAGGTTCTCCTCGGCGAGGGCGGCGTCGCTGGCCTTGCCCTCGAGCTCCTGCTGCCACTGTTGCAGCCTCTCCACAGCCTTGACCTGCTGGACCCGCTGCGCTTCCAGGGTCTGGTCCAGGGCATTCAGCTTGGCCCGGAGCTCTGTTGTAAGGGCCTCCCTCTAGCTCAAGGCCTCCTCCCTCTTGGCCACCTTCTTCTCCCTCCGGTGCGCCTCCAGCTCCCTAGCATACACCTTCTGGAGGTCCTTCTTGTACTCCTTGCAATCCCGCTCGAGTTGGGACCGTTCGGAGATGAACTGGTGGGACGCCGCCCTGGTGCGCTCCTCAAGTTGGATGCGCTAGTCGCTGAGGCGCTGGTGCTCAGCCTCAAGCGCCTCCCACTCCCGCAAAATTGCTGCCCCAGTGTCACTAAGGACCTGGTGGGCATGGGATATAATGCGGGGGAGGGGGATTGGCACAGCTTCTTCCTCAGCACCTGACCGGAGCCGTCGCTCGAACACCACCTCCATCTCCTCCGGTGCAGGCGGGGGGTTGGAGCTGGACGCGCCTCCGGTGTCACCCCCAGCGTCGGGAGTGGGCGTGATGTCGGAGGCGGGCATAGATCCCCCAGCTGAGACCTCCGCTGTCGCTGCGATGCCACTACCGCCGAACCCCCGGCTGGGACATGAGAAGCCACTCACGCTGTCTGGGCAGCGACTGGAGGTGGACCGCTGGCACCACTCCCAGTAGGTTCCTGCTGCTGAGAGCCAGACCCATCGGTGGGCCTGGTGCCTGGCGGAGGAGGCGTGGCCTTAGGAGCGGTGGAGGAGGAAGCCTTGGCGATCAGACGATGGGTTAAGACCTGTCGACATGATAATTAGACTCATGGAAAAAGGGGCTACACTTACTTGGGGCCCTAGACTTTCCAGTGACCCTGGAAGCGGGGCGACCGCTGCTGTTGCTGCTGCTGGTGCCCCTGGGGGTGATCACCCCCAGAGGGTGGTGGTGGCGGTGGCACCGGAGGACTGACACGCCTCTGCGCGCCTTGGGCCTAGGAGCTGGCCTCCTCGGCCCTGCCAGCAGTCCTCTGGCGCTTCTAGGGGGTCAGAGACAAGCGACCCATTAGCCCAACGCAGCCTATGTCGCCTCTCCTCCTCCGACCCCCCGGAGCTACCTGGGCGGAGGCACTGCTTGCAGCCCCTTTGCCCATGTCCAAGGGGCTGGGGGCCGCGGCGGGGTTGGCGCTGGGGGCCGCACCGGTGGGCTGGGGACCTCCAGCCGACGCATTGGAGATCCGGATCCTATGGAGGGGGTCCCGGTCACCGGTCTGGCGAACTGCCATGCCGCTCTCGTCGAGGGTCGGCAGCGTGGCCAAAATCGCCGTCCTCAAGCCTGGGTTGTCGCAGAGCGCTAGGGTGGCCTGGGGGAGGATCAGGGACTCAGGGACAAAAGTCTCCCTGGTAATCCCTCCCACCAGGACAGCCAACTCGTCCTAGGACAAATCGGTCCTCGGCCCACGCTGGATCTGTGACGGAACCTCCCAAGTAATTAGGCCCATCTACAGTTGTCCTTGTCTAGCAGACATCAGACACCCTGTAGATGTTCCTAAGTCACTTGACAAGCTCGGTATCCTTCCCGACCTCACCAGGAACGTTTCACCCGTCTTGCAGATATTACAGAACATCGGAGATAAAGAAATGCGGAAGCAAATTACATAAACTTACATTTATTTCAAAAGCAAGCTTGAGTTATTTTATTACAGACCAGACTAAAAGTGAGTGCATATAAGTAATAATTATACAAACCAAGGGAGACGCAAACTTCTCCCGAAAGGCTATAAACAAAAGATCCTAGATGGAGGACCGAGTCCTCCCGCACTTCAGTCTTGTTTTTCTTCGTTGGGAACCACCTTGGCACAGAAGCAGCAAAAGTCTGCTACTTCCTCACCTAAAAACAATGAAGGGATAAACCCTGAGTATGGAATTACTCAGCAAGTCTTACCCGACTAAGGAAAAGACTCTCAAGGGTATGCTGGTTATATGGGAGTCAAGGTAAGGTTTCTCAATAATCAAAGACTCTGTTTTGCAGAAATGCTTACTAAAGTGGATCCTTAAAAATCCAATTTTATTTGTCAAGTTAGGTAAAATTACCTGCACTAGAGTTCTTTCTACCCTAATTCAATCACTGGTCCTGCACTAGCCAATTTCTTTAACAAAAGCCCATCATCTTTAGTGGAAAGCTACGTGTAGGTCAGTGACCAAGTCTTCATAACCGCGAAGGTACGGCGATCCGAATCGATTATACTCAGCTGAGGATCTCCAATCACACGACATATGTAGCACTTAACCCTTGCATATGTCAACCCGCCACCGGGGTTCTTAAGACCGGATCAGGTTCACGCAAACCGAGAGCACAGATACACCACCGTCCAGCCTCTTGCCACGGAGGGTACACGCTACTCTCGCCACCGCTCCACTCCCATTTCGTGTTATCTTATTCCGGCCTTAGTCTGCCCGAGGCAAGGCTTACCCATGACGAGGCATGTGACCAGTTAAAGGGTCCTCGATCATCAAGCCTACATCGACAAGGTCCTTAATCGACTCAGACGGAGACACTACACCGAGACTCTCTTCTCGTGCAAGTCACCCGCCCGGTCTCAGCTTAATCTTTTTAACCCAAAAACTTGGTACCTGGCAGAGGTACATCTTTTCCGATGTTGAATCCATCACGGCCATGATGGATTCACCATCAAGTTTTATTTTCGAAAACATCCCTCCCACTTAGCCAAACATCTTTTGTAAAACAAATCCTTTTGTTTTTCTAAAGCAATACTAAGCATAGTAAAACCTTTTTGTAAAAAAAACAGGGTTTCAAGGAGGGTAATCAAGATCAAGGAAGGTAATGCAGGAATTGTTTAATCAATCAACTCCTATCACCTAATGCAGCAAGCAAGTGAGAAAGATTTTAAAAACATCAAGGAAGGTGGCAAATGCACCGGGGCTTGCCTTTGTTATCAGGTGAGTCCTGTTCGGATCCACAAATATCAAAATAAAAGCAGTTGCCTGCTTGAGGATCAGAGGATGGTGGTATCCCTTCTTCAGAGACTTCTTCTTCTTCTTCGTGCTCTAACATAACCATATACATGCAGAAGAATGGATGTCATGGGATGCTCATGAGGATGCAAAGATAATATAAACTTATTATCTAAGTCTTGAGTACAACTTTCCTTCACGGTACTCCGAGAACCTAGGGTTTCCGGAGTCAGTAAAGGAGTTCATGGAGCAGGGGGGTGGTTTTGGATTTAGTGATCAAACAAGGTCCAAATCAAACCAAACTCTACCCATGGCTTCTAAATAATGTGAAAAGCTCACATAAAAAGTTTGGGAAATTTTGGACTTATTATTTATTTTCTAAAAATCCAGAACCAATGGTTTAGGCTATTTTAAATACTCTAAAATTCCCTATTTGATCTAAAAATCATGAGTTTATTTTTATTAAATTCTAGGGAAAATAAGGAACCTAGGAAAATTGGTCTCATATTTTTAAGATTTTTCTATAATTTTCTACAGATTTCTAAAGCTCTGCTGTAAAAGAAAAAAAGGAAAACGATTAAATAGAACTGGGCCGGATTCAGCCCAGCGGCCCAGGTCCGTGCGAAATCGCACGTGCGCTCGCGCCCGCGAGGCGATCTTGCGCAGAGGCCCTCGGCGTTTTGCCTAACTGGAGATAGGTTCGTTTACTGTTTTTCTAAGTCACTGACACTTCACAAAAAGACCCCTGCGTTTCTATCAATTTGCAACCGGAAGTCCCCGACGGCGCTCGCGCACCGCCGCGCTCCGGCGAGCATCTACGCCGGCCGATTGGGACCATTACTGGCGCTCTCGAGCGGTTGTCACCGAATTGGATCTTCCTTAATAAATTTACCTAACCCAATTTCACTAATTACCCTATGGTTTGCACTGGCCACGACGACCGTGGATATGGCGGAACGATGAGCGTGTTCTTGATGATTCATGTCAGTCCAGTACAATTAAAGGGTTCGAGGAGTGCTAGGAGAGCCTAGGGGTGCTAGAACATTTAACAGAGGAGTATGAATTCACCTGGAATGGGCTGGCCGCGGTGAAGTGTTCTTGCGGGGTGTTCGACCCGATTTGGGGGAAGTCCCAAATTCGCGTTCTCAGGTGAACGATTGAGGACGATATTTGGTGGCTGGGTGGGTGATGAGGTTACGCAGCTAGCGGAGGGCTCAATTTATAGGCGGCTTAGACGGTGGCCGTGAATTTTGAGGAGGACGCGCGGCGGCCGGAGGGAAAGAAGAACACTGGCGCAAGTAAATTCGTGGCAAACGGCGTGGCATTCTCCCCGGCGACGATGGGACAGCCTTAAGGTGTCACGGTGGTGCGGTGGAAAGGCTAAGCCACGCGGCACATGGCCGGGAGGCGGCGGTCACCGGCGAGGTAATCCGCGCTAGCCGCAAAGCAGAAGAGGAAGACGACGGTGAGTCACCGGAGTGACGTCCAGCGCATGGGCGGTGAAGATCTTTTCAAGGTGAGCGACATCCACACGGCCGCGGCACCAATCCCGGCAAAGCGGTCACCGGCGGTGAGATTTTTCCACGGCGGTCGATCTGATCGGTTAGAGCACTGTACCATGGGATATGTTCGTCAGTCGCCTGAACCGACCTCCTTCCATCGACTAGTTCTCACAATTCTTGTGAATAACCGGGCAAGATTCCTTAATAAAGTTTGTTCTTGATTCAACAGTCTTCAATTCTTATACATGACATTTGGGTCAGAACCGAGGGAATCCAAAGATATGGCGCATCAAACTTGCACTCACCTTACTGGAACCTTATTTTAACCTTAGGTTCAGTTTCAGTTTTCTGAAACTGTTCTGACAGAGCAACTTGGAGCAAGTTTTTCTCTAAATTTTTCATAAGACCATGGCTTGAATCCTTAAACAAAGTTGTTCTCCTATAATTGGGCTTCAACTTTGATGTGGTGACCCAGGGCAAAAACCCTTTTGTTTAGAAGTTACAAGGTCACAAAGATGGGCACAATATACTGAATTTCAGACTTAATCAAAAGAGTTCAAATAGGGCTCTTTTGCAAATAAGTCCAAAACTCAGGGTTTGGCTTGCAAATTCACATATGAGTGACCCAAATACCTTAAGACACTTATTTGACTTGATTTTTGCACTTTAGTCCAAAAGTGGACTAATTTTGCACATAGGTCCCTAGGGTTTAGTTTTAAGGTTTTCCAGGGTTCCAATTAGGGTTTCTGGTATCCCAGGGGTATAATTGTGATTCAACTTTATTCTTGGAGTCATTTTATGACTTTTACCCTAAAGTCTTTAGGTTTTCTTAACTTAGGTTAAGTTTTACCCCTTTAATCATTATTTAGGGTTAAGTCCTTTAACCAGGGTCCTATTTGTAAAACATTAAAACAATACAACTTGTTTGAAATTTTTTTTTACCTAGTGAATGCACTCTAGGTGTGTCAAACATATGCAATGCCAATGCTTATGATGTCATGCTCAATTTTTAGTTATAGTAACACCAGGGGTGTTACAGGATCCTGCCGATATCGTTCGGGCCAGTGAACCAGCAACACAGGCGCGACCTCCTTTGCAGCGGCATGATCCAGCGCTTCAGGAGGTCGCCGACCATGTGCATTGACGTCAGGCCATTTGTGGCCAAGGCCTTGATCCTGTCCAATATGGGCAGGAGCTCTGGCGATAGGGACGATTTGGTCCTCCACTGCTTGCGGTCGAGGGCCGACCCATCAGACGGCAGGATGAGGCGGTCGTTGGCTTCAGCGCTGGCGATCACCCAGTCGCTACGCTAGTTCTCCCACCTCGCTCCACCAAGGGTGGGGATGTAGACGACGGCCGGATCTGGCCTCGTTGGAAGTAGTAGGCCCCGATGTGGTCCCTGGTCTTCCCAGACTTGACCAACAGAAAGAAGTAGCGGAAAAGAGAAGTACAGGGGGCCACACCTACGAACATCTCGCAGAGGTGGACGAAGATGGCCGCCTGGAGGATGGAGTGGGACGTGAGGTGTTGGAGCTGAAGCCCGAACTCCTCCAGCAGCAGCAGGAAGAAGGGCGAGATCGGCAGCGCCAACCCACAGGAGATGTAGGAGGTGAACAAAATGAACTCCCCGGCGGCAAGATTGTTGAGGGGGACGGCGCCGGCGCGAATCCTTCCGGTGAGCCCTGGCGCGCTCCACCCAAGCAGGCCGCGCACCAGATTGAGCGCCTCCTCATACTAGAAGCGGTCGAGATGGCCGAGCGAAGTCATGGCTTGTGCAGCGGCGCGAGCGCAGAGCAGAGGAGCACAAAGGCAAAGGGGCACAGAGGAGCACGAAGGCAAAAAGGCGCAGTCGATTGAAAGAGAATGCGAAAGGGTAACTGATGCACGCGGGGTGAATCCTTTTTCAAGGAAACCTGAGTCCTCGTTCAAGGAAACCCTTCCACGCGCCCCTCAATCACCACAGGAGATCACACATGATGGGCACCTAGGATCTAGACAGCCCAGTCTATGACACGGGGGCCCGGGTCCACGAGTCATGCAGCTTGGGTGCCAGATTTCGGGTGCGGGAACCACCGCACACGGTAGCACGCCTCCTCATTACCGCCGCAAGAGACAACAGTCCAGTCTATGACACGGGAGCCCGGGCCCACGAGTCATACACCTTGGGTGCCGGATCTCGGGTGCAAAAAGAATGAACCGCCGCACGTGCCGGTAGTGCGCCTCCTAGGGGCCGCTGCAGAAGACATAAGGTAATTTTTTAAACCAAGGCAGCGATAACGAGGTGCCCCGCGCGTGGCCCGACAAAACCACCAGGCATGGGGGCCAAGGGTCAGTCAGCTGCGGGGACAGATATGGCAGTTGGCGTGACCGAAGGAGATTGACAGAGGGTATGTCAGCAGACGCGCTGAAACGGCGCGCCAATCACCAATCAGGCCATGTCGAAGCAAAGTACAAGTTTTGGTCCCACCTGCAGGCCCGCATCCTCCCCTGAGGTGGGCTCGGGGGCCACTGTCGGTACCCTAAAACTAGGGTATCCCTTGCTACTGTATAAAGACACAGTATCCACACGGCTATCTCTTAGTCGTGTGGTAAAGGTGCTGTGTGTGGGACCAAACCATGATTGGCCCCAGCCTCGGGCGACTACTTTGGGTCCACAACAGCACCTGACCCACCACATGGGTAGGTCCGGAGCCGACACGTGTCCAGAGAAAGTGATATACTCCAAGGCATCAACAGTGAGTCCGGACCCCCATGGGTGGGTGCCGGACCCCTGGATATACAGTCCGGACCTCTAAGGTTGGTCCAGGACCTCCACGTGTGCAAGCCGGACCCCTAGAATGGGATCTAGATCGCCCACAATGGGGTCCCAAGGTTCCAGGACAGAACATACTCGGGCCTTGAACAGGGCCCAGGTGGGGTCCGGTGCCGACACCTGTCCAGACCTAGTCTGTTGGGTTCCGGACCTATCCGCATACACTCCTGCTCCCCGCTCAGGCGGAGACCCGATGCTGCCACGTGGCATACTGCGCGTGGCTTAAGCCAACGGGCGGAACCTAGCATGACGCCTCTGGGCCACACGCGCCTCCGCATTCATTGCGGATAAGACGTGCGCCTGTCCATTCCACTGACAGGTGGCGTGCTCAGTCCACGATATGTGGGCCGAGCTGTTATTCACCATTACTCGCGCGTTTTGGCTATCAATGCTGCATGGACTGCGGTCATCAAGACTTCCGGTGATTACTCAGACGTTACTAGCATTAGTTACTCACATAATGTATTCCTTCCATTATGCTCCTGGGCCCGCATGTCGGGGCTCAGCATCCTTGTATGTGGCTCCCGTAAACTATAAAAGGGAAGGCACACAACGTTATAAGGGACAAGCTCACAGGCCCTCAGACTCAGACACACACTTACACATACATTCAATACATACACACAGTGGAGGTAGGGTATTACGATCCGGTGGCCTGAACCACTATAATCCCCTGTGTGCTCTTGTGTTCATCCCGAATCCACATAATAGGCAAAACGCTTAGGCCCCCTCCTCATCTTAGGATTAGGGCGGGTGCATTCCGCCACCCGGCCAGAGAATTTTCTCACGACATATAGCAATGTCATGACTAAAGTATACTACGGTATTTGAAAAATTGTGTTCCCAAATAGGCCCTTAGACGACTGTCGTCTGCTAGACAACTTATATAATCTTTGTCTCACTAGTACACGGAAGCTCTATAGTGGCGGTTTTCAACCTATCCAGCAGAAACAATTTTTTTACAAGCGAGTAACTCAGAACCGTCGGTGAAAATCGATATCCACTAGCGGTTGAGTAATTAAACCGACAGTAAATATATTTTCGGGAAGCATAAAAATGGGTTTAAAAATAGCAAAAAATATTTTTATTTGGGAGACCTTGACCACCAGGCAGTTATACCGCAAATCAGCGTCATTTTTTACGCAAAATTTACGTGCTAACTGATTGAGTCCACATATTATAGCTAACTAAGTGTAAGTTGACTATTTGAGCTCGTAGATTAACTCAAATAAAAAAGTTATCAACTACAAAGTTGAATAACTTTTAAAGTTCTACAACTTTTATTTTAATATCTTTTTTATCCGAGGTCCTTTTCAAAATTTGCATTTTGAATTTGATAAACTCGGATGTAATTTTTGAGAACTTAAATGATTTCAAATAAAAAAAGTTGTCAACTGCAAAATTTCATAACGTTTTGATATCTACAACTTTTATTTGGTAGTTTTGTTCGAAAAAAAATCAAAAATTTAAGGATAAAAATTATTTCTAGTGGCGGTTTCTTAAGAAAACTGCCACTAAAAATCGATTTTTAGTGGCGGTAGTCTTAACGAACCACCACTATAAATAGCATTGACGATTGATAACTGAAACCGCCTGTAAAAATGATATGCTATCGCAGGTCGAGATGGTAACGGGGAATTCCCAGTCAGGAACGACTCCCCATCCCTGTCCCCACGGGGAGAAAAATTTCCCGTAAACGTTCACGGAGAACTTTTTCTCCCACCCCTATCCCCGTCGGAGAATTTATCCCCGTGAGTAAACCCACGATGAATCTGTCCCCATTAGTAAATACAATATTTAGAGGCAAATTTCAACTGATTATATTAAATCAATTTAAATTTCACAAGCAAGATTTTAAAATACAAGTAATGTCTTATTTAGAGTATAGTTTGCTATTTTATAATAGACTATGTATTGAATTTTTTGTATTATTTTAACATTCAAATGGACTAATTTAGATAAGAAAACTTTGTGGTGCGGGTATGCGGAACGGGTAGAGATGGCAATGGACCCGCGACCCGATACCCGATGGGTATTTACTCCATTAGGGTATGAATGTGGGCTAAATATTCTACCCGTGGATATGTTATTGGGCAAAAATCTTCACCCAATGGGTAAACGGGTATTAGAACATTTCGCTTTCACCCATACTCGTTAACCCGTGAGTATAGAATACCCAATATAAACTTAGCCAAGCATGAACTTGGACTTTAGTCATCCATCTTTTTTACTATTTAACAACCTTTTAGGCCATACTGTCATATAAGGCTTAACGACAATTTAATGACCATATAATGAAACATGTAATGTGCTATGTAGTACTATCCTAGTGTCACTACTTTATCCAATTATCTTTGGTGTGTTGAATGGATGGTTAAATCATACTAGAAATTTTGTAATGGTATGTAGATATATATACTTGATATTTGTATAAAATAATATTTTGATATATGTTTAATTTTTGTGGGTACGGGTGACCCATACCTATATGGGTATGAGTATGAGGGTAAATTCATACCCACCAGTGTGTATGGGTGACCCGATGAGATTATTTTTGTGTCGTGAGTATAGATATGTGGTAGTAATACCCCGTGGGTATTTACCCATTGCCATCTCTAGGAAGTAGGAACGGGTATGGGGAATTATTCTCCATCCCCGCCCCACAAACCCAGGGACAAAGTTTTTCCTCGTTTCGATCCCAGTGGGGACTGAATTAGCCACATTCCCGCCCCCTAATAGAGGAATTCTACCGCGAGGAATCAGGGATCGGATCCCTGTTGTCTTCTCTAACTACGAGCTTTGAGCTATTTTCTACTAGTGTCTATTTATATTTTTGTTGCAAACTAATTAATTCATGTCTCTTATTAGATCTACAGCAACATCGACTCTGTCATATGTTTTATTGTTGTCTCGTTCTAAGGGTGCATTTGGTTTTTTTCTAGGGACTAATTAGTTCCACCATTTTTAATCAATTTAGTCTTTAAATTATAAAATATGAAAACTAAAACTCTATTTTAATTTTATATACAACAATTTAGATATTAAAATAAAATAAAATAAAGAGATAAAAAATAGTCTTATGCATAAGAGCATGAGCCACCGTCGGCGTCTGGCGAGACGAGACGACGTGACTCTTTTCCCCTAATTACGGTCAACATAGGACATTTTTTGTTTAATAATAGATGATGTGGCAAATTACTGACAACAAAGTAAATATCATTGTACTGCCCTAAGTGCTAAGATAAGACACAAAGGAACGATGTCTTATGCACATACCATGCGTCCATGTCTCAGGAAGTTCACGAGCAAATTTATCCAATATCACCTGCAACACATGCGGCGTGAGATTCATGTAAAAAAACATGTACCAGCTCGGAACGGAATACTGAAAGTCGTGCATTTGGTGGCTCGGGCGTACCGTGGACCACCAGCGTGTGATGCATTTACATTTTATGGCCGTTAATATTAGAATATGAGGCTTTACCGAGTGCTCGATGTTTTGTCGAGTATATTTTATTGAGCACTCGGTAAAGTTTCATTTACCGAATACCACTCTCGGTAAAATAAGACTCTCGGCAACAACCACGTTTACCGAAAGTGAAATACTCTTGATATAGAAGGACACTCGGCAAAGCACCCTTTGCCGAGTGTCAAACTCTCGGTATAATATGACGCTCGGCAAAGGACCATCAGCAGCAGTTTATAGCTGACGGTCGTTAACTTTGCCGAGCGTGCCATACATTACATTTCATTAGTGGCTAAGGATAGCGGAGATGTTTCAGTACATGCAGAGTCTTGGCACCGCACAGGGTTTTACTCCACCACCTCCGTTGTTCCCTTCAGCTGACCCTGTTCAGTTCCATATTCCTGTGATTATCAAAATTTTAGTCCTACATGATACATAATTATCTGGTATAACACATGTAATCTCTTCTCTGTGTATGGACAATCTGCGGCATCCAACAACCCTCGTGGATTGTCTCGCCCATCGCCAAACCAGTCCAGCCACCCACCTCGTTGATGTTCTTCTAAACTTAGTTGTGAGACATGTTTATGTCATATATTAGATGTTTATGGACTTATTTATGTGAGTACTTTTTAGTGTTGTGAACTATTTTGTGGTACTTGTGAATTTGTGATCTTTGTGAAGAAACATGTGATTTTGTTAGCTATGTCGTGTGTTTGATATATCTGATGATTCTGTGATATCTGTGATGTATATGTGATATATCTTTTATTTGTTTGGATGAAATAGCAAAATAAAAAGGGTATTCTTGTCACTTTGTCGAGTGCAACACTCACCAAAGTGATACTTTGCCGAGTGTCAAGACTATAGCATTCAGCAAAAAAGACACACCTGAAAACCAGTAACGCTTTTTTGCCGAATGTTGTGGCCTTGACACTCGATAAAGAAACTGGCAAAGGGACCCGCTTGTACTCGTTGTCGAGAGCTTTTTCATCTGGCACTCGGAGCCTTTGCCGAGTGCCTCCTAATATACTCGGCAAAGGCACTGGCAAAGAGGCATACATGGAGCTTCTTTGTCGAGTGATGATACAATAGACACTCGCAAAGACTTTGTCCCGTCACTCAACATCGTGACAACGACTTTTCTTCGTCAAGAGCCAGGTGACACTCGCCAAAATCTTTACCGAGTGACCAACAAAAGTATTCGGCAAAGATGCAGTTATCGATGTACAGTTCAACGAGAATTCTTTATTGAGTGTCACACTCAGTAAAGATTTTATCGAGTATTTTACAGATTTTGCCAAGTGTTTTAGACAATCGACAAAGCGATGTGCAATGAACACGGTGGCGGGGAGCTTTATTGACTCGGAGGACCAGTGCGCAACGCAACGACACGTCGTCGGATGCACGACGGACGTAGGCAGCAAACATCAGCCAGAGACAAGGACACGGACCGCGGTACGTAGCTAGCTAGCAAGCAAATTAAGGAACCAGCACGGGCACCACACCACACCAGCGACGTGCACTAGTAAACTATGACGCGTCGATGAATGGACTGGAACTGTACTGGACCACCTCCATATCTCCGGTTCTCGCTCCATCTAGTTCTTGAGGAGGTAGTCGTCGAGGTCGTGGAACGTCTTGGTGGCGGTCTCCTTGATGACGTCCGGGTCGGGCACCTGGTCGTTGGCCTTGTCGAACTCCATGGCCCAGCTGACGACGGCGCCGGCCTCGCCGCCCTCGCCCTCCGCCTTGGCCGGAGTCACCTTCAGCGTGATCTTGAAGTTCTTGTAGAAGTCCGCCAGCTCGCCGTCCACCACGCTGTACGACACCACCTTGTTCTCGTCGTCCGCCGTCTCCAGCTTCTCCTTGGCGAACGTCAGCATCGGCACCGCTGCCACACATCCAAGAGATACTCAGGTCCCGGTCCAAGAGAGGCGCTAGCCAAGACGATGGTTAGTTACGTTACGTACCCTCGGTGTACTTGAGGAGGCGGACGGTGCCGGCCGACTTGCCGTCGCCCTCGACGGTCTCGATGCTCTTGTACTGCTCGGGGAAGATCTTGGGGAACAGCTCCGTCGAGTCACGCAGCGCCGCCCACAGCTTGTCAGCCGGGGACTTGACCTCCACCACCAGCTCAACCTTGGACGCCATTGCCTCTGCACAGGTAGCTAGTGATGTGGCTGACTGGCTGTGGTCTAGTGTGTCTGGCGATGGTGAGACTGAGACCTCGCCCCAGACCTTGTATATATACAGAGCCAGCGGCATCTCAGACCACGACAGCTCTTCTTCAGAGGTGACGAGCCGGTGCTACTGATGCCGGCCATTCAAGGTTTCCCTGCGCGATCCAACCACCTCGATCAGGCTCGAATTCAATTGCGCCCGTCGGTGCAGATCCGTGCCGCAAAGAGGCCGTTTTTTGATGGCGGTGGTGTGCCTGCACCGTGTGCCCGTGGAATTCGAGGGCACGAGGTCGCCGCACAGGGCGGAGTAATGGGAGGTGATTCTTTGATCGGAGAAATTAGATGAGGCCACCAGGCCATGCCAGGTCTGGTTGGCAGTTGGCAGCAGCAGGAGGGAGGTCCGGTTCCGACCGGAACAGTAACGAGTCTCTCGTGCAGGCGACAATGGCAAAATGCAGTACTGCTCTGAACCGAAAATGCAGAGTTGGAGACAAGTTCGGATGGGACATCGGGTGCCACCCAACCCCAACTGCAATAGCGAGCGGTTCAGGGCCTACCCCAAACATTACTTGTGCGCGAAAAGGTTGTTGATGCTGATTTGTCTTGTCTGCAGCCCAGGCTGTCCTCTCTAATAGATCTAAAATGCAACTCGCTAATTGGATGTTTATGGTTTAACTTCTGTTGCTGCTTTATGTGTGAAATGGATGAATTCTTCTGCGGATTCTGTTGCATGTGGATGGAATCTGATATCGTTCAAATCTGAACCAAAAATGAAGTAGACAATTACATCGAATTTGAATGCGTTGGGGGCCTGCTTTGCTTACTAATGCCGGTTGGGGAGATAAAAATGACTCTACAAAGTGTTGAGCACATAAAAGTGCCGCGCTGATGGTCCGACCCTGATGCCGGATGGTTCGCGGAGGTGGCGCGGACGGTCCGCGCGCGTACACATAATCAGTTAGGGTTCCGAGTTTCTTACGGGATTTGTTAACTAAAACCGCGGGATTAGCTCGGTAAACGACCTATAACGGGTTCAGACCTCCCTCTTTATATAGATGAAGGGCTACGGCCGATTGAAACCCCCAACCACAATCGATCAAATCAAATCTATTTATCAGTTTTACGCGGGTTCAGACCTCCCTCTTTATATAGATGAAGGGCTACGGCCGATTGAAACCCCCAACCACAATCGATCAAATCAAATCTATTTATCAGTTTTACCTTTTCGTTCTTCCAATTCCTATGAGTAGGAGTAATTTAGGCTTAGGATTAGACCTAGTTTAGTCTTCCACAACAATCTCTACTCGACTTTACACCGATCAGAGCAGCACCGGGCTGCCTGCCAACCCAGAGCAACCCCTTGGAAATCTTCCCCTCGACGGGATCTCTCCTGGGGCGAGTTCTAGGGTTTCTCGCGGAGAAGAAGACCCTCTGCGCTATCGTGGACTGTCCGACCCCAGGTGCGGACCGTCCGAAAGTCTGAAGAGGAGTCACTCCTGCGCCAGGTTGCGGACCGTCCACGCCTCCGCAGAGAGCCCCGCCAAGAGGTCTGTCCCGTGTTTGGCACCCAGATCGGTGACAATGCACTTTTTGGTGACTCCGCTAGGGAAAAGGTTGTCTAGATCTACTAAAAATCGGCCCAAAGATGGTCGGTTCCAAGGATCACACCAAGGTCTCCACCACCAACATCATCAAGCCGACCATGGGGGCACTCCAGACTGAATACCAGCAACCCTTTGAGGACCTCGTAATGCGCGATGAGAAGGAAGTTGTCGGTGGGAAAATCCTCTGGCCGGATGGCAGAATGCACCCGCCCAAATCCTAAGATGAGGAGGGGGACTAAGCGCTTGCCTGATTGGTGAATTTTTTATGAACACAAGAACACTCGAGGGTTTATAATGGTTCAGGCCGCTGGAGCGTAATACCCTACATCCACTGTCCGTAAGTTGTATTGACCGTGTCCCTTGTAACGCTGTGTCCCCTCCCTTTTATAGTTTAAGGGAGGTACATACAAGGATGCTGAGCTCTGACATGCGGGCCTAAGAGCATAATAGAAGGAATACATTATGTGAATAATTAATGCTGACAGCACACAAAGGTCTTTGCTGGACGCTGTGTTGCTTCTCTGACTGGCTACTGCCACGTCTTGCCGTGTCCACAGGTGGGTGATGGCTTGTTGCAGTAGAATACGTGATGAGGACATCAATTCTATACATATAATGAATGGACCGATAACACGATCGCGTGCACGACAGCTAAATCTCCAAGTACGTTCTACCCTAGTCAATTATGTTTCAGAGCTTACGCTTGGAGCCATGGATGTTTTGATGATTAGGAACCTTGGAGAGGACCAGCAAGGACTTGGGAAAGGCCTAGGTGTTGAGGAAGAGCAGCAAGGGCGCCCACAGCAGGAAGGAGATCAAGTCCGACTCGGCTGCGACTCCATCTCGGGTTCCAGGACCAGTCTGCACTAAAATGGACGCCTAAGATGCATCCGGACTCTGATTGCGACGGACTTGATATGGTTGGAAAGATAAAGAGATTATCTAACCAACCCAACTGGTTCCACCCTAAAATTCATCCGGAGTCAACGGGAATCGTCGAAACAAGTCAGTGTTCAAATTCTGTTTTGGTGCTGTGACACCGTCTGTTGGGCCGTGTATCACGTCGGAGCCCATTAGGGGCGAGTCCAGGGGTCACGCACGCCCTAATACTCTATTTATTCAGCATCCACCGTCACATTAGGTTTGGGTTTTGCTTAGATCAATTCTATCATCGAACAGTGTCGCCGTCATCGGCTTGTGAGACCCCATCCCGTAATCAATACAATTTTGGTTGCATTTCTTTCATGTTCTTGCTTGTGTTCTTGATTGCGCTTGCAGGGATAAGCCTTCGTGGTGAGGTCATTCATGTGTCACGGGTGATAACCAACGGAGCCGTGGTGTAGTGATTGAGAAGAACCGTTCGCTCGGAGCCTTGGATCATCAACGTCAAGATCTCCACTCAATCAAGTTATCGTATCTCACGGAAGATCGGGCCGCGTCTTCTATCAATTGGTATCAGATTTCCAGGTTGCCCGTGAGGTATAATCCTACCTTTAGGTTAGTTTTGTTTCGTCCCATAGTCCACAAAAGGCCAAAAAAATTACGACCAGTTTATTCCGACCTAAAACCATCTACTTAACCTTTGCACAATTCAGTTTTAGAGTTCGCAGTTCTGAGTTCGTGTTCTAGTTGAGTTTGGTTGCTGGATTAGATTTGTTTTGGTTTAGTTTGATTATGTCCATCTGCTTCCATCCTACAAAATCGACCCTATCTACAAAATAGATCCTATCTCTAAAACCGACCCTATCCACAAAACAGATCCTATCTCTCAAACCGACCCTATCCACAAAACAGATCCTATCTCTAAAACCGACTCTATCCACAAAACAGATTCTGTATCTAAACCAACCATATCTACAAAACAAATCCTATCTCTAAAACCGACCCTGTGCTCCATAGCCGCCGCTTTGGTTCCTGCCGATTCGTGCATTTGAAAACCATAATTTGAGGTATCTTCCATAAAAGGGGCATAACTTTTCGCTCGGTGCTCTGTTTGAGCTCAATTTTTTACAGCAGACTCCTGACTCAATTCTGGGGTGACTCAAAAAATTCAAAAAAATCGGGAAGATAATTAAAAAAATTGTTTAAGTGTTTTCAGGAATTTCAAAGATCCTTTGTGATTTTCTCTAGGTCACAATACAACTCTGTTTTAAGTAAAATTTTGTGTGCTTCCATCCTTTGTGTTTTTGGATCAGTGGTAAAAAAATTCAGAATATTTCGAGCTCTTTTGCTGGTACTCCTTTGCAAACGCGCCTTTGATTTCTACTAGTGCTGAAAAATCTACTCTATTTACAGAACTGTCATTTCTACTAGATACTTGTACCTCCTTTCTTGTGCTTTGATCCAACTGTTCTATTACATTTTCTAGGCCAACAACTAGGACGAGTACTTGGAACACTTATTCAGCATTGCTATCTATTACTGACTTGTGTGTCACATATATATATTTAGTCAGCCTTCCTAGAACTCCAGCTTTCTCTCGAGCAGAACATGTACTCCTTTGCAATCACACCCACGCTCGTTGGACAGTCACACCGGTCACCGTTTGCCACATGCAGTGCTGGTAAGAACGTTGTAAGAGCGGAGTAAGACGCTTCATAATTTGTATTCCACCACCTCCACCACCACCCTGAGAGATAGTTGTAGGGTTCACATTGTTTGTTGCCGTTTTGTCTCTATTTTTTGCTAACAATGACAGGACCAAAGAATCAAATGGACAAGGACAAGGGGCCTAAGCTTAACGACGATGAGTGTGTCTCTCAGATGGAATTGAAGGAGATGATGCGTGCGATGACTGAAGCTTTTAAAAAATACCAAGACTCTGCGGTGACATCCTATGAGCAGCTTGATCGATGAGTTGCTGAACTTGTTACACGCATGGACGTACTGGAGGCTCGTCGCCCACCACCAACTCCAGCCCCAGCTCACTCTCCTGTGGATGATGACGATGATGACGATGATTGTCGGGTACCGTAATTAGGGGTACCCCCAATACTCCTAAGCATAGCTGGAAAACATCTTCAAGACAGACCGTAAAGGCTGGTAAGCACGGCGCAAAGTTAAAGCCTCATCTGCCAAGGGACGCGATCTCATCTCGCCCGAGTCCAGCCTCGGGCAAGAACAGTGGTCTCGGACGAATTCACGCCTCGCCCGAGGGCCCCCTCAGGTAGCGGGTGCACCCCCGGCTCGTCCGAGGCTAAGCTCGGGCAAACTTTGTCGTGTAGCAACCTCGGCCAAATTGCCTTACTGCCGACCGTATCGCATGCACATTCAATGCAGGGATCACTTGACACCTTATCCTGACACGCGCGCCTCAGTTGGCAAGGTCGAAGTGACCGCAGTCACTTCGCCCCTTTATTGATTGTTCTGATAGGAAAACAACACTATTCACCCCGTTCCGACTACTGCGCCAACCACCAGGGTAAGACTAACAACAGTAAGTCACGACCACTCCCGAGTTCAGCCTCGGGCGCAACAGGGAGCTCCGCCACGCCCGACCCTAGGCCTCGGCCTCTACCTCGGCCTCGGGAGAAGGTCCCCAACTCGCCCGACCCCAGGTCTCGACCTCAGCCTCGGCCTCGGGAGGAGTCACAACCTCGCTCGACCTCGGCCTCGGGAGGAAGTCTCCGCCTCGCCCGACCTCAGCCTCGGCCTCGAGAGGAGTCACCGCCTCGCCCGACCTTGGCCTCGGACCGACTACGCTACAGGGGATACATCATTACCCTACCTCTAGCTAGCCGCCTCAGGCTACGAAGGAACAAGACCGGAGTCACATCTAGATTACTCCGGCCACAGGTAATGATGGTTCCTCGCATGCGTCCATGACGTCAATAGTCCACAAGCTCTCTACGAAGGCAAAGAAACATCAGCAGGACCCAAGGCCGCACCGCCAGCTACGCTTCATACAGGGCTCAAGCACTTCTCCGCCAGCCACGTTAGCACATAGCTACACCCCCATATGTACAGCTGGACCATCCCCTTGTGTCTATAAAAGGGGATGCCCAGGGCCTTCTTAGAGAGGGAGCGCGAGAGAGGAGAGCACGGGCAGCAAGGACAACGGAGATGGACTCACTCAAACATCGAGCTCCACTCCGCAACACTAGACTACTCAGGAGGCCTAGGACCCGTTCCCTCTCTCGCGAAGCTTGTAACCCCTACTGCAAGCACCCCCAGTGCAAGATAATATAAGCCTCATCCCTCCTCTTGTGTTCCATCTTGCATCAATCCATCTGGATAGGGGCACGCGACACAAAATTCACTAGTCGGTCCGGTTGAGGGTCCCCCGGGTTCAAAACGCCGACAGTTGGCGTGCCAGGTAGGGGCCGCTGCGTGTTGACAATACTTTCTCGTTGAGTTCTAGATGGACAATCTTCAGCAGCCTCTTCAGCCTGGGATGGTGCTCCGCTTTGGGAGTCTTGAGTTCATGTCCCCCGACGGCAGCTACGACATGGTACTGCTCACCCCGCAGCACGACAACAACGACCGTCGTCGGCTCGCCCGGCGGAGATGAACTCGACGACGACGACATCTCCCCGTGGCAGAAGAGGAACACCCGAGTCAACCCCGCCACCCTCCTCGCCGGAATGAGACGGAGACGGGACAACCATGGCCAGGCAGGAGGCAGCACCTCGACGGCTATCGGACCAGAGCGAGTCGATGACGCCGACACCCCTACGGGGGACATGTCGGGTGTTATCCTCGCACCTGAGACAACGACGGGTGTCGCTTCCCGGCAAAACGCCAGCCCTAGGCGGACTGATGACGCCGGCACCCTTGCGAGGGACTTGTCGGGCATTAGTCTCGCACCTGAAATAACGACACATTCCACTTCCGATGCAACTTCGCCGTCGTCCACCAACCAAGAGGTACCTTCAGTTTTCCATCCTGTTCCCTTTAGATTCAGCTTCGACCCACCAAGCGACCCCGCTTCGGTAAGCGCTTTCATAAGGGCATATCCTGACCTTCCGGGGTACCATATGTGGTCAACTTGGGACCGACTGATGGCCATCTCAACCTCCAGACCCGTGGGTTCCGAGGAAGAGGACAACCCCGACTTCAGTTGGGACTTCTCCGGTCTCCGTGATCCCAGTGCCATGTGTGACTTCATGTCTGCATGTGACCACTGCCTCTCCGGCTGTTCTGATGATGGTCACAGCCTTGACGACGAGGGTTGCGACCCAACTCGCGAGTGCTTCCACATCGATCAGAAAGATCACGACGGAGACCACCACCCCGGCATGCCAGGAGGCGACGGCGCCCTTGCACTTACGTCTCACGTTGAGATCCCGTGGGAGCTAGCTGTGGCCCAGGTCCCCACGGGGGCCTAGGGCTCATAGCTCGAGCAACTCCGCGAGATGCAGGCCAAGCTCGATGAAGAAATGGGTCGACTTGTACAGCTCCAACAAAACCTCGAGCAAGAGTAGGCAGGCCGAGCGCTCGCTGGAGGAGCGTGTCATCGGGCCCGGGACGTCCAGCGTCGTATTAATGACGATGCCAGGGCAATGCCGCCCTCGACCTTCAACGGGGCCGGCCAGAACCTAGCTGCAGCGGTGATGTTACTTCAAACGATGTCGGAGCCATCTACCACCGAGGGGCGGCGTATCCAGGGTGAGCTCAAGGACCTCCTGGAAAATGCCGCAGCCCGACGAGCCGAGAGCTCTGCCTCCCGAAGGTGAGGGTGCCCCTCGGTGCATCACGTAGCGTCCTCCCAACACATGCGTGAGGCCTTGGTCTACACCGAGCTTACAAGGGACGAGACACCTGCGGTCCGGGATCGCCTCGGCGATGATCAACACCGCCGCGACCGTCGAGCCCGCCTCGAGGAGAAGGTGCGCCGAGGCTACCACCCCAAGCGCGGGGGACGCTACGACAGTGAGGAGGATCTGAGCCCCTCACCCGAACCACCAGGCCCGCGGGTCTTCAGCCGAGCCATACGACGAGCGCCTTTCCCGGCCCGGTTCCGAGCCCCGACTACCATTACCAAGTACTCAAGGGAGACGAGGCCGGAGTTGTGGCTCATAGATTACCGGCTAGCATGCCAGTTGGGAGGGACGGACGACGACAACCTCATCATTCGCAACCTCCCCCTTTTCCTCTCTGACGCTGCCCGGGCCTGGCTAGAGCATCTGCCCCTGCGCAGATCTTCGACTGGGATGACCTAGTCAAGGCCTTCACTGGAAATTTCCAAGGTACGTACGTATGCCCTGGGAACTCATGGGATCTCCGGAGCTGCCGCCAGCGGCCAGGGGAATCCATGCGTGAGTACATCCGGCGGTTTTCAAAGCAGTGCACCGAGTTGCCTAACATCACTGACTCGGACCTGGTAAGCAAACTGGGGCGCAAGACACCCACCAAGGCGAGCGAATTGATGGACATAGCCACCAAGTTCGCCTCTGGTCAGGAGGCGGTCGAAACCATCTTCTGGAAGGACAAGCAGCCTCAGGGAAGGTAGAAGGAAGACGACCCTGAGGCATCCGTCCAGCGTGGCGTGAAGAAGAAGACCAGGAAGAAGGCGCAAGCAAAGCGCAATGCCATTGACGCAGATCTCGTCGCTGCTGCCGAGCACAGGAACCCTCGGAAGCCTCCCAGAGGGGCCAACGTGTTCGACAAGATGCTCAAGGAGTCGTGCTCCTATCACAGGGGTCCCATCAAGCACACCCTTGAAGAGTGTGACATGCTCCGGCGTTACTTCAATAAGGCTGGACCCTTGGCAGAGGGTGGCAAGGACCACAACAACAACAAGAAAGGAGGCGACGGGGAAGAAGAGTTCCCAGAGGTCCACAACTGCTTCATGATCTATGGTGGGCAAATGGCGAATGCCTCGGCTCGGCACCGCAAGCAGGAGCGCTGGGAGGTCTGCTCGGTGAAGGTAGCAATGCCAGTCTACCTAGACTGGTCCGACAAGCCCATCACCTTTGACCAACACGACCACCCCAACTACGTACCGAGCCTAGGAAGATACCCGCTCATCGTCGACCCAATCATCGGCAACGTTAGGCTCTCCAAGGTCCTCATGGACAGAGGCAGCAGCCTCAACATCATCTATGTCGAGACCCTAGAGCTCTTGGGGGTTGATCGGTCCAAGATCCGGGCTGGTGCAGCGCCTTTTCACGGGATTGCACCCGGAAAGCGTATCCTGCCCCTCGGACAGATCGACTTGCCCGTCTGCTTCGGAACTCCGTCCAACTTCCGAAAGGAAACCCTCACTTTCGAGGTAGTCGGGTTCCGAGGGACCTATCACGCGGTGCTGGGAAGACCGTGCTATGCCAAGTTCATGGTCGTCCCCAACTACACTTATCTCAAGCTCAAGGTGCCTAGCCCCAAGGGAGTGATCACCATCGGACCCACGTACCGCCACGCTTACGAATGCGACGTGGAATGCGTGGAGTACGCCGAAGCCCTCGCCGAGTCCGAAGCCCTCATCGCCGACCTGGATTGCCTCTCCAAAGAGGCGCCCAACGCGAAGTGGCACGCCGGCAACTTCGAGCTAGCCGAGGCAGTCAAGTCTGTCTCTCTCGACCCCAACAACGACGCTAGCAAGAAAGTCAGGATCGGCTCCGAGCTCGACCCCAAATAGGAAGCAGTGCTCATCGACTTTCTCCGCGCAAACGCCGACGTTTTTGCGTGGAGTCCCTTGGACATGCCAGGCATACCAAGGGATGTCACCGAGCACTCACTGGACATCCGAGCCGGAGCTCGACCCGTGAAACAGCACCTGCGCCGTTTTGATGAAGAAAAGCGCAGAGCCATAGGCGAGGAGGTCCACAAGCTAATGGCTGCAGGGTTCATCAAAGAGGTGCAACATACTAGAGGTGCATGAACCATGTGTTCGGAGAGCACATCGGCAGAACGATCGAGGCTTACGTCGATGACATCGTTGTCAAAACAAGGAAAGCCTCCGACCTCCTCTCTAACCTTGAGGTGACATTCAGGTGCCTCAAAGCGAAGAGCGAAAAACTCAATCCCGAGAAGTGTGTCTTTGGAGTCCCCCGAGGCATGCTCCTAGGGTTCATCGTCTCCAAATGAGGCATCGAGGCCAACCCGGAGAAAATCGCGGCCATTACCAACATGGGACCCATCAAAGATTTAAAAGGAGTACAAAGGGTCATGGGATGCCTTGTGGCTCTAAGCCACTTCATCTCGTGCCTTGGCGAGAAAGGATTGCCCTTGTATCACCTCTTAAGGAAGGCCGAGCGCTTCACTTGGACCCCCGAAGCCGAAGAAGCCCTCAGAAACCTAAAGGCACTCCTTACTAATGCGCCCATCTTGGTGCCCCCCGCTGCAGGAGAAGCCCTCTTGATTTACGTCACCGCAACCACTCAGGTGGTCAGCACTGCGGTCGTAGTTGAGAGACAAGAAGAAGGGCATACACTGCTCATCCAGAGGCCAGTCTACTTCATCAGCGAAGTGCTATCCGAGACAAAAATCCGCTACCCGCAAATCCAGAAGCTACTGTACGCGGTGATTCTGACACGGCGGAAGCTGCGACACTACTTCGAGTCTCATCCGGTTACTGTGGTGTCATCTTTCCCCTGGGAGAGATCATCCAGTGCCGAGAAACCTTGGGTAGGATAGCAAAATGGGCAGTGGAACTCATGGGGGAAACACTTTCATTCGCCCCTCGGAAGGCCATAAAATCCCAAGTCTTGGCCGACTTCCTGGCTGAGTGGACCAACATCCAGTTGCCAACGGCCCCAGTCTAGGCCGAACTTTGGACCATGTACTTCGACGGGTCGTTGATGAAAACCGGAGCAGGCGCAGGCTTGCTCTTCATCTCACCCCTCGGAGAACATGTGCGTTATGTAATACGCCTCCATTTTCCGGCGTCAAACAACGTGGCCGAATACGAGGCCTTGGTTAATGGGTTGCGCATCGCTGTCGAGCTAGGGGTTCGGCGCCTCGACGCCCGTGGCGACTCGTAGCTCGTTATTGACCAAGTCATGAAGAACTCTCATTGCCGCGATCAGAAAATGGAGGCCTACTACGACGAAGTTTGGTGCTTGGAAGATAAGTTCTATGGGCTAGAACTCAACCATGTTGCTCGACGGTACAACGAGACTGCAGATGAGCTGGCTAAGATAGCCTCGGGACGAACAACGGTTCCCTCGAATGTCTTCTCCAGAGACATATATCAACCATCCGTCAAACTCGACGACACACCCGAGCTCGAGGAGACCTCGGCCCAGCCCGAGGTACCCTCGGCTACCGAGGGTGAGGCCCTGCGCGTCGAGATGGAGCAGAATGGGGTCACACCAAACCTGAACTGGCAGACCCCGTACCTGGAATATCTCCTCCGGGGAGAGCTACCCCTCGACAAGGCCGAAGCTCGGCGACTGGCTCGGCGCGCCAAGTCGTTCGTTTTACTGGGTGATGAAAAGGAGTTGTACCACCGCAGCCCCTCAGGCATTCTCCAACGATGCATATCCATCACCCAAGGACAAGAGCTGTTACAAGAAATACACTCGGGGGCTTGCGGTCACCATGCAGCACCTCGGACCCTCATAGGAAACGCTTTCCGACAAGGTTTCTACTGGCCGACCGCAGTGGCCGACGCCACTAGGATTGTACGCTCCTGCCGGGGGTGTCAATTCTACACGAGACAAACACATCTGCCTGCTCAGGCTCTACAGACAATACCTATCACATGGTCGTTTGCTTTGTGGGGTCTGGACCTCGTCGGTCCCTTGCAGAAGGCACCTGAGAGCTTCACGCACCTGCTGGTCGCCATCGACAAATTCTCCAAGTGGATCGAAGTCCGACCCTTAACCAGCATCAGGTCCGAGAAGCGGTGGCGTTCTTTACAAATATCATCCACTGCTTCGGGATCCCAAACTCTATCATCACCGACAACGGCACACAGTTCACTGGGAAAAAGTTCCTAGACTTCTACGAAGACCACCACATCCGTGTGGACTGGGCCGCTGTAGCTCACCCAATGACAAATGGGCAAGTGGAGCGCGCCAATGGCATGATTTTGCAGGGGCTAAAACCAAGGATCTACAACGACCTCAACAAGTTTGGCAAGCGGTGGATGAAAGAGCTACCCTCGGTGGTTTGGAGTCTGAGGACGACGCCGAGCCGGGCCACAGGTTTCTCGCCGTTTTCCTAGTCTATGGGGCCGAGGCCATCCTACCCACGGATTTAGAATACAGCTCCCCAAGGGCAAAGGCATACGCCGACCAAAACAACCAGACCAGCCGAGAGGATTCATTGGACTAGCTGGAAGAGGCTCGGGACGTAGCCTTGCTACACTCAGCGCGGTATCAGCAGTCTCTGCGACGCTACCACGCCCGAAGGATTCGGCCCCAAGGCTTCCAGGTGGGAGATTTGGTGCTTCGGCTACGACAAGACGCCCGAGGGTGCCACAAGCTTACTCCTCCCTGGGAAGGGCCGTTCATCATTGCCAAAATTTTGAAGCCCGGGACGTACAAGCTGGCCAACGATCAAGGCGAGATCTACAGCAACGCTTGGAACATCGAACAACTACGTCGCTTTTACCCTTAAAGTGTTTCAAGTTGTTCGTGTACCTCGGTCCCTTTACATGTACAAATTAATAGTCTAGCTGTCAAGGGAGGATCGGCCTTGCCTCAGCAAAAACCGACCCTCCCTCGGGGGCTAGAAGGGGGGGACCCCCTCTGCGTCAAAATTTTCCTCGAAAATGTTTTCTACCAAAAACGTCTTTCGTGCGTTTCGGCTATATCGATAGCGGAATCCTAAAAACGACACGAGAGACCTTGAACAGCAAGGCCGACCGAGCCGAGGGACTCCTACGCCTCCGGGATACGGATACCTCACTCATCACCTTCCGCGAAAGGTAGCTCACGCTCGGATAAGTGATTCTGCTACCGAACAAGTCCTAATGCTCGGGTAGAAAATGACTTTTGTGCCTTTCGACTATGTCAATAGCGGAATCCTAAAAACGACACGAGAAACCTTGAATGGCAAGGCCGACCGAGCCGAGGGACTCCTACGCCTCTGGGATATGGATACCTCACTCATCACCTTCAGCGAAAGGTAGCTCACGCTCGGATAAGTGATTCTGCTACCGACAAACAAGTCCTAACTCTCAAAACAAGAGGAAAGGAAACACAGCTTTATACTCTAACACTAAAAATGTTTAGGCCTCAGCGGCCGCGAGAAACATACACATACTTAGAATAAACTGTTTCCCACAGGCTCAGGTGTCAGCAGGGGGAGGAGCAGCACCCTCAGCGTCGTTCCTACTCGCGGCGGAATCCGGCCCGGCCTCGGACGGTGACACGGGCGGAAGGACCTCCACCTTGAAGAAGGAAGCCAACGCCGCGCCTGGGCCCTCGGCAGCCGCATCTAGCCTTTGGACCTCCGCCAGGGCGGCGTCCTCGTCATCAGGTAGGCAGTAGCCCTCGCTGACCCGCTCCAAATCCACGTCATAGTGGGAAGCGAGGACGGCGAAGGCCCACCTAACGCCGTGGTGCAGCGCCTCGTGGAGTCTGCTGCGCACGTGGCCGCCCAAGGCCCGCAGGCGACTCTGGGGGAAGCTGCCCGATGGGACGTCGTCGAGGTCAAAGGTCCGGCAGAAGGCCAAGATGGCCTCAGACATGGTCGTGCGGTCGGCCTCTTTCTGCTCAGCCGCCTAGGCAAGTGCCTTGCCGTTCTTGACAGACTCGTTGAGAGCCGCCTCCAACCCTGAAGACAGCCGAACGATGTTCTTCGGACACGAGGAAAAGGACGAAGCTAAAACAAAGTCGCAAAGCAGGCGAAACATGCCCTCGGCCCGGGCACGCCGCTGCGAGGCCATGGCTTGGGTAGACCGGGCACACTCGACGGCCACGGCCAGGCCCTCCGCGAGGGTCCCGGCCCGAGCGGTCGCCTCGGGGTCTAGAAGGGGGAACCCCCTCTGCGTCAAAACTTTCCTCGGAAAAGTTTTTCTACCAAAACGACTTTCGTGCCTTTCAACTGCATCGATGGTGGAATCCTAAAAACGACAAGAGGGACCTTGAACGGCAAGGCCGACCGAGCCAAGGGACTCCTACGCCTCCGGGATACGGATACCTTACTTGTCACCTTCCGTGAAAGGTAACTCACGCTCAGATAAGTGATTCTACTACCAACGAACAAGTCTTAATGCTCGAAATAAGAGGAAAGAAAACGTAGCTTTATACACAAATACCCAAATGTTCAGGCCTCGGCAGCCACAGAAAACAAACACATGAAGCATACAACCACCCCGCGGAGAAACCACACCGCCACTTGCGCCAATGCCGCGTCTTCTCGGGACTACAGAACCAGTGCAGTGACTCGAGGCAGTCCCGCGCTTGACCCAGCAGTGCCAATTAAGTGCGAAGGTAACGGGTACCATCTACAGGCTCGCATCCTCCCCTGATGCGGCAGGAGAGCCCTCTCCTACGACATAAAGACGACACACTCGTGTTCCATTCCTCGAACGACTCGCGCACGCGCAACAGATACCCCATGAGTCGCCCGTCCCATCGCATTAACTCCCTAGCAGGACACATGTCTCCTCTGGCAGGCGGACGAGCGCCGTTTCGCCTCCGTCATGATGGCTGCCTCGAAAAAGGTGCACCACACTACTTCGAAGTATCTCCTTTCTTCCTTTTCTCTCTCTTTCTCTCTCTCCGCAGGGATCGGGAAAAGGAACATTTCGAAGGAGTCCTTCGTAGCGAAGGAAACGGGCCCCGAGCCCTTTACTGATCAGGGGTTCGAAGGTTGCGCCCCGCGGGGTTCGGCGACCGCCTCAGAGCACTCAGGCTCCGAGCCCTTTACTGATCAGGGGTTCGAAGGCTGGCCCCTCGAAGGGATTCGACAGCCGCCCCAGAACATGCAGAGTCAGGGATGACCCTGGGTACGTCCGTTACATGGCCAAGGCTCGGGCTACGCTCTCGAGGTACCCTAGGACATTTCTGAGACCAGCGGGAACAATTTTGTAATGGAATCCCACCGGAGGGAGGCATCGAGCCCTCAGACCCTATCAAATGGGCCTGGGTCCAGCAAATCACCTGCAGGTACTTTTGGAGCGCGCCTCTGGGCCACTAGCCGACCCTTATCGAACGGGGCTCGGGTGTCCACTCAGATTACCCGTTAGCAACTCACTGGAAATACCATGTTCAGTGCCCACCGAGGGTAACATGGCGCGTTCTCCCCTCCTCCTTGCGGAAAGGCGACGAAGGGGCGTACAGTAAAAAGCCGAGACGGTCCTCGATCGTCCTCTCGCTTCGTGTAGAGGCTCGGGGGCTGCTCTCGCACCAGGCTACGGCCAAATTGTTGACCACGTCAACAAACCAGCTTAAAAACTCGAAGCCTGACCATGCACCTGGTTTGCGGCCAAGCCGCATGAGGGAACAACAAGGCCGACTGAGGAATCACAAGAAGAACTAAGACCTCAGAGGAGCCAAACCACTCCTCCGAGGCCTCGGGGGCTACACCCGACGGGTGCGCTTACGCACACCCATCGGAACAAAACATAACCGAGAAGGGCTAGTCTCCTTGCAAAAAGTCCGGCTGAACCTCCAAGCAAGTGTCTACACTCGCTTTGAGGCTCGGGGGCTACTGTCAGGTACCATAATTAGGGGTACCCCCAATACTCCTAAGCATAGCTGGAAAACATCTTCAAGACAGACCGTAAAGGCTGGTAAGCACGGCGCAAAGTTAAAGCCTCATCTGCTAAGGGACGAGATCTCGTCTCGCCCGAGCCCGGTCTTGGGCAAGAACAATGGTCCCGGACGGATTCACGCCTCGCCTGAGGGCACCCTCAGGCAGCGGGCGCACCCTTGGTTCGTCCGAGGCTAAGATCGGGCAAACTTTGTCGTGTAGCAACCTCGGCCAAATCGCCTTACCGCCGACCGTATCGCATGCGCATTCAATGCAGGGATCACCTGACACCTTATCCTGACACGCGCGCCTCAGTTGGCAAGGTCGAAGTGACCGCAGTCACTTCGCCCCTTTACTGATCGTTCTGACAGGAAAACAACAGTATTCACCCTGTTCCGACTACTGTGCCAACCACCAGGGTAAGACTAACAACAGTAAGTCACGGCCACTCCTGAGTTTAGCCTCGGGCGCAACAGGGAGCTCCGCCACGCCCGACCCCAGGCCTCGGCCTCTGCCTCGGCCTCGGGAGAAGGTCTCCGCCTCGCCCGACCCCAGGTCTCGACCTCAGCCTCGGCCTCGGGAGGAGTCATAACCTCGCCTGACCTCGGCCTCGGCCTCGAGAGGAAGTCTCTGCCTCGCCCAACCTCAGCCTCGGCCTTGGGAGGAGTCACCGCCTCGCCCGACCTCTGCCTCGGACCGACTACGCTACAGGGGATACATCATTACCCTACCTCTAGCTAGCCGCCTCAGGCTACGAAGGAACAAGACCAGAGTCACATCTAGATTACTCTGGCCACAGGTAATGATGGTTCCCCGCATACGTCCATGACGTCAATAGTCCACAAGCTCTCTACGAAGGCAAAGAAACGTTAGTAGGACCCAAGGCCGCACCACCAGCTATGCTTCATACAGGGCTCAAGCACTTCTCCGCTGGCCACGTTAGCACATAGCTACACCCCCATATGTACAGCTAGACCATCCCCTTGTGTCTATAAAAGGGGATGCCCAGGGCCTTCTCGGAGAGGGAGCGCGAGAGAGGAGAGCACGGGCAGCAAGGACAACGGAGACAGACTCACTCAAACATCGAGCTCCACTCCGCAACACTAGACTCCTCAGGAGGCCTAGGACCCGTTCCCTCTCTCGTGAAGCTTGTAACCCCTACTGCAAGCACCCCCGGTGCAAGATAATATAAGCCTCATCCCTCCTCTTGTGTTCCATCTTGCATCAATCCATCTGGACAGGGGCACACGGCACAAAATTCACTAGTTGGTCCGGTTGAGGGTCCCCCGGGTCCGAAACGCCAACAATGATGTTTATGCACCGCTGTGACAACGCCTCGCACGTAATCGACAAGGTATGGGAGGTAATGGTAGACGTCGTCATCATAATCCTGAACCAGACCATGATCCATTTGCTAAGATTAAGTTCTCTATTCCACCGTTCATGGATTCTTATGATGCTGAAGCTTACTTAGACTGGGAGAAAAAAATTTAATTCCCATCTTGTTCCTGAGCAGCATAGGGTTAGACAAGCCACTAGTGAATTTAGAGATTTTGCTATCATTTGGTGGAATGAACTTGTTAACACACGTGCTGCACCACAAACATAGAATGCATTAAAAGAGGAGATGTGAGCTCGCTTTGTTCCCCTTCTTATAGACATGATCTTCGAAAAAATTGCAATGCTTAGATCAGGGAGACATGTCGGTACAGGAATACTACCAAGAGCTTCAAAAAGGTATGCTACGATGTGGGGTAGTTGAGGATCCGGAGGATCAAATGGTTAGGTTTTATGGGGGATTGAGGCGGGAGATTCAGGATATTGTTGATTATAAAGAATATCATTCTATACAATGCTTGTTCCATCTTTCTATGTTAACAAAAAAAGAATTGTAGGGTCGTCAACAGCGGAGGAGCAGCACTTTCGCGCCACGCCAGCCACCGGTGCCAGCCAAGGTGTCATCCTCTTCGGGCGTACGGATGTCCACATCTTCCGCCACCAGCGGCACACGCAGCACCGCACCTTTGGCATCACAGGGACACGACAACAACAAGTCCTTGGTTCCTTCGGGTGTTGCAGCAAAACCTGCTATGACCACCTCTTCCATAGGCCGCTCCTCCGACATCAAGTGCCACCGCTGCCAGGGACTTGGCCATATTCAGCGAGATTGCCCTAGCAAACGAGCATACATTGCTACTGGTGATGGTGGGTATGTTAGTGCTTCTGATGTTGAAGATGAAGATATTGTTGGAGCTAACATTGCAGAGACTTATGATGGTGATGAAGAGGTTCTTGGTACAATAGCGACTGAGACCTATAAGGCCTTGATTGTGCAATGAGCTTTGAGTGTCACGGCTAGTGACGACGACAACAGACAGTGCCACAACCTCTTCATCATGTTCCTCATCGTCAAGGACTGCCGTGTACATACCATCATTGACTGTGGTAGCTGCAACAACTTGGTGAATGTTGAGGTGGTCAAGAAGCTTGGCTTGACCACACGAGAGCATCCCCACCCTTATCACATTCAATGGTTTAACAACAGCGGTAAGTTCAAGGTAACAAAAACAGTAAGGGTGCATTTTTCTATTGGCTCTTACCATGACTTTGCTGATTTCGATGTGGTGACTATGGATGCTTGCTCTCTTTTACTGGGACGTCCTTGGGAGTTTGATACTGATGCTTTTCACCATGGTAAATCTAATAAATATACTTTCATGAATAAGGGAAAGAAAATTGTGTTGCTTCCTATGACTCCCACTGAAATTGTCCACTTTGAACATGATAAAAAGACTAATGCCAAGCAAAAAGGTGGTTTGAACTCTGAAAATCAGAAACCTATTAAGTTAAAAACTCCTACTTTGCTAGCCACTAAATCTGATCTTAATGAGTTACATGCCTCTGTTAGACTTTGCTATGCCTTAGTGTGCAAAAATGCTTTCTATTCCATTGATGATATGTCTATTGCTTTGCCACCTGCTATTGCTAACCTTTTGCAAGAGTATATGGATGTGTTTCCCTCTGAGATACCCCCTGGATTACCACCTGTGCGAGGCATTGAGCACAAGACTGATTTAATTCCAGGGGCGAGCCTGCCCAACTGTGCTGCCTATAGGACCAACCCCGAGGAGACTAAGGAGATTCAGTGCCAGGTCCTGGGCCTTCTAGACCGCGGGTACATTCGTGAGAGCCTTAGTCCTTGTTCTGTTCCTATTCTTTTGGTTCCTAAGAAAGATGGCACTTAGCGCATGTGTGTTGATTGTAGAGCCATTAATAACATCACAATT
Source organism: Zea luxurians (assembly GCA_029449295.1). Lineage (NCBI taxonomy): Eukaryota > Viridiplantae > Streptophyta > Magnoliopsida > Poales > Poaceae > Zea > Zea luxurians. The sequence continues at coordinate 81,023,545 of JAOPSE010000009.1, forward strand.
TGGTACAGATATCCTATTTCTAGATTGGATGACATGCTTGATGAATTAAGTGGTTCTATTGTTTTCTCTAAAATTGACTTGCGTAGTGGATACCACCAGATTCGTATGTCTTTAGGTGATGAATGGAAAACTGCATTTAAAACTAAGTTAGGTCTTTATGAGTGGTTAGTCATGCCTTTTGGGTTAACTAATGCGCCTAGCACTTTCATGAGATTGATGAACGAGGTTTTACGTGCTTTCATTGGTAAATTTGTGGTGGTATATTTTGATGATATTCTTATCTATAGTAAGTCTCATGATGATCATATTGAACATTTACGTGCTATTTTTGATGTTTTGCGTGATGCACGTTTATTTGGTAACCTTGACAAGTGCACCTTTAGCACCGATCGTGTGTCTTTTCTTGGATATGTTGTGACATCGCAGGGCATTGAGATGGATGAGTAAAAAATTGTTGCCATCACGAGCTAGCCACTTCCAACCACGGTCACGCAGGTTTGAAGTTTTCTTGGTCTTGCAGGATTCTATAGGCGATTTATGCGGGATTTCAGCACCATTGCAGCACCTCTCCACGAGTTGACAAAGAATGGAGTGCCGTTTCGTTGGGGACCATCACAACAACAAGCTTTTGATGCCCTCAAGTCGAAGCTCACATAAGCACCACTGCTGCAACTTCCTAATTTTGACAAGTGAAAGTGCATTCATCCCTTTTGTGAGTTTTGGTGATTTGGATAACAACACATTTAAAGGTCTAACAAGTTTGCTAAGTGTTGAACAGGAAATTCAGTATGATGAACATACTTGAATAGTGTATAATGATCAGTGAACAAGGGTCAACACAAGGTCAAATAACCAGTGAGACAATGCAAATGGATATAATATGGTATCTATATTGGTTTGAATATATGGACAAGACCTGAGAAATCACTATGCATAAATATGATCATAATAGAGTTTGAGGTGATTAAGAGGATTGGTCAAGCCAAAGTGAATAAGATATGAGGAATCGTGAATTGGCTTGACCATATTACTATTAGTTCATATATGAATATATGAGAATCAAACTAGAGCTTGATTGATCTTAGCAGTTATATCTAGATGACATTCAAGCAAGGTTCACAATATTGAAGAAATGATTCTCTCAATGGATGCTCAATAGGATGTGACTCAAGAATGGCTTGATAGGGTGAAGATAGCAAGGAAAGGGCTTCGAGGAACTAAGCGAAGGTGAAGGCCAAGCGACGGCTTGTAGACCAAGGTACCATGGCTAAGGTGAAGAAGAGAGTACTTGCACTAAGTCGATGAACTAATCAGCTATGAAGAGTTACAACATGTTGATGCATCAGTAAGGTGACTTGAAGCCATGATTTGAACTCATATATGGTGAAATGGCACAAGTCACAGACTCGATTTGTGTTTGCTTCAAAAGGAGAGACAAAGATGTTTGTGATCCTTATGAAGCAACACCATGGAGAAATCACACTTGAGATACCAATGACTCAAGGAGTTTACTTAATTATATTTTATTTAACTTGAGTATAGGAATCGTCGTACTATCAAGGGGGATCCAAAAAGAAGGTTGGTGTTGGTACTAAAGCTCAAAAATCCTTGATCCAAAACTTCCATTTTACCCTTGTTAATCCTTAGTGAAAGTATGTAGTACAACCTTTTAAAGTCTATCTTGGCCAAAATTGCTCTTTGGAAAAAACAGGTTCAACCGGTTTTAAAACAGGTTCAACCGGTTTTTGCACTGTTCACCTTTTTTCAAAATACTGGTTCAGCCGGACACTCAACCGGACACTCAACCGGTTTTTGTCTGGTGGAAACCGGTTCAACCGGTTCAACCGGTTTTTGCACTGTTCACTTTTTTCTGCCAGTCTGCTGTGTCAGCCAAAAAGCTGTACGCGGCTTTTTGAAAACCGGTTCAACCGGTTTTGGGACCGGTTCAACCGGTTTTTGGGCAGAAAAGTCAAAAACGGCTAGTTTTGGAGCCCCACCTATATATACTCACTCCTACCTCTCTCCCCACAGTAGAGCACGCACAAAACTTCATTCCCAACCTGAGAAACACCTCCCACTCTCTCTCACACACCTCTTGCCTCTCCCATTTCAAATCTTTGGAGAAGAAATCTTTGAGTGAGTTTGAGAGCTGCGGTTTTTGAGCTTCATCTCCAAATCTCTCTTACTCATCTTCATTCGAGCTTTGGTACTACATCGAGTTCTTTGTGGATTCATTACTCTTGGAGCTTCTAGCTCCTAGACGACTAGGTGTCTCTTGTGAGTCTCCAAATCTTGTGGAAGACCACAAGAAAGTTTGTATTACCCGCTCATTTGAGCAAAGATTATTGTGTGGGCTTGACCTTTGTGGTCGGCAAAGGGAGGATTAGGGTTGAAAGAGACCCGGCTCTTTGTGGGCGCCTCAACGAGGAAGTAGGGCACCTTGGTGGTGTGACCGAACCTCGGGATAAATCTTTTGTCTCTTGTGATCTTGCTCATTGTGTTTGCTTGTGTTCTTCGTTCTTTCACCATTCCGTGAAAGATTGTTTATATCTTTTTGGTGTGTGGATTTTGAGAAGTGCCCTTCTCAGATCTACTACTTTGAACCTTGCGGATCATTTAGAATATCTCATTTCCAAAGTTAACTGGGTGAATTTTGAGATCAATTCAGTTTTACCCAGTTTGCCTTTAGTTTTTGTTGAAAAAGTTTTAACTTGCCTATTCACCCCCCCTCTAGGCAACTTTCAATTGGTATCAGAGCCTAATCCTCGTTCTAACGCTTAACCGCGTGAGGAAAGATCATGTCGGGGGGACTAAGAAACGAAAGTGCTTCTAAGCTTGAAAAAGTTGAGGTTGCCTCGACTTCATCTTTTGGTGCAGATGTTGATCCTAGGGCAATAGACCTTGCCATGAGAATCGCCGAAAGGATGTTCCTTAAAATGAAGGAAGATGAGGCGAAGAACATTATTGAAGAAGAAGAAAATGATCGATGGAGACCAAACGACGAATCCACCTCTTCACAAGGTTCGTCTTTCAAATCCACTTCTCATATGTGCTTTGTTGCTAATGAGAGTGACAGTGAAAGCGAAAGTGAGGATGAGGAGGAGCATGAAAGTGATAGTGAAGATGAGGATGATCTTCAAAAATTCTTCGCTCAACTAAGTAAGAAGAACCGGATGAGCTTGCTCAAACTCATGAAAAGAGCGGAAGAACAAAAGGAAATGCTTCATAAGCAAGAAGATATCCTCATCGAAAAAATCAAAGACTTGGAGAAGTTGACCAAATGTAAGTGCAATCAACCCCAAGTGAGGGTTTTGGTGATTTAATGACAAAACAAATAAGGGTACTAACAGTTTTTGTTCTCAGTGTTTGATTAAAAGGAAACAGGAACTTAAGGAAGCACCAAGGACTTCATGCAACGGACGTATAAAATTTATGTAAAATCTTGTGTTGCATGATGTAATTCTTCCTTGTTCTTTTTCGCACAGGTACAGGTGTTTGCTATAGCTCAAGTCTCCAAATTCAAAAGCTATTTTTGAAAACCAAAAATCCTTTAACATTATTTGGTTGACCATGGTTAGGGTTGAGAAACCTAGAGTGTTCTTGCTGAAAAGCAGCTGAACTTCTTCAACTGCAGCTGAGCTTTCCAGCTGAACTTAACTTCAGCTGTGATGAGCTTCTTCAGCTGCAGCTGAGCTTTTCAGCTGAGCTGGACTTCAGCTGAGTTGAACTTTTTGAACTCCAGCTGAACTTCAACTTCAGCTGTGGACCTCTTTGACCATACCCAGCTGAACTTGCCCTCGGGCAGCTGAGCTGGGGTTTTCTCTCCAAAACTCTCTGGTCTAGACCAGCTGAACTAGTCCTGGGGGGCAGCTCAACTGGTCTCAGGGGGCGGTTCAACCGCCCTGGGGGGGCGGTTCAACCGGTCCTGACCTGTCTGTCCCGCCTGCAGGTCAGTCTGCCAGTCAGTCTGGCAGTCAGACTGGCAGACAGTCTGCTGACCTGTCAGGGGGCGGTTCAACCGCCCTAGGGGGCGGTTCAACCGGTTTTCAACGGGTTTTTTAGTCAAACGGCTAGTTTTTGAGCCGTGACTATAAATAGACCCCTCCCTCTCTCTCTTCTTTAATACGGCTAAACACTCACTCATTTATTGCTCACCTAACTTGAGACAAAGCACTCATCTCTCCATCTCTCTCACACTTAAATCTTCCTCAAGATTCAACCTTGTTGGAGGAGCTCTTGGGTGTGAGGTTTGTGCTTGTGCTCACGATTTGGTTTTCCTCTCCCATCTCTCTTTCAAAGACTTGAGCTTGTGCAAACCCCTCTTGTGCTTTCTTGGTGTTCTTGAAACCCTAGGTTTCAAGATCTTTGAGGTTGCTTGGGAGTCTCCAAATTTGTGGACGACCCTAAGAAGTTTGTATCACCCGCTCTTTGAGCTAAGATAAGAAGAGATTGCCTTGACCTTTGTGGTCGGCTTTTGGAGGATTAGGGTTGAAAAAGACCCGGCCCTTTGTGGGCTCCTCAACGGGGAGTAGGACACCTTTGTGGTGTGGCCGAACCTCGGATTAAATCTTGTGTCTTGTGTTCTTGCTTGTTTCAACTTGAGATATTCTTACTTGCAAGATTGACATAAAGATTTCTCCGTAGAGTTTATCTAGAAGTAAAATAGCCTTTACATATTCATCTTCTCATCCTCACTTAGCTATATCTTACTTCTCTCAAGAACTTGTGAAATACTTTTCGAGTAGATTTTAGTCTAAAGTTTTTTAAAACAGTTGAATTGGTTCAGAGTGGTTCAACTTGCGTACGTAGCTGTTGAACCGGCCTGCACCAGTCGAACTGTGTATCTAACAATCTTTCGAAGTTTGTTGTGAAAATTTTCAGATTAGCCTATTCACCCCCCCCTCTAGGCTACTTTCAATTGGTATCAGAGCCTCGTACCTCGTTTTACGCTTAACCGCGTGAGGAAACGATCATGTCTACTCAACGGGACCATGTGGATCCTATCCTCGAGGATATTCCCGTCACATCCTCCGGTGAGGAAGTGGACCCCAAGGTCCTCGACCTCGCCATGAAGATTGCCGAGAGGATGTTCCTCAAGATGAAATAGGAAGATGCTAAGAAAAAGGCCGAAGAAGAAGAATCAAGAAGAAAGGCCGAAGAAGATAAAGGTAAGGGAACATTTGATTATAATGACGATCTAGTGGATCTTTTGGTGTCTAAGGTATTGAGCAAGGTAAGTCTCAACACCGAAGGATCATCTACCAAAAGCAAAGGTAATGGCTTTAGCAAAGTTCAATTCGATTACTCTAGAAATTATATTCCCAACTTCTCTTCCGCCCCACTTGGAAAGTTACCAACTCTTAGTGAGTTGAACTATGATGAGTGGGCCGACAAGATGAAGTCGCATTTAATCGGTGTGCATCCTAGTCTTTGGGAGATTGTTAATGTAGGTATGTATAAGCCCGCCCAAGGAGAAGAGATGACTCCGGAAATGATGCAAGAGGTTCATCGAAATGCTCAAGCAGTGAGCATAATCAAAGGAAGTCTTTGTCCGGAAGAATACCGGAAAGTTCAAGGAAGAGAAGATGCCCGTGACATTTGGAATATTCTTAAAATGTCACATGAAGGAGATCCCAAAGCTAAAAGACATAGAGTTGAGGCTTTGGAAAGTGAGCTTGCAAGATATGATTGGACAAAGGGTGAGTCGCTTCAATCACTCTTTGATCGGTTGATGGTGTTGGTCAACAAAATAAGAGTTCTTGGGAGTGAAGATTGGAGTGACTCCAAGGTCACAAGATTGTTCATGAGAGCTTATAAAGAAAAGGATAAGAGTCTTGCAAGGATGATTAGGGATCGTGATGACTATGAGGATATGACGCCTCATCAATTATTTGCAAAGATTCAACAACATGAGTCCGAAGAAGCCCCTATCAAGTCAAGGGACTCTCATGCATTGATCACTAATGAACAAGACAACCCCAAGAAGAACAAAGACCACAAAGCAAAGAAGGTGGTCGAGACCTCAAGTGATGAAGATAGCTCAAGTGATGAAGACACTGCTATGTTCATCAAAACATTCAAGAAATTTGTAAGGAAAAATGACAAGTTCCAAAGGAAAGGAAAGAAGAGGGCATGCTATGAATGTGGCCAAACCGGTCATTTCATAGCGGATTGTCCTAACAAGAAGGAACAAGAAGCTAAGAAGGAATACAAGAAGGACAAGTTCAAAAAGGGGGGCAAGACCAAGGGATACTTCAAGAAGAAGAAATATGGTCAAGCCCATATTGGTGAAGAATGGAACTCCGATGAAGAGAGTTCTAGCTCCGAGGAAGAGGAAGTGGTGGCAAACGTGGCCATCCAATCTACATCAAGCTCGCAACTCTTCACCAACCTACAAGACGAATTCTACACTCCAACTTGCCTCATGGCAAAAGGAGATAAGGTAACCTTATTTAGTAATGATTTTTCAAATGATGATGATGATGAACAAATTGCCATGAAAAATAAAATGATTAAAGAATTTGGCTTGAATGGATACAATGTTATCACCAAATTAATGGAGAAGCTAGATAAAAGAAAAGCAACTCTTGATGCTCAAGAAGACTTGCTTATCCTTGAAAAGGAAAGAAACCTAGAGCTTCAAGAATTGCTTCACAATAAAGATGAAATGCTAGATGTCTTGACTAAGGAAGTATCTTTAGTCAAGATAACTATAGAGAATAAAGAAAAAGAAGTAATTAACATGAAAACCTCTATAGCTAATCTTGCAAATGAAAAGAATGCACTTGAAGCAAGCATGTTAAGCTTGAATGTTCAAAATCAAGAACTTCAAGTGCAACTTGAAAATTGCAAGAACATCAATGCCTCATCTTTAGTGCTTGAATCTAAGTCTAGCTTAAATGATAATTCTTGCAAACATTGTGCCAAATATCATGCTTCTTGTTGTCTAACTAACCATGCAAGGAAGAATAGCCCACAGGTGAAGGTCAAAGAAATTTTGAAAAGATGCTCTAGCAATGATGGGTTAAAGAAAGTTGAACCCAAGTACAAGTCCCTTAAGCCCAACAATGGAAGAAGGGGGCTTGGGTTCAACTCATCCAAGGAAAACCCTAGCACAGTGCATAAGGGGTGGAGATCCCCCAAGTTCATAGAGGGAACCACCCTATATGATGCCTTGGGGAGGATTCACTCCTCAAATGACAAGTCACCTCAGGTAAAGGTTAACTTGAGTTCCACAAAGAGTAAGATGAAGGAAGAGGGATCCTCAAGTGGACAAAAATCTAATGCTCCCATTTCCCACTCATATCTTTGTGATTATATGTTGACTTGGGATTTAGGAAAATTGGTTGTGAAATATGTGGGTGCCTACACTAAACGAAAAGTCATGAAAAGAAGTGTGTGGGTACCCAAGGCTATAACTAACAATGTAGGACCCAATTCAATTTGGGTACCTAAAAGCATAGCCTAAACTTGTTTTGCAGGTCTACTCCTCTGGTGGGTCAAGTTGGGTGCTTGACAGTGGATGTACAAATCACATGACCGGGGAGAAAGACATGTTTCATACATTGCAACTAACTCAAGAAGCACAAGAAATTGTGTTTGGAGATAGTGGCAAAAGTAAGGTGATTGGTATTGGTAAAATTCCTATCTCAGACCAACAATCACTTTCAAATGTTTTATTAGTAGATTCTTTAAGCTATAACTTGTTGTCCGTTTCACAACTTTGTGGAATGGGTTATAATTGCCTATTTTCGGATGTGGATGTGAAGATCCTTAGAAGGGAGGACTCCTCAGTTGCCTTTACCGGTCGCTTGAAGGGCAAGCTTTATCTTGTTGATTTCACAACAAGTAAAGTGACGCCTGAGACTTGTTTAGTGGCAAAGTCCGACAAGGGTTGGCTTTGGCATCGCCGGCTAGCCCATGTCGGTATGAGGAATTTGGCCAAACTTCAAAAGGATAATCACATCATTGGACTAACAAATGTTGTATTTGAGAAAGATAGGGTTTGTGGCGCATGCCAAGCAGGAAAGCAACATGGAGTCCCACATCAATCAAAGAATGTGGTCACAACAAAGAGGCCATTGGAGCTTCTTCACATGGACCTCTTCGGACCTGTGGCCTACATTAGCATTGGTGGTAGTAAGTATGGTTTAGTTATTGTTGATGATTTTTCTCGATTTACCTGGGTTTTCTTTTTGAGTGATAAAGGGGAAACTCAAGAAATATTGAAGAAATTCATGAGGAGAGCTCAAAATGAATTTGAGCTCAAAATCAAGAAAGTGAGAAGTGATAATGGGACGGAATTCAAGAACACAGGTGTCGAAGAATTCTTAGGAGAAGAGGGAATCAAGCATGAGTTCTCGGTGCCTTACACCCCACAACAAAATGGTGTTGTGGAAAGAAAGAACCGAACTCTAATTGAAGCTGCAAGAACCATGTTGGATGAGTACAAGACACCTGACAACTTTTGGGCAGAGGCGGTCAACACCGCCTGTCATGCAATCAACCGTCTCTATCTTCATAAGATCTACAAAAAGACTGCTTATGAGCTTCTCACTGGTAACAAACCAAAAGTTGATTATTTTAGAGTATTTGGTTGTAAGTGTTTTATTCTTAACAAGAAAGTCAAGAGCTCAAAGTTTGCTCCTAGAGTGGACGAGGGCTTCTTGCTTGGGTATGCATCAAATGCGCATGGATATCGTGTTTTCAACAATACCACCGGTATTGTTGAAATAGCGATAGACGTGACATTTGATGAGTCTAATGGCTCGCAAGGGCATATTTCTAATGACACTGCAGGAAATGAAGAACCACCTTGTGAGGCCATAAAGAAACTTGCAATAGGTGAGGTGAGACCTCAAGAAAGGGATGATGAAGAAGGAACCTTATGGATGACCAATGAGATAGTTGATGTGGGTGCAAGGGTGGTGAGTGACAAAGTCTCCACCCAAGCAAATCCATCAACCTCAAGTCATCCAAGCCACGAAGAAAATCATCAAAGGATGCCAACAGTGGTAGAAGATGAACAAGAAAGTATTGATGGTGAAGTGCCTCTTGATCAAGTAATTGATGAGGAGGAGCAAATACAAAGACATCCATCAGTGCCTCATCCTAGAGTCCATCAAACAATACAAAGGGACCATCCAGTGGACAACATCCTGGGTAGCATCAGGAGAGGGGTAACAACTCGATCTCATTTAGCTAATTTTTGTGAATTTTACTCGTTTGTTTCCTCTCTTGAGCCACTTAAGGTTGAAGAAGCATTGGGTGATCCGGATTGGATAATTGCCATGCAAGAGGAGTTAAACAACTTCACTCGGAATGAAGTCTGGTCCTTAGTCCAAAGACCCAAACAAAATGTGATTGGGACTAAATGGGTCTTTAGGAACAAGCAAGATGAACATGGCGTGGTTACAAGAAACAAGGCACGGTTGGTTGCCCAAGGCTATACTCAAGTGGAAGGACTCGATTTTGGCGAAACATATGCGCCGGTAGCAAGGTTAGAATCAATTAGAATATTAATTGCATATGCTACTAACCATGATTTCAAGCTATATCAAATGGATGTCAAGAGCGCATTTCTAAATGGACCACTGCAAGAGAGAGTATATGTGGAGCAACCACCGGGCTTTGAAGATCCAAAGAAGCCAAATCATGTTTATCTTCTTCACAAGGCACTCTACGGGCTTAAACAAGCCCCTAGAGCTTGGTATGACTGTCTTAAAGAATTTTTAATTAAGAATGGGTTTACAATAGGAAAAGCTGACTCTACCTTATTTACTAGAAAAGTTGACAATGAATTATTTGTGTGCCAAGTATATGTTGATGACATTATATTTGGTAGTACTAATGAAAAATTTTGTGAAGAGTTTAGCAAAGTAATGACGAACAGGTTTGAGATGTCTATGATGGGCGAGCTTAAATACTTCCTGGGATTTCAAGTCAAACAGCTCAAGGAAGGTACTTTTCTATGCCAAACCAAATATACACAAGATATGCTCAAGAAATTTGGCATGGAAAAGGCAAAACACGCCAAGACTCCAATGTCATCAAATGGACATCTCGACCTAAATGAGGAAGGTAAACCCGTAGATCAAACATTATATAGATCAATGATAGGATCACTGCTTTACTTATGTGCATCTAGACCTGATATTATGTTGAGTGTTTGCATGTGTGCACGTTTTCAAGCAAATCCTAAAGATTGTCATCTTGTAGCGGTTAAGAGAATTCTAAGATACTTAGTTCACACCCAAAACCTAGGATTATGGTATCCTAAAGGCTCCCTTTTCGATTTACTTGGCTATTCTGACTCAGATTATGCCGGTTGCAAAGTAGATCGAAAAAGTACTACTGGGACTTGCCAATTCCTTGGGCGGTCCTTAGTATCATGGAGTTCCAAGAAACAAAATTGTGTTGCACTTTCCACTGCAGAAGCTGAGTACATAGCAGCTGGGGCATGTTGTGCACAGTTGTTGTGGATGAAGCAAACCCTTAGAGACTTTGGTTGTGAGTTTAACAAAATTCCACTTTTGTGCGACAATGAGAGTGCCATAAAACTTGCAAACAACCCTGTGCAACACTCTAGAACTAAACATATTGACATCCGACACCATTTCTTGAGAGACCACGAAGCCAAAGGAGATATCGAATTGTTTCATGTGAGCACCGAAAATCAACTAGCCGATATCTTCACAAAACCCCTTGATGAGACTAGGTTTTGCTTTCTTAGGAGTGAATTAAATATCTTAGATTCTCGAAACTTAACTTGAAAACGGTCATAAAAAAATTGTTTGATTCACTATTTTTGATTGATAAGTTTTAAAAGCTATGTGATGATCTTTCAAAAAACTTTGTGAAAATGTTAGAAATTGAATGCATTTTAGTGCTAAGATTTTTTTTTGGGCTCAACTGGCTTGTCCAGCTGAACTTTCTAGTTCAGCTGAGGAGGCCAGCTGAACTTTGCAGCTGAATTTCAGCTCAGCTGCTTTTGACCAGATTTTACCAGGAGCACCCTGGCCAAAACCGGTTGAACCGGTGTGGTTGACCGGTTGAACCGGTATCTGATCGGTCAGCGCAGGTCTGTCCGCGCGCAGGTCTGTCCGCTGCACTTTTTCAGTCGCGCAGTCGCTTTTTCAGCAGGGCAGCAGTGTCAGGCGCACAGAACCTTTTTCCTGTTTGACTGGTCGCATCCGAGGCGCCGCGCAAATTTTTTTAACCTGTCGCATCCTGCTGGGCGCGAATTTTTTTTGGCTATCGGTCACAGCAGTGCGGCAGTGTCAGGGCGCGCGCCAGAATTTTTTTTGTTGTTTTGTTGTCTCAGCCGCACTCAAGCATCTGGCGCGCAGCATTTTTTATTTGACCCGTCACTTCCCCTGCGGCGCGTGCAGTGTTTTGTTTTTTTTCTTTTGTTTTTTTTTGCAGCTGCTCACCAGGACAGCAGGGCCTGTGCGCGCCACTTCTTTTTGTTTGTTTGCGTGTCAGGCGCGCTACTTTTCCCCTGTGCAGTCACTTCCCTGCGGCGCGCGCAGTTTTCTTTTGCATGCAGACACGTCTTGTTCGGTCACTTCCCTGGCGCGCGCAGTGTTTTGTTTTTTTATTTTTTTTATTTTGCTGCCGCTCTGCAGACAGCAGCGTCTGTCAGCGCCCCTATCCGGTCACTTCATGCGCGCGCAGAAATATTTTTTTTGGGCTATGCATGCGGAGGCTTTTTCACTTTTTCTCTGTCGGGTCCTTCATGCGAGTGGAGAATCGTTTTCTGGGTGTGCATGCAGAATCGTTTTCTGGGTGTGCATGCAGATTTTTTTTATTTGTTCTGACCAGTCACCTCTTCTCTGCTCAGCGCGCGCAGATTTTTATTGGACATTTCTGCTCTGCCCGCGCACTAGCCATGCATGTGTGTCAGGAGCGCCCAATTTTTTTTTATTTTATCCGGTCACTTCCAGCAGCTGCGCGCAAATTTGAATTTTTCTTTCTTCTCTCTGTTGTTTCTGGTTCTCTGACCACATTGGTCAGAACCAGCTGAACTGGCCCTTGGGGGCGGTTGAACTGGTCCTGAGGACCAGCTCAACTGCCTCTATATATATTTGACACTCCTCTTCTCTTTTCCCACTTCATTCACTCTCGCCTTGGTCGCTTCACAACCTTTAGAGCCTCTCCTTCACACACTTCAACCGCTTCACAGTTTCACCACCTTTTTCAATCATGGTGCGTCGTCGCAACCCCTCTGTGGTTGAGTTTAGCAGCGACTCTGACGAGATTCAGGAGGAATCTCCCGTCCCTTCTCCTCCGCCTCGTCGCTCCCTCTCTAAGAGAGGATGTGGCTCTGGTCGGATGCCTGGCGAGGGGTCTTCTTTGCCCTCGCAGCCGACTCGCGGGAGACGCCAAAAGGTTGGCGCCTCTCGTCCTCGTCGTAGCACGTCTTCCTCAGGGTATGCTCCCTGCCAAGAGGAGGATGGGGCTTTCGACGACTTCGTCGACCTTCCGGCGCCTGATGCTCTCTACGTCACCGGACTGCACATGCATCCGGCGAACGTCAGCCGCGGTCCGCATGAATCTCCCATCGACTTCACTCAGAAGGGAATAGACACCCTTCAGCGTCTGAGGTTTACCAACCCTACTCTCACTCCTCGTCATCCTGGTGTCCAGGACTCTCGGTTCTGGAATCTTTTCCAGGCTGACTTCTACAATTCTGTCATTCTTACCAAGAAACACCTAGTCGTCCGACATAGATTTATTGACTGGGAGGGTTGTGAGAATATGGGAGATGCTGATATGTCGTCAGCTCTCGTAAACTTAGAGAGAAAGGGGTTACATAACATCATGACCATGGAATACCCCTGGAACGATGAGGTGGTAGCTCAGTTCTATGCCACCCTCTGGATAAAGAAAGTAGATGAGGAAGCCAATGGGTATGAGTACCCAGTCATGTATTTCTTTATCCAGGGTAACTGGCACAAAGTCAGTTATCGTCGTTTTGCCCATATTCTGGGCTTCTCTGATACAGACATTCAGGGCAGCAACATGCGAGTGCATGGCATTCGGCTGCCCATGCGGGAAGAGACAGAATTCATTCATGTCTCTACTGAGCGGGAGTTCTGGACAACCGCTAACATGCATAGGTACTACAGGTACCTTAATTCCTTGTCCCGGATGACCGTTCTCCCAAAGGGCGGTAATCAAATGAACGTCCTTGGGGAGAGTCGAGTCTTCCTCCTCCTCCTTGCTCCCAACAGTCTCGCCCGCATCAATGTGTTTGACATGATCTGGGAAGAGATTGTCCGTGCTTCCTGGTCTCCTCTCAGAGGGTGTCTTCATGCACCCTTTATCATGAAGATGATCGAAGTGGTCACCCAGACCCACTTCGAAAAACCCGTCAAACACTCCCGCTACGTACCCTACTGGGTTGATTCCTCCAACCCAGCTGCTCGTACAAAGCGGGTTCCCTCACGGTCTGGAGGCCCTGCCTCCTCCTCTGAGCCACCTCGCCAGCCTCCTCACCATCCTTCCTCCTCTCCCCCCGCTGCTGCCTCGCGTCCCTCTCCTGGCCGCGGATCTCCCATGCCACGTGCTCGTGGTCGTGGTCGCGGTCGTGGCCGCGGGATGGGTGCTCGCTTGCTCCATGGGCTTGCGGCATTTTTCTCCGCGTGCTGCAACATTTCTGCTGATGTCCATGAGGTGGCACGGCGTCAGCGGGAGACTGACGACAATCTTCGTCGTCAAGCTTCCTCCATGGGCATGCCTTTTGTCCCTCGTTCGTCTGATGTGCCTCTCCATCCTCCTCCCCCGGAGATCAATGAGTGGCACCAGCAGGCCTACGGGGTGCCTTTTATGTCTGCAGACGATGACGATGAAGAAGTCTATGTTGATGATCGCGAGGAGTTTGTCCCGCCTCCCTACCATGGGGATCCGGGTCAATCATCCTCCCACCCTCCGCCTCCTTACCCGGGTCCTGGACCCATTCCTGGTGACCCTAGGCCATCCGGCTCTGGTTACCACCACCACCCTCCACCTCCTCCTGATCATCGTACATCTTCGGCATCTGTTTTTTCTGCGGCTGATGAGCCACCTCGGGACTCCACTTTTGAGGAGGACGCGATGAGGACTTTTTTCCCTGACTACACTTCATATCCTCCATCGTATCCTCCGTCATATCCTCCTCCTGGAGGATATTGATTCTTGTATCCTTGTCTCTCTCTCTCCGTTTTTGGTACTTGTTGCCAAAAAGGGGGAGAAAATCCAATCTCTAGTTCGTGGTTCTTTCGGTTTTCTTTTGGATTATTTTCGTTTTTGGCCACTGTTGTGGCTTGTACTTTACCATTGTATGAAATAAAACTGTTGGATTGTTATTCAAAGGAATATGATGGTCTTCTGGCCATCATCTTGTGTCCTATCAGTTTGTAATGACTACTCTGCTATGAAGTAAAAATAATGTGTTTTTAGAGATAGTCTTGTGCATCACAACTCCTGTTATGACACTCTTGCACCCCTCGGATGATTGTATTTAGTATGGTTTTTGTCACTACCTCTAAATGTGTTGCTCACATGACATATTATGTCAAAACGTTGGATTCACAATCATGCACACATTTAGGGGGAGCCATCTACATACAATCATTCAAAAGAAACTTTCTATTGCAAATATATATCTTTTTGACCTTAATTGTTTTGGCATCAATCACCAAAAAGGGGGAGATTGTAAGTGCAATCAACCCCAAGTGAGGGTTTTGGTGATTTAATGACAAAACAAATAAGGGTACTAACAGTTTTTGTTCTCAGTGTTTGATTAAAAGGAAACAGGAACTTAAGGAAGCACCAAGGACTTCATGCAACGGACGTATAAAATTTATGTAAAATCTTGTGTTGCATGATGTAATTCTTCCTTATTCTTTTTCGCACAGGTACAGGTGTTTGCTATAGCTCAAGTCCCCAAATTCAAAAGGTATTTTTGAAAACCAAAAATCCTTTAACATTATTTGGTTGACCATGGTTAGGGTTGAGAAACCTAGAGTGTTCTTGCTGAAAAGCAGCTGAACTTCTTCAACTGCAGCTGAGCTTTCCAGCTGAACTTAACTTCAGCTATGATGAGCTTCTTCAGCTGCAGCTGAGCTTTTCAGCTGAGCTGGACTTCAGCTGAGTTGAACTTTTTGAACTCCAGCTGAACTTCAACTTCAGCTGTGGACCTCTTTGACCATACCCAGCTGAACTTGCCCCCGGGCAGCTGAGCTGGGGTTTTCTCTCCAAAACTCTCTGGTCTAGACCAGCTGAACTGGTCCTGGGGGGCAGCTCAACTGGTCTCAGGGGGCGGTTCAACCGCCCTGGGGGGGCGGTTCAACCGGTCCTGACCTGTCTGTCCCGCCTGCAGGTCAGTCTGCCAGTCAGTCTGGCAGTCAGACTGGCAGACAGTCTGCTGACCTGTCAGGGGGCGGTTCAACCGCCCTAGGGGGCGGTTCAACCGGTTTTCAACGGGTTTTTTAGTCAAACGGCTAGTTTTTGAGCCGTGACTATAAATAGACCCCTCCCTCTCTCTCTTCTTTAATACGGCTGAACACTCACTCATTTATTGCTCACCTAACTTGAGACAAAGCACTCATCTCTCTATCTCTCTCACACTTAAATCTTCCTCAAGATTCAACCTTGTTGGAGGAGCTCTTGGGTGTGAGGTTTGTGCTTGTGCTCACGATTTGGTTTTCCTCTCCCATCTCTCTTTCAAAGACTTGAGCTTGTGCAAACCCCTCTTGTGCTTTCTTGGTGTTCTTGAAACCCTAGGTTTCAAGATCTTTGAGGTTGCTTGGGAGTCTCCAAATTTGTGGACGACCCTAAGAAGTTTGTATCACCCGCTCTTTGAGCTTAGATAAGAAGAGATTGCCTTGACCTTTGTGGTCGGCTTTTGGAGGATTAGGGTTGAAAAAGACCCGGCCCTTTGTGGGCTCCTCAACGGGGAGTAGGACACCTTTGTGGTGTGGCCGAACCTCGGATTAAATCTTGTGTCTTGTGTTCTTGCTTGTTTCAACTTGAGATATTCTTACTTGCAAGATTGACATAAAGATTTCTCCGTAGAGTTTATCTAGAAGTAAAATAGCCTTTACATATTCATCTTCTCATCCTCACTTAGCTATATCTTACTTCTCTCAAGAACTTGCGAAATACTTTTCGAGTAGATTTTAGTCTAAAGTTTTTTAAAACAGTTGAATTGGTTCAGAGTGGTTCAACTTGCGTACGTAGCTGTTGAACCGGCCTGCACCAGTCGAACTGTGTATCTAACAATCTTTCGAAGTTTGTTGTGAAAATTTTCAGATTAGCCTATTCACCCCCCTCTAGGCTACTTTCAATTGGTATCAGAGCCTCATACCTCGTTTTACGCTTAACCGCGTGAGGAAACGATCATGTCTACTCAACGGGACCATGTGGATCCTATCCTCGAGGATATTCCCGTCACATCCTCCGGTGAGGAAGTGGACCCCAAGGTCCTCGACCTCGCCATGAAGATTGCCGAGAGGATGTTCCTCAAGATGAAATAGGAAGATGCTAAGAAAAAGGCCGAAGAAGAAGAATCAAGAAGAAAGGCCGAAGAAGATAAAGGTAAGGGAACATTTGATTATAATGACGATCTAGTGGATCTTTTGGTGTCTAAGGTATTGAGCAAGGTAAGTCTCAACACCGAAGGATCATCTACCAAAAGCAAAGGTAATGACTTTAGCAAAGTTCAATTCGATTACTCTAGAAATTATATTCCCAACTTCTCTTCCGCCCCACTTGGAAAGTTACCAACTCTTAGTGAGTTGAACTATGATGAGTGGGCCGACAAGATGAAGTCGCATTTAATCGGTGTGCATCCTAGTCTTTGGGAGATTGTTAATGTAGGTATGTATAAGCCCGCCCAAGGAGAAGAGATGACTCCGGAAATGATGCAAGAGGTTCATCGAAATGCTCAAGCAGTGAGCATAATCAAAGGAAGTCTTTGTCCGGAAGAATACCGGAAAGTTCAAGGAAGAGAAGATGCCCGTGACATTTGGAATATTCTTAAAATGTCACATGAAGGAGATCCCAAAGCTAAAAGACATAGAGTTGAGGCTTTGGAAAGTGAGCTTGCAAGATATGATTGGACAAAGGGTGAGTCGCTTCAATCACTCTTTGATCGGTTGATGGTGTTGGTCAACAAAATAAGAGTTCTTGGGAGTGAAGATTGGAGTGACTCCAAGGTCACAAGATTGTTCATGAGAGCTTATAAAGAAAAGGATAAGAGTCTTGCAAGGATGATTAGGGATCGTGATGACTATGAGGATATGACGCCTCATCAATTATTTGCAAAGATTCAACAACATGAGTCCGAAGAAGCCCCTATCAAGTCAAGGGACTCTCATGCATTGATCACTAATGAACAAGACAACCCCAAGAAGAACAAAGACCACAAAGCAAAGAAGGTGGTCGAGACCTCAAGTGATGAAGATAGCTCAAGTGATGAAGACACTGCTATGTTCATCAAAACATTCAAGAAATTTGTAAGGAAAAATGACAAGTTCCAAAGGAAAGGAAAGAAGAGGGCATGCTATGAATGTGGCCAAACCGGTCATTTCATAGCGGATTGTCCTAACAAGAAGGAACAAGAAGCTAAGAAGGAATACAAGAAGGACAAGTTCAAAAAGGGGGGCAAGACCAAGGGATACTTCAAGAAGAAGAAATATGGTCAAGCCCATATTGGTGAAGAATGGAACTCCGATGAAGAGAGTTCTAGCTCCGAGGAAGAGGAAGTGGTGGCAAACGTGGCCATCCAATCTACATCAAGCTCGCAACTCTTCACCAACCTACAAGACGAATTCTACACTCCAACTTGCCTCATGGCAAAAGGAGATAAGGTAACCTTATTTAGTAATGATTTTTCAAATGATGATGATGATGAACAAATTGCCATGGAAAATAAAATGATTAAAGAATTTGGCTTGAATGGATACAATGTTATCACCAAATTAATGGAGAAGCTAGATAAAAGAAAAGCAACTCTTGATGCTCAAGAAGACTTGCTTATCCTTGAAAAGGAAAGAAACCTAGAGCTTCAAGAATTGCTTCACAATAAAGATGAAATGCTAGATGTCTTGACTAAGGAAGTATCTTTAGTCAAGATAACTATAGAGAATAAAGAAAAAGAAGTAATTAACATGAAAACCTCTATAGCTAATCTTGCAAATGAAAAGAATGCACTTGAAGCAAGCATGTTAAGCTTGAATGTTCAAAATCAAGAACTTCAAGTGCAACTTGAAAATTGCAAGAACATCAATGCCTCATCTTTAGTGCTTGAATCTAAGTCTAGCTTAAATGATAATTCTTGCAAACATTGTGCCAAATATCATGCTTCTTGTTGTCTAACTAACCATGCAAGGAAGAATAGCCCACAGGTGAAGGTCAAAGAAATTTTGAAAAGATGCTCTAGCAATGATGGGTTAAAGAAAGTTGAACCCAAGTACAAGTCCCTTAAGCCCAACAATGGAAGAAGGGGGCTTGGGTTCAACTCATCCAAGGAAAACCCTAGCACAGTGCATAAGGGGTGGAGATCCCCCAAGTTCATAGAGGGAACCACCCTATATGATGCCTTGGGGAGGATTCACTCCTCAAATGACAAGTCACCTCAGGTAAAGGTTAACTTGAGTTCCACAAAGAGTAAGATGAAGGAAGAGGGATCCTCAAGTGGACAAAAATCTAATGCTCCCATTTCCCACTCATATCTTTGTGATTATATGTTGACTTGGGATTTAGGAAAATTGGTTGTGAAATATGTGGGTGCCTACACTAAACGAAAAGTCATGAAAAGAAGTGTGTGGGTACCCAAGGCTATAACTAACAATGTAGGACCCAATTCAATTTGGGTACCTAAAAGCATAGCCTAAACTTGTTTTGCAGGTCTACTCCTCTGGTGGGTCAAGTTGGGTGCTTGACAGTGGATGTACAAATCACATGACCGGGGAGAAAGACATGTTTCATACATTGCAACTAACTCAAGAAGCACAAGAAATTGTGTTTGGAGATAGTGGCAAAAGTAAGGTGATTGGTATTGGTAAAATTCCTATCTCAGACCAACAATCACTTTCAAATGTTTTATTAGTAGATTCTTTAAGCTATAACTTGTTGTCCGTTTCACAACTTTGTGGAATGGGTTATAATTGCCTATTTTCGGATGTGGATGTGAAGATCCTTAGAAGGGAGGACTCCTCAGTTGCCTTTACCGGTCGCTTGAAGGGCAAGCTTTATCTTGTTGATTTCACAACAAGTAAAGTGACGCCTGAGACTTGTTTAGTGGCAAAGTCCGACAAGGGTTGGCTTTAGCATCGCCGGCTAGCCCATGTCGGTATGAGGAATTTGGCCAAACTTCAAAAGGATAATCACATCATTGGACTAACAAATGTTGTATTTGAGAAAGATAGGGTTTGTGGCGCATGCCAAGCAGGAAAGCAACATGGAGTCCCACATCAATCAAAGAATGTGGTCACAACAAAGAGGCCATTGGAGCTTCTTCACATGGACCTCTTCGGACCTGTGGCCTACATTAGCATTGGTGGTAGTAAGTATGGTTTAGTTATTGTTGATGATTTTTCTCGATTTACCTGGGTTTTCTTTTTGAGTGATAAAGGGGAAACTCAAGAAATATTGAAGAAATTCATGAGGAGAGCTCAAAATGAATTTGAGCTCAAAATCAAGAAAGTGAGAAGTGATAATGGGACGGAATTCAAGAACACAGGTGTCGAAGAATTCTTAGGAGAAGAGGGAATCAAGCATGAGTTCTCGGTGCCTTACACCCCACAACAAAATGGTGTTGTGGAAAGAAAGAACCGAACTCTAATTGAAGCTGCAAGAACCATGTTGGATGAGTACAAGACACCTGACAACTTTTGGGCAGAGGCGGTCAACACCGCCTGTCATGCAATCAACCGTCTCTATCTTCATAAGATCTACAAAAAGACTGCTTATGAGCTTCTCACTGGTAACAAACCAAAAGTTGATTATTTTAGAGTATTTGGTTGTAAGTGTTTTATTCTTAACAAGAAAGTCAAGAGCTCAAAGTTTGCTCCTAGAGTGGACGAGGGCTTCTTGCTTGGGTATGCATCAAATGCGCATGGATATCGTGTTTTCAACAATACCACCGGTATTGTTGAAATAGCGATAGACGTGACATTTGATGAGTCTAATGGCTCGCAAGGGCATATTTCTAATGACACTGCAGGAAATGAAGAACCACCTTGTGAGGCCATAAAGAAACTTGCAATAGGTGAGGTGAGACCTCAAGAAAGGGATGATGAAGAAGGAACCTTATGGATGACCAATGAGATAGTTGATGTGGGTGCAAGGGTGGTGAGTGACAAAGTCTCCACCCAAGCAAATCCATCAACCTCAAGTCATCCAAGCCACGAAGAAAATCATCAAAGGATGCCAACAGTGGTAGAAGATGAACAAGAAAGTATTGATGGTGAAGTGCCTCTTGATCAAGTAATTGATGAGGAGGAGCAAATACAAAGACATCCATCAGTGCCTCATCCTAGAGTCCATCAAACAATACAAAGGGACCATCCAGTGGACAACATCCTGGGTAGCATCAGGAGAGGGGTAACAACTCGATCTCGTTTAGCTAATTTTTGTGAATTTTACTCGTTTGTTTCCTCTCTTGAGCCACTTAAGGTTGAAGAAGCATTGGGTGATCCGGATTGGATAATTGCCATGCAAGAGGAGTTAAACAACTTCACTCGGAATGAAGTCTGGTCCTTAGTCCAAAGACCCAAACAAAATGTGATTGGGACTAAATGGGTCTTTAGGAACAAGCAAGATGAACATGGCGTGGTTACAAGAAACAAGGCACGGTTGGTTGCCCAAGGCTATACTCAAGTGGAAGGACTCGATTTTGGCGAAACATATGCGCCGGTAGCAAGGTTAGAATCAATTAGAATATTAATTGCATATGCTACTAACCATGATTTCAAGCTATATCAAATGGATGTCAAGAGCGCATTTCTAAATGGACCACTGCAAGAGAGAGTATATGTGGAGCAACCACCGGGCTTTGAAGATCCAAAGAAGCCAAATCATGTTTATCTTCTTCACAAGGCACTCTACGGGCTTAAACAAGCCCCTAGAGCTTGGTATGACTGTCTTAAAGAATTTTTAATTAAGAATGGGTTTACAATAGGAAAAGCTGACTCTACCTTATTTACTAGAAAAGTTGACAATGAATTATTTGTGTGCCAAGTATATGTTGATGACATTATATTTGGTAGTACTAATGAAAAATTTTGTGAAGAGTTTAGCAAAGTAATGACGAACAGGTTTGAGATGTCTATGATGGGCGAGCTTAAATACTTCCTGGGATTTCAAGTCAAACAGCTCAAGGAAGGTACTTTTCTATGCCAAACCAAATATACACAAGATATGCTCAAGAAATTTGGCATGGAAAAGGCAAAACACGCCAAGACTCCAATGTCATCAAATGGACATCTCGACCTAAATGAGGAAGGTAAACCCGTAGATCAAACATTATATAGATCAATGATAGGATCACTGCTTTACTTATGTGCATCTAGACCTGATATTATGTTGAGTGTTTGCATGTGTGCACGTTTTCAAGCAAATCCTAAAGATTGTCATCTTGTAGCGGTTAAGAGAATTCTAAGATACTTAGTTCACACCCAAAACCTAGGATTATGGTATCCTAAAGGCTCCCTTTTCGATTTACTTGGCTATTCTGACTCAGATTATGCCGGTTGCAAAGTAGATCGAAAAAGTACTACTGGGACTTGCCAATTCCTTGGGCGGTCCTTAGTATCATGGAGTTCCAAGAAACAAAATTGTGTTGCACTTTCCACTGCAGAAGCTGAGTACATAGCAGCTGGGGCATGTTGTGCACAGTTGTTGTGGATGAAGCAAACCCTTAGAGACTTTGGTTGTGAGTTTAACAAAATTCCACTTTTGTGCGACAATGAGAGTGCCATAAAACTTGCAAACAACCCTGTGCAACACTCTAGAACTAAACATATTGACATCCGACACCATTTCTTGAGAGACCACGAAGCCAAAGGAGATATCGAATTGTTTCATGTGAGCACCGAAAATCAACTAGCCGATATCTTCACAAAACCCCTTGATGAGACTAGGTTTTGCTTTCTTAGGAGTGAATTAAATATCTTAGATTCTCGAAACTTAACTTGAAAACGGTCATAAAAAAATTGTTTGATTCACTATTTTTGATTGATAAGTTTTAAAAGCTATGTGATGATCTTTCAAAAAACTTTGTGAAAATGTTAGAAATTGAATGCATTTTAGTGCTAAGATTTTTTTTTGGGCTCAACTGGCTTGTCCAGCTGAACTTTCTAGTTCAGCTGAGGAGGCCAGCTGAACTTTGCAGCTGAATTTCAGCTCAGCTGCTTTTGACCAGATTTTACCAGGAGCACCCTGGCCAAAACCGGTTGAACCGGTGTGGTTGACCGGTTGAACCGGTATCTGATCGGTCAGCGCAGGTCTGTCCGCGCGCAGGTCTGTCCGCTGCACTTTTTCAGTCGCGCAGTCGCTTTTTCAGCAGGGCAGCAGTGTCAGGCGCACAGAACCTTTTTCCTGTTTGACTGGTCGCATCCGAGGCGCCGCGCAAATTTTTTTAACCTGTCGCATCCTGCTGGGCGCGAAATTTTTTTTTGGCTATCGGTCACAGCAGTGCAGCAGTGTCAGGGCGCGCGCCAGAATTTTTTTTGTTGTTTTGTTGTCTCAGCCGCACTCAAGCATCTGGCGCGCAGCATTTTTTATTTGACCCGTCACTTCCCCTGCGGCACGTGCAGTGTTTTGTTTTTTTTCTTTTGTTTTTTTTTTGCAGCTGCTCACCAGGACAGCAGGGCCTGTGCGCGCCACTTCTTTTTGTTTGTTTGCGTGTCAGGCGCGCTACTTTTCCCCTGTGCAGTCACTTCCCTGCGGCGCGCGCAGTTTTCTTTTGCATGCAGACACGTCTTGTTCGGTCACTTCCCTGGCGCGCGCAGTGTTTTGTTTTTTTATTTTTTTTATTTTGCTGCCGCTCTGCAGACAGCAGCGTCTGTCAGCGCCCCTATCCGGTCACTTCATGCGCGCGCAGAAATATTTTTTTTGGGCTATGCATGCGGAGGCTTTTTCACTTTTTCTCTGTCGGGTCCTTCACGCGAGTGGAGAATCGTTTTCTGGGTGTGCATGCAGAATCGTTTTCTGGGTGTGCATGCAGATTTTTTTTTATTTGTTCTGACCGGTCACCTCTTCTCTGCTCAGCGCGCGCAGATTTTTATTGGACATTTCTGCTCTGCCCGCGCACTAGCCATGCATGTGTGTCAGGAGCGCCCAATTTTTTTTTATTTTATCCGGTCACTTCCAGCAGCTGCGCGCAAATTTGAATTTTTCTTTCTTCTCTCTGTTGTTTCTGGTTCTCTGACCACACTGGTCAGAACCAGCTGAACTGGCCCTTGGGGGCGGTTGAACTGGTCCTGAGGACCAGCTCAACTGCCTCTATATATATTTGACACTCCTCTTCTCTTTTCCCACTTCATTCACTCTCGCCTTGGTCGCTTCACAACCTTTAGAGCCTCTCCTTCACACACTTCAACCGCTTCACAGTTTCACCACCTTTTTCAATCATGGTGCGTCGTCGCAACCCCTCTGTGGTTGAGTTTAGCAGCGACTCCGACGAGATTCAGGAGGAATCTCCCGTCCCTTCTCCTCCGCCTCGTCGCTCCCTCTCTAAGAGAGGATGTGGCTCTGGTCGGATGCCTGGCGAGGGGTCTTCTTTGCCCTCGCAGCCGACTCGCGGGAGACGCCAAAAGGTTGGCGCCTCTCGTCCTCGTCGTAGCACGTCTTCCTCAGGGTATGCTCCCTGCCAAGAGGAGGATGGGGCTTTCGACGACTTCGTCGACCTTCCGGCGCCTGATGCTCTCTACGTCACCGGACTGCACATGCATCCGGCGAACGTCAGCCGCGGTCCGCATGAATCTCCCATCGACTTCACTCAGAAGGGAATAGACACCCTTCAACGTCTGAGGTTTACCAACCCTACTCTCACTCCTCGTCATCCTGGTGTCCAGGACTCTCGGTTCTGGAATCTTTTCCAGGCTGACTTCTACAATTCTGTCATTCTTACCAAGAAACACCTAGTCGTCCGACATAGATTTATTGACTGGGAGGGTTGTGAGAATATGGGAGATGCTGATATGTCGTCAGCTCTCGTAAACTTAGAGAGAAAGGGGTTACGTAACATCATGACCATGGAATACCCCTGGAACGATGAGGTGGTAGCTCAGTTCTATGCCACCCTCTGGATAAAGAAAGTAGATGAGGAAGCCGATGGGTATGAGTACCCAGTCATGTATTTCTTTATCCAGGGTAACTGGCACAAAGTCAGTTATCGTCGTTTTGCCCATATTCTGGGCTTCTCTGATACAGACATTCAGGGCAGCAACATGCGAGTGCATGGCATTCGGCTGCCCATGCGGGAAGAGACAGAATTCATTCATGTCTCTACTGAGCGGGAGTTCTGGACAACCGCTAACATGCATAGGTACTACAGGTACCTTAATTCCTTGTCCCGGATGACCGTTCTCCCAAAGGGCGGTAATCAAATGAACGTCCTTGGGGAGAGTCGAGTCTTCCTCCTCCTCCTTGCTCCCAACAGTCTCGCCCGCATCAATGTGTTTGACATGATCTGGGAAGAGATTGTCCGTGCTTCCTGGTCTCCTCTCAGAGGGTGTCTTCATGCACCCTTTATCATGAAGATGATCGAAGTGGTCACCCAGACCCACTTCGAAAAACCCGTCAAACACTCCCGCTACGTACCCTACTGGGTTGATTCCTCCAACCCAGCTGCTCGTACAAAGCGGGTTCCCTCACGGTCTGGAGGCCCTGCCTCCTCCTCTGAGCCACCTCGCCAGCCTCCTCACCATCCTTCCTCCTCTCCCCCCGCTGCTGCCTCGCGTCCCTCTCCTGGCCGCGGATCTCCCATGCCACGTGCTCGTGGTCGTGGTCGCGGTCGTGGCCGCGGGATGGGTGCTCGCTTGCTCCATGGGCTTGCGGCATTTTTCTCCGCGTGCCGCAACATTTCTGCTGATGTCCATGAGGTGGCACGGCGTCAGCGGGAGACTGACGACAATCTTCGTCGTCAAGCTTCCTCCATGGGCATGCCTTTTGTCCCTCGTTCGTCTGATGTGCCTCTCCATCCTCCTCCCCCGGAGATCAATGAGTGGCACCAGCAGGCCTACGGGGTGCCTTTTATGTCTGCAGACGATGACGATGAAGAAGTCTATGTTGATGATCGCGAGGAGTTTGTCCCGCCTCCCTACCATGGGGATCCGGGTCAATCATCCTCCCACCCTCCGCCTCCTTACCCGGGTCCTGGACCCATTCCTGGTGACCCTAGGCCATCCGGCTCTGGTTACCACCACCACCCTCCACCTCCTCCTGATCATCGTACATCTTCGGCATCTGTTTTTTCTGCGGCTGATGAGCCACCTCGGGACTCCACTTTTGAGGAGGACGCGATGAGGACTTTTTCCCTGACTACACTTCATATCCTCCATCGTATCCTCCGTCATATCCTCCTCCTGGAGGATATTGATTCTTGTATCCTTGTCTCTCTCTCTCCGTTTTTGGTACTTGTTGCCAAAAAGGGGGAGAAAATCCAATCTCTAGTTCGTGGTTCTTTCGGTTTTCTTTTGGATTATTTTCGTTTTTGGCCACTGTTGTGGCTTGTACTTTACCATTGTATGAAATAAAACTGTTGGATTGTTATTCAAAGGAATATGATGGTCTTCTGGCCATCATCTTGTGTCCTATCAGTTTGTAATGACTACTCTGCTATGAAGTAAAAATAATGTGTTTTTAGAGATAGTCATGTGCATCACAACTCCTGTTATGACACTCTTGCACCCCTCGGATGATTGTATTTAGTATGGTTTTTGTCACTACCTCTAAATGTGTTGCTCACATGACATATTATGTCAAAACGTTGGATTCACAATCATGCACACATTTAGGGGGAGCCATCTACATACAATCATTCAAAAGAAACTTTCTATTGCAAATATATATCTTTTTGACCTTAATTGTTTTGGCATCAATCACCAAAAAGGGGGAGATTGTAAGTGCAATCAACCCCAAGTGAGGGTTTTGGTGATTTAATGACAAAACAAATAAGGGTACTAACAGTTTTTGTTCTCAGTGTTTGATTAAAAGGAAACAGGAACTTAAGGAAGCACCAAGGACTTCATGCAACGGACGTATAAAATTTATGTAAAATCTTGTGTTGCATGATGTAATTCTTCCTTGTTCTTTTTCGCACAGGTACAGGTGTTTGCTATAGCTCAAGTCCCCAAATTCAAAAGCTATTTTTGAAAACCAAAAATCCTTTAACATTATTTGGTTGACCATGGTTAGGGTTGAGAAACCTAGAGTGTTCTTGCTGAAAAGCAGCTGAACTTCTTCAACTGCAGCTGAGCTTTCCAGCTGAACTTAACTTCAGCTATGATGAGCTTCTTCAGCTGCAGCTGAGCTTTTCAGCTGAGCTGGACTTCAGCTGAGTTGAACTTTTTGAACTCCAGCTGAACTTCAACTTCAGCTGTGGACCTCTTTGACCATACCCAGCTGAACTTGCCCCCGGGCAGCTGAGCTGGGGTTTTCTCTCCAAAACTCTCTGGTCTAGACCAGCTGAACTGGTCCTGGGGGGCAGCTCAACTGGTCTTAGGGGGCGGTTCAACCGCCCTGGGGGGGCGGTTCAACCGGTCCTGACCTGTCTGTCCCGCCTGCAGGTCAGTCTGCCAGTCAGTCTGGCAGTCAGACTGGCAGACAGTCTGCTGACCTGTCAGGGGGCGGTTCAACCGCCCTAGGGGGCGGTTCAACCGGTTTTCAACGGGTTTTTTAGTCAAACGGCTAGTTTTTGAGCCGTGACTATAAATAGACCCCTCCCTCTCTCTCTTCTTTAATACGGCTGAACACTCACTCATTTATTGCTCACCTAACTTGAGACAAAGCACTCATCTCTCCATCTCTCTCACACTTAAATCTTCCTCAAGATTCAACCTTGTTGGAGGAGCTCTTGGGTGTGAGGTTTGTGCTTGTGCTCACGATTTGGTTTTCCTCTCCCATCTCTCTTTCAAAGACTTGAGCTTGTGCAAACCCCTCTTGTGCTTTCTTGGTGTTCTTGAAACCCTAGGTTTCAAGATCTTTGAGGTTGCTTGGGAGTCTCCAAATTTGTGGACGACCCTAAGAAGTTTGTATCACCCGCTCTTTGAGCTAAGATAAGAAGAGATTGCCTTGACCTTTGTGGTCGGCTTTTGGAGGATTAGGGTTGAAAAAGACCCGGCCCTTTGTGGGCTCCTCAACGGGGAGTAGGACACCTTTGTGGTGTGGCCGAACCTCGGATTAAATCTTGTGTCTTGTGTTCTTGCTTGTTTCAACTTGAGATATTCTTACTTGCAAGATTGACATAAAGATTTCTCCGTAGAGTTTATCTAGAAGTAAAATAGCCTTTACATATTCATCTTCTCATCCTCACTTAGCTATATCTTACTTCTCTCAAGAACTTGCGAAATACTTTTCGAGTAGATTTTAGTCTAAAGTTTTTTAAAACAGTTGAATTGGTTCAGAGTGGTTCAACTTGCGTACGTAGCTGTTGAACCGGCCTGCACCAGTCGAACTGTGTATCTAACAATCTTTCGAAGTTTGTTGTGAAAATTTTCAGATTAGCCTATTCACCCCCCCTCTAGGCTACTTTCACCAAAGAGCATGAGAAGCTAAAGTGCTCTCATGATGATTTGGTCCAAAGGTATGAAGACATTTCAATTGAGCAAATTAAAGCTATTAATCATTCATCATATATTGCTCAACTAGAAAATAAAAATGCTATGCTCAAGAACACGGTAGAAAAGCTAAACATTGAAAATCTAGCTTTGCAAGAAAAACATGATATGCTTGTGTGCTCTCATAATAAATTTATGGATTCACATATCATGTTAGAAATGGCTCATGAGGTTGTGTTAACTAATTTGAAATCCTACCAACCTCACATATGCACATGTACTCATATAGAAACTATATTATCATGTGCTAACAAATGTTGCTCTCAAGAAAGCCAATCTTCCATTGAGCTAGAATTTTCAGGAACAAGTAATGTTTCCTATGCAAAAGAAAACAATGAGCTCAAGGAAGAAAATGAGAGGCTAAAAAGGAGCTTGACTCAATTGAAGGGAAAATGTCATGCTCAACCTTCTCAAGATAACCGTGATAATATGGTGAAAAAGCTTGAGAAGGGGACAACCGTAGCATGCACAAAACCCCTTCAAAAGAATATCAAGCTTTCCAAGAAAGGCATGAGCAAACATCAAGAGAAGAAAGACAAAGCTCATGACAAGTACCTCAACCACGCCTCCACATGCTCCACACAAGGTAACAAACAAGCCACTCTTTCAAATAAGAGAAGATGCACTAGAAAGTGTTATCAATGTCATGAGAAGGGACATGAGATTAAGTCATGTCCCTACATAAAAGATAGTGGCTTAAATTTGGAAAGAAAGAGGCTCACTAACCATGTAGCAAACAAGAAGCAAGGCAAGAAGGAGTCTTGCAAAATTAAAAATCATATTTGCTACACTTGCCGAAGAAAGGGACACCTTTGCAAGGATTGTCCCATGAGTAAGTATCCTAAGCCTACCATGTCAATTCATTCATACTCGCTTAGGAGACCCAAAAATGACACTTGTGCTAGAAAGGAAATTAGTTCACCTAAAACTAGCACAAAGGCCATTTGGGTGCCTAAGTACTTATTAGCTAACCTTGGTGGACCCATCCAAAAATGGGTACCAAAATGTACTTAATAAGTTTTGCAGGTACCTAGAGATGATATGAAGCTTTGGGGGTGCTTGAGCGGTTTAACTCAATTCTTATCTCAAGCTATCAATCTTACATTGTATATCCTTTAAGATTGACCCAAAGTTGAATTGAATTGTTATATCACTAACTTCATATTCATCTCTAGCAAGAACTTCTGTTGAAGGGAATAAGGATTAACCTTTGTGGGAATCAAGCAAAAGGCCTACAACCAAGTGATATCCAAAGGATGGTAACAATTAATTCTTAAGTGCACATTGCTTTTAATTGGTATATTCCTTTGTGTCTGTTGTATTCACATAGGAAAAATGAAGCACTTGAGAATGAACTTAAAAGATTTTACCTTGCTTTGGAAAGGATCTAATTATATGGTAGATTGCAAGTTTATATGTTTATATTGTGACAATCTACATGCTTTAAATTGGTTGTATGTGTCTTGTGGCATATTTCAAATTGATTATGGTATTATTGCCATGACCTAGACATAAAGAGGATCATCCCATGTTCTTAAATGAATAGAGTGCTAAGTAAGAAATTCAAATTCTTAAAGCACTTACCAAAAGGGAAATTCTCTATATGACTAGAGTTGTGAGACTAATGTTTTTATCTAAGTGATTTATGTAGTTTCACAACATGAGAATGTGTTTCCCAAATGGAGTGTGCCATTCAACATTCAAAGAAGATCGAACCAATACTATGTGATGTATTCATTCTTGTTTAAATTGGTTTTGAGTCTTCTACATTAATCACTCACCATGCTATGAATTAAACTTGCCATGTAAACTTAATTAAATAATCATGCTACTTTCATCTTTTTTACAATTAATGTTATGCATGATGCTTGTAAGGGTAATTTAGTTCATATCATGAGGTTTCCTTGTTTTAGTAACCTTCTTGTCATTCATATACTAGAGGTTGCTAAATAGGAAACTATTGCTTGTGTTACTAATACAATCTCTTTTAAGATATTTCATGGAAATTTATAAGTAGAGATTGTGCTATTTCAATTGGTAAAATCACAAGCTTTAAAGGTTAATCTTCACCTAAAATAAAGATTAGGAATGCTCAAGGCAAAGGTATGGAACAAATTGCTTCAATTGGTAGTTGATCAATAGTAGTTCCTTCCAAGTGGCATTCTTTCAATTGGTAATAATATATTCTATGGAAAGGAATGTCAATATGAAGGTTAAATTCCTTTTGGCTTAAATTTGTAAATTACCGCATATTGTGAATTCACTGCTCCATGTGCATTAACTTAAAAGGAATTTAATTTATGCCTTTATGCCTCATAAATGATGATTTGTTTGCCATTCATATATAGATATCATCATTCATTAAATACTTCCTTGTACTACTAATACCTCTTTTCAAAGTGTTTTATCAACTAGTTTTAAAAGGAAAAGAGATAACAAAGAAGGAAGTCTCCACAAATGATGAAAAGAAGAATACTAAGGTGACACCACCACAGATAGTAAGATCTATCAAATTGGTATAAAAAATGGTACATTCTATATGGTGGTAAGTACTCTTAGGCATAAGTTAATTCATTGCAAATTGGTCATGCCTTGACCAATATATGTAATGTACTCCTCTTGAGAATCTTCATTGAATTGAAAGTGCATTTGATAAGTCATTCAAATACTTGATGCACATATCTAGTGGGAGAACATTATATATCTTGTGTCATAGAGAATAAGTTTCACTTGAGTAAGCTATACTAAGACAATACAAAATGGTAAATTTGTATCTCATTCATATGGATTGTAATCTTTGTTTTCTAAATAGCTACTCTTGATGCAGTTTAAAATTCCCTTATCGTTAAATCTAAAAGTGCATAAGAATCTTTTTGTTGATATTCATGACATACATATGCACTAACATGGATATGATTTTTAAACTGTAAAAGGTACAATTAGTGATCCACACTCTAAATTTTTGGAAACCCATATTTTGATATCTTAGAAATCTACTTCAATCGGTATCCAAATGCTTCACATTGAATTGGATCACTAAGTTGTTAATTCCATGCATAACTTGTCTTTATGATATGAATGCTTGTGCGACTAACCTTGATAAGCTAGGTGCACCCAAAGTCAAGGTAGGTTCATCATCAAGAAGGCAACACAATGATGTATTAATAAAAGGAGAAAAGGCTCCTATTCTTAACTCTAGTTTTTTTATCTATGTGATTAAATATTGACTTGAAACCATGTAAGATGGTTGTCAAGTATATGTGGGTGCCTACACAAAGAGAAAGGCCACAATAATGATTATGTGGGTACTCAAGGCTCTTACTAGTAATCTCAAAGGACCCAATTCAAATTGGGTACCAAGATATGAAGCTTAAACTTGTTTTGCAGGATCACTCCTTCAATGGATCAAGTTGGGTGCTCGATAATGAATGTATAAATAATCTTTGGAGATAGTAGCTAGGGTGGTAACACTTGAATCTCAAGTGTATATTATTTTCAAATCTTATCTTTTTGTGACTCGTGTAGCCACTAAGGAAAAAGAAGCACTTGAGGATATACATCGGATGTTGATTATGAAATAAAGGTCTAATTGGAAGTTGTATGAATATTATCATATGGTGAACAATCCAAAATTATGTGATGTATTTTCTATCTAGTTAATTTGGATTTGATTCTTCTATATTAGACACTCATCATAATATGGATTAAGTCATCCCTTTAGACTTCATTGAATAACCATGCATATTATCCATGTCATTCAAAATATTGTGCATGAGGGTTCAAGGAAATTTAGTCCATATTATGATGTTTCTCTATTTTAGCAACACACTTGTCTTCCACATATAAAGGGTTGCTAAATAAGAAACTAGTGCTTGTGCTACTAATGTCATCTCTTGTGTTGAGTTTATCCATAGAAAATCTATGTTGAGAGATGGTGCTTATTATTAAATTGGATAAATCATAAGCTTAAAGGATACTATTCAACTAAAGTAAGATGGAGTTGATAAGAGACCAAGGTATGAAAACTTCCTCTCCTTCAGTTGTTTTATTATTTTATCCTTAGTGGGATGTACCATAGTATAGGTTAAATTCCTTGCAATATAAAATGTTCAATAGTGCATATAACTTTGACATCAACTATATGTGTGCACTAATTTAAAGGAATTTAGTCTATCCTTTTGGGTTTCAATAATGATGATTCATTTGCCATCCACATATAAGGATCATCATTTGTGAAACCCTCTCTTGTGTTTTTAATGCTCTCTTTTCTAAGTGTTACAACGAGGTCCTTCCAAGAGCTTTCAAGATGGATTCAAAATCTACAAAAAATGAATGAAGTTCAAGATCACTTGGTTGGATGAAATCACAAAGAGAAAAGAGATCACAGTGAATCAAGAAGGGAGTTATTTTTTTGTCAACCAAATAATGAAGATGTAGTGACATATTTATATGATATCCTTCATTATGAGGTTTGAGGTTTATATTAGCATGCTTTACCCTTCAAGATTTCAATTGATATACTTTTAGTTCTTAAACTTTTAATTGGTATAATTCTCATCATCTATTTAAAGCATGTTACGTTAAACCAAGATATAGTGCAAACATCTCCTTTAACCTCGTATTGTTGATGTGCATAAGTGTACTTTGTGTACTCTTGCATGCACAAATTGAGGGAGAGTTTAGCCTATATCTTGTGAGACTAATGATTTCTTTCAAGTTCATGTTGTGTAGTCTCACACCTTGGTGAAAGAAGAACATCAAATGAGGATGAGTGGTTCCAAGGAAATGATCAAATAATTACCACATATCACCCCATGGATTAGTTCTTTTGGGGGACGATATGTGTTCTCTAGCATGATTTCAATTGTTGCAAATTTATTATGCCTTGGCCAAGATATATGATGAACCACTCTAAGAATCTTAATTGAATCAAGTGCATGCTACAAGTAATTCGAGTACTTGATGCACACATTTAGGGGGAGCTCATTCTATATCCTGTGTCCTTAAATACTAACAATTTCTTTTAGTGAACTTGTGTAGTTCTTTGAAAAGAATGGGTTTCTCTTGATTTTTTTGAAGAGGATATGTTTCTCTTTGGCATGCTAAATTCACTCAATACATGTCATAATGAAGACTGATGGGCATGAATGAAAATCATCTTGCTTTGTGCAAAAATAATGTCAAGCCTATCAAAAGCTAAGATAGAAATTCATGATTATAATGAAGACCATATGCCATGGAACAAAGGTGTGTCACTCCATGAACTATTGTATTACATTTGTGTATCTAGGCTCTTACAAGTTAGTGTATGCATGTATATGCAATATCTTAAGTCACATCATAAGGTTGCACTTGAATCTTGGCTTAAAATATTGCATATCATGTCTATTAGTATACCGTTTGATTATGAGTAATTCCTTAAATTGGTGCAATTTCATATTTTCATACTTTATTTGTACCAAGGTTCAAATTGTAGAACTTAATCCCCTGGCCTCACAAGTCCAAGTGCATAAGCTAAACAAGTATTCATCACTTGTATGCACACATTTAGGGGGAGAATGGTCTATAATTTGAATCTTTGAGACTAACTTCATTTTCAAGTCTATTATGTGTGTAGTCTCAAATTAGAAAGGAATCTTCAAGCAAAGACAATCGCTTCCACTGCAAATTTTGATGGGTATCAAAGATTCTTTGCTCCAATAAATGTATCTTCTATACATTTCATAAGAGAATGAGTTTCTCTTGTATATGCTACTCCAACGTCATCTAAAATTGGTAAATATGTATCACATCTTTTTGGATTACAAATATCTGAAGTAGCATAGCTTATAGATTCTCCTGTCTAGAACTTAATTGATTAAATAGTGCATATGTTTCTTATGTTGCATGATTATGTTCAATTGATACTCCTTTTATGCCAATGGTACTTTAAGTTGCAAATAAGTACTCTCAACAGGTATCAATTGAATTCATATATATGTGTGCACTAAAACTTGAGGAGAACTTAGTGTAATATGCAATTAGTGATCTGATTATCTATCAAATTTTATCAATTGGTGGTTTTCAATTGATATTTTTCGTACATGATCACTAGGTGTATAATTCATACTTGTGCAATTTTATGCTGCCTCTTGTTATGATAAGAAAATGCTAGGTGACATCTAGACTCCAGGTATCAAGATTTATCTTTTAATTAGTATGACAATATTCATTTGATATATTGGACCTATGTCACAATTATGCCAACAAGAGATTGCAAAATGAACTCTAAATACAACACAAGTGTGGAACACCCCTTTGAAAAGGTAAAACGCAAAGGTACATCACTTATGACACTTCTCCATTACCTTTGTGCCATATAAGGACCCTTTTCATGATAGTGTGTTCAAATCTTGATTAATCATAATTTCTACCCTTTAAACTCTTTATATCTTTTTTTGGAGATTTATGACAAAGGGGGAGAAATTGTGCATTAAAGCTTACCTTTAGTCTTATGTAACTAAGTGTAAGAAGACTTTTGAAAAGGGGGAGAAATAATTGACAAAAGGGGGTTGAATCATAAGTAAAACATAAGATGAAGGAAATTGATGAGTGCATAATATGTCATGAGCATCACGTTTATTTATGACACAAAGCACCCTATGAATAGTATGATATAAGTTGTCTTCACTCTTTGACCCAAATATGTGGTTTTGGCATTTGAGTACAAAATTGGTATTTTCTGAAATGCACATATTTAGGGGGAGGAAACTATATCATAGGATTCAAAATCTTATTTATAAATCTTATGTAAGCTTTAAATGTGTTGTCATCAATCACCAAAAAGGGGGAGATTGAAAGTGCATTCATCCCTTTTGTGAGTTTTGGTGATTTGGATAACAACACATTTAAAGGTCTAACAAGTTTGCTAAGTGTTGAACAGGAAATTCAGTATGATGAACATACTTGAATAGTGTATAATGATCAGTGAACAAGGGTCAACACAAGGTCAAATAACCAGCGAGACAATGCAAATGGATATAATATGGTATCTATATTGGTTTGAATATATGGACAAGACCTGAGAAATCACTATGCATAAATATGATCATAATAGAGTTTGAGGTGATTAAGAGGATTGGTCAAGCCAAAGTGAATAAGATATGAGGAATCGTGAATTGGCTTGACCATATTACTATTAGTTCATATATGAATATATGACAATCAAACTAGAGCTTGATTGATCTTAGCAGTTATATCTAGATGACATTCAAGCAAGGTTCACAATATTGAAGAAATGATTCTCTCAATGGATGCTCAATAGGATGTGACTCAAGAATGGCTTGATAGGGTGAAGATAGCAAGGAAAGGGCTTCGAGGAACTAAGCGAAGGTGAAGGCCAAGCGACGGCTTGTAGACCAAGGTACCATGGCTAAGGTGAAGAAGAGAGTACTTGCACTAAGTCGATGAACTAATCAGCTATGAAGAGTTACAACATGTTGATGCATCAGTAAGGTGACTTGAAGCCATGATTTGAACTCATATATGGTGAAATGGCACAAGTCACAGACTCGATTTGTGTTTGCTTCAAAAGGAGAGACAAAGATGTTTGTGATCCTTATGAAGCAACACCATGGAGAAATCACACTTGAGATACCAATGACTCAAGGAGTTTACTTAATTATATTTTATTTAACTTGAGTATAGGAATCGTCGTACTATCAAGGGGATCCAAAAAGAAGGTTGGTGTTGGTACTAAAGCTCAAAAATCCTTGATCCAAAACTTCCATTTTACCCTTGTTAATCCTTAGTGAAAGTATGTAGTACAACCTTTTAAAGTCTATCTTGGCCAAAATTGCTCTTTGGAAAAAACAGGTTCAACCGGTTTTAAAACAGGTTCAACCGGTTTTTGCACTGTTCACCTTTTTTCAAAATACTGGTTCAGCCGGACACTCAACCGGACACTCAACCGGTTTTTGTCTGGTGGAAACCGGTTCAACCGGTTTTTGCACTGTTCACTTTTTTCTGCCAGTCTGCTGTGTCAGCCAAAAAGTTGTACGCGGCTTTTTGAAAACCGGTTCAACCGGTTTTGGGACCGGTTCAACCGGTTTTTGGGCAGAAAAGTCAAAAACGGCTAGTTTTGGAGCCCCACCTATATATACTCACTCCTACCTCTCTCCCACAGTAGAGCACGCACAAAACTTCATTCCCAACCTGAGAAACACCTCCCACTCTCTCTCACACACCTCTTGCCTCTCCCATTTCAAATCTTTGGAGAAGAAATCTTTGAGTGAGTTTGAGAGCTGCGGTTTTTGAGCTTCATCTCCAAATCTCTCTTACTCTTCTTCATTCGAGCTTTGGTACTACATCGAGTTCTTTGTGGATTCATTACTCTTGGAGCTTCTAGCTCCTAGACGACTAGGTGTCTCTTGTGAGTCTCCAAATCTTGTGGAAGACCACAAGAAAGTTTGTATTACCCGCTCATTTGAGCAAAGATTATTGTGTGGGCTTGACCTTTGTGGTCGGCAAAGGGAGGATTAGGGTTGAAAGAGACCCGGCTCTTTGTGGGCGCCTCAACGAGGAAGTAGGGCACCTTGGTGGTGTGACCGAACCTCAGGATAAATCTTTTGTCTCTTGTGATCTTGCTCATTGTGTTTGCTTGTGTTCTTCATTCTCTCACCATTCCGTGAAAGATTGTTTATATCTTTTTGGTGTGTGGATTTTGAGAAGTGCCCTTCTCAGATCTACTACTTTGAACCTTGCGGATCATTTAGAATATCTCATTTCCAAAGTTAACTGGGTGAATTTTGAGATCAATTCAGTTTTACCCAGTTTGCTTCTAGTTTTTGTTGAAAAAGTTTTAACTTGCCTATTCACCCCCCTCTAGGCAACTTTCAACAAGACATTCGAGCTCGAGTCTGATGTGAGCGGCATTGGGATTGGAGGAGTGCTCATTCAAGGAGGTAAACCTGTTGCTTTCTTTAGTGAAAAATTGCATGGTCCAACTCTGAATTATTCTACATATGACAAAGAATTATATGCTTTAGTATGAGTTTTACAAACTTGGCAACATTATCTATGGTCTAAAGAATTTGTCATACATTCGGATCATGAATCTTTGAAGTATCTTAAAGTACAATCTAATCTAAACAAACGACATGCTAAATGGATTGAATTCATAGAATCATTTCCTTACATTATTAAGCATAAAAAAGGAAAGGATAATGTGATTGTTGATGCTTTATCTAGACGTTATACTATGTTGTCCCAACTTAATCATAAAATATTTGGTTTGGAGACTATAAAGGAATTATATGCTGCTGATTTGGACTTCAAAGATGCTTTTGAAAATTGCAGAGAGGGAAGAACGTGGCAAAAATTTATGCTACGTGAAGGCCTTCTCTACCGTGCTAACAAGTTGTGTGTTCCAGCTAGCTCCGTTTGTCTTCTACTCTTACAGGAAGCACATGGAGGTGGCTTGATGGGACATTTTGGTGTTAAGAAGACCGAGGATGTGTTGTTTACTCATTTCTATTGGCCTCGGATGCGTCCTGATGTTGAGCGCTACGTCTCTCGTTGCACCACGTGCAACAAAGCTAAGCCCCGACTTAACCCCTATGGTCTTTATTTGCCTCTTCCTGTTCCTCGTGCACCTTGGGAGGATATTTCTATGGATTTTGTTTTGGGATTGCCTAGAACAAAGAGGGGGAGTGATAGTGTTTTTATCGTTGTCGATCGTTTTTCAAAGATGGCACATTTTATACCCTGTCACAAAACTGATAATGCTTCACATGTTGCTGATTTGTTCTTCACTGAGATTGTGTGTTTGCATGGTGTGCCAAATACTATTGTTTCTGATAGGGATGCTAAGTTTTTAAGTCATTTTTGGAGAACCTTGTGGTTTAAATTGAGAACAAAGTTGCTGTTTTCTACTACTTGTCATCCCGAAACTGACGGGCAAATAGAGGTTGTTAATCGCACTTTATCTACCATGTTGCGGGCTATTTTGAAGGATAATTTGAGGTTGTGGGAGGATTGTTTGCCACATATTGAGTTTGCTTATAACAGATCAATTCATTCCACAACCAAGCTTAGTCCATTTATGGTAGTATATGGTTTTAATCCTCGTGCTCCAATTGATTTGCTACCTTTACCACCTTCTGAAATAGTGAACTTGGATGCTACACAATGTTCTGAATTCATTTTTAAGTTACATGAAACAACTAAGTTGCAAATTGAAAAGATGAATGAAAAGTATCGTATTGCTGCTAATAAAGGCAGGAAGGAAATGAAATTGAAACCTGGTGACTTGGTGTGGGTTCATTTGAGAAAGGATAGGTTTCCTGATTTGAGAAAGTCTAAACTTATGCCACGAGCTGCAGGTCCTTATAAAGTTCTT
Organism: Zea luxurians; assembly: GCA_029449295.1. Classification (NCBI taxonomy): domain Eukaryota; kingdom Viridiplantae; phylum Streptophyta; class Magnoliopsida; order Poales; family Poaceae; genus Zea; species Zea luxurians. Next base: position 81,061,753 of record JAOPSE010000009.1, read on the forward strand.
GCAAAAATTAATGATAATGCATATACACTTGAGTTCCCGCCAGATTTTGGGGTTAGTCCCACCTTTAACATTTCAGATTTGAAGCCATATATGGGTGACGAAGATGAGATCGAGTCGAGGACGACTCCAATTCAAGAGGAGGAGGATGATGAGGACATCACTTCTATACATACAATGAATGAACCGATAACACGATCGCGTGTATGACAGCTAAATCTCCAGGTACGTTCTACCCTAGTCAATTGTGTTTTAGAGCTTACGCTTGGGGCCATGGATGTTTTGATGATTAGGAACCTTGGAGAGGACCAGCAAGGACTTGGGAAAGGCCTAGGTGTTGAGGAGGAGCAGCAAGGGCGCCCACAACAGGAAGGAGATCAAGTCCGACTCGACTGCGACTCCATCTCGGGTTCCAGGACCAGTCTGCACTAAAATGGACACCCAAGATGCATCCGGACTCCGATTGCGACGGACTTGATATGGTTGGAAAGATAAAGAGATTATCTAACCAACCCAACTAGTTCCACCCTAAAATTCATCAGGAGTCAATGGGAATCGTCGAAACAAGTCAATGTTCAGATTCTGTTTTGGTGCTGCGACACCGTCTGTTGGGCCGTGTATCGCGTCGGAGCCCATTAGGGGCGAGTCCAAGGGTCACGCATGCCCTAATACTCTGGGTGTGTTTGGTTTTGCTTTTGGCTTTGACTTTTGCCCCCTAAAAGTCAAAAGCCAAACCAAAGGGCTGGATCTAGAAAGCAACTTTTTCTAAAAGCTAACTTTCTCGTAGTGCAAAACTGAAAGCACCCTTGGACCTGCTTTTAGTGGCTTTCGGATGGAACTGTGAAAACATATATTTAAAAAATTTTAATGGCTTTTAGTGGTTTCCACCAAACGATTTTTAGCTTTTTAACAGCTCACAGCCCACAACAGTTTTTTCCACAGCTCACATCCCACAGCAGCTTTTTTCAGATTCCCTCCGCCTTAGTAACGCATGAGTAATCAGCGGGAGTCATGATGACTGCAGTCCATGCAGCATTGATAGGCAGTGACCCTTTTCTTGGAAACGCGCGAGTAATGGTGAGTCATTGTCCTTGCTATGGTAACGTGTGAGTAACAGCACGGCCCACGCAACGTGGACTGGGAACGTCGCTTGTCACTGGAATGGACAAGCGCACGTCTTATCTATAATAAATGCAAAGACGTGCGTAGCCCAGAGGCTTCATGCCAGGTTCCGCCCGTTGGCTTACGCCGCGCGCAGTAGGCCACGTGGCAGCATCGGGTCTCCGCCTGGGCGGGGAGCAGGAGTGTATGTGATAAAGTCCGGATCCCACCAGATCAGGTCTGGACACGTGTCGACACCGGACCCCCGCCTGGGTCCTGATTAAGGCCCGGGTATGTTCTGCCCTGGAACCCTGGGACCCCACTGTGGGTGGCCTGGACCCCATACAGGGGGGTCCGGATCCCATTCCAGGGGTCCGGTTCGCATACGTGGAGGTCCTGGACCAAACCTAGAGGCCCGGACCGTATATACAGGGGTCTGACACCTTCCCATGGGGGTCCGGACTCACTGGTGATGCCTCAGGGTATGTCACTTTCTCTGGACACGTGGCGGCACCGGACCCGCCCATGTGGTGGGGTCAGGTGCTGTTGCTAGCCCAGAGTAGTCGCCCGAGGCTTGGGCGAGTCATGGCCTAGTCCCACATACAGCTCTTTTACCACGCGACTAAAAATAGCCGCGTGGGTACTGCGTTTTTATACAGCAGTAAGGGGTACCGACAGTGGCCCCCGGGCCCACCTCAGAGGAGGATGCGAGCCTGCAGGTGGGGCCAAAGCTTCTACTTTGCCTCAACATGGCCTGATCGATGATTGGCACGCTGTTTTAGCACGTTTGCTGATGCGCCCACAGCCAATCCCCCTTCGGTCGCGTCAACTGCCATATCTGTCCCCGTGGCTGACTGACCCATGGCTCCCCACGCCTGATGGTTTCGTCAGGCCGTGCGTGGGGCGCCTCGTTGTCACTGCATTGGTTTTAAAAATAACCTTTTGTCTTCTGCAGCGGCCCCAAGGAGGCGCGCTATCGCGTGCGGCGGTTCACACCCCGCTCTTTCCGCACCCAAAATCCGACACACAAACTGTATGACTTATGGACCCGGGCCCCCGTGTCACAAACTGGGCGGCCTGGATCCTAGGTGCCCGTCGAATGGGATTACTTGCGACGTTTCAGGGGCGCACAGGAGAGTTTCCTTGGAAAAGGATTCACCCCGCGTGCAGCAGTTACCTTTTCGCGTTCTCTCCCAATCGGTTGCGCCCCTTTGCCTTCGTGCTCCTTTGTTCCATGCCCGCACCGCTGCACACACCATGGCTTCGCTCGGTCATCCTGATCGCTCTCAGGCTAAGGAAGAGCTCAATCTGGTGTGTGGCCTGCTTGGGTGGAGCGCGCCAGGGCTTGCCGGAAGGATCCATGCCAACGCTGTCCCCCTTGGCGATCTCGCTGCCGAGGAGTTTGTGTTGTTCACCTCATACATTTCTTGCGGGTTGGCACAGCCAATTTCGCCCTTCTTCCTACTACAATTGGAGGAGTTCGGGCTTTAGCTTCAACACCTCACGCCCCACTCCATCCTCTAGGCAGTGATCTTCATCCACCTCTGCGAGATGTTTGTAGGTGTGGCCCTCTGCACTTCCCTCTTCCGCTATTTTTTCGTGCTGGCCAGGTCCGAGAAGGCTAGGGACCACATCGGTGCCTACTACTTTCAGACGAGGCCAAATCCAGCCATAGTCTACATCCCCACCTTTGGTGGTGTGAGGTGGGAAAACTGGGGCAGCGACTGGGTGATCGCCAGCACTGAGGCCAACGACCGCCTCATCCTACCGACTAATGGGCCAGCACTCGATCGCAAGCAATGGAGGACCAAGCCATCCCTCTCGCTAGAGTTCCTGCCCATATTAGATAGGATCAAGGTCTTGGCCACGGGTGGCCTGACATCAATGCACGTGGTCGGCGATCTCCTGAAGCGCCGGATCACACTACTGCAGAAGAGGCCACGCCTGTCTTGCTGGTTCATCGGCCTGAACGACATCTGTAGGATCCAGCGCGGGCTGGGTACCGATCTGTCCTAGGACGACTAGACGAGCTAGAACTCTTGGTGGGGGGGTTACTGGGGAGACTTTTGTCCTTGAATCCCTGATACTCCCCCAGGACATCACGACGCTCTGTGATGACCTAGGCCTGATGACGGTGATCCTGGCCATGTTGCCGACCCTCGATGACAGCGGCGTGGCGGTTCGCCAGACCGGCGGCCGGGACCCCCTCCGTAGGATCCGGATCTCTGGTACACCGGCTAGGGGTCCCCAGCCCGTCGGTGTGGCTCCCAGTGCCAATCCCGCCATGGCCCCAGCCCCTTGGACAAGGGCAAAGGGCCTGCAAGCAGTGCCTCCGCCCTAGGTAGCTCAGGGGGGTCGGAGGAGGAGAGGCGACGCAGGTTGCGTTGTGCTGACGGGTCGCTCGTTTCAGAGCCCGCCCAGAAGCACCAGAAGGCTGTAGATGGGACCGAGGAGGCCAACTCCTAGGCCCACGACGCGCAGAGGCGCGTCATTCCCCCGATCCCGCCGCCACCACCACCATCCGGGGGTGATCACCCCCAGGAGCACCAGCAGTAGCAACAGCTACAGCAACAGCAGCAGGAGGGGCAGCAGTAGCGACCTCATTAGCAGCAGCCATAGCTAGTGTGGCAACAGCAGCAGGAGCGGTGATCGCCTCGCTTCCAGGGCCCCAAGTAAGTGTAGTCCTTTTTTCCACGAGCCTAATCATCATGCCGACAAGTCTTAACCCATCATCTGTTTGCCAGGGCTTCTCCCTCCGCTGCTCCCAAGGCCACACCTCCTCCGCTAGATACCAGGCCCACCGACGGGTCTAGCTCTCAGCAGCAGGAATCCGCTGAGGGTGGTGCCGGCGGTCCGCTCCCAGCTGCGGCCAGGACAGCGCCACCGGCCTCCCATGCCCCAGTTGGGGATCTAGCGGCAGTGGCGCCAGCATCAGGCGGCGTTGTAGCGGTGGAGAAGGTCCCAGCTGGGGGATCTGCGCCCACTCCCAACATTGGGGGTGACATAGGGGGCGCGTCCAGCTCCATCCCCCCGCCTGCTCCGAAGGAGATGGAGGTGGTATTTGGGCAGCGACTCCGGTCGGGTGCCGAGCGAGAAGCGGCACCAGTCCCCCTCCCCCGCATGCTGTCCCACGCCCACCAGGTTCTTAGTGAAACTAAGGCAGCAATCTTGCGGGAGTGGGAGGCACTTGAAGCTGAGCACCAGCGCCTCAGTGACTAGCGCACCCAATTGGAGGAGCGCACCAAGACGGCGTCTCGATAGTTCACCTCTGTGTGGTCCCAACTCGAGCGGGACCACAAGGAGTACAAGAAAGACCTCCAGAGGGTGTGTGCCAGGGAGCTGGAGGCGACCCGAAGGGAGAAGAAAGTGGTCAGGATGGAGGAAGCCGTGACCCAGAGGGAGGCCCTCACAACAAAATACCAGACCAAGCTAAGTGCTCTGGACAAGACTTTGTAAGCCCAGCGGGCCCAGCAGGTAAAGGCCGTGGAAAGGCTGCAGAAATGGCAGCAAGAGCTCGAGGGCAAGGCCAGCGATGTCGCCCTCACCGAGGAAAACCTTAAGGAGAAGGAGATGTCCTTGGACAAGCGGGAGACGGATCTCGCCAGACGAGAGACAGATCTCGCCTTCAATGAAGAAATGCTCATCCGGTGAGGCGAGTTGCTAGCCGAGCACGAGCTCAAAGCAGAGGAAAAGGAGAGGAAGCTGGAGGAGAAGATCCGCCAATTCGATGCGGCACAGGCGGCGCCGGGTCCCTTGGCAATGGAGGCCACCAGAAAAGCCCTCGAAGATCTCCAAGCAGAACACCGCGCTGGGGTCCAGCGCATTGCCGAGTGGGCCGACGAGGCAAGCACGACACTAGTGCCACTAGGGATGAGCCCCATCCCAGTGTTGGAGCCGCCAGTGTCGATCTCCGATGCCCTCTTGGTGCTGGACTCTGCCACCGATCGCCTCTGGCGCCTGGATCAAATCCTCGATGCCCGCCTGGAGGCAGAGGGCATCAAGCTCTGCCAGGCGGTGGTAGACTACGTCCTGACGTGCTTCCAGAGTCACAACCTCGCCATATCCTTGGCGCTGGTGATCGATGCTCCGGTAGCCGACACAGAAGATGCCGCCCGAGAGAGTGTACAAGATGCAGTGGAGATGGTGGCCACGCGCTTTCAGCGTGATCCTGCCAACGCCGAATAGCTGAACCTGTAGAGACAAGGCGAGGGTTCCGCTGGGGGCGGCTGTAATAACTTTTGGCCATGTAACATATTTTATGAATCGTTAATCAAGTAGCACTGGAACTTATCTGTATGTTATTTGCCCTTGTTATGTGTAGCGTCATCAACTTCCACCTGGTACTTGGCCCCCTAGGAGGTAGGCTCGACATGTCGAGGCTGGATACCAGTATACCAAAGAAAAAATTGGTGGCCCGGCCCCTAGGAGGTAGTATCTACAGTTTGAGACTACCTACCTCTGGACTAGGACCTAGACCTGCACACAGCTTCGGCTTTAAAGTTTTAGGAGCACACCCATAGGACCCACCATCTGGTATCTTTCATCCTTTGATTCATGCAACATGACCTGCAGGATTTAGCCTAGGAAGCCAAGCCGTATGCCCGGACCCACAGGATCACAGTTCCAAATACTAGGGTACCCATTGCAGAGTGGTGGAGCGTGCAGGCTTAGGGTACAGAACCATGCTAAACAGCTACACAGATCCGGACCACTCCAGGAGACGAGCGCCCATTCTCTAGAACTGGACCCCAGGCTACGGACCCCCTGCAGCAGTAGAGGGGTCCTGAACTGCAAGCTTGACTACTCAATTCGGATGTCATCATACCAGCAAGGGTGGGAAACTGTATGGGTGGGTTAGATAAAAAATAATGCTTGTAAACTGAAGTAGAATAAAACCATCACAAAAGCACATCTGGGGGGTAAATCTTTTCCTTATAACTTGATATACATGGGTGTAGACCAATAGACCGGGCTTACGAGGGCGGGCCTCACCAGATTGACGTACACATATGCGCAACCTAGTTACAAAGGAAGAAAACTCAACCCCCTAGTTTTGCTTTTATGGATAGAACTTATGGAGATGCTCTATATTCTAGGGATTGGGAAGAGGTACTCCTCCTGTTGTGGCAAGGCGGACACACCCAGGTCAGCATATTTTCGTCACCTTGAAGGGTCCTTCCCAACTGGGGGAGAGTTTGTGGAGCCCTTCTCGGTTCAGTACTCGCCTTAGGACTAGGTCCTCGACCCTGAGCTTCCTACTATGCACAAACCGCTGGTGGTAGCGCCTGAGCGCTTGGTTGTACCGTGCATTTCGGATCGCCGCTCGCCATCTACGTTCATCGATGAAGTCCACGTCCTCACGCCATAGTTGTTCCTGCATAGATTCATCGAAAGACTAGACCCGTGGCGAGCCCATAATGATTTCTAGGGGAAGACAGGCTTCAGCCCCGTAGACCAGGAAGAACGGGGTCTCCTTGGTAGCTCGGCTGGGTGTGGTCCGGTTCCCCCATAGTACGCACGGAAGCTTGTTGACCCAATTTGCACCATGCTTTTTTAAGCAGTCATAGGTGCGTGCCTTGAGTCCCCTGAGGATTTCTGCATTTGCCCTCTCAGCCTGGCCATTGCTCATGGGATGAGCCATAGACGCAAAGTAGAGTTGGGTGCCGATGCCCTCGCAATACTCTTGGAAGAGCTGACTTTTGAACTGGGTCCCGTTGTCCGTAATGATACGGCTTGGGACCCCAAATCTACAGATAATCGACTTGAGGAAGGCAACAGCAGCACCCTGGGTGATACTGACCACAGGGGTGGCCTCTAGCCACTTTGTGAATTTGTCGATAGCGACAAAGAGGAAACAGTACCCGCTGACAGCCCTGGGAAATGGTCCCAGGATATCCACCCCCCATACGGCAAATGGCCAGGAGGGTGGAATCATTTGCAGAGCCTGAGCCGATGTGTGTATCTGCTTTGCATGGAACTGATATGCTTTGTAGGACTTTACCAACTCAGCTGCATCCTAGAGAGCGGTTGGCCAATAGAAGCCATGCCGGAAGGCCTTACCAACTAGTGTGCGGGATGACGAATGACTTCCGCACTCACCTCCATGGATCTCCGCAAGCAGCTCATGGCCCTCCTCCTGGGTGATGCACTGCATGAGAATGCCGTTGGCGCCATGGCGGTATAGATCCCATTCTACCACCGTGTATCGTTTAGCCAACCGCATTATGCGCTCTGCGGATAAATGATCTTCAGGAAGGACATTTTCTTTCAGGTAATCCCGGATCTCAGAGATCCATGCATCGGGACTACTCTGAGCTACTGGTTGTGGCGCTAAGAGGTTGGCAGGACCCTCTGTAGCACACACAATCCTTGGTGGGTTCTACAGATGGAACGCCACCGAGGCCACTAGCTTCGAGGTGCTAGTCTCACCCCCTTCGCCCAGTTCGGTAAGCTAGGCGGTAGGTCTCAGCAGCCGTCTTTCGAAGACGCCCTCGGCCACGGGTGCCCAAGTTGATGCCCTCGTGGAGAGTTCATCTGCTATTGAGTTGTTAGACCGAGGAACATGTTGCAGTTCCAGGGCAATGAAATCCTTTTTGAAAGTCGCCTAGAGGGGGTGAATAGGCGGAATCTAAATATTACAAACTTAAGCACACACTACAAGTCGGGTTAGCGTTAGAAATAAAATCGAGTCCGAAAGAGAGGGCAAAAAACAAATCAAAGTCAAATGAAGCAGATGACACGGTGATTTGTTTTACCGAGGTTCGGTTCTTGCAAACCTACTCCCCGTTGAGGTGGTCACAAAGACCGGGTCTCTTTCAACCCTTTCCCTCTCTCAAACAGTCACCTAGACCGAGTGAGCTCTTCTCCTTAATCAAACGGGTCACTTAGACCCCTACAAGGACCACCACAACTTGGTGTCTCTTGCTTTGATTACAAATGTCTTGAGAACAAGAAAGGGGAAGAAGAAAAGCGATCCAAGCGCAAGAGCTTAAAGAACACGAGCAAAACTCTCTCTTCTAGTCACTAATTGCTTTGAGTGGAATTGGGACTTGGAGAGGTTTTGATTCAATCTAATTGTGTCTTGTATTGAATGCACTAGCTCTTATATTGAGTGAGATGTCTGAAAAACTTTGATGCCTTCAATGGTGGTGGTTGGCGGTATTTATAGCCCCAACCACCAAACCAACCGTTGGGGAAGGCTGCTGTCGATGGGCGCAATGGACAGTCCGGTGCGCCACCAGACACTATCCGATGCGCCAGCCACGTCACCCAACCGTTAGGGTTCTGACGGTTTCGACCGTTGGAGCTCTGACTTCATGGGGCACTGGACAGTCCGGTGCCGCACCGGACAGGCACTGTTTAATGTCCGGTGCGCCTTCTGGCACTGCTCTGACTCTACGTGCGCTGCACGCGCACTGTTCACGCACGTTCACCTTTTGCAGTCGACCGTTGGCGTAGTAGCTGTTGCTCCGCATGGCACACCGGACAGTCCGGTGCTACACCCGACAGTCCGATGAATTATAGCGGAGTGGCATTTCCAGAAACCCGAAGCTAAGGAGTTTGAGTTGATCCACCCTGGTGCACCAGACACTGTCCGGTGGTGCACCAGCCAGTCCGGTGCGCCAGACGAGGGCACACTTCGGTTTTCTTTTGCTCCTTTCATTTGAACCTTAACGTGTTCTTTTTATTGGTTTGTGTTGAACCTATGGCACCTGTAGAACATATAATCTAGAGCAAACTAGTTAGTCCAATTGTTTGTGTTGGGCATTTCAACCACCAAAATCATTTAGAAAAGGTTTGACCCTATTTCCCTTTCAATCTCCTCCTTTTTGGTGATTGATGCCAACACAAACCAAAGCAAATATATAAGTGCAGAATTGAACTAGTTTGCATAATGTAAGTGCATAGGTTGCTTAGAATGAAACCAATATAATTATTTCAATAGATATGCGTGGATTGCTTTCTTCTATTTTAACATTTTGGACCACGCTTGCACCACTAGTTTTGTTTTTGCAAATTCTTTGGAGAATTCTTTTCAAAATCCTTTTGCAAGTAGACAAAGGTGTATGAATAAGGTTGAAAGAAGCATTTTCAATATTTGAAATTTCCTCCCCCTGTTTCAAATGCTTTCCCTTTGACTCAAACAAAACTCCCCCTAAATGAAATTCTCCTCTTAGTTGTCAAGAGGGTTTTGAGATATACCAGATTGAGATACTTTCATTAGGGGAATACCAATTTGAACGATACTAATATCAATAAAAATTTTCAAAACACAATTAAAATTAGGTGGTGGTGCGGTCCTTTTGCTTTGGGCCTAATACTCTCTCCCCCTTTGGCATGAATCGCCAAAAACGGAGACTTTGTGAGCCCTTTGTAAATTCTCTCCCCTTTGGCAAACAATATATGAGTGAAAGATTATACCAATGTGGAGAGATGGTGGAATGCCGGCAAAGAGTAAATAATACCGATGGAGTTGAGTGGAAGCGTCGTCTTTGCCGAATACTCCATTTCCCTTTCAATTCTATGGCTAAGCATGAGAATACACTTGAAAACACATTAGTCATAGACATAAAAGAGATATGATCAAAGGTATGTAAAGGAGCTATGTGTGCAAAGTATCAATCAAAATTCCGAGAATCAAGTATATTTAGCTCATTCCTAAGTTTGGTAAAAGTTTTCTCATCTAATGGTTTGGTAAAGATATCGGCTAGTTGTTCTTTGGTGCTAACATAGGCTATCTCGATATGCCCCCTTTGTTGGTGATCTCTCAAAAAGTGATACCGAATGGCTATGTGCTTAGTGCGGCTGTGTTCAACGGGATTATCCGCCATGCAGATTGCACTCTCATTATCACATAGGAGAGGGACTTTGCTAAATTTGTAGCCATAGTCCCTGAGGGTTTGCCTCATCCAAAGTAATTGCGGGCAACAATGGCCTACAGCAATATACTCGGCTTCGGAGGTTGAAAGAGCTACTGAGTTTTGTTTCTTTGAAGCCCAAGACACCAGGGATCTCCCCAGAAACTGACAAGTCCCCAATGTGCTCTTCCTATCAATTTTACACCCTGCCCAATCAGCATCTGAATATCCTAATAAATCAAAAGGGGATCTCTTGGGGTACCAAAGACCAAACTTAAGAGTATAAACTAAATATCTCAAGATTCTTTTCATGGCCCTAAGGTGAACTTCCTTAGGATCGGCTTGGAACCTTGCACACATGCATACGGAAAGCATAATATCCGGTCAAGATGCACATAAATAGAGTAGAGATCCTATCATCGACCGGTATACCTTTTGATCTACAGATTTACCTCCCGTGTCGAGGTCGAGATGCCCATTAGTTCCCATAGGTGTCTTGATGGGTTTGGCATCATTCATTCCAAACTTTGTAAGAATATCTTGAATGTACTTTGTTTGGCTGATGAAGGTGCCCTCTTGGAGTTGCTTAACTTGAAATCCTAGAAAATACTTCAACTCCCCCATCATAGACATCTCGAATTTTTGAACCATGATCCTACTAAACTCTTCACAAGTAGATTTGTTAGTAGACCCAAATATGATATCATCAACATAAATTTGGCATACAAACAAATCTTTTGCAATAGTTTTAGTAAAGAGAGTAGGATTGGCTTTACCGACTTTGAAGCCATTAGTGATAAGAAAATCTCGAAGGCATTCATACCATGCTCTTGGGGCTTGCTTGAGCCCATAAAGCGCCTTTGAGAGTTTATACACATGGTCATGGTACTCACTATCTTCAAAGCTGGGAGGTTGCTCAACATAGACCTCTTCCTTGATTGGTCCATTGAGGAAGGCACTCTTCACGTCCATTTGATATAGCTTAAAGCCATGGTAAGTAGCATAGGCAAGTAATATACGAATTGACTCAAGCCTAGCTACGGGTGCATAGGTTTCACCAAAATCCAAACCTTCGACTTGTGAGTAACCCTTGGCCACAAGTCGGGCTTTGTTCCTTGTCACCACACCATGCTCATCTTGCTTGTTGTGAAATACCCAGTTGGTACCTACAACATTTTGATTAGGACGTGGAACTAAATGCCATACCTCATTCCTTGTGAAGTTGTTGAGCTCTTCTTGCATCGCCAGCACCCAATCTGAATATTTAAGTGCATCCTCTACCCTGTATGGCTCAATAGAGGAGACAAAAAAGTAATGTTCACAAAAATGAGCGACTCGAGATCGAGTTGTTACCCCCTTATTAATATCGCCGAGGATGGTGTTCACGGGGTGATCTCTTTGAATCGCTTGGTGGACTCTTGGGTGTGGCAGTCTTTGACCCTATTCATCTTCCTTGTCTTGATCATTGTCATCTCCCCTTGATCATTGCCCTCCTGTTGAGGTGGCTCATCTTCTTGATATTCTTCTTCACCATCTTGAGCTTGTTCCTCATCTTGAGTTGGTGGAGATGCTTATATGGAAGATGATGGTTGATCTTGTGCTTGTGGAGGCTCTTTGGATTCCTTAGGACACACATCCCCAATGGACATGTTCCTTAGCGTGACGCACGGAGCCCCTTCATCATCTAACTCATCAAGATCAACTTGCTCTACTTGAGAGTCATTAGTCTCATCAAACACAATGTCATAAGAAACTTCAACTAGTCCAGTGGACTTATTAAAGACTCTATATGCCCTTGTGTTTGAATCATAACCAAGTAAAAAGCCTTCTACAGCCTTAGGAGCAAATTTAGATTTTCTACCTCTTTTAATAAGAATAAAACACTTGCTACTAAAGACTCTAAAAAATGAAACATTGGGCTTTTTACCGGTGAGGAGTTCATATGATGTCTTTTTGAGGATTCGGTGTAGATATAGCCGGTTGATGGAGTAGCAGGCGGTGTTAATCGCCTCAGCCCAAAACCAATCCGGTGTCTTGTACTCATCAAGCATGGTCCTCGCCATGTCAAGTAGAGTTCTATTCTTCCTCTCCACTACACCATTTTGTTGAGGTGTGTAGGGAGAAGAGAACTCATGCTTGATGCCCTCTTCCTCAAGGAAGCCTTCAATTTGAGAGTTCTTGAACTCCGTCCCATTGTCGCTTCTTATTTTCTTGATCCTCAATCCGAACTCATTTTGAGCCCGTCTCAAGAATCCCTTTAAGGTCTCTTGGGTTTGAGATTTTTCCTGCAAAAAGAACACCCAAGTGAAGCGAGAATAGTCATCCACAATTACAAGACTATACTTACTCCCGTCGATGCTTATGTAAGCTATCGGGCCGAATAGGTCCATGTGGAGTAGCTCGAGTGGCCTATCCGTCGTCATGATTTTCTTGTGTGGATGGTGGGTACCAACTTGCTTTTCTGCTTGACATGCGCTACAAATCCTATCATTCTCAAAATGAACATTGGTTAGTCCCAAAATGTGCTCTCCCTTTAGAAGCTTGTGAAGATTCTTCATCCCAACATGGGCTAGTCGGCGATGCCAGAGCCAACCCATATTAGTCTTAGCAATTAAGCAAGTGTCGAGTTCAGCTCCATTGAAATCAACTAAGTATAGCTGACCCTCTAACACTCCCTTAAATGCTACTGAATCATCACTTCTTCTAAAGACAGTAACACCTAAATCTGTAAAAAGACAGTTGTAACCCATTTTGCATAATTGAGAAATTGAAAGCAAATTGTAATCTAATGAATCTATAAGAAAAACATTGGAAATAGAATGATCAGGTGATATAGCAATTTTACCAAGTCCTTTGACCAAACCTTGATTTCCATCCCCAAATGTGATAGCTCTTTGGGGATCTTGGTTTTTCTCATAGGAGGAGAACATCCTCTTCTACCCAGTCATATGGTTTGTGCACCCGCTATCAATGATCCAGCTTGAGCCCCCAGATGCATAAACCTACAAAACAAGTTTAGGCCTTGTTCTTAGGTACCCAAACGGTCTTGGGTCCTTTCACACTAGAAGCAAGCACCTTGGGTACCCAAACACAAGTCTTTGAGCCCTTGTGCTTGGCCCCAACATATTTGGCAACTACTTTGCCTGATTTGTTAGTTAAAACATAAGATGCATCAAAAGTCTTAAATGAAATAATTGGCTCATTTGATGCAATAGGAGATTTCTTTTTAGGCAATTTAGCATGAGTGGATTGCCTAGAGCTAGATTCCTCATTCTTATACATAAAAGCATGATGAGAGCTAGAATGAGACTTCCTAGAATGAATTCTCCTAATTTTATGCTCAGGATAACCAGCAGGATATAAAATGTAACCCTCGTTATCCTGAACCATGGGAGCCTTGCCCTTAACAAAGTTAGACAATTTCTTAGGGGCATTAAGCTTGATATTGCCTCCCTGTTGGAAGCCAATCCCATCCTTAATGCCAGGGCGTCTCCCATTATAGAGCATGCTTCTAGCAAATTTAAATTTTTCATTTTCTAGTTCATGCTCGGCAATTTTAGCATCAAGTTTAGCTATATGATCATTTTGTTGTTTAATCATAGCAATGTGATCATGAATAGCATCAACATTAATGTCTCTACATCTAGTACAAATAGAAACATGATCAACAGTAGATGTAGAGGGTTTGCAAACATTTAATTCATTAATCTTAGCATGTAACATGGCATTTTCATTTCTAAGATTGGCAATAGCATCATTGCAAACATTTAAATCTTTAGCCTTAGCAATTAAATTTTCATTCTCAATCTTAAGGCTAGCAATTGATTCATTCAACTTGTCAATCTTAGCAATCAAACTAGCATTATCATTTTTAAGTTTGACAAGAGAATCATCACAAACATTTAATTTCTCAACCTTAGCAAATAAATTGCCATTCTCAGTTTTAAGGTTGGAAATCAAATCATGGCAACTCCTAAGCTCATTAGATAAATTTTCACGATTTTCTACTTCCTAAGCATAGGCATTTTTCACTTTAACATGCCTTTTATTTTCCTTAATTAGGAATTCCTCTTGGCTATCCAAGAGTTCATCCTTCTCATGAATAGCACCTATCAATTCATTTAATTTTTCCTTTTGTTGTATGTTTAAGTTGGCAAAAAGAGCAAGCAAGTTATCTTCATCATCACTAGAGCTACTCTCATCACTAGATGTTGTATATTTAGTGGAGCCTCTAGATTTTACCTTCTTCTTTTTGCTGTCCTTTGCCATGAGGCACTTGTGGCCGACGTTGAGGAAGAGGAGGCCCTTGTTGACGGCGATGTTGGCGGCGTCCTCGTCGGAGGAGGAGTCGGTGGAGCTCTCATCGGAGTCCCACTCCCGGCATACATGGGCATCGCCGCCCTTCTTCTTGTAGTATTTCTTCTTTTCCTTCCTCTTTCCCTTCTTGTCGTCGCCCCTGTCACTATCACTAGATAATGGACATTTAGCAATGAAATGATCGGGCTTACCACACTTGTAGCAAACCTTCTTAGAACAGGGTTTGTAATCTCTCCCCTTCCTTTGCTTGAGGATTTGGCAAAAGCTCTTGATGATGAGTGTCATTTCCTCGTTGTCGAGCTTGGAGGCGTCGATGGGGAGCCTACTTGATGTAGACTCTTCTTTCTTCTCTTCCGTTGCTTTGAAGGCAATGGGTTGCACCTCAGGTGTAGAGGTGGCGCCTCGCTCGATAATTTGTTTGGATCCTTTGATCATCAATTCAAAGCTCACAAACTTCCCTATAATCTCCTCGAGAGACATTAGCTTGTATCTAGGATCACCACGAATTAATTAAACTTGTGTAGCATTAAGAAAAACAAGTAATCTTAGAATAACCTTGACCATTTCATGGTCATCCCATTTTGTGCTCCCGAGGTTGCGCACTTGATTCACCAAGGTCTTGAGCCGATTGTACATGGCTTGTGGCTCCTCCCCTTGGTTGAGCATGAATCGACCGAGCTCCCCCTCAATAATTTCACGCTTGGTGATCTTGGTCACCTCATCTCCTTCGTGCGCAGTCTTGAGTACGTCCCAAATCTCTTTGGCACTTTTCAACCCTTGCACCTTATTATACTCCTCTCGACTTTGAGAGGCGAGGAGTATAGTAGTGGCTTAGGAGTTGAAGTGCCGGATTTGGGCGACTTCATCCGAGTCATAGCCTTCGTCCCCCGGCGATGGTACCTGCGCTCCAAACTCAACAATGTCTCAAATACTAGTGTGGAGTGAGGTTAGGTGATGCCTCATTTTATCACTCCACATGTTATAATCTTCACCCTCAAAAACGGGTGGTTTGCCTAGTGGGACGGAAAGTAGAGGAGTGCGTCTAGAGATACAAGGATAACAAAGTGGCATCTTACTATACTTCTTGCGCTCATGGCGCTTAGAAGTGACGGACGGCGTGTTGGAGCCGAAGGTTGATGGCGACGAAGAATTGGTCTCGTAGTAGACCACCTTCTTCATCTTCTTTTTCTTTTTGCCGCTCCGATGCGACTTGGCATGTGAAGGGGATCCCTTCACCTTGTTGCCGGACTCTCCCGATGGAGTCTTCCCGTGGCTTATGGCGGGCTTCTCGCCGGTCACGACCTCCTTCTTGGTGTGATCTCCCGACATCACTTCGAGCGATTAGGCTTTAATGAAGTACCGGGCTCCGATACCAATTAAAAGTCGCCTAGAGGGGGGTGAATAGGCAGAATCTGAATATTACAAACTTAAGCACACACTACAAGCCGGGGTTAGCGTTAGGAATAAAATCGAGTCTAAAAGAGAGGGCGAAAAACAAATCAAAGTCAAATGAAGTGGATGACACGGTGATTTGTTTTACCGAGGTTCGGTTCTTGCAAACCTACTCCCCGTTGAGGTGGTAACAAAGACCGGGTCTCTTTCAACCCTTTCCCTCTCTCAAACGGTCACCTAGACCGAGTGAGCTCTTCTCCTTAATCAAACGGGTCACTTAGACCCCTGCAAGGACCACCACAACTTGGTGTCTCTTGCTTTGATTACAAATGTCTTGAGAACAAGAAAGGGGAAGAAGAAAAGTGATCCAAGCGCAAGAGCTCAAAGAACACGAGCAAAACTCTCTCTTCTAGTCACTAATTGCTTTGAGTGGAATTGGGACTTGGAGAGGTTTTGATTCAATCTAATTGTGTCTTGTATTGAATGCACTAGCTCTTATATTGAGTGAGATGTCTGAAAAACTTTGATGCCTTCAATGGTGGTGGTTGGGGGTATTTATAGCCCCAACCACCAAACCAACCGTTGGGGAAGGCTGCTGTCGATGGGCGCAATGGACAGTCCGGTGCGCCACCAGACACTATCCGATGCGCCAGCCACGTCACCCAACCGTTAGGGTTCTGACGGTTTCGACCGTTGGAGCTCTGACTTCATGGGGCACCGGACAGGCACTGTTTACTGTTCGATGCGCCTTCTAGCGCTGCTCTGACTCTGCGTGCGCTGCACGCGCACTGTTCATGCACTGTTCACCTTTTGCAGTTGACCGTTGGTGTAGTAGTCGTTGCTCCGCATGGCACACCGGACAGTCCGGTGCTACACCGGATAGTCCGGTGAATTATAGCGGAGTGGCATTTCCAGAAACCGAAGCTGAATTTGAGTTAATCCACCCTGGTGCACCGGACACTGTCCGGTGGCACACCTGACAGTCCGGTGCGCCAGACCAGGGCACACTTCTGTTTTCTTTTGCTCCTTTCATTTGAACCTTAACGTGTTCTTTTTATTGGTTTGTGTTGAACCTATGGCACCTGTAGAACATATAATCTAGAGCAAACTAGTTAGTCCAATTGTTTGTGTTAGACATTTCAACCACCAAAATCATTTAGAAAAGGTTTGACCCTATTTCCCTTTCACTTTTCCAGCTTCCTTACGTGGAGGAGGTAAGCTGCGAGCCTGGGCTCGTTGTAGCTACATTCTCCATGGACCTGCTTGATAATCAGCTGGGAGTCCCCCTTCACGAGGAGCTGGCGGATTCCTAGGGATAGGGCCACAGACAAGCCAAAAATCAGTGCTTCATACTCTGCCATGTTGTTGGTGGCCTTGAACTCAAGGTGCACCATGTACTTCACTTGATCTCCGCTTGGGTCGACGAGGACCACTCCAGCACCGCCACCCTGCTGGCGGGCGGATCCATCAAAGAAGAGCGTCTAGTGGGGCTCGGTGAAGACCGGAGCCCCGGGCTCCATAGGTGTGGGGTCCGAATCGGGATCTGGACCCCCAGGAGCGCTCGGGGAAGGGGTCCATTCCACGATGAAGTAAGCCAGAACCTGGCTCTTGACAGCGTGGCGAGGCTGGAAGTCCAGTTGGAACTCAGCAAGCTCCACGACCCACTTAGCGATGTTGCCTATGGCGTTAGAGTTGTGGAGAATGGCGCTTAACGGGAAGGAGGTCACCACCATGACCCTATGTGCCTAAAAATAGTGGCGCAACTTCCTGGACGCAACAAGTATAGCATAGATAAGCTTGTGCGTCTCAAGGTACCTAGCCTTTGCCTCATGGAGGACTTCGCTGATGTAGTAGACTGGCTTCTGGATGGTTCGGACCCCTGCGGTTGGTCTCGAGCCCTCAAACTCTTGACCTTCCATCACCATCGTGGTGGTCGGACCACCACCTTCTCCTAGGGAACTTTTTGACTCCCCTGGGGATGTTGTGCCGTCCTTTCGACGACCAGCACCATGCTCGCCACCTCTGTAGCCGCTGTAATGTATAAGTACAATGGCTCCCCTGGCTCTGGAGCTACCAGTATTAGTAGGGACACAAGGTGCTGCATCAACTCTTGAAAGGCTCATTCTGCCTTCTTGGTCCAAGAGAATGGGCCGGACTTCCGTAATAGCTTGAAGAAGGGTAGCGCCCTCTCGGCCAGTCTTGAGATGAAGCGGCTAAGGGCGGCCAGTGACCCCGTAAGCTTCTGGACGTCCTTGATTCGGGCCGGAGGCCTCATTGTCTTAATTGCTTTGATCTTCTCTGGGTTTGCTTCAATGCCCCGGTACGAAACTAGGAATCCCAGCAACTTCCCTGCGGAGACACCAAAGACGCACTTTTCTGGGTTCAGCCTCGTGCGTGTTGCCCGCAGCTTGTCGAAGACCAGGGTTAAGTCTTCCACTAGGGTCGACCCTCTCTTAGTCTTGACCATGATGTCATCAACGTATACCTCTATCCTGTCCCTAATCAGGTCACCAAAGGTCTTACTCATCGCCCGTACAAATATCGGTAAGGCGTTTTTCAAACCGTAAGGCATTACAACATAACAGTAAAGCCCATCCACAGTTACAAAAGCGGTATGCTTCCTATCTTGCCTAGACATCTGGATCTGATGGAAACCAGAGTAAGCATCTAGGAAGGACAGGAGGTCACACCTAGAGGTAGAATCCACGATTTGATCTATTCGTGGAAGTGGATATGGGTCCTTGGGACAGACCTTATTGAGGTTGGTGTAGTCGATGCACATCCGAAGCTTCCCGTTAGCCTTGGGAACGATGACTAGATTGGCCAGCCATACTGGGTGATGGACCTCTTCGATGAAGCCAGCGCGCAGCAGCTTCTGGACCTCCTCACGGATGAAATCCTGCTGCTCAATGGACTATCTCCAAGGCTTCTAACTCACCGGTTTGGCGTCAGGGTGGATCTTCAGATGGTGCTCGATCACCTCCCTAGGGATCCCAGTCATCTGCGACGGTTCCCATGCGAATACGTCGACATTTGCCTGGAGGAAGGCGACGAGCGCGATTTCCTATTTCTCCTCCAGATTGCCCATGATGCGAGTGGTTTGGGTGGAATCCACGCCGACCTGGATGGTCTTGACGGGACCGCCGTCTGCTCCAGATGGTTGCACCTTAGGCACCTTGGTAGGCGCCTTGGTACAGGAAGTCGAGGGGTCCCTCCCCCCGTCATCCGGGCGAGCGGTTTCTGCCGCCAAGGCATGCAACTTCTCGACAGCTACAAGCGCAGCGGCGCGGTCGCCCCGCACGGTGAGGACCCCAGCAGGGGACGACATCTTGAGGACCAAGTACCCATAATGGGCAATGGCCATGAACCGGTACAGGGCCGGCCTACCAATGATGGCATTGAAAGGGAGGTTAACCTCCGCAACGTCGAACTGGACGTTCTCAGTGCGGAAGTTCTCCTTAGTCCCGAATGTAACTGGGAGTGCGATGCTCCCAAGGGGATACACTGGTTGAGGGCCCACTCCGGAGAATGGGCGAGAGGGTCCCAGTCGGGATCCTAGGATCTGCAGCTGCTTGAACGCAGCATGACTGATGACGTTGAGCCCAGCCCCACCATCAATCAGGACATGATGTAGCTTCATGTTGGCGATGACAGGGGCGGTGATGAGTGGTAGTATGCTGGCCCCTGCCATGTTTTTGGGGCAGTCGGATGCCCCGAAGGAGATAGTGGTGCTCCGCCACGCTGATGTGGGGCTGCCTTTGGGACCCCTGGGATCGTCGAAAGGACCTCGCGGCGTAGGGACTTCACGTTCCTACGGGAGGTGAGCTCCTTGCTTCCGCCATACATCACGTAAAGCTTCTTGCGGCGGTCGTTGTCATCACCGGAGTCAAGTCTCCAGTGAGGATGTCCTTGAGGACTTGCTCGGGGGACTGATACCTGAGGTCCCGTTCTCCCGCAGCCACGTCACCTTCGTCGACCTTCTCCTTGCTAGGCCGACGACGAGCTATCCTTAGAGGCCTGCTCGTGCCGTTCGCTGATGCGCTTCGCGAGCTTGAGGATATCTCGGCATTCCGAGGCACTGTGGCGACTATTGGGATAGATAGGGCATGACCCCCTGTTACTTTCCTGTTGTTGTGGGCGCTTGCCACGCCCATCCTGGCCCCCAGCCGCAGCTGCAGCGATCGAAGCACCAGACTACGGCTTATCATGACTGTGGTTCTTCTTCTTCTTGCCACCGCCCTGGGTGGCGGCACCTGAGCCGCCCGTCTGGGTAACTTCGGTCTATGGTGTCGAGTGCCATGCACGGCCCTCGGTAGCTCTGGCACATTTGTCAGCCAGAGCAAAGAGCATAGTGACGGTTTCTACGTCATGCGTCGCTAATTTCTCCAACATCTTCTCATCACGCACCCCCTGTCGGAAAGCAGTGATAATGGAGGCATCAGAGACGCAAGGTATAGTCCCTCGTACCTTGGTGAAGCGGGAGATGAAAACCCGGAGAGTCTCCCCGGGTTTCTGCCTTACTGCATGGAGGTGAGCCTCCACACCATGCTGCTGATAAGCACTGGCGAAGTTTGCTGTGAAATGTGCACAGAGCTCTTCCCAGGAGTAGATCGACCCTGGGGTGAGGTTCATGAGCCAGGTCCGGGCCGGCCCGGTCAAGGCTACATGGAAGTAGCTTGCCATTACGGCAGTGTTTATGTCGTACTTCTCCAGCAGGTGTGACCGGAACTTGGGTGGCTAGGTCGCCACGTGGAGATGATGCGCTAGTGCGGCACAGCCCACGCCGACCAATGGGACACCCGCCTAGATTCGGGTGCCCCATGGAGTTTGTGGTGCAACTACAGCGAAGTCTTGGTCGAGGTTGCGACCCTCGAAGTTTTGCCGGCGCTCACGCGCCCTCTCTAGAGAGACTCGAGCATCCTCGCCCGCACGCCTGCGGTTTAGCTCTGCCCGCAAGTCGTCAGTCCGTGCACCCCTCACTGAGAGTGAGCGCACAGATGCCAACGCCTCGCGTTGACGCCGGAATGATCGAGGCCTGGACCTAGCCGAGCCAGGATGGGCCATGCCGAGGAGACGGTCAACATCTTCGCGCCACTGCCTCATGGCCCCCGGTGAGGCTGTGGAACTTGGAGGGATACGTAGCAACTCCCTAGCTGCAGACAACGCCCCACCAGGAGCAGCCCTCGACGGAGTCCTGGATGTCTGCGCGGGCGTGTGCTGCTGCGCAGCGTGCATAGCAGCAGCACCAGGCGCAGGGCGGTTAGAGCCTCGTGGCACAGAAGATGTTGCCCCTTCCTCCATCAGGAAGTCCTCGGAAGACAAGTCGCGGTGCTCGACGATCTGAACCATCATGTCGAGCAAGAAAACAGGCGAAAAATCCAAGGCCAAACCCCCTACCTGGCGTGCCAAATGTCGGTGGGAAAATCCTCCGACCGGGTGGCGGAATGCACCCGCCCTAATCCTAAGATGAGGAGGGGGCCTAAGCGCTTGCCTGATTGGTGAATTTTTGATGAACACAAGAACACTCGAGGGTTTATAGTGGTTCAGGCCGCTGGAGCGTAATACCCTACATCCACTGTTCGTAAGTTGTATTGACCGTGTCCCTTGTAACGTTGTGTCCCCTCCCTTTTATAGTTTAAGGGAGGTACATACAAGGATGCTGAGCTCCAACATGCGGGCCCAGGAGCATAATGGAAGGAATACTTTATGTGAATAATTAATGCTGACAGCACACAAAGATCTTTGCTGGACGTTGTGTTGCTTCTCCGACTGGATACTGCCACGTCTTGTCGTGTCCGCAGGTGGGTGATGGCTTGTTGTAGTAGCATACGGAGTAGCCTAATATGCCTGTTGTGTGTAGAGGCATATAGGCGGAGCCGTTCAGATTCCCTCCGCCTTAGTAACGCATGAGTAATTAGCAGGAGTCATGATGACTGCAGTCCATGCAGCATTGATAGGCAGTGACCCTTTTATTGGAAACGCGCGAGTAATGGTGAGTCATTGTCCTTGCTATGGTAATGTGTGAGTAACAGCACGGTCCACGCAGCGTGGACTGGGCACGCCTCCTGTCACTGGAATGGACAGGCACATGTCTTATCTGTAATGAATGCAAAGACACGCGTAGCCCACAGGCTTCATGCCAGGTTCTGCCCGTTGGCTTACGCCACACGCAGTAAGCCACGTGGCAGCATCAGGTCTCCGCCTGGACGGGGAGCAGGAGTGTATGTGACAAGGTCCGGATCCCACCAGATCAGGTCTACACACGTGTCGGCACCGGACCCCCGCCTGGGTCCTGATTAAGGCCTAGGTATGTTCTGTCCTGGAACCCTGGGACCCCACTGTGGGCGGCCCGGACCCCATACAGGGGTCTGGATCCCATTCCAGGGGTCCGGTTCGCACACGTGGAGGTCCTGGACCAAACCTGGAGGCCCGGACCGTATATACAGGGGTCCGACACCTTCCCATGGGGGTCCGGACTCACTGGTGATGCCTCAGAGTATGTCACTTTCTCTGGACACATAGCGGCACCGGACCCGCCCATGTGGTGGGGTCAGGTGCTGTTGCTGGCCCAGAGTAGTCGCCTGAGGCTTGGGCGAATCATGGCCTGGTCCCACATACAACTCTTTTACCATGCGACTAAAAATAGACGCATGGGTACTGCGTTTTTATACAGCAATAAGGGTACCCCTGTTTTAGGGTACCGACAAAAGTGATGCAGCAATGGAACGAGCAACGCGACAAGGAGGAGGCGGAACTGCTGCATAAACTCTCCGAACGACGTAAAGAGGCGACGGAAAAGTACCTGTCACACTTCACAGCGGATCGCCACCAGAAGATCATACGTCAAGGGGAGACCAATATGAAATCTCTCCTACCTCCGCTCCAGGCTCTTGCTGTAAGTGCTCCAGATCTATCACTTATGACTTCCATGGAACAACGAGGATATTATTTAAAGCAATATGTAGATGAATCTATTAAAATGTATATACGTTCATATGAGAAATCAATTGTTCCTAGTTTTCCCTCGCATGAGTCTAATACGGAGCCACCCGCGCCAAACACATCGACTACAAATGGGTCAACCTTAGCCCAGCCATCATATGGCATGCCGATGCACACGTTCGTGTCATCATCATAGCCGTCGCCACTAAGCACGCGACAGGCTCTGGACATAATCGGACCGTCTGAGAGTCTTCTCGGACAGTCCAGATGTCCGATGTATTTCGCAGGACCATCCGACCTCACATAGGCCCGCACACGGATTACTCAGGTCACGCCATATATGGTCGGATCATTCGGGTACAACCTCAGACAATTCAGCCCTGTCGCAGAGTGACAAGTGAGAGAAAGGGTCTCTAACTGAGTTGGTTAGGTGGTCTAAGTAACATTTCCTAGGTCCTAAGTTTGACTTCCCGTACAAGCGAATTTAAGACTGTAGTTATCTGTCCCACGTCAAAGCATAGGTCTAGGGTCCAATTTCGGTCACGGTTGTTTTATCACATAAACTATGGTGCCGTTGTGTATTGGTGGGACATAGATTCGACAGTTTTCCTGATTTGCATTTGAATGTCTCTTTTTTAATATAATACCCAAGGTTGTCTCACAGGTCAAGTTTTTTAAAGTACCAAGTGACAAATTTATCTTTTGTGCCACTGTAAACTTTAGTTAGAGTTTCCACATGCAATATTTTATAGGGTTTGTGTCAGGTTATCATGTCACATTTTTCACATCAACAGGGGAATAAGTTTATTATAGGTGCAAAGTTAAATAAAGAAGAATTGCAATGATAATTTGTTTCATATTTTCCTATTTAGAAAAGGCCCAAATTACTCCCCTTAGTTTGGCATGTGTCTGGATAACCCCTTAGACTAATATTTGGTTCTGTTTACTCATCCAACTAGTTTAGTTGGTTCAATTTATCCTTTAAGTACTAGTTTGATAACTCCATTTTTCTAAGGGATTCCCATTTTTATAAGAGAAAATAAACGTATTTCTTTTAAGAAAATAGAAATCTCTTAGAAAATATGGTCGTCAAACTAGCCCTAATAAGATTTTTTTCCTCGTACAATTTGACTTTGATTTTCAATTTTGGTGAGGTTATAGCGAACATCATAATTTGTGTCAAATATACACTATGGATTTTTTTTCATTGTGTAAAAAATGCTTCCCTAACAAACGTGTAGAATTAAGCTGCTTTGAACCTGATATTATTGAATATTAGACCTGATCATGGGCCACTCGACGCGACCCACCCAAAATAAATTCGGCCCGATCTGGCCCGACCAATGCAACAGATGGGTATGAGCCATAATTTTGACCCAAAACCCAACTCAAAGCCAAAAAACCGACCCAATCCAAAAAAATCTGACCCGACACATCAAATAGGGAGGCACGGACCAACCCGATCCGACACTAGG
Source organism: Zea luxurians (assembly GCA_029449295.1). Classification (NCBI taxonomy): domain Eukaryota; kingdom Viridiplantae; phylum Streptophyta; class Magnoliopsida; order Poales; family Poaceae; genus Zea; species Zea luxurians. The sequence goes on from JAOPSE010000009.1 coordinate 81,085,835, forward strand.
CACAGGTCGGGTACAGGTTGTGATAAATGGCCTATGACTCGACTTTGACCTGACCCGACGTTTGAACAGGTCTACTGAATATTGGTCCAAATTAACTTGTGCTGCTCATATCTTTAGGTCTAGTTTGGGAGCTACAAAATCGGAGGAGATTGGAGGGCTCTCAAATTAGGCCTCATTGATGCAAGGAAATTCAGCATGGGAAACTTTTTAGGACACTTGGTCTACTCTATACTATGCCAATCTGTCACTGGTGATTAAGGGTGCACCGCCACATGTCATTAGTATCTCACAGAGCTAAAACACATGTTGCTCACCTGAGACAGTAAGCAAAGTAGTAGTGATTCCATCTGGTTCCGCCCAATTGAATCTGCAGCGAACGCCAGTGTGTTCCCTCGGACAATAATACCCAAGAACAGCTGGGGTTCAAACCTTACCATGTCACATCCACTTCTCCAGTTTATAATAATATTTGTTTACTGATAGGTGACAGTGTTGAATTGTATGGAGATGCATTCAGATTTTCGAGACGCTTGGAACTCAGGTACTCTGGAAATCTGGCTAAACAATGTAGCGCTTGTAGCAATGCTGCCTGATGAATGAGCAGATTATATATGCTAGTGAGTAGAGGCATACCAGTCTTCATCTCCAGAGGAGAGATGAGCTGACATAAGAGACAGGGGAGGGATCCAAAGTCGCAGGATGATGTGTAAGGAGGAGGACTCAGGAGGACGAATAACGCTGTGACCGTAACTGCTGGTGGGAAACGGGGACGATAGGCTGAGCCGCCCGCAAGGCATTTTTTTGTAGGACTCGGCCAGGCCCAGGATCTCTCTTGAGAATGCAAACAAACAATATTGGCCCATAAGTAAAAAAAACCGGCCCAACTCACGCGTCCTCTCGCTCTGGATGTCTCATGTCAGTCTGGATGAGGATGACGCACGCGCGGCGCGAGCTCGTACTCGTACAGCACAAACAACAGGCGCGACTGACGCTGGGCCCGTCTCGGGACCCTAAAGATTCCCTCCCTCGGCGGTCCACGGACCAGTGGCTGACTGGACAGTGGGGCAGTGGGCTATGGTGTGGGGTCCCCGTTCGCGCCTGCCCTGGCCTGATCCGACAAGGCCTAGCGCCTAGCGACGAGTGGAGTGCGTGCGTGACGGCTCTCTCCACAGGATGCGCTGTTGGCAGCTCGTACCCACCCCATGGCATTGGCAGCAGGGGCAGGCAGGGCGCGGCTCGCCCACAGGACAGGACGCAGCAGTGCAGCGCACGCCCTCACATGCTCCCGGCCTCCCCTCGGTCAGACGGTCACTTGGTGGAATGCAGCTCAGCGCCTGCACTGCACAGCCCCCATGAGGCCATGACCAGCCCTGCCCTGCCCTACCGCTCTCGCGTCGACCACCAGACCAGCGCAGCGGCACAAGTGTGGCGCTCTGTCATTGACCGCGCGCCCAGGATGCATGCATGGCAGACACACTCACTATTATGGCTATTTAACCCTGGCCAGCTTTGGCCTTCGCCAGTCGCCCAGTCCACAGCTCTCCACTCGAGAAACCTCCAGTCCAGCTCCACCCTCCGTCCAGTTCAGAGGCACCACACACCATGGCTCCCAGCAAGCTTGCGGTGGTCGTCGCCTTGGTAGCGTCTCTCCTCCTGCTCACCAACAGCAACACCAAGGTAACCCAATCGATGAACCATGCATGCATATGCACCCTTCGTCCATTCTTGTCCTCCCGCCGCCTGATTTCTCTCTGCTGAAACCTGAAAACCTCCCTGGGCTAGCTTGGCCTGTTCGTGCTCGGCCAGGCTGCTCCGGGCGCCTACCCACCACGGGCTCCTCCGCCGCACCAGATCGTCGACCCCGCCAAAGGTACGTGTACGTACGTATAGCAACCGCGCGCGAAATATAGACACGATCCTTTTGTTCTCTCGCCGACGCTTGCCTTGGGTACGGTGCAGACTGCGGGGGCGCGTGCGACGTGCGGTGCGGCGCGCACTCGCGCAAGAACATCTGCACCCGGGCGTGCCTCAAGTGCTGCGGCGTCTGCCGCTGCGTGCCGGCGGGCACGGCCGGCAACCAGCAGACGTGCGGCAAGTGCTACACCGACTGGACCACGCACGGCAACAAGACCAAGTGCCCGTGACTCCTTGTCCTTGACGAGAGCAGAATGAGTCCATGGGCGGGCGCGCCACTGCCCACACTGGCGCCACGTTTTGTATGATCCGACCCCGTCGGCGTAGATGTCCGAGCCTGTAGCTATCTAGCTTAGATGTACGAGGATGATGTGCTCTGCTGTTTGTTCGTTGCTACTACTTCTAGTGTATCTTTGTGTTGACGTTGATGGGTCTGTGTTCATGTGTAAAAAAAAAAGAAGTGTGCGATGCGTTTCGCGTAGCAGTAAAATCCATCTGGGATGGATCAATGTGCCAATTTTTTGCGGTGTTTTGTTTGCCCATGTTTATCTTGTTAGCTGCCTATTGTTCGTTTGTTCTGCGGCAAATACAGAGTCTTACGATGCCAAATAATGCAACTCCCCTCCCACCATGGATCAAAAAAGGCGTGAAAAGGAGAGAAATTTGTCCCGTGCTCCGCGTCGTGAACGCCATTTATGTCCACCATGTTAGATTCTATGGTTCGTTGGATCGATTTCTAATCCTCTAGAATACCAATATGTAACTGTGAAATTCTCGATGATGAGTAGATCTGTTCTACTGAGAGTATTAGGGTAACATACATGATACATTCGTTGTGATGAGTAGATCTGTTCTACTGAGAGTATTAGGGTAACATACATGATACATTCGTTGTTGATGTGTTGACGCGTCCTGGTGATGTGGTGTTAGAGCATGGTCACCGCCGCTGCCGGCGCCACATCCATTACCCTACACAGGAACAGTGGCACCGAGATTCAGGTCGTCGTTCGTTGTCGCGCTTCCTAGGCAATGGATTATGTCTATGGATTAAGGTTTAGGGCGAGGTACTAGCGTTGGTTTTCTTGTGACCCCTTGATCCTTTATATAGCGTCATCATATCAACCATATATTAACACAACTATATATATTAACACAACTATATAGAAATAGCAGAAATGATTTTAACTTAGAAATAACATGGTATTTATAGTTTCATATTGTCGGGGACCATAATTAGGGGTACCCTCAAGATCCTTAAATCTCAGCTGGTAACCCCATCAGCACAAAGCTGCAAAGGCCTGATGGGTGCGATTAAGTCAAGGATCGGTCCATTCAAGGGACATGATCGTGCCTCGCCCGAGCCTAGCCTCGGGCAAGGGAAGCCGACCTCGGAGAACCTACGTCTCGCCCGAGGACCCCCCCTCCAGCAACGGGCACACTATCGGCTCGCCCGAGGCCCAGTCTTCACCAAGAAGCAACCTTGGCCACGTCACCACGCCGACCGACCAAATCGCAGGGGCATTCAATGCAAAGGTGGCCTGACACCTTTATCCTGACGCACACCCTCCAGTCGACAGAGCCGAAGTGACCGCAGTCACTTCGCCGCTCTACTGACCGGTCTGACAAGAGTACAGCGCCACCTGCGCCGCTCCGACTGCTGAGCCACCCGACAGAGTGAGGCTGACAACAGCCAAGGCCGACCTCGGGCGTCATAGGAAACTCCGCCTCGCCCGACCCAGTGCTCGGACATGGGCTCAGCTCCGGAAGACGGCGAACTCCGCTCCGCCCGACCCAGGGCTCGGACTCGGGCTCAGCCCCGGAAGACGGCGAACTCCGCTCCGCCCGACCCAGGGCTCGGACATGGGCTCAGCTCCGGAAGACGGCGAACTCCGCTCCGCCCGACCCAGGGCTCGGACATGGGCTCAACTCTAGAAGACAATGGACTCCGCTTCGTCCGACCCCAGGGCTCGGACTCAGCTCTGGCCTCAGCCGATGGTCTCCGCCTCTCCCGACCCAGGGGCTCGGACTCGACCACGGCCACGGAAGACAGACTCGACCTCGACCTCGGAGGAGCCTCCACATCGCCCAACCTAGAGCGCGGACCGACCACGTCGACAGGAGGCACCATCATTACTCTACCCCGAGCTGACTCAGGCTATTGGGAACAAGACCGGCGTCCCATCTGGCTCGCTCTGTCAGATAGGCAATGATGGCGCCCCGCACGCTCTATGACGACGGCGACTCTCGGCCCCCTTACGGAAGCAAGAGGACGTCAGCAAGGACTCGACAGCCCCAACAGCTGTCCTCTCGCCAGGCTCCAGCACTCCTCCGACGGCCACGACACCACACGAACTGGGTGCTTAAACCTCTCCGGCTGCCACGACGGCATGTACTTAGGGCGCTAGCTCTCCTCCGCTAGACACGTAGCACTCTGCTACGCTCCCCATTGTACACCTGGATCCTCTCCTTATGCCTATAAAAGGAAGGACCAGGGCCCTCTTACAGAGGGTTGGCCCGCGCGGAGAAGGACGAGACGGCGCTCGCGCAAGGCCACTCGCTCCCACTCCCGCGTGGACGCTTGTATCCCCCTACTGCAAGCGCACCCGACTCAGGCGCGGGGCTAACACGAAGGCCGCGGGATCCACTCTCTCACGCCTGCCTCCCTCCGGCTGCTTCCTTTCCCCCCCCCCTTCGCGTTTCGCCTTGCGTCGACCCATCTGGGCTGGGGCACGCGGCGACATTTCACTCGTCGGTCCAGGGACCCCCCGGGTTTCGAAACACCGACAGTTGGCGCGCCAGGTAGGGGCCTGCTGCGTGTTGACGAACAGCTTCCCGTCAAGCTCCAGATGGGCAGTCTCCAGCAACCTTTCCAGCCCGGGACGGTGCTCCATTTCGAGAATCTTGAGTTCATGTCCCTCGACGGCAGCTACGACATGATACTCCTTCCCCCGCCGTGCGACAACGACAATGGCGGTCGACAACCCGCTCGCCGGCGGGGAAATCGACGACCCCTTCCCCACGTGGTGGAAGGACGACATTCGAGCTTGTCTCGTCCCCTCCCCCGCCGACGGAGGAGGAGACGGGGCAACCAAGGCCATGCGGGAAGCGGCACCTCGTTGGCTGTCGAGCGAGTCGACGGCGCCGGCGCCCCAACGGAGGGCGCGTCGGGCATCGATCTCGCGTCTGAGACGAAGACGAGTGCCACCTCCCCGCAACGCGCCAATCTCAAGCAAACGCACGACGCCAGCACGCTCGCCAAGGACTTGCTGGGCGTCACCCTCGTACCTGAGACGACGGTGCAGTCAGTCCCAGACACGACCTCGACACCGACCGTCAATCGAAAGGTACCGACCGATTCCCATCTCGTGACTTTTGGATTCGGCCTCGACCCACCAAGCGACTCCGCTTCGGTGAGCACTTTCGTAGAGGTGAGTCCAAACCCCCGGGGGTATCGCGTGCGGTCGCCTTGGGACCGACTGACGGCTGACTCGACCTACGAGTCCTCGGGGTCCGAGGAAGATGGCGAGCCCGACATCTGTTGGGATTTCTCCGGACTTGGTAACCCCAGTGCCATGCGGGACTTCATGACCGCATGTGACTACTGCCTTTCCGACTGTTCCGACGGCAGCCGCGGCCTCGACGATGAGGACCGCGGCCCAAGTCGTGAATGTTTCCACGTCGATCTAGGGGTCCCGGCGAAGGCAACCATCTTGGTATGCCAGAAAATGGTGATCCCCCTAGGCCCGCGCCTCGCGTTGACATCCTTCGGGAGCTAGCTGTGGTCCCCGTCCCGGCGGGGGGTCCTGACCCACAGCTCGAGCAAATCCGCGAGAGGCAGGCCAGGCTCGACGAGGGAGCAGGAACGCTTGTGCCGATCCGCCGGGACGTCGGGCAGGAATGGGCGATCCAACCCCCGGCCGGAGAAGCGCGTCATCTCCCCCAGGACATCCAGCACCGCATCGCCGGCGACGTCAGGGTGAGGCCGCCGCCGGATTCCAGCGGAGTTGGCCAAAACCTGGCTGCAGCAGCAATGCTTCTCCGCGCGATGCCGGAGCCATCAACTACCGAAGGGCGGCGTATCCAAGGAGAGCTCAAGAACCTCCTGGAGGACGCCGCGGTCCGACAGGCCGAAAGCTCTGCCTCCCGAAGGTAGGGGTTCCCCTCGGAACATCGCGCCGCGACTTCCCGATTCATGCGGGAAGCCTCGGTCCACTCCAGGCGCACGCGCAACACAGCGCCTGCGGCCCCGGGTCCCCTCGGCAACGAGCGCCATCATCACGGCCATCGGGCCCACCTCGACGACAGGGCGCGCCGAGGCTACCACCTCAGGCGTGGGGGACGCTACGACAGCGGGGAGGATCGGAGTCCTTCGCCCAAACCACCCGGTCCGCAGGCTTTCAGCCGCGCCATACGACGGGCACCGTTCCTGACCCGGTTCCGAACCCCGACTACTATCACAAAGTACTCGGGGAAGACGAGACCGGAACTGTGGCTCGCGGACTATCGACTGACCTACCAACTAGGTGGAACGGACGATGACAACCTCATCATCCGCAACCTCCCCCTGTTCCTCTCTGACACCGCTCGAGCCTGGCTGGAGCACCTGCCCCCGGGGCAGATCTCCAACTCGGACGACCTGGTCCAAGCTTTCGCCGGCAATTTCGGGGCAGATCTCCAACTCGGACGACCTGGTCCAAGCTTTCGCCGGCAATTTCCAAGGCACATACATGCGCCCTGGGAACTCCTGGGATCTTCGGAGCTGCCGCGACCTGGTGAGCGAGCTGATGGACATCGCCACCAAGTTCGCCTCTGGCCAGGAGGTGGTTGAGGCCATTTTCCGGAAGGACAAGCAGCCCCAGGGCCGCCCACCGGAAGATGCTCCCGAGGCGTCAACTCAGCGCGGCGCCAAGAAGAAAGGCAAGAAGAAGTCGCAAGCGAAGCGCGACGCAGCCGACGCGGATCTTGTCGCCGCCGCCGAGCACAAGAACCCTCGAAAACCTCCCGGAGGTGCCAACCTCTTCGACAAAATGCTCAAGGAGTCGTGCCCCTATCATCAGGGGCCCGTCAAGCACACCCTTGAGGAGTGTGCCATGCTTCAACGACACTTCCACAAGGCCGGGCCACCCGCGGAGGGTGGCAAGGCCCTCGACGACGCAAAGGAGGAAGATCACAAGGCAGGAGGGTTCCCCGAGATCCGCGACAGCTTCATGATCTACAGCGGGCAAGTGGCGAACGCCTCGGCTCGGCACCGCAAGCAAGAGCGTCGGGAAGTCTGCTCGGTAAAGGTGGCGGCGCCAGTCTACCTAGACTGGTCCGACGAGCCCATCACCTTTGACCGGGCCGACCATCCAGACTACGTGTCGATCCCAGGGAGATACCCACTCGTCGTCGACCCCATCATCGGCAACGTCAGACTCACCAAGGTCCTCATGGACGGAGGCAGCAGCCTCAACATCATTTACGCCGAGACCCTCGGGCTCCTGCGGATCGATCTGTCCTCGGTCCGGACAGGCGCTGCGCCTTTCCATGGGATCGTCCCCGGGAAGCGCGTTCATCCCCTCGGACAACTCGACCTACCCGTCTGCTTCGGGACGCCCTCCAACTTCCGAAAGGAGACCCTCACGTTCGAAGTGGTCGGGTTTCGAGGAACCTACCACGCAGTGCTGGGGAGGCCATGCTACACCAAGTTCATGGCTGTCCCCAACTACACCTACCTCAAGCTCAAGATGTTGGGCCCCAACGGGGTCATCACCGTCGGGCCCACGTACCGACACGCATACGAATGCGATGTGGAGTGCGTGGAGTACGCCGAGGCCCTCGCCGAATCCGAGGCCCTCATCGCTGACCTGGAGAGCCTCTCTAGGGAGGCGCCCGACGTGAAGTGCCACGCCGGCAACTTCGAACCAGCGGAGACGGTCAAGTCCGTCTCTCTCGACCCCAGCAACGACGCCTCCAAGCAGATCCGGATCGGTTCCGAGCTCGACCCCAAATAGGAAGCAGTGCTCGTCGACTTTCTCCGCGCGAACGTCGATGTTTTCGCGTGGAGTCCCTCAGACATGCTCGGCATACCGAGGGAAGTCGCCGAGCACTCTCTGGATATTCGAGCTAGGGCCCGACCCATGAAGCAACCTCTATGCCGATTCGACGAAGAAAAGCGCAGAGCCATAGGCGAGGAGATCCACAAGCTACTGGCGGCAGGGTTCATCAAAGAGGTATTCCATCCCGAATGGCTTGCCAACCCTGTGCTTGTGAGAAAGAAAGGGGGGAAATGGCGGATGTGTGTAGACTACACTGGTCTAAACAAAGCATGTCCGAAGGTTCCCTACCCTCTGCCTCGCATCGATCAGATCGTGGATTCCACTACTGGGTGCGAAACTCTGTCTTTCCTCGATGCCTACTCCGGGTATCACCAGATCAAGATGAAGGAGTCCGACCAGCTCGCGACTTCATTCATCACACCCTTCGGCATGTACTGCTATGTTACAATGTCGTTTGGTTTGAGGAATGCGGGGGCGACGTACCAGCGATGCATGAACCATGTGTTCGGCGAACACATCGGCCGAACGGTCGAGGCCTACGTCGATGACATCGTAGTCAAGACGAGGAAGGCCTCCGACCTCCTTTCCGACCTTGAAGCGACATTCCGATGTCTCAAGGCAAAAGGCGTGAAGCTTAATCCCGAAAAGTGTGTCTTCGGGGTCCCCCGAGGCATGCTCTTGGGGTTCATCGTCTCCGAGCGGGGCATCGAAGCCAACCCGGAGAAGATTGCAGCCATCACCAGCATGGGGCCAATCAAGGACTTGAAAGGCGTACAGAGGGTCATGGGATGTCTCGCGGCTCTAAGCCGCTTCATCTCCCGCCTCGGCGAAAGAGGTCTGCCTCTGTACCGCCTCTTAAGGAAAGCTGAGTGCTTCACTTGGACTCCCGAGGCCGAGGAAGCCCTCGAGAACCTGAAGGCGCTTCTCACGAACGCGCCCATCTTGGTGCCCCCCGCTGCCAGAGAAGCCCTCTTGATCTACGTCGCCGCAACCACCCAGGTGGTTAGCGCCGCGATCGTGGTTGAGAGACGAGAAGAAGGGCATGCATTGCCCGTCCAGAGACCAGTCTACTTCATCAGTGAGGTACTGTCCGAGACCAAGATCCGCTACCCACAAATCTAGAAGCTGCTGTACGCGGTGATCCTGACACGGCGGAAGTTGCGACACTACTTCGAGTCTCATCCGGTGACTGTGGTGTCATCCTTTCCCCTGGGAGAGATCATCCAGTCTCGTGAGGCCTCGGGTAGGATTGCGAAGTGGGCGGTGGAGATCATGGGTGAGACGATCTCTTTCGCCCCTCGGAAGGCCATCAAGTCCCAGGTCCTGGCGGACTTCGTGGCAGAATGGGCCGACACCCAGCTCTCGACGGCTCCGATCCAACCGGAGCTCTGGACCATGTTTTTCGATGGGTCGCTGATGAAGACGGGGGCCGGCGCAGGCCTCCTCTTCGTCTCGCCCCTCGGAAAGCACCTACGCTACGTGCTACGCCTCCACTTCCCGGCGTCCAACAACGTGGCTGAGTATGAGGCTCTGGTAAACGGGTTGCGAATCGCCATCGAGCTAGGGGTCCGACGCCTCGACGCTCGCGGTGACTCGCAGCTCGTCATCGACCAAGTCATGAAGAACTCCCACTGTCACGACCCGAAGATGGAAGCCTACTGCGATGAGGTTCGGCGCCTGGAAGACAAGTTCTACGGGCTCGAGCTCAACCACATCGCCCGACTCTACAACGAGACTGCGGACGAGCTGGCTAAAATAGCCTCGGGACGAACAACAGTTCCCCCGGACGTATTCTCCCGAGACCTGCATCAACCCTCCGTCAAGACCGAGGACACACCCGAGCCCGAGGCACCTTCGGCTCCTCCCGAGGCACCTTCGGCTCCACCCGAGGCACCCTCGGCCCAGTCCGAGGTACCCTCGGCACGGTCCGAGGTACCCTCGGCTCAGCCCGAGGTACCCTCGGCCCCCGAGGGTGAGGCACTGCGCGTCGAGGGGGAGCCGGGCGAGGTCACGCCTAATCAAAACTGGCAGACCCCGTACCTGCAATATCTCCACCAAGGGGAGCTACCCCTCGACCAAGCCGAAGCTCGACGGTTGGCGCGGCGCGCCAAGTCTTTCGTCTTGCTGGGAGATAGGAAGGAGCTCTACCAACACAGCCCCTCAGGCATCCTCCAGCGATGCATTTCCATCGCCGAAGGCCAGCAGCTCTTGCAAGAGATACACTCGGGGGCTTGCGGCCATCACGCAGCACCTCGAACCCTCGTTAGAAACGGCTTCCGACAAGGATTCTACTGGCCGACGACGGTGGCCGACGCTACTAGAATTGTCCGCACCTGCGAAGGGTGTCAGTTCTACGCGAGGCAGACCCACCTGCCCGCTCAGGCTTTGCAGACCATACCCATCACCTGGTCGTTTGCTGTGTGGGGTTTGGACCTCGTTGGCCCCTTGCAGAAGGCACCCGGGGGCTACACGCACCTGTTGGTCGCCATCGACAAATTCTCCAAGTGGATCGAGGTCCGACCCCTAAACAGCATCAGGTCCGAACAGGCGGTGGCGTTCTTCACCAACATCATCCATTGCTTCGGGGTCCCAAACTCCATCATCACCGACAACGGCACCCAGTTCACCGGCAGAAAGTTCCTGAACTTCTGCGAGGATCACCACATCCGAGTGGACTGGGCTGTCGTGGCACACCCCATGACAAATGGGCAAGTGGAGCGGGCCAACGCCATGATCCTGCAAGGACTCAAGCCCCGGATCCACAACGACCTCAACAAGTTCGGCAAGCGATGGACGAAGGAACTCCCCTCGGTGGTCTGGAGTCTGAGGACAACGCCGAGCCGAGCCACGGGCTTCACACCGTTCTTTCTAGTCTATGGGGCCGAGGCCATCTTGCCCACAAACTTGGAATACGGTTCCCCGAGGGCGAGGGCCTACACCGACCAAAGCAACCGAGCCAACCGAGAAGACTCACTGGACCAGCTGGAGGAGGCTCGGGACATGGCCTTACTACACTCGGCGCGGTACCAGCAGTCCCTGCGACGCTACCACGCCCGAGGAGTTAGGTCCCGAGACCTCCAGGTGGGCGACCTGGTGCTTCGGCTGCGACAAGACGCCCGAGGGCGGCACAAACTCACGCCTCCCTGGGAAGGGCCGTTTGTCATCGCCAAGGTCCTGAAGCCCAGAATGTACAAGCTGGCCAACAGCCAAGGCGAGGTCTACAACAACGCTTGGAACATCCAACAGCTACGTCGCTTCTACCCTTAAGATGTTTTCAAGTTGCTCGTATACTTCGTTCACACACCAAGTCTGGTCGTCAAGGAAGGGTCAGCCTTGCCTCGGCAAAGCCCGACCCTCCCTCGGGGGCTAGAAGGGGGCAACCCCCTCTGCGTCAAAATTTTCCTCGAACGGCTCGCGCACGCGCAACGGCCGCCCCGCAAACCGCTCGCCCCGTCGCATTAACTCCGCGGCGGGACAGGCGGCGCCTCAGGCGGGAGAAGCGAACGATGCTTCGCCTTCGCCATAATGACCGCGTCGAAAGAGGTACGCCACGTCTTTCGACTTCGCATCCTTTTCCTTTTCCTCTTTCTCTCTCTTACAACAGGGACCGGGAAAGGGGGATACCCCGAAAAGGACCCTTCTCCGTGAAGGGAACAGGCTCCGAGCCTCCCTACTGATCAGAGGTTCGAAGGCTGGCCCCTCGGAGGGGTTCAACAGCCGCCTCAGAGCACGTGGGCTCCACACCCACTACTGGTCAGAGGTTCTATGGCCGGCCCCTCAAAGGGTTCAACGGCCGCCTCAGGCCACTCGGGCTCCGCGCCCACTACTGATCAGGGGTTCGTAGGCTGGCCCCCGAAGGGTTCACAGTCGCCTCAGACACAGAGCGAGGGATGACCATGGGTACGTTCGATACATAACCAAGGCTCGGGCTACGCTCCCGAGGTACCCTAGGACATTTCTGAGACCAGCGGGAACGATCTTGTAACGGAATCCCATCAGAGGGAGGCATCGAGCCCTCGGACCCCGTCGACAGGGGACCGGGTCCGGCAGATCACCCGCAGGTACTTTTGGGCGCGCCTCTGGGCTTCTAGCCGACCCCTACCAAATGGGTCACGGACGTCCGCTCGGATTACCCGCCAGCAGCTCACCGGAGACACCATGTTCGGCGCCACCTGAGGGCAACATAGCGCTTTCTGAAAGTCGCCTAGAGGGGGGGTGAATAGGGCGAAACTGAAATTCTCAAAAATAATCACAACTACAAGTCGGGTTAGCGTTAGAAATATAATCGAGTCCGAAAGAGAGGGCGTAAAACAAATCGCAAGCAAATGAGGAGTGTGACACGCGGATTTGTTTTACCGAGGTTCGGTTCTCGCAAACCTACTCCCCGTTGAGGAGGCCACAAAGGCCGGGTCTCTTTCAACCCTTACCCTCTCTCAAACGGTCCCTCGGACCGAGTGAGCTTTTCTTCTCAATCACTTGGAACACAAAGTTCCCACAAGGACCACCACAAGATTGGTGTCTCTTGCCTCAATTACAAGTGAGTTTGATCGCAATGAAGAATCAAAGAAGGAAGAAAGCAATCCAAGCGCAAGAGCTCGAAAGAACACAAGCAAATCTCTCTCACTAATCACTAGGGCGTTGTGTGGAGTTTGGAGAGGATTTGATCACTTTGGTGTGTCTAGAATTGAATGCTAGAGCTCTTGTAAGTAGTTGAGAAGTGGAAAACTTGGATGACTTGAATGTGGGGTGGTTGGGGGTATTTATAGCCCCAACCACCAAACTAGCCGTTTGGTGCAGGCTGGCTGTCGTATGGTGCACCGGACAGTCCGGTGCACACCGGACAGTCCGGTGCGCCAGCCACGTCACCAAAGCCGTTGGGTTCCGACCGTTGGAGCTCTGACTTCTGGGCCCGCCTGGATGTCCGATGGCGCACCGGACATGCACTTTAGATTGTCCGGTGCGCCAACATGGGCGTGCCTGACCTCTGCGCGCGCTGGCGCGCATTTAATGCGTCGCAGGTAGCCGTTGGCGCCAGAAGTAGCCGTTGCCCCGCTGTTACACCGGACAGTCCGGTGTACACCGGACAGTCCGCTGAATTATAGCGGAGCAGCTGAAATGAACTCCCGAGGCTGGCGAGTTCCTGAGGCCGCTCTTCCTTGGAGCACCGAACACTGTCCGGTGTACACCGGACAGTCCGGTGAATTATAGCGGAGTTGCCTCTGGAATTTCCCGAGAGTGAAGAGTTCAGCCTCGAAGTGCCTCTGGTGCACCGGACATGTCCGGTGGCACACTGGATAGTCCGGTGCGCCAGACCAGAGGTGCCTTCGGTTGTCCCTTGCTCCTTTGTTTGAACCCAATACTTGATCTTTTTATTGGCTAAGTGTGAACCTTTGGCACCTGTATAACTTATACACTAGAGCAAACTAGTTAGTCCAATTATTTGTGTTGGTCAATTCAACCACCAAAATTAATTAGGGACTAGGTGTAAGCCTAATTCCCTTTCAATCTCCCCCTTTTTGGTGATTGATGCCAACACAAACCAAAGCAAATATAAAGGTGCATAATTGAACTAGTTTGCATAATGTAAGTGCAAAGGTTGTTTGGAATTGAGCCAATAAATGTTAGTTACTAGATGTGCATGGATTGTTTCTTTATTATTAACATTTTGGACCACGCTTGCACCACATGTTTTGTTTTTGCAAATTCTTTTTGTAAATCCTTTTCAAAGACTTTTGCAAATAGTCAAAGGTAAATAAATAGGATTTTGAGAAGCATTCTTAAGAAATTTTCTCTCTTTGTTTCAAATGCTTTTCCTTTTGACTAAATAAAACTCCCCCTCAAATAAATTCTCCTCTTAGTGTTCAAGAGGGTTTTGAGATATTAATTTTGAAAGTACTACTTTTTCCTCCTTTAAAACACAAAGAGATACCAATTTGAAATTTACGAATTGAAAATCATTAATTTTAAAAATTAGGGTGGTGGTGCGGTCCTTTTGCTTTGGGCCAATACTTTCTCCCCCTTTGGCATGAATCGCCAAAAACGGATACTTGGAATGAAATATAGGCCCTTTCCTAACTACTTTCTCCCCTTTGGCAAATAAAACATATAAGTGAAGATTATACCAAAGATGGAGAGTGATGCGGAACGACGGCGAAGGATGAGTAGTGGAGTGGAGTGGAAGCCTTTGTCTTCGCCGAAGACTCCTATTTCCTTTCAATATACCTATGACTTGGTTTGAAATACACTTGAAAACACATTAGTCATAGCATATATCAAAGAGACATGATCAAAGGTATACTTAAGAGCTATGTGTGCAAGTTTAGCAAAAGAAGTTTCTTGAATCAAGAATATTGAGCTCATGCCTAAGTTTGGTAAAAGTTTGTTCATCTAGTGGCTTGGTAAAGATATCGGCTAATTGATCTTTAGTGTTAATGTATGAAATCTCGATATCCCCCTTTTGTTGGTGATCCCTAAGAAAATGATACCGAATGGCTATGTGTTTAGTGCGGCTATGCTCAACGGGATTATCCGCCATGCGGATTGCACTCTCATTATCACATAGAAGAGGAACTTTGGTTAGTTTGTAACCGTAGTCCCGCAGGGTTTGCCTCATCCATAGCAATTGCGCGCAACAGTGGCCTGCGGCAATATACTCGGCTTCGGCGGTAGAAAGAGCGACTGAATTTTGCTTCTTTGAAGCCCAAGACACCAAGGATCTTCCCAAGAACTGGCAAGTCCCCGATGTGCTCTTTCTATTAATCTTACACCCCGCCCAATCGGCATCCGAATAACCAATCAAATCAAACGTGGATCCCCGAGGGTACCAAAGCCCAAACTTAGGTGTATAAGCCAAATATCTCAAGATTCGTTTTACGGCCGTAAGGTGAGATTCCTTAGGGTCGGCTTGGAATCTTGCACACATGCAAACGGAAAGCATAATGTCCGGTCGAGATGCACAGAGATAAAGCAATGAACCAATCATTGACCGGTATACCTTTTGATCCACGGACTTACCTCCCATGTCGAGGTCGAGATGCCCATTGGTTCCCATGGGTGTCTTGATGGGCTTGGCATCCTTCATTCCAAACTTGGTTAGAATGTCTTGAGTGTACTTCGTTTGATTAATGAAGGTGCCCTCTTGGAGTTGCTTGACTTGGAATCCTAGAAAATACTTCAACTCCCCCATCATAGACATCTCGAATTTCTGTGTCATGATCCTACTAAATTCTTCACATGTAGATTCGTTAGTAGACCCAAATATGATATCATCAACATAAATTTGGCATACAAACAAATCATTGTCAAGAGTTTTAGTGAATAAAGTAGGATCGGCCTTGCCGACTTTGAAGCCATTAGCAATAAGGAAATCTCTAAGGCATTCATACCATGCTCTTGGGGCTTGCTTGAGCCCATAAAGCGCCTTAGAGAGCCTATAGACATGGTTAGGATACTCACTATCTTCAAAGCCGGGAGGTTGCTCAACATAGACCTCCTCCTTGATTGGTCCATTGAGGAAGGCACTCTTCACGTCCATTTGATAAAGCTTGAAGCCATGGTAAGTAGCATAGGCTAATAATATGCGAATGGACTCAAGCCTAGCTACGGGTGCATAGGTTTCACCAAAATCCAAACCTTCGACTTGTGAATACCCCTTGGCCACGAGTCGAGCTTTGTTCCTTGTCACCACACCATGCTCGTCTTGTTTGTTGCGGAAAACCCACTTGGTTCCTACAACATTTTGGTTAGGACGTGGAACTAAATGCCATACCTCATTCCTAGTGAAGTTGTTGAGCTCCTCTTGCATCGCCATCACCCAATCCGAATCTTGTAGTGCTTCCTCTACCATGTGTGGCTCAATAGAGGAAACAAAAGAGTAATGCTCACAAAAATGTGCAACCCGAGATCGAGTGGTTACCCCCTTATGAATGTCGCCGAGGATGGTGTCGACGGGGTGATCTCGTTGGATTGCTTGGTGGACTCTTGGGTGTGGCGGCCTTGGTTGTTCATCCTCCTTGTCTTGATCATTCGCATTTCCCCCTTGATCATTGCCGTCATTTTGAGGTGGCTCATCTCTTTGATCTTCTCCTTCATCAACTTGAGCCTCGTCCTCAATTTGAGTTGGTGGAGATGCTTGCGTGGAGGAGGATGGTTGATCTTGTGCATTTGGAGGCTCTTCGGATTCCTTAGGACACACATCCCCAATGGACATGTTCCTTAGCGCGATGCATGGAGCCTGTTCTTCATCTATCTCATCAAGATCAACTTGCTCTACTTGAGAGCCGTTAGTCTCATCAAACACAACGTCACAATAAACTTCAACAAGTCCTGAGGACTTGTTAAAGACTCTATATGCCCTTGTGTTTGAGTCATATCCTAGTAAAAAGCCTTCTACAGTTTTAGGAGCAAATTTAGATTTTCTACCTCTTTTAACAAGAATAAAGCATTTGCTACCAAAAACTCTAAAATATGAAATATTGGGCTTTTTACCGGTTAGGAGTTCATAGGATGTCTTCTTGAGGATTCGGTGTAGATATAACCGGTTGATGGCGTAACAGGCGGTGTTGACTGCCTCGGCCCAAAACCGATCCGGTGTCTTGTACTCATCAAGCATGGTTCTTGCCATGTCTAGTAGACTTCGATTTTTCCTCTCCACTACACCATTTTGTTGTGGGGTGTAGGGAGAAGAGAACTCATGCTTGATGCCCTCCTCCTCAAGGAAGCCTTCTATTTGTGAGTTCTTGAACTCCGTCCCGTTGTCGCTTCTAATTTTCTTGATCCTTAAGCCAAACTCATTTTGAGCTCGTCTCAAGAATCCCTTTAAGGTTTCTTGGGTATGGGATTTTTCCTGCAAAAAGAACACCCAAGTGAAGCGAGAATAATCATCCACAATAACTAGACAGTACTTACTCCCGCCGATGCTTATGTAAGCGATCGGGCCGAATAAATCCATGTGTAGGAGCTCCAGTGGCCTGTCACTTGTCATGATGTTCTTGTGTGGATGATGGGTGCCAACTTGCTTCCCAGCTTGGCATGCGCTACAAATCCTGTCTTTCTCAAAATGAACATTTGTTAGTCCTAAAATGTGTTCTCCCTTTAGAAGCTTATGAAGATTCTTCATTCCAACATGGGCTAGTCGGCGGTGCCAGAGCCAACCCATGTTAGTCTTAGCAATTAAGCAAGTGTCGAGTTCAGCTCTATCAAAATCTACCAAGTATAGCTGACCCTCTAACACTCCCTTAAATGCTATTGAATCATCACTTCTTCTAAAGACAGTGACACCTACATCAGTAAATAGACAGTTGTAGCCCATTTTACATAATTGAGATACGGAAAGCAAATTGTAATCTAAAGAATCTACAAGAAAAACATTGGAAATAGTATGGTCAGGTGATATAGCAATTTTATCCAATCCTTTGACCAAACGTTGATTTCCATCCCCGAATGTGATAGCTCGTTGGGGATCTTGGTTTTTCTCATAGGAGGAGAACATTTTCTTCTCCCCAGTCATGTGGTTTGTGCACCCGATGTCGATGATCCAACTTGAGCCCCCGGATGCATAAACCTACAAAACAAGTTTAGTTCTTGACTTTACGTACCCAAACGGTTTTAGGTCCTTTGGCATTAGAAACAAGGACTTTGGGTACCCAAACACAAGTCTTGGAGCCCTTGTGTTTGCCCCCAACAAACTTGGCAACTACCTTGCCGGATTTGTTAGTAAGCACATATGATGCATCAAAAGTTTTGAATGAAATGTCATGATCATTTGATGCATCAGGAGTTTTCTTTTTAGGCAACTTAGCACAGGTTGGTTGCCTAGAACTAGATGTCTCACCCTTATACATAAAAGCATGGTTAGGGCCAGAGTGAGACTTCCTAGAATGAATTCTCCTAATTTTGCTCTCGGGATAACCGGCAGGGTACAAAATATAACCCTCGTTATCCTGAGGCATGGGAGCCTTGCCCTTAACAAAATTAGACAATGTTTTAGGAGGGGCACTAAGTTTGACATTGTCTCCCCTTTGGTAGCCAATGCCATCCTTGATGCCAGGGCGTCTCCCATTATAGAGCATACTTCTAGCAAATTTAAAATTTTCATTTTCTAAGTTATGCTCGGCAATTTTAGCATCTAATTTTGCTATATGATCATTTTGTTGTTTAATTAAGACCATGTGATCATGAATAGCATCAACATCAATATCTCTACATCTAGTACAAATAGACACATGCTTAATAGTAGATGTAGAGGGTTTGCAAGAATTAAGTTCAACAATCTTAGCACGCAAAATATTATTGTTATCTCTAAGATTGGAAATTGTAACATTGCAAACATCTAATTCTTTAGCCTTAGCAATCAATTTTTCATTTTCAATCCTAAGACTAGCAAGAGAATCATTCAATTCCTTAATCTTAGCAAGCAAATCATCATTATCATTTCTAAGATTGGGAATTGAGACATCACAACCATGAGAATCAACCTTAGCAATTAATCTAGCATTTTCATTTCTAAGGTTGTCAATAGTTTCATGGCAAGTGCTTAGCTCACTAGACAATTTTTCACATTTTTCAACTTGTAGAGCGTAAGCATTTTTAACCTTAACATGCCTTTTATTTTTCTTGATTAAGAAGTCCTCTTGGGAGTCCAAGAGATCATCCTTCTCATGGATGACACTAATCAACTCATTTAATTTTTCCTTTTGTTGCATGTTTAGGTCGGCAAAAAGGGTACGCAAATTATTTTCCTCATCACTAGCATTATCATCACTAGAGGACTCATATTTAGTGGAGGATTTAGATTTAACCTTCTTCCTTTTGCCGTCCTTTGCCATGAGGCACTTGTGGCCGACGTTGGGGAAGAGGAGTCCCTTGGTGACGGCGATGTTGGCGGCGTCCTCGTCGGAGGAGGACTCGGTGGAGCTCTCGTCGGAGTCCCACTCCCGGCAAACATGGGCATCACCGCCCTTCTTCTTGTAGTACCTCTTCTTTTCTCTCCTCTTTCCCTTCTTGTCGTCGCCCCTGTCACTGTCACTAGATATAGGACATTTTGCAATAAAATGACCGGGCTTACCACATTTGTAGCACACTTTCTTGGAGCGGGGTTTGTAGTCCTTCCCTCTCCTTTGTTTGAGGATTTGGCAAAAGCTTTTGATGATTAAAGCCATCTCCTCATTGTCGAGCTTGGAGGCGTCAATTGGTTGTCTACTCGGTGTAGACTCCTCCTTCTTCTCCTCCGTCGCCTTAAATGCCACCGGTTGTGCTTCGGACGTGGAGGGTTCATCAAGCTCGTTGATCTTCTTTGAGCCTTTAATCATACATTCAAAGCTCACAAAATTCCCGATTACTTCGTTGGGAGTCATTAGTGTGTATCTAGGATTACCACGAATTAATTGAACTTGAGTGGGGTTAAGGAAAATGAGAGATCTTAGAATAACCTTAACCACCTCGTGGTCGTCCCACTTCTTGCTCCCGAGGTTGCGCACTTGGTTCACCAATGTTTTGAGCCGGTTGTACATATCTTGTGGCTCCTCCCCTTGGCGAAGACGGAAGCGACCGAGCTCCCCCTCGATCGTTTCCCGCTTGGTGATCTTGGTGAGTTCATCACCCTCATGCGCGGTTTTGAGAAGGTCCCAAATCTCCTTCGCATTCTTCAATCCTTGTACCTTGTTATATTCCTCTCTACTTAGAGAGGCGAGGAGAATGGTTGTGGCTTGGGAGTTGAAGTGCTCGATTTGGGCCACTTCGTCCGTATCATAGTCTTCATCCCCTACGGATGGTACCTGTGCTCCAAACTCAACAACATTCCATATACTTTTGTGGAGTGAGGTTAGATGAAATTTCATTAAATCACTCCACCTAGCATAATCTTTGCCATCAAAGGTTGGCGGTTTGCCTAATGGAACGGAAAGTAATGGAGTATGTCTAGATGTACGAGGATAGTGCAAGGGGATCTTACTAAACTTCTTGCGCTCTTGGCGCTTAGAAGTTACGGACGGCGCATCAGAGTCGGAGGTCGATGTTGATGAAGTGTCAGTCTCGTAGTAGACCACTTTTCTCATCCTCTTGTTCTTGTCGCCTTTCCGATGTGACTTGTGGGAAGAAGATTTTTCCTTCTTCTCTTTGTGGTGTGAAGAAGAAGATCTTTTCTCCTTCCGTTTGGAGGAGTCCTTCTTCTTCTCCTTCCTCTTGGTGCGGAACTCTTCCGATGAAGTGCTCCCATGGCTCGTAGTGGGCTTGTCGCCGGTCTCCATCTCCCTCTTGGTGTGATCTCCCGACATCACTTCGAGCGGTTAGGCTCTAATGAAGCACCGAGCTCTGATACCAATTGAAAGTCGCCTAGAGGGGGGGGGGTGAATAGGGCGAAACTGAAATTCTCAAAAATAATCACAACTACAAGCCGGGTTAGCGTTAGAAATATAATCGAGTCCGAAAGAGAGGGCGTAAAACAAATCGCAAGCAAATGAGGAGTGTGACACGTGGATTTGTTTTACCGAGGTTCGGTTCTCGCAAACCTACTCCCCGTTGAGGAGGCCACAAAGGCCGGGTCTCTTTCAACCCTTACCCTCTCTCAAACGGTCCCTCGGACCGAGTGAGCTTTTCTTCTCAATCACTTGGAACACAAAGTTCCCACAAGGACCACCACAAGATTGGTGTCTCTTGCCTCAATTACAAGTGAGTTTGATCGCAATGAAGAATCAAAGAAGGAAGAAAGCAATCCAAGCGCAAGAGCTCGAAAGAACACAAGCAAATCTCTCTCACTAATCACTAGGGCGTTGTGTGGAGTTTGGAGAGGATTTGATCACTTTGGTGTGTCTAGAATTGAATGCTAGAGCTCTTGTAAGTAGTTGAGAAGTGGAAAACTTGGATGACTTGAATGTGGGGTGGTTGGGGGTATTTATAGCCCCAACCACCAAACTAGCCGTTTGGTGCAGGCTGGCTGTCGTATGGTGCACCGGACAGTCCGGTGCACACCGGACAGTCCGGTGCGCCAGCCACGTCACCAAAGCCGTTGGGTTCCGACCGTTGGAGCTCTGACTTCTGGGCCCACCTGGATGTCCGGTGGCGCACCAGACATGCACTGTAGATTGTCCGGTGCGCCAGCATGGGCGTGCCTGACCTCTGCGCGCGCTGGCGCGCATTTAATGCGTCGCAGGTAGCCGTTGGCGCCAGAAGTAGCCGTTGCCCCGCTGTTACACCGGACAGTCCGGTGAATTATAGCGGAGCAGCTGAAATAAATTCCCGAGGCTGGCGAGTTCCTGAGGCCGCTCTTCCTTGGAGCACCGGACACTGTCCGGTGTACACCGGACAGTCCAGTGAATTATAGCGGAGTTGCCTCTGGAATTTCCCGAGAGTGAAGAGTTCAGCCTCGAAGTGCCTCTGGTGCACCGGACATGTCCGGTGGCACACCGGACAGTCCGGTGCGCCAGACCAGAGGTGCCTTTGGTTGTCCCTTGCTCCTTTGTTTGAACCCAATACTTGATCTTTTTATTGGCTAAGTGTGAACCTTTGGCACCTGTATAACTTATACACTAGAGCAAACTAGTTAGTCCAATTATTTGTGTTGGGCAATTCAACCACCAAAATTAATTAGGGACTAGGTGTAAGCCTAATTCCCTTTCACTTTCCCCCCTCCTCCTTGCGGAAAGGCGACACAGGGGCGTATGTAAAAAAGTCGAGTCTGTCCCTGACCGTCCTCTCGCCCTGTGCAGAGGCTCGGGGGCTGCTCTCGCAAACCCGGCTCCGGCCAAACCGTTGACAGCGTCAACATACCAGCCCGAGAACTTGGGACCCGACCGTGCACTCGGGCTACGGCCAGCTCGCATGAGGGAACAACTAGACCAGCCAAAGTGTTGCGAAGCGCACTAAGACCTCGAAGGAGTAAAACTACTCCTTCGAGGCCTCGTGGGCTACACCCGGCGGGTGCGCTCGCGCGCACCCACCGGAACAGAATGCAACCAAAAAAGGCTGGTCCCCTTGCAAAAAAGTGCGGCAAAAGCCTCCAAGCGAGTATTAGTACTCCCTTGGAGGCTCAGGGGCTACTGTCGGGGACCATAATTAGGGGTACCCTCAAGATCCCTAAATCTCAGCTGGTAACCCCCATCAGCACAAAGCTGCAAAGGCCTGATGGGTGCGATTAAGTCAAGGATCGGTCCATTCAAGGGACATGATCGTGCCTCGCCCGAGCCTAGCCTCGGGCAAGGGAAGCCGACCTCGGAGAACCTACGTCTCGCCCGAGGACCCCCCTCCAGCAACGGGCACACTATCGGCTCGCCCGAGGCCCAGTCTTCACCAAGAAGCAACCTTGGCCACGTCACCACGCCGACCGACCAAATCGCAGGGGCATTCAATGCAAAGGTGGCCTGACACCTTTATCCTGACGCACGCCCTCCAGTCGACAGAGCCGAAGTGACCGCAGTCACTTCGCCGCTCTACTGACCGGTCTGACAAGAGTACAGCGCCGCCTGCGCCGCTCCGACTGCTGAGCCACCCGACAGAGTGAGGCTGACAGCAGCCAAGGCCGATCTCGGGTGTCATAGGAAACTCCGCCTCGCCCGACCCCAGGGCTCGGACTCGGGCTCAGCCCCGGAAGACGGCGAACTCCGCTCCGCCCGACCCAGGGCTCGGACTCGGGCTCAGCCCAGGAAGACGACGAACTCCGCTCCGCCCGACCCAGGGCTCGGACATGGGCTCAGCTCCGGAAGACGGCGAACTCCGCTCCGCCCGACCCAGGGCTCGGACATGGGCTCAACTCTGGAAGACAACGGACTCCGCTTCGTCCGACCCCAGGGCTCGGACTCAGCTCTGGCCTCAGCCGATGGTCTCCGCCTCGCCCGACCCAGGGGCTCGGACTTGACCACGGCCACGGAAGACAGACTCGACCTCGACCTCGGAGGAGCCTCCATATCGCCCAACCTAGGGCGCGGACCGACCACGTCGACAGGAGGCGCCATCATTACTCTACCCCGAGCTGACTCAGGCTATGGGGAACAAGACCGGTGTCCCATCTGGCTCGCTCCGCCAGATAGGCAATGATGGCGCCCCGCACGCTCTATGACGACGGCGACTCTCGGCCCCCTTACGGAAGCAAGAGGACGTCAGCAAGGACTCGACAGCCCCAACAGCTGTCCTCTCGCCAGGCTCCAGCACTCCTCCAACGGCCACGACACCACACGAACCGGGTGCTTAAACCTCTCCGGCTGCCACGACGACATGTACTTAGGGCGCTAGCTCTCCTCCGCTAGACACGTAGCACTCTGCTACGCTCCCCATTGTACACCTGGATCCTCTCCTTACACCTATAAAAGGAAGGACCAGGGCCCTCTTACAGAGGGTTGGCCCGCGCGGAGAAGGACGAGACGGCGCTCGCGCAAGGCCACTCGCTCCCACTCCCGCGTGGACGCTTGTATCCCCTACTGCAAGCGCACCCGACTCAGGCGCGGGGCTAACACGAAGGCCGCGGGATCCACTCTCTCACGCCTGCCTCCCTCCGGCTGCTTCCTTTCCCCCCTTCGCGTTCCGCCTTGCGTCGACCCATCTGGGCTGGGGCACGCGGCGACATTTCACTCGTCGGTCCAGGGACCCCCCGGGTTTCGAAACACCGACACATATTACTAAAGATTTTGTAAACTCGTGATTTAAAACCTATCTAACAAATTGTAACCATCATACCTTGGTCTTCAAGCTATATAGATCACATCAAAGTTTTCAAACACGAATACGAAGATTAGAGCACCTCTCGGTGGTATGGATGTAGATGAAAACGAGGGAGACAAATGACCGGGCGTAGCTTTCGGTCAGAAAAGGATTGATTTATAGGACTTCCTAGCTCGACGCCAAAACCACGTCGGCACTCGCTCGCCTGCGCGGCAGATATCTCGGCGCTACAGCCTATAGAGCCGAGGCGTGTTACCTCGGTTGCCACGAGCTATGGCACCAAACAAAATGTTCAAAAACGACAGTCGTTCAGAGGTCTAAACGCTGAGATTTTTTTTTTTTTTGAAAAAGAGCTAAAATACAATAAAAAAATAATGGGCCGCCGTGCTCAGACTCTCCAACAGCGAAGGATATGTGTACTCGAAAGCCCATGTGGATTGGTGGCCTCCCCACATTGCGGGCCCTCGTCCGCCGGACCGCGGCACCGTTCGTCCTTGACTCCTTGCGTTCGGGCTAGAACAGTAAAGCCTACCACTATAATATCTCTCCCAAACGGTCCAGCAACGGCCGCAGAACGCGAAGAGACAACGCGGAGCGGTTGGAGCCATGCATTTTTTGAACTGGGGTCGCGGAGGTTGCTCGGCCGTGCCGCTCCGGAAATCCCAGACCAGAAGCACGAGCAGATTTGCCCGTGGGGTATACATGCCAGCCAGGCGGCCTTTTGTCCGCACACGTGTGATGTGCGTACGTGGCAACGTGTATATTTACACGGTTACACTAATATATATTGGTTGTACACTTGTACTCGATATTAAACTGAGATACTGTTAGCCAGCGAGATGTGCGCTAGCAGGACGACGGAGATGTGCGCTCGTGGGTTTCCCGCCGGCGAGAACAAGTGCGCGAACCCAACGGCCAACGCGTGGTTGCAGTTGCAGTGGATGTATCCGCGGCGGACCTGGTGGCGGAGCCCGTTGCGCCGCTTGTCTCGCGACGCCAGATGCGCCACATTGGGCGGTGCCGGTTCGCTGCTTTCCACATTTCTTGCACCGATGGCCAGTAATCCCGCTGGACATTTGCACCGATGCAGCCGACGTGTCCGCGCTCTAGATGGTTTCTTTAGTCCCCTATACAGAGAGTAAGCACTCCTAATAAAGTGTACTAGGACTACCAATGAACCATGACAGTAAGCATAAACCGCGGCCATCGTGAAGATTTGCTGCTTTGGACGGGAAATCAGCTCACTCCCTAGATAGATGGAAACGGAACCTACTAGCATTCGGTGGATGCGGTACGGCTATAGATGGCCAAAAGGCCTGGCCCGTTAGGCCCGACAATGCTAACTAGGCCGTGTTGGACGGGCCCACGTGCCATGGCAAGGGCCAGACATGACACTAGATATGATAATGTGGCCGGCTATCCATGCCGGGCGGACCCGCTAACACGATAGCCCATCTAAATATATTTGTCAGCCCGCTAACAGGACGACCCATTTAAATTATTTTGTACTCCATAGTTTATTTTAAGCTTTTTTCACAGATTTAAGCAGAAGCTTATCGGTTCAACTGCTTCTCAGAATGAATTACAAGCAGCCAACAAGCAGAAGCTGTTTTTCACTGGCTTCTCAGATAAGTTGCTTTTTCAATAATCAGCAGCTGTGCCAAACATGGCATATAAGGCGTAATCACTTTTTGTTCTTGTCATACAATATAAGGCGTGCTCTCTCTCTATATGCACACGTGCATTGATACAGTGATATAGAGAGAATTAAATGTATTTCTTGTTCTTTGAACCAGATATGGTTATGCCTTATATAGTGGGACGAGGGAGTATATATCAGCAAAAAAATGTGAGTGAGATGGCTCAAACCCATGACCGTCAGTGCAAAGGGCTAAACGCGCCTGCCTAGCCAGTAGGGGTGGGCATTTTAAAACCGAAAACCGAACCCGAATCGAACCCGAATAGACCGAATTGTTGGTCTATTCGGGTCTTCGGGTTTGGGTTCGGTTCCTAAATATGCTATATTTCGGGGTATGGGTTCGGGTTCGGTTCCTAACCTTTAAAACCCAAATATACCGAATAACCCGAAATATAAAAAAGCTCTTAATATGTGATGGTATTATTATATGATTTATGAACTTATTAACCAAAAATAATGATATCATCTTAACGATAGTATATATATCTATGTATGCTATTTTTTATAGTCACTTGTTGTAATAATAGTACTTCAAATTAATTAATCAGTGTATATATTTCAACAAAAGATACTAGCCTATCTACTATTCGAGTCTATTCGGTGGACCGAATAGACCGAACCGAAATTGTAAGTCTATTCGGGTTCGGTTTCTAAAATTATTTTGAAAATTTCGGTTCTCATTTTTCAGAACCCAAAATTTCACAAATCCGAATGGACCGAACCGAAAACCGAATGCCCAGCCCTACTAGCCAGTGCGGCTAAAATTTAGTTATATTATATGATAAATTTATATACTACATATATTATTGATTTTAAAATAAAAAAATATAATTATGTCGTGTCATGTCAACACTATGAATCGAGATAACAGTCCAAACACGACAGTAACGGTGTCATCTTAGATAATGACACTATGCTAGCCTGTCGTGTGTGGACCACTAGTGGCAATTGGCCATCTATTACTGCGGTCCCGTCGTGCATGTGCAGGGCCTCCGACACGTGCACCTGCCCGGCTTCAGGCCAAAATTTGTTGCGCGCCCTGTGCCCACGCGACACGGTTGGTACGTTGGAGCCACCCCTGCTTTATTATCGCTGGTCCTGTCTGTGTTTTGCCTGCTCCTTGCCACGATTCGCCATAATCCGAAAGTGCCTGCCATAAGGAATGACAACGGAATGGTTTTTTTTTTCACATTTATGACATTACGAAGAACGAAGATTCTTCCTAAAAATGTCATTATTATAATTCGTAATATCCGGTCATTGTCATTATTAAGACCCTGTTCCAATCTCGTGAGATAAACTTTAGCAGCTTTTTTAGCTACTTTTAGCCATTTGTAATCTAAACAGGAGAGCTAATGGTGGTAATTGAAACTAAACTTTAGCATTTCAATTCATATAGCTAAAGTTTAGCAGGAAGCTAAAGTTTATCCCGTGAGATTGAAACGAGGTCTAAGTCTAAAAATTCGATCCATGTCAGGATCTACGCTCCACCACCGACATGTGATAGCATGGCCCGCCGACGTCGCTCTCGAGCGTGCGAGTGCGTGGATCCTCCGCGCGCCATGACTATCTCCTTTTCATGCGAGGGTGAGTAACTTAGAGATGGCAACGGGTATCCGAAACCCGATGAGTTCTTACCATTAGAATACATGTTTGAGTTAATTTTCATACCCATGATTTTGTTAATGGCCATAAATCTATACTCGGCAGATTTATGGGTTCGAGTTTGTTTCTATAGTAACCAAACCCGTGGGAATTTAAACCCGACCAAACCTAGTGCATATTGTCATTTTATTTTATAAACGAACAACAAACTTGTTATTCCTTATTTACTTCCTAATTTTTTATCAAATGGTAAATGTATAAGTAGTCGGTGATAGTGTTGCTTTCTTGCTATTATAGTTTTTACTAGCGTTATATATGTGGTGGATGGATAACTTAGTGCAAAGTCACTTAATTATACAACTTATTATTTGTATTTCATTCTTTCTACTAATAATTTTTATACCAAATCATGAACTCGTTGTTCATCGCATAAATTTTGGACCATGATCTCATTAATTATTACGATACTTATTGATCATGAGAAAAACAAGTATATTGGAGATGAAACCCGCGGGTAACCTGCAGGTACCCGCTAACCAGATGGGTACGAGTTTGGGCAAAATCTCAAACCCGTCATGGGTACGGGTTTTTTTAATAGGCATAGATATTTTCACGGGTATGGGTTTGGGATGGTGATGTGACCATACCAGCATCGTCAACCTTACCAAACATTCCTATTGGACCTATCACTCATAGCAGAGCGAAACAAATATAACAAGAGGTGCACGCGCTACTTTACGAATTTAAATTAAACACTAATGATAACTTTATGCTACCTAAGTCGTGTATGTTTATTTTGCTTAAGTTCACCAAAGAGGAAGGACAAAACATATCAAGTAACCCAAGAGAGGGATTGAACATCAAATAGACCTTGTGTCTGGCGCTTCCCTCTCAAATCACGCTGCCTACCGCACCAACCCAGAAGAAACAAAGGAGATTCAGCAACAAGTGGAAGAATTGATTAAAAAAGGCTACGTACAAGAAAGTCTTTCCCCATGTGTTGTCCCTGTCCTTCTAGTTCCTAAGAAAGATGGATCTTGAAGAATGTGTGTGGATTGTCGAGCTATCAATAACATCATCGTAAGGTATAGACATCCAATTCCTAGATTAGATGATATGCTTGATGAACTTAGTGGTGGTTTTATTTTCACTAAAATTGACTTAAGAAGTGGCTATCATCAGATTCGTATGAAAGAGGGAGATGAATGGAAAACAACCTTTAAAACAAAATTTGGGTTGTATGAATGTTTGGTGATACTCTTCGGGTTAACAAATGCTCCTAGTACATTTATGAGATTAATGAATCATGTGCTTAGAACTTTCATTGGAAAATTTGTTGTTGTCTATTTTGATGACATACTAATTTATAGTAAATCCCTTGATGAACATGTTGAACATATCCGATACGTACTTACTGTCCTTCGAGAATAAAAATTGTATGCTAACCTTGAGAAGTGCACCTTTTGCACCGACAAGGTAGTGTTTCTTGGATTTGTTGTATCAGGACAAGGTGTGGAGGTAGATGAAGAAAAGATCAAAGCTGTACGCGACTAGATGCCTCCACAAAATGTGAGCCAAGTGAGAAGCTTCCTTAGGCTCGCTGGGTTCTACCGGCGGTTTGTAAAAGACTTTATTACTGTGCTGCTCCCATCAATGAATTGACCAAAAAAGAAGTACCATTCAAATGGGGAGAAGCACAACAAAAGGCATTTGAAGAATTGAAAATGAAGTTAACAACAACCCCAGTTCTTGCACTCCCAGACTTCGGTAAGACATTTGAAATTGAATGTGATGCCAGTGGAATTGGGATCGGAGGCGTGCTCATGCAAGAACGAAGACCAATTGCCTACTTCAGTGAAAAGCTAAGCGGAGGACTTATGGGTCATTTTGGCGCCAAGAAGATGGAGCAAGTACTTGCCGATCATTTCTTTTGGCCTAAAATGAGAAGGGATGTGGAGCGATATGTCCTTCGATGCGAATCATGTCATAAAGCTAAGTCTCGTTTAAACCCTCATGGCTTATACACTCCACTACCTATTCCTAGTGTGCCTTGGGAAGACATATCCATGGATTTTGTTCTTGGTTTACCACGAACAAAGCAGGGAAGGGATTCCATTTTTGTTGTGGTTGATCGATTTAGCAAGATGGTACATTTTATTCCATGCCACAAGAGTGATGACGCATCACATATTGCTGAATTATTTTTCAAAGAAGTTGTTCGTTTACATGGGATTCCACAAACCATTGTTTCTGATCGTGACACTAAATTTTTGAGTTACTTTTGGAAAACTTTGTGGGGAAAACTTGGAACACGACTTCTGTTCTCTACAACATGTCATCCACAAACAGATGGATAGACTAAAGTTGCAAACCGAACATTATCAATGCTGCTGCGAGCTATCCTCAAGAAAAAATTAAAACTTTGGGAAGAAAGTCTACCACATGTCGAGTTTGCATACAACAGAGCTGTACACTCGACTACTAAATTTTGTCCATTTGAAATTATATATGGCTTCAAACCCACTGCTCCCATAGATCTTTTGTCATTGCCTATGCAGGAACGGGTCAACTTTGATGCTAGCAAATGAGCCGAGTTAATCAAGAACCTCCATGAAAAAACTCGAGCAAATATTGAGAAAATGACCAAAAAATATGAAAAGCGTGCCAACAAGGGTCGAAGACAGATGTTGTTCGAACAAGGAGACTTGGTTTGGGTACATCTACGCAAAGAAAGATTTCCTGAACAACGCAAAAGCAAATTACAACCACGAGTTGATGGTCCATTCAAAGTGCTTCGCAAGATCAATGACAATGCTTATGAAATTAATCTGCTAGACACTTATGGTGTGAGTTTTAGTTTTAATGTGGCCGACCTCTCTCCTTTCTTTGGATTGGAAGAGTCGAGGATGACTCTTTTTCAAGGGAGAGAGGATGATGTGACCATACCAGCATCGTCAACCTTGCCGAACATTCCTACTGGACCTATCACTCGTAGCCGAGTGAAACAGATACAACAGGAGGTGCACACGCTACTTTACGAATTTAAATTAAACACTAATGATAACTTTATGCTACCTAAGTCGTGTAGGTTGATTTTGCTTAGGTTCACCAAAGAGGAAGGACAAAACATATCAAGGGCGAATCAGAGAGAAGAACTATGTTCGAGTCAGTCCAGCCTGACAGAAGTGTCCAGAAGAAACAGTCATATATTTTGATTCCCAAGAGCTATGAAGGCCCATAAGTACATTTTGGAAAGATATTGAAGTCTAGTTTCTAATACTTCTAAGGCCGACTTAATCAGATCTCCCAGCAAGGCAGCCTACCAACTTTAGTGCTGACTGGTTAGAAGGTCAACAGACTGCTTGTTGACCAAGTTTCAGTATTAAACTGCATCATTCTACGAAGTTTCATTCAGCATGCTATACATGGTGAGAAAGCTTATCAAGTTAGCTTTCAACGCATATAGCCCCACGCCATTTGGAGATTCCTAGGAAAAGTTATTATCAAAATACTGAAGGCTGAGCAGAAGTCAAACAGCCACGCGGAATCTAGCTCTGGACATCTCCCGAAGAGACCCCTTCACATTAACATGTTAAAATACTTTCTTTTCGTGTTTATACCTATCTAAGGCTGGTTGTAGCTAGTATAAATACCCCCTATGTCTATGGTGTAAGACAACTTTTGATAACCTTTGATAATTTGATAATCCAAGTGATTACCGCAGCCGAGCTGCTGAGTGTTTACTCTACCCTTGTTCTCCTGGACTTGTGAAGAGATCCTGCTGGGATCCACTAGTTCGTGCCTTATGAGTTCCAGTACAACTGCCTCTGTAACACCCCGAATTTTGGAGTTGAATTTTTTCTTTTCTTCACTCGCCAAATTCGGGCGTTACCCTTTCCTTTTTCCTTTCCCCTCGCCAAACCTTGACCCTTTTCCAAAGTTATAGCGAGACTCGGCTTGAGGTCTTGTGTAAAACAAAACCCTAGAAATACTTTATTTTGGTTTGCTGCACCATGCCGAACCATGCATTTGTTTTGATTGATTGAAATTGTGAAAAACATTCATCTAAATTTAAAGAAAAAGGAAAACCTTTTTCTTTTCTCTCCCCCCTCTCCTCCCCTTTTCGGCCCAGCCTGCCCCCTCCCCTCGCGAGCGGCCCTGCTGGCCAGCGCAGCCCAACCGGCCTTCCCCCACTCCCCTCCCCGTTGTGGGCCCCGGCGCAGCCCAGCCGCCCCCACTCCTGAAAGCTCTCTTGTGAGTTTTGGTGTTTGGATGACAACTCAATTAAAGGACTAACAAGTGTACTAAGTGTTGAACAGGTGCTTAAGGTAAAGCTAACAAGGTTCAACAAGTGAACAAGTGTGATGGTCCAAGGACTAGATGATGATAGATAATGGGAATCACAAGTAAGATGGACAATGCAAAAGTGATACTCGGGTGCGTAGCTCGGAGACAACTGATCAAGCCAAGGACAGAGGCAATAAGAGCTTCAAGGTACCAAGTGCACGGGAGAAGGTCAAGGAGGCTGAGGAACCCAAAGCCAAGGGTGAAGAAGAAGGCTTGCAAAGTCAAGGGTTATCGAGTTGAGAACATCTACGGCACATCAAGGATCACTACATAAGAACGTGACTTACAACCAATGAGGTAACAACTACAGTTATGTGGTGTAAGTCATAAGGCTCAAGATCAAGCTCTAAGAAGGAGATCAAGGTCACTAGAAGGAGAACAAGTGTCAAAACCAGAACTGGAAGCAGCCCAAAAGAGCTAAGTTTACCTTGATCTTTAGTTTGGGTTGTTCCTATGTTTGGAGGTGTTCTATGTGACCTTTGCAGGATGTTGGAGCTAAGGAATGTCAATCTAGATCAAGTCAAGCTGACTTGATGATTTTATGAGTCCAACATCAAAGCTCAAGCATGTCAAATACTATAGATGTAATAATTAAGAGAAGGTATGTTTCTATACTTAGTACATTGGTTTTTATGTACTAATATACTTGTCTAAGTGTTAGAAACAGAAAGAAGAAGAAAAGGAAAGAGGTGCAAAAGGCTTGGCTGTGTACAGCCAAGACTCAGCTCAGTCTGGCACACCGGACTGTCCGGTGGTGCACCGGACAGTGTCCGGTGCGCCAGGTTGAACTCCGATGAACAGGTCGCTCTCGGGAGGAGTCTGGCGACGTACGGCTATAATTCACCGGATTGTCTGGTGGTGCACCGGACTGTCCAGTGAGCCAACGGTCGGCTGGGCCAACGGTCGGCCGAGGATTCCGCGCGTGACGCGTGGCCGAGCCAACGGTCACATTGGGGCACCGAACTGTCCGGTGTGCACCGGATAGTGTCCGGTGCGCCAACGGCTCCAGGACTGCAACGGTCGACTGCTCCATTTCTGGAAGGAAATCGGGCACCGGACGGTGTCCGGTGGTGCACCGGACTGTCCGGTGCGCCACCCGACAGAAGGCAAGATTTGCCTTCCTAGATTGCTTCCAACAGCTCCTAGGCTCCTTGTGCCTATAAAAGGGACCCCTAGGCGCCTCAAGCAAACAACAAGCGCAGCAAACAAGTGTAGACATCACTCGAATCAATTCTCACTCTCCCTCCTGTGTGTATCTCTCTAGTTTGTGTAGAAGGCAAAGCTATAAGCCTTTAGAGAGTGGAGAAGTGCTGCTAAGAGCTAGAGCAAGGTCTTGAGCGTATCGTTACTCTGCCGGGGTGCTGCCAAGAAGTTTGTAAGCAGCCGCGGTTCTGTTATAACCCAACTCAACATAGTGAAAGGCTCTATCTGTCATACTGACAGATCTGAGCAAACGGAGGAAGGAGTTGAAATAGACTCCAAGCTCAGGTGTGGCTAACTCCAACGAGGACTAGGCAAGCATTTCAGGCTTGGCCGAACCTCGGGATAAATCCTTGCGTCTGTGTGCTCTGTTCTGTATTGTATCCTGACTCTCTGTCTTATTCGCCTTTATATCTGCACTTCAATACTTATCTGTGGTATAAGCTTTATTTGAAGTGCAGGACATTTTGAGACAGGATCTTCTATTCCGCTGCAACCTACTCGAAGGGTCTTCTCATTCCACTGCGTACTAAGTCTTCGAGTAGAGTAAGAATTTAAGTTTTAAAGTGATAAGTTTTATTCGCCTATTCACCCCCCTCTAGGCGACATCCAGATCCTGTTCCCGGGTTAAAGGGAACTTTCAATTGGTATCAAAGCTAGGCCTCTCCAGTGTGGGCTTAGCCGTCCGGAGATGACGATGTCGTCACAAGAGGTAAATGTAGAACTTCTTTTAGGCGATGGTTCTAATTACAAGTCTTGGTCTGTCTCTATTTATAATGCTTTCATGAGTGTTGATCCTAATTTGAGACAGGTCTTTAGTAGAAGCATTTTTCCCTCTAATGTTAGTAAAAATCCTTCTAATGATGAACTAAGATGTCTATCTCTAAATCACCATGCTTGCAACATCTTAGTTGATTCTCTTTCTAGAGGTGCCTATTTTGCCATCATGAGTAGTGATAGTGATCTATTTGTTGATGCTCATGAATTATGGAATAGAATTAAAGTAAAATATTTTGTGGCAAATTGTACTGCTCCTACTCCCTATATTGCTTGTGATGCTA
Organism: Zea luxurians; assembly: GCA_029449295.1. Classification (NCBI taxonomy): domain Eukaryota; kingdom Viridiplantae; phylum Streptophyta; class Magnoliopsida; order Poales; family Poaceae; genus Zea; species Zea luxurians. Next base: position 81,119,347 of record JAOPSE010000009.1, read on the forward strand.
GCCTTTCAAAGGGAGAAGAAAAGCATTGGCCACCAAACGATGAATCCACCTCATCAACAGGTTTGTCTCACACTAGTAATAAATGTCTTATTGCTAACAATGATGGTGGAGACAAGAGCGATGAGGAGGAGGAATATGAGAATGAGGAATCTACATCATCACAAGGTACATTTTCCTGTTTTGCTTCCCCTGATATTAATGACAGGGAAAATGAGACCGATGATGTGGAAGAAGAGGAGATTCGTCGTTTCTACACCCATCTCAACAAAGAAGACAAAGCGCTCTTGATTAAGCTGTTGAGAAGGAACACGGAACAAGGCAAGACGCTTCTCAGGCTAGAGGAGACTCTCATCAAAACCAACGACAGCCTGGAGAAGATGACCAAAGAACATGAGGAGCTAAAGTGCTCTCATGGGAATTTGGTCCAACGGTATGAATCGATTTTAATTGAGCAAAGAAATAATCATGATGCATCTAATGCTGCTCAACTTAAAATTGAAAATTCTATGCTTAGGAGTCAAGTAGAATTGTTAAGTCATGATAACCTTGCTCTGACTGAAAAATATGACTTATTGTCTTGTTATCATGATAATCTCTTGGATAGACACATCATGCTTGAAGTTGCTCATGAGGTCGTAATTACGAACTTAAATTCATGTGAACCTCATTCTTGCACAAGTACACATTTGGATAATCTATCACCATGTGCTAACCCCTGTCACTCAAAAGGAAGCGAGTGTTTAAATGAGCAAAAAGTTGCAGGGTCACAAAAGAAATTGTGTAGGAACAAGAAGCAAAGACAACTAAGGAGAAGACACATTGCTCAACTCTCTCAAGATATCCACGGGCGCGTGGTGAAGAAGCTTGAGAAAGGAAAAACTGCAGCAAGTGTTAAGCTCCATAAGAAGAATGTTCCTAAAGATGAAGAAATCAACATGAGCTTGGAAAAAGGTAAAGATTCAATTAATCATGTTGTTTGCACTGACCTTTTCTCTATGTCATCCAAGAACAAAAAGAGAAAAGGGAAAAGGAGGTGCTTTAAGTGCAACAAGTCAGGACACCTCATTGCGTCGTGTCCATACACCAACAAGGGTGAAGGGATAAGGAGATGCTTCGGATGCAATGACAAGAGTCACACGATCACTTCTTGTCTGCTAATGATAAACCAAGCATGTGCAGTCTCCAAGATGACTCTCACCAAGAAAAATGACAAACAACAAGCGTCATGTCAGGGTGAGCGACGCTTCTGCTACAAGTGTGGTGAGTAGGGTCATCTATCCAAGGTATGTAATAAAGGTGAGATTCCTAAGCAAGTAAATTTGTCTCAATCTCATTCGCTTAGAAGACCCAAATCATATACCTGTGCTAGATCTATAACGAGATCACCTAGAACTAGCACAAAGGCTATTTGGGTACCAAAGGCACATTTAGATGATCATTATGGACCCATCCCGAGATGGGTACCAAACTGTGCTAACTAGATCATGCAGGTGCCTTGAGATGAATTGGAGACCATGGGATAGCTTAAGACGGTTAATTCAAACTCTATGCTTAAGTTGTAAATTGTTTTAGTGTTTTTTCATTTACCCAAGGTTGAAGTATTGTGAGACACTAATCCCATATTCATCTCAAGTGAAATAAGTTGTAGAAGTCCTTATTGGTGAATCAGCAAAGGACCTCGATTGCGCATCTGTCTCTCCAAAGGACGGTACCTGTGTTTCTCAAGTGTCGTGCTATCTGTCCTTGGAGTAGTTATGCTTTTTGATTGCCTATGTTGGGTATCTTTTGATTAATGATTAATAATTTCCAAGTTCGTAATTATGCTTGCTTAATCATGATTATGTGCTTTAAATGTTATATCTCTTGAATCATTTAATGGGTAGTCTTTCATTGGATATATCCACCATGATTAGCTCTTGTTGTGTTCGTGAATAAACCTGTATTCAGTTGTGATTTATGCTATATGGTTTTAATGATTAACCTGTGTGAGTTATGCAAATATGATATATTGATTAGTTAATGTTCACACGATTACTCTAGTCTGGTATTGTGTGAATACCAACTCCATGTTGTGCCTCTAATGCACTCTTTTGAGCTATAAGGTGCATGAACAAAAGGAGCCCTCAATTAGTGACAACTGGTGCTCTCATAGCAATTCAGGAAAAGGCAAAGGTATGGAAAATGGAACTATGCAATTTCATTGACTATCTTGAAGTTCCATTAATTGTGATCACAGCTATGGTCTTGCCTCCGAATTGGTAGTATCTTGGCTTAGGTGCTCCTTACTTTATAATGTTGATTCTTTTGGTGTATCTAAGGAACCTTCTTAATTATGATGTGCTTAGACATTGCGCTTTATAAACATGATAGTGTTGTTTTTCAATTGGTATATGTGGTGCAATGATAGTCAAGTATGAAGCATGTCTAGGTTGCGTGTAAATGTTATACTTCTTGAGGCATGCATTGTTGGATTAAGTCAATTTTTCATTTGATATTCAAATTGGTATCTTTGTGTGATGAAAGTGATATAGTATGCCTTGACCAAGGTATGTTGTGATCCTCTCTAGTTCTGAGGAAGCTAGAATGTGCAAAGTGCAAGTCATTCAAGTACTTGATGCACAACTTGAGGGGGAGCACACATAACTTGTGTCTTTTGAGACTAATTGTATCTTGAGCGATCTTGTATAGTCTCAAGGTGGAAAAGAGAAGATGAGCAAGAAATGGAGCAATCAGGACTAGAGTACCTCTGTAAGTCAAGGAATTGGTATCTTAAGTAATGAGTAATTGCATATTTTTAGATTGCTCATGCTCTATAAAATTTGGTGATATTAGATCCTTAAATATCATGAGGCTATGATAATAAATGATCTTGCAATTGGTATCTTTCAATTGATAGCCGTGATAGTTTGCTTAAATTGACATCTTTTGATAATCATTAGAATAGAAGTTTCTTCTTGTGCCCAAAACTATAACTTGTTCTAAGTTTGGTGTCTTAGCAACAAGAAAAGGTTAGGATAAAGAATTAGGCACAAGTGTGGAGAAGCTCTCGAGAGATTAAATACTTTCAAGATGGGAAGTGCACTACAATATGGTAAAGGTATAAAAGGAAGTATTAATCTTTTTGCATATATGTATCTTACTTAAATGTTGGTAGTGCATATGTTCAATTAGTAAGGGGGAGTTTTGATAGTTGTTTTTCCTCCTTAAACTCCCTGCTGTCCGTTGACATCATCCTATATTCTTGCTTGAGTATGGTTTTTGGTGTTTGATGTCAAAGGGGGAGAATTTGTGTATTAAAGCTTATCTCAACCTGAGAGGAAAGCTTATCCTAAGGGATGATGTGTTAGTTTAAGCTTTGCTAGTGTGTTATTCATATGCTTCTTGCAGTCATATGCTTCTTGCAGTATTATATGTGTTGCATCATATGGATTAGTGCTTCCACTGCTATGAATTAATTGGCATCTATTGTGTTCATTCTGAAATAGATAGTCATGTGGATAATGGTGCATATGGTGCTTTAAGATTGTTTTAAATTAGTATCTCAGTTTAATTTGGTATCTTAATGGTGAATAATGGTAGGTTGATATTCCTGTGATATATCCACTAAATTGAATGGTGTTTAACTCTGATTATGTGCAATTGTGTGTTATAGCATCATGGTTTGATTCTTGACACAATGCATTCCAAAATTGCTAAGGTATAGAAATGTTTCGAATTGCCTAAGTATGTGCAAATTGGCGTCTGAGGCCAAAATTATGTTTTTGAAGTAAGCACATATCTAGGGGGAGCATTCTATAAACTTAGAATTCAAAATTTGTGCTTCAAATCTTATTCTTATGTAAGCTTTAATTGTGTTGCCATCAATCACCAAAAAGGGGGAGATTGAAAGCTCTCTTGTGAGTTTTGGTGTTTGGATGACAACTCAATTAAAGGACTAACAAGTGTACTAAGTGTTGAACAGGTGCTTAAGGTAAAGCTAACAAGGTTCAACAAGTGAACAAGTGTGATGGTCCAAGGACTAGATGATGATAGATAATGGGAATCACAAGTAAGATGGACAATGCAAAAGTGATACTCGGGTGCGTAGCTCGGAGACAACTGATCAAGCCAAGGACGGAGGCAAGAAGAGCTTCGAGGTACCAAGTGCACGGGAGAAGGTCAAGGAGGCTGAGGAACCCAAAGCCAAGGGTGAAGAAGAAGGCTTGCAAAGTCAAGGGTGATCGAGTTGAGAACAGCTATGGCACATCAAGGATCACTACATAAGGACGTGACTTACAACCAATGAGGTAACAGCTACAGTTATGTGGTGTAAGTTATAAGGCTCAAGATCAAGCTCTAAGAAGGAGAACAAGTGTCAAAACCAGAACTGGAAGCAGCCCAAAAGTGCTAAGTTCACCTTGATCTTTAGTTTGGGTTGTTCCTATGTTTGGAGGTGTTCTATGTGACCTTTGCAGGATGTTGGAGCTAAGGAATGTCAATCTAGATCAAGTCAAGCTGACTTGATGATTTATGAGTCCAACATCAAAGCTCAAGCATGTCAAATACTATAGATGTAATAATTAAGAGAAGGTATGTTTCTAGACTTAGTACATTGGTTTTGTGTACTAATATACTTGTCTAAGTGTTAGAAACAGAAGGAAGAAGAAAAGGAAAGAGGTGCAAAAGGCTTGGCTGTGTACAGCCAAGACCCAGCTCAGTCTGGCACACCGGACTGTCCGGTGCGCCAGGTTGAACTCCGATGAACAGGCCGCTCTCGGGAGGAGTCTGGCGGCGTACGACTATAATTCACCGGACTGTCCGGTGGTGCACCGGACTGTCCGGTGAGCCAACGGTCGGCTGGGCCAACGGTCGGCCGAGGATTCCACGCGTGACGCGTGGCCGAGCCAACGGTCACATTGGGGCACCGGACTGTCCGGTGTGCACCGGACAGTGTCCGGTGCGCCAACGGCTCCAGGACTGCAACGGTCGACTGCTCCATTTCTGGAAGGAAATCGGGCACTGGACTGTGTCCGTTGGTGCACCGGACTGTCCGGTGCGCCACCCGACAGAAGGCAAGATTTGCCTTCCTAGATTGCTTCCAACGGCTCCTAGGCTCCTTGTGCCTATAAAAGGGACCCCTAGGTGCCTCAAGCAAACAACAAGCGCAGCAAACAAGTGTAGACATCACTCGAATCAATTCTCACTCTCCCTCCTGTGTGTATCTCTCTAGTTTATGTAGAAGGCAAAGCTATAAGCCTTTAGAGAGTGGAGAAGTGCTGCTAAGAGCTAGAGCAAGGTCTTGAGCGTATCGTTACTCTGCCGGGGTGCTGCCAAGAAGTTTGTAAGTAGCCGCGGTTCTGTTGTAACCCAACTCAACATAGTGAAAGGCTCTATCTGTCATACTGACAGATCTGAGCAAACGGAGGAAGGAGTTGAAATAGACTCCAAGCTCAGGTGTGGCTAACTCCAACGAGGACTAGGAAAGCATTTCAGGCTTGGCCGAACCTCGGGATAAATCCTTGCGTCTGTGTGCTCTGTTCTGTATTGTATCCTGACTCTCTGTCTTATTCGCCTTTATATCTGCACTTCAATACTTATCTGTGGTATAAGCTTTATTTGAAGTGCAGGACATTTTGAGACAGGATCTTCTATTCCACTGCAACCTACTCGAAGGGTCTTCTCATTCCACTGCGTACTAAGTCTTCGAGTAGAGTAAGAATTTAAGTTTTAAAGTGATAAGTTTTATTCGCCTATTCACCCCCCTTTAGGCGACATCCAGATCCTGTTCCCGGGTCAAAGGGAACTTTTAGCTCCCCACGCCGCACCCTCGGCGCAGGCAGTTGAAAAACCGCCGCCGCCTTCCCCTGCGGGCCCCACCCGTCAGGCCCCCCCCCTCCCCAAACCCCTCTCTCTCTCCTCCCCTGCTCGACCCGCCCCGCTCCCCTGCCCCGCTCGCCGAACCGCCCGCCGCCGGCCTCGCTCCCCCGCGCGGTAAGCCCCTTCCCCCCTCCTCTCTCCTCTCCCCTCCCTCCTTCTTCCCCGCGCTTGCCGGCGCCCTCCCTGTGGCGCGGCAGCTCGGCACGGCCCCGCCCGCCCTCGGCGCTCGCCGGCCCCGCTCGCCCTCGGTGCTCGCCCCCCCCCCCCCCCCCGCGCGGTCCGCCCGGCCATGGCGGCTCGCCGTGGCGCGCGGCCCGGCCTCGCCCCACCCGACGCGGCGCCCTCCCTGTGCCGCGGCACGGCCCCGACTGCAATAATAATCTAAAACTTGGGTTTCTCTACTAGTAATAATAATCTAACCAATTAAAAGCAACTGCTTGACTTACCCCCCACATAAAGCTAGTCCACTACAGCCAAACAGGACACTTGCTGAGTATGTTGATGTGTACTCACCCTTGCTCTACAAACCAACCCCCCTTTCCCTAGGTTGTCCGCATTGCAACCACTGCTCAGGAGAGGATGAAGCCGTGGAAGGAGACTTCCAGGAGTTCCAAGACTACGACGAGTTCTAGGCATGGGTTAGCGGCAACTCCTAGTCGGCTGCCTGTGAAGGCCGCGTTTATCTACGTTTCGTTTTTGCACTTTGATTTATTGTAAATACTATGTGGATGTCTCAGAAATATGATGTAATCGACTACTATTCCCCTTTTTAGTACTATTTGAGCACTGTGTGATGATGTCCATGTTATGTAACTGCTGTGTACGTGAGTTGCTGATCCTGGCACGTACATTGTTCGCATTCGGTTTGCCTTCTAAAACCGGGTGTGACATAAGTGGTATCAAAGCCGTGCTGACTGTAGGACCGCTAACCTAGAGTAGAATGGTCGTTCTAAGGATTATAGACCTCTGTCCCTGCCTTGACATTGGATCCCTTCAAAAGTTGGTCATATCGACCAAACCTATGTTCTACTATATTTTATACCTTGCTAAAAATTGTGTTTTATTCTAATCCTTCATTTATTTATGGTTCATTACTTGCTGGTCATACTAGTTCTGTTCTCACTCTTTTGCTTACGGTGTCTTTTGTAGATGGCTCGTCTTAGACACACCGCACAGAAGTCTATCATCCCCTTCTTACCTTCCCGTCTCGTGGAGTGTTCGCTTCGCCGTCCCGTGACCGGTCAGTCCAGCCACTTGGAGAGGCTGCACCACCGCCTGCATGAGGAGCAGGAACATCGACGACAGGAGCAGCAGGGCTCTTCTTTCTCGCTCCAGTAGGAGATAGAGTCTGTGAGGAGCTGCTCCCCTGCACCACCCCTGAGCGCCCTAGTCCCTGGAGTAGCTGCTGGAGGAGACCCAGACGACGGAGGTGGCGACGACAGCTCGAGCCACGACACCGACTTTTCTGCTGACCAGGAGCCGAAAGGATGGGTTGCTCGACCCATCACTCGCGACGCTGCTCGCGGGTGTCACTTCCACGATGCGCTCGACACCCTGCTACGTCGGGCACTTGACCGACGTACTTGGTCCATCGAGTATCGCTGTGTGGTCTACCAGCATAGTCGCGGGGTCTACCCGGACCATTGGGAGGCGACCTGCTTGGTGCGTCGTCTGGAGAACAGCCTCTGGGGTGCTGAGGTCTGCTTAGAGCACTATTCCATCTCTGAGCGGGACTCAGTTGAGGCGGCCATGCAAGATGCCGCACGGCGTGCGCTTTCGCACTACTACTCAGTTTTCGGCGGGGTAGCCGATGGTCTCAACCTGAAGTATTACCCCCGACGTCCATCTGGCAGCACAGGAGGCGTGATTGTTTCACCTGTCGGTGAGGACAATCCTAGGTTGAGCAGCACAGTCAACCTACGGAGCTGGACCATGCATTAGACGAGCTGAGTAGGGCTCGTGCTGAGATCGCTCTGCGGCGGGCTGAGCGCGCGGAACGTCGTCACCTGGATGATGGTTCCCCCGCTCCCGTCGGGACTCAGCACCCGTACCGCTCACCTCGGCGTGGACACCAGCCTTATGGCAATCCCCACTGCAAGACCAAGATAGACTTAGAATCATAGATCGTCAGTGTTGAGTCTTGTAATAAATGCTTAATATAGAAGTTTTAGTCTTAGTCTCAGTCTCCATCTTAGCGTTAGTCTCGCCCTTCGTTAGTCTTAGTTAGACAGGGTAGTTTGCTATATCCTGTGCATTTATGTTTGTCATGATGAATTATGTTTGATTTGGATCTTTGTAATGACTGTCACCAGAGTGTGGGTATCCCCTGCATTTTGGTTTACCTATTATATGTTAATGAAGTTAGTTATCTAGTTGGGAAGCCTTTTATTCCACTTTCCTCTTTATCTGAGAAGTTGTGTTGGTCTGTGTTGGAGATCAGTGAAGATGCTCATCTGCTCAGTGTTGTGGAGAATTCTATACTCTTTTCTTATGCTGCAAGATTTGCAAGATCAGTTCTGATGTATGGTTGCATTCTGCAGATGTCAGAAAATAGGCGTAGAGGAGGAAGGCGTGCTCAGCAGGAGCAAGCCGCTCAACAGGATGAGGTACCTTAGCAACAGCAGTTGCCGCCCCCTCCCCCGATGTCCATCGAACAGATGTTCCTGATGCAGACCCAGGCAGTTCAAGCCATCGGTCAGGCTCTGGCCGCCATTCAGCAGCAGCAGCAACAACAGCTACCACCTCAACCTCAGATGCCTCAGATGCCCATGGACAAGCGTGCTAAATTCATGAGAGGTCATCTCCCAACATTTTCTCACTCTTCTGACCCTATGGATGATGAAGACTGGCTGCGCACTGTGGAGCGGGAGTTGCATACCACTTAGTGTGATGATAGGGAGAAAGTTCTGTATGGTCCCCGTCTGTTGAGAGGAGCTGCCCAGTATTAGTGGAAATCTTATCTCGTCACTCATGCCAACCCTGACACCATCACCTGGGAAGAGTTTAGAGGTAGCTTTCGTCAGTACCATGTTCCTGCAGGTCTAATGACAGTGAAGAAGGAGGAGTTCCTGGCCGTCAAGCAAGGGTCATCGTCTGTCAGTGAGTACCGGGACAGATTTCTGCAGTTGTCTCGCTATGCTCCTGAAGATGTCAACACCGACGCCAAGCGACAGTATCGTTTCCTGAGAGGCTTGGTTGACCCTCTGCAGTATCAACTGATGAACCATACCTTCCCGACGTTCTAGCACCTGATTGATAGAGCAATCATGACAGAGAGGAAGCGCAGAGAGATGGAGGATCGCAAGCGCAAGATCGGTGGACCCTAGCCTGGAAGCAGCAATCGCCCTCGTTTCTCAAGCAATCAACCTCAGCAGTCAGGCAGAACCAGCGTCCACCCCAGCAGCAGCAGTTCCAAAGGTAGTATCCTCAGCATCAGCATCAGAGATGCCAGAACGAACAGTCAGGAGGAGGTCAGTTCCAGAGGCAGAATCAGCAGACACCTCGCCTTCCTGCCCCAGCAAGCCAGCAGAACAATCAGACAGCACCAGCTCAGGTTGGAAACAGAGCATGTTTCCACTGTGGAGAGTAAGGCCATTGGGTGATGCAATGTCCGAAGAAGGCAGCCCAGCAACAGTCAGGCCCCAATGCCCCAGCAAAGCAGAATGTGTCTCAGCCTGGAGCAGACAACCGCTCTTAGCCACGCTACAATCATGGAAGACTGAACCACTTGGAGGCTGAAGCAGTTCAGGAGACCCCCGGCATGATAGTAGGTATGTTCCCAGTCAACTCCCATATTGCAGAAGTGTTATTTGATACTGGAGCAACACATTCATTCATTACTGCATCATGGGTAGAAGCACATAGTCTTCCAATAACTACCATGTCAACCCCCATTCAAATTGACTCAGCCGGTGGTAGAATTTGAGCCGATGGCATTTGTTTGAATGTAAGTGTGGAAATAAGGGGGATAGCGTTCCCCGCTAACCTCATAGTAATGGGTACTCAAGGAATAGATGTCATCCTAGGGATTAATTGTCTAGATAAGTATCAGGCAGTTATTAGTTGTGATAAGAGGACAATCAAGTTGGTGTCCCCACTAGGAGAGGAAGTGGTGACCGAGTTAGTCCCGCCTGAGCCAAAGAAAGGAAGTTGTTATCAGATGGCTGTCGATAGCAGTGAAGCAGACCCAATTGAGAGTATCAAGGTTGTGTCCGAATTCTCAGATGTGTTTCCAAAGGACTTACCAGGTATGCCACCAGAGCAGAAAGTTGAATTTGCCATAGAGCTTCTTCCTGGAACCGCCCCCATCTTTAAGAGAGCTTACAGAATATCCGGACCAGAGTTGGATGAGCTCAAGAACCAGATTGACGAGCTGTCAGAGAAAGGTTACATCCGGCCAAGCACCTCGCCTTGGGCCGCCCCTGTCCTATTTGTGGAAAAGAAAGATGGCACCAAAAGGATGTGTATCGATTATCGAGCTCTGAATGAGGTCACCATCAAGAACAAGTACCCCTTGCCTAGAATAGAAGATCTATTCGACCAGTTGAGAGGAGCCAATGTGTTCTCCAAGATAGATCTGAGGTCAGGTTATCATCAGCTCAGGATCCGACCTTCAGACATTCCAAAGACGACATTCATTACCAAGTATGGGTTGTATGAGTTCAATGTGATGTCTTTCGGTCTAACAAATGCACCAGCCTTCTTCATGAATCTGATGAACAGTGTATTCATGGACTGTCTTGACAAGTTTGTGGTGGTATTTATTGATGATATTCTGATTTATTCTCAAAGCGAAGAGGAGCATGCAAGTCATTTGAGGATGGTATTGCAGAAGTTGCGAGAGCACCAGTTATATGCAAAGTTGAACAAGTGCGAGTTCTGGATCAGTGAAGTCCTGTTCCTGGGTCACATAATCAACAAAGAAGGATTGGCTGTGGATCCAAAGAAGTGGCAGACATTCTGAACTGGAAAGCGCCAATAGATGCTCGAGGAATCAAGAGCTTCATTGGAATGGCCGGATACTATCGGCGATTCATTGAAGGATTTTCGAAGATTGCAAAACCAATGACAGCTTTGCTAGGCAACAAAGTTGAGTTCAAGTGGACCCAGAAATGTCAAGAGGCCTTTGAAGTGCTAAAAGGGAAGTTGACTACAGCGCCTGTCTTAGTCTTGCCTGATGTGCACAAGCCCTTCTCGGTGTATTGCGATGCTTGTTACACTGGTTTGGGATGTGTGTTGATGCAGGAGGGAAGAGTTGTGGCTTATTCGTCCCGACAACTGAAGGTTCATAAGAAGAATTACCCAATCCATGACCTAGAGTTGGCAGCAGTGGTTCACGCACTGAAGACATGGAGGCACTATCTGTATGGACAGAAATGTGATGTCTACACGGACCACAAGAGTCTGAAGTACATATTCACTCAGTCAGAGTTGAATATGAGGCAACGAAGATGGTTGGAGTTGATCAAAGACTATGAGTTGGAGATTCACTACCATCCAGGCAAAGCGAACATAGTGGCAGATGCTTTGAGCAGGAAGAGTCAAGTCAATCTGATGGTCGCTCGTCCAATGCCTTATGAGTTGGCCAAAGAGTTTGACAGGTTGAGTCTCGGATTTCTGAACAACACGCGAGGAATCACAATTGAGTTGGAACCTACCCTGGAGCGAGAAATCAAAGAAGCGCAGAAGAATGATGAGAAGATCAGTGGGATCCGGCGACTGATTCTAGACGGCAGAGGCAAAGATTTTCGGGAAGATGCAGAAGGTGTGATATGGTTCAAAGACCGCTTGTGTGTTCCCAATGTCCAATCTATTCGAGAATTGATTCTCAAGGAAGCTCATGAGATAGCTTATTCGATTCACCCTGGAAGTGACAAGATGTATCAGGATCTGAAGAAGAAATTCTGGTGGTACGGAATGAAGAGGGAAATCGCAGAGCATGTGGCTATGTGTGATAGTTGTCGACGGATCAAGGCAGAACACCAGAGACCAGTTAGATTGTTGCAACCGTTGCAAATCCCTCAGTGGAAATGGGATGGAATCAGTATGGATTTCATAGTCGGATTGCCTCGCACTCGAGCCGACTACGATTCCATTTGGGTAGTAGTGGATCGCTTAACCAAGTCAGCCCACTTCATACCTGTCAAGACCAACTACAACAGTGCAGTATTGGCAGAGTTGTACATGTCTCGGATCATTTGTCTTCATGGTGTGCCAAAGAAGATAGTGTCAGACAGAGGAACGCAATTCACCTCTCATTTCTGGCAGCAGTTGCATGAAGCCTTGGGTACACATCTGAATTTTAGTTCAGCCTATCATCCACAGACAAATGGTCAGACCGAAAGAACTAATCAAATCCTCGAAGACATGTTGAGAGCCTGTGCATTGCAAGATCAATCTAGATGGGACAAGAGATTGCCTTATGCAGAGTTCTCCTATAACAATAGTTACCAGGCCAGCTTGAAGATGTCACCATTTCAGGCGCTCTATGGAAGGAGTTGTAGAACTCCGTTGCAATGGGATCAGCCTGGAGAAAAGCAAGTGTTCGGGCCAGACATTCTGCTGGAAGCCGAAGAGAACATCAAGATGGTTCGAGAGAATCTGAAGATAGTGCAATCAAGGCAGCGAAGCTATGCAGACACAAGAAGAAGAGAACTGAGTTTCGAAGTCGGAGATTTTGTCTATCTGAAAGTGTCACCAATCAGAGGAGTCAGAAGATTCGGAGTCAAAGGCAAGTTAGCACCCCGCTACATTGGTCCGTACCAGATTCTCGCAAGGCGTGGAGAAGTGGCCTATCAGCTCAGATTGCCAGAGGGTTTGTCCGCCGTGCATGATGTCTTTCATGTGTCTCAGTTGAAGAAATGTCTGCGTGTGCCAGAAGAGCAGTTGCCAGTGGAAGGTCTTGAAGTCCACGAGGACTTGACCTACATTGAGAAGCCAACGCAAATCCTTGAGACTGCAGACAGAGTCACCCGAAGGAAGACCATTAGAATGTGCAAAGTCAGATGGAATCACCACTCTGAGGAAGAAGCAACCTGGGAGCGTGAAGATGATCTGATGGCTAAATACCCTGAGCTCTTTGCTAGCCAACCCTGAATCTCGAGGGCGAGATTCTTTTAAGGGGGATAGGTTTGTAATGCCCCGAATTTTAAAGTTGAATTTTTTCTTTTCTTCACTCACCAAATTCGGGCGTTACCCTTTCCTTTTTCCTTTCCCCTCGCCAAGCCTTGACCCTTTTCCAAAGTTATAGCGGGACTCGGCTTGAGGTCTCGTGTAAAACAAAACCCTAGAAATACTATATTTTGGTTTGCTGCACCATGCCAAACCATGCATTTGTTTTGATTGATTGAAATTGTGAAAAACATTCATCTAAATTTAAAGAAAAAGGAAAACCTTTTTCTTTTCTCTCCCCCCTCTCCTCCCCTTTTCGGCCTAGCCTGCCCCCTCCTCTCGCGCGCGGCCCAGCTGGCCAGCGCGGCCCAACCGACCTTCCCCCCTCCCCTCCCCGCTGTGGGCCCCGGTGCGGCCCAGCCGGCCTCCCGGCCCAGCCGGCCTTGCGGCCCAGCCGCCCCCAGCTCCCCACGCCGCGCCCTCGGCGCGAGCGGTTGAAAAACCGCCGCCGCCTTCCCCTGCGGGCCCCACCCGTCAGGCCCCCTCCCCAAACCCCTCTCTCTCCTCCCCTGCTCGACCCGCCCCGCTCCCCTGCCCCGCTCGCCGAACCGCCCGCCGGCCTCGCTCCCCCGCACGGTAAGCCCCTTCCCCCCTCCTCTCTCCTCTCCCCTCCCTCCTTCTTCCCCACGCTCGCCGGCGCCCTCCCCATGGCGCGGTGGCCCGGCGTGGCCCCGCCCGCCCTTGGCGCTCGTCGGCCCTGCCCGCCCTCGGTGCTCGCCCCCCCCCGCGGTCCGCCCGGCCATGGCGGCTCGCCGTGGCGCGCGGCCCGGCCTCGCCCCGCCCGACGCGGCGCCCTCCTTGTGGCGCGGCACGGCCTCGGCTCGCCGGCGCGCGGCCGTGGCGCCCCCTCCCCCGGTGTCCCCGTGCAGCCCCCTGCCCGCCCTCAGCGCGCGGCTTCGCGCCCGCGCGGTCCGGCCCCGGTGGCTCGCCGGCGTGGCGGCCCGCGACCTCGCCGTGGCGGCCATGGCGCTCCCGACCCGGTGCCCCTCGGTGATGCCCCCGGCGCGCCCCCCAGCGTGCTCCCCTAGCCCGACCGTGGCGCGGCCCGGTTCGCCGGCCATGGCGGCTCGGCCCCGCCCGCTCGGCGCTCCCCTGCCCTGTCCCCGGCGCCCCGCCTTGCCCTGGCCGTGGTGGCGCGGCCTTGGTGCGGCCGTGGCTCGGCCATGGCGCGGCCCCGGCAGCCCACGGCGTGTCGGCCCGGCGCGGCCTTGAGCTCGGCCCGGCATGCCTATGGCACGCGGCCTTGAGCTCGGCCAGCGCGTGGCCCCGCGTGGTCGGTCTTGGCATGGCCCCGTTGTCGCCCGCGGCGTGCAACGCCTGCGCGTGCGTGATCGCGTGGTGCACGGTGCTTTGGCACGTTTCGCCGTGCCCATGGCGCGCTTGTCTACCCCCCTAGACGTGCCCGTCTACCCCCCCTCCCCCGTGTATTCCATGCGTAGTGCTCGCGTTACTGTTGGGGGCCTTCGTCCTCCGAAGGTCCTCAAAAACAAGATTTGACAATGTTTTCCAAGTGAATTATATGAACAGGTATCTTCGGACTCAGATTATGAACATGGAGTACGGTCAGGACGAATCCTAAGCCAGACGAAGGGGGATTGAGATGAAGGATGGGCTGATTACCAAGCTGTACGAAGGATGGTGCACAGCCGAAGCTATGCGCAGGAAAGCTTCGTCGCGATAGCAGAAAGGGGAACCGACCTAAAGATGAAAAGACTACTTAGGCCTTAATAGATTCCCATAAGTCATTAGCAAATGTAATGGGCATGAATGTAATTTTACATGGGCTGCGTCCCACGCCTATAAATAGATGAACAGTACTCCCGTACTGTTCACGCTGACTTGGCATTTGCTTTTGCGCCATCTTTATACTTTTGCCTTCCTGCAATCCGAAGGTACACTTGTAATCTGAAATCATTTCTATTTTTCTATGATAATAAAATAGAAATGACGTTGTGATAATATTTAAATGTTTATATTACTTCTTATGTTACATATAAGTTCTTCATCATTGTTTATTGTGCTTACGAAGGTATGTTGTTTGTGGTCTTCGTCCGAAATACATTACATCCCGAAGGGAAATAATGTTTCAGAGGATGAAGGACTTTATCATTTAACACTTTTTATGTTGCCTTGTTCTTAATCCGAAGCATTTAAGAACAAGTCCCCAACATTGGCGCCCACCTCCGGTGAACTCACTTCCACTCTTTGAGTTTTTGAACACCTTCGGCGATCATAAACCTTCGCTATGGCGCCGAAGAAAGCTTCAACAACTGGCACTACAGCTCTCCAACCGCTGGACCCCAATCAGGAGACTGTCTCTCTTCGGGAAGCCCGAAGCCAGAAGAGGAAGGCTGTTAGCCCGACACAGCCAGAGGATGAGATAGACCAGGAGATCAGAAACATGGAGATGCTTCATCAACAGGTGCAGAGGGAGAAGGAAAAGATGGCCAGGCTAGCTGAACTGCAAAGGCAGATAGACGAAGCCTCTGAGGAGGTTCGTCATCTTACTCAGGATGAGCAACACCGAAGGCCTCAGCACCAAGACCTTCATCAGGAGGGTTTTCTCAATGAAGATGACTGGTATGACAATTTCCATCATGGGAATTTTGTTTTTGATGATGCTTCTCCTCTGTCCGCTGAGATGCAGGCTACACCTTGGCCTCCGTCCTACAAGCCGCCTCAGCTTCCCATATTTGATGGCCACTCAGACCCGAAGCAGTTTTTGATGAGCTACGAAGCAACAGTATCTTCGTATGGTGGCAATGCTGCGATCATGGCCAAATCTTTTGTTATGGCTGTCAGGAGTGTTGCTCAAACCTGGTACTCCTCCCTTCAACCAGGAACGATCACTTCGTGGCAAAAGCTGAAAGACTTACTGTTAACTAGTTTCCAAGGGTTCCAGACGAAGCCGGTCACGGCTCAAGCTCTATTCCAGTGCACCCAGGATCACGAAGAGTACCTTCAGGCGTACGTCCGGAGGTTCTTGCGTTTGAGGGCACAGGCACCAACAGTGCCCAACGAAATTGTCATTGAGGCCATGATCAAGGGGCTTCGGCCAGGACCGTCAGCTCAGTACTTCGCTAGGAAGCCTCCTCAAACTTTGGAGAAGCTGCTCCAGAAGATGGACGAGTACATTCGGGCCGATAATGATTTTCGCCAAAGAAGGGAGGAGGCTTTCAGGTTTTCTAAAATGACCAGGGGCTTCGGAGGGAGGTTCTATCCGAGGCACGTTAGATCAATTCATAACTCTACCCAAAATGATGATACAGGGAGCCAACAGCAAAGGCCACAGTGTTCCTCACAGACTTCGGGGCAACAGCAAGGCTCCTTCCGACCACCAGCTCCGAGAGGCAGAGGTGCCAGGGGCTTCAGCGGAAGATTTGGCAATCAGCCAAGAAGAATTTTTTGCTTGTTCTGTGGTGAGAACAAAGGCCATACCACCAGGATGTGCCATGTTACCATCCAGAAGCAAAAGGAAATAGCCGAAGCTGCAGCACAACAGGCTCAGCCGAAGCAGGTCATGCACACTGCTTCGTATCATTCGCCTTACATCCCAGAGTATGTAGGCAATCACCCTGCAGTTTCTGTTGCTTCGGCGAGTCAACCTCAAGCTTCCTGGCAACAGCTTCCGCCTCCACCACCGCTGCAACAAGGCCAACAGCCAGAAGGGAGCCAATATGCTCCACACCAAAGGGACTTCAGAGAGCAGTCCGAAGCTCGCACAGTCAACAGCACTGTGCCAGAGTCAAAGCACATCTATTGACAAATATCCTACCTTAATAGCAATCTTTTTCATTCAGTTTTATTTTCTGTATAATAAAGGACATTGTTTAGGTTTCATGTAAATAATTTCGTTGATTCCCACAAGGAAAATATATTTTCTTCACAGGCTTAAGTTGTTAAAGTTTAAAGATTTGCGATAACAAAGAGGACCTTCAAATTATCGAAAATTTTTCGAAGCAACAAAAAGTCGTTCTAAGGAACGCAGAGTAAGTTTGCCGAAGTCACAAAAAGCCGTTCCAAAGGGAGCGTAGTGTAAGTTTTCTACTCCAAAGTCGTTCCAAAGGGAATGCAGAGCATACAGCGAAAAGTCAACGCTGATTCCGCCGAAAGTAAAAGGCGAAGAAGCTCCAAAGTCGTTCCTAAGGGAATGCAGAGCTTACAGCGAAAAGTCAACGCTGATTCCGCCGAAAGTAAAAGGCGAAGAAGCTCCAAAGTCGTTCCTAAGGGAATGCAGAGCTTACAGCGAAAAGTCAACGCTGATTCCGCTGAAGTAAAAGGCGAAGAAGCTCCTAAGGGAGGCTTATAGTAAAAAGACAACGCTGATTCAAAAAGACTATGTGTTTTATCGCAGGAATGTGTGTGTACCTTCGGAATAAACACCATCTTACACAACATAACATCATCGCATCATTTCGCATAGCATAAGCATCATACATCATGCTGCATATGGCACAAGAAGGGGACATGATATCGATCTTCGGAAGAATGTTTTGAAAGGGGAAAATCATGCTAAGTTGCAAGCAGATATACTATTGATCTTCGGAAGTGTAGCTTCGGAGAACATCCTCACGAAGCTTGGATATCATTCATCAGAACACTATGGATATTGTGGTGACAAATAAAAATTCTTCTTCACGAAGCATGAAAAGAAGGGAAGGTGTTTTTTCGTCAAAGACTCAAAAACGGTACGTGTGTAAAATTTCATGCATCGTAAAGAATTGAGCAGTAAAAATAGGTACATTACATTCAGGGTTACAAAATGTTACACATATTTCATTTCAGAAGTTTTTACAATAGTGCTTAATCTTCTCTCAAAACAACTTCTGCAGCTTCGTTCAGGAGTCGGTTAACAACTTCATCCATGATAGCTTCAGCCATCTTTTTAATTTCCTCGTCTCCTTTCGGGTGAGGGCCCGGAGACGCTTTAGTAGGATCTGAAGGAGGACAGGACACGACCACATTGCTATTACGAATTGAGAACGAAGTTTAAAACCAAAAATTACAACACAATAAAAACCATTAGCTAATACCTATTTGCCCTTCGGGCTCTGAGCTTTTGTCAGCGGCCTTAGCTACTTCTCTAGCGTCGTGAATGCCCTTCTCGCTTTTCTGGATAATTTCTCGAGCCATTTCTCGGCCGCCATTATCCCAGACATCGGTGAAAAATTTTCCACCAACCATGCTAGCTTCGGCCGAAGGATCTCTGGCATCTTCGAAGGACAAAGCAGCCTCGGATTGCGCTAAAATCTTTACATGCTCGCAGCCTTTTTTCTCTAAAATGGTGGCAATTCCTCTGGCACCCGAGAAAGCACATATATCTCCGCGGCTATTTAAAATTTCCCCGAAGGCCTCAGCTTCGTGATCGATCCATTCAATGGGACCTTCGGGGTTGCCTCTTGTAAAGTTTTCTTCGCTCGAGAATGCGCCGACGCTGGCAAAGCTAGCTTTCAACTTCTTAACACACTCTATAGATTTGTTATAACACCTTTTCTTGGATGAACGAAGCTCTTCAACAGTTCCCTCTAAATGATTTGCCCATTGGTCGCTGAGTTCTCGCTTCGTTTCTTCAAGCATGCGTTCCTCTTTGGCTCTGGTCAGTTGTTTTCGAAGATCTTCAATTTCGCGCTTCTGAGCTTCAGCTTGACCTTTAAAAGCAGCTTCGTCCTCCTTTATTTTATCCACCAATGTAACTAGAATTTTGTCCTTTTCTAAGGCCTCGTTTCTCAGTTTGATAACTTCTGTTCGAAGGTTGTTGAAGGCAATTTCATAGCTCTCGTCTTCGGCATTCTTTTGCGCTCTCAGCGCGTTGCTTAGTATTAAACCCTATATGTAAAAGAGTTGGTATAAGAATAAAAGAATAGATTTCAAATCATAAAGTCTCCAAACGCGCAGTTCTCGTACCTTCAGGCTATTGTATGCAAGGCTATCTGCAAGATCGTCCTTTGTCATCGCGCAGAGGCCAGCCTCCAGCTTCGGAAACCCCATGCTTCGGGTCATTTCCCGGCAGACGGATAATTCCTTGTCATCTGGGAGGCAGTATAGGAAATCTTCTTCATTTGTCCCATTGAATACTAAGGCCCCATTTGGATATTTCAATTCTTTTGCATAGTGATTAGCTTCAAAAATTTCTTCTTCTGTTAACTTCTTCCCCGAAGCATGTCGAACAATATAATCAAGGACTTTGGGGGATGCTTCGGGGGCAGCAGTACTAATCTCTTCAATTAAAATTGGCTCCGTCATTTTTTCTTCTTCGGTTTCCAAGGGTTTTACCTTCGTGGGCTCTGAAGGTCCAGCTTCAGTTTCAGATTGTTGCCTTGGAGCTTCAGCAGCAAAGATTTCAGTTTCCGTTTTAGAAGTTTCAACAGTCTTCTTCGGAGTTGTGCTTGAAGACTTAATTGTCTCCAAAACATCTAGCACGTTCACCATTCTTTTTCTTTTCGGGGTCACCGATGGGCCCTTTTGATTTTTTATTGTCTCAACACTTGCTGAAGGACTTAAGATTTCCAATATTTTTGTTCCTTCAATTCTTGGTTTTTCTGCCTTCTCTGCTGAAGGTGCTTCAGTTTTTTCTTCGATCTTCGGCACTGGAGCTGGTTCTGTAGTCTCAGTGGCCGAAGAGACTTCACCAATAAACTCAGGCACTGTGGCCGGTTCAATAAAACGTGCCCGGTGGGTGAGCACCTTTATCTTTTTTCTTTTCAGTTCTGGCTCGCTAGGAGCAGTTGCAGCTTCTTTCGCAGAGGTTGTGTTTTTTCTTTTCTGCCCTCGAATGGGATAACGATAGTCAGGGTAGACGAACCCGATTGCATCAAACACCCGGTTCAGCCTTTTCTTTTTTCGGCCTCCGAAGGCTGCTGACAGTGCAGTATCTTCGGCCTTCGAATAAGCCCCAAGCAGTTCATCACTTAAATTTTCAATACTCTTTAACCAGTCATCATCTGGCTCAACGAATTTATCTCCGAACTTGAAAGTATACTTCAGCCTGATAAGTCCACCTTCGTCGGCCTCCTTTATGGTTTCTTGCGGCATTTCCCATTTCTCCGCGAGCGGCCATACTCTGAAGGCAATATGTTCTTGTACCAAATCTCTCGTTCCAATAAAAGAATAAATAACACCGAAGGCCCTCTGGCATTCTTCGGCAGCTTCATTCATTTCAACCTTCGGCCTCCGCAGGCCGAAGCTTTGCCAAATAGGGCGCATAATTATACCTTTAATATCTTCCCGTACTGCCAGGTCATTCTTCACATAAAACCATTCTGTCATCCAGTCGCCGGGCCATCTCTTCCGAAAGGTTGGCACGGGACAGCTTGACCCAGACCGAGAAACGAAACTGTAGCAACCAAAATTATTATGATACTGTTCTTTACCCCAAGGTTTTGTTTCGTATGATAATTCGTGTATGTTACAGAAACTTTTCGCATCAGGTTCCAGACCTTGGCTTCTCACAGCCCACACGAAGATATTCAGCCTTATAATTGCTTCGGGGGTAAGTTGATGAAGATAGATTTCAAACATTTTCAGCACTTCTACGACAAAGCTGCTCAGGGGAAATCGTAGTCCAGCTTTCAAAAAGCTTCGGAACACTACGACTTCATTTTCCTCAGGGGTCGGGCAAGTTTTCTCTCCTTCATCGACCCTCACAATGGATAAATCCCGGAAGTATCTTCCCCTCATGTTGACAAGATGATTTTCTTTGATACCTGACTTGCCAAAAACTGAATGGCTTGGTCGCCAGGGGCGATCTTCGGAGTCTTCACCACCACTATCCACATCATAACTGTCGCTGTCACCAGTATCTTCAGACAAACCTTCCAGAATCTCCTTGGTGATTTTTTCCGTATTGGTCTTTGACATCGCTATAAGAAACCCCAAGTTCTTCTCTTCGTCGAGACTCAGCTTCATCTCAGCAGCAGCCTTCTTATCTTCAGGCATCTTCGGAAACGCTAAAAAACTGTTTTCAAAGCCGAAGCTTCAAAACTAAAAGCTCAGCAAATCTTAGTGCGCAAGAGCTAAAAATTGAGTGAGCAGGAGCAGATGGCAAAGAGAGCGTGCCAAATAAATTGTGGCGGGCTCCTATTTATACACTCGATATGACGGAAACTGTGTGGTCCCGCGTGTCAATGACTTTTGCTATTCTAGCAAAGGGAAGGTGTTTTTTCGGACCTTCGGCTTAAGGCCTTCGTCCACATCGCAATCTGAATTTATCACTAACAAATTAATATTGCGAGGGGCTACTGTTGGGGGCCTTCGTCCTCCGAAGGTCCTCAAAAACAAGATTTGACAATGTTTTCCAAGTGAATTATATGAATAGGTATCTTCGGACTCAGATTATGAACATGGAGTACGGTCAGGACGAAGCCTAAGCCAGACGAAGGGGGATTGAGATGAAGGACGGGCTGATTACCAAGCTGTACGAAGGATGGTGCACAGCCGAAGCTATGCGCAGGAAAGCTTCGTCGCGATAGCAGAAAGGGGAACCGACCTAAAGATGAAAAGACTACTTAGGCCTTAATAGATTCCCATAAGTCATTAGCAAATGTAATGGGCATGAATGTAATTTTACATGGGCTGCGTCCCATGCCTATAAATAGATGAACAGTACTCCCGTACTGTTCACGCTGACTTGGCATTTGCTTTTGCGTCATCTTTATACTTTTGCCTTCCTGCAATCCGAAGGTACACTTGTAATCTGAAATCATTTCTATTTTTCTATGATAATAAAATAGAAATGACGTTGTGATAATATTTAAATGTTTATATTACTTCTTATGTTACATATAAGTTCTTCATCATTGTTTATTGTGCTTACGAAGGTATGTTGTTTGTGGTCTTCGTCCGAAATACATTACATCCCGAAGGGAAATAATGTTTCAGAGGACGAAGGACTTTATCATTTAACACTTTTTATGTTGCCTTGTTCTTAATCCGAAGCATTTAAGAACAAGTCCCCAACAGTTACTTAATTAATAAATGGAAACTCAATTTGGAAATTGGTTACGTTAGTTAATTCATGTAGTTAATCATCTACCTTATTTAATGTTGATCAACTGAAAATGGTTATGATTCTATCAGTGCATGTGACTAATCCTTATTATTGGAACTAAGTGGAACTAGAGCACGTAACGACTAGTTATGCGTCTACCCATAATACGCCTCGAGTGTAGCTTTAACCACTGCGATACCTTCCTTCTTCTCTTTCTAGCCATGGCATATGCAATAACATCTGTCATACTCTATGCATATTTAATCTATTTGTTCTCTTGTATGGTGTACTGTTTGTTTCCTAATTCGAATGGATGGATGTATGTATGTTTGCGCTCGTATAGAGAACGATCCGGTTGAGGAGCCCGAAGAACTCGCAGGAGAAGCCCCTGAGCAGCAGTCGGTTGGTGGAGGCAAGTGTCCCTTGACCTATCTCTGTCCTATACATTCTTTAATTCACCTCCCGCATTTCACAGTTATACCTAAGGATTGACTAGCTTTTGTTATCCATGTCCTTGTTTACCTATTTGGGTTGGATTATTATTGTTTAGCTTTAAGCTATTGCTCAACTCTATTCAATGAACATGATGAGAATTACCTATGATACGCTGTTTTCCCTCTTATTTATGATTATATTTGTGGCATTTAAGGGGGCTTGAGCGGTTTCTCGAGTGCCTCTCCGTAAGGACCTGTTCGTTGGATGACCGCCCGGGAAAACAGTGCAACCATGAGGGTGGAATGGGGTGCCCTTAGCTGAATAATTAGAGGATCCCGGGTGTAGTGCGCTTAGCCGTCGTGTCGTTAATGGGGCTCGGTGTATGCGGCTCGCTCTGCCAAGCTTGGGTTCGCCCCCTTGGGGAGGAGTGCGGTGCATTTAGGAAACCTAACGGGTGGCTACAGCCCCGGGAAATCTTTGTAAAGACTACGTAGTGATGCCCTGCTGGGCCACCTAGGTAGTGGTCAATGGGGAGTAGCTCTCTCCGGGCAGAAAGGGAATCACGGCTTGTGGGTAAAGTGCACAACCTCTGCAGAGTGTTAGAAAACTGATATATCAGCCGTGCTCGCGGTTATGAGCGGCCAAGGGAGCTCTAGTGATTAGTGGTACTCGTTCAGAGACGTTCGGATTACAGGTGGCAACGAAGTTGATGGTTCTTGGTAATGACTCTGGTAATGGTAAGTGGTACTATTTCCGTTTGGAAAGGAGTACGTTTGGGTTTAATAACGTGGGTTAAATCTAAAACTTGGCTTTCTGTAACACCCTAAATCCATCACATAAAAGCAACCCAGTTAACTTATTAGTTTCCGCTAGAGACGGAAAAGGTTAATATTTTCAAATAATAAAAAATGGTGATATAAACAATTGAGTAATTTCTTGAATAGATAAAATTTTGCCAAGTGTTTGGTGCATTCATGATGAGGCATAGATTTTGTTTGTTAATTAATTGCAAGGATTTTATTTTTGTTATTTATTTTTGTCAGCTTTCATGAAACCCAATTTAATTTAAATTTTTACCTAAAAATAATACTTGGTACTTTACTTTCGAAAATATTATTGTTGAATTTATTATAAAATTTAGAATATTTAAAAATATATTAATTTATGATGAATAACCTATCCTAAAAATGAATTTCGAAATTGAAAAGAAATAAAAAAAACGTGAACGTCGGCCTCTGACCAAAATGGTCCATCCGTACCCCTTCCCTCTTTCTTTTTTTACATCTTTTCTCTTTCACTTGCGCGTGGGGACCACCTGGAAGCCCCACACGTCTTCTTCAATTGCAGCATGTTCAACTCGTTTTTTCACGCACCAGCAGGATGCTAGCCGTCGCTGGACGCTCGCCGTACGTTGTCGTCGCCTCGCCCCTTGGCATCACGCGCCCGCTCCCCTTCCACGCGACCATCCTCCTTCCCCTCGCCGCGTGTGCCGACGGTTTCCATTTTATGTGTGAGCCATTAATGGAGCTAATGGTACGTTCACCGCGCGATTTTCCACTCCTGGCGTCCGTTTCTCCTAGGAAGCCATCATTGCTGTGCCATCAATGGCCGCCATGACGACGACGCCCCACCTTCCCCTGCGACGCCCCGGCTATCCTCTCCCCTGCCTATAAAGCCACGAGCCCCTCCCCTCCATCCCTTTCCTGCTCACTCCTTGCCCTCACGTCCCCATGTGTGCTCGCGCTCTCTGCTCACCATCGCTACGTCGCACGAGGTTTGCGGTTCGCCGGCGTCGTGTCTCACCGTTGTTCCTCCGCCGTCGACGTTCGGAGCCAGTCGTTCCCGCGTCGCCGGAGTTTGTCGTGCTCTGCTCGCGCTAACCTCTACGCAGCCACGACTCCCCTGCACACGTGCTGCGTCGTTCCCTTTACTGCTGCTCGCCGCCGTGCTGTGCAGCACCACGTCGAAGCTTTGCCCACACGCAGACCATCGAGTCCCTGCTGCAGCCACGTCGTAACGCTACACGTGTTCGTTCAGCTCGACAGATCGCCATCGTCGTCGTTTGTGGAAGCCACCCTCTGCCTTCTCTACTGTTACGAATAAGGTAGAAGAAATCTATTTTTTGTTTGTACCCCTAGTCTACCCATTTATTCACGATCTAGCCCCTGCGCTAAATTTGTTTATTAGTTGATATTCTAATTGAAAATCGTTTAACTTCATAAAAATCAGATTAAGCATTTTAATTATTATTTCCTATCAATTCTTATGTTCTCGTAATTTATTTGAACCATGTTTGTTATAATCAATTTATTTATAGATTTTCTAAATAAGGAGATAAAAGTATAGAGTACACATTTTTATAACCAAAAACATTAGAAATTTAATTACATGTTTATCTTTCTCATAAATCTTGATTTAGATTTATGTTCAAATATTTTATTAGTTTATGCGCATATATTGTCTATTCACACTAAGAAAGAATAAAGTTTTCTAATGAAGTTAAAATGTCTTATTTAAAGTGCTCATGTCTTCATAATATTAGTAACAAAAATAGTTTATATATTGTTGAACATAGTTTCTTTTTAACGATAAAGATCATTTGTTCCTAAATTAAAACTAAAGATAATTAAAAGATAAAGTATTCTTTCTCATAATTTATTAGTCAAACCTATTGTCAACTTGTTCATAACTAGTTATATAGGCTTGATTAATCATTTTATCACATTTAGTTCATGTAATATAAATCATTTAGTTTTTCCTAAAGGGTAAAATAAAGTAATAACTAAAATATTACTACATATATTGACTTTGAATATAGCTTTCTTAATAATAATATAAGCCATGTGTTTTCTTAATAAAGATAGAGATAATTATTTGTTTCATTATCTTTCCATATAAGACATGTTTAGGCTTATATATTAGCTTCTCATCAATTAATGTTTAATAATGTGTTTCATAACTCATTAACCTTAGATATATAATATATATCTTTTATAAAAGATTAAAAAGGTTTAATATTGTTATAACTTGTTTTATCATCTTATAACCCCTTAATCTTAGACATATCACATATGATGTATTATAAAAGATTAAATTGGTGAACCTAATATTTGCATATTTTAATTAAGATATTTTTAAGCTCATGTCTTGTTTTATAAAGTATAGATCACATATTTTTGAAAAGAATACCCTTTTATTATAACCATTACTTGCAACGTTTTTGAAAAGCGAACGCTCTTTTCGTTAGGCTTTCTTTTAGCTTTACGTATGGTGAATGTTGTATGTTATTGAGTGGTGTTTGTTTTTCTTGTTTGTTTGTGTGATATTCAGTGGTTGATCTAGTAGTTAAGAATCAAGATCTATTCCGATCCGTGGAAGAACCTCAAGTTTTCAATAAGCAAGGCAAGTGGACTTCTCCCTCTGCATACTCTGTTTGATCCCAAATAATACATTTAATAAAGTTTACTCTTTTGGATATATATGCATAACTTGACGGGTTACCTATTTAGATAACCTTTCTAACCTTACTCCTTGTTTAACCTAGGATTATGATTTAACCAAGTAGCTATGCTATTGCTACAACTTAACTTTATGCAGTCACTCCTGTTTATGATACTAATGTTCCAAATGGTAAGTTTACATTATTGTTGTTAACCCGATGGTTAAACAAGATTATTGCATATTAATTGGAACATGGAGTGACCACCCGGGAAAACAGTGCTACCATGAGAACTATCATGGCTCTGGTCTTGGCTAAATAACTAGGGAAGTCTTATGTTGGGTGCTGGTCGTGGTCGACAGGAACGGGGGCACCTGACAAGCTCTTATAGTTCCGGCTCAGGCAGATTGGATACGGGCATAGTTCCCAAAGCTTTACCCTGCAGTCTGGACTATAAGTTGGTTACGTTAGGTGTGCCTTATGCAGTTTGACCATTTCCAGCATTTGCGTAATGAGGACTCTAGGGAGAAGCCTCGTAGTGAGACCCTAGCCATTCACCTCGGAAGTGAATACGGGTCTAGCTAACCCGGGCTAGAAGGGAATCGCGACTCATGGGTAAAGATGCGCCACCTCTGCAGATTGTAAAACTGATATATCAGCCGTGCTCACGGTTATGAGCAGCCTGGACTCCTCACATGATAATTGAACTTGAAGATGGAAATAAATCGAGATCCGATGATCTGCCAATGGTTTGCTTAAGGGGTTTCACTTAAGTGTTTTTGATATACTCTTATACCTTTGTTTAATGGGAATACTTGGGATTCACACTTATTACTAAGACAGGTGTTGTTAATAAAATGTTGACCAACTAAAATGCTTACTTCTCAACCTTAGCCTCACCTTGTTACCTTGCATTAGTTTTTCCCCCACTTGCTGAACCCCGACCATAAGTGAGCTCACCCTTGCTTAATTTTGATCAGAAGTTTGAAGATGAAGTTATGATGCTGAGCTCCATGGATGCTAGTCTAGTGATACCCCCGGTCATCTTCCTGTGGATGGATGTCCATGTTTCGTTGTACTTTGATGAATAAAGGTTAAGACATTATGTCTGTTCGAAGTGTAATATGTTAATAAAATCGTTATTTACGCTTTTATGCATTGTTCTTTTGATATATTACACTTGTGACGTCAACATATGTGTGGAAATAGATCCTGGCACACATATGCGATGCACCCGGCTCTGCCCCTTCAGAAAAGGGTGTGACAGAAGTGGTATCAAAGCAATGTGACCGTAGGTCGCTAGATTAGTTAGAAATGGAAAGCCCAGTCAGTCGTTCAAAACTTGACTTAATTGTGTCCATAAAAACTTACTTTATACAAAAACTCGTCTCTTTTATTTTCAACTTTTCTTGTCTGATTCTTCGTCTATCAGAAGGTTCTAATGAGAAGCATTGCAAGATGATCAAGCTAGGATTGCAGAACTTGAAGTAAAGTTTTCCAGAAGAAACCCTCTCGAAGCTATCGACGATGCCCTATTCTCTATCTTATCCCCACTCTACAAGAAGTTTTGTTATGGATCCCCTAGATCTATTATTTAACTTCTTGGTTAGGTTGATAGGATTGTTCTTTAGTATTAAGATTTTCGACTAGATCGGTAATGGCGATATTGTATTATATTATAAGTGGTTTTCTAATCCCTAATATTGCTATATAACCCTTGACTTCTTATACTTTTGTTTTCTTGCCATTGTATTGTCATCCTTGGACAATATCTGCCTTGATATATTAAACTTTTGCCTCTCTACTTTTCTCCTTGATAATGCTGTCTCCCTATTGAATTCTTATACTTTTGCTTTCGTGCCATTGTATTGCCACCCTTGCGCAATATCTACCTTGATGTATGAAACCTTTGGCTCTCTACTCCTTGATAATGATTTCTCCCTAACTCACTTTATATCCTTGGTTGTATCATTTATCCTCAATTTAATAGTTCATGGTTATCTTATTTCACTCTTGTCCACCAACAAATATGTCTTGTCTAACTCCTTGATAATTCTTACCCAACTCTTTGATATTATAATATCTTTCTTATTCCAAACCTTGTCTCACCTTTTGTTTTGGTTGAATTGGATTGTGTTGTGTTAGTATGCTTGAATTCATTGTCCTTTGTGTTCATGTTTGATTTGCTTCTTTGAAATGATTGTTGGTGTATTGTGTGACTTTTGTCCATAATGACATCAGTTAGTGAGGTAAAACCTTAGATGGATGGGTTTTCTCTGCACTCTATAATCTGTCTTTGCTCAACCCTTTCGTCCCTTCCATTCTTCCATACCCATACAGATGTCAGACCTTGGAATGTCAACTACAAGTGATGTCACTAAATGCAAAGAATGCGGTGTGTTGACAAGTCAAAACAACACTATAAATAAAACAGCTGATGAACAGACCTTCAAGACACAAAAGGATGAACAACCAAACCAACAGACAAGTGACCTTGGAAAATGTTGTTGTTGTGAGTACTATGGAATTCCTTGTCGCCAAATCAGTACAAACGAAAGTGAAACTACAAAACAGAAGAACCGGATTTTATTTTTTGGCATAAACAGACAAATGTCTCCCCAAGAACAACTAATAGCAGATTCTCTCATACCTAATATACTGCCAGTTGATGAATTGCAAAGTATTCCAAAAAGGAAACATCACAAGGATGCCCAGCCTCAAGAAGAAACATATGAGTGTTACATTGATGGATGGACTATTACTTGCACACAGTTTCAGCCTCCTCGTCGCATCAGTTCCAAGAAACAAAAAGGGAAACATGGAAAAAGTCAAGAAATAACTTCAAGAAAAGCTTGCTATCAATGTGGACGTGAAGGTCATTACTTCCGTAACTGTCCTGAGAAGAGTTCACTACAGATCACCTCCGAGATGAAGCTATCTCAGTCTTCAGACATGAAATATGAACAAAAACGCACAGAAACTTCTACCAACACAGTAAAGACAACTCCACCATGTAACTTATCAAGTCGTGCTTGCTTTGGTTGTGGTAATACCGGCCATCTTGTTAATGGTTGTCCTAAGAAGGATGTGGAGATCAATAAGGTCCAAAAGAAAGGACAACACCCTCAAACCCATGCATCAACAAAGAATAAACAACGGAAAGAGACCACAGGAAAGATAAGTTATGCAGTGACAGGAACCATTCCATATGATGATGCAGTAATTTTTGGAACACTAGTCATTCACACAACCATCGCCACCGTGTTGTATGATCTTCGTACAACACATTCTTTTATCAGTGCCCAGTTTGCAACAAAGTATGGTATCTTTAAGTGTCCCTTAAGATCAAGAAAGACCATCAGTACACCCAAAAGGAAAATGTTAGTGAATTACATATGTCCGAACGTAAGTGTTAAAATCAACGGGATAGATTTTCCAGCTGATCTCCTAGTGATAGAATCAATGGGCAAGATGTGATTCTTGGAAAGAATTGGTTAGAAAGAACTAAAGCAGTAATCCAACATACTGAGAGAACCATGTGTTTGGAAACCCCATCTGGAGAAAGAATAATAGTTGAAGACAATCGACCTCCAGCACTGAATATTGGTACATCTGACAAGGAAGAGTAATATATTAATTAGCTAGAAGGAGTTTGTCCCACGAAGAAAAAAATGTCAAAGTGTTG
The DNA here is from genome assembly GCA_029449295.1 of Zea luxurians. Lineage (NCBI taxonomy): Eukaryota > Viridiplantae > Streptophyta > Magnoliopsida > Poales > Poaceae > Zea > Zea luxurians. Next base: position 81,148,918 of record JAOPSE010000009.1, read on the forward strand.
CCCCTCTCAAGATTTGTAATTGTGCTAAGTGATATATGAATAAATTTGGAGAATCTCTCGCACCTATTGTGTTTTGCCTCTTTATAAAGAAAATAAAGTATGGTGTCATCTGAAGCAATGTGATACTCTAGTTGCCCTAAAATTCCGCTCAAGTCTTTCTCTCAAATGTGTGCTCAAAGAAATACTCTTGGATCAGAAAGATGATTTAGATATTATGCTCTGAAATCTATAAAGTTCAAAAGATCTTTGTTAAGGAATATAACACCTGTAAACTCTTGAAATATGAGGAAGCTAGAAACCATCCTTGTTCCTTGACTAATCTTATCTTGGAAATCAAAATGTTGTGTTAGCTCTTTATCTTAATGTCATGTAAGCCTCTTATGCAGTCTGTCTCACTAACTCTTTTACCCTCTAACTAGATGATGAACCCCAATGGAAATCAAGTAAATGATGCCAACGACAATATTCCTACCTTAACAACTATGAACGAGAAAAATGAGTCACAGAGATATTCGATGAACGGAATGAAGAACAATAAAAGGAATAGAAAAATGTTTGGATACATGATTAGTCCACCTCAAGCGAAAGCCACGAAACACATGGATACCCAAACAGAAGAATCAAGTTAGGCTCAGCTACATGAGATACAGACACCCAATGAACCCTCACCCCCTGTTGGTCAAGCAAAGTTGACTCGCAAAGAACTCAAAGCAAGAGGTGCTTGCTACTACTGCAAAAATGAAGGACATATTATTCGCGAATGCCCCAAGAAACGTCTAGACCAACTAAAGAAGAAAGCTGCCAAGCATGACCTAAGCAATAGTTCAGAAGATCCACCATTTTATAAGTATGATGATGAAGATCGCTTGATTCGTAGTCGTTGCGGAGCAAAGAAGTAAGGAAGTTCTTTAAGTTTGGAGTTCAATGAGAACTAAGAACCTACAAATAAACCATGTATCACCTTTGTTTTCTTGCTAGCCTTCCCTAATCTCGAGGACGAGATTCTTTTTAAGAGGGGTAGATTTGTAACACCCTAAATCCATCACATAAAAGTAACCCAGTTAACTTATTAGTTTCCGCTAGAGACGGAAAAGGTTAATGTTTTCAAATAATAAAAAATGGTGATATAAACAATTGAGTAATTTCTTGAATAGATAAAATTTTGCCAAGTGTTTGGTGCATTCATGATGAGGCATAGATTTTGTTTGTTAATTAATTGCAAGGATTTTATTTTTGTTATTTATTTTTGTCAGCTTTCATGAAACCCAATTTAATTTAAATTTTTACCTAAAAATAATACTTGGTACTTTACTTTCGAAAATATTATTGTTGAATTTATTATAAAATTTAGAATATTTAAAAATATATTAATTTATGATGAATAACCTATCCTAAAAATGAATTTCGAAATTGAAAAGAAACAAAAAAAACGTGAACGTCGGCCTCTGACCAAAATGGTCCATCCGTACCCCTTCCCTCTTTCTTTTTTTTACATCTTTTCTCTTTCACTTGCGCGTGGGGACCACCTGGCAGCCCCACACGTCTTCTTCAATTGCAGCATGTTCAACTCGTTTTTTTTCACGCACCAGCAGGATGCTAGCCGTCGCTGGACGCTCGCCGTACGTCGTCGTTGCCTCGCCCCTTGGCATCACGCGCCCGCTCCCCTTCCACGCGACCATCCTCCTTCCCCTCGCCGCGTGTGCCGACGGTTTCCATTTTATGTGTGAGCCATTAATGGAGCTAATGGTACGTTCACCGCGCGATTTTCCACTCCTGGCGTCCGTTTCTCCAAGGAAGCCATCATTGCTGTGCCATCAATGGCCGCCATGACGACGACGCCCCACCTTCCCCTGCGACGCCCCGGCTATCCTCTCCCCTGCCTATAAAGCCACGAGCCCCTCCCCTCCATCCCTTTCCTGCTCACTCCTTGCCCTCACGTCCCCATGTGTGCTCGCGCTCTCTGCTCACCATCGCTACGTCGCACGAGGTTTGCGGTTCGCCGGCGTCGTGTCTCGCCGTTGTTCCTCCGCCGTCGACGTTCGGAGCCAGTCGTTCCCGCGTCGCCGGAGTTTGTCGTGCTCTGCTCGCGCTAACCTCTACGCAGCCACGACTCCCCTGCACACGTGCTGCGTCGTTCCCTTTACTGCTGCTCGCCGCCGTGCTGTGCAGCACCACGTCGAAGCTTTGCCCACACGCAGACCATCGAGTCCCTGCTGCAGCCACGTCGTAACGCTACACGTGTTCGTTCAGCTCGACAGAACGCCATCGTCGTCGTTTGTGGAAGCCACCCTCTGCCTTCTCTACTGTTACGAATAAGGTAGAAGAAATCTATTTTTTGTTTGTACCCCTAGTCTACCCATTTATTCACGATCTAGCCCTTGCGCTAAATTTGTTTATTAGTTGATATTCTAATTGAAAATCGTTTAACTTCATAAAAATCAGATTAAGCATTTTAATTATTATTTCCTATCAATTCTTATGTTCTCGTAATTTATTTGAACCATGTTTGTTATAATCAATTTATTTATAGATTTTCTAAATAAGGAGATAAAAGTATAGAGTACACATTTTTATAACCAAAAACATTAGAAATTTAATTACATGTTTATCTTTCTCATAAATCTTGATTTAGATTTATGTTCAAATATTTTATTAGTTTATGCGCATATATTGTCTATTCACACTAAGAAAGAATAAAGTTTTCTAATGAAGTTAAAATGTCTTATTTAAAGTGCTCATGTCTTCATAATATTAGTAACAAAAATAGTTTATATATTGTTGAACATAGTTTCTTTTTAACGATAAAGATCATTTGTTCCTAAATTAAAACTAAAGATAATTAAAAGATAAAGTATTCTTTCTCATAATTTATTAGTCAAACCTATTGTCAACTTGTTCATAACTAGTTATATAGGCTTGATTAATCATTTTATCACATTTAGTTCATGTAATATAAATCATTTAGTTTTTCCTAAAGGGTAAAATAAAGTAATAACTAAAATATTACTACATATATTGACTTTGAATATAGCTTTCTTAATAATAATATAAGCCATGTGTTTTCTTAATAAAGATAGAGATAATTATTTGTTTCATTATCTTTCCATATAAGACATGTTTAGGCTTATATATTAGCTTCTCATCAATTAATGTTTAATAATGTGTTTCATAACTCATTAACCTTAGATATATAATATATATCTTTTATAAAAGATTAAAAAGGTTTAATATTGTTATAACTTGTTTTATCATCTTATAACCCCTTAATCTTAGACATATCACATATGATGTATTATAAAAGATTAAATTGGTGAACCTAATATTTGCATATTTTAATTAAGATATTTTTAAGCTCATGTCTTGTTTTATAAAGTATAGATCACATATTTTTGAAAAGAATACCCTTTTATTATAACCATTACTTGCAACGTTTTTGAAAAGCGAACGCTCTTTTCGTTAGGCTTTCTTTTAGCTTTACGTATGGTGAATGTTGTATGTTATTGAGTGGTGTTTGTTTTTCTTGTTTGTTTGTGTGATATTCAGTGGTTGATCTAGTAGTTAAGAATCAAGATCTATTCCGATCCGTGGAAGAACCTCAAGTTTTCAATAAGCAAGGCAAGTGGACTTCTCCCTCTGCATACTCTGTTTGATCCCAAATAATACATTTAATAAAGTTTACTCTTTTGGATATATATGCATAACTTGACGGGTTACCTATTTAGATAACCTTTCTAACCTTACTCCTTGTTTAACCTGGGATTATGATTTAACCAAGTAGCTATGCTATTGCTACAACTTAACTTTATGCAGTCACTCCTGTTTATGATACTAATGTTCCAAATGGTAAGTTTACATTATTGTTGTTAACCCGATGGTTAAACAAGATTATTGCATATTAATTGGAACATGGAGTGACCACCCGGGAAAACAGTGCTACCATGAGAACTATCATGGCTCTGGTCTTGGCTAAATAACTAGGGAAGTCTTATGTTGGGTGCTGGTCGTGGTCGACAGGAACGGGGGCACCTGGCAAGCTCTTATAGTTCCGGCTCAGGCAGATTGGATACGGGCATAGTTCCCAAAGCTTTACCCTGCAGTCTGGACTATAAGTTGGTTACGTTAGGTGTGCCTTATGCAGTTTGACCATTTCCAGCATTTGCGTAATGAGGACTCTAGGGAGAAGCCTCGTAGTGAGACCCTAGCCATTCACCTCGGAAGTGAATACGGGTCTAGCTAACCCGGGCTAGAAGGGAATCGCGACTCATGGGTAAAGATGCGCCACCTCTGCAGATTGTAAAACTGATATATCAGCCGTGCTCACGGTTATGAGCAGCCTGGACTCCTCACATGATAATTGAACTTGAAGATGGAAATAAATCGAGATCCGATGATCTGCCAATGGTTTGCTTAAGTGGTTTCACTTAAGTGTTTTTGATATACTCTTATACCTTTGTTTAATGGGAATACTTGGGATTCACACTTATTAGTAAGACAGGTGTTGTTAATAAAATGTTGACCAACTAAAATGCTTACTTCTCAACCTTAGCCTCACCTTGTTACCTTGCATTAGTTTTTCCCCCACTTGCTGAGCCCCGACCATAAGTGAGCTCACCCTTGCTTAATTTTGATCAGAAGTTTGAAGATGAAGTTATGATGCTGAGCTCCATGGATGCTAGTCTAGTGATACCCCCGGTCATCTTCCTGTTGATGGATGTCCATGTTTCGCTGTACTTTGATGAATAAAGGTTAAGACATTATGTCTGTTCGAAGTGTAATATGTTAATAAAATCGTTATTTACGCTTTTATGCATTGTTCTTTTGATATATTACACTTGTGACGTCAACATATGTGTGGAAATAGATCCTGGCACACATATGCGATGCACCCGGCTCTGCCCCTTCAGAAAAGGGTGTGACACTTTCTCTACTAGTAATAATAATCTGACCAATTAAAAGCAACTGCTTGACTTACCCCCCACATAAAGCTAGTCCACTACAGCCAAACAGGACACTTGCTGAGTATGTTGATGTGTACTCACCCTTGCTCTACACACCAACCCCCTTTCCCCAGGTTGTCCGCATTGCAACCACTGCTCAGGAGAGGATGAAGCTGTGGAAGGAGACTTCCAAGAGTTCCAAGACTACGACGAGTTCTAGGCGTGGGTTAGTGGCAACCCCCAGTTGGCTACCTGTGAAGGCCGCGTTTATCTACATTTCGTTTTCGCACTTTGATTTATTGTAAAGACTATGTGGATGTCTCAGACATATGATGTAATCGACAACTATTCCCCTTTTTAATACTATTTGAGCACTGCGTGATGATGTCCATGTTATGTAACTGTTGTGTACGTGAGTTGCTGATGCTGGCACGTACATGGTTTGCATTCGGTTTGCCTTCTAAAACCGGGTGTGACAGCCTCGCATTGTGTGGATTAGCTCTGGTTGTGGTTCTGCGGCGTTCGGAGATTGAGTCGAAGTCTACACGGTTTCGGTGTCTCTCTCCCCGTCGCTTGGTCACCTCTGTGACGGAACCTCCCAAGTAATTAGGCCCACCTACAGTTGTCCTTGTCTAACAGACATCAGACACCCTGTAGATGTTCCTAAGTCACTTGACAAGCTCGGTAAAATGCGGAAGCGAATTACATAAACTTACATTTATTTCAAAAGCAAGCTCGAGTTATTTTATTACAGACCAGTCTAAAAGTGAGTGCATAGAAGTAATATTATACAAACCAAGGGAGACACAAACTTCTCCCGAGAAGCTAAAAAAAACAAAAGATCCTAGGTGGAGGACCGAGTCCTCCCGCACTTCAGTCTTGTTTTTCTTCTTTGGAAACCACCTTGGCACAGAAGCAACAAAAGTCTGCTGCTTCTTCACCTAAAAAAAACGAAGGGATAAACCCTGAGTATGGAATTACTCAGCAAGTCTTACCCGACTAAGGAAAATACTCTCAAGGGTATGCTGGATAAATAGGAGTCAAGGAGAGGCTTTAGCAAAAATCAACTTATACTTTTGCAGAAGTAGCTTACTAAAGTGAGTCCTTACTTTCAATATTTTAACGCCATATTAAGTATTAATAGACTCTATTTGCATCTAGTCTAAATTCAACATCTCATCAATACAACATCATTTTTATCCATAGTGTTCACATCCTGACTTTAGGTTGTAGAAAAGTGACCAAGTCTTCATAACCGCGAAGGTACGGCGATCCGAATCGATTATACTCAGCTGAGGATCTCCAATCACACGACATATGTAGCACTTAACCCTTGCATATGTCAACCTACCACCGGGGTTCTTAAGACCGGATCAGGTTCACGCAAACCGAGAGCACAGATACACCACCGTCCAGCCTCTTGCCACGGAGGGTACACGCTACTCTCGCCACCGCTCCACTCCCATTTCGTGTTATCTTATTCCGGCCTTAGTCTGCCCGAGGCAAGGCTTACCCATGACGAGGCATGTGACCAGTTAAAGGGTCCTCGGTCAGCACGCCTACATACGCGTTAATCCTTAACCAACCTGGGTAGAACATCACCTGTTCCTACCCCAAGTCTCAATTTACGTATTTTCCATCCTTAGGATTGTGTCTGTTCCTTAGGATGAAAGAGCATCACAGGGAACTTTGCAGTAAGATCCCACCATTGCTCCAAATGAAAATATTCTTGCAGGTAGAAGCCATCCCTTCTCGAGTTAAATTAAGGACAACCTCTATCCACAAGATCTAAGCAAGGCTAAGCATTTTTGTAAATCATAATTTTGATACTTCACAGAAGTATCTATAAAGGTATGGATATCAAGGAAAGCAATGCATCAAAGGGTTTCAAGTAACTCCTATGAACCTAATGCACATTTCACTAGACTTAAGTGTACGAAAAGTATTTAAAAACACAAGGAAAAGGGTTGCATGCACCGGGGCTTGCCTTTGTTATCAGGTGAGTCCTCCTCGGTTCCACAAATATCGAAATAAAAGTAATTGCCTGTTTGAGGATCTGAGGATGGTGGTATCCCTTCTTCAGAGACTTCTTCTTCTTCTTCGTGCTCTAATATAACCATATACATGCATAAGAATGGATGTCATGGGATGCTCATGAGGATGCAAAGATAATATAAACTTATTATCCTAGTCTTGAGTACAACTTTCCTTCACGGTACTCCGAGAACCTAGGGTTTCCAGGGTCAGTAAAGGAGTTCATGGAGCAGGGGGTGGTTTTGGGTTCTAGTTATCAAACAATGTTCAATTCAAACCAAACTCTACCCATGGCTTCTAAATAATGTGAAAAGCTCACATAAAAAGTTTGGGAAATTTTGGACTTATTATTTATTTTCTAAAAATCCAGAATCAATGGTTTAGGCTATTTTAAATACCCTGAAATTCCCTATTTGATCTAAAAATCATGAGTTTATTTTTATTAAATACTAGGGAAAATAAGGAACCTAGGAAAATTGGTCTCATATTTTTAGGATTTTTCTATAATTTTCTACAGATTTCTAAAGCTCTGCTATAAAAGAAAAAGGAAAATGATTAAATAGAACTGGGCCGGATTCAGCCCAGCGGCCCAGGTCCGCGCGACATCGCGCGCGCGCCCGCGCCTGCGAGGGAGATTTTGCGCAGAGGTCCACGAGGTTTTGGCTAAACCAGAACAGGGTCGTTTACTATTGCGCAGAGTCACTGACACTTACAAAAAGGCCCCTGCGTTTCTATCAATTCGCAACCAGAAGTCCCCGACGGCGCTCGCGCACCGCCGCGCTCCGGCGAGCATCTACGCCGGCCGATTGGGGCTAAGATAGGTGCTAAGCTTCGGCCGAGACCAAATCCGAGTCCCCATGAATGTTTCCCCCAACTTAATTTGGCTCATGGTTGACTAAGGAGCTCTGGCCACGGTGACCGAGAAAATTGCGGACGGAGGTGTGCGTTCCCGTCGATTCATGGCGGTCTAACTCGATTCAATGGTTCGGTGAGCATCAAGAGGAAGCAAGGACGTTGAAACAAGGGAACCGAAGGTGAGATCGGACCTGATACGGGCTGACCACGACGAGCTTGATTCACGGCGGCGGAAAATGGATTTGGGGGAAATCCAAAATTCGCGAGTTCTAGCGAAGGACGGCTAGCGATTAGTGGTGGCTGAATGCGTGAGGATGTGGTGAAGCTCACGGCGGGGTCAATTTATAGAGCCCCGAGGCGGTGGCGCTTAATTTAAGCGGTTAGCGGAGGTGGCCGGAGATAAGGAAGAAGACGTCGCGGTGAATTCGTGGCTAATGGCGTGGCAAGTTCCCCGTCGACGATGGGATGGCCTAGAGGAGTCACGACGGCACGGTGGAAAAGCTAAGCCACGCGGCGCACGGTGGTAATCGTTCAACGGCGGCGAGCTCTTATCCCGATCATCCGATGAGTAAGGGGGAAGGGTACCGCGGCTGACCGGGTGGCCTCCAGCTCACCGGCGACGACGATCTTTATCTTGCCTAACTTATCTGGTGACCACTGAGCATGAATCTCGGCGAGCGACGATCGACGGCGACGGCTATCGGCGACGAGCACGGGGAAGATCTTCTTCAGTTAACAGGCACTGTACCATGGAAGCACCCATTCAGTGCACCTGACAGGCGATGTTTAGGGTCCGTTTTCTTCCAAATTCCTGTGGCAACATCCCCAAGTCTCTGCATCAAAGTTGTAGTGCTACATACCAGCTACAAATCGACTATAGGGATGCGACTTAGTTGAGCACTGGATCATGCTCAAAATTGAGCTAGAAGTGGATGTCAGTCCTCTGCTAATCTGAATTTCATATCAAAACAACCTGACAGTCAAACTTTGATTGGGTTTTTCTCCAAATTTCTCATAACAACTAAGCTCACACTCTTTAGCAAAGTTGTTCTCCTATAATTGGTCTTCAACTTTGATGTGGTGACCTAGGGCAAAAACCCTATACTTTGCAAGTTATAAAGCCCCAAAGTTGAGCCCATTCTCTGATTTTCAGACTTAGAATAAAACTCACATGAGGTCTATTTTGCATTTAAGTCCAAAACCTTGGGTTTGGCTTTCAAGTCCACATATTTGTGAACCAAAGGACTTAAGAAACCTATTTGGCTTGGTTTTTGCACTTTAACCCAAAAGTGGGCTAATTTTGCACATAGGCCCCTAGGATTTAGTTTTAGGGTTTTCCAGGGTTCCAATTAGGGCTTCTGGTATTCCAGGGGTATAAGTGTGATTCAACTTTATTCTTGGAGTCATTTTATGACTTTTACCCTAAAGCTTTTAAGTTTTCTCAACTTAGGTTAAGTTTTACCCCTTTAATCACTATTTAGGGTTAAGTCCTTTAACCAGGGTCCTATTTGTAAAACATTAAAACAATACAACTTGTTTGAAATTTTTGCCTAGTGAATGCATTCTAGGTGTGTCAAACATATGCAATGCCAATGTTATGATGTCATGCTCAAGTTTTAGTTATAGTAACACCAGGGGTGTTACATCCTTTCCACCATAAAAGAATCTCGTCCCGAGATTTAAAGTCCTAGGGTGAGTAATGGAAAAGGAAATGTGTCACACTTTTATTTCCTTATTTCTGGTACAAAGCAGGGGTGGTGTGGGGGTTCATTTCTTTATTACACAGCTATACAGACTTTACAACTTACAAGAGGCTAGAAAGCCTGGGAAATTCTTATCTAAGAAGTCTTGGGTTTCCCATGTAGCCTCATCTTCCGAATGCTGGTTCCACTGTATCTTATAAAACTTGAGAGTCTTTCTCCGGGTAACCCTGTCCTTTTGATCCAGAACTCGAATGGGATGTTCCGAGTACGTTAAATCTGGTTCCAGGACAACATCTGTCACTTCAATGGTTCGATCGGGAACCCGAAGACACTTCTTCAATTGTGACACGTGGAACACATTATGCACAGCAGACAATGTTTCGGGGAGCTGAAGTCGGTATGCCACTGGTCCACATTGCTCAAGTACCAGGAATGGACCAATGTATCTGGGTGCAAGCTTCCCTTTAACCCCGAAACGCGATACACCCTTCATTGGTGAAATTTTCAAGTAGACATAGTCGTCTACCAGAAAACATAAGGGTTGTCGTCGTCGGTCTGCATAACTCTTTTGTCGAGTCTGAGCTTTCTTCATATTATGAATAATTTTCTGAACCTTTTCTTCGACCTCTTTCACCATATCAGGCCTAAAGAAGTATCTTTCTCCAGGTTCAGACCAATTTAGCGGAGTTCGACACCGTTGCCCATATAAAGCTTCAAAAGGTGCCATCTTAATACTTTCCTGATAACTGTTATTATATGAAAACTCCGCTAGGGGCAAACATTCATCCCATTTTTTGCGAGAAGTCCAGAACACATGCCCGCAGCATATCCTCGAGTATTTGATTCACTCTCTCAGTCTGTCCACTGGTTTGAGGATGATAGGCCGAACTGTGGAGTAACTTAGTACCCAGGGATTTATGAAGTTCTTCCCAGAATTTGGATACGAACGGAGGTCCACGATCCGACACTATAGTCTTCGGAATACCATGTAGACTGAGAATACGGGCAATGTATAAGGCTGCATAAGTGGCTACTGTATATGTGACCTTGACAGGTAAGAAGTGGGCAATCTTTGTGAGTCGATCAACGATAACCCAAATAGAGTCATATCCTTTTGCGGTCCTGGGCAATCCCACGATGAAGTCCATGCTTATATCTTCCCATTTCCATGTTGGGATTGGCAAGGATTGTAATGGACCAGCAGTTTTCAGGTGTATGGCCTTGACACGTCTGCAAGTGTCACATCTAGCCACATAGCGTGCAATTTCAATCTTCATCTTTGTCCACCAGTAATGTTGCTTTAGATCATGATACATCTTAGTGCTTCCCGGATGAATAGAATAGCGGCTAAGATGCGCTTCATCAAGAATTTGCTGGCGGAGCTCTTCGTTCTTTGGCACTACTATGCGGTCTTTAAACCATATCACACCTTGATCGTCTTCCTTGAAACACTTGGCTACTCCAGCCCTTATCTTCTCTCGTATGTGCTTCATACCCAGATTGTCCTTTTGAGCATCAATTATCTTCTGTAGAATGATTGACTCAAGCCTTAACTGATTTAGAGTCCCATGCTGGATTATCCCCAGGTTTAGCTTCTCCATTTCTTGACATAAAGTGTTCTCGAAGGTCTTTGCCATAAGACAGTGGCAGGAAGTCTTACGACTCAATGCATCTGCCACCACATTGGCCTTGCCTGGGTGATAATGGATCTCCAGATCATAGTCTTTAATGAGCTCAAGCCATCGTCTTTGCCTCATATTTAACTCTGACTGGGTGAAGATGTACTTCAAACTTTTATGATCTGTATATATGTGACAGATATTTCCCAGCAGATAGTGACGCCATATTTTCAGGGCATGAACCACCGCAGCTAACTCCAGATCATGAGTTGGATAGTGCTCCTCATGTCGGCGCAGCTGCCTTGAAGCATACGCAATTACTCGGCCCTCTTGCATCAGCACACAGCCGAGTCCACTGCCTGACGCATCACAATATACATCAAAAGGCTTAGTGATGTCCGGTTGAGCCAATACCGGAGCAGTGGTTAATAATGTCTTCAATTGCTCAAAGGCTTCATTACACTTAGAAGACCAATTGAACTTAATGTCATTCTTCAACAAACTTGTGATTGGCTTCACAAGCTTAGAAAAATCGGGTATGAATCTGCGATAATACCCAGCTAGTCCAAGAAAACTCCGGACTTGGTGAACAGTGGTTGGGGGTTTCCATTCCAGAATATCCTTGACCTTGCTAGGATCTACCGCAATTCCTTTAGCTGATAACACGTGCCCCAAAAATTGAATTTCCTCCAGCCAGAACGCGCACTTGCTGAACTTGGCATACAGCTGATGTTCCCTCAGGCGCGTCAATACAATCCGTAGATGCTGAGCATGCTCCTCTTCATTTTTAGAGTATATCAAAATATCATCGATGAAGACCACCACGAACTTGTCCAACTCGGGCATGAATACCGAGTTCATCAAATAGGTGAAGTGGACAGGAGCATTTGTGAGCCCGAAAGACATTACCAGGTATTCAAACAATCCATACCACGTAGTAAATGCGCGGTCTTCGGTATATCCTCGGGCCGAATACGGATTTGATGATAGCCCGACCTGAGATCAATTTTGGAAAATACCCTCGCCCCAGTTAGTTGATCAAATAAAATATCGATCCTTGGAAGGGGGTACTTATTCTTAATGGTGACCTCATTCAGGGGCCGATAGTCCACGCACATGCGCAAGGTTTGATCCTTCTTCTTAACAAAAATGGCGGGACAACCCCATGGGGACGAGCTTGGCCGGATAAATCCCTTAGTCAGCAGACCTTGTAATTGAATCTTCAATTCTGCCAACTCATTAGGGGGCATACGGTACGATCTTCGGGAGATGGGAGCCGTACCGGGCTTTAGCTCAATTACGAATTCTACATCTCTTTCAGGGGGCAGTCCAGGCAAATCTTCCGGAAATACATCTGGAAACTCACATACTACCGGAATGTTCTTGATCTCCGGTACAATGGCTTCAAATATTCTACCAGAAGCTTTGGCTGGATTGGTTTTGGGGAGAGACAAGAGAATTTCTTCTTGATTATAACTCAACCTGACGGTTCTGAGTTCAGTGTTGAGAATTGCCTTGTGTTGAGTTAACCAATTCATACCCAAAATTACATCTATATCCTAGCCTCTTAGAACAATCATGTTAGCAGGAAAGTTCCGTCCGGCCATTGTTACTGGCACTTCATAGGCCACTTCTCTAGTAAAAATGTGTCCCCCAGGTGAATGAATTTTAAATCCCTCTTTTGATTCATGACATGCAATGTGATGTTGCTCCACAAATTTCTTGCTAATGAAGGTATGCGAAGCACCAGAATCAAAAAGAATTATTGCAGGGTAACTGGCCACAGGAAACGTACCCATCATCACCGGCTCTCCCTCCGGTGTAGTGGCCACTTGGGTGTAATATACTTGCCCCGTCTTCTTAGTATTTCTCCCCGCAGCATTTCCCTTGGGCTGAGTGGACTTCCCAGTTCCTTGCTGAGCATTGGATTGATTCTGCTTGGGGTACGGGCAGTCTTTGATAAAATGTCCCGACTTGCCGCAGTTGAAACACCCAGTTGAAGAGCTGGGCAAGGCAGGGAATCGAGTGCCTGGGGCACCCGGCTGATTTGGGGAAGTGGAGGTATTGTTGGGGCGGATAATAATGGGTTGTTTAAAAGGGAATGCTGGTGGACGAGAAAAAGTTTTGTTTTGGCTAGAAGGCCGGATGACGAACCGTTGCCTCTTCGCCTGGCCCTGATTAGGCCTCTCACCACTGACTCCCTTATTCTTCCCAGAATTTGCGTATTTTGCCTCCACAGATAAGGCTGTACTGACAGCCTTTCCATAAGTGAGATCAATACATGTGGCCATTTTTCGCTACAACCGGTCATTTAGACCTCTCATAAAACAGTTCTTTTTCTTCAAATCAGTATTCACCTGATCAATGGCATACTGTGACAGGTGATTAAACTTGTTAAGATACTGATTGATGGTGTCTCCTCCTTGTTTCAGCTTCATAAATTCCTCTTGTTTCATATGCAGCACTCCTTCAGGTATGTAGTGTTCGCGGAAGGCTGCTTTAAATTCGTCCCATGTAATTTGATGGTTGTCAGGTTGGATAGCCACAAAGTTTCCCCACCAAGTACTGGCAGGGCCACGGAGTTGCTGTGCCGCAAACAATGGCTTCTGTGTTTCCGAACAACGAAGAAGGCCAAACTTCTGTTCAATGACCCGTATCCATTCGTCGGCTTCTAACGGGTCTTCTGCTTTGGTGAATAGAGGTGGACGAGTTTCAGAGAAGTCCAGATAAGTAGTTTCACGGGGACCTTGCTGAAAACCTCTTCCTGCTTGCTGCTGGAACTGCTGCTGACCCGCCATTTCCCTAAGGAAGCGGGTATTGTCGGCGGTGGCATTCACCAAGGCGGCAATCGCCTCGGCGAGCGTGGGTGGAACCGGAGGTGGATTTGGGGTGACATCCTGACCCCCAGATGTTCCGGCTACGTCCTGTCCGCGAGTCCTGGTCGGCATCTGAGGCAAAAACATTTAAATAAACATAATGTGCCAAAGAAAACCTTCCATTTTACATTACTATAAAGAGTAATGATACAGACTCGATACTACATAACAGGATACATTACCCATTTTACAAAAGTTCAACCTATTATACAACAGTACATTCTACAATACACTACTCTACTCTTATTACACCATTAGTCCTGCTTTCCGTTACTTTTGGCGGCCTCGTCGTCAGGTGTGGGAGTCCAGACGTCAACCAACCTCAAAGAAGGAGGGGGTTCAAAAAGATCTAACTCCCCACCCAGTGCGCGTCCCGCAACGTGAGAGGGTCCGGCTCCTGACTCAGCAGAGTGTACAGGCTCACTAGGGTGTAATTGTGAGTATAACACATGGACTTCCTCATGCAAAGTATTGCAGTAGACCTGCAGGTTGTCGACAGCTGAGCTAAGTTCTTTAATTCGGGCCTGAGCCCTCGCTTCCTTAGCACATGCCAACATACGAGACTGTACTGCCCAGTCAAGTGCTAAGTCCCGATCAGCCAGCTGATCCTGCAGGTGACGAATATCCCTTCTTAGTTCATTGATTCTATCTCCGTCTGCAATCCAAGCATTGGTCCTGTGTTGCAGCGTTGCTTGAAGTCGACGCACTTCGGCTTCCAAGTCTCCTATAGGATCATTACTTCTGCTGCTACTGCTTTCGTGTCGAGGGGCTAGTTGATGCCGGGGTACTCCAATTGGTCCCGTTGACTTACGTGCCGTTAGCCTTGTGCGTGGCGGCATCTTTCTAAGGGGGAAAACTTATTAGCATAATTCTTAGCATGATGCATGAATAAGTACAGAATCAACCTTAGTCGATTCAACCTTCTATACATGGCACTCTTCCTATCTGGTCTTTAAGATAAACTCTTCAGAGTACTTAGGTAAGAAGGGAAAAGAGTTTTTAGGTAAGATTTTCGAAAATCCTTTTGAAGATGCCTCTTAATATCTGCAAAGAAGGGCTACGCTCCGATACCAGCTGTGACGGAACCTCCCAAGTAATTAGGCCCACCTACAGTTGTCCTTGTCTAACAGACATCAGACACCCTGTAGATGTTCCTAAGTCACTTGACAAGCTCGGTATCATTCCCGACCTCACCAGGAACGTTTCGCCCGTCTTGCAGACATTACAGATCATCGGAGATAAAGAAATGTGGAAGCGAATTACATAAACTTACATTTATTTCAAAAGCAAGCTCGAGTTATTTTATTACAGACCAGTCTAAAAGTGAGTGCATAGAAGTAATATTATACAAACCAAGGGAGACACAAACTTCTCCCGAGAAGCTAAAAAAAACAAAAGATCCTAGGTGGAGGACCGAGTCCTCCCGCACTTCAGTCTTGTTTTTCTTCTTTAGAAACCACCTTGGCACAGAAGCAACAAAAGTCTGCTGCTTCTTCACCTAAAAACAACGAAGGGATAAACCCTGAGTATGGAATTACTCAGCAAGTCTTACCCGACTAAGGAAAAGACTCTCAAGGGTATGCTGGATAAATACGAGTCAAGGAGAGGCTTTAGCAAAAATCAACTTATACTTTTGCAGAAGTAGCTTACTAAAGTGAGTCCTTACTTTCAATCTTTTAACGCCATATTAAGTATTAATAGACTCTATTTGCATCTAGTCTAAATTCAACATCTCATCAATACAACATCATTTTTATCCATAGTGTTCACATCCTGACTTTAGGTTGTAGAAAAGTGACCAAGTCTTCATAACCGCGAAGGTACGGCGATCCGAATCGATTATACTCAGCTGAGGATCTCCAATCACACGACATATGTAGCACTTAACCCTTGCATATGTCAACCTACCACCGGGGTTCTTAAGACCGGATCAGGTTCACGCAAACCGAGAGCACAGATACACCACCGTCCAGCCTCTTGCCACGGAGGGTACACGCTACTCTCGCCACCGCTCCACTCCCATTTCGTGTTATCTTATTCCGGCCTTAGTCTGCCCGAGGCAAGGCTTACCCATGACGAGGCATGTGACCAGTTAAAGGGTCCTCGGTCAGCACGCCTACATACGCGTTAATCCTTAACCAACCTGGGTAGAACATCACCTGTTCCTACCCCAAGTCTCAATTTACGTATTTTCCATCCTTAGGATTGTGTCTGTTCCTTAGGATGAAAGAGCATCACAGGGAACTTTGCAGTAAGATCCCACCATTGCTCCAAATGAAAATATTCTTGCAGGTAGAAGCCGTCCCTTCTCGAGTTAAATTAAGGACAACCTCTATCCACAAGATCTAAGCAAGGCTAAGCATTTTTGTAAATCATAATTTTGATACTTCACAGAAGTATCTATAAAGGTATGGATATCAAGGAAAGCAATGCATCAAAGGGTTTCAAGTAACTCCTATGAACCTAATGCACATTTCACTAGACTTAAGTGTACGAAAAGTATTTAAAAACACAAGGAAAAGGGTTGCATGCACCGGGGCTTGCCTTTGTTATCAGGTGAGTCCTCCTCGGTTCCACAAATATCGAAATAAAAGTAATTGCCTGTTTGAGGATCTGAGGATGGTGGTATCCCTTCTTCAGAGACTTCTTCTTCTTCTTCGTGCTCTAATATAGCCATATACATGCATAAGAATGGATGTCATGGGATGCTCATGAGGATGCAAAGATAATATAAACTTATTATCCTAGTCTTGAGTACAACTTTCCTTCACGGTACTCCCAGAACCTAGGGTTTCCAGGGTCAGTAAAGGAGTTCATGGAGCAGGGGGGTGGTTTTGGGTTCTAGTTATCAAACAATGTTCAATTCAAACCAAACTCTACCCATGGCTTCTAAATAATGTGAAAAGGTCACATAAAAAGTTTGGGAAATTTTGGACTTATTATTTATTTTCTAAAAATCCAGAATCAATGGTTTAGGCTATTTTAAATACCCTAAAATTCCCTATTTGATCTAAAAATCATGAGTTTATTTTTATTAAATACTAGGGAAAATAAGGAACCTAGGAAAATTGGTCTCATATTTTTAGGATTTTTCTATAATTTTCTACAGATTTCTAAAGCTCTGTTGTAAAAGAAAAAGGAAAATGATTAAATAGAACTGGGCCGGATTCAGCCCAGCGGCCCAGGTCCGCGCGACATCGCGCGCGCGCCCGCGCCTGCGAGGGAGATTTTGCGCAGAGGTCCACGAGGTTTTGGCTAAACCAGAACAGGGTCGTTTACTATTGCGCAGAGTCACTGACACTTACAAAAAGGCCCCTGCGTTTCTATCAATTCGCAACCAGAAGTCCCCGACGGCGCTCGCGCACCGCCGCGCTCCGGCGAGCATCTCTACGCCGGCCGATTGGGGCTAAGATAGGTGCTAAGCTTCGGCCGAGACCAAATCCGAGTCCCCATGAATGTTTCCCCCAACTTAATTTGGCTCATGGTTGACTAAGGAGCTCTGGCCACGGTGACCGAGAGAATTGCGGACGGAGGTGTGCGTTCCCGTCGATTCATGGCGGTCTAACTCGATTCAATGGTTCGGTGAGCATCAAGAGGAAGCAAGGACGTTGAAACAAGGGAACCGAAGGTGAGATCGGACCTGATACGGGCTGACCACGACGAGCTTGATTCACGGCGGCGGAAAATGGATTTGGGGGAAATCCAAAATTCGCGAGTTCTAGCGAAGGACGGCTAGCGATTAGTGGTGGCTGAATGCGTGAGGATGTGGTGAAGCTCACGGCGGGGTCAATTTATAGAGCCCCGAGGCGGTGGCGCTTAATTTAAGCGGTTAGCGGAGGTGGCCGGAGATAAGGAAGAAGACGTCGCGGTGAATTCGTGGCTAATGGCGTGGCAAGTTCCCCGTCGACGATGGGATGGCCTAGAGGAGTCACGACGGCACGGTGGAAAAGCTAAGCCACGCGGCGCACGGTGGTAATCGTTCAACGGCGGCGAGCTCTTATCCCGATCATCCGATGAGTAAGGGGGAAAGGTACCGCGGCTGACCGGGTGGCCTCCAGCTCACCGGCGACGACGATCTTTATCTTGCCTAACTTATCTGGTGACCACTGAGCACGAATCTCGGCGAGCGACGATCGACGGCGACGGCTATCGGCGACGAGCACGGGGAAGATCTTCTTCAGTTAACAGGCACTGTACCATGGAAGCACCCATTCAGTGCACCTGACAGGCGATGTTTAGGGTCCGTTTTCTTCCAAATTCCTGTGGCAACATCCCCAAGTCTCTGCATCAAAGTTGTAGTGCTACATACCAGCTACAAATCGACTATAGGGATGCGACTTAGTTGAGCACTGGATCATGCTCAAAATTGAGCTAGAAGTGGATGTCAGTCCTCTGCTAATCTGAATTTCAGATCAAAACAACCTGACAGTCAAAATTTGATTGGGTTTTTCTCCAAATTTCTCATAACAACTAAGCTCACACTCTTTAGCAAAGTTGTTCTCCTATAATTGGTCTTCAACTTTGATGTGGTGACCTAGGGCAAAAACCCTATACTTTGCAAGTTATAAAGCCCCAAAGTTGAGTCCATTCTCTGATTTTCAGACTTAGAATAAAACTCACATGAGGTCTATTCTTTACTATTCTATAAGGGTGTAACGGGGGCGTCCACACTTCACCCGTGGCTCCGCCCCGACGCCCCTCCGCGCGCGCCCTGCCTCAGTGACCCCGCGTCCCCCGCCCCCGACAATCTCGCTCTGTGACCCCGCCCCACTCATCCAACGAAACCCTAGCACCTCAAGCCCCACACCGTGGCTCCGCCGCCGCCTCCGTGACCCTCGCGATCGCGCCTCCCTCCGCGCCATCCTCGCCCGCGCACGCCCCCCGGACAAAGCTGTAGCCGGTCGCGGTCATGCTGCCGTCCACGCTGCTCCCCGTGCCGGCCACCTCCCAAGAGGACAACAGGCAGCACTGTGCCCCCACCTCCCCCTCCGTGCACGCGCCCGCCCCATCCACGAGCAAGCTCTTGCTGCGAGGCGGGGGAGGTTGTTGGCGGCTCCCTCTGCACGCCTGGAGGCGCCGGAGGCACAACCAAGGAGGAGCCGAAGAAGGAGGAGCAAGCCCTCTGACTCGCACCCTTCATCACCCGTCTCCTTCCCTAATCCCACTCCATCGCTGCCAGGTCCTCCTCTCCCACTTTCTCTGCGACCGCGACGGCAGCATCCGCACCGCCCACCACCACCACCTCCTGCTCTGTTGCACCGATTCGCTGAAAGGTCCCTACCATCCACGCCATGCCCTTCTCTAGCCTCGCATCGCGCCCTTGATGTGTCTCGTTGTGTCACTGTCAGGCCACAGATTCGTCATCCGACTCCGATGAGGCTGCATCCTGTCGTCCTCGACTGTTGACTGCTGGTAAGTCACCCTAGCCTGTCTACCATTCATCCCGATCTCGTCTCTCCGTGTCCCGCAATCCCAGTCGCGAGGAACTCCATAGCAATCCCAGCCGCAATCGACGCACCGGCCGCGAGGAACTCCATTGCAATCCCACTCCATCGCAATCCCAGCCGCAATCGACGCACCGGCTCTCGATCCGCGCTCTCAAGGGAAGGTGAGTCGCCTTGGCACCGACCGGCCTCGCCCCCATCAAAAACCTTCCATGTAGGACGCGACAGACACAGATTCGCGCCTATAAAATGTCAAGAAACATTACATAACAAATGCATCTCTTCATACTACTGCCAGGTACGTCCGGATCTTGTATACACTATTTGCATCACTAATCCTTGATTATCAGACATCTGTAGTGAGACTGTTCTTTTCCTATGAATTTCTGTTGGTCAGCTACAATTTCAGTATTTTGGTGTTTCAATAAGGTTTCAGTATTTTTGGTATTTGACTGTTCTAGACAAGTAGTGTTGTAGATATATAGAACCTGCGCTCATTTTGTCCAAGAGAAACTGTTTTCTCTGTCTGATATATTGTCTAACTGTTTTCTCTACCTGATATATTGTCTAACTGTTCTAGATAAGAAGTGTTCTATGTAGAGTAGTTTCTGAAAACAGTTTCAAATGGCACTAACATAATCAAGTTCACAAGAAGATCATAGATATGTCTTCCCTCACACACTAAAAAACATATGCACACCTTATTTTTCTTTTGTTTTGTAAACTGCTTCTATGCTTTTATTAACATCATTAAAATTAGATGTTATCTTAAAAGATATAGTAAATTGTGACGACACATAAAATAGACATAATCAAGACTGCAAAATAAGTTACAAAGGTAAACACAAAAATAATAGCCCAAATTCAGCTTCTATTTCAGTAGCAACGAGCTAAAAGCTAACAAATGCTACTCCATCTAATCTTGATCTTTCCAAAAATTGCATATATAGAATTTTCTTGTCCATGATGCAGTAGATGCAGTAAGGGTACTTACACTGAGCTGCTCGTCATGCCCAACAACGTCGTAGACGTATAAGTAGCAGGTGCAGAGGTGCTCTGGGAAGCATAGGTACTCCTCGGCGTTGATAGTATAATAATATTGTTTCAAATCATCTTTTTAAAAAAATCAGACACCAAACAATTTCTTTAAAAAAATCCAAACAAAGGACCGAGCTTAAATGACGTGACATGAGATGGGGACACTATAATAAATCAGCGGAGTATCCAGCAAAAAATTAAGAACATTCATCCACCACCTTCTCTGAACTGAATGTTATCTGCTTTCCTCCTACCAGTCTGCCTCTGCTCTGCTTTTGACTGCTAGATGAGTGACCCACCTGCACACCAAATATCTTGTCCGTTGATAGGTGTGCCCAATTAATCCTAAAAATAGAGACCACATATTATTCCAATCGCAGCAAAAGATACCAGTCTGCCATCACAACGACAAACACACATCGCAATCACCATCAGCTAGATACCACAACATCGGCATCCTCACCGGCCTACGGCATGCCGTTCCAGTCTCACAAGTCACAGCTGCATCATCCACACCCACTACAAAACTAGCCTTCTTTTGACACCTTCCTTCAAGAAGCAGCATGGAGAAATATATGACATTACAACACGCAAATTGGAATCACAGAGTTTAACGTCACAGCATCACGCTGTCGTTACGTATCCCCAGATACATGATCAAACTATATATCCCTTTCAATAACATTTATTAGACCTTGAAAGAAAAAAGGAAAAAGAAAAAGAAAGAAGCACTGCCTTGTAGTCGTACAATGCATTCCATATTAGACAACCTCTAGCAGCAAGCAAGCAACCTGTCTTTATTCTTGACAAA
This sequence comes from Zea luxurians, assembly GCA_029449295.1. Classification (NCBI taxonomy): domain Eukaryota; kingdom Viridiplantae; phylum Streptophyta; class Magnoliopsida; order Poales; family Poaceae; genus Zea; species Zea luxurians. The sequence goes on from JAOPSE010000009.1 coordinate 81,170,235, forward strand.
CTGATTGCAAGCACTATCCTCAAACAGATTTAAGTCAAGATAAAAAAAATAAAAGACAACAGAGGTTTAACTGTCAAGACAACAACATGCAACTTACTTATATCGAACTTAATTGTCTGACCAAACTCCTGTGATTCACATGTTGCCCCTGCAGGTGTTCTTGTTCTGCTTGATAGCAGGGTGCAGCATCTGCTGGTTCAACACAGTCTGCTTTGTTCTCTGCATCCGCAGCTTCTCTGCGAGCAGCTGCTCCCTAGCCCTCTCCCTCTCGATAAGCTTCAACGGGCTCAGCGCTCCCTTCTACACTCTCTTTGCGAACGCACTCTCCTCTTTCTCCCCAGCTGTCTACCTCCTCCTCAATGCAATCCTCCTCCGTCCTTGCATTCCCAGCGATCCTCCTCTGCCACAAAAAATGAGGGACACATCCAAAGTGCGCCCGGGCATGACGGCCGTGTCTTCCTCGGCCTCTACATCCTCGCATTCATCACCGGCATATATCTGGTGGTCTTTGGATCTTTCACCGCAACCAGGTCTACTGCGTGGGTCATCCTCACAGGTGCCATGGTCCTCCTCGCCCTTCCTCTCATCATCCCTGCCTGCTCCAGTTGCTCATACGTGGACACAGATGGCCCTGACCCTGCATATGATGACCCACATAAGCCACTCCTGATCAGTAACAGTCATTAGATGGAGTCCAATGCCATGATGCAAAAGCCAAAGGAGAACCAGATGCAGGTCAAGGGCCGCCTGGAGACGCTCGGTGAAGAACACAGTGCAAAGAAGCTCATTCGGTGTGTGGACTTCTGGCTCTACTACACAGCCTACTTCTGTGGAGCCACTGTTGGCCTGGTATACAGCAACAACTTGGGTCAGATTGCTCAGTCATTGCACCAGCAGTCACAGCTCACCATGCTCCTTGCCGTCTACTCATCCTGCTCCTTCGGCCGTCTTCTCTCTGCACTACCTGACCTCCTTCACAGGTATCTGTTTTGCTTTATACGCATACATATATATATCATCATATCTCATGCTTCCTAACTATAATTTGTACACAGGAAGGTGTCACTTGCTCGCACAGGGTGGCTTGCTGCTGCATTGGTCCCCATGCCAATGGCCTTTTTCCTTATGTGGAACCAACAAGATGCAAGCACCCTGGTAGCAGGAACGGCACTAATTGGCCTAAGCTCAGGGTTCATCTTTGCTGCAGCAGTGTCAGTGACCTCCGAGCTCTTTGGACCAAATAGTGTTGGGGTGAATCACAACATCCTTATCACCAATATCCCGCTTGGCTCACTCCTCTATGGGCAGATTGCTGCCATGGTATACGACGCAAATGGCCAAAAGATGACAGTAGTGGATAACCGCACTGGCATTGTTGACACCATGATTGTGTGCATAGGGGTGAAGTGCTACTCAACCACCTTCGTCGTGTGGGCTTGCATCACATTTCTGGGGTTAGCATCAAGCATAGTTCTATTCATAAGAACAAAGCCAGCTTATGCCCATTCATAAGAATCTTATCGTTGTCTGAATTCTTATATTTATTGCTGTCAGAGTTGTCCTTGTATAAATCAGGGTCTGTGCCAAACTCTAAATTGAGGCCTTGCTAAATAGAACAATAAACCTATGGTTTTAGATGACATGTGATTATATTTTATAATAAACATATCTTATGTCTCCTTTTTTAGATTGAATTAGACCCTTTATTCTTTATTTATCTTATGTCTCCTTTTTTAGATTGAATTAGACCCTTTATTCTTTATTTATTTATTAGGCTTTGGTAACCAGATTCATATAATTGTCTTTATCAATTGATGCACAAATACACAAAAGATGGAAATAAGAAATAAAGATATATATGACAAACCACAAAAAATAGTTCACTGATCTCTATAGTTCATTTATCATATGAAGCATTTGAAAAAGAAAAGGATGAAAAGAAGAAACTTCATAACTTCTAAATTGTTGTGTTGTTGCCTATGACAATGTGCCCTTATTTGTTTGTCGCTAAGCATTAGTGTCGGCAGTCCTGCACCCTGAAGCCATCCAGATCAGGATGCATGGCAGCTGGCTTCTGGTGGGCACTTCCTAAATTTTCGATGAGCAAAATGCTTAGATTCTCTCAGAAGTTGTGCCTTCAGGAGTTTTCAGTATTATGATGTGGTTATGCATTATGTTTTCTCAATGTCTGGATGGAAACTTTGAAATGTCTACTATCACTTGTAGCATTGTCCAGGATATGGAACAGTCAAGGTGTTACAGAAGATAATGGGTGGTGATTGCACTTGTACTGTGCTTGTCGATAGTACATATTAGGTGCTTGTTGTCTTCTTCCACCTTCTAGACATTTGGTTTTGTTGTTTTCAGGTTAATTACATCTTTTGATGAAGTTAGAGTTTACCCCATTCCTGTAATGCTTTACCTGGTCAAGAACTTATTGCAGGTATGTCCAGTTGCCCACTCATTCTGTTGTATGATTTAAAAAAAACAAAAACAAGCAAAACATAACCATGTTTCCCTGCTTCTGTGTTTGTCAGTATTATATCTTTGAATATGTGGATGCACCAGCTTACCAGATTCTGAAGAACTTGAATATTATCAGCACTGGTGTCCTGTACCGTATAATTCTCAAGAAAGAGTAAGTCTAATGAGCTTGTTCTATTATAAGTTTTATTTGCTGACAAGTGGCATGCACTATGTCATTGGGTTCACTTTCACTTGAAATCTTTGATGCAAAGCTGAATGCTAAAGATGGAAGACATGAATTATAGTTCTGTGATGAAAGAGTTCTGCTGAAGTTCAATATGTAAAATAAATAGTCATCCTTAGGCTTGAATCCGTACTCTATTGAAGTAACTAGCTGCCTAAAGGACTATGCAACAGCTAACTCTGAAATCTGAAAATGACACATTTGTTGAATCTAATACCATGCTACCCTCCTATTTGGTCATCGTAAGTTCGTAACAAAACCTCTATTGTTTTCCACTTCATTCCTTACAATTTTTTAATATTTTCTTCCCCAACAACTGCTTTCCATTGTTGTTTTAGCATGGTTGAACTAACGCAGGTTAAGTCAAATTCAGTGGGCTGGATGCACTACTGCTCAGCTCAGTCCCTTGTAAGCCAAACATATTTCCCCTAACCCCTCATTCTTTTTCTTGTTTGTTCAATGCCCCCCTCTCCCTCATTGCTTTCTTATTTGTCTTTTTCTAGGTCAGACCATGTTCTTCAGACCCCTATTCGAGGTTGGGTGATGGCAATTGTGAGTGAAGCAGAAAAATAATCAATCCTGTCTTCTGGACATAGTAGAGGAAGTATTTAACAACTACCTGAATGCCCTTTTTCCCTTTTTGCAGGTGATGGCTCTTTTAAGTGGTTTTGCAGGAGTATATACTGAAGTGTGTGACTCTATACTTCTAATCTTTTCATCATTTGTATTCTTGTTTTTTTTTGGAAAATACATTTGATACAAAATATTAATGATTTTTTAGGAATGTAATATATTCCTTTATTTTGAACAATCCAGGTTATCATCAAGAAAAATCCTTCAAGAAATATCAATGCACATAATTTTTGGCTGTACGTATTTGGGATGCTCTTCAATTTGGTTGCAATTTGTGTCCAGGACTTCGATGCTGTCATGAACAAGTTAGTGCAGATTTTCTTACATGTCGGACATTCATGTCACCTGTTACAGTTCATTATATTGATCATTCCATTTGAATATTTCATCTGGTGCAGAGGCTTTTTCCATGGCGAGGTTTACATGAGCACAACCATTATTTGGATAAAAAATATATCTAAGATGCTACCAGCTCAGACAATGATGCAAGAAGAGCTTTTACCATCGTTGAAAATGCAGAAATCTGAATGCCTTTTAACAAATCTAAAAACTCCTTAAAACCTGTAACACTATACTTGAACTTGTAGCCAATTAGCTGCAAGCTATTCATACACAAATCTGAATGCCTTGATAGATGAATTTGGGTAACTTTTTTCATTTCCTTCTAGAGCAAAGCAGAAGAGATGATCTGGAATCTCTTTGTTATGTGCTCATGTATTTATTTTTTATGCCTTTGAAAATAACTTGTCAAATTTTCTAAACAAGTCCTCTGTAAATCATATCCATCAGAGCTTACTACATATTTTCATTACTGTAGATCAATACGATTTGAAGATAAACTATATTACTCCTATTTGAAGAGACTCTTCCGTGACCTATTTATCTGCGAGGGTATGATTAAACATGAGAAATGTATAATTGATGTTCCTTGCACCTCTATTTTTGATGTGGCTTATTCTGTATACTTGTAGGGTACCAACTAGATTATGTATTTGATTGGACCATTATGAAGTATCCTCAGTTTAGTGATAAAAGCAAACTTCAGTTATACACACATGTAATTCATTTCCAGCTCACCATTGACCAATGTGATTTTCATGGGTTTGTGTTGGCATTATCGACATAGTGTTTGGGCCTTGCCGGATCTGCTATGACTAATGCCGGCCCATTCAGCCATCAAAATCTCTTCGAGCCGCAGCTCGTCGTTGGTTCGGTGTTCTGATCTCCAAGACTCCAAGGAGGTCCGACTTTCCTTTTGTAGTGCAAGGTTGCCTGTTCTCGCGGTCAAGGCAACCCAGCTTGCAAACTCTTCTACGTAAGAATGACCCAAAAGAACTATGACACTTCCCCCTGCTTGCTATACTGCTCAAACATTTAATGCCAACCTTGAGCATAAAGCTGGTGTCAAATGGTTTGTTTTGACATAGTTGATTTCAAGGGTTGGACAAGTTTCAACAGTTATCACACAGGCTGAATATCTAAACTGGTCTGAAACTCTGAATTAGTTGCATAACAATTAGTTAGGTCACGATGTTGGATGCTGATTTTTTTGTTCCGAACTCCTCTGGTCGAATCTCCACGGTACAACACGTTGTGTGGCACTGGAATTCTCACCACAACTTATGGAATTAAGGAACACGTAGTGTGGCACTGGAATTCTCACCACAACTTATGGAATTAAGGAAGGGGATGGTTAAGCCTCCTGCTGCTCCCATTGTTGGATGTTTGAAATGGTTGTATGTATGATATTTTCTAGGTGGACTTGAAGGATAAGACTGCTAAATATAACACACATTTTAATATAATACACATTTGTACATAAATTATTGTAATATTATATGTTTCTGTTGCAATGCACATAAGTTATCGTAGTATTATATGTTCTCGTGTTATCGTGGTATTATATGTTCCTATTGAAATGTACAAAACATTTTCTCATAACAGTATAACATACATTTCAGCATAATACATATTTATACATAAGTTACCGTGGTATTATATGTCTCCGTTGCAACGCACGGGCACTCACCTAGTTTGCATTTAAGTCCAAAACCTTGGGTTTGGCTTTCAAGTCCACATATTTGTGAACCAAAGGACTTAAGAAACCTATTTGGCTTGGTTTTTGCACTTTAACCCAAAAATGGGCTAATTTTGCACATAGGCCCCTAGGATTTAGTTTTAGGGTTTTCCAGGGTTCCAATTAGGGCTTCTGGTATTCCAGGGGTATAAGTGTGATTCAACTTTATTCTTGGAGTCATTTTATGACTTTTACCCTAAAGCTTTTAAGTTTTCTCAACTTAGGTTAAGTTTTACCCCTTTAATCACTATTTAGGGTTGTCCTTTAACCAGGGTCCTATTTGTAAAACATTAAAACAATACAACTTGTTTGCAATTTTTGCCTAGTGAATGCATTCTAGGTGTGTCAAACATATGCAATGCCAATGTTATGATGTCATGCTCAAGTTTTAGTTATAGTAACACCAGGGGTGTTACAACCTCCGACCTTGATCAGGTATAAAGTCGGTTACTTGCTGTTCTTTAGCAATTTTACCTTGTTATTTAGTTACTTTTATACCCAACCATCCTATTTATCAACCTACTGTCGTGAAGATCGGGCCACCCCTGTACCGAATATAACTCGGTACACATCATTTGGTATCAAAGCTTTCGTTGTCACGGTAGGTCGTACTGTCATCCATTCATTTATCGAAGTCTTCATTCATCTTATATTTTTTCCTATAGTCCAAAGCCACAAAAACCTATAACCCTTTGGCGGTATTGTTACCTTGTGTTGTTTAAAATTCCTCAAGTTGCTAGTTACCACCATCGTATTCATATTGTGTCATTGCATTTGATCTCAACACTCCATCAGTGTTATAAAAAAAGAAGAAGAGAAAGAAGTCAAAAAAAAGGAAGTGAAAAAAATTGTGAAAGGGGATTGTGTTGCAGTGTGTTGTTGAAAATTTCAGTTTACATTGATTTGGTGAGAATCTTTCTAGCAACAATTTCATATCTCTTAGCACGTCAACACACTTGGTTAACAGTACCATAGCCCACCTTGATCAGCCTCCTATAGCTCCACTATAAAAAAACCTGAACCGGGACGTTCGACTTGTGATCCTTTCAACCACTCTACCACCTCTGTCGAAGCTGTCATACTGGCACCATCACAGTCCTAGAGATCAGGAAAGAGCTCGGGTAAGTAAGAGGTGAGATCGAGTGTTCCACAAATACTTTCATATTCTACTTTGACTTGCTTCCCTCTAACATGGTAGGATCCAATTCAAGTATTCACGGTGGAAACCATGGAGACGAAGAACCCCTGTTTCTTGGGCTGAATTGCATCAAATGGCCGACTCACTCGTGGGGGCCATGGAAAGGATGTTGAATGAATGTCTGCCCATGACAGAAGGTCGAAGGCTACGTCATCATGATCCAGAAGGATTTAACCATGAAGAATCCGGTGATGAGAATTCTAGTTTCGGCCATGAATTCAATCCCTTCGGCGATGGCCGTAGAGGTTATGGTGATGATCGCTGCTCTGATTTTGATAATCTGTGTGGAAGGCATCGTGCACACGGATGTTGAGTAAGATTTGAAGATGAGGAGTATGATGATCGTGATCGTGATGAAGGATCTGATGAGAATCCCTTTGCAAATGATGGAATGTTTGGTCGGCGAAATCATCACCGACATGCTGATTTTGAAAATAGAGACCATTATCATGGGCGTTGTCATAGAAATGATCCAAACCATATTGGCCAAGTCAAGTTGGATATTCCTAAATTTACTGGGAAAGAAAGTGTAGATGAATATCTTAATTGGGCTGAGCAATGTGATCGAATTTTCAGAGTTCACAATTTTTCAGATCAACACCGAGTGAACTTGGCCTCAGTCGAGTTTTCTGGTTATGCTCTTACTTGGTGGAATCAACAGCAAGAACATCAACTTAGATTGGGACTAAGACATATTAATACATGGGAAGAGGTGAAACGAGTGATGAAGAGGCGATTTGTTCCTTTCAGCTATCAACGTGATCTTCGAAATCGATTGCAATTAATGAAGCAAGGAAAGAAATCCATTGATGAATATTTTAAGGAGATGGAGTTGTTGTTAGTGCGGACGGGAATCAGAGAAGATTCCGGGTCAACCATGGCAAGATTTTTAGGCGGACTCAATGAAGAGATTTCTGGATTTGTCGAGATGTTCCCGTACCGTACCTTGCAAGATCTAGTTGATCAAGCAATGCGTACAGAGAGAAAAATTCAACAAGAGTCACGTGGAAAATCTTATGCAAGTCATTATAATGTTGTCCCATGGTGCAAACAGCAATCCAGTGCTTCTTTTGGTGCAGGACGATCCCAAGGAAATGCAGCTAGGTCTTCTCCATCCAATGGTACATCAAAGATGGTGGCTTCTTGTAACGCCCTGAATTTGGGGGTAGAATTTTTTTCTTCTTTTCTCTCACCAAATTCAGGCGTTACCCTTTTCTTTTCCCTTTTCCCCTCGCTAAACCTTGATCTTTTCCAAAGTCATAGCGGGTTTTGGCTTTAGACCTCGTGTAAAGCAAAACCTTAAAAATACTTTATTTTGTGTGATGCACCATGTCGAACCATGCATACTTTTGATTGATTAAAAATGTGAATGCTTTCATTTAGAGGAAATTAGATTTTAGAAAAAGGAAAACCTTTTTCTCCTCCCCTTCCCCCTCCTTCCCCATTTCGGCCCAGCTGCCCCCTCCCCCTCCCCCGCCGTGGGCCGGCCTGGCGGCCCAGCCACGCCCCCCTCCCCCTTTGGGCCCAGCCGACCCAACCGTCCCCCTCTCCTTTTTTTTCTTTCTTTTCTTTTTTTTCCAAAAATCCCCTCCCTCTCCCTCTCTCTCTCTCTCCCTCATCCTCACCCTAACCCTAGCCACGCCGCCCCTCCCCCGCGCCGCCGCCGCCCCTCCCCGGCGCCGCCGCCGCCGTCCTCCCCTCCGGTGAGGTTTCTCCCTTCTCCCCCCTCCCTCCTCTCCTTCCCTCCCTCCTCCTTGCCTCCCACCGGCGTCCCCCGCTCCCGCGCCATGGGCGCGCCCGCCCGGCTCGGCCACCCCGGCCGCCCGCGCCCCCGACCCCGCCCGGCTCGCCCACCCCGGCCGCCCGCGCCCCGACCCCGCCCGGCCTCGGCCACCCCGGCCGCCCGCGCCCGGCCCCGGCCACCCCGGCCGCCCGCGTGAGCCCCGCCCTCGCCCACGCGAGCCCCACCCTCGCCCGCTCGGTCCCGCCCCGCGCCGCCCCGGCTCGGCCGCCCGCCTCCCGGCGAGCTCGGCCGCCCCCCCGGTTCAACCGCCCCGGCCCCCAGCTCGGCCGCCCGCGCCGGCCCTCCCCCGCGCTCGGCCCAACCGCCCCGCCCCTCCCCCGCGCCCGGCCTCGCCCGACCGTGTCCTCGCCCCGTCCGTGCCTCGCTCGCAGTGGTCCGCGGAGTCCTCGCTCGCCCGTGCTCGCTTGCCCTGGCATGTTTGCCCGCTCGCCCCGCCGTGCCTTGCTCGCGTCATGTCGGCCCTCGGCGTGGCCTCGAGCTCGGCCAGCGCACGGCCCCGACGCGTGCGCGACTCGTTCGCGGCACGTTAAGTGTGGCTTTGCGCGTGCGCGTATTCGCGCAGCGTTCTGGCGTAGCTCGTCGTGCTCGCGACGCGACGCATAGCGCCCTGTCGCGCTCGCGACACGATCGTCTACCCCCTAGCCCCGTCTACCCCCCTCGTATCCTATATGCGCTAATCACGTTGTTTATATTAATAAGATAGGAGTCTCAATTTGGAAATTGGTTACGTTAGTTAAATTGTATAGCTAATCGTCTATCTTATTCAATGTTAATCTACTAAAAATGGTCACGTTTACACTAGTGCATGTAGCTAATTCTTATCATTGAAGCTAAGTAGACCTAGAGCACGTGACGTCTAGTTATTCGTCAACCCGTAGTGCGTCTCGGGCTTAAGCTTTAACTCTCGCGAAACATTTCCCCGTTTCTTTCTAACCTTGGTAAGTTTATTATCGTATGTGATATTCTATGCATATTTACTTTATTTGTTCTTTCGTAATGGTGTACTGTTTGTTTCCTAATGTGAATGGATGGATGTATGTATGCTTGCAATCGCATAGAGAACGATCCGGTCGAAGAGCCCGAAGAACTCGCAGGAGAAGCCCCTGAGCAGCAGTCGGTTGGTGGAGGCAAGTGTCCTTTGACCTATCTCTGTCCTAATCATTCTTTAATTCACCTCCCGCATTACACATTTATACTTAAGGATTGACTAGCTTTTGTTATCCATGTCCTTGTTTACCTATTTGGGTCGGATTATTATTGTTTTGCTTCATGCTATTGCTCAACTCTAATCAATGAACATGATGAGATTATATATGATACGCTGTTTTCCCTTCTCTTATGATGATGTTGTACTTGTGGCCTTTAAGGGGGCTCGAGCGGTTTCTCGAGTGCCTCTCCGTAAGGACCTGTTCTATGGATGACCGCCCGGGAAAACAGTGCAACCATGAGGGTGGAGTGGGACGCCCTTAGCTGAATAATTAGAGGATCCGGGGTGTAGTTCGCTTCGCCGTCGTGCCGTCAATGGGGCTCGGTGTATGCGGCTCGCTCTGCCAAGGTTGATTTGTCCCTTGGGGAGGAGTGCGGTACATTTAGGAAACCTAACGGGTGGCTACAGCCCCGGGGAATCTTTGTAAAGGCTACGTAGTGAAACCCTGCCTATTCACCTTGGTAGTGTTTAAGGGTTTGATCGGCCCGAGGCAAGAGGGAATCACGACTTGTGGGTAAAGTGCACAACCTCTGCAAAGTGTTTGAAAACTGATATATCAGCCGTGCTCGCGGTTATGAGCGGCCAAGGGAGCTCCAATGATTAGTGGTACTTGATCAGAGACATTTTGGTTTACAGATGGCAATGAGACTAATGGTTTTGGTTACGTCTATGGTGTTGGTAAGTGGTATTCTTTCCGTTTGGAAAGGGTACATGGGGCTAATAACTTGGGTTAATGTTAAAACCTGGCTTTCTACTAGTAAATAATAATCTGACCAACTAAAAGCAACTGCTTGACTTACCCCCACATAAAGCTAGTCCACTACAGCCAAACAGGATACTTGCTGAGTATGTTGATGTGTACTCACTCTTGCTCTACACACCAAACCCCCCTAGGTTATCAGCATTGCAACCACTGCTCAGGCGAAGATGAAGCTGTTGAAGGAGACTTCTAGGAGTTCCAAGACTACGACGAGTTCTAGGCGTGGGTTAGCGGCAACCTCCAGTCGGCTGCCTGTGAAGGCCGCGTTTATCTACGTTTCGTGTTCGCACTTTGATTTATTGTAATGACTATATGGACGTCTCAGACGTATGATGTAATCGACTATTTTTCCCTTTTTAATGCTATTTTGAGCACTGTGTGATGATGTCCATGTTATGTAACTGCTGTGTACGTGAATGACTGATCCTGGCACGTACATGGTTCGCATTCGGTTTGCCTTCTAAAACCGGGTGTGACATAAGCTGGTATCAAAGCCGTGCTGACTGTAGGACCGCTAACCTAGAGTAGATTGGTCATTCTAAGGACTATAGACCTCTGTCGCTGCCTTGACTTTGGTACCCCTTCAAAAGTTGGTCATATCGACCAAACCTATGTTCTACTATATATTATACCTTGCTGAAAATTATGTTTTATTCTAATCCTTTATTTATTTATGATTCATTATTTGCTGGTCACATTAATTATGTTCTCACTCTTTTGCTTGCGGTGTCTTTTGTAGATGGCTCGTCTTAGACACACTGCACGAAAGTCCGTCATCCCCTTCTTACCCTCCCGCCTTGCGGAGCGTCCGCTTCGCCGTCCCGTGGCCGGTCAGTCCAGCCACTTGGAGAGACTGCACCACCGCCTGCATGAGGAGCAGGAACGTCGACGACAGGAGCAACAGGGCTCTTCTTTCTCGCTCCAGCAGGAGATAGAGTCCGTGAGGAGCTGCTCCCCTGTGCTTCCTCTGGAGGCGCCCCCTGCACCACCACTGGGTGCCCCAGCCCCTGGAGTAGCTGCTGGAGGAGACCCAGACGACGGAGGTGGCGACGACAGCCCGAGCCACGACACTGATTTCCCTGCTGACCATGAGCCAGAAGGATGGGTTGCTCGACCCATCACTCGCGACGCTGCTCGCGGGTGTCACTTCCATGATGCGCTCGACACCCTTCTACGTCGGGCACTTGACCGGCATACTTGGTCCATCGAGTATCGCTGTGTGGTCTACCAGCATAGTCGTGGGGTCTACCCGGACCGCTGGGAGGCGACCTGCTTGGTGCGCCGTCCGGAGAATAGTCTCCAGGGTGCAGAGGCCTGCTCAGAGCACTATTCTATCTCTGAGCGGGACTCAGCTGAGGCAGCCATGCAGGATGCTGCATGGCGTGCGCTTTCGCACTACTGCTCGGTTCTCGGTGGGGTAGCTGACGGTCTCGACCTGAAGTATTACCCCCGCCGTCCATCTGGCAGCACAGGAGGCATGATTGTTTCACCTGCTGGTGAGGACAATCCTAGGTTGAGCAACACAGTCAACCTAGCCGCCGTGCTAAACACGGAGCTGGACCATGCATTAGACGAGCTGAGTAGGGCTCGTACTGAGATTGCCTTGCTGCGGGCTGAGCGCGTGGAACGTCGTCACCTGGATGATGGTTCCTCCGCTCCCGTCGGGACTCAGCACCCGTACCGCTCACCTCGGCGTGGACGCCAGTCTTATGGCAATCCCGACTACAAGACCAAGATAAATCTAGAACCATAGATCGCTAGAGTCGGATCTTGTAATTAGTACAAAATATATACGTAGAAGCTACAGTCTTAGCGTTAGTCTCGCTTTTAGTTAGTCTTAGTTAGACAGGGTAGTTTGCTATATCCTGTGCATTTGTGTTTGTCATGATGAACTATGTTTGGTTTGGATTTTTGTAATGACTGTCACCAGAGTGTGGGTACCCCCTGCATTTTGGTTTACATATTATGTTAATGGAGTTAGTTATATAGTTGGGAAACCTTTATTCCACTTTCCTCTTTATCTGAGAAGCTGTGTGGTCTGTGTTGGAGATCAGTGAAGATGCTCATCTGTTCAGTGCTGTTGAAGAATTCTATACTCTTTTCTTATGCTGCAAGATTTGCAAGATCAGTTCTGATGTGTGGTTGCATTCTGCAGATGTCAGAGAACAGGCGCAGAGGAGGAAGGCGTGCTCAGCAGGAGCGAGCCGCTCCGCAGGATGAGGTGCCTCAGCAGCAGCACCTGCCGCCCTCGCCCCTGATGTCCATCGTGCAAATGTTTCTGATGCAGACTCAAGCAGTTCAAGCCATCAGTCAGACTCTGGCCGCCATTCAGCAGCAGCAGCAGCAACAGCAGCAGGCTCCACCTCAGCCTCAGTTGCCTCAGATGCCCAGAGACAAGCGTGCTGAGTTCATGAGAGGTCATCCACCAACGTTTGCTCATTCTTCTGACCCCATGGATGCTGAAGATTGGCTGCGCACTGTGGAGCGGGAGTTGCATACCGCTCAGTGTGATGACAGAGAGAAAGTTCTGTATGGTCCCCGTCTGTTGAGAGGAGCAGCTCAGTCCTGGTGGGAGTCTTATCTCGCCACCCATGCCAACCCCGACACCATCACTTGGGAAGAGTTCAGAGGTAGCTTTCGTCAGTACCACGTGCCTGCAGGTCTGATGATAGTGAAGAAGGAGGAGTTCCTGGCCCTCAAGCAAGGGTCATCATCTGTCAGTGAGTATCGAGACAGGTTTCTGTAGTTGTCCCGCTATGCTCCTGAAGATGTCAACACCGACGCCAAGCGACAATACCGTTTCTTGAGAGGCTTGGTTGACCCTCTGCACTATCAGCTGATGAATCACACCTTCCCGACATTCCAGCACCTGATTGACAGAGCAATTATGACAGAAAGAAAGCGTAAGGAGATGGAGGATCGTAAGCGTAAGATCAGTGGACCCCAGCCTGGAAGCAGCAGCCGCCCTCGTTTCTCAAGCAACCAACCTCAGCAGTTCAGGCAGAACCAGCGTTCACCTCAGCAGCATCAGCAGTTCCAAAGGCAGTACCCTCAGCACCAGTATCAGAACCGTCAGAACAATCAGTCAGGAGGCCAGTTTCAGAGGCAGAATCAGCAGGCACCTCGTCTTCCTGCCCCAGCAAGCCAGCAGAACAATCAGGCAGCACCAGCTCAGGTTGGAAATAGGGCATGTTTCCACTGTGGAGAGCAAGGCCACTGGGTGATGCAATTCCCGAAGAAGGCAGCCTAGCAGCAGTCAGGCCCCAATGCCCCATCAAAGCAGAATGTGTCTAGCCTGGAGCAGGCAATCGCCCTCAGCCGCGCTACAATCATGGAAGACTGAACCACTTGGAGGCTGAAGCAGTTCAGGAGACCCACGGCATGATAGTAGGTACGTTCCCAGTCGACTCCCATATTGCAGAAGTGTTATTTGATACTGGAGCAACACATTCTTTCATTACTGCATCATGGGTAGAAGCACATACTCTTCCAAATTGCTACCATGTCAACCCCCATTCAAATTGACTTAGCCGGTGGTAGAATTCAAGCTGATAGCATATGTTTGAATGTAAGTGTGGAAATAAGGGGGATAGCATTTCCCGCTAACCTCATAGTAATGGGTACTCAGGGAATAGATGTCATCCTAGGGATGAATTGGCTAGATAAGTATCAGGCAGTTATCAATTGTGATAAAAGGACAATCAAGTTGGTGTCCCCACTAGGAGAGGAAGTGGTGACCGAGTTAGTCCCGCCTGAGCCGAAGAAAGGAAGTTGTTACCAGATAGCTGTCGATAGCAGTGAAGCAGACCCAATTGAGAGTATCAAGGTTATGTCTGAGTTCCCAGATGTGTTTCCGAAGGACTTACCGGGTATGCCACCAGAGCGGAAAGTTGAGTTTGCCATAGAGCTTCTTCCTGGAACCGCCCCTATCTTTAAGAGAGCTTACAGAATATCTGGACCAGAGTTGGTTGAGCTTAAGGAGCAGATTGATGAGCTGTCAGAGAAAGGTTACATCCGGCCAAGCACCTCGCCTTGGGCCGCCCCTGTCTTGTTCGTGGAAAAGAAAGATGGCACCAAAAGGATGTGTATCGAATATCGAGCTTTGAATGAAGTCGCGATCAAGAATAAGTACCCTTTGCCTAGAATAGAAGATCTGTTCGACCAGTTGAGAGGAGCCAGTGTGTTCTCCAAGATTGATCTGAGATCAGGTTATCATCAGCTCAGGATCCGATCTTCGGACATTCCGAAGACGACATTCATTTCCAAGTATGGGTTGTATGAGTTCACTGTGATGTCTTTTGGTTTGACAAATGCACTGGCCTTCTTTATGAATATGATGAACAGCGTATTCATGGATTACCTTGATAAGTTTGTGGTGGTATTCATTGATGACATTCTGGTTTATTCTCAAAGCGAGGAAGAACATGTAGATCATTTGAGGATGGTATTGCAGAGATTGCGAGAGCACCAGTTGTATGCAAAGTTGAGCAAGTGTGAGTTCTGGATCAGTGAAGTCCTGTTCTTGGGTCACATAATCAACAAAGAAGGATTGGCTGTGGATCCGAAGAAAGTGGCAGACATTCTGAACTCGAAAGCGCCAACGGATGCTCGAGGAATCAAGAGCTTCATTGGAATGGCCGGATATTATCGGCGATTCATTGAAGGGTTTTCAAAGATTGCGAAACCAATGACAGCGTTGCTAGGCAACAAGGTTGAGTTCAAGTGGACCCAGAAATGTCAAGAGGCCTTCGAAGCGCTGAAAGAGAAGTTGACAACAGCGCCTGTCCTAGTCTTGCCTGATGTGCACAAGCCCTTCTCTGTGTACTGTGATGCTTGTTACACAGGTTTGGGATGCGTATTGATGCAAGAGGGAAGAGTAGTGGCTTACTCGTCCCGACAGCTGAAGGTTCATGAGAAGAATTACCCAATCCATGATCTAGAGTTGGCAGCAGTGGTTCACGCACTGAAGACATGGAGGCACTATCTGTATGGACAGAAATGTGATGTTTACACAGACCACAAGAGTCTGAAGTACATATTCACTCAGTCAGAATTGAACATGAGGCAGCGAAGATGGTTAGAGTTGATCAAAGACTATGAGTTGGAGATTCACTACCATCCAGGCAAAGCGAACATAGTGGCAGATGCTTTGAGCAGAAAGAGTCAAGTCAATCTGATGGTCGCTCGTCCGATGCCTTACGAGTTGGCCAAGGAGTTTGACAGGTTAAGTCTCGGATTTCTGAACAATTCGCGAGGAGTCACAATTGAGTTGGAACCTACCTTGGAGCGAGAAATCAAAGAAGCACAGAAGAATGACGAAAAGATCAGTGAGATTCGGCGACTGATTCTAGATGGCAGAGGCAAAGATTTTCGTAAAGATGCAGAAGGTGTGATATGGTTCAAAGACCACTTGTGCGTTCCCAATGTCCAATCCATTCGGGAGTTGATTCTTAAGGAAGCTCATGAGATAGCCTATTCGATTCACCCTGGCAGTGAGAAGATGTATCAGGATCTGAAGAAGAAATTCTGGTGGTACGGAATGAAGAGGGAAATCGCAGAGCATGTGGCTATGTGCGATAGTTGTCGAAGAATTAAGGCAGAGCACCAGAGACCAGCTGGATTGTTGCAACCGTTGCAAATTCCTCAGTGGAAATGGGATGAAATCGGTATGGATTTCATAGTCGGATTGCCTCGCACTCGAGCCGGCTACGATTCCATTTGGGTAGTGGTGGACCGTTTGACCAAGTCAGCCCACTTCATACCTGTCAAGACCAACTACAGCAGTGCAGTGTTGGCAGAATTGTATATGTCTTGGATCGTTTGTCTTCATGGTGTGCCAAAGAAGATAGTGTCAGACAGAGGAACGCAGTTCACCTCTCATTTCTGGCAGCAGTTGCATGAGGCCTTGGGCACACATCTGAATTTCAGTTCAGCTTATCATCCGCAGACAGATGGCCAGACCGAAAGGACCAATCAAATTCTCGAAGATATGTTGAGAGCCTGTGCGCTGCAAGATCAGTCCGGATGGGATAAGCGATTGCCTTATGTAGAGTTTTCTTATAACAACAGTTACCAGGCCAGTTTGAAGATGTCACCATTTCAAGCGCTCTATGGGAGGAGTTGTAGAACTCCGTTGCAATGGGATCAGCCTGGGGAAAAGCAAGTGTTCGGGCCAGATATTTTGCTTGAGGCCGAAGAGAACATCAAGATGGTTCGAGAGAACCTGAAGATAGCACAATCAAGGCAGCGAAGCTATGCAGACACAAGAAGAAGAGAGCTGAGTTTCGAAGTCGGAGACTTCGTCTATTTGAAAGTGTCACCGATCAGAGGAGTCAGAAGATTCGGAGTCAAAGGCAAGCTAGCACCCCGCTACATTGGTCCGTACCAGATTCTCGCAAAGCGTGGAGAAGTGGCCTATCAGCTCAGTCTGCTAGAGAATTTGTCCGCAGTGCATGATGTCTTTCATGTGTCTCAGTTGAAGAAGTGCTTGCGTGTGCCAGAAGAGCAGTTGCCAGTGGAAGGTCTTGAAGTCCAGGAGGACTTGACCTACGTTGAGAAGCCAGTGCAAATCCTTGAGGTTGCAGACAGAGTCACCCGAAGGAAGACCATCAGAATGTGCAAAGTCAGGTGGAATCACCATTCAGAGGAAGAAGCAACCTGGGAGCGTGAAGATGATCTGATGGCCAAATACCCTGAGCTCTTTGCTAGCCAACCCTGAATCTCGAGGGCAAGATTCTTTTAAGGGGGATAGGTTTGTAACGCCCTGAATTTGGGGGTAGAATTTTTTTTCTTCTTTTCTCTCACCAAATTCAGGCGTTATCCTTTTCTTTTCCCTTTTCCCCTCGCTAAACCTTGATCTTTTCCAAAGTCATAGCGGGTTTTGGCTTTAGACCTCGTGTAAAGCAAAACCTTAAAAATACTTTATTTTGTGTGATGCACCATGCCGAACCATGCATACTTTTGATTGATTAAAAATGTGAATGCTTTCATTTAGAGGAAATTAGATTTTAGAAAAAGGAAAACCTTTTTCTCCTCCCCTTCCCCCCCTCCTTCCCCATTTCGGCCCAGCCACCCCCTCCCCCTCCCCCGCCGTGGGCCGGCCTGGCGGCCCAGCCGCGCCCCCCTCCCCCTTTGGGCCCAGCCGGCCCAACCGTCCCCCCTCTCCTTTTTTTTCTTTCTTTTCTTTTTTCCAAAAATCCCCTCCCTCTCCCTCTCTCTCTCTCCCTCATCCTCACCCTAACCCTAGCCGCGCCGCCCCTCCCCCGCGTCGCCGCCGTCCTCCCCTCCGGTGAGGTTTCTCCCTTATCCCCCCTCCCTCCTCTCCTTCCCTCCCTCCTCCTTCCCTCCCACCGGCGTTCCCCGCTCCCGCGCCATGGGCGCGCCCGCCCGGCTCGGCCACCCCGGCCGCCTGCGCCCCCGACCCCGCCCGGCTCGGCCACCCTGGCCGCCCGCGCCCCGACCCCGCCCGGCTCGGCCACCCCGGCCGCCCGCGCCCCGACCCCGCCCGGCCTCGGCCACCCCGGCCGCCCGCGCCCCCGACCCCGCCCGGCCCCGGTCACCCCGGCCGCTCGCGCGAGCCCCGCCCTCGCCTGCTCGGCCCCGCCCCGCGCAGCCCCGGCTCGGCCGCCCGCCTCCCGGCGAGCTCGGCCGCCCCCCCGGTTCAACCGCCCCGGCCCCCGGCTCGGCCGCCCGCGCCGGCCCTCCCCCGCGCTCGGCCCAACCGCCCCGCCCCTCCCCCGCGCCCGGCCTCGCCCGACCGTGTCCTCGCCCCGTCCGTGCCTCGCTCGCAGTGGTCCGCGGCGTCCTCGCTCGCCCGTGCTCGCTTGCCCTGGCATGTTTGCCCGCTTGCCCCGCCGTGCCTTGCTCGCGTCGTGTCGGCCCTCGGCGTGGCCTCGAGCTCGGCCAGCGCACGGCCCCGACGCGTGCGCGACTCGTTCGCGGCAAGTTAAGTGTGGCTTTGCGCGTGCGCGTGTTTGCGCAGCGTTCTGGCGTAGCTCGTCGTGCTCGCGACGCGACGCATAGCGCCCTGTCGCGCTCGCGACACGATCGTCTACCCCCTAGCCCCGTCTACCCCCCCCCGTATCCTATATGCGCTAATCACGTTGTTTATATTAATAAGATAGGAGTCTCAATTTGGAAATTGGTTACGTTAGTTAAATTGTATAGCTAATCGTCTATCTTATTCAATGTTAATCTACTAAAAATGGTCACGTTTACACTAGTGCATGTAGCTAATTCTTATCATTGAAGCTAAGTAGACCTAGAGCACGTGACGTCTAGTTATTCGTCAACCCGTAGTGCGTCTCGGGCTTAAGCTTTAACTCTCGCGAAACCTTTCCCCGTTTCTTTCTAACCTTGGTAAGTTTATTATCGTATGTGATATTCTATGCATATTTACTTTATTTGTTCTTTCGTAATGGTGTACTGTTTGTTTCCTAATGTGAATGGATGGATGTATGTATGCTTGCAATCGCATAGAGAACGATCCGGTCGAAGAGCCCGAAGAACTCGCAGGAGAAGCCCCTGAGCAGCAGTCGGTTGGTGGAGGCAAGTGTCCTTTGACCTATCTCTGTCCTAATCATTCTTTAATTCACCTCCCGCATTACACATTTATACTTAAGGATTGACTAGCTTTTGTTATCCATGTCCTTGTTTACCTATTTGGGTCGGATTATTATTGTTTAGCTTCATGCTATTGCTCAACTCTAATCAATGAACATGATGAGATTATATATGATACGCTGTTTTCCCTTCTCTTATGATGATGTTGTACTTGTGGCCTTTAAGGGGGCTCGAGCGGTTTCTCGAGTGCCTCTCTGTAAGGACCTGTTCTATGGATGACCGCCCAGGAAAACAGTGCAACCATGAGGGTGGAGTGGGACGCCCTTAGCTGAATAATTAGAGGATCCGGGGTGTAGTTCGCTTCGCCGTCGTGCCGTCAATGGGGCTCGGTGTATGCGGCTCGCTCTGCCAAGGTTGATTTGTCCCTTGGGGAGGAGTGCGATACATTTAGGAAACCTAATGGGCGGCTACAGCCCCGGGGAATCTTTGTAAAGGCTACGTAGTGAAACCCTGCCTATTCACCTTGGTAGTGTTTAAGGGTTTGATCGGCCCGAGGCAAGAGGGAATCACGGCTTGTGGGTAAAGTGCACAACCTCTGCAGAGTGTTTGAAAACTGATATATCAGCCGTGCTCGCGGTTATGAGCGGCCAAGGGAGCTCCAATGATTAGTGGTACTTGATCAGAGACATTTTGGTTTACAGGTGGCAATGAGACTGATGGTTTTGGTTACGTCTATGGTGTTGGTAAGTGGTATTCTTTCCGTTTGGAAAGGGTACATCGGGCTAATAACTTGGGTTAATGTTAAAACCTGGCTTTCTACTAGTAAATAATAATCTGACCAACTAAAAGCAACTGCTTGACTTACCCCCACATAAAGCTAGTCCACTACAGCCAAACAGGATACTTGCTGAGTATGTTGATGTGTACTCACTCTTGCTCTACACACCAAACCCCCCCTAGGTTGTCAGCATTGCAACCACTGGTCAGGCGAAGATGAAGCTGTGGAAGGAGACTTCCAAGAGTTCCAAGACTACGACGAGTTCTAGGCGTGGGTTAGCGGCAACCCCCAGTCGGCTGCCTGTGAAGGCCGCGTTTATCTACGTTTCGTGTTCGCACTTTGATTTATTGTAATGACTATATGGACGTCTCAGACGTATGATGTAATCGACTATTTTTTCCTTTTTAATGCTATTTTGAGCACTGTGTGATGATGTCCATGTTATGTAACTGCTGTGTACGTGAATGACTGATCCTGGCACGTACATGGTTCGCATTCGGTTTGCCTTCTAAAACCGGGTGTGACACTTCTATAGGTTCATTCCCTGCAAATAAGCAGCGGTCTGCTGCTAGTACATCAGACCCGACTAAAGCTTCGGTCACTACTTCTTCTACCCGTACAAGAGAAATTGTATGCCATAAGAGCCATGGTCGCGGGCACATTGCTGCTCATTGTCCAAGTAGAAGAACAATGTTGTTGAATGAAAAAGGTGAATGGGAATCAGACAGTGATCCAGAAGACAACGGACCGAAGTTTGATGAAGAAATTCAATAGGAAGAGAATGAGATCTAGCCAGAAGAAGGAGATCATAATTGTTTTATCTCTCTTCGAGTGCTAAGTGTGACTGCTGAAAAAGAAGAAAATGGGCAGCGCCACAATCTTTTCCATACCCGAGGTACGATCAAAGATAAGCTATGTCGCATCATTGTTGATAATGGTAGCTGCAACAACATTGCTAGTCAAGAATTGGTGGACAGATTGGAATTAAAACCAAGGCGTCATCCTAGTCAATATAAGATGCAGTGGCTTAATGATTGTGGAGCGTTGCGTGTTAGCCACATGGTGAATGTTCCTTTTTCTGTTGGGAAGTATAATGATCATGTGGAATGTGATGTGGTCCCTATGCAAGCATGTCAATTGCTGCTAGGTCAACCTTGGTTATATGATCGTGATGTCCAGATTTTTGGAAAACCCAACAAGTTGTCTTTCTTGTACAAAGGAGAGCGAATCTCTTTGCTTCCTTTGACACAGGAGGAAATTATGAAGGATGATCTAAAGAAGAAACAGCGAGAGAGCGAGAAGCACTTGAGAGTGATCCACAAAAATAGTAAGGAGGAGTTTCCAAAGCCAAATAAAACTCCACAGCCTTCAATAACCAAGACACCGGGAAAAGAGGGACTAGTCATGATGACTAGGGAGGGGATCTAAAAGAATTGAGTGAACCTAATGCCATGTTCTTTGTGCTCCTGTACAAGGACAACCTTCTTTTTACTAACGACTTACCCTCTACTTTGCCAAGTATTGTCTTTGATGCATTACAAGAATATGAGGATGTGTTTCCTGATGAAGTACCACCAGGGCTACCACCCAAGAGAGGGATTGAACATCAAATAGACCTTGGGTCTAGCGCTTCCCTCCCAAATCGCGCTGCCTACCGCACCAACCCAGAAGAAACAAAGGAGATTCAGCAACAAGTGGAAGAACTGATTAAAAAAGGCTACGTACAAGAAAGTCTTTCCCCTTGTGTTGTCCCTGTCCTTCTAGTTCCTAAGAAAGATGGATCTTGAAGAATGTGTGTGGATTGTCGAGCTATCATTAACATCACCGTAAGGTATAGACATCCAATTCCTACATTAGATGACATGTGAAAGTTCCTTTTACCCGGGAACAGGATCTGGATGTCGCCTAGAGGGGGGGTGAATAGGCGGATAAAAATTATCACTTGAAAACTGAAATTCTTACTCTACTCCAAGGCTGGATCGCAGTGGAATGAAAAGCCCTTCGAGTAGGTTGCAGCGGAATAGAAGATCCTGTCTCAAAATGCCCTGCACTTCAAATATAACTTGTACCACAGATAAGTATTGAAGTGCAGATATAAAGAGTAAATAAGACAAAGAGACAGCACACAATACAGAGCGAAGCACATAGACACAGGGATTTATCCTGAGGTTCGACCAAGCCTGAAATGCTTGCCTAGTCCTCGTTGGAGTTAGCCACACCTGGGCTTGGAGTCTATTTCACTTCCTTCCTCCGTTTGCTCAGATCTATCAGTATGACAGACGGAGCCTTTCACTATGTTGATGTTGGTTACAACAAGCCGCGGCTGCTTACAGTCTTCTTGACAGCACTCCTGGCAGAGTAACGATATGCTCAAGACTATGCTCTAGCTCTTAGCAGCACTTCTCCACTCTCTAAAGGCTTATAGCTTTGCCTTCTACACAAACTAGAGAGATTCGCACAAGAGGGACAGGGAGAATTGATCCGAGTGATGTATACTATTGTTGGCTGCACTTCTTTCTTTGTTGGAGGCGCCTAGGAGTCCCTTTTATAGACCCAAGGGGCCTAGGAGCCGTTGGAATCCCTTTTGGAAGGCAATATTTGCTTTCTGTCGGATGGCGCACCGGACAGTCCGGTAGCTTGTCCGGTGCGCGATCTCCTTCCAAATCGGGCTCAGCTGACCGTTGGAGCAACGGTCGTCTTGGCTCACCGGACACTGTCCGGTGCACACCGGACAGTCTGGTGCGCCAACTATCCGTTGGCCCAAGCCACGCGTTGCCCGCTGATCACGCTGCCGACCGTTGGCGCAGTCGACCGTTGGCTCACCGAACAGTCCGGTGCACCCCCGGACAGTCTGGTGAATTATAGCCGTACGCTGCCAAACTATCCCGAGAGTGGCCTGTTCACCAGAGTTCAGCCTGGCGCACCGGACACTGTCCGGTGCACCACCGGACAGTCCGGTGTGCCAGACTGAGCTGAGTCTTGGCTGTACACAGCCAAGCATTTTGCATCTCTTTTCTTTTCTTCTTCTTTCTATTTCTAACACTTAGACAAATATATTAGTACACAAAAACCAATGTACTAAGTCTAGAAACATACCTTCTCTTTGATTCTCACTTCTTTAGCATTTGGCATGATTGAGATTGATGTTGGACTCATAAATCATCAAGTCAGCTTGACTTGATCTAGATTGACAGTTCTGAGCTCCAACATCCTGCAAAGGTCACATAGAATATCTCCAGACTAGGAACAATCCAAACTAAAGATCAAGGTGCACTTAGCTCTTTTGGGCTTCTTCCAGTTCTGGTTTTAACACTGCTTCTCCTTCCAGTGACCTCGTTCACTTTTTGAGCTAGATCTTGAGCCTTATGACTTACACCACATAATTGTGGATGTTACCTCATTGGTTGTAAGTCATGTCCTTATGTAGTGTTCCTTGATGCACCATAACTCTCAACAAGATCAACCTTGACTTTGCAAGTCTTCTTCTTCACCCCTGGCTTTGGGTTCCTGGTCTCCTTGACTTTCTCCCATGCACTCGGTACCTCGAAGCTCTTCTTGCTTCCATCCTTGGCTTGATCGGTTGTCTCTGAGTTATGCACATCGAGTCTCACATAAGCAATGTCCATCCTTCTTGTGATGTCTATTATCTATAAATAATTCAGTCTTTGGACCATCACACTTGTTCACTTGTGTTGAACCATATTAGCTTTACATAAAGCACCTGTTCAACACTTAGCACACTTGTTAGTCCTTTAATTGGGTTTTCATCCAAACACCAAAACCCACAAGAGAGCATTCAATCTCCCCCTTTTTGGTGATTGATGGCAACACAATTAAAGCTTACACAAGAATAAGATTTAAAGCATAAATTTTGAATTCTAAGTTTATAGAATGCTCCCCCTAAATATGTGCTTACATCAAAATCTTAATTTTGGCCTTATATGTCAAATTGCACACACTTAAGCTAATTCGAAGCATTACTACACCTTAGCACCTATGGGATACATTGTGTCACTAATTAAACCGTGATGCGTATGACACATAGATGCACAGAATCAGAGTTAAACACCAATTGAATAGATATACCACAGAAATATCAACCTACCACTTTTCACCATTAAGATACCAAATTAAAACAATTTTAAAGCACCAGAACCACACGAATATCTATTACAGGATAAACACAGAAGATACTAAATGATTCATATCAGCGGAAGCACTGATTTTGCATTATCACCATATAATACAACAACAAGCATATGATAAGAATTATCAATAAAACTAACACAAACTACAAACTAACACATTTTTCCTTAAGACCAAGAAAACTCAAGGAAACCCCTTTAAGATAAGCTTTCCCCTCAGGTTGAGGTAAGCTTTAATGCACAAATTCTCCCCCTTTGACATCAAACACCAAAACCATATTCAAGCAAGAACATAGGATGATGTCAAGGGACAACAGGGTATTTTAGTAGGTAAAATACAACGCACTAACATTACTCCCCCTAAATATGTTAAAAACATGCAACACAAGCATTGGAGGAAAATACAGATAC
This sequence comes from Zea luxurians, assembly GCA_029449295.1. NCBI lineage: Eukaryota > Viridiplantae > Streptophyta > Magnoliopsida > Poales > Poaceae > Zea > Zea luxurians. The sequence goes on from JAOPSE010000009.1 coordinate 81,194,520, forward strand.
ACAAAAGGTCAACACTTCCTTTTATACCTTTACCCTATTGTGATGTACTTTCCATCTTGGGAGTTTAATCTGTAGGAAGCTCCTTCACACTTGTGCCTGATCCTTTGTCCTGACCTTTTCTTGTTTCTAAGACACCAGACTTAGAACAAGTTATAGTTTTGTGGCACAAGATGAAGCTTCTATTCTAGTGATTACCAAAAGATATCAATTGATGCAAGCTACTATGACTATCAATTTGAAAAATCATTACTGTTATAGTTCCATGATATTTAAAGATAAGCATCTAGTATCACCAAATACTATAGAGCATGAGCAATCTAAACATATGCAATTACTCACAACTTAGGATACCAACTACTTGACTTACGAAGGTACCCAAGTCCTGATTGCTCCATTTCTTGCTCATCTTCCCTTTCCACCTTGAGACTATACAAGATCACTCAAGAAACAATTAGTCTCAAAAGACACAAGTTATGTGTGCTCCCCCTAAAGTTGTGCATCAAGTATTTGAATGACTTGCACTTTGCACATTCTAGCTTCCTCAGAGCTAGAGGGAATCACAACATATCTTGGTCAAGGCATACTCTATCAATTTCATCACAAAGAGATACCAATTGAATAGTTGACTTAATACAACAATGCATGCCTCAAGGAGTATAACATTTTACAAGCAACCTAGGCGTGCTTCATACATGATATACCAATTGAAAGTGACAAGATCATGCATATAAAGCGCAATGTCTAAGTACACCAAGATTAAGAAAAATTTTCTTAGGTACACCTAGGGAAACAACATTTTAAGGCATGAGGCACCTACGTCAGGATACTACCAATTGAAAGGCAAGAACATAGCTATGATCATAATCAACGGAACTTCAAAATTTTCAATGAAATTGCACAGTTCCATTTCCATACCTTTGCCTTTTCCTGAGTTGTCATGAGAGCATCAGTTGTCACCAATCGAGTGCTCCTTTTGCTCATGCACCTCATAACTCAAGAAGGTGCATTACTTGCACAACATGGATTTGGTATACACAGAGTATCAAAATAGGGTAATTATGTGAACATGGGCTAAACAAGATGTCATGCTTGCACATAGGTTAATCATTAAAGACAATAGCATGTCTCACAAAAGGATACAGGTTTATCCATTAACACACAAAGAGTTAATCATGGTGAATATATCAAATGAAAAGCTACCCAGTGAATGATTCAAAAGATGTAACATCTAGAACGCACAATCGTGATTAAGCAAGCATTATTATTTTTTGGAAATCATGAACCATTGGTTGAAAGATATTCAACCCAGGCAATCTCAAAAGCATAACTACTCCAAGGACAGGTAGCACAACAATTAAACTTAAGAGCAATACTGAATTGCAATAATATACTTAAGATACACGGGTACCGTCCTTTGGAGAGCAAGTTGCATATTCTCATCAAGGTCCTTTGCTTGATTCACCAATAATGGTTAAAGACCTCTACAACTTATTTAACTTAAGATGAACATGGGATTAGAATTGCACAATCATTCAACCTTGGGTCAATGAATAGACAATAAAAATCAACAACTTAAGCATAGAGTTTGAGTTAACCATCTTAAGCTCTCCCATGGTCTCCAGTCCATCTCGAGGCACCTTATGATCTAGTTGGCACAGTTTGGTACCCATCTCAGGATGGGTCCATAACGATCATCCAAAAAAGCCTTTGGTACCCAAATCGCCTTTGTGCTAGTTCTAGGAGATCTCATTATTGATCTAGCACAAGTGTATGATTTGGGTCTCCTAAGCGAATAAGATTGAGATAAATTTACTTGCTTAGGAAACTTACCTTTATTACATACCTCAGGTGGATGACCATGCTCACCACACATGTAGCACAAACATAGCTCAACCCGACATGACGCTTGCTGTTTATCATTTTCCTTGGTGAGGGTCATCTTGGAGGGTGCACATTCTTGATTCTTTATGACCGGACATGAAGTGATCATGTGGTCCTTCTCATTGCATCCAAAACATCTCCTCATCTCTTCATCCTTGTCTTTGTATGGACAAGAGGCAATGAGGTGACCTAATTCCTTGCACTTGAAGCACCTCCTTTTTTCTCTTCTCTTTTTGCTTTTGGATGACACAGAGAGATTATTAGTGCAAACAACATGACTAATTGAATCATTACCTTTTTCTTGTCTAATGTTGATTGCTTCACTTATTGCTTTAGGAACATCTTTCTCAAGGAGTTTGACCCTTGCTGAGGTTTCTTCTTCCTCAAGCTTCTTCACCACGTGTTCGTAGATATCTTGAGGAAGTCGAGCATGGCGTCTTCTCCTTAATTGTCTTTGTTTCTTGTTCCTAAGCAATTTCCTTTTTGTCCCTACAACTTGTTGCTCATTCAAACATTCACTTCCTTTTGAGCGACAGGGGTTAGCACATGGTGATATATTATCTAAATGTGCACTTGTGCAAGAATGAGGTTCACATGAATTTAAGTTCGTAATTACAACCTCATGAGCAACATCAAGCATGATATGGTCATCAACTAGTTTATTATGAGAACACGACAACATATCATACTTTTCACTTAGAGCAAGTTTTTCTAAATTTATCATTTTTACTTGACTCCTAAGCATGGCATTTTCCATTTTAAATTGAGCAACACAAGATAAATTATCATCATTATTTCTTTGCTCAATTAAAACTGAATCATACCGATGGACCAAATCATCATGAGAGCACTTTAGCTCCTCATGTTCTTTGGTCATCTTCTCCAGGCTGTCGTTGGTTTTGATTAGAGTCTCCTCTAGCCTGAGAAGTGTCTCGCCTTGTTCCTTGTTGCTTCTCAATAGCTTAACCAAGAGCGCTTTGTCTTCTTTGTTGAGATGGGTGTAGAAACGGTGAATCTCCTTTTCTTCTACATCGTCGGTCTTATTTTCCCTGTCATTATTATCAGTGGAAGCAAAATAGGAAAATATACCTTGTGATGATGTAGACTCCTCATCCTTATATTCCTCCTCATCATTGCTTTCATGTCCACTCTTATCGTTAGCAACAGCACATGTGTAACTAGTGGGAGATGAACCTGTCGGTGAGGTGGATCCATCGCTTGGTGTCCATCGTTCTTGTTCTTCTCCCTTGGACAAGTTAGTACTACCAACAATAGAGGGAGCAGTGCATATGGACTTAAAAAATTTCAACTTAATTTTGGTCCATAGATCATGAGCGTCAACAAATAAGTCACTATCACTACTCATGATGGCAAAATAGGCACCTCTAGAAAGTGAGTCAACTAAGATGTTGCAAGCATGGTGATTTAGAGACAGACATCTTAGTTCAGCATTAGAAGGTTCTCTACTAAAATCAGAGGGAAAATGCTTCTATTAAAGATATGTCTCAAATCAGGATCAATATGCATGAAGGCATTGTAAATAGAGACAGACCAGGATTTATAATTAGAACCATCACCTAAAAGAAGTTCTACAGTTACCTCTTGTGACGACATCGTCATCTCCGGACGGCTAAGACCACACTGGAGAGGCCTAGCTCCGATACCAATTGAAAGTTCCTTTTACCCGGGAACAGGATCTGGATGTCGCCTAGAGGGGGGTGAATAGGCGGATAAAAATTATCACTTGAAAACTGAAATTCTTACTCTACTCCAAGGCTGGATCGCAGTGGAATGAAAAGCCCTTCGAGTAGGTTGCAGCGGAATAGAAGATCCTGTCTCAAAATGCCCTGCACTTCAAATATAACTTGTACCACAGATAAGTATTGAAGTGCAGATATAAAGAGTAAATAAGACAGAGAGACAGCACACAATACAGAGCGAAGCACACAGACACAGGGATTTATCCCGAGGTTCAACCAAGCCTGAAATGCTTGCCTAGTCCTCGTTGGAGTTAGCCACACCTAGGCTTGGAGTCTATTTCAACTCCTTCCTCCGTTTGCTCAGATCTGTCAGTATGACAGACGGAGCCTTTCACTATGTTGATGTTGGTTACAACAAGCCGCGGCTGCTTACAGTCTTCTTGACAGCACTCCTGGCAGAGTAACGATATGCTCAAGACTATGCTCTAGCTCTTAGCAGCACTTCTCCACTCTCTAAAGGCTTATAGCTTTGCCTTCTACACAAACTAGAGAGATTCGCACAAGAGGGAGAGTGAGAATTGATCCGAGTGATGCATACTATTGTTGGCTGCACTTCTTTCTTTGTTGGAGGCGCCTAGGAGTCCCTTTTATAGACCCAAGGGGCCTAGGAGCCGTTGGAATCCCTTTTGGAAGGCAATATTTGCTTTCTATCGGGTGGCGCACCGGACAGTCCGATGCACCACCGGACAGGTCCTGTAGCTTGTCCGGTGCGCGATCTCCTTCCAAATCGGGCTCAGCTGACCATTGGAGCAACGGTCGTCTTGGCTCACCGGACACTGTCCGGTGCACACCGGACAGTCCGGTGTGCCAACTATCCATTGGCCCAAGCCACGCGTCACCCGTTGATCGCGCTGCCGACTGTTGGCGCAGTCGACCGTTGGCTCACCGGATAGTCCGGTGCACCACCTGACAGTCTGGTGAATTATAGCCGTACGCTGCCAAACTATCCCGAGAGTGGCTTGTTCACCGGAGTTCAGCCTGGCGCACCGGACAGTCCGGTGTGCCAGACTGAGCTGAGTCTTGGCTGTACACAGCCAAGCATTTTGCATCTCTTTTCTTTTCTTCTTCTTTCTGTTTCTAACACTTAGACAAATATATTAGTACACAAAAACCAATGTACTAAGTCTAGAAACATACCTTCTCTTTGATTCTCACTTCTTTAGCATTTGGCATGATTGAGATTGATGTTGGACTCATAAATCATCAAGTCAGCTTGACTTGATCTAGATTGACAGTTCTGAGCTCCAACATCCTGCAAAGGTCACATAGAATATCTCCAGACTAGGAACAATCCAAACTAAAGATCAAGGTGCACTTAGCTCTTTTGGGCTTCTTCCAGTTCTGGTTTTAACACTGCTTCTCCTTCCAGTGACCTCGTTCACTTTTTGAGCTAGATCTTGAGCCTTATGACTTACACCACATAATTGTGGATGTTACCTCATTGGTTGTAAGTCATGTCCTTATGTAGTGTTCCTTGATGCACCATAACTCTCAACAAGATCAACCTTGACTTTGCAAGTCTTCTTCTTCACCCCTGGCTTTGGGTTCCTGGTCTCCTTGACTTTCTCCCATGCACTCGGTACCTCGAAGCTCTTCTTGCTTCCATCCTTGGCTTGATCGGTTGTCTCTGAGTTATGCACATCGAGTCTCACATAAGCAATGTCCATCCTTCTTGTGATGTCTATTATCTATAAATAATTCAGTCTTTGGACCATCACACTTGTTCACTTGTGTTGAACCATATTAGCTTTACATAAAGCACCTGTTCAACACTTAGCACACTTGTTAGTCCTTTAATTGGGTTTTCATCCAAACACCAAAACCCACAAGAGAGCATTCAATATGCTTGATGAACTTAGTGGTGCTTTTATTTTCACTAAAATTGACTTAAGAAGTGGCTATCATCAGATTCGTATGAAAGAGGGAGATGAATGGAAAACAGCCTTTAAAACAAAATTTGGGTTGTATGAATGGTTGGTGATGCCCTTCAGGTTAACAAATGCTCCTAGTACATTTATGATATTAATGAATCATGTGCTTAGAACTTTCATTGGCAAATTTGTTGTTGTCTATTTTGATGACATACTAATTTATAGTAAATCCCTTGATGAACATGTTGAACATATCCGATACGTACTTACTGTCCTTCGAGAACAAAAATTGTATGCTAACCTTGAGAAGTGCACCTTTTGCACCGACAAGGTAGTGTTTCTTGGATTTGTTGTATCAGGACAAGGTGTGGAGGTAGATGAAGAAAAGATCAAAGCTGTACGCGACTGGATGCCTCCACAAAATGTGAGCCAAGTGAGAAGCTTCCTTGGGCTCACTGGGTTTTACCGGCGATTTGTAAAAGACTTTAGTACTGTTGCTGCTCCCATCAACGAATTGACCAAAAAAGAAGTACCATTCAAATGGGGAGAAGCACAACAAAAGGCATTTGAAAAATTGAAAATGAAGTTAACAACAACCCTAGTTCTTGCACTCCCAGACTTCGGTAAGACATTTGAAATTGAATGTGATGCCAATGGAATTGGGATCGGAGGCGTGCTCATGCAAGAACGAAGACCAATTGCCTACTTCAGTGAAAAGCTAAGCGGAGGACTTATGGGTCATTTTGGCGCCAAGAAGACGGAGCAAGTACTTGCCGATCATTTCTTTTGGCCTAAAATGAGAAGGGATGTGGAGCGACATGTCCTTCGATGCGAATCATGTCATAAAGCTAAGTCTCGTTTAAACCCTCATGGCTTATACACTCCACTACCTATTCCTAGTGTGCCTTGGGAAGACATATCCATGGATTTTGTTCTTGGTTTACCACGAACAAAGCAGGGAAGGGATTCCATTTTTGTTGTGGTTGATCTGTAACACCCTGATTTTGGGGGTATAAAATTTCTTTCTAATTATCACCCAAAATCATGTGTTACTCTTCTTTTTCTCACTCTAGGTTTTCTCTCTCTAGATTCTTTCTCCCTTTTTCCTTTTGATTAGAAATAGCTTAAACTAGTGGAGGTTAATTATTTATTTTTGCCAAAATATTGTGGGTCATGACATGTTGCATCAGGCTGAGCTTAAAACATTGTTTGAAGTGTTGCACATGTTTGAATTTATTTGATTCTGAAACCTAGTTTGAATTTGGAATTTAAAACCCTAGAGAAGAGAAATAGAAAAGGAATTAGAAAATCCAGGGAAAAAGAAAAAGCCATTTCGGCCCAAACCAGCCCACCAGACCCAGTCCCCCGCGCGTGCCTGCCACCCCTGACAGGCGGACCCCACGTGTCGGTGCCAGTCTTCCGCGCGCGCTCACTCTCTCGCTCTCTGCCCGCTGGGGCCGATCTGTCGGCACCAGTTTCCTTCGCCTGTGCGCTCCCTTTCTCTCTCTATCTCGTGGGCCTGAATCGCCAGTCGCCGAGCCGTTGCCCCACATGCCCCTTTCTCCTCTCTCTGCGTCGTGCACCCTACCTGTCAGTTCCACCCCCTCCACGCTCGTCGTCGACCGGCGTGTGTGCACTCACGCACGTCGCCGGATTTCTCGGCCACGACGCCCGCCCACGTGCCCAGCTCCCTTATTAGAGCCCCGCCAGTGCCATGCGCACACCCCTCACCTCATTTCGCGCAGCATCGCCCTCTCTCGCGCTCTGCCCATGTCGCCAGCCGCCGCCGGAGACCCGTGCCAGCGTTCCCGGCCATCCAGCTCGTCGAAGACCGCTCCAAGCCTCCCCAAGCTCCACCCCGAGGTGAGACACCCATCCCCATACCCAATTTCCCTTATTGTGCCCTATGTTCGGCCAATTTCACCTTCGCCGGTGCTCGGCCGCGGCGGCCTGCCATGCTCGCGCGGTGGCCGGCCGATTTAGCTCGGTCTTGTTTCCCGGAGTAGGTCCCTGTGTCACCCCTGCCTCTGCTGAAGCTAGCCTACTCCTTAGCGCGCCTTAAGTCCCCTCCCCGTGGCCGGAATGGCTCACCGGAGTTACTCCGGCCCGCCCGAGACCTTTTCACCGCCGTTCTCCCCTCTCTACCCGTGGATTCATGGCCTCTTCCCGCCATTGAGTTCGCCGTGGCGCCCTCTTCCCCTCTGCCCAACTTCGACGACCCCGGAGCCACCCTAGCTCACGCCTGCCTCAACTCCGACGACCTCACCGCCGCGGAGAGGAGCGGCTCGGACCCCTACAGCCGTATGTTTCCCCCTGGTCCGATCCCCTCCGTCCGATTTAGATCGAACGGCTCGGACCTCTGCAGCCGTCTGTTTCCCCCTGGTCCGATCCCCTCCGTCCGATTCAGATCGAACGGCTCGGACCCCTGCAGCCGTCTGTTTTCCCCTGGTCCGATCCCCTCCGTCCGATTCAGATCGAACGGCTCGAACCGCGGGATAGCGCTTCGCGCACGTGAGAGCACCTAGAGGGGGGGGTGAATAGGTGATCCTGTAACACTTAAAACTTAGGCCACAAAAACTTGGTTAAGTGTTAGCACAATAACCGCCAAGTGGCTAGAGAGGAATCTTCAACAAAACACAATAACCAACAAGATCAATCACAGAGATGGCACGGTGGTTATCCCGTGGTTCGGCCAAGACCAACGCGTGCCTACTCCACGTTGTGGCGTCTCAACAGACGAGGGTTGCAATCAACCCCTCTCAAGCGGTCCAAAGACCCACTTGAATACCACGGTGTTTTGCTTGCTTTTTCTCAATCCCGGTTGCGAGGAATCTCCACAACTTGGAGCCTCTCGCCCTTACAACTTGAAGTTCACAAAGAAACACGGAGCAAGGGAGGGATTAGCAACGCACTCAAGACAAGAAATCACAGCAACACCACGCACACAAATCGCAATGAGAGCTCACAACACAACTCAATGAGTTCACCACTCAACTAGAGCTCTAATTGCTATCACAAAGAATCAAAGGCGCGGAATCGATGTCTTGGTGCTTAGGAATGTTGTAGGAATGCTTGGTGTGCTCCTCCATGCACCTAGGGGTCCCTTTTATAGCCCCAAGGCAGCTAGGAGCCGTTGAGAGCAATCTAGGAAGGCTGATCTTGCCTTCTGTCGACTGGCGCACCGGATAGTCCGGTGCACACCGGACACTGTCCGGTGCCTGATTTCCTTCCATACATGACGTAGCCGACCGTTGGTAGCCTGAGAGCCGTTGGCGCATCGGACATGTCCGGTGCACACCGGACAGACCGGTGCCCCCTTCTAGCCATTGGCTCGGCCACGTGTCCCACGCAGATTGCGCGGCCGACCGTTGGCCCGGCCGACCGTTGGCTCACCGGATAGTCCGGTGCACACCGGACAGTCCGGTGAATTTTAGCCGTACGTCGACGATGAATTCCCGAGAGCGACGAGTTCGCCTGTGAACGGCCCACCGGACAGTCCGGTGCACCACCGGACAGTCCGGTGAATTATAGTCGTACACCGCCGTCGAAGTCCCGAGAGCAGCCACTTTGCTTGAGCTAGCCTGGCGCACCGGACACTGTCCGGTGCACCACCGGACAGTCCGGTGCTCCCAGACTGAGCATACTTTGACTGCTCGAGCCAAGGCATTTTCAATTGGATTTTTCCTGTTTCCAGCACTTAGACACAATACATTAGTCCATAAAACAATGTACTAAGTCTGAGAAACATACCTTTATCCTTGATTTGTACTTTATCCACCATTTTACACTTAGGCACTTGTGTTGGACACTAAACCACCAAAATACTTAGAAATGGCCCAAGGGCACATTTCCCTTTCAATCTCCCCCTTTTTGGTGATTTATGCCAACACAACATAAAGCAAGTAGAACAAGTACACAATCAATTCAAATAAGAACTCAAATTGTTTTGATTCAAATTTGACATATATGGATCACTCTTTGCCACCACTTGGTTTGTTTTTGCAAATCAAACTCAAATATCTATCTCTAAGTCAAACACACATGTTAAGACATAAAGAGAGTCATTCCAAGAGAAATTGATTCAAGTTTTCAAAAACTCCCCTTTTTCACATAATCAATACTTCTCCCCACAAGAAGCCAACTTTTGACAAGAGAGACAATAAAAGAGTTTTGACAAACCAAAAGCTCTATTCTACTATTTTCAAAATCTCTCAAGTGGTAGCTGATCCATTTATCGCTTTGGCCTTTATTTTCTCCCCCTTTGGCATCAAGCACCAAAACGGGATCAATCTTGGCCCCTTAACCCCATTGCCTCACCAAAATCTTCAAATAAGAACACAAAGGCAATAAGAGTATAAAGATGAACTTGGAAGAGTTACTCTTTTCATCGGAGTGCAGTGGAAGTCTTGCATGGTCCAAGTCCACCTTTTCCCTTCCAATCCTCCTTTGAGGCTAAAAACAGCCAAACTCAAGTACATGGTTAGTCTCAAAGGGTCAAGTTGTAGCACAACTCCCCCTAAATATGTGCATCACCTACACAAGGACTTGTGAGGTCCGAGGAATGATTGTACAACTTGAGCACCATAGTAAGCAACAAAATGCAGAATGAACATGATCAAGGCATAAACACATGTATGCTACAATTCAATCCAAGTTCCGCGAATCTAAGATATTGAGCTCACTATGCAGCCTGCAAAAGGTCTTCTCATCTAGAGGCTTGGTAAAGATATCGGCTAGCTGGTTCTCGGTGCTAACATGAAACACTTCGATATCTCCCTTTTGCTGGTGGTCTCTAAAAATGATGCCGGATGTCAATGTGCTTTGTGCGGCTGTGCTCAACAGGATTTTCCGCTATTCGGATAGCACTCTCATTATCACATAGGAGTGGGACTTTGCTCAGATTGTAGCCAAATTCCCGGAGAGTTTGCCTCATCCAAAGTAGTTGCGCACAACACTGTCCTGTGGCAACGTATTCGGCCTCAGCGGTGGATAGGGCAACGGAAGTTTGTTTCTTAGAATTCCATGACACCAGGGACCTTCCTAAGAATTGGCACGTCCTTGATGTACTCTTCCTATCGACCTTACATCTAGCATAGTCGGAATCTGAGTACCCAATCAAGTCAAAGTTAGACCCCTTTGGATACCAGATCCCGAAGCAAGGCGTAGCGACTAAATATCGAAGAATTCGCTTCACAGCCACTAAGTGACACTCCTTAGGATCGGATTGAAATCTAGCACACATGCATATGCTAAGCATAATATCCGGTCTACTAGCACACAAATAAAGTAAAGACCCTATCATGGACCGGTATGCTTTTTGATCAACGGACTTACCACCTTTGTTGAGGTCGGTGTGTCCTTCGGTTCCCATCGGCGTCTTGGCGGGCTTGGCGTCCTTCATCCCAAACCGCTTTAGCAAATCTTGCGTGTGCTTCGTTTGGGAGATGAAGGTGCCGTCCTTGAGTTGCTTCACTTGGAACCCAAGGAAGTAGTTCAACTCGCCCATCATCGACATCTCGAATTTCTGCGTCATAACCCTGCTAAACTCTTCACAAGACTTTTGATTAGTAGAACCAAATATTATGTCATCGACATAAATTTGGCACACAAAAAGATCACCATCGCAAGTCTTAGTGAAAAGAGTTGGATCGGCTTTCCCGACCTTGAAAGCATTAGCAATTAAAAAGTCTCTAAGGCATTCATACCATGCTCTTGGGGCTTGCTTAAGCCCATAGAGCGCCTTAGAGAGCTTACACACGTGGTCGGGATACCGTTCATCCTCGAAGCCAGGGGGTTGCTCCACGTACACCTCCTCCTTGATCGGCCCGTTGAGGAAAGCGCTCTTCACATCCATTTGGTACAACCTGAAAGAATGGTGAGCGGCATATGCTAGCAAGATACGAATTGATTCTAGCCTAGCCACAGGAGCAAAAGTCTCCTCAAAGTCCAAACCTGCGACTTGGGCATAACCTTTTGCCACAAGTCGAGCCTTGTTCCTCGTCACCACCCCGTGCTCGTCCTGTTTGTTGCGGAATACCCACTTGGTTCCCACAACATTTTGCTTGGGACGAGGCACCAGCGTCCAAACTTCATTGCGCTTGAAGTTGTTGAGTTCCTCCTACATGGCCAACACCCAGTCCGGATCTAGCAAGGCCTCTTCTACCCTGAAAGGCTCAATAGAAGAGACAAAAGAGTAATGCTCACAAAAATTAACTAATCTTGAACGAGTAGTTACTCCCTTGCTAATATCACCCAATATTTGGTCGACGGGATGATCCCTTTGAATCATCGCTCGAACTTGGGTTGGAGGTGCCTGAGGTGCTTCTTCCTCTTCAACTTGAACATCCTGTGCTCCCCCTTGATCATGCGCCTCCACTTGAGGTACCTGTTCGTCATCTTGGGTTGGGGGATGCACCATAGTTGAGGAAGACGGTTGATCTTTCTCCAATTGTTCCTGAGGCCGTACATCTCCAATCGTCATGGTGCGTATCGCGGCCGTTGGAACGTCTTCTTCATCTACATCATCAAGATCAACAACTTGCTCTCTTGGAGAGCCATTAGTCTCATCAAATACAACGTCGCTAGAGACTTCAACCAAACCCGATGATTTGTTGAAGACCCTATACGCCTTTGTATTTGAATCATAACCTAATAAAAACCCTTCTACAGCTTTGGGAGCAAATTTAGAGGTTCTACCTTTCTTCACAAGAATATAACACTTGCTCCCAAATACACGAAAATAAGACACATTGGGTTTGTTACCAGTTAGCAGCTCATATGAAGTCTTCTTGAGGAGGCGGTGAAGGTAGACCCGGTTGATGGCGTGGCAAGCCGTGTTCACGGCTTCCGACCAAAAGCGCTCGGGGGTCTTGAACTCTCCAAGCATAGTCCTCGCCATATCGATGAGCGTCCTGTTCTTCCTCTCTACCACACCATTTTGCTGAGGTGTGTAGGGAGCGGAGAACTCGTGCTTGATCCCCTCCTCCTCAAGGAACTCCTCTACTTGAAGATTCTTGAATTCGGACCCGTTGTCGCTCCTTATCTTCTTCACCTTGAGCTCAAACTCATTTTGAGCTCTCCTGAGGAAGCGCTTGAGGGTCCCTTGGGTTTCAGACTTGTCCTGCAAAAAGAACACCCAAGTGAAGCGGGAAAAGTCATCAACAATAACTAGACCATACTTACTTCCTCCTATACTCAGATAGGCGATGGGTCCGAAGAGGTCCATATGTAGCAGCTCCAGGGGTCTTGATGTTGTCATCACATTTTTGGTGTGATGTGCTCCTCCCACTTGTTTACCTGCTTGACAAGCTGCACAAGGTCTATCTTTTTCGAAATGTACATTGGTTAGACCTATCACGTGTTCTCCCTTTAGAAGCTTGTGGAGGTTCTTCATCCCCACATGTGCTAAGCGGCGATGCCACAACCAGCCCATGCAAGTCTTAGCAATTAAGCATGCATCTAGACCGGCTTCTTCTTTTGCAAAATCAACCAAATAAAGTTTGCCGTCTAGTACACCCTTAAAAGCTAGTGAACCATCACATCTTCTAAAGACAGACACATCTACATTTGTAAATAGACAATTATATCCCATTTTGCATAATTGACTAACAGATAACAAATTATATCCAAGCGACTCGACTAAAAACACATTAGAAATAGAGTGCTTAGATGAAATAGCAATTTTACCTAACCCTTTTACCTTGCCTTGGTTCCCATCACCGAATATAATTGAATCATGGGAATCCTCATTTTTGACGTAGGAGGTGAACATCTTCTTCTCCCCCGTCATATGGTTTGTGCATCCGCTGTCGATAATCCAGCTTGAGCCCCCGGATGCATAAACCTGCAAGGCAAATTTAGGCTTGGGTCTTAGGTACCCAACTCTTGTTGGGTCCTACAAGGTTAGTTATAATTTCCTTAGGGACCCAAATGCAAGTTTTATCACCCTTGCATTTTGCCCCTAATTTCCTAGCAACTATCTTCCTATCCTTTCTACAAATAGCAAAGGAAGCATTTGAAGCATGATAAATTGTAGAGGGACCATTCATAACTCTTCTAGGAACATGAACAATATTCTTTCTAGGCACATGATGGATATTTTTCCTAGGCATACCATGCATATAGGAAGTACTGGGAGCAAACATAGCATAAGAATCATAGGCATGTGAATCAAAAACATTATAACTCCTATGAGACTGTCTTCTATCATTGTACATAAAAGCATGGTTCTTTTTAGTACTACTTGCCATAGGGGCCTTCCCTTTCTCCTTGGCGGAGATGGGAGCCTTATGGCTTGTTAAGTTCTTGGCTTCCCTCTTGAAGCCAAGCCCATCCTTAATTGAGGGGTGTCTACCAATCGTGTAGGCATCCCTAGCAAATTTTAGTTTATCAAAATCGCTTTTGCTAGCCTTAAGTTGGTCATTAAGACTAGCCATTTCATCATTTAACTTTGCAATAGAAGCTATGTGTTCACTACAAGCATCAATATCAAAATCTTTACATCTATTGCAAATAACAACATTTTCTACACAAGTTGTTGATTTCCTAGCTATTTCTAACTTAGCATTCAAATCATCATTAATGCTCCTTAAGCTAGAAATTGTCTCATGGCAAGAAGATAATTCACAAGAAAGCATTTCATTTCTTTTAACTTCTAAAGCATGAGATTTTTGTGCTTCTACAAATTTGTCATGTTCTTCATACAACAAATCTTCTTGTTTTTCTAGAAGCCTATTCTTATCATTCAAGGCATCAATTAATTCATTAATTTTATCTACCTTGGTTCTATCTAGGCCTTTAAATAGACATGAATAATCTATTTCATCCTCATCACTAGATTCGTCCTCACTTGAAGAAGCATAAGTAGAGTCTCGAGTACATACCTTCTTCTCCCTTGCCATAAGGCATGTGTGACGCTCGTTGGGGAAGAGGGATGACTTGTTGAAGGCGATGGCGGCGAGTCCTTCACTGTCGGAGTCGGAGGAGGAGCAATCCGAATCCCACTCCTTGCCAAGATGTGCCTCGCCCTTTGCCTTCTTATAGTTTTTCTTCTTCTCCCTCTTGTTCCCTTGATCCTGATCACTATCATTGTCGGGACAGTTAGCAATAAAATGATCAATCTTACCGCATTTGAAGCATGAGCGCTTCCCCTTGGCTTTGGTCTTGCTTGGCTGTCCCTTATGACTCTTAAGCGCTGTCTTGAATCTCTTGATGATGAGGGCCATCTCTTCATCATTAAGTCCGGCCGCCTCAATTTGTGCTACCTTGCTGGGTAACGCCTCCTTGCTCCTTGTTGCCTTGAGAGCAACGGGTTGAGACTCATTGATTGGACCGTCTAGAGCGTCGTCCACGTACCTTGCCTCCTTGATCATCATTCGCCCGCTTACGAATTTTCCAAGGACTTCTTCGGGCGACATTTTGGTGTACCTGGGATTCTCACGAATATTATTCACCAAATGAGGATCAAGAACGGTAAAGGACCTTAGCATCAGTCGGACGACGTCGTGGTCCGTCCATCGCGTGCTTCCGTAGCTCCTTATTTTGTTGATAAGGGTCTTGAGCCGGTTGTATGTTTGAGTTGGCTCCTCGCCCCTTATCATCGCGAACCATCCAAGCTCGCCCTCCACCAACTCCATTTTGGTGAGCAAGGTGACGTCGTTCCCCTCATGAGAAATCTTGAGGGTGTCCCAGATCTGCTTGGCGTTATCCAAGCCGCTCACTTTGTGATATTCATCCCTGCACAATGAAGCTAGAAGAACAGTAGTAGCTTGTGCATTCTTATGAATTTGCTCATTAATGAACATGGGACTATTCGAACTATCAAAGTGCATTCCACTCTCTACAGTCTCCCATATACTAGGATGGAGAGAGAATAGGTGACTACGCATTTTGTGGCTCCAAAATCCGTAGTCCTCCCCATCAAAGTGTGGAGGCTTGCCGAGTGGAATGGAGAGCAAATGTGAATTTGAACTTTGCGGAATACGAGAGTAGTCAAAAGAAAAGTTTGAATTAACCGGTTTCCTTCTCTCGTAGTCGTTGTGGTCGTCGTCCTTTTGGGAAGAAGTAGACTCATCGCTGTCGTCGTAGTAGACGATCTCCTTGATGTGCCTCGTCTTCTTCTTCTTCCCATCTTTCCGTCTATGGCTCGATCCCGAGTCGGTAGGCTTGTCATCCTTTGGCTCGTTGACGAAGGATTCCTTCTCTTTGTCGTTGATCACGATTCCCTTCCCCTTAGGATCCATCTCTTCGGGCGGTTAGTCCCTTTGTGAAGAGAACGGCTCTGATACCAATTGAGAGCACCTAGAGGGGGGGGGGTGAATAGGTGATCCTGTAACACTTAAAACTTAGGCCACAAAAACTTGGTTAAGTGTTAGCACAATAACCGCCAAGTGGCTAGAGAGGAATCTTCAACAAAACACAATAACTAACAAGATCAATCATAGAGATGGCACGGTGGTTATCCCGTGGTTCGGCCAAGACCAACGCTTGCCTACTCCACGTTGTGGCGTCCCAATGGACGAGGGTTGCAATCAACCCCTCTCAAGCGGTCCAAAGACCCACTTGAATACCACGGTGTTTTGCTTGCTTTTTCTCAATCCTGGTTGCGAGGAATCTCCACAACTTGGAGCCTCTCGCCCTTACAACTTGAAGTTCACAAAGAAACACGGAGCAAGGGAGGGATTAGCAACGCACTCAAGACAAGAAATCACAGCAACACCACGCACACAAATCGCAATGAGAGCTCACAACACAACTCAATGAGTTCACCACTCAACTAGAGCTCTAATTGCTATCGCAAAGAATCAAAGGCGCGGAATCGATGTCTTGGTGCTTAGGAATGTTGTAGGAATGCTTGGTGTGCTCCTCCATGCGCCTAGGGGTCCCTTTTATAGCCCCAAGGCAGCTAGGAGCCGTTGAGAGCAATCTAGGAAGGATGATCTTGCCTTCTGTCGACTGGCGCACCGGACAGTCCGGTGCACACCGGACACTGTCCGGTGCCCGATTTCCTTCCATACATGACGTAGCCGACCGTTGGTAGCCTGAGAGCCGTTGGCGCACCGGACATGTCCGGTGCACACCGGACAGACCGGTGCCCCCTTCTAGCCGTTGGCTCGGCCACGTGTCCCGCGCAGATTGCGCGGCCGACCGTTGGCCCGGCCGACCGTTGGCTCACCGGACAGTCCGGTGAATTTTAGCCGTACGTCGACGATGAATTCCCGAGAGCGACGAGTTCGCCTGTGAACGGCCCACCGGACAGTCCGGTGAATTATAGCCGTACACCGCCGTCGAAGTCCCGAGAGCAGCCACTTTGCTTGAGCTAGCCTGGCGCACCGGACTCAGTCCGGTGCTCCCAGACTGAGCATACTTTGGCTGCTCGAGCCAAGGCATTTTCAATAGGATTTTTCCTGTTTCCAGCACTTAGACACAATACATTAGTCCATAAAACAATGTACTAAGTCTGAGAAACATACCTTTATCCTTGATTTGTACTTTATCCACCATTTTACACTTAGGCATTTGTGTTGGACACTAAACCACCAAAATACTTAGAAATGGACCAAGGGCACATTTCCCTTTCAGCACGCGTGCCCTGACACCCTGGCCCGCCTGTCAGCGCCCAAGTCCTCTGGCACTGGACCCGCTCGGTCAGTGCGCTTCCCCCTCTGTCGCTGACACCCCCTAGCCCGCTTGTCAGTACTCGCCCGCCCGTGCGCGCGCGCCCTCGGCCGTAGATCTAATCTCAGCCGTTGGTTTTAGATCTGACGGTTAGATTCACCCGATACCCCTTCGCGTGGCTGTTTTGCTTAAGAAACCTCCTGGTTTTAGGAAATCAACCCGTCGTCCTCTGTATTAGCGCATAGGTCCCTGGTTTGTTTTAATTAGACCCCTGGACTTTTATTTAATCACAGATTTAGCCCTAATTTTATATTTCATACTTCAAAACTTGTTTATTTCATATCTTTTTCATATGAACTCCAAATTTAGTGGTTCAAATTGCAAAATGTTCACCAAATTATTCTCTGTTCAAATAAAATATGACCAACTATAATCTGTACACTTTAATTTTTACACTTAGTATATAGAATTAAAGTATATGTTGATTTATTTTATGAAATAAATAAAAGGAGAACCCTAGGAATATAGTATATTCAATCTTGAGAGATTAGTGTTATACATTACTTGGATTTATTTTTTGGCTTAACCTCTAGGCCTTAATGACATAAATAGAATTAGGAATGTAATTATGGATTAGTTTATCTTATAATTCTAGCTTTCATTTGTTTTAATCACTATTTAACCTGTTTGAGCTATGTTCCAAACATTTAGAGAGTAATCAATTCCCTAATTAGGATTAGTCCATTTCTATAACTTGACCTCATTCCTCTGTACTTAATACTGTACCTTCTTGAGTTGTGTGCCAATATTTGTACATGTGTGATGTGATGTTCATTTTTACCTTCCAAATGTATTGAATGTATGCTCGCTTTACTTAGACAACGATCAGCTCGTGGTTCCTGAGTGTGTTGCCGAAGATCCCTCTGAGCAACAACCTGGTGAAGGCAAGTGTCCTCAGACCTATCATGTCTTACTTTACTTTATAATTCACTATCCTGCATTACTTTATTGAAACCTAAGGATTGACTAGTTTGTATTTCCCTTACCCTTGTTTACCTCTTTGGGTTAATCATGGTTAGCTTATGCTATTGCTTTAACTTAATCAATGAACATAATGTGATCTTTTATGATACGATAATGTTATCCCGATGGGGTCCTTATGATTACTTTAGGGGGCTTAGGCTGTTTCCCGAGTACCTCTCCGTAAGGACCTGTTTAGGGAGTGACAACGCGGGATAACAGTGCAACCATGAGGGTGGAATGGGACGCCCTTAGCTGATTAATTAGAGGAACCAGAGGAGTAGTTGGCTTTGCCGTAGGGCCGTCAATGGGGTCCGGGCACAGTACTTGCTCTGCTGAGGTTGGTTGCATAGGTTCTTTGATTTGGTTTTGTTTGTCACCCTTCCTTTGGGGAGATGTACTGTGTTTATCAAACTGGAGAAACCTAACGGGCGGCTATGGCCTCTGGGAAATCTTTGTAAAGGCTACGTAGTGAGACCCTGCTAGGTCACCTTGGTAGTGATCAATGGGGAGGCTAGAACCACGGGCAGAATGGGAATCACGGCTTGTGGGTAAAGTGTGAAACCTCTGTAGAGTGTTAGAAACTGGTATATCAGCCGTGCTCACGGTTATGAGCAACCTTAGGATCCTCTTCGATTAGAAGAACAATGGTTACTTTTATGATGATGATTAACAGTGGTGATTATAATCCTGATCTCTGGTATTTCCTCTTGGAGGGAGTGCCTCTGGGTAATAACTGGGTTATTACTAAAATTTGGCTCTACTTATAATAATAATACTTGACCAACTAAAAGCAACTGCTTCACCTTAACTCCACATATCGCTAGTCCACCTTAGCCAGACGGGACATTTGCTGAGTACGTTGATGTGTACTCACCCTTGCTTTACAAACACCCCACCCTAGGTTGTCCCCACTGTTCTTAGTGCTCAGGAGGTGATGATGGCAACATGGATGACTTCGAGGAGTTTCAGGAATACGACGAGTTCTAGTTTACTTTAGTGGCAAACCCCCAGTCAACTGCCTATGTAGGCATAGCATCTACATTTCGTAATTCCGCACTTTGATATTTATGTTAAACAAAGGTTATATATTAGACTCTGTGGATGTCTTGGACATCTTGATGTAATAAAGTACCTTTTCGCTATTTAATTCAAGCATTGTGTGATGATGTCCAATTATGTAATCGTTGTGTACGTGAGTTCTGATCCTGGCACGTACATGGTTCGCATTTGGTTTGCCTTCCAAATCGGGTGTGACATTATCGATTTAGCAAGATGGCACATTTTATTCATGCCACAAGAGTGATGACGCATCACATATTGCTGAATTATTTTTCAAAGAAGTTGTTCGTTTACATGGGATTCCACGAACCATTGTTTCTGATCGTGACAATAAATTTTTGAGTTACTTTTGGAAAACTTTATGGGGAAAACTTGGAACACGACTTCTGTTCTCTACAACATGTCATCCTCAAACAGATGGACAGACTGAAGTTGCAAACCGAACATTATCAATGTTGCTGCAAGCTATCCTAAAAAAATTTAAAACTTTGGGAAGAAAGTCTACCACATGTCGAGTTTGCATACAATAGAGCTATACACTCGACTACTAAATTTTGTCCATTTGAAATTGTATATGGCTTCAAACCCACTGCTCCCATAGATCTTTTTTCATTGCCTGTGCAGGAATGGGTCAACTTTGATGCTAGCAAACGAGCCGAGTTAATCAAGAACCTCCATGAAAAAACTCGAGCAAATATTGAGAAAATGACCAAAAAATATGAAAAGTGTGCCAACAAGGGTCGAAGACAGATGTTGTTCGACCAGGAGACTTGGTTTGGGTACATCTACGCAAAGAAAGATTTCCTGAACAACGCAAAAGCAAATTACAACCACGAGCTGATGGTCCATTCAAAGTGCTTCGCAAGATCAACGACAATGCTTATGAAATTGATCTGCCAGACACTTATGGTGTGAGTTTTAGTTTTAATGTGGCCGACCTCTCTCCTTTCTTTGGATTGGAAGAGTCGAGGACGACTCTTTTTCAAGGGGGAGAGGATGATGTGACCATACCAGCATCGTCAACCTTGTCGAACATTCCTACTGGACCTATCACTCGTAGCCGAGCGAAACAGATACAACAAGAGGTGCACGCGCTACTTTACGAATTTAAATTAAATACTAATGATAACTTTATGCTACCTAAGTCGTGTATATTGATTTTGCTTAGGTTCACCAAAGAGAAAGGACAAAACATATCAAGGACGAATTGGAGAGAAGAACTATGTTCGAGTCAGTCCAGCGTGACAGAAGCGTCCAGAAGAAACAGCCATATCTTTTGATTCCCAAGAGTTATGAAGGCCCATAAGTACATTTTGGAAAGATATTGAAGTCTAGTTTCCAAAGCTTCTAAGGCCGACTTAATCAGATCTCCCAGCAAGGCAGCCGACCTACTTTAGTGCTGACTGGTCAGAAGGTCAATAGACTGCTTGATGACCAAGTTTCAGTATTAAACTGCATCATTCTACGAAGTTTCATTCAGCATGCTATACATGGTGAGAAATCTTATCAAGTTAGCTTTCCAATGCATCCAGCCCCATGCCATTTGGAGATTCCTAGGAAAAGTTATTATCAAAATACTAAAGGCTGCGCAGAAGTCAAACAGCCACGCGGAATCCAGCTCTGGATATCTCCCGAAGAGACCCCTTCACATTAGCACGTTAAAATACTTTATTTTCGTGTTTATACCTATCTAAGGCTGGTTGTAGCTAGTATAAATACCCCCTATGTCTATGGTGTAAGACAACTTTTAATAACCTTTGATAATTTGATAATCCAAGTGATTACCGCAGCCGAGCTGCTGAGTGTTTACTCTACCCTTGTTCTTCCTTGTTCTCCTGTACTTGTGAAGAGATCCCGCTGGGATCCACTAGTTCGTGCCTTGTGAGTTCCAGTATGGCTGCCTTGCATTGTGTGGATTAGCTCCGGTTGTGGTTCTGTGGTTGTTCGGAGATCGAGTCGAAGTCTACACGGTTTCGGTGTCTCTCTCCCCGTCGCTTGGTCACCTCCGACCTTGATCAGGTATAAAGTCGGTTACCTGCTGTTCTTCAGCAATTTTACCTTGTTATTCAGTTACTTTTATACCCGACCATCCTATTTATCAACCTACTGTCGTGAAGATCGGGCCACCACAGTACCGAATATAACTCGGTACATATCAAATGGCAAAGCCCAGTGGTTTTGTACCCATTGCCATCTCTATGAGTAACAGTTTTCACCGCCATGGGATGCACGAGTAGATCCCATTGAGGGCATTATTGTATTTTCAGGTGAGTCCTGTACGCATGGAGCGGAGATAATGGTATGAGCCAAATTTTTAATAATGACAGCCACAAAGTATTACGAATTATAATGACGTCTTTAGAATCCTTGGTTTTGATAATAACATGTACATAGAATTTTAAGCTAATTTTTTTGTGACGTTATTGAGAATATTATGAAGTATAAGTATAAAATTTTATATAATTTTTTGTGTGTATTATCTTATCCCTACAATAAAAATGTGAAAATACATCTGAATTTTATATCAATTATTTTAAAAAGATATATAACGAATTTGTGGTTTACTTTTTATGAATATTAATAGACTAAATGCTAAAAAACAAGAATATCTACTATACTTAAAGCATCAGTTTCAACGGTCTCCCCGCGTCATTTTTTTTACAAATAACTCAATACATCTGAATTTTATATCAATTATTTTAAAAAGATATAGAATGAATTTGTGGTTTACTTTTTATGAATATTAATAGACTAAATACTAAAAAACAAGAATCTCTACTATACTTAAAGCATCAGTTTCAACAGTCGCCCTGCATCATTTTTACAAATAACTCCTCACAGCTATTTCAAATTAACCCGTTGCATGCCTATAGATGGCCAAACGACGGCCTAACACGAGCCACGGCTCTGGCCCAGGCACGTCATGCCGGCCTGGCCCGTTAGCCTGTCGGCCTCGCCCGTTAGCCTGTCAGCCCATTTGATTAAATCAGCGTAAAAATGTTAAAAATGGTGCAGAAGGTGGGGTTCAAACCCATACCCTGATAAAAGATGGGCGGGAGACACCGAGTGAAGCTATCTAACCAGTAGAACACCATACTCTGATATTTTTAATATTGAATATAAATTGTATATATTTATATAGTTTTTTTAAAAAAAATAAAAAATATAATCGTGTCAGGCCGGGCCAGCATTACAGGCCGATGCTACAGCCCAAGCACGACACGACGTTCTTGGTTCTTGCAAGCATTAGTGTCGGGTACCATAATTAGGGGTACCCCCAACGCTCCTAATCACGGCTGGTTAACACCCTCAGACCAACCGACGGGTGCGGTTCAAGCCAAGACTTCGTCTACCCGAAGGACGCGATCTTACCCGAGCCCAGCCTCGAGTTGGAACAGTGGTCCCAGACGAATTCATGCCTCGCCCGAGGGCCCCCTCAGACGGCAGGCGCCCCCTCGGCTCTCCCGAGGCCCAGTTCGGGAGAGGCTTCGTTGTGAAGCAACCTTGGCCATACCGCCTCACCAACCGACTGCTTCGTAGGCGCATTAAATGCGGGGGATGCCTGACGACGTATCCTGACACACGCGCCTCAGTCGGCCAGGCCGAAGTGACCGCAGTCACTTCGCCCCTCCTCTTTACTGTCCGATATGACAGGAAAACAGCGCTGCTCGCTCTGCTCCGACTGTCGTGTCAGCCACCCCGGCAACGACTGACAACAGGTCACGATCAACCACCGAGCTCAAGCCTCGAGCGCAACAGGAAGCTCCGCCTCGCCCGACCTCACGCTCCGGCCTCGGGAGGAGGTCTCCGCCTCACCCGACCCCCGTACTCGGCCTCGACCCCGGTCTCGGGAGGAATCACGTCCTCGCCCGACCCCGACCTCGGTCTCAAGAGAAGTCTCCGCCTCGACCGACCCTGTGCTC
Organism: Zea luxurians; assembly: GCA_029449295.1. NCBI lineage: Eukaryota > Viridiplantae > Streptophyta > Magnoliopsida > Poales > Poaceae > Zea > Zea luxurians. The sequence continues at coordinate 81,217,653 of JAOPSE010000009.1, forward strand.
GGACTGACCGTGCTGATAGGGGATGCATCATTCCCCTATTCCTAGTCTGCTCAGGCTACAAGGAACAAGACCGACGTCCCATCTGGCATACCCCGGCGACGGGTAATGATGGTGCCCCGCGTGCACCATGACGCCGGTGGCTCTCAGCCCCTTACGACAGCAAGGAGACGTCAGCAGGGTCCTCGCCGCGCTACCAGCTGTGCTCCTACAGGACTCAGGCGCTCCTCCGGCGGCCACGCCATCACACGTACAACGCCCAAGCTCTCCCCCAACGGCCACGTTGGCATGTACACAGGGCTTAGGCACACCACTGCTGGACACGTTAGCGCATAGCTACGCCCCCCGTTGTGCACCTGGACTCTCTCCTTGCCTCTATAAAAGGGGAGTCCAGGGCCACCCTGAGGGGGGTTCGTGCGAGGGAGGCGGCGGACGAGCTCTGTGTCCCCCTCTCTCTCTCTCCCTCACGCGACGCGCTTATAACCCCTACTGCGAGTGGCACCCCTGGTGCAGGATAATACAAGGCTTGTCCCACATCTTGTGTTCCATCCCATGCCAACCCATCTAGGCAGGGACACACAGCGACAATTTACTCGTCGGTCTAGGGACCCCCCCGGGGTCGAAACGCCGACAGTTGGCGCGCCAGGTAGGGGCCTGCTGCGTGTTTACAAACACCTTCCTGTTGAGATCCAGATGGGGAGTCTCCAGCAACCTCTCTAGCCCGGGACAGTGCTCCGCTTCGGGGGTCTTGAGTTCATGTCCCTCGACGCTAGCTACTACATGGTACTCCTCCCCCCGCGGCATGACAACAACGACGGTCTTCGCCTCGCCCAGCGGCGGCGAGCTCTACGACAGCATCCCCCCGCGGCAAAAGAGGAGCACTCCGGTCGTCCCCGCCACCCTCCTCGTCGGAGGAGGCAGAGATGTGGCAACCATGGCCACGCAGGAGGCGGCACCTTGTCGGTTATTGCACCAGAGCGAGTCGACGACGCCGGCACTCCCTCGCGGGACATGTCGGACATTGCCCTCGCACTTGAGGCGACGGCGGGTGTCACTTCCCCGCGACGTGTCAGCCCCAAGCGGACTGATGACGCCAGCACCCTCGTGGAGGACCTGTTGGGCGTTACCCTCGTACCTGAGATGACGGTGTGCACCGCCCCCGACGCGACTTCACCACCGTCCAACGACCAAGAGGTACCGTCCGTTTTCCATCCCATACCTTTTCGGTTCAGCTTCGATCCACCTAGCGACCCTGCTATGGTGAGCGCCTTCGTAAAGGCGTATCCAAACCTTCTGGGGTACCACATGTGGTCGACCTAGGACCGACTGATAACCGTCTCGACCTTCGGACCGGCAGGTTCCGAGGAAGAGGACATCCCCGACTCCGGTTGGGATTTCCCTGCCCTCAATGACCCCGGTGCCATGCGAGGCTTCATGTCCGCATGTGACCACTGCCTCTCCGGTTGTTCTGACGATGGCCATGACCTTGACGATGAGGGTTACGGCCCAGGTCGCGAATGCTTCCACGTCGATCTGGGAGATCACAACGAAGGCAACCACCCCGGTATGCCAGAGGTTGACGATCCTCCTGGGCCCTCATCTCGCATTGACATCCCGCGGGAGCTAGCTGTCGTCTCAGTCCCTGCGGGGGGTCAGGACATACAGCTCGAGCAAATCCGTGAGATGCAGGCCCGGGTTGACGGGGAAGCAGGTCGGCTTGTACATCTCCGACAAAACATCGAACAGGAGTGGGCAGGCCGATCCCTTGCCAGAGAAGCCTGTCATCAGGCCCAAGACATCTGGCACCGCATCGTCGGTAATGCCAGGGCAGCGCTGCCTCCAGCCGTCAGCGGGTCCGGCCAGGACCTAGCTGCAGCGGCGATGCTGCTTCGGGCCATGCCGGAGCCATCCACCACCGAGGGACGGCGCATCCAGGGTGAACTCAAGAATCTTCTAGAGGGTGCCACGGTTCGACGAGCCGAGAGCTCCGCCTCCCGTAGGCGAGCTGACCGCTCGGAGCATCACGCGGTGTCCTCCCGGCGCATCTAGGAAGCCTCGGTCCATCCCGAGCGTACATAGGACGAGGCACCCATCGCCCGGGAACGCCTCGGCAACGAGCACCACCATCTCGACCATCGAGCATGCCTCGACGAGAAGGTGCGCCGAGGCTACCATCCTAGGCGCGAGGGACGCTGCAACAGCGAGGAGGACCGCAGTCCTTCACCCGAGCCACCCGGCCCGCGAGTCTTCAGCCGGGCCATACGACGAGCACCATTCCCTGCCTGTTTCCGAGCCCTGACTACTATCACCAAGTACTCGAGGGAGACGAGGCCGGAGCTGTGGCTAGCAGACTACCGACTGGCCTGCCAGTTGGGAGGGGCGGATGATGACAACCTCATCATCCGTAATCTACCCCTTTTCCTCTCCGACGCCGCCCGAGCCTGGCTGGAGCATCTGCCTCCTGCGCAGATCTCCGACTGGGATGATCTGGTCAAAGCTTTCACGGGGAACTTCTAAGGCACATACGTGTGCCCTGGGAACTCGTGGGACCTCCGAAGTTGCCGCCAGCAGCCAGGGGAGTCCCTCCGAGAGTACATCCGGCGGTTTTTGAAGCAGCGCACCGAGCTACCCAACGTTACTGACTCGAATGTCATCGGGGCTTTCCTTGCCGGCACCACTTGCCGGGACCTGGTGAGCAAACTGGGGCGCAAGACTCCCACCCGCGCGAGCGAACTGATGGACGTCGCCACCAAGTTCGCCTCGGGTCAAGAGGCGGTCGAAGCCATCTTCCGGAAGGACAAGCAGCCTCAGGGGGAGCCGAAGACAGACGCCCCTGAGGCGTCCGCCCAGCGGGGCACAAAGAAGAAGGCCAAAAACAAGTCACGAGCGAAGCGCGACGCCGCAGACGCGAATCTCGTCGCTGCGGCCGAGCACAGGAACCCTTGAAAACCACCTAGAGGGGCCAGCGCGTTCGACAAGATGCTCAAAGAGTTGTGCCCCTACCACCAGGGGCCCATCAAGCACACCCTCGAAGAATGTATCATGCTCCGACGCCACTTCCATAAGACCGGGCCCCCGACGGAGGATGGCAAGGGCCACGACAACGACAAGAAGGAGGGCGGCAAGGAAGAGGGATTCCTGGAAGTCCATAACTGCTTCATGATCTACGGCGGGCAGGCGGCGAATGCCTTGGCTCGGCACCGCAAGCAGGAGCGCCGGGAAGTCTGCTTGGTGAAGGTGGCGGTGCCAGTCTACCTAGACTGGTCCAACAAGCCTATCACCTTCGACCAAGGCGACCACCCGGACTTCGTACCAAGCCCAGGGAGGTACCCGCTCGTCGTCGATCCGATCATCGGCAATGTTAGGCTCTCCAAGGTCCTCATGGACGGAGGCAGTAGCCTTAACATCATCTACACCGAGACCCCGGAACTCTTAGGGGTTGATCAGTCCGAAGTCCGGGCCGGTGCGACACCCTTCCACGGGATCGCGCCCGGGAAGCGAATCCAACCCCTCGGACGGATCGACTTACCCGTCTGCTTCGAAACCCCCTCAAACTTCCGAAAGGAAGCTCTCACCTTTGAGGTCGTCGGGTTCCGAGGAACCTACCATGCGGTGTTGGGAAGACCATGCTATGCCAAGTTCATGGCCGTCCCCAACTACACCTACCTCAAGCTCAAGATGCCAGGCCCGAATGGGGTCATCACTGTCGGATCCACGTACCGCCACGCGTACGAATACGACGTGGAGTGCGTGGAGTACGCCAAGGCTCTCGCCGAGTCCGAGGCCCTCATCGCCGACCTTGAACGCCTCTCCAAGGAGGCGCCCGACGCGAAGCGGCATGCCGGCAACTTCGAACCAGTTGAGGCGGTCAAGTCCGTCTCTCTCGACCCCAGCAACGACGCCAGCAAGCAAGTTCGGATTGGCTCCGAGCTCGACCCCAAATAGGAAGCAGTGCTCGTCGACTTTCTCCGTGCAAACACCGAAGTCTTTGCGTGGAGTCCCTCGGACATGCCCGGCATACCGAGGGATGTCGCCGAGCACTCACTGGACATCAAAGCTGGAGCCCGACCCGTGAAGCAAACCCTGCACCGTTTCGACGAGGAAAAGTGCAGGGCCATAGGCGAGGAGATCCACAAGCTACTCGCGGCAGGGTTCATCAAAGAGGTATTCCATCCCGAATGGTTAGCTAACCCTGTTCTTGTAAGGAAGAAGGATGGGAAATGGAGAATGTGTGTAGACTATACTGGTCTAAACAAAGCATGTCCGAAAGTTCCCTACCCTCTACCTCGCATCAATCAAATCATGGACTCCACAGCTAGGTGCGAAACCCTGTCGTTCCTTAATGCCTACTCAGGCTATCACCAAATCAAGATGAAAGAGTCCGACCAGCTCGCGACTTCTTTCATCACACCTTTTGGCATGTACTGTTACACCACAATGCCATTTGGGTTGAGGAATGCAGGCGCCACTTACCAGAGGTGCATGAACCACGTGTTCGGAGAACACATCAGCAGAACGGTCGAGGCTTACGTCGACGACATCGTTGTCAAGACGAAGAGAGCCTCCGACCTCCTCTCTGACCTTGAAACGACATTCAAGTGTCTGAGAGCGAAAGGCGTGAAACTCAATCCCGAGAAGTGTGTCTTCGGAGTCCCCCGAGGCATGCTCCTTGGGTTCATCGTCTTCGAGCGGGGCATCGAGGCCAACCCAGAGAAAATCGCGGCCATCACCAGCATGGGACCGATCAAAGATTTGAAAGGAGTACAGAGGGTCATGAGATGCCTTGCGGCTCTAAGCCGCTTCATCTTACACCTTGGTGAGAAAGGCTTGCCTCTGTACCGCCTCTTAAGGAAGGCCGAGTGCTTCACTTGGACCCCAGAGGCCGAGGAAGCTCTCGAAAACCTTAAGGCGCTCCTTACGAAAACACCCATCCTGGTGCCCCCGCCGCAGGAGAAGCCCTCTTGATCTACGTAGCCGCGACTACTCAGGTGGTCAGTGCCGCGATCATAGTCGAGAGACGAGAAGAAGGGCATGCACTGCCCGTCCAGAGGCCAGTCTACTTCATCAGTGAAGTATTTTCTGAGACCAAAGCTCGCTACCCACACATCCAGAAGCTGCTCTACGCAGTGATCCTGACATGACAAAAGTTATGACACTACTTCGAGTCTCATCCGGTAACTGCGCAGTGTCATCCTTCCCCCTGGGAGAGATCATCCAGTGCCGTGAGGCCTCGGGTAGGATAGCAAAGTGGGCGGTGGAGCTTATGGGAGAAACACTACCATTCGCTCCTCGGAAGGCCATAAAATCCCAGGTCTTGGTAGACTTCCTGGCTGAGTGGACTGACACCCAGTTACCGACAACTCCAATCCAGCCCGAGCTCTGGACCATGTACTTCGATGGGTCACTCATGAAAACAGGAGCGGGTGCTGGCCTGCTCTTCGTTTCACCCCTCGGAAAGCATCTCCGCTATGTCACGCCTCCATTTTCCGGCGTCAAACAACATGGCCGAGTACGAAGCACTGGTTAACGGGCTACGCATCACCGTCGAGCTAGGGGACCGACGCCTCGACGCTCAAGGCGACTCACAGCTTGTCATTGACCAAGTCATGAAGAACTCCCACTGCCGTGACCGGAGGATGGAAGCCTACTGCGACGAAGTCCGACGCCTGGAGAACAAGTTCTACGGGCTGGAGCTCAACCACATCGCCCGACGGTATAATGAGAATGCGAACGAGCTGGCAAAAATAGCCTCGGGGCGAACGATAGTTCCCCCCGACGTCTTCTCCAGAGACCTACATCAACCATCCGTCAAGATCGACGACGCACCCGAGCCTGAGGAAGCCTCGGCCCAACCTGAGGAAGCCTCGGCCCAGCCCGAGGCACCCTCGACCGAGCCCGAGATACCCTCGGCGGCACCGAGGCACCCTCGGCCATCGAGGAAGAGGCCTTGCCCATCGAAGAGGAACAGAATGGGGTCACGCCAGATCCGAACTGGCAGGCCCTGTACCTGGAATATCTCCTCTGAGGAGAGCTTCCCATCGACAAGACCAAAGCTCAGCGGCTGGCTCGGCGCGCCAAGTCATTTGTCCTGCTAGGTGATGAAAAAGAGCTCTACCACCACAACCCCTCGGGCATCCTTCAACGATGCATATCTATCGCCCAAGGACAAGAGCTGTTGCAAGAAATACACTCGGGGGGCTTGTGGCCACCATGCAGCGCCTCGAGCCCTCGTGGGGAATGCCTTTCGACAAGGTTTCTACTGGCCAACCGCGGTGGCCGACGCCACTAGGATTGTGCGCTCCTGCCAGGGGTGTCAATTCTACGCAAAGCAGATACATCTGCCCGCTCAGGCCTTGTAGACGGTACCCATCACCTAGCCATTCGCTGTGTGGGGTCTGGACCTCGTCGGTCCCTTGCAGAAGGCATCCGGGGGCTTCACGCACCTGCTGGTCGCTATCGACAAATTCTCCAAGTGGATCGAGGTCCGACCCCTAAACAGCATCAGGTCCGAGCAGGCGGTGGCATTCTTCACCAACATTATTCATCGGTTCGGGGTCCCGAACTCAATCATCACCGACAATGGCACGCAGTTCACCGGAAAAAAGTTCTTGGACTTCTGCGACGACCACCACATCCGTGTGGACTGGGCCGCCGTAGCTCATCCCATGACGAATGGGCAGGTGGAGCGTGCCAACGGTATGATTCTACAGGGGCTCGAACCAAGGATCTACAACGACCTCAACAAGTTCAGCAAGCGGTGGATGAAAGAGCTACCCTCGGTAGTCTGGAGTCTGAGGATGACGCCGAGCCGAGCCATGGGTTTTACGCCGTTCTTTCTAGTCTATGGGGCCGAGGCCGTCCTCCCCACAGACTTAGAATATGGCTCCCCGAGGACCAAGGCGTACGACGACCAAAGCAACCAGACTAGCCGAGAAGACACGCTGGACCAACTCGAGGAGGCTCGAGACGTCGCCTTACTACATTCGGCACGGTACCAGCAGTCGCTGCGGCGCTATCACGCCCGAAGCGTTCGGGCCCGAGGCTTCCAAGTGGGAGACTTGGTGCTCCGCCTGCGACAGGACGCCCGAGGGCACCACAAGCTCACTCCTCCCTGGGAAGGGCCCTTCATCATCGCCAAGATCTTGAAGCCCGGAACATACAAGCTGGCCAACGACCAAGGCGAGGTCTACAGCAACGCTTGGAACATCCAACAGCTATGTCGCTTCTACCCTTAAGATGTTTTAAGTCGTTCATGTACCTCGTTTACGTACATAAAGTCTAACCATCAAGGAAGGGTCGGCCTTGCCTCAGCAAAGCCCGACCCTCCCTCGGGGGCTAGAAGGGGGGAACCCCCTCTGCGTCAAAATTTTCCTCAGAAAAATTTTCTACCAAAACAACCTTTGTGCTTTCGACTTCCGTATTGATAGCGGGATCCTAAGAACGATGAGAGTACACGTAAGCGGCAAGGCCGACCGAGCCGAGGAACTCCTACGCCTCCGGGATACGGATACCTCACTCATCACCTTCCGCGAGAAGTAACTCACGCTCGGATAAGCGATCCTGCTACCGAACAAGTCCTAACACTCGGGTAGAAAACGACTTTTGCGCCTTCTCGACTGTCCCAATAATGGAATCCTTTGACCAAATGAGAGCGCACGTAAGTGGCAAGGCCAACCGAGCCGATGGACTCCTACACCTTCGGGATACGGATACCTCACTCATCACCTTCCACAAAAAGTAACTCCCGTTCGGATAAACGATTCTGCTATTGACAGACAAGTCGTGATGCTCGAAACAAGAGGAGAAAAGACGCAGCTTTTTAAACACGACGATAAAGTGTTTAGGCCTCGGCGGCCGCAAAAAAGCATGCGCATGCTACAGACAAACTGTTCCTGCAGGTTCTAGCATCGGCAGGGGGAGCAGCAACACCCTCGGCGTTGATTCCACCCTCAGCGGAACCAGGCCCGGCCTCGGACGGCGACCCGGGCAAAAGGACCTCCACCTAAGGGAGGACGCCAGCACCGCGCCAGCAGATGTTTTGGCCGAGCTCCAGCAGCTGCTGCCACACCTTCTTCGGCCTGGGAAGCCGCCATCTCCTGGGCCGATGAAGTCCCTTTCCGAGCTGACTCCGTGTCTGTCCGCGCTAACTCCGCTGCCTCCGGCTCCGGCTCATCGCAGAGCAGCCAAGGGTTCCGAAAACTGAGTAAGGGAAGCCTAGAGCGGCAAGGCCGACAGAGCCGAGGGACTCATACGCCTCCGGGATACGGACACCTCATTCGTCACCTTCTGTGAAAGGCGACCGACGCTCGGTTAAGTGGTTCGGCCAGCCAACAGACAAGTCCCGGCGCTCGGAATGAGGAAGACACACAGCTTCGTTCTTGAATACCTGAATGTTCAGGCCTCGACAGCCACAAAGAACAAACACATATACCCGGGGTAACTATGCTACACAGGCTTAGGTGTCGGCAGAACCCTCGGCGGTTCTCCCGACCTACGGCAAATGTCTAAGTACCTGAAGCGGTTACATTTTGCTCCGGCAAAAACCCAGTATATCTCATTACAAACGGAACTCCGGTTCTGCTCCCGCGGGTATGAACAACCTCCATACCAGGGGGCCCGCGGGATGACAAACTCCAGGTGGCTCGCCGTTGACCCATGACAGCAGCGACAACGACCCCTGCTTCGGGCGGCTAAACAGCAGCAGCGATGACCTCAGGGCCGACGCTGCTACGACGAGGCCCTCGCCCGCGTCTCCGCTCGAGGGGCGAGGACAAGCCATCAAAGCCAAAGAAGTCGGGGGTCCAGCCGCAGCTGGCACCGACGGTCTCGTTGGCAGAGGCAACCTCCTCTGGCTGCCACCACCTCAGCACCGACGACAACGACCACCTGCTCACCAACGCCGCACCGGCGTACGGCGTCCGCTCCGAAAGCGCACCGGCAGGTCCTCGCTCCCGCCCTGGCCACAAGAACGAGAACGGGACCGTCCCAGAACACGAACGCCGCCCTCGCGGCGTACGACGTGTTGGACGACCCCCAATAGCCGGCGGCGCAGCAAGGATCGGTAGTGGGGGGCGACACCGGAAGCAGCGCCAGAGCCGCTCGTGCCAGGGAGCCAAACGCGCTGCAGCTGCCAAACGCCATAGGCGGCGAACACCCTTCTCCCTAGATCACTGAGGGAAGGAGCGGGCCGCTGCCTACGCAAAGGCAGGCCCCGGCTTAGCGCTCCCTCCGCCTCAGCAAGGATGACGAAGATCCTTGAAGCTGAGGGCGGGGCAGAGGCTGCAGCCCGGCTTGCTTTTCCCCACCAAACTGCCCATTGGTGAGGGAATGCAGCCGGGCTGCACGACGAAAATCCTTGAAGCCGAACGATGGCTGAAAGGTACCGATCTCCACGAGGCCACGCTCCTGCAACGGCAGCAAGAGCAAGGCGACGCTGGGGCACCCCATCTGGGGGCTCAAAAGGCAGAAGGGCTCAAGGCATGAGGGGAGGACGAAGGCATGGCCACTGCCCAGGGGATCGATCCCCCTTTTATAGGCAGACCTCCTCGCTTGCACCCCTTAGCGTCACGGGCGAGCGTGCCCGCTGACATCCTCCAGGGTTCTCCCCAACGACACGGGGGCTGGGACCCACGCGTCATACGAGCTGATCTGAAGCACGAAGAAGGCGAACCGCCGCACGCAAGGCATGTAATCGTCCCGCGGTTGCAAGCACTCCCCCATCTTCGCAGAAACCGGTGGTCGAAAGGGTGGACTGCCACGCGACAAGCCTCCAGCTGCACCGTAACTATGCACCCCTTCGGCTCCGTCCACATCCGGTGGACCAGCGCAAAGGAAGCGGGCCCGCATGTCATGTAACCGGCGTGCCAGTTATGACGTGCAAGAAGCTACACCGCCACTCACGCCAATGCTGCGCCTCCTTGACTGCGGGACCAGTACCGCGACTCGAGGTACCCCTGCGCATGACCCAACAGTGCCAATTAAAGGCGACGGCCACGGGTCGATCAGTCGCAGGGTAGGCACGACGGTTGGCATGGTCAAAAGTGGGTCGGCAGTAACTGCAGCGGCAGACGAGCGAAGGCAGCAGTCAAGTCACCTGCAGGCTCGCGTCCCCTCCTGAAGCGATGGGAGAGCCCTCCCTCATGGCGTGAAGACGACGCGCCCGTGCCCCGTTCCTCGAACGGCTCGCACGCGCAACGGGCGCCACGCGAATCGCCCGTCCCGTCACATCAACTCCCCGACGGAGCAGGCAACACCTCTGGCAGGCGAGGCGGGCGTTGCTTCGCCTTCGCCATAATGACCGCGTCTAAAAAGGTGCGCCACTTTATTTAAAATTCATATCCTTCCCCTCCTCCTCTCTCTCTCTCTCTTGCCACAGGGACCGGGAAAGGGGACGTTGTGGAAAGGATCCTTCCCGGTGAAGGAAGCAGGCCCCAAGCCCTCCTACTGATCAGGGGTTCGAAGGCTGGCCCCTCGGAAGGGTTTCGACAGCCGCCCCAGAGCACTTGGACTTCAAGCCCATTACTGATCAGGGGTTTGAAGGCTGGCCCCTCGGAAGGGTTCGACAGCCGCCCCAGAGCGCCCGGGCTCCGCGCCCACTACTGATTAGGGGTTCGTAGGCTGGCCCCTCGGAAGGGTTCGACAGTCGCCCCAGAGCATGCAGAGTGAGGGATGACTCTGGGTACGTTCGATACATAACCAAGGCTCGGGCTACGCTCCTGAGGTACCCTAGGACATTTCCAAGACCGGCGGGAACGATTTGTAACGGAACCCCACCGGAGGGAGGCATCGAGCCCTCGGACCCTGTCGAAGGGGTCTGGGTCTGGCGAATCACCCGCAGGTACTTTTGGAGCGCGCCTCTGGGCCACAGCCGACCCCTAATGAACAGGGCACGAGCGTCCACTCAGATCACCCATTAGCAGCTCACTAGAAACACCATGTTCGGCGCCCTCCGAGGGCAACATGGCGCTTTCCCCCTCCTCCTTGCAGAAAGGCGATGCAGGGGCGTATAATAAAAGTCGGGAAAGTCCTTGATCGTCCTCTCGCTCTGTGCAGAGGCTCGGGGGCTGCTCTCGCACCCGGCTACGGCCAAAACTGTTGACAGCGTTATCAAACCAGCCTGATCACTTGGAACCCGACCACACACCCAGGCTACTGCCGGGCCGCAAGAGGGATCGATCAGACCGGTCGAAGCACCACGAAAAGCATTCAGACCTCAGAGGAGTCAAACCACTCCTCCGAGGCCTCGGGGGCTACACCCGGCGGGTGCGCTCGCGCGCACCCACCAGAACAAGGCAAAAACCGAGAAAGGTCGGTCCCCTCACCAAAAACGCGGCAAAAGCCTCCAAGCGAGTACCATCACTTCCTTCGAGGCTCGGGGGCTACTGTCGGGTACCATAATTAGGGGTACCCCCAACGCTCCTAATCACGGCTGGTTAACACCCTCAGACCAACCGACGGGTGCGGTTCAAGCCAAGACTTCGTCTACCCGAAGGACGCGATCTTACCCGAGCCCAGCCTCGAGTTGGAACAGTGGTCCCAGACGAATTCACGCCTCGCCCGAGGGCCCCCTCAGACGGCAGGCGCCCCCTCGGCTCTCCCGAGGCCCAGTTCGGGAGAGGCTTCGTTGTGAAGCAACCTTGGCCATACCGCCTCACCAACCGACTGCTTCGCATGCGTATTAAATGCGGGGGATGCCTGACGATGTATCCTGACACACGCGCCTCAGTCGGCCAGGCCGAAGTGACCGCAGTCACTTCGCCCCTCCTCTTTACTGTCCGATATGACAGGAAAACAACGCCGCTCGCTCCGCTCTGACTATCGTGTCAGCCACCCCAGCAACGACTGACAACAGGTCACGATCAACCACCGAGCTCAAGCCTCGGGCGCAACAGGAAGCTCCGCCTCGCCCGACCTCACGCTCCGGCCTCGAGAGGAGGTCTCCACCTCGCCCTACCTCGCGCTCCGGCCTTGGGAGGAGGTATCCGCCTCGCCCGACCCCCGGACTCGGCCTTGACCCCGGTCTCGGGAGGAATCGTGTCCTCGCCCGATCCCGGCCTCGGCCTCAAGAGAAGTCTCCGCCTCGACCGACCCTATGCTCGGACTGACCGTGCTGATAGGGGATGCATCATTCCCCTATTCCTAGCCTGCTCAGGCTACAAGGAACAAGACCAGCGTCCCATCTGGCATACACCGGCTACGGGTAATGATGGTGCCCCGCGTGCGCCATGACGCCGGTGGCTCTCAGCCCCTTACGACAGCAAGGAGACGTCAGCAGGGTCCTCTCCGCGCTACCAGCTGTGCTCCTACAGGACTCAGGCGCTCCTCCGGCGGCCACGCCATCACACGTACAGCGCCCAAGCTCTCCCCCAACAGCCATGTTGGCATGTACACAGGGCTTAGGCACACCACTGCCGGACACGTTAGCGCATAGCTACGCCCCCCGTTATACACCTGGACTCTCTCCTTGCCTCTATAAAAGGGGAGTCCAGGGCCACCCTGAGGGGGGGTCGCGCGAGGGAGGCGGCGGACGAGCTCTGTGTCCCCCCTCTCTCTCTCCCTCACGCAACGCGCTTGTAACCCCTACTGCGAGCGGCACCCCTAGTGCAGGATAATACAAGGCTTGTCCCACATCTTGTGTTCCATCCCGCGCCAACCCATCTGGGCAGGGACACGCAGCGACAATTTACTCGTCGGTCCAGGGACCCCCCCTCGGGGTCGAAACGCCGATAGTTAGGTTATTTCTGAGACCATATTGGCGCAATGGACTCCATGGTGTTTGAGATTGCTGAATTGGATGGAGCAACAATGATTTGTCACACTAACAGTAAAATGAAAGGTTATTTATTGGTTTTTGTGACGGAACCTCCCAAGTAATCAGGCCCACCTACAGTTGTCCTTGTCTAACAGACATCAGACACCCTGTAGATGTTCCTAAGTTACTTAACAAGCTCGGTATCTTTCCTTACCTTACCAGGAACGTTTCACCCGTCTTGCGGACATTACAGACCATCGGAGATAAAGAAATGCGGAAGCGATTTACATAAACTTACATTTATTTCCAAAGTAAGCTCAAGTTAAGTTATTACAGACCAGTTCTAAAAACGAGTGCATAAAAGTATTAATTATACAAACCAGGGAGACACAGACTCCTCCCGAAGGACTAAAAACAAAAGATCTTAAGATGGAGGACCGAGTCCTCCCGCACTTCATTCCTGTTTCTCTTCGCTGGGAACCACCTTAGCACAGAAGCAGCAAAAATCTGCTACTTCCCCACCTAAAAACAACAAAGGGATAAACCCTGAGTATGGAATTACTCAGCAAGTCTTACCCGACTAAGGAAAAGACTCTCAAGGGTATGCTGGGTAACTAGGAGTCAAGGGGAGGCTTTAGCAAAAATCAACTTATACTTTTGCAGAAGTTGCTTACTAAAGTGAGTCCTTACTTTCAATCTTTTAACGCCATATTAAGTATTAATAGACTCCATTTGCATCTAGTCTAATTTCGCATCACATCAAGACAATATCACTTTTATCCATCATTTTCACATCTTGACTCTAGGTTGTAGAAAAGTGACCAAGTCTTCATAACCGTGAAGGTACGGCGATCCGAATCGATTATACTCAGCTGAGGATCTCCAATCACACGACATATGTAGCACTTAACCCTTGCATATGTCTACCCGCCACCGGGGTTCTTAAGACCGGATCAGGTTCACGCAAACCGAGAGCACAGATACACCACCGTCCAGCCTCTTGCCACGGAGTGTACACGCTACTCTCGCCACCGCTCCACTCCCATTTCGTGTTATCTTATTCCGGCCTTAGTCTGCCCGAGGCAAGGCTTACCCATGACGAGGCATGTGACCAGTTAAAGGGTCCTCGGTCAGCACGCCTACATACGCGTTAATCCTTAACCAACCTGGGTAGAACATCACCTGTTCCTACCCCCAAGTCTCAATTTGAGTATTTCCATCCTTAGGATTGTGTCTGTTCCCTAGGAGGAAAGAGCATCTCAGGGAACTTTGCAGTAAGATCCCACTATTGCTCCAAATGAAAATATTCTTGTGGGTAGAAGCCATCCTCTCCATGGTTAAATTGAGGACAACCTCTATCCACAAGATCTAAGCAAGACTAAGCATTTTTGTAAATCATATTTTGATACTTCATAGAAGTATCTATAAAGGTATGGATTTCAAGGAAAGCAATGCATCAAAGGGTTTCAAGTAACTCCTATGAACCTAATGCACATTTCACTAGACTTAAGTGTGCGAAAAGTATTTAAAAACACAAGGAAGGTGGTAAATGCACCGGGGCTTGCCTTTGTTATCAGATGTGTCTGGCTCGGATCCACAGATATCAAAATAAAAGCAGTTGTCTGCCTAGGGATCAGAGGTGGGTGGTATCCCTTCTTCGGAAACTTCTTCTTCTTCTTCTTGCTCTAATATAATCATATACATGCATAAGAATGGATGTCATGGAGTGCTCATGAGGATGCAAAGTTAACATAAACTTATTAGTTATGTCTTGAATACAACTTTCCTTCACGGAGTTCCGGGAACTTAGGGTTTCCGGAGTCAGTAAAGGAGTTCATGGAGCAGGGGGGGGGTGGTTTTGGGTTTTGTGATCAAACAAGGTCCAAATCAACCCAAATTCTACCCATGGCTTCTAAATAATGTGAAAAGCTCACATAAAAAGTTTGGGGAATTTTGGACTTATTATTTATTCTCTAAAAATCCAGAATCAATAGTTTAGGCTATTTTAAATATCCTAAAATTCCCTATTCAAACTAAAAATCATAAAACTATTTTTATTAAATACTATGGAAAATAATTAGCCTAGGAAAATTGGTCTCATAATTTTAGGATTTTTCTACTATTTTCTACAGTTTTTCAAAGGTCTGCTGAAAAAGAAAAAAGAAAAACTAGAAACAGTACTGGGCCGAATCTAGCCCAGCGGCCCAGTTCTAGTAAGGAAAGCGCCCGCGCGCAGTCGCGCCCTGGCGATTTTGCAGAAATGGCCTCGGGTCTCTGGCTAAACAGAACTCGGTCCTTTCACTATTGTTTTGAGTCACTGACGGTTTGCACAAATGCCCTCAGGGTTGTGTCAATTTACAACTTGGAGTCCACGACGGCGCTCAAGCGCGGCCGCGCTCCGGCGAGCAGCAGACCGGCCGATTGGGGCAGCGGCTGAGCTCTCCGAGCGGTGGACACGAAATTGGGGTTAGCCAGACCATTTCCCCTAACTCAATCGCACTAATGGTGGACTAGAGAGCTCCGGCCACGGTGACCGTAAGTAAAACGGCGAAGTGATCGTGTTCCCGGCGATCCTAGGCGGTTTGGTTCAATTAAAATGGTCGGGGAGCATCACCAACATGTAAGGATGCTAGAACAGGGATGAGAAGAGGATGAGCGGACCTGGAGAAGGCTGGCCGCGGTGAGGTTGAGCTTCGGGTGGCGGAAAGTGAATTTGGGGCGAATTCAAAATTCGCGAGTTCTAGCGAAAGACTGCTAGCGATTAGCGGTGTCTGGGTGGAGGATGATCTTGCGGAGCTAGCGGGGGCTTCAATTTATAGGACCCTTCAGTGGTGGCCGTGAATTTGGGTGTTGATGTGCGGCGGTCAGAGGTAGAAGAAAGCACTAGTGCGTGTGGCTGCGTGTCCTCGGTCGTGGCAGGCTCACCGGCGGCGATGGGACGGCGTTAAGGAGTCACGACGACGAGGTGGAAAGGTAGAGCCACGCGGCGGACGCCGGTAATAGCTCGACGGCGGTGAAATCCGTATCCCCGATCGAAGAGCAAGGGGGAGGAACGCGCTACAGCTGGCCGGAGTGGCTTACAGCTCACCGGCGGCGAGAACTCGCACCGGCCGTGCTTATCCAAAGACTACTGAGCACGAATCGTGACGAGCCATGATCGACGGCGGCGACTACCGGCGACGAGCGCGATTAGAATCTTCTTCAGTGAATTCGCGCACTGTACCATCAGAACTCCCATCAGAGCACCTGACAGAGCAACTTTGGAGCCATTTTTCTCCAATTTTTATGTGAAACCAATGCCAACCTTCTGCAGCAAAGTTGTAGAGCTATAATTCATCTATAACTTTGATACAATATGCTCCCACAAAAAGTCACTGGATCCCATTCAAAATCGAGCTCAAAGTTGATCCTATCTCACTGTTACTGAAGATTCAGTCTAGGAATTGTCTGACAGCCAAACTTTGAGCTGGATTACCTCCAATATTTTCTTAACAACTCTGCTCCCACTCTTAAGCAAAGTTGTTCTCCTATAATTGGGCTACAATTTTGATGTGGTGACCTAGGGCAAAAACTCTATATTCTGAAAGATACAAGGCTCCAAAGTTGAGCCCATGCACTGATTTTTCAGACTTAGAATAAACTCATATGAGGTCTATTTTGCATTTAGGTCCAAAACTTAGGGTTTTGCTTTCAAATCCACATATTTGTGATCCAATTAACTTAACACACTTATTTGACTTGGTTTTTGCACTTTAGTCCAAAAGTGGACTAATTTTGCACTTAGGTCCCTAGGGTTTAGTTTTAGGGTTTCCCAGGGTTCCAATTAGGGTTTCTAGTATTCCAGGGGTATAAATGTGATTCAACTTAGTGCTTGGGGATATTTTATGACTTTTCTCACAAGCCCTAAAGTTTTTCTCAACTTGGGTTAAGTTTTACCCCTTTAACCACTATTTAGGGTTAAGTCTTTAAACCAGGGTCCTATTTGTAAAACTTTGAAACAATACAACTTGTTTGAAATTTTTGCCTAGTGAATGCACTCTAGGTGTATCAAACATATGCAATGCCCATGCTTATGATGACATGCTCAAGTTTTAGTTATAGTAACACCAGGGGTGTTACATCCTTCCCCCCATAAAAGAATCTCGTCCCGAGATTTAAAGTCCTAGGGTGAGTAATGGAAAAGGAAATGTGTCATGTTTTTATTTCCTGATTTCTGGTACAAGGCAGGGGTGGTGTGGGGGTTTATTCCTTTATTACATAGCTATACAAACTTTACAATTTACAAGAGGCTAGAAAGCCTGGGAAATTCTTATCTAAGAAGTCTTGGGTTTCCCATGTAGCCTCATCTTCCGAATGCTGGTTCCACTGTATTTTATAAAACTTGAGAGTCTTTCTCCGGGTAACCCTGTCCTTTTGATCCAGAACTCGAATGGGATGTTCCGAGTACGTTAAATCTGGTTCCAGGACAACATCAGTCACTTCAACGGTTCGATCGGGAACCCAAAGACACTTCTTCAATTGTGACACGTGGAACACATTATGCACGGCAGACAATGTTTCGGGGAGCTGAAGTCGGTATGCCACTGGTCCACATTGCTCAAGTACCAGGAATGGACCAATGTACCTGGGTGCAAGTTTTCCTTTAATCCCAAAACGCGATACGCCTTTCATTGGTGAAACCTTTAAGTAGACGTAGTCTCCTTCCAAGAAGTATAAGGGCATTCGCCGTTTGTCTGCATAACTTTTCTGACGAGTCTGTGCTTTCTTCATATTATGAACTATTTTCTGAACCTTTTCTTCAACCTCTTTCACCATATCAGGTTTAAAGAAGTATCTTTCTCTAGGTTCAGACCAATTTAGCGGAGTACGATACCGTCGTCCATATAAAGCTTCGAAGGGTGCCATCTTGATACTTTCTTGATAGCTATTATTATATGAAAACTCCGCTAAGGGCAAACATTCATCCCATTTCGGTGAGAATTCCAGGACACATGCCCGCAGCATATCTTCAAGTATCTGGTTTACCCTCTCAGTCTGCCCACTGGTTTGAAGATGATAGGCCGAACTGTGGAGCAACTTAGTACCCAGGGATTTATAAAGTTCTTCCCAAAATTTGGATACGAATTGCGATCCATGATCCGACACTATAGTCTTCGGAACACCATGCGGACTAAGAGTGCGAGCAATGTACAATTGGGCATAGATAGTAACCGGGTGATCTGTCTTGACTGGCAGAAAATGAGAAATTTTCGTAAGCCGATCAACAATAACCCAGATAGAGTCATACCCTTTTGTAGTCCTGGGTAATCCCACGATAAAGTCCATACAATATCTTCCCATTTCCATGTTGGTATAGGTAAGGATTGTAATGGACCAACAGTCTTCATGTATACGGCCTTGATACGTTTACAAGTGTCACATCTAGCCACATAGTGTGCAATTTCAATTTGCATCTTTGCCCACCAGAAGAACACATAAGGTTCCATGTGTGCAATTTTTTTTTATGACACTGTACTATCTGAGTCTGTTGGGTGGCAATTATGCAACTTTACCCCAATAGAATCAGATGCACCATCTTGGGTAAAACACACAAGAAGAGGTTTACCAACAAGTGGTTACAGTAAATTCATAGCACACGAGACGGGTGTGAATGTCGAATAACATCACGGTCAACTCGTGTTAGCCAGGGAATCCAAGTCCACGAAAGGTGATATTGATTCAAGAAAAATCACCAGTGGAGGGGTCTAAAAATGCGGACTTTGCAACCAGTCCATTTTATCCAGCACTAGTCATGGATCGGCATAATCACACACGCAGGAAAAGCATGTGTGAGGTGGTCGAGGCGCGACTAGAGCGATAATTTACTGGTTAACTTAACTTGGCTTTGGTAAGTACTTTCTTTAGGGTAGGATGAACCAAAGTGAGTTTAGATAACTTGATAAAACGATCTCTAAACTCAGCCTTCATTCATTGGGCAATTACAAGTTAGTCAAAACCAACTTGTTGAACTACTTTTGACATTAAGCAAATCCCCTCAGTACCATTGGTAAGCTAAGGGTTGAGAGTTCATATTTGCAAACAAAAGGTCATGCATTTGGGTAAAAATCCATTTGGTCATGTTGTTCATCCGTTTCTTCATGTGAGATGAACGGACTGGGTTCGGAAATACATGGAAAATAGGAGAGCGAATGAGCAAACTCCTGCATTTCAGCAGCAGGGGAAACAGATCTCTATTTTGAGAGCTAATCAGTTGTTTTCTTACACTAAAAAGCTCCAGGGCTTCACCTTTACACAAAGGATGCAAAGGAAACTTGTATGAGTAGTCACTACCATGATCAAAAGAAATAAGACCACACATGTAAGTGGTATATCCTTTTGATCCAACGGAAATGACAGATGTTGCTTGATCTCTTCAAGACAACATAGAAAGTGTTTCAAGGAAAGGTCAATGGAAGACAACACATCAGTGCAATTCCATAATGGATCATGACTAGAGACCTTGATACCGACATGCGCCAAGCAGCAAAATCCTGGGTGCACATTCATAGGAGGCTCTCAGCTTCGCTGCAGTACCATACGTTCTTAACCATGACACCATTACAAAACTGGCACCAATACTGAATCTCACACAACACAATTAAACTAATCAAGGATGACAAGGTACAAAAGAGACTCCACCTGTAAGAACGATTACAAGTAGAGATACAAATAGATCATGGCCCAAGGAAGTGAACAAGGCATGGCCATAACCTAAACTTGATGAAAAAAGTAGGATGGGAGACTGTTAATTCAGCCCAAGCATATTTCTATGCCCATCATAGGGATCACAAGGTCAAGGATTAAGTTGGTATGCCTTCGACAGATATGAAGGAACCAAAGGCATCAAGTTCAAAGAAAATGGTCGGACACGTCTTCCCTAGGTTGGGTTACTAAAGCAACACGACGATCCGCAAGGAGAGGCCAAATACACTAGAGACTTCAACCTGCATCAGCTGATCAAGAGAATGGCTCTAAAAGGAGGCACAACTTGAGATCCTTGTTTGAAGTCTAGGTATACTCTAGGTCTGACAAATAAATTATCTAGGCATTTACTTGTATGGGTTTGGTCATGATGTGATAACGGAAAATTCGACTTTGGGTCGGGTCATGGTTCACTAAATACGAATATAGCCTAATTCTTGGGTTTAGGCAATCAAGTCATCAACTCTCTATTAGCCATAACTCAACCTGATGGTTCTCATATCAGGGTTGAGAATTGCTTTTTACTGGACTAACCAGTTTATGCCCAAGATGACATCTATGTCTTGGCTTTTCAGAACAACCATATTAGTAGGAAAGTCCCGTCTGGCCAATGTTAAGGGCACCTGGTAAGCCACTTCTTTTCACTTTTGGTAGCTTTACTGTCAGGCGTAAAAGACCATTCGACAATCAACTACATAGAGGGAGGGGGCCTGAAAAGGTCCAGTTCACCATCAAGTGCTTCTCCCGCTACATGAGAAGGTCTGGCTTCTGTCCCGACAAGATTCGCAGGGACGTTCGGGTGCAGTTGTGAATACAACACATGAATTCCTCCATGTAGTGTATTATAATACACCTGCAAGTCATCCATGGCTAAGCTAAGCTCCTCCACATGGGCTCGAGCTTTGGCTTCCTCAACCCAGGCGAGTAAACGAGAGTTAACCATCCAATCGAGTGCTAAATCTCGTTTCGCGAGTTGGTCTTGTAGATGGCGAACGTCTCTTCGTAACTCATTTATACGGTCACCATCTCCAATCCATATAGCTGTCCTGCGGCGGAGTTCCAATTGGAGCCTGCTTACTTCTGCTTCCAGATCCCCTATAGGATCATTGCTCCCGCTACCACTATCTACATCTCGCGGAGCAAGTTGATGTCGAGGCACTCCAATCGGTCCAGTCGACTTACGCGCGGTCTTTCTTGTGCGCGGCGGCATTTTCTAAAGGGGAAATTTATTAGTATAATCCTTAGCATGATGCATGAGTAAGTACAGAATCAACCTTGGTTGATTCAACCTTCTATACATTGCACTCTTCCTATCTGGTCTTTAAGATAAACTCTTCAGAATACTTAAGTAAGAAGAGAAAAGAATCTTTAGGTAAGACTTTTGAAAATCTTTTTGAAGATGTCCCGGAATATCTGCAAAGAAGGGCTACGCTCCGATACCAGCTGTGACGGAACCTCCCAAGTAATCAGGCCCACCTACAGTTGTCCTTGTCTAACAGACATCAGACACCCTGTAGATGTTCCTAAGTTACTTGACAAGCTCGGTATCTTTCCTTACCTTACCAGGAACGTTTCACCCGTCTTGCGGACATTACAGACCATCGGAGATAAAGAAATGCGGAAGCGATTTACATAAACTTACATTTATTTCCAAAGTAAGCTCAAGTTAAGTTATTACAGACCAGTTCTAAAAACGAGTGCATAAAAGTATTAATTATACAAACCAGGGAGACACAGACTCCTCCCGAAGGACTAAAAACAAAAGATCTTAAGATGGAGGACCGAGTCCTCCCGCACTTCATTCCTGTTTCTCTTCGCTGGGAACCACCTTAGCACAGAAGCAGCAAAAATCTGCTACTTCCCCACCTAAAAACAACAAAGGGATAAACCCTGAGTATGGAATTACTCAGCAAGTCTTACCCGACTAAGGAAAAGACTCTCAAGGGTATGCTGGGTAACTAGGAGTCAAGGGGAGGCTTTAGCAAAAATCAACTTATACTTTTGCAGAAGTTGCTTACTAAAGTGAGTCCTTACTTTCAATCTTTTAACGCCATATTAAGTATTAATAGACTCCATTTGCATCTAGTCTAATTTCGCATCACATCAAGACAATATCACTTTTATCCATCATTTTCACATCTTGACTCTAGGTTGTAGAAAAGTGACCAAGTCTTCATAACCGCGAAGGTACGGCGATCCGAATCGATTATACTCAGCTGAGGATCTCCAATCACACGACATATGTAGCACTTAACCCTTGCATATGTCTACCCGCCACCGGGGTTCTTAAGACCGGATCAGGTTCACGCAAACCGAGAGCACAGATACACCACCGTCTAGCCTCTTGCCACGGAGTGTACACGCTACTCTCGCCACCGCTCCACTCCCATTTCGTGTTATCTTATTCCGGCCTTAGTCTGCCCGAGGCAAGGCTTACCCATGACGAGGCATGTGACCAGTTAAAGGGTCCTCGGTCAGCACGCCTACATACGCGTTAATCCTTAACCAACCTGGGTAGAACATCACCTGTTCCTACCCCCAAGTCTCAATTTGAGTATTTCCATCCTTAGGATTGTGTCTGTTCCCTAGGAGGAAAGAGCATCTCAGGGAACTTTGCAGTAAGATCCCACTATTGCTCCAAATGAAAATATTCTTGTGGGTAGAAGCCATCCTCTCCATGGTTAAATTGAGGACAACCTCTATCCACAAGATCTAAGCAAGACTAAGCATTTTTGTAAATCATATTTTGATACTTCATAGAAGTATCTATAAAGGTATGGATTTCAAGGAAAGCAATGCATCAAAGGGTTTCAAGTAACTCCTATGAACCTAATGCACATTTCACTAGACTTAAGTGTGCGAAAAGTATTTAAAAACACAAGGAAGGTGGTAAATGCACCGGGGCTTGCCTTTGTTATCAGATGTGTCTGGCTCGGATCCACAGATATCAAAATAAAAGCAGTTGTCTGCCTGGGGATCAGAGGTGGGTGGTATCCCTTCTTCGGAAACTTCTTCTTCTTCTTCTTGCTCTAATATAATCATATACATGCATAAGAATGGATGTCATGGAGTGCTCATGAGGATGCAAAGTTAACATAAACTTATTAGTTATGTCTTGAATACAACTTTCCTTCACGGAGTTCCGGGAACTTAGGGTTTCCGGAGTCAGTAAAGGAGTTCATGGAGCAGGGGGGGTGGTTTTGGGTTTTGTGATCAAACAAGGTCTAAATCAACCCAAATTCTACCCATGGCTTCTAAATAATGTGAAAAGCTCACATAAAAAGTTTGGGGAAGTTTGGACTTATTATTTATTCTCTAAAAATCCAGAATCAATAGTTTAGGCTATTTTAAATATCCTAAAATTCCCTATTCAAACTAAAAATCATAAAACTATTTTTATTAAATACTATGGAAAATAATAAGCCTAGGAAAATTGGTCTCATAATTTTAGGATTTTTCTACTATTTTCTACAGTTTTTCAAAGGTCTGCTGAAAAAGAAAAAAGAAAAACTAGAAACAGTACTGGGCCGAATCTAGCCCAGCGGCCCAGTTCTAGTAAGGAAAGCGCCCGCGCGCAGTCGCGCCCTGGCGATTTTGCAGAAATGGCCTCGGGTCTCTGGCTAAACAGAACTCGGTCCTTTCACTATTGTTTTGAGTCACTGACGGTTTGCACAAATGCCCTCAGGGTTCTGTCAATTTACAACTTGGAGTCCACGACGGCGCTCAAGCGCGGCCGCGCTCCGGCGAGCAGCAGACCGGCCGATTGGGGCAGCGGCTGAGCTCTCCGAGCGGTGGACACGAAATTGGGGTTAGCCAGACCATTTCCCCTAACTCAATCGCACTAATGGTGGACTAGAGAGCTCCGGCCACGGTGACCGTAAGTAAAACGGCGAAGTGATCGTGTTCCCGGCGATCCTAGGCGGTTTGGTTCAATTAAAATGGTCGGGGAGCATCACCAACATGTAAGGATGCTAGAACAGGGATGAGAAGAGGATGAGCGGACCTGGAGAAGGCTGGCCGCGGTGAGGTTGAGCTTCGGGTGGCGGAAAGTGAATTTGGGGCGAATTCAAAATTCGCGAGTTCTAGCGAAAGACTGCTAGCGATTAGCGGTGTCTGGGTGGAGGATGATCTTGCGGAGCTAGCGGGGGCTTCAATTTATAGGACCCTTCAGTGGTGGCCGTGAATTTGGGTGTTGATGTGCGGCGGTCAGAGGTAGAAGAAAGCACTAGTGCGTGTGGCTGCGTGTCCTCGGTCGTGGCAGGCTCACCGGCGGCGATGGGACGGCGTTAAGGAGTCACGACGACGAGGTGGAAAGGTAGAGCCACGCGGCGGACGCCGGTAATAGCTCGACGGCGGTGAAATCCGTATCCCCGATCGAAGAGCAAGGGGGAGGAACGCGCTACAGCTGGCCGGAGTGGCTTACAGCTCACCGGCGGCGAGAACTCGCACCGGCCGTGCTTATCCAAAGACTACTGAGCACGAATCGTGACGAGCCATGATCGACGGCGGCGACTACCGGCGACGAGCGCGATTAGAATCTTCTTCAGTGAATTCGCGCACTGTACCATCAGAACTCCCATCAGAGCACCTGACAGAGCAACTTTGGAGCCATTTTTCTCCAATTTTTATGTGAAACCAATGCCAACCTTCTGCAGCAAAGTTGTAGAGCTATAATTCATCTATAACTTTGATACAATATGCTCCCACAAAAAGTCACTGGATCCCATTCAAAATCGAGCTCAAAGTTGATCCTATCTCACTGTTACTGAAGATTCAGTCTAGGAATTGTCTGACAGCCAAACTTTGAGCTGGATTACCTCCAATATTTTCTTAACAACTCTGCTCCCACTCTTAAGCAAAGTTGTTCTCCTATAATTGGGCTACAATTTTGATGTGGTGACCTAGGGCAAAAACTCTATATTCTGAAAGATACAAGGCTCCAAAGTTGAGCCCATGCACTGATTTTTCAGACTTAGAATAAACTCATATGAGGTCTATTTTGCATTTAGGTCCAAAACTTAGGGTTTTGCTTTCAAATCCACATATTTGTGATCCAATTAACTTAACACACTTATTTGACTTGGTTTTTGCACTTTAGTCCAAAAGTGGACTAATTTTGCACTTAGGTCCCTAGGGTTTAGTTTTAGGGTTTCCCAGGGTTCCAATTAGGGTTTCTAGTATTCCAGGGGTATAAATGTGATTCAACTTAGTGCTTGGGGATATTTTATGACTTTTCTCACAAGCCCTAAAGTTTTTCTCAACTTGGGTTAAGTTTTACCCCTTTAACCACTATTTAGGGTTAAGTCTTTAAACCAGGGTCCTATTTGTAAAACTTTGAAACAATACAACTTGTTTGAAATTTTTGCCTAGTGAATGCACTCTAGGTGTATCAAACATATGCAATGCCCATGCTTATGATGACATGCTCAAGTTTTAGTTATAGTAACACCAGGGGTGTTACAGTTTTAAACGTTAGTAATTGCTACGAAGTAGCATAATTTATATGGAGCACATCTAGTTTTTATTGATGCCTGACTTTAGCAATCACTCCATATTTTGATCTATCTTTTTTATAAGTTTGAGTTCATGTGACTTATTTTAGAAACTTGAGCTCATAAACTTTCTCTTATCTAGTTTATGTATGGTGAAATTATGTCATTATATAATTTCTGTTCGTCCAGTCAGTCGTTGTGAATTCTCTTCTAATCGCTCACTTCATTGGTCGTGTTATACCCAGACATATTGGATGAAGTAAACAATAACATCAGTTAGCTAAATAAAAAAATATTATATAGAGAGCGGAGACAATCAATAAAAAATCTTGAGATTTTTTTGGATAGTTTACGTTGGTATTGTTGTAAGTCGTCGCACGCACGGACAACCGACTAATATAAATTTATATAGCAGATTCTATATGTTATTTATTTGCAACAAAAAAGACTAAAAATTTAATATCTGAATAACAATCCGAATCCATCTCCAGAATTTTGTTGTGCACTAGTACAAGGCAAAATTCAGTGCTGCTCCCGCCGTTTCCCCTGCCTTTTGTTTCTCCTGGAATGGGAATAGCTCCATCTGAAATTACTACACCTGCGTAGTGCGAGAGCGATAGGACAGAATTGTGGTTTGCTCAACTCAAATCACAACTGATGCCATGAGCGTATCTTAAACCTGGCGCTAGGGACCATTGCGCCAAGCGACACTGTACTACTACCTAATCTACCGCAGCGCAGCTAAGAAAAACAAATGCAAACAAACGCAAAACATCCGTCCGTCGCTCCGGCAGAGGAGGATCTCGATACGAGCACTACAACCCACCTAATCCACTCTCCAGTCTCCACCACCTTTCCCTTCCTCTCCCCTCCCCAAATCGAGGCCAGCCAGGGGCACCGCCACCATCACCTCACCGCCGCCGTCGACTTCACTCACTCTCTCTCACTCCCAAACCAAGCTACTTTCCGCCCATGGGCCCACCGCCGCGCCGCCGCCAACTCCTGCTGTCTCTCGCGCTGCTCGCCACCGCGGCCGCCTGCTGCGCGGCGGGGGCGGCGCCCAGGCTGTCGCCCAACTACTACCGCCGCAGCTGCCCACGCGTGGAGCGGATCGTGTCGGACGCCGTCGCCGCCAAGCAGCGCGCCAACCCGTCCACGGCGGCGGGCACGCTGCGGCTCTTCTTCCACGACTGCTTCGTCAACGGCTGCGACGCCTCGGTGCTGGTCTCGCCGCTCTCCTCCACCGACGCCGCGCCGGAGCGCGCCGCGGAGATCAACCTCTCCCTGCCCGGGGACGCCTTCGACGCCGTGGCCCGCGCCAAGGCGGCGCTGGAGGCCGCGTGCCCGGGCGTCGTCTCCTGCGCCGACGCGCTGGCGCTGGCGGCGCGCGACCTCGTGGCCGCCCTGGGCGGGCCCCGGTTCCCCGTCGCGCTGGGCCGCCGCGACTCCCGCCGCTCCGACGCGCGCGACGTCGAGGGCAACCTGCCCCGCACCAACATGTCGGCGCGAGCCATGGTGCGCCTCTTCGCCCGCAAGGGCCTCGCGCCCCGGGAGATGGTGGCGCTGGCCGGCGCCCACACCGTCGGCTTCTCCCACTGCGCCGAGTTCGCGCCCCGCATCTACGGCTACCGGGGCGCCAGCCACGACCCGCGGCTCAACCCGGAGTTCGCGCGCGCGCTGCAGCGCTCCTGCGCGGGATACCGCACCGACCCCACCGTCTCCATCTTCAACGACATCGTCACGCCCCGGGACTTCGACGAGACCTACTACAAGAACCTGCCCCACGGCCTGGGCCTGCTCGCCTCCGACGCCGCCATCTGGGAGTACCCGCCCACCAGGGTCTTCGCCCAGCGCTACGCCGCCAACCGCACCGCCTTCTTCGAGGACTTCGCCGCCGCGATGCAGAGGCTCGGCGCCGTCGGGGTCAAGACGGGGCGCCAGGGCGTCGTCAGGCGCCGCTGCGACGCGCTCGACTGAGTGGCGCCGTTCGACGGCGTTGCTTGTTGTGCCATTGGGTCGGTCCATCGTTGTAAGGCTTCGAATTCGATTACGGGAGATGAGAGGCTCTTCTTTCTCTGTACTTGGAAAATGGGGCGTGTGGTTTTTCAGAGTGGTAACTAAAGTGATGAACTGAGGGCAAGCTAATTCTGAATTGCATGCCAATTGCAATAGGGTTACATTTTGACTCAGGCTGGGCAACCGTGGATGACAATTGCTGAAACCATGAGATGATGAGACTAGAGATGTTAATGGCCCTGATTCCTCACCGAAAATTCTTCCATTAGGGATGGAAAATTTTCTTCCTTCACGGAATATAAATAGAGAAAAAAATCATTCCAAAAAGGTAAACAAGGACCAAAAACATTCTTCATACCTGTTTCCTACAGGGACATGATAAACTTACATATCACGATATTTTTATGTAATAATTCATAGTAAAAATAAAAAATATCATATCAAGAGATCACTTATATTATAAATATGTTTATTTTAATAAACACACTGTCGGAGAGGAAATTCTTCGGCCGGGTGGTGGAACGCATCCGCTCTAAATCCTAAGATGAGGAGGGGCTTAAGCGTTTTGCCTGTCTACTAGAAAGTGGAAGAACACACGTGTCGGGGATCATAATTAGGGGTACCCTCAAGGCTCCTAATTCTCAGCTGGTAACCCCCATCAGCATAAAGCTGCAAAGGCCTGATGGTGCGATTAAGTCAGGGATCAGTCCATTCGAGGGACTCGATCACTCCTCGCCTGAGCCTAGCCTCGGACAAGGGCAGCCGACCTCGGAGGATCTCCGCCTCGCCGGAGACCCCCCTCCAGCGGCGAACATATTTCCGGCTCGCCCGAGGCCCTGTCTTTGCCAAGAAGCAACCCTGACCAAATCGCCGCACCAACCGACCAAATCGCAGGAGCATTTAAT
Source organism: Zea luxurians (assembly GCA_029449295.1). Taxonomy (NCBI): domain Eukaryota; kingdom Viridiplantae; phylum Streptophyta; class Magnoliopsida; order Poales; family Poaceae; genus Zea; species Zea luxurians. Next base: position 81,245,555 of record JAOPSE010000009.1, read on the forward strand.
GCAAAGGTGGCCTGACACCTTTATCCTGACGCGCGCCCCTCAGCCGACAGAGCCGAAGTGACCGCCGTCACTTCGCCGCTCCACTGACCGGTCTGACAGAAAGATAGCGCCGCCTGCGCCGCTCCGACTGCGGTGCCACTTGACAGAGTGAGGCTGACAGGCAGTCAGGCCTGGCCGCACGCACCATAGGAAGCTCCGCTCCGCCCGACCCAGGGCTCGGACTCGGGCTAAGCCCCGGAAGACGGCGAACTCCGCTCCGCCCGACCCAGGGCTCGGACTCGGGCTAAGCCCCGGAAGACGGCGAACTCCACTCCGCCCGACCCAGGGCTCGGACTTGGGCTCAGCCCCAGAAGACGACGAACTCCGCTTCGCCCGACCCCAGGACTCAAATTCCGCCCTGGCCTCAGCCAACGGCCTCCGCCTCGCCCGACCTAGGGGCTCGGACTCGACCTCGGCCGCGGAAGACGGACTCGACCCCGACCTCGGAGGAGCCTCCACATCGCCCCAACCTAGGGCGCAGGCCGGCCACGTCAACAGGAGGCGCCATCATTACCCTACTCCAAGCTGACTCAGGCTACAGGGAACAAGACCGGCGTCCCATCTGGCTCGCTCCGCCAGATAGGCAATGATGGCGCCCCGCACGCACCCTGACGATGGCGGCTCTCGGCCCCCTTACGGAAGCAAGAGGACGTCAGCAAGGACTCGACAGCCCCGACAGCTATCCCTCCGCCAGGCTCCAGCGCTCCTCCGACGGCCACGACATCACACAAACCGGGCGCCAAAATCTCTCCGGCCGCCACGATGGCGTGTACTTAGGGCGCTAGCTCTCCTCCGCTAGACACGTAGCACGCTGCTACACCCCCATTGTACACCTGGATCCTCTCCTTACGCCTATAAAAGGAAGGACCAGGGCCCTCTTAGAGAGGGTTGGCCGCGCGGGGACGAGGACGAGACAGGCGCTCGCGTGAGGCCGCTCGCTCCCTCCCCCGTGTGGACGCTTGTAACCCCCTACTGCAAGCGCACCCGACCTGGGCGCGGGACGAACACGAAGGCCGCGGGATTTCCACCTCTCTCACGCACGTCTCCGGCCACCTCACTTCCCCCCTTCGCGCTCGGCCTCGCGCCGACCCATCTGGGCTGGGGCACGCGGCGACACTTCACTCGTCGGCTTAGGGACCCCGGTCTCGAAACGCCGACAGTTGGCGCGCCAGGTAGGGGCCTGCTGCGTGTTGACGAATAGCTTCCCGTCAAGCTCCAGATGGGTAGTCTCCAGCAACCTCTCCGGCCCGGGACGGTGCTCCGTTTCGGGAACCTTGAGTTCATGTCCCTCGACGGCAGCTACGACATGATACTCTTTCCACCACCGGGCGACAGCGACAATGGCGGCCGACAGTCCGCCCGCTGGCGGCGGGATCGACGACGTCTTCCCCGCGTGGTGGAAGAACAACCTTCGAGCTCGCCCCGTCCTCTTCCCCGTCGACGGAGGAGGAGGCGGAGCAACCAAGGCCAAGCAGGAGGCGGTGCCTCGTCGGCCGTCGAGCGAGTCGACAACGCCCGCACTCCAACAGGGGGCGCGCCGGGCATCGACCTCGCGCTTGAGACGAAGACGAGCGCTATCTCCTCGCGACACGCCAATCCCGAGCAAACGGACGACGCCAGCACGCTCGCGAAAGGCTTGCTGGGTGTCACCCTCGTACCTGAGACGACGGTGCAGTCAGTCCCCGACGTGACTTCATCACCACCCGTCGAGCAAGAGGTACCGACCGATTCCCATCCCACACCTTTCGGATTCAGCCTCGACCCGCCTAGCGGCTCCGCTTTGGCGGACGCTCTCGCAGAGGCGAATCCGAACCCTCTGGGGTTTCGTATGCGGTCACCTTGGGACCGGCTGACGGACGTCTCGACCTATGGGCCCTCTGGGTCCGAGGAAGACGACGAGCCCAGCTTCTGTTGGGATTTCTCCGGACTTGGCAACCCCAGTGCCATGCGGGGCTTCATGACCGCATGCGACTACTGCCTTTCCGACTGTTCCGACGGTAGCCGTAGCCTCGGCGACAAGGACTGCGGCCCGAGCCGCGAATGTTTCCACGTCGATCTAGGGGGTCCCTCCGAAGGCAACCATCTCGGCATGCCGGAGGACGGTGATCTCCCTAGGCCGGTGCCTCGCGTTGACATCCCACGGGAGCTAGCTGTGGTTCCCGTTCCGGCGGGGGGTCACGACCCACAGCTCGAGCAAATCCGCGGGGTGCAGGCCAGGCTCGACGAGGGAGCAGGAGCGCTTGAGCCAATCCGCCGGGACGTCGGGCAGGCATGGGCGGGCCAACCTCCGGCCGGAGAAATGCGTCATCTACCCCAGGGCTTCCAGCACCGCATCGCCGACGATGTCAGGGTCAGGCCGCCACCCGCATCCAGTGGGGTCGGCCAGAACCTGGCTGCAGCAGCAATGCTCCTCCACGCGATGCCGGAGCCATCAACCACCGAGGGGCGGCGAATCCAGGGAGAGCTCAAGGATCTCCTGGAAGGCGCCGCAATCCGGCGGGCCGAGAGCTCCGCCTCCCGAAGGCAGGGGTACCCCTCGGAACATCATGCCGCGACTTCCCGATTCATGCGGGAAGCCTCGGTCAACACCGGGCGCACGCGCAACACAGCGCCTGTGGCCCCGGGTCGCCTCGGCAACGAGCATCCTCACCGCGATCGTCGGGCCCACCTCGACGAGAGGGTGTGCCGAGGCTACCACCCCAGGCGTGGGGGACGCTACGACAACGGGGAGGATCGGAGTCCCTCGCCCGAACCACCCGGTCCGCAGGCCTTCAGCCGGGCCATACGACGGGCGCCGTTCCCGACCCGGTTCCGACCCCCGACTACTATCACGAAGTACTCGGGGGAGACGAGACCGGAACTGTGGCTCGCGGACTACCGTCTGGCCTGCCAACTAGGTGGAACGGACGATGACAACCTCATCATCCGCAACCTCCCCCTGTTCCTCTCCGACACCGCTCGCGCCTGGTTAGAGCACCTGCCTCCAGGGCAGATCTCCAACTGGGACGACCTAGTCCAAGCTTTCGCCGGCAATTTCTAGGGCACGTACGTGCGCCCCGGGAATTCCTGGGACCTCCGAAGCTGCCGACAGCAGCCGGGAGAGTCTCTCCGGGACTACATCCGGCGATTCTCGAAGCAGCGCACCGAGCTGCCCAACATCACCGACTCGGATGTCATTGGCGCGTTCCTCGCCGGCACCACCTGCCGCGACCTGGTGAGCAAGCTGGGTTGCAAGACCCCCACCAGGGCGAGCGAGCTGATGGACATCACCACCAAGTTCGCCTCCGGCCAGGAGGCGGTCGAGGCTATCTTCCGGAAGGACAGGCCGCCCTAGGGCCACCCATCGGAAGATGCCCCCGAGGCATCAACTCAGCGCGGCGCCAGGAAGAAGGGCAAGAAGAAGTCGCAAGCGAAACGCGACGCCGCCGGCGCGGACCTTGTCACCGCCACCGAGTACGAGAACCCTCGGAAACCCCCCGGAGGTGCCAACCTCTTCGACAAGATGCTCAAGGAGCCGTGCCCCTACCACCAGGGGCCCGTCAAGCACACCCTTGAGGAGTGCGTCATGTTTCGGCGCCACTTCCACAGGGCCGGGCCACCCGCGGAGTGTGGCAGGGCCCGCGACGACGACAAGAAGGAAGATCACTAGGCAAGAGAGTTCCCCGAGGCCCGCGACTGCTTCATGATCTACGGCGGGCAAGCGTGAACGCCTCGGCTCGGCACCGCAAGCAAGAGCGCCGGGAGGTCTGTTCGGTGAAGGTGGCGGCGCCAGTCTACCTAGACTGGTCCGACAAGCCCATCACCTTCGACCAAGCCGACCACCCCGACCATGTGCCGAGCCCGGGGAAATACCCGCTCGTCGTCGACCCCATCATCGGCGACGTCAGGCTCACCAAGGTCCTCATGGACGGAGGCAGCAGCCTCAACATCATCTACGCCGAGACCCTCGGGCTTCTGCGTATCGATCTGTCCTCGGTCCGGGCGGGCGCTGCGCCTTTCCATGGGATCATTCCCGGGAAGCGCGTCCAGCCCCTCGGACAACTCGATCTTCCCGTCTGCTTCGGAACACCCTCCAACTTCCGAAGGGAGACCCTGACGTTCGAGGTGGTCGGGTTCCGAGGAACCTACCACGCGGTATTGGGGAGGCCATGCTACGCGAAGTTCATGGCCGTCCCCAACTACACCTACCTCAAGCTCAAGATGCCGGGCCCCAACGGGGTCATCACCGTCGGCCCCACGTACAAACACGCGTTCGAATGCGACGTGGAGTGTGTGGAGCACGCCGAGGCCCTCGCCGAGTCCGAGGCCCTCATCGCCGACCTGGAGAGCCTCTCTAAGGAGGTGCCAGACGTGAAGCGTCATGCCGGCAACTTCGAGCCAGCAGAGACGGTTAAGTCCGTCCCCCTCGACCCCAGCAGCGACGCCTCCAAGCAAGTCCGGATCGGCTCCGGGCTCGATCCCAAATAGGAAGCAGTGCTCGTCGACTTTCTCCTCGCGAACGCCGACGTCTTCGCGTGGAGTCCCTCGGACATGCCCGGCATACCGAGGGATGTCGCCGAGCACTCGCTGGACATCCGAGCCGGAGCCCGACCTGTCAAGTAGCCTCTGCGCCGATTCGATGAGGAGAAGCGCAGAGCCATAGGCGAGGAGATCCACAAGCTAATGGCGGCAGGGTTCATCAAAGAGGTATTCCATCCCGAATGGCTTGCCAACCCTGTGCTTGTGAGAAAGAAAGGGGGGAAATGGCGGATGTGTGTAGACTACACTGGTCTGAACAAAGCATGTTCGAAGGTTCCCTACCCTCTGCCTCACATCGATCAAATCGTGGATTCCACTGCTGGGTGCGAAACCCTGTCTTTCCTCGATGCCTACTCAGGGTATCACCAAATCAGGATGAAAGAGTCTGACCAGCTCGCGACTTCTTTCATCACACCCTTCGACATGTACTGCTATGTCACCATGTCGTTCGGCTTGAGGAATGCGGGCGCGACGTACCAGCGGTGCATGAACCATGTGTTCGGCGAACACATTGGCCGCACGGTCGAGGCCTACGTCGATGACATCGTAGTCAAGACGAGGAAAGCCTCCGACCTCCTTTCCGACCTTGAAGTGACATTCCGATGTCTCAAGGCGAAAGGCGTCAAGCTCAATCCCGAAAAGTGTGTCTTCGGGGTGCCCTGAGGCATGCTCTTGGGGTTCATCGTCTCCGAGCGGGGCATCGAAGCCAACCCGGAGAAGATCGCAGCCATCACCAGCATGGGACCCATCAAGGACTTGAAAGGCGTACAAAGGGTCATGGGATGTCTCGCGGCTCTGAGCCGCTTCATCTCACGCCTCGGCGAAAGAGGTCTACCTCTGTACCGCCTCTTAAGGAAGGCCGAGTGCTTCACTTGGACCCCTGAGGCCGAGGAAGCCCTCGGGAACCTGAAGGCGCTCCTCACGAAGGCGCCTATCTTGGTGCCCCCAGCTGCCGGAGAAGCCCTCTTGGTCTACGTCGCCGCGACCACTCAGGTGGTTAGCGCCGCGATTGTGGTCGAGAGGCAAGAAGAGGGGCATGCATTGCCTGTTCAGAGGCCAGTCTACTTCATCAGCGAGGTACTGTCCGAAACCAAGATCCGCTACCCACAAGTTCAGAAGCTGCTGTACGCGGTGATCCTGACACGGTGGAAGTTGCGACACTACTTCGAGTCTCATCCGGTAACTGTGGTGTCATCCTTCCCCCTGGGGGAGATCATCCATTGCCGAGAGGCCTCGGGTAGGATTGCAAAGTGGGCGGTGGAAATCATGGGCGAAACAATCTCGTTCGCCCCTCGGAAGGCCATCAAATCCCAGGTCTTGGCGGACTTCATGGCTGAATGGGTCGACACCCAGCTACCAACAGCTCCGATCCAACCGGAGCTCTGGACCATGTTCTTCGATGGGTCGCTGATGAAGACAGGAGCCGGCACAGGCCTACTCTTCATCTCGCCCCTCGGGAAGCACCTACGCTACGTGCTACGCCTCCACTTCCCGGTGTCCAACAATGTAGCTGAGTATGAGGCTCTGGTCAACGGGTTGTGGATTGTCGTCGAGCTAGGGGTCCGACGCCTCGACGCTCGCGGTGACTCGCAGCTCGTCATCGACCAAGTCATGAAGAACTCCCACTGCCGCGACCTGAAGATGGAGGCCTACTGCGATGAGGTTCGGCGCCTGGAAGACAAGTTCTACGGGCTCGATCTCAACCACATCGCTCGGCGCTACAACGAGACTGCAGACGAGCTGGCTAAAATAGCCTCGGGGCGAACAACTGTTCCCCCGGACGTCTTCTCCCGAGATCTGCATCAACCCTCCGTCAAGATCGACGATGCGCCCGAGCCTGAGGCACCCTCGGCCCAGCCCGAGGTACCCTCGGCACAGTCTGAGGCACCCTCGGCTCGGCCCGAGGCACACTCGGTTCGGCCCGAGGTACCCTCGGCCCCCGAGGGCGAGACGCTGCACGTCGAGGGGGAGCAAAGCGGGGTCACGCCTGATCAAAACTGGCAGACCCCATACCTGCAATATCTCCACCGAGGAGAGCTACCCCTCGACCGAGCCGAAGCTCGGCGGTTGGCGCGGCGCGCCAAGTCGTTCGTCTTGCTGGAAGAAGGGAAGGAGCTCTACCACCGCAGCCCTTCAGGCATCCTCCAGCGATGCATCTCCACCACCGAAGGTCAGGAACTCCTCCGAGAAATACACTCGGGGGCTTGCGGCCACCACGCAGCACCTCGAGCCCTTGTCGGAAATGCTTTCCGACAAGGTTTCTACTGGCCAATGGCGGTGGCCGACGCCACTAGAATTGTCCACGCCTGCGAAGGGTGTCAGTTCTACGCAAGGCAGACCCACCTGCCCACTCAGGCTCTACAGACGATACCCATCACATGGCCTTTTGCTGTGTGGGGTCTGGACCTCGTCGGCCCCTTGCAGAAGGCACCCGGGGGCTACACGCACCTGTTGGTTGCCATCGACAAATTTTCCAAGTGGATCGAGGTCCGACCCCTAAACAGCATCAGGTCCGAGCAGGCGGTGGCGTTCTTCACCAACATCATCCATCGTTTCGGGGTCCCGAACTCCATCATCACCGACAACGGCACCCAGTTCACCGGCAGAAAGTTCCTGGACTTCTGCGAGGATCACCACATCCGGGTGGACTGGGCCGCCGTGGCTCATCCCATGACGAATGGGCAAGTAGAGCGTGCCAACGGCATGATTCTACAAGGACTCAAGCCTCGGATTTACAACGACCTCAACAAGTTCGGCAAGCGATGGATGAAGGAACTCCCCTCGGTGGTCTGGAGCCTGAGGACGACACCGAGCCGAGCCACGGGCTTCACGCCGTTCTTTCTAGTCTATGGGGCCGAGGCCATCTTGCCCACAGACCTGGAATACGGTTCCCCGAGGACGAGGGCCTATGCCGACCAAAGCAACCAAGCTAGTCGAGAAGACTCGCTGGACCAGCTGGAAGAGGCTCGGGACAAGGGCTTACTACACTCGGCGCGGTACCAGCAGTCCATGCGACGCTACCACGCCCGAGGGGTCCGGTCCCGAGACCTCCAGGTGGGCGACCTGGTGCTTCGGCTGCGACAAGACGCCCGAGGTCGACACAAGCTCACGCCCCCCTGGGAGGGGCCGTTCGTCATTGCCAAAGTTCTGAAGCCCGGAACGTACAAGCTGGCCAACAGTCAAGGCGAGGTCTACAGCAACGCTTGGAACATCCAACAGCTACGTCGTTTCTACCCTTAAGATGTTTTCAAGTTGTTCGTATACCTCGCTCCCACGCAAAGTTTAGTCATCAAGGAAGGGTCAGCCTTGCCTCGGCAAAGCCCGACCCTCCCTCGGGGGCTAAAAGGGGGGAACCCCCTCTGTGTCGAAATTTTCCTCGAAAAGGATCTTTTCTGCCAGAATGTCTTTCGTGCTTTTCGACTACTTCGAAAGTGGATCCTGAAAACGACGGAGTACACGTAAGCAGCCAAGGCTGACCGAGCCGAGGGACTCCTATGCCTCCGGGATACGGATACCTCACTCATCACCTTCTGCGATAAGTAACTCACGTTCGGATAAGTGATTCCGCGGACCGAACAAGTCTTCATGTTCGGAAGCTCTTCTGCTGGAGCGATTCTTCGAGCCTTCTCGACGGCGTCGGTGACAGAACCCCATGGACGGGTAAGAGTGCGCGTAAGCGGCAAGGCCGACCGAGCCGAGGGACTCCTACGCCTCCGGGATACGGATACCTCACTCATCACCTTCCGTGAGAAGCAACTCTCGCTCGCACAAACAATTCTGTTACCGACAAAAAAAGTCCAGATACTCGAAACAAGAGGAAAGGAGACGCGGCTTTACAATACGGCGAGGGTGTGTTTCGGCCTCGGCGGCCGCAGAAAACACACGCTACAAGATAATCCGATCCTGCAGGCTTGGATCTTGACGGCTAATGGGAGCAGCAACGCCCTCGGCGTCGACAACACCTTCGGCGAGGTCCGACCTAGCCTTGGACGGCGACGCGGTCCAAGGGTCTCCACCCTAAAGGACAACGTCATCACCAAGCCCGGGCCATCGCCGCCAGGGTCTTCCCCGAGAATCCGGCCCGAGCAGGCGGCTCGGCCGGTCACCCCGGGGCCTCGGCCAGCTGTCCCCCAAGGACATCAGCCCGGCCCGAGGCCTCGGCAGATCAATTCCGGCGTCGGCCCCGCTAACGGATGACCCGGCCAGGCTCCGGCCGACCAGGCCTTCTTTTCGAGCCAACTCTACCTCTGTTCGCGCTGGCACCGCTACCCCTGGCCTCGGCTTATCGAAGAGCGGCCGAGGGTTTCCTCTAACTAAGCAAGGGAAGCCTCGGACAACAAGGCTGACCGAGCCGAGGGACTCCTACGCCTCCGGGATACGGATACCTCACTCGTCACCTTTACACGGGGCGACTCACGCTTGGTGAAGCGGTTCAGACAACCAACAGGCGAGTCTTAGTGCTCGAAAATGAGGAAAAAACACGGCTCTGTGCCGAAATTACATATACGTTCAGGCCTCGATAGCCGCATTGAACGAAACACCGGCACTCAAGGTGCCATTACAAACGGAACTCCGGTTCCACCTCCGCAGGTACGAGCAACCCCACGCGATTGGGGGGCCTGCGGAGCAACAGAAGGCCGACGGGTGGCTCGCCGTCGCCTATTCTGGCAGCAGCGACGATGACCTTCGCCCCGGGCGGCGAAGCAGCTTCAGCAGCGGCTTCCGGGCGGGCGCTACGGAAGGGGGGCTCTCGTTCACCGAGGACGAGAACCAACCATTCAGGCCGGAAGACGGAGGCCTAGGGGTGCGGGCGGAGTTGGCAATCTCGTTGATAGAGAAGCCTTCTCCGGCTGCCACCACCTCAGCACCGCGCCAGCGGGCGCCATACGCCTCAAAGCACACCGGCAGGTCCTCGCCCTCGCTGGAGCCGCCCAGAACATGAGCGCCGCCCTCGCGGCACACGACGTGCTGGGCGACCCACTGATGCGGCTGTCGGCGCGAGGAAGGCCTGGACATGGCTGGCCCGCACGCGGCGCAACCATCGTTCGGACGGAGGACGGAATGCTACACCCTGGCTGAGCAGCGGCGGTCCGCCTACCCCGGCATGGCTGAGGGAAGCCTCCGCGGAGCTGGGAGATGCCTTTCTCCCCCAGACGCCGGGGGAAGAAAAGGGTCACCGACCCACGCGGAGGCGGCCTCCCGACTCGCCTCACCCTCCGCCCCAGCAAGGGTGATGAAGATCCTTGAAGCTGAGGGCGGGGCGGAGGCAGCAGTCCGGTCCGCTTCTCCCCACCATCAAGCTTGTGGTCACCGTCTTGGGTGACCGCCGGCGAGGGGATGCAGCCGGGCTGCCGGATGAAAATCCTTGAAGCCGAACGACGGCTGAAAGGTACCAACTCCCGCGGAGTTGCGTTCCTCCAACGACGAAGCGGAAAGACGGCGGATATCCCCCATCCGGGGGCTTGTAAGGTGGAAAGACACGATGCATAAGGGAGCGCGAAGACACGGTCGCCTTCCAAGAGGGTCACCCTCCTTTTAAAGGCGACTCTCCCTACTTGCGTCCCCAGCCGTCGTGGGCTGAGTCTTCTCCAACATGCTCCAAGGTCCTCCCCTGGTCCCACACGTCATGCAAGCCGGCCCAGAGCAGAAGAAGCCAAACCGCCGTGCACGGTGCATGTAACCGCCCAGCGGTTACAAGCGGCTCTCCACTTTTGCCCAGACCAGCGGGCGAAAGGGCGGGCAGCCATGCAGGCGGCATGCAACCGCGCCAAGTGGGCGCACTTCTTCGACTCCCAACACGCCCAGCATGGAGGCCCAGGCCCACGCGTCATGCAACTGGCGCGCCGAATGCTTCGTGCATGCAACTGCACCGCCACTTGCGCCACCGCCGCGCCTCCTCGATTGCGGAACCAATATCGCGACTCGAGGCGACCCAGCGCACGACCTAGCGGCACCAGCCTGGCGCGACAGTCAATGCGGCCAAAAATGGGCCGGCAGTAATGGTCTTGGCAGGCGGGCAGGAGCAGCGGTCACGTCGTCAGCCAAGCTTACGTCCCATCCGGGGGCAGCGAGAGAACCCTCTCCCACGGCGTGAAGACAACGCGCCCGTGTTCTGTTCCTCGAACGGCTCGCGCAAGCGCAACGGCTGCCCCGCGAACTACTCGCCCCGTCGCATTAACTCCGCGGCGAGACAGGCGGCGCCTCTGGCAGAAGAAGCGAGCGACGCTTCGCCTTCGCCATAATGACCACATCAAAAAAGGTACGCCGCGTCGTTCGATTTCGTATCCTTTTCCTTTTTTCCTCTTTCTCTCTCTTGCAACAGGGACCGGGAAAGGGGGATACCCCGAAAAGGATCCTTCCCCGTGAAGGAACCAAGCTCTGAGCCTCCCTACTGATCAGAGGTTCGAAGGCTGGCCCCTCGGAAGGGTTCAACAGCCGCCTCAGAGCACGTGGGCTCCACACCCACTACTGGTCAGAGGTTCGAAGGCCGGCCCCTCGGAAGGGTTCAACGGCCGCCTCAGGCTACTCGGGCTCCGCGCCCACTACTGATCAGGGGTTCGAAGGCTGGCCCCCGAAGGGTTCACAGCCGCCTCAGACACAGAGCGAGGGATGACCATGGGTACGTTCGATACATAACCAAGGCTCGGGCTACGCTCCCGAGGTACCCTAGGACATTTCCGAGACCAGCGAGAACGATCTTGTAACGGAATCCCATCAGAGGGAGGCATCGAGCCCTCGGACCCCGTCGCCAGGGGACCGGGTCCGGCAGATCACCCGCAGGTACTTTTGGGCGCACCTCTGGGCCTCTAGCCGACCCCTAACGAATGGGGCACGGACGTCCGCTCGGATCACCCGCCTGCAGTTCACCGGAGACACCATGTTCGGCGCCCGCCGAGGGCAACATGGCGCTCTCCCCCCCTCCTCCTTGCGGAAAGGCGACGCAGGGGCGTATGTAAAAAAGTCGAGTCTGTCCCTGATCGCCCTCTCGCCCTGTGCAGAGGCTCGGGGGCTGCTCTCGCAAACCCGGCTCCGGCCAAACCGTTGATAGCGTCAACGTACCAGCCCGAGAACTTGGGACCCGACCGTACACCCGGGCTACGGCCAGCTCGCATGAGGGAACGACCAGACTAGCCGAAGCATTGCGCGAGGCGTTAAGACCTCGGAGGAGTCAAACCACTCCTCCGAGGCCTCGGGGGCTACACCCGGCGGGTGCGCTCGCGCGCACCCACCGGAACAAAACGCAACCGAGAAAGGCTGGTCCCCTTGCAAAAAAGTGCGACGAAAGCCTCCAAGCGAGTGCTAATACTCCCTTCGAGGCTCGGGGGCTACTGTCGGGGACCATAATTAGGGGTACCCTCAAGGCTCCTAATTCTCAGCTGGTAACCCCCATCAGCATAAAGCTGCAAAGGCCTGATGGGTGCGATTAAGTCAGGGATCAGTCCATTCGAGGGACTCGATCACGCCTCGCCCGAGCCTAGCCTCGGACAAGGGCAGCCGACCCCGGAGGATCTCCGCCTCGCCCGAGGCCCCCCTCCAGCGGCGAACATATTTCCGGCTCGCCCGAGGCCCTGTCTTCGCCAAGAAGCAACCCTGACCAAATCGCCGCACCAACAGACCAAATCGCTGGAGCATTTAATGCAAAGGTGGCCTGACACCTTTATCCTGACGCGCGCCCCTCAGCCGACAGAGCCGAAGTGACCGCCGTCACTTCGTCGCTCCACTGACCGGTCTGACAGAAAGACAGCGCCGCCTGCGCCGCTCCGCCTGCAGTGCCACTTGACAGAGTGAGGCTGACAGGCAGTCAGGCCCGGCCGCACGCACCATAGGAAGCTCCGCTCCGCCCGACCCAGGGCTCGGACTCGGGCTAAGCCCCGGAAGACAGCGAACTCCGCTCCGCCCGACCCAGGGCTCGCACTCGGGCTAAGCCCCGGAAGATGGCGAACTCCGCTCCGCCCGACCCAGGGCTCGGACTCGGGCTAAGCCTCGGAAGACGGCGAACTCCGCTCCGCCCGACCCAGGGCTCGGACTTGGGCTCAGCCCCAGAAGACGACGAACTCCGCTTCGCCCGACCCCAGGACTCAAATTCCGCCCTGGCCTCAGCCAACGGCCTCCGCCTCGCCCGACCTAGGGGCTCGGACTCGACCTCGGCCGCGGAAGACGGACTCGACCCCGACCTCGGAGGAGCCTCCACATCGCCCCAACCTAGGGCGCAGGCCGGCCACGTCAACAGGAGGCGCCATCATTACCCTACTCCAAGCTGACTCAGGCTACGGGGAACAAGAACGGCGTCCCATCTGGCTCGCTCCGCCAGATAGGCAATGATGGCACCCCGCACGCACCCTGACGATGGCGGCTCTCGGCCCCCTTACGGAAGCAAGAGGACGTCAGCAAGGACTCGACAGCCCCGACAGCTGTACCTCCGCCAGGCTCCAGCGCTCCTCCGATAGCCACGACATCACACAAACCGGGCGCCAAAATCTCTCCGGCCGCCACGATGGCGTGTACTTAGGGCGCTAGCTCTCCTCCGCTAGACACGTAGCACTCTGCTACACCCCCCATTGTACACCTGGATCCTCTCCTTACGCCTATAAAAGGAAGGACCAGGGCCCTCTTAGAGAGGGTTGGCCGCGTGGGGACGAGGACGAGACAGGCGCTCGCGTGAGGCCGCTCGCTCCCTCCCCCGTGTGGACGCTTGTAACCCCCTACTGCAAGCGCACCCGACCTGGGCGCGGGACGAACACGAAGGCCACGGGATTTCCACCTCTCTCACGCATGTCTCCGGCCACCTCACTTCCCCCCTTCGCGCTCGGCCTCGCGCCGACCCATCTGGGCTGGGGCACGCGGCGACACTTCACTCGTCGGCTTAGGGACCCCCCGGTCTCGAAACGCCGACAACACGAGAACACAAGGACTTAGAGTGGTTCGGGCCGCCGGGACGTAATACCCTACTCCACTGTGTGTGCTGTATTGCTTGTGAGTCTATAGAGCTTGAGAGCTTGAGTTGGGTCTGAAGAACCTGAGTGAACCTGCCTTGTAACGTTGTGTGCCTTCCTTTTTATAGCTCAAGGGAGGCACATACAAGGATGCTGAGCCCCGACATGTGGGCCCAGGAACATAATGGAAGAAATACCTGGAGTAGCTAATGCAGGTGACGTCTGTGCAATCTCCCGGCCCATGTTGTCCGCAGCACGCACAGTATTGACATACGGCGGCAGCTTCCTTGGTAACGTGCGGGTAATGATGAGTATAGTACACGCGGCAGCATGGGCGTGCCGCCTGCCAATGGAATGGACAGGCATGCCGCCTGCCAGTGGAATGGACAGGTCGCCGCCTGCCAGCAGAATGGACAGGGCTCATTAAATGCCGAGATGGCACATTGCCTGCCAGTGGAATGGACTGGCGGCACGTCCTATCCTCAATAAATGCAGAGGTCGCGCGGCCAGAGGCCTTACGTCAGGCTCCGCCCATTGGCTCACATCACATGCAGTAGGCCACGTGGCAGCACCGGGTCTCCGTCTGGGCGAGGAGCAGAAGCGTATGCGGACAGGTCCGCACCAGACTGGGTCTGGACATGTGTCGGTCCGGACCCGCACTTGGGTCCTGTTCAAGGCCCGTGTATGTTCTGTCCTGGGACCTTGGGACCCCACTGCGGGCGACCCAAACCCCATACGGGGGGGGGGTCCGGATCCCATTCTAGGGGTCCGGATCCCATTCCAGGGGTCCGACTTGCCACGTGGCGATTCTGGACCAACCTTGGAGGTCCAGATTGTATATCAAGGGGTCCGACGCTCTCCCATGGGGGTCCAAGCTTACTGTTGATGCCTTGGAGTATATCATCTTTTCTGGACACGTGGCGTCTCCGGACCCGCCCGTGTGGTGGAGTCGGGCGCTGCTGTGGACCTAGTGTAGTCACCCAAGACTGGAGCGAGTCGTGGCTTGGTCCCACACACAGCACCTTTACCACGCGGCTAAGGGATAACCGCGCGGGTACTGCGTCTCTATACTGTAGTTAGGGGTACCCTAGTTCCAGGGTACCGACAGTGGCCCCCGGGCCCACCTCAGGGGAGGATGCGAGCCTGAAGGTGGGGCCAAAGCTTGTATCTTGCCTCAATATGGCTTGAGCGGTGATTCGGGCGTCATCTTAGCACGCCTGCTGACGCGCTGCATTAATTCGGCGCATCTGTCGACGCACGCGCTATCAATCTGCCTTTGGTCACATCAACTGCCACGTCTGTCCCCGCGGCTGAATGACACGTGGCCCCCATGCCTGGCGGTTTCGTCGGGCCACGCGCGGGGCGCCTCGTTACCGCCGCCTTGGTTAAAAAATATTCCTCCACAGCGGCCCCAAGGCGGCGCGCGATCGTGCGCGGCGGTTCGCTCCCCACACGGCGGTTCACCTTTTCCGCACTCGGAGACCAGCACGCCAGCTGTATGACTTATGGACCCGGGCCCCTGTGTCAGTGACTGGGCCGACTGGGCGTTAGGTATGCAGCAGACGGGATTTCCTGCAGCGTCTCGGGGCGCAAGCGGGAGAGTCTTCCTTGAAAAAGGATTTGCCCCGCGCACAGCAGTTACGCTTTCGCATTCTCCACCGGGCTCAGCATGCTCCAGCTGGGGGTCCGGCAGCAGCGGTGCCGCCAACGGCTACTGCAGCCTCAACGACGGCGACGCCGTCGAGTACACCGTCGGCAGCAGCGGAGGAGGTTCCAACCGCTCCGACGGCTGCCGCAGTCTCAACAATGACGATGCCGTCGAGTACACCGTCGGCAGCGGCGGGGGACGTGGGGGGCGCGTCTAGCTCCATCCCGCCGCCCACTCCGGAAGAGACGGAGGTGGTTCTTGGGCGGTGGCTCCGGTCCGGCGCCGAGCCAGAAGTAGCATTAGTTCCCCTCCCCCGGGTGCTGTCTCGTGCCCATCAGGCTCTTCATGAGACTGAGGCGGTGATTCTACGGGAGTGGGAGGCGCTCGAGGCCGAGCACTAGCGCCTCAGCGACTGGCGCACCCAGCTGGAGGAGTGCACCAAGGCGGCGTCCCGTCAGTTCGCCTCCGAGCGGTCCGAGCTCGAGTGGGACCGCAATGATTACAAAAAGGACCTCCAGAGGGTGTACGCCCGGGAGCTGGAGGCGAGCCGGAAGGAGAAGAGGCTGGCCAAGAGGGAGGAGGCCGTATCTGAGTGGAAGGCTCTCGCAACAGAGCTCCACGACAAGCTAGGTGCCCTAGACAAGATCTTAGAATATCAGCGGACCCAGTAGATCGTGGCTATGGAGAGGATCCAAAAATGGGAGTGGGAGGTGGAGGACAAGGCCAGCAACATCGCCCTCACCGAGGAGAACCTCAAGGCGAAGGATGCGTCCCTAGATAAGCGGGCGGCGAATCTCGCCTGGTGGGAGAAGGACCTCGCCTTCAGGGAGGAAATGTTTGAAAGGCGGGATAAGTTGCTGGCCGAGCATGAGCTTGAGGCGGAGGAGAAGGAGAAGGAGTTGGAGGATCAGATCCAGCAGTTCCAGGCGGTGCAGGCAGCACCGGGGGCCCAGGCGGTGGAGGCGACGAAGAAGGCACTTGAAGATCTCCAAGTGGAGCATCGCACCGGGGTCCAGCGCATCGCTGCATGGGCCGGCGAGGCGAGCACGGCGCTGGTGGCGCTAGGGATGAGTCCCATCCCGGTGTCGGAGCTGCCGACGTCCATCTCCGACGCGCTCCCGGTGTTGGACTCCGTCGCGGACCGCTTCCGACGCCTGGACCAGATTCTTGGCGCCCGCCTAGAGGCCAAAGGTGGCAGGCTCTGCCGGGCGGTGATCGAGTACATCCTGATGTGCTTCCGGAGCCACGACCCAGCCATCTCCTTGGAGCCAGTGATCACTGGTCCGGTGGCTGACACCGAAGACGCCACCCGGGAGGGCGTACAAGATACTGTGGAGGTGGTGGCCGAGCGCTTCCAGCGAGATCCTGTCGATGATGAGTAGTCCATTCTGTAGAGATAGAACAAGGGTTCTGCTGGGGTGTGGCTTGTAACAACTTTTGATTTTGTAAGATACTCTTGAGAAGTATTAATTTAACAGTGACAGAACTTATCTGTATGCTATTTGTCTTTGTTGTGTGCGTCGTTACCAACTTCTCCCTGGTACTTGGCCCCCCTGGGATGTAGGCTCGACGTGTCGAGGCTGGAAGCTAGTATACTTAAGAAAGAATTGGTGACCTGGCCCCCAGGAGGTAGTCTCGACTGGGACCTGGACATGCACACAGCCTTGGCTAGGAAGTTTTAGTAGTGCACCCATAGGACCCACCAACTGGTATCTTTTATCCTTTGATTCACGCAACAGGACCTGCAGGATTTAGACTAGGAAGCCAATCCGTGTGTCCGGACCCCTTGAATCATAGCTCCAATTACTAGGACACCCATCGCAGAGTGGTGGAGCGTGCAGGCTTAGGGTACGGAACCAGGCTAAGCGGCTACATAGCTCCGGACCACCCTGGGAGACGAGCGTCCGTTCTCTAGAACCGGACCCCAGGTTATCGGACCCACAGAACTATAGTTCCAAGTACTGGGATACTCATCACAGAATGGCGGAGCGTGCAGGCTTAGGGTACGGAACCAAGCTAAGCGGCTACACAACTCCGGACCACCCTAGGAGACGAGCACCCGTTCTCTAGAACTGGCCCCCAGGCTGCCGGACCCCCCTGCCGAGGGGTCCTAAACTGCAAGCCTGGCTACTCAATTCCGATATCATTATACCAGCAAGGGTGGGAACTGTATGGGTGGTTTAGATAAAAAAATAATGCTCGTAAATTGAAGTAGAATAGAACCGACACAAAAACAAATATGGGGGGTGAATCTTTTCCTTATAATTTGATGTACATGAGTGTAGGCCAATAGACCGGGTTTATGAGGGCGGACCTCAACGGGTTGACGTACATATATGCAGGACCTAGTTTCAAAGGAAGAAAAACCGAACCCCTAGGTTTGTTTTTATGGGTAAAACTTACGGAGATGTTCTATGTTCTAGGGATTGGGAAGAGGCTCTCCTTCAGTTGTAGCAAGGCGGACACACCCGGGTCAGCATATTTTTGTCACCTTGAAGGGTCCTGTTGGGGGCCTTCGTCCTCCGAAGGTCCTCAAAAACATGATTTGACAATGTTTCCCAAGTGGATTATATGAACAGGTATTTTCGGATTCAGAATTATGGATATGGAGCACGACTAGGACGAAGCCTGAACCAGACGAAGGTCGAGGGCAGCCGAAGTTGTGCGCAGGGAAGCTTCGGCGCGATAGCATAAGGGGGAACCGACTTAAAGATGAAAAGACTTCGGGGGCCTCGACAGATTTTCATAAACCATTGACAAATGTAATGGACATGGATGTAATTTTATGTGGGCTGCGTCCCGCGTCTATAAATAGATGAACAGTACTTCACGCTGACTGTGCATTCGCTTTTGCGTCACGCTTGTACTTTCTACCTTTTCTCAGGACCGAAGGTACATTTGTAATTTGAAATCATTTCTATTTTCTCATGTTAATAAAATAGAAATGATTCTATGGTAATGTCTAAATCATATTTCGTGCTTTATATGAACCCTTCGTCATTACTTGTTATATTTACGAAGGTATGTTTCTTATGACCTTCGTCCGGAACTCATTATCCCCGAAGGGGCATAGTATCTCGAAGGACGAAGGACTTTAATATTTAACATTTTTTATGTTGCCTTGTTCTTAACTCTTAGCATTTGAGAACAAGTCCCCAACATTGGCGCCCACCTCCGGTGAACTCACTTCCACTTCGAGTTTTTGTGAACACCTTCGGAAGCTATAGACCTTCGCTATGGCGCCGAAGAAGGCTTCAGCGACTGGGGCAGGAGCACTACAGCCGCTGGACCACAACCAGGAGACCGTCTCTCTTCGGGAGGCCCGAAGCCAGAAGAGAAAAGCCGTCAGCCCGACGCTTGAGGAAGAAGAGCTAGACCAAGAAATCAGAGAGATGGAGATGCTACATCAACAAGTGCAGAGGAAGAAGGAGAAGATGGCCCGCCTAGCTGAGTTGCAAAGGCAAATAGACGAAGCCTCTGAGGAAGTTCGCCATCTCACTCATGATGAGCAGAACAGAAGACCTCATCAGAAAGACCTTCATCAGGAGGGCTTCGTCAACGAAGATGACTGGTATGATAATTTCCATCAGGGAAATTTTGTTTTCGATGATGCTTCTCCTCTGTCTGCTGAGCTGCAGGCTACACCTTGGCCTCCATCCTATAAGCCACCCCAGCTTCCCATGTTTGACGGCCACTCTGACCCGAAGCAATTCTTGATGAGCTACGAAGCAACAGTGTCTTCGTACGGGGGCAATGCTGCAGTCATGGCGAAGTCTTTCGTTATGGCCGTCAGGAATGTTGCTCAGACTTGGTATTCCTCTCTTCGGCCAGGAACAATCATTTCATGGCAGAAGCTGAAGGATATGTTACTGACCAGCTTTCAAGGATTTCAAACGAAGCCGGTCACAGCTCAAGCCCTCTTCCAGTGTATTCAGGATCACGAAGAATACCTTCAGGCGTATGTCCGAAGGTTCTTACGATTGAGGGCGCAGGCACCAACGGTGCCCAATGAAATCGTTATCGAAGCCATGATCAAGGGGCTTCGTCCTGGACCTGCAGCTCAATACTTTGCTCGGAAGCCTCCTCAGACTCTGGAGAAATTGCTCCAAAAGATGGATGAGTACATTCGTGCTGACAATGATTTTCGCCAAAGAAGGGAGGAGGCCTTCAGATTTTCTGAAATGACCAGGGGCTTCGGAGGAAGATACTACCCGAGGCATGTCCGTTCCATCCACAACACTCAGAATGATGACAAGGGGGGTCAGCAAAACAGGCCACAGAGCTCCTCACAGGCTTCGGGACAACAACAAACCTCCTTCCGGCCACCAGCTCCAAGGGGCAGGGGCGCCAGGGGCTTCGGCGGAAGGTTCGGAGATCAGCCAAGGAGATTGTTCTGCTTATTTTGCGGAGAAGGCAAGGGCCATACCACTAGGACGTGCCATGTCACAATCCAGAAGCAAAAGGAAATAGCCGAAGCTGCATCTCAACAAGCTCAGCCGAAGCAGGTCATGCATACTGCTTCGTATCATCCGCCTTATGTACCACAATACATAGACAATCACCCTGCAGCTTCTGTAGCTTCGGCAAGTCAACCTCAAGCTTCCTGGCAGCAGCTTCCGCCTCCACCTCCATTGCAGCAAGGTCAACAGCCAGAAGGGAGTCAATACGCTCCAAATCAGAGGGACTTCAGAGAACAGTCCGAAGCTCGCACAGTCAACAGCACTGTGCCAGAATCGAAGCACATTTATTGACATATCCTACCTTTGATAGCAGTCTTTTCTATTTAGCTTTATTTTCTGTGAAGCAAAAAACATTGATAGTTTTCATGTAATAATTTCGTTGTTTCCTACGAGGAAAATCTATTTGCTCTACAAGCCTAAGTTCCTGAGGCCTAAAACTTTTTCCGTTATCAAGGAGGACCTTCGAATTAAAAATCTTTTGGAGTAACAGAAAGTCGTTCTAAGGAACGCAGAGTAAGTTTATGAAGTCACATAAAGCCGTTCCAAAGGGAGCGCAGTGTAAGTTTTCTGCTCAGAAGTCGTTCCTAAAGGAATGCAGAGCCTACAGCGAAAAGTCAACGCTGATACCGTCTAAGTAAAAGGCGAAGAAGCTCCTAAGGGAGGCTTACAGCGAAAAGTCAACGCTGATACCGTCTAAGTAAAAGACGAAGAAGCTCCAAAGACGTTCCTAAGGGAATGCAGAGCTTACGAATATATTTTATGTGTATCTCCGAAACAAATGACGCATGCATAACATAACATCATCACATCATTTTGCATAGCATAAGCATCATACATCATATTGCATTTGCCAAGAGAAGGGGATACTCTCAACCTTCGAAAGGATGCTTTGAGAAAGTGACATCGAATTTGTATAGCTTCGGAATACAGTTTCGAAGAATATTTTTACGAAACGTGGGCGAATTTTGTCAGATCAATATCAAAGTTGTATAGCTTCGGAGAATGTTTTCACGAAGCATGGATATCATTCATCAGAGTAGTTTTAACGAAGAATGTCTTCTTCACGAAGCATGAAAAGAAGGGAAGGTGTTTTTTCGCCGAAGGCTCAAAAATGGTATGTATTTAAAGTTTCATGCATCGTAAAGAATTTAATAATGAAAAGAGACTTGTATTTCACATTCAAATGAACAAAGTGTTGCATAGATTACATTTTAATTGTTTTTCCAAATAACATCTAATCTTCTCTCAATACTGCTTCGGCGGCTTCATTCAGAAGTTGGTCAACAACTTTGTCCATGATAGTTTCGGCCATTTGTTTAATTTCTTCATCCCCTTTTGTGTGGGGGTCGGCAGTTGGGTCAATAGTTTCTGAGCAAAGAGAACACTTCTTCATTACTTTTACAAGTAGCAAGCAAAGTTTAAAATGAAAATTACAACGCAACAAGAATGACTAATTGGTACCTAATTGTCTTTCGGGCTCCGTACTCTTTTCGGCAGTTTCTGCTACTTTTCTAGCATCATGGATGCCTTTTTCGCTTCTTTGAATGATCTCTTGCGCCATTTCTCGGCCGCCGTTGTTCCAGATATCAGTAAAAAATTTGCCACCAATCACGCTTGCTTCGGCCGAGGGATCCTTGATATCTTCGGAAGAGAAGGTAGCTTCAGACTGAGCTAAGAATTTTACGTGCCCGCAACCTTTCTTCTCTAAGACAGAAGCAATCCCTCTGGCGCCCGAAAAAGCGCAAATGTCGCCGCGACTGTTCAGAATCTCTTCGAAGGCCTCTGCTTCGTGGCTAATCCATTCCAGCGGATCTTCGGGATTGCCTCGAGAAAAATTCTCTTCGCTGGAAAAGGCGCCGACGCTAGCAAAGCTAGTTTTAATTTTGTTCACGCATTCTATAGATTTAACATAGCATTTTCCTTGAGATGTGCGAAGCTCCTTAACTCTTGATTCCAATTTGCTGACCATAAAATCACTAAGTTCTCGTTTTGTTTCCTCAAGCGCGCGCTCCTCTTTAGCTCTAGCCAGCTGTTTCTGAAGATCTTTTATCTCGCGTTTATGAGCTTCGGATTGGGCCTTTGAAGCAGCTTCGTCTTTTTTCACTTTATCTACTAGTGTAAGCAGAATTTTATCTTTTTCCAAAGCTTCGTTTCTCAGTTTGATAACTTCAGAGCGTAAATTATTAAATGCAATTTCATAACTTTCATCTTCGGCGCTCTTTTGCGCTCTTAGCGCGTTGCTTAGGATCAAGCCCTATACGAAAAAGAATTCATATAAGAAAAAAGGAATGAGTTGCGCAAAAAATTATAAGGGGATTTCCTTTTCAAGCGTTAAAATCCCGTACCTTCAGGCTGTTGTACGCAAGACTGTCTGCGAGATCTTCTTTCGTCATGGCGCTTAATCCAGATTCAAGCTTCGGGAAACCAATACTCCTGGCCATCTCTCGGCAGACAGAGAGCTCTTTGTTGTCAGGAAGGCAGTATAAGAAGTCATCTTCATTTGTCCCATTGAATATTACTGCCCCCTTTGGATATTTTAGCTCCTTTGCATAATGGTTAGCTTCGTGAGTTTCTTCTTCAGATAACTTTTTCCCCGCAGCATGTCGTATGATGTAATCACACATGCTGGCAGGCGCCTCGGGGATGGCAGTGTCAGTCTCTTCAATTAAAATTGGTTCTGGTATTTTTATTGCTTCGGCTTCCAAAGTTTGCTCCCTGAAGGGCTCTGAAGGCCCAGCTTCAGCTTCAGCTTGTTGCGTTGGAGCTTCAGAAGAAGCTTCAGCAGTTTCAACACTCTTTTTTGGAGTTGTGCTTGAAGACTTAATTGTCTCCAAGACATCTAGTACATTTACCATTCTCTTCCTTTTTGGGGTCACCATTGGACCCTTTTGGATTTTTGCTGCTTCGACATTTACTACAGGACTCAAAATTTTTGATGCTTTTTCTTTACTCGGATTTTTCGCTTCTTCCATTTTTTCTGTCGATGGTGCTTCGGCCATCTCTGCAATTTCTGGCAGCAAGGTTGGCTGTTCAGCTTCAGCGGCCGAAGAAGTTTCTCCAGTGAACTCAGGCACCGAAGCTGGTTCAATATGGCGTGGTCGGTGTGTGAGGACCTTCAACCTTTTTCCTTTCGGTTCTGGCTCGCTAGGAGCAGTTTTTGCTTCTTCTTTTTCAGGGGTTATGTTTTTCCTTTTTTGCCTTCGGATGGGATAACGATAATCAGGGTAGAAGAACCCGACGGCATCAAACACTCGGTTGAGTCTCTTCTTTTTTCGGCCTCCGAAGGCTGCTGATAGTGCCGTATTTTCAGCCTTCGAATATGCCCCAAGTAATTCATCACTTAATGTTTCAATGCTTTTCAGCCAGTCGTCATCAGGTTCAATAAATTTATCTGCATATTTGAATGTGTACTTTAATCTGACTAGTCCGCCTTCGTCGGACTCTTTGATGGTTTCCTTTGGCATTTCCCACTTTTCTGCAAGTGGCCATACCCTGAAGGCAATGTGTTCTTGGACCAAGTCCCTTGTCCCAATAAACGAGCAGACTACCCCGAAGGCTCTTTGGCATTCTTCGGCGGCTTCGTCCATTTCGACCTTCGGCCTTCGAAGACCGAAGCGTTGCCAGATTGGATGCATAATAATACTCTTCACATTCTCTTGAGCTGTCAGATCATTCTTTACATAAAACCATTCAGTCATCCAGGCTCCGGGCCACCTCTTCCGAAAGGTCGGCACAGGGCAACTTGACCCGGACCGGGCGCCAAAGCTGTAGCACCCAAAGTTGTTGTGGTATTGCTCCTTCCCCCAGGGCTTCGTCTCGTATAGTAACTCATGAATGTTGCAGAAGCTTTTAGCGTTCGGTTCCAAACCTTGGCTCCTCACAGCCCAGACAAACACTCCCATTCTTATGATGGCTTCGGGAGTGATTTGATGCAGATAGACTTGAAATGTCTTTAGTACCTCAACAACAAAGTTGCTCAGGGGGAATCGAAGCCCAGCCTTGAGGAAGCTTCGGAAAATCACAACTTCATCTTCTTCGGGGGTGGGAGATGTCTTTTCCCCGGCATCAGCTCTCACAATAGATATGTCTCGGAAATATCGCCCCCTCATATTATCAATGTGACTCTGCTTGATGGTCGTTTTCCCAAAAACTGTGTGGCTTGGTCGCCACGGTCGATCTTCGGCCTCTTCTCCACCACTTTCCACATCATAGCTGTCGCTGTCATCAGTATCTTCGGACAAACCTTCGAGAATCTCCTTCGTGATTTTCTCTGTATTCGTCTCTGCCATTGCTATCAGGAACCCCAGATTCTTCTCCTCCTCGAGACTCAGTTTCGTCTCAGCAGGGATCTTCAGCTTCGTCTCAGCAGGGGTCTTCTTGCCTTCAGACATCTTCGGAAACGCTAAAAAATTGTTCCCGAGGCCGAAGCTTCGAAATCAAAAAGACCAGCAAATCTTAATGAACAAGAGCTAGAAATTTTAGTGGGCCGAAGCAAAAGGCAAGTATGCGTACCAAATGAGTTCGCCATGTGATCTTATTTATATGCCTAGGGCGTTGGAAATTGAAAGGCCCCGCTTGTCAGTGAATGTTGCTATTCTAGCAAAGGGAAGGTGTTTTTTCGGACCTTCGGCTCAAGGCCTTCGTCCATATCGCAATCTGAATTTATTATTTACAAATTAATATTGCGAGGGGCTACTGTTGGGGGCCTTCGTCCTCCGAAGGTCCTCAAAAACATGATTTGACAATGTTTCCCAAGTGGATTATATGAACAGGTATTTTCGGATTCAGAATTATGGATATGGAGCACGACTAGGACGAAGCCTGAACCAGACGAAGGTCGAGGGCAGCCGAAGTTGTGCGCAGGGAAGCTTCGGCGCGATAGCATAAGGGGGAACCGACTTAAAGATGAAAAGACTTCGGGGGCCTCGACAGATTTTCATAAACCATTGACAAATGTAATGGACATGGATGTAATTTTATGTGGGCTGCGTCCCGCGTCTATAAATAGATGAACAGTACTCCCGTACTGTTCACGCTGACTGTGCATTCGCTTTTGCGTCACGCTTGTACTTTCTACCTTTTCTCAGGACCGAAGGTACATTTGTAATTTGAAATCATTTCTATTTTCTCATGTTAATAAAATAGAAATGATTCTATGGTAATGTCTAAATCATATTTCGTGCTTTATATGAACCCTTCGTCATTACTTGTTATATTTACGAAGGTATGTTTCTTATGACCTTCGTCCGGAACTCATTATCCCCGAAGGGGCATAGTATCTCGAAGGACGAAGGACTTTAATATTTAACATTTTTTATGTTGCCTTGTTCTTAACTCTTAGCATTTGAGAACAAGTCCCCAACAGGTCCTTCCCAGCTGGGGGAGAGTTTGTGGAGCCCCTCTCGGTTCAGTACTCGCCTTAGGACCCAGTCCCCGACCCTGAGCTCCCTACTATGCACGAACCGCTGGTGGTAGCGCCTGAGCGCCTAGTTGTACCGTGCATTTCGGATTGCCACTCGCCATCTGCGCTCGTCGACGAAGTCCGCGTCCTCACGCCGTAGCTGTTCCTACATAGACTCATTGAAAGCTTGGACCCATGGGGAGCCCATAATGATTTTCGGGGGAAGGCAGGCTTCAGCCCCGTAGACCAACAAGAACGGTGTCTCCCCGGTAGCTCGGCTGGGTGTGGTCCGGTTCCCCCATAGCACGGATGGAAGCTCGTTGACCCAATTCGCACCATGCTTTTCAAGCAGTCATAGGTGCGTGTCTTGAGTCCCCTGAGGATTTCTGCATTTGCCCTCTCCACCTGGCCATTGCTCCTGGGATGAGCCACGGACGCAAAGCAGAGCTGGGTGCCGATGCCCTCGCTGTTAGAAATATGCCCTAGAGATAATCATAGAGATGAGCATATTTCTTTGTATCCATGATATATATATTGCTTAATTGAATGTCCATGGAAGGCACCTTGTATTGATTAGCAATTATGTGAATTGTTTATGAGATTCTTTACTTATATGGTTATTCTAAATGATGTCCCTAGTCAGAGTCGATGACTAGCACATGTATTAGCTGATGACTACATTTCACAAGTCATGAACATGGAGATGTTAAACTAATAATGTGGGCGCATGTATGACATGAGGCTGGACCGACCCAACGTGAGATATTGTAATATAGTTCTCTTTTTGCAACATGAATACTGTATCCTTAGACCTGAGATTGTCGCATGTTCTCAAGATGTGAATTGACTTACTTAGGGACTATCAAACGCTATTCCGTAACTGGGTAGTTATAAAGGTAGTTTTGGGTTTGTCAGGAAGCATGCTGTGAGGCATGGTCAGTCAAGATGGAATTTGTCCCTCTCTTTGTGAGAGAGATATCTCTGGGCCCCTCGAGTGATTGGATCAAGAAATGCATGGCCGTGCTAGGGTTAAGAGTTAACCATTGAAAGGATTCCAATTCACAGTATCGAGAAAGAGAGGTCAGCTTAGAGCCAGACCAAATATCATGAGACAAAGGGAACAACATGTATGTAATGTTGCAATGGTTCGTCTGATATGATCTTTACGTGCGCATAGGATTTGACATGTCTTGCTAGAGGCCGCTGTCAATTATTGAGCCAAGTAAGAGTACTCGGGCTATGTCTATTTGTACGTGAACCTATAGGGTCACACACTTAAGGGGAAGGAAGCCTAACTCGGATTAGATCCAAAATTAGACTGGGCTTTAGGGTTACTGATGGGCCTCGGTGTCAGAAGCCCACCATAACGCCTATATAATGAGGGGCAGGGGCGTGGTTAGGTTTACCCTAATTCGCCACCAGCAAACGAAGTAGCCGCTCGCCTCTCGCCCTCGCCAAGCCGCCGTCGCGAACCTAGCAGTTCGGTACGCGACGCTTCCTCCCTGTACGTGTGGATACCTCGGAGGTGCTACATCTGGAGCACTAGGACGAACCGTGCGAGGACGTGAAGGACGCCGACGACTGCACGGCACTGCTCGACGCGTTCGTCTACATCGAGACATCTTCCGCTGCTCTGCGCGTCTAGTGGTAATTCCATGACCTATAACCGCAGTAGTTCTTGGTTTTATGGGGTTGAAAATTTTGTTTTGCGCTAGCGTAGCCTCCCCGTAATCCTTCAGTGGTACCAGAGCCAGGTTCTGCGTAGTTTTAGGTCTGGATCTAGGTTCATGAGATGGATCTACTTGATGCACGGTTTGATTAGATCAATTGGTTATAAAGGGTTGAAGTAGATTACATCGGATATGACTGAAGAGATTAGTTCGTCCTTCTCTGTTATGTGCGCGACTTGCCCCTACCGGCTGGAATCACCATCGGGGCTAACTGCGTACACAACCAGCAGATTGACGTAATAGATCGACGTCATGAGTGTAATCTTCTTCGGGTCGAAAGTCTCGGATTTGGGTTGATTTGATCAACCTCATGAGATTTTCAATGGAATTTCCATACATACGATGCATGGAATCCTGTGAGGTTTTCAAGGCGCTGCCCTAAGACCCGTGGGCTATCTGCTGTAGTGGCTATCTGCTATAGTGGCGAACATATAGAAACGTGTTTGTCTAACCTGTTTTTGCAGGACATCTTGTGATCGGTATGGCTATTGTGTGTATATGATGCATATTAATGAATTATTCATGACCTGCGTGTCGTGACCAGGGCAATACGGCTGGAGCCACATGTATTGTCCAAATTTAATGTAATGACCTGCGTGTCAACATGTGATGATCCAAAGCGTATATGTAATTTGTTTACCAGCATACGTTAGATAGGTCTTGAAGGACTCATCACCTGAAGGATGGCATACCTATATCATGGAGATGGAGATCATCGTGATGGACAGATTATTGGAGATGGGGATCACCATGTGACAGCAAGCCATACCGAATCACAACTGTTGTGTGAATGCCATTCTTAATGTTCTACTTGTTCATATTGCATATATGTCCTTGCATGCGATGATATAAGTAGGACGATCCCTCATAAATGTTTAAGCTTAAATGCCTCTCCAAACCTTGCACTATCATAAGTCTTGTACAATTGGTGGTGGGTCTATGAAATTAGGGTGCCACCAGTTTTCCTTGACTAGATAGGTTTGTATCGGATACGAACTGCAGAAAGGGTTGGTTAACTTAAACAAAGTCAGCTTAATGGTTAAGGACTTTGGGGCATAAGGTTGGGAGCCGAGACATAGAGATGTCACCCAACAACAGAAGTCATATATATGATATGATTAGCAAGGAGTTGCTTACCGATCTACCTTGTCTTCTAGCGGTGATGCTAAAGCTCATTAGTAGACTTGTTAGTTGTGGGTTCTGAATCACTAAGTATCAATCGAGGGATGTTGATTTTAGTGGGAGTAGACTATTAAATGTTTAATATGATTTACTCTGTCATGGATATTTTTGTCTTAGTATTTTGCATTATTTTGTTGTAGATAAATGGCACCTAGCACACCAACATTTACTTTGCGATCAATTCTTGAAAAGGATAAGTTAAATGGAACAAACTATACGGATTGGATCCGTAACCTGAGAATTGTTCTCAAGGCTGAAAAAAAGGAAGACATTCTAGACACCCCACTGCCAGAGGATCCTGGTGAAAATGCAACTGCTGCAGCTAAAACCGCTTACAAGAAAGCAATGGATGCTAATCTTGAAGTGAGTTGCCTAATGCTTGCTTGCATGGAGCCTGAGCTACAGATGCAGTTTGAGACAAACCATGAGGTGCACGATATGATCGTGGCGCTCAAGGATATGTTCCAGACTTAGGCTAGGACTGAAAGGTTCAATGTGTCCAAAGCCTTTCTGGAATGCAAGCTAGCAGAAGGCGCAGCAGTTGGGCCACACGTAATCAAAATGGTTGGTTACAGTCAGAGGTTGGAGAAGCTAGGCTTCCCAATAAGCCAAGAGTTGGCCACTGACTTCATTTTGGCATCTCTTCCGCCCAGCTATGGAAACTTCATTACGAACTACCATATGCATGGGGCGGAGAGGGGCCTCAATGAACTATGTGGCATGCTGAAAACAGCAGAGGGGGACATAAAGAAAAGCGCTGGCAGCAGCGGTCATGTGATGGCGGTCCAAAACAAACCCAACTTTAAGAAGAAGGGTAAATCTCAAAAGAAGAAGGACAAGGCAAAGGATACAGTATCCAAGCCAAATCAAAAGCCCAAGGCTGGACCAGCTGCAGATGCAGAGTGCTTTTATTGCAAAGAACTTGGTCACTGGAAAAGGAATTGCAAGCAGTACTTGGCCTCTATTAAGGATCACGACGGTAAGGGTACAGCCGCAGCAGGTACACTTGCTATTCACATTACAGAAATTTTTCTTGCTGATTCTTATATTAATTCTTGGGTATTTGATACCGGATCGGTTGCCCATATTTGCAATTCGATGCAGGGAATGATAAGAAGTAGAAGCGTGAAAAGAGGAGAAGTTGATTTCCGGGTAGGCAATAATGCAAGAGTTGCTGCGTTGACCGTCGGGACGATGCAACTCCACCTCCCATCAGGATTTATTTTGGAGTTAAATAATTGTTATCTAGTTCCTAGTATGAGTCGAAACATTATGTCTCCTTCATGTTTGATGAAGGATGGTTATTCATTTGCGAGTGAAAACAATGGTTGTGTGATCTCTAAGAATGGCATGTTTGTGGCTTTTGCATCCATTATGAATGGGTTATTCATTTTAAATCTTGATGATGCACCTATCTATAATATTAGTGCTAAAAGGCCTCGGCCTAATGATTTAAGTCCTACCTACATGTGGCACTGTCGTTTGGGACATATAAGTGAGAATCGCATGAAGAAGCTTCATTCTGATGGGCTTTTAACTTCGTTTGATTTTGAATCATACGAGACATGTGAAGCTTGCTTACTTGGTAAGATGACCAAGGCGCCCTTCACGGGTTTACCGGAGAGGACATTAGATTTATTGGAACTCATACATACTGATGTGTGCGGACCAATGAGTACGACAGCTAGGGGAGGATTCCAATACTTCATAACCTTCACTGATGATTTTAGTAGATATGGGTATGTCTACTTAATGAAACACAAGTCTGAATCCTTAGAAAAGTTTAAAGAGTTTCAGAATGAAGTAGAAAATCAGCGTGGCAAGAAAATTAAAGCACTGCGATCGGATCGTGGAGGTGAATATTTGAGTCATGAGTTTAGCAATCATCTAAGGAGTTGTGGAATTGTTCCACAGCTTACGCCACCTGGAACGCCTCAGAGGAATGGCGTGTCTGAGCGACGTAATCGGACTTTATTGGATATGGTTCGATCAATGATGAGCCAGTCAGACCTACCTTTGTTGTTTTGGGGATACGCTCTAGAAACAGCAACTTTCACACTAAATAGGGTACCGTCTAAGTCCGTAGTTAAGACACCATATGAGATGTGGACTGGGAAGACTCCCAGTTTGTCTTTTCTGAAGATTTGGGGTTGTGAGGTTTACGTCAAGCGACTTCAGTCGGATAAACTCACTCCAAAATCAGACAAGTGCATGTTCGTGGGATATCCAAAGGAAACTTTAGGATATTACTTTTACCACCGGTCAGAGGGCAAAGTGTTTGTCACCCGGAACGGTGTGTTCTTAGAGAAAGAGTTTCTCAAAAGAGAGAAAAGTAAACAAAAGGTGTATCTTGAAGAAGTTCAGGATGAGCCAGTGGGACAAGATTCAACAAGTGATGCTAATGTAGCAGAACAAGTTGAGACGTCTATGGCAAGAGAATCACCACCACAACCACGAAGGTCAGCAAGGCTTCACGAGGCACGAGGAGAAGTGCTATTGTTGGGCAATGGGGAAGTGTTGTTGTTAGACAACGACGAACCTGCAACATATGCAGAAGCGATGATGGACCCAGATCCGAGAAATGGCAAGTCGCCATGAGATCCGAGATAGATTCCATGGGAGAAAATCAAGTTTGGAACTTGGTTGACCCGCCTGATGGTGTTAGACCCATAGAATGCAAATGGACCTATAAGAAGAAAGACATGGATGGAAATGTTCACATCTATAAGGCTCGATTTGTTGCAAAGGGTTTTCGACAAGTTCAAGGAGTTGACTATGACGAGACATTCTCGCCAGAAGCGATGCTTAAATCTATTCGGATCATTCTAGCTATTGCCGCATATTTCGATTATGAGATTTGGCAGATGGATGTCAAAACAACTTTCCTTAATGGAAACCTAGATGAGGACGTGTATATGATACAACCCGAGGGTTTTGTCGATCCGATCAATGCTGGAAAGATATGCAAACTTCAGAAATCCATTTATGGGTTGAAGCAAGCATCTCGGAGTTGGAACATTCGTTTTGATGAAGTGATCAAAGGGTTTGGTTTTCATCAGAATGATGAAGAAGCTTGTGTTTACAAGAAGGAAAGTGGGAGCGCTGTTGTATTTCTGATCTTGTATGTGGATGACATATTATTGATTGGGAATGACATTCCTATGCTGGAGTCCGTCAAGGCTTCATTGAAAAAGAGTTTTTCTATGAAGGACTTAGGGGAAGCAGCATATATTTTGGGCATAAGGATCTATAGAGATAGGTCGAAGAGGCTTATAGGATTAAGTCAAGATATGTACATTGACAAGGTTTTGAAACGGTTCAACATGGAACAGTCCAAAAAAGGGTTCTTACCTATGTCACATGGTATACACCTTAGCCAGATGCAATGTCCTGCGATGGCTAATGAGCGGGAGCGCATGAGTAAGGTACCATACGCCTTAGCAATTGGATCAATCATGTATGCCATGATAAGTACACACCCAGATGTTTCATACGCTATAAGTGCTACGAGTAGATACCAGGCTGATCCAGGTGAGGGTCACTGGACAGCGGTAAAAGGCATTCTTAAGTACTTAAGAAGGACTAAAGATATGTTCCTGGTATATGGGGGTAAGGAGGAGCTCGTTGTAACTGGTTACACCGATGCTAGCTTCCAAACTGACCCAGACGAGTTAAAATCGCAATCAGGTTTTGTGTTCACAATAAATGGTGGTGTTGTTAGTTGGAAGAGTTCCAAACAGGAGACTGTGACTGATTCTACAACAGAAGCCGAGTACATTGCAACTTCTGAATCTGCGAAGGAAGGTGTTTGGATAAGGAAGTTCCTCATCGAGCTTGGTGTGTTTCCTAATGCATCTAGTCCATTGAACCTCTACTGTGACAACAATGGGGCTATTGCGCAAGCTAAGGAGCCAAGGAACCACCAGAAAAGCAAACACGTACTGCGGAAGTTTCACCTCATACGGGAATTCGTTAGGCGGGGTGAGATAAAGATATGCAAAATACATACGGATTTGAATGTTGTTGATCCTTTGACAAAACCTCTTCCATAACGTAAGCATGAGGCACACATGAGATCTATGGGTATTAGATATCTTCTAGATTAACTCTAGTGCAAGTGGGAGACTATTAGAAATATGCCCTAGAGATAATCATAGAGATGAGCATATTTCTTTGTATCCATGATATATATATTGTTTAATTGAATATCCATGGAAGGCACCTTGTATTGATTAGCAATTATGTGAATTGTTTGTGAGATTCTTTACTTATATGGTTATTCTAAATGATGTCCCTAGTCAGAGTCGATGACTAGCACATGTATTAGCTGATGACTACATTTCACAAGTCATGAACATGGAGATGTTAAACTAATAATGTGGGCGCATGTATGACATGAGGATGGACCGACCCAACGTTAGATATTGTAATATAGTTCTCTTTTTGCAACATGAATACTGTATCCTTAGACCTGAGATTGTCGCATGTTCTCAAGATGTGAATTGACTTACTTAGGGACTATCAAACGCTATTCCGTAATTGGGTAGTTATAAAGGTAGTTTTGGGTTTGTCAGGAAGCATGCTGTGAGGCATGGTCAGTCAAGATGGAATTTGTCCCTCTCTTTGTGAGAGAGATATCTCTGGGCCCCTCGAGTGATTGGATCAAGAAATGCATGGCCGTGCTAGGGTTAAGAGTTAACCATTGAAAGGATTCCAATTCACAGTATCAAGAAAGAGAGGTCATCTTAGAGCCAGACCAAATATCGTGAGACAAAGGGAACAACATGTACGTAATGTTGCAATGGTTCGTCTGATATGATCTTTACGTGCGCATAGGAGTTGACATGTCTTGCTAGAGGCCGCTGTCAATTATTGGGCCAAGTAAGAGTACTCGGGCTATGTCTATTTGTACGTGAACCTATAGGGTCACACACTTAAGGGGAAGGAAGCCTAACTCGGATTAGATCCGAAATTAGACTGGGCTTTAGGGTTACTAATGGGCCTCGGTGTCAGAAGCCCACCATAACGCCTATATAATGAGGGGCGGGGGCGCGGTTAGGTTTACCCTAATTCGCCACCAGCAAACGAAGTAGCCGCTCGCCTCTCGCCCTCGCCAAGCCACCGTCGCGAACCTAGCAGTTCGGTACGTGGCGCTTCCTCCCTATACGTGTGGATACCTCGAAGGTGCTACATCTGGAGCACTAGGACAAACCGTGCGAGGACGTGAAGGACGCCGACGACTGCACGGCACTGCTCGACGCGTTCGTCTTCATTGAGACGTCTTCCACTGCTCTGCGCGTCTAGTGGTAATTCCATGACCTATAACCGCAGTAGTTCTTGGTTTTATGGGGTTGAAAATTTTGTTTTGCGCTAGCGTAGCCTCCCCGTAATCCTTCACTCACAATACTCCTGGAAGAGCCGACTTGTAAACTGGGTCCCGTTGTCCGTAATGATACAGCTTGGGACCCCAAATCTACAGACAATCGACCTGAGGAAAGTGATAGCAGCACCCTGGGTGATATTGACCATAGGGGTGGCCTCTAGCCACTTTGTGAACTTGTCGATGGCGACGAAGAGGAAGCGGTACCCGCCGATGGCCCTGGGAAATGGTCCTAGGATATCCACCCCCATACGGCGAACGACTAGGAGGGCAGAATCATCTGTAGAGCCTGAGCTGGTGTGTGTGTATCTGCTTTGCGTGGAACTGGCACACCTTGCAGGACTTTACCATCTCAGTTGCATCCTGGAGAGCGGTTGGCCAGTAGAAGCCGTGCTGGAAGGCCTTACCGACCAGTGTGCGGAATGACGAATAACTTCCACACTCTCCTCCATGGATCTCCGTGAGCAACTCACAGCCCTCCTCCTAGGTAATGCATCGCATGAGAATGCTGTTGGCGCCACGGTGGTAGAGATCCCCTTCCACCACCGCGTAGCGTTTAGCCAACCGCACTATGCACTCTGCGGACACATGATCTTCAGGAAGGATATTTTCCTTCAGGTAGTCCCGAATCTCGGAGATCCATGCATCGGGACCACTCTGGGATATTGGCTGTGGTGCTAAGGGGCTGACGGGACCCTCTGTAGCACACATAGTCTTCAGTGGGTTCTGTAGATGGGACGCCACCAAGACCGCTAGCTTCGAGGTGCTAGTCTCGCCCCCTTCGCCCAGTTCGGCAGGCTGGACGGTGGGTCTCAGTAGCCGTCTTTCGAAGACGCCCTCGGGCACGGGTGCCCAAGTTGATGCCCTCATGGAGAGGTCATCTGCCACCAAGTTGTCAGCCCGAGGAACATGTTGCAGTTCCAGGGCGTGAAGTCCTTTTCCAGCTTCCTCACATTAAGAAGGTAGGCTGCGAGCCTAGGCTCGTTGCAGCTACATTCCCCGCGGACTTGCTTGATGATCAGCTGGGAGTCCCCCTTTACTAGGAGCTAGCAGATTCCCAGGGATAGGGCCACCGATAAGCCGAGATCAGTGCTTCGTACTCCGCCATGTTGTTGGTGGCCTTGAACTCAAGATGCACCATGTACTTCACTTGATATCCGCTTGGGTCGATGAGGACCACTCTAGCCCCACCAACTTGCTGACCGGCGGATCCGTCGAAGAAGAGTGTCCAGTGGGGCTTGGTGAAAACCGGACCCCTGGGCTCCATAGGTGTGGGGTCTGAATCGGGACCCAGACCCCCAGGAGCGCTCGGTGGAGGTGTCCACTCCACGATGAAGTCAGCCAGGACCTAGCTCTTGACGGCGTGGCGAGGCTGGAAGTCCAGCTGGAACTCAGCGAGCTCCGCAGTCCACTTGGCGATGTTGCCTGTGGCGTTAGAGTTGTGGAGGATGGCCCTTAATGGAAAGTAGGTCACCACCACGACCCTGTGTGGCTGGAAATAGTGGCGCAGCTTCCTGGACGCAACAAGCACAACATAGAGAAGTTTGTGCGTCTCAAGGTACCTGGTCTTTGCCTCATGGAGGACCTCGCTGACGTAGTAGACTGGCCTCTGGACGGTCCGGACCCCTGCAGCCGATCTTGAGTCCTCAGGTTCTTGGCCTTCTTGTGTCGTCCTTTCGACGACCAGCACCATGCTCACCGCTTTTGTAGCCGCCGCGATGTACAAATACAACGGCTCCTCAGGTTCTGGTGCTACCAGTATTGGTAGGGACACTAGGTGCTGCTTCAACTCTTGGAAGGCTTGTGCCGCCTCTTCGGTCCAAGAGAATGGGCCGGACTTCCGCAACAGCTTGAAGAAGGGTAGCACCCTCTCAGCCAGCCTCGAAATGAAGCGGCTAAGGGCGGCTAATGACCTTGTAAGCTTCTGGACGTCCTTGATACGGCCTGGAGGCCTCATCGCCTCAATCGCGTTGATCTTCTTCAGGTTTGCTTCAATGCCCCGATACGAAACCAGGAACCCCAGCAACTTTCCTGCGAAGACACTAAAGACGCACTTGTCTGGGTTCAGCTTCGTGCGGGTTGCCCGTAGCTAAAAGACAAATGTGCCTTTGGGCCATTTCTATAATGTTTTGGTGATTAAGTGTCCAACACATATTAAGTGAGTTGATTATGTGCCAAACTAGCAAGAAGTGCAAATCGTGTAACAAGGTATGTTTCTAGACTTAGTACATCGTTTTGAGTACTAACATATATTGTCTAAGTGCTAGAAACAGAGAAAAGAAGAGAAGAAAAGAAATTCAAAAGACTTGGCTTGGTACAGCCAAATTCCAGCTCGGCTTGGCACACCGGAGTGTCTGGTGGTGCACTGGACAGTGTCCGGTGGTGCAGGCCAGCCTCCGGTGAACAGGCCACTCTTGGGAAAAATCGGCGACGTACAACTATAATTCACCGGACTGTCCGATGGTGCACCGGACTGTCTGGTGAGCCAACGGTCGCCAGCGCAATGGTCGGCCGCGCAATCCGCGGGCGACGCGTGGCCCGCACCAACGGTCGGGAGGGGGCACCGGATTGTCCGGTGCGCCAACTGCCACGAATCTGCAACGGTCGTCTGCGCCAGAATAGGAAAGAGATCGGCACCGAACCATCTACAGTGACGGTCCGGTGCGCCACCCGACAGAAGGCAAGGATAGCCTTCCTTGTTGCCCTCCAACGGCTCCTAGCTACCTTGGGGCTATAAAAGGGACCCCTAGGCGCATGGAGGAGACACCCAAGCTTACAAGAAACATTCTAAGACTCCAAGACTCCAACTTTGCGCATTTGATTCTTTGAAATAGTGATTTGAGCTCCATTTGAGTTGAGAACTCCGTGCGTTGTGTTTTGAGCTCGAGTTGTGACTTGTGTGCGTGATTGTGCTATGATTTGAGTCTTGTGTGCGTTGCTCTCCCCTCCCTTACTTCTGTGCTTCTTTTGTGATCATCATTGTAAGGGCGAGAGGCTCCAAGTTGTGGAGATTCCTCGCAAACGGGAGAAAGACAAAGAAAGGAAAAACTGTGGTATTCAAGTTGATCATTGGATCACTTGAAAGGGGTTGAGTGCAACCCTCGTCCATTAGGACACCGCAACGTGGAAGTAGGCAAGTATTACTTGGTCGAACCACGAGATAAAAATCGCGTGTCTCTTGTGTGCTTTACCTTTGATTATCTATGATCACAAGAACTCGCTTCAAGCTACTTAGCCGTTCTAACTTACATAACAAAGTTTTGTGGCTATTAGTGTTGAATTTTACAGGATCACCTATTCACCCCCCCCCTCTAGGTGCTTTCAGTAGCTTGTCAAAGACCAGGGTTAAGTCTTCCACTAAGGTCGACCCTCTCTTAGTCTTGACTACGATGTCATCGACATATACCTCCACCTTGTTCCTAATCAGGTCCCCGAAAGTCTTACTCATCGCCCGCACAAATGTCGGCAAGGCGTTTTTCAGACCATAAGGCATAACAAAGTAGTAGTAAAGTCCATCCACTGTCACAAAAGCGGTATGCTTCCTATCTTCCCTAGACATCTAGATTTGATGGAAACCAGAATAAGCATCTAAGAAAGACAAAAGGTCGCACCCGGAGGTAGAATCCATGATTTGATCTATTCATGGAAGTGGATATGGGTCCTTGGGATAGGCCTTATTCAGGCTGGTGTAGTCGATGCACATCCGAAGCTTCCCGTTCACCTTTGGAACGATGACTGGATTACCCAGCCACATTGGGTGATGAACCTCTTCGATGAAGCCAGCGTCCAGCAGCTTCCGGACCTCCTTTCGGATGAAGTCCTGCCGCTCAACGGACTGTCTCCGAGGCTTCTAACTCACCAGTCTAGCGTCAGGGTGGATCTTCAGATGTTGCTCAATCACCTCCCTGGGGATCCCAGGCATCTGCGATGGCTCCCATGCGAACATGTCGGCATTTGCCTGGAGGAAGGCGACGAGCGCGAGTTCCTATTTTCGTCCAGATCACCCGCAATGCGAGTGGTCTGGGGGGAATCCGTGGTGAGCCGGATGGTCTTGATGGGGATGCCGTCTGCCCCGGATGGCTGTACCTTTGGCACCTTGGCAGGCACCTTGGTACCGGAGGTCGAGGGGTTCTTCCCTCCGTCGTCTGGGTGAGCAGCTTCTGCCGCCAGGGCGTGCAGCTTCTCGACAGCCACAAGCGCAGCGACACGGTCACCCCGCACGGTGAGGACCCCGACTGGAGACGGCATCTTGAGGACCAAATACCCGTAATGGGCAATGGCCATGAACTGGTATAGGGTCGGCCTGCCAATGATGGCATTGAAGGGGAGTTTAACCTCCGCGACGTCGAACTGGACGTTCTTTGTGTGGAAGTTTTCCTTTGTCCCGAATGTAACCGGGAGCGCGATGCTCCCAAGGGGATACACCGGTTGTGGGCCCACTTCGGAGAATGGATGAGAGGGTCCCAGTTGGGACCCCGGGATCTGCAGCAGCTTGAACGTCGCATGGCTGATGACGTTGAGCCCAGCCCCACTGTCGATCAGCACATGGTGTAGCCGCATGTTGGCGATGACAGGGGCGGCGATGAGCGGTAGTATACCGGCCCCTGTCATGTTGTCGGGGCAGTCGGATGCCCCGAAGGAGATAGTGGTGCTCCTCCACCGCTGATGTGAAGCAGCCTTCGGGACCCCCGAGACCGCCGAAAGGACCTCTCGGCGCAGGGATTTCATGTTCTTGCGAGAGGTGAGCTCCCAGCTCCCGTCGTACATGACGTATAGCTTCTTGCAGCGGTCGTTGTCGTCACCGGAGTTGGAGTCTCCAGTGAAAACGTCCTTGAGGACTCCCTCAGGTGACTGATAGGGGTGGCATTTTAAAACCAAAAACCGAACACGAACCCGAACCGAACCCGAGTAGACCGAATTGTTGGTCTATTCGGGTTTTCGGGTTCAGGTTCAGTTCCTAAATGTGTTATATTTTAGGGTATGGGTTCGGGTTCGGTTCCTAACCTTTAAAACCCGAATAGACCAAATAACCTGAAATATAAAAAAGCTCTTAATATGTGATGGTATTATTATATGATTTATGAACTTATTAGCCAAAAATAATGATATCATCTTAACGATAGTATATATATCTATGTATGCTATTTTTTATAGTCACTTGTTGTAATAATAGTACTTCCAATTAATTAATCAGTGGATATATTTTAACAAAAGATATTAGCCTCTCTACTATTCGAGTCTATTCGGTGGACCGAATAGACCGAACCAAAATTGTGAGTCTATTCGGGTTCGGTCCCTAAAATTATTTTAAAAATTTCGGTTCTCATTTTTCAGAACCCAAAAATTCATAAACCTGAATAGACCGAACCGAATTACCCTAATAGACCAAATGCCTAGCCCTAGTGACTGATACCCGAGGTCCCGCTCTCCCGCGGCCACATCGCGGTCGTCGGCCCTCTCCTTGCTAGGCCAGCGACGAGGTGGGGAGCCGTCCTTGGAAGTCTGCTTGCGCCGCTCGCTGACACGCTTCGCGAGCTTGATGATCTCGCGGCACTCCGAGGCGCTGTGGCGACTATTGGGGTGCACAGGGCATGAGCCGTTGTTGCCTCCCTGTGGCCGTGGGCGCTTGTTGCGCTCGTTCCGGCCCCCAATCGCAGCCACGACGACTGGAGCAGCAGTCTGCCGCCTCTCGTGGTCACGGTTCTTCTTCTTCTTCTTTTTGCCGTCCTAGGTGACGGCACCCGAGCCACCCGTCTGGGCAACTCGGGTCTGTGGTGCCGAGTGTCATGCATGGCCCTCGGCAGCTCTGGCACACTTGTCAGCCAGAGCAAAGAGCGTGGTGACAGTTTTCACGTCATGCGTGGCCAACTTCTCCAGCATTTTCTCATCACGTACCCCCTGGCGGAAAGCGGTGATGATGGAAGCATCGGAGATACGGGGTATAGTCCCACGTACCTTGGTGAAGCGGGAGATGAAGGCCCGGAGTGTTTCCCCGGGTTCCTGCCTCATTGCATGGAGGTGTGCCTTCACGCCATGCTGTTGATAAGCGCTGGCGAAGTTCGCTGTGAACCACGCACAGAGCTCTTCCTAGGAGTAGATCGATCCCGGGGTGAGGTTCATGAGCCAGGTCCGGGCTAGCCCAGACAAGGCTACATGGAAATATGTTGCCATCACAGCAGTGTCTCCACCTGCTGCCGTAATGGTGGTGACTTACACCTGCAAGAATTTCGACAGGTTTGATGTACCGTCGTATTTTTCCAGCAGGTGTGGCCGAAACTTGGATGGCCAAGTCGCCGTGTGGAGATGATCCGCCAGTGCGGCGCAGCCCACGCCGGCCAAGGGGACACCCACCTGGAACCGGGCGCCCACTGGGGTTTGCGGTGCAACCGCAGCGAAGTCTTGGTCGAGGCTGCGACCCTCGATGTTTTGCCGGCGCTCACGTGCCCTCTCTAGAGAGACTCGAGCATCTTCGCGACCCTCGAAGTTTTGTCGGCGTTCCCGTGCCCTCTCTAGAGAGATTCGAGCATCCTCATCCGCATGCCTGCGGTTGAGCTCTGCTCGTAGGTCGTCGGTCTGTGCGCCCCTCACTGAGGGTGAGCGCACGGACGCCGTCGCCTCGCATTGACGCCGGGATGATTGAGGCCTGGACCTGGCCGAGCCAGAATGCGCCATGCCAAGGAGACGATCTACATCGTCACTCCACTGCTTCATGGCCCCCGGTGATGCCGTGGAACTCGGAGGGTTGTGCAGCAACTCCCTGGCTACAGACAATGCCCCAGGAGCAGCCCTCGATGGAGCCCAGGACGTCTGCACAGGCGTGTGCTGCTGTGCAGTGTGCACAGCAGCAGCTCCAGGCGTAGGGTGGTTGGAAACTTACGGCGTAAAAGATATAGCCTCTACCTCCACTAGGAAGTCCTCAGGAGTTGAATCACGGTGCTCGACAATCTGAACCATAGTATCAAGCAAAAACACAAGCGAAAAACCTAAAGCCTAAGCCCCTACCTGGCGCGCCAAATGTCGGAGAGGAAATTCTCCGGCCGGGTGGCAGAATGCACCTGCCCTAAATCCTAAGATGAGGAGGGGCCTAAGCGTTTTGCCTGTCTGCTGGAAGGTGGAAGAACACACAAGGACACAAGGACTTAGAGTGGTTCGGGCCACCGGGGCATAATACCCTACTCCACTCACTACAAGAAACTAATAAATATTCGTGGGTTAACTTAAGAACGTGGGTACCGACGTTCTTAATTGAGTTAAGGTCATGGGTTTGTTAAAGAACGTGAGTACCCACGTTCTTAGTTTAAATTCGTGCGCCCTAAATAAAACCGTCAAACTTATAGTATTAAAAACATGGGTACCCATGTTCTTAATTTAAGTTCATGGGCCACGTCGACACCGTCGAACATAACCCAAACAAAATCCCTAGCGACCCGCGCGTCTATCTTCTATCCCGCCTACGCGCGCTCCGCTGGTCCCTGCTCCTCCACAGCGCCGCCGCCAGCCCACGCTCCCGCCACCACTGCTCCTCCACCACCCCCGCCGCCAGCCTGCTCCTCCACCGCGCCCGCCGCCAGCCCGCTCCTCCACCGCGCCCCCACTCCTCCACCTCCACCGCGCGCGTCCGCCAGACCGCGCGCCGCCACCTCCACCCTAGCTGCGGTTCCTTCTCCAGATCCCGGCGCCCTGGCCCCATGGCCGCCCTCGTTTCTAGCTCCAGCTTCTCTGCCCGCCGTCCCTCCGCTCTCTAGCTCCGGATCGCACACGCACATAAAGACACGGAGCCCGCAGCCGAGGATGCCGCAGCCGCTGCGCCGGACTCGTGGGAGACGACCGACATAGACGGGCCCATGAGCCGGCTCATCCTCTCCGCGCGACGCGTGTCGTCTTCGCCGGACTTCGCTGATGACTAGGACCCGCCCCAGCCGCCGCCCACACTGCAGCCGCAGGGTGCTCCTTCGGCTCCCTCAGATGCGCGTGAGGACCTGGTAGCCCAGGTCGATCAGTTCCTACGAGAGGCCCTCGAGAAGCCAAGGGAGAGGCTTTCTGGTAAAATTAACGCCTCCTTCGCAGTTAGTTTACCATTCCATTTGTTTGTTATGCGATTCTACTAACTTGATTGGGCGACAAAAAGGTTAGCTTAGAATTCGTGCAGAGTGTTCCTTGCTTGTTTTGAGATGTGCCCAGGCGGCTAGCTGCTTTATTCATAGGGTACATGTATTCTTGGTCTTACTTATATACTATGTGGTATCTTTATGTACTTCATCCCTTATGGCTTGCTACTATAGTGAGGTATCTCGAAAATGTGACTGGTGTTTTCCATACAATTTATGTCCTTTTCATCTGTGCAAACATGCTGGTCCCATGGGATAAGAGATTTTGTACAGCCATCAGATAGTAAAATCCCGTTCGAAAAATTATGAATTGCAAGTGTTTGTTCCAAGCAGCTTGTGCATCTGATGGTCGCGTGGCTCTACTATTTAACCCAATTATCACCAACTGGAACTTTACATTTTGACTGTTCCATTGCCTAATGCTTTAATATTAATCGATAAAATACGCCTAGTCCTTGCATTTGACTCCAGTCTATTCCTTTTTGCAGTGCTAAGAATGGAGCAAGAAATTTTGAAGTTCATTCATGACCCTAGTCGTACAGAGTATGAATTCAATGGCCTTCCAACTTCGTATCTGCGTCTTGCTGCACATCGCCTGGCGCAACATTACTTCCTGCAGTCCATTGACATACCAGACAACAGTTTGCCTGATGGAACTGGTTCACGTATCATCCTTCGTAAGACAACATTCGACTGCCGACTGCCTGCTGTCCGCCTTGCAGATATTCCAGTTAATCTGCCACAAGAAGACATCTCTATGGCGAGAGTAGCTATTAAGCAGAGACCTCAAAAGAATTTCCATGGCATGAACAGCTCAAGTGCTCACTCTTCTAGAGACAACCTCCAAAAAAGCATCAAAGAAAGAAAAGAGGAATACAACAAGGCACGAGCGCGGATATTTAACAACAACAATAGCAGTACTGCTACTGATGAGAGATGCACCACCTATCTTCCTCCTCCCCCTTAGAGGATGCAGTTCCCTCTGCCTGGCGCTTAAGCGTGCTAGGCAAGCGCCTAATAGTGTCATGTGGAATGTTGTGCTGTAATATAGCTATATAATCATCCATTTGTTAGTTCTCTAACACAATCAATAATCGATCTTTTTCTGTATGTGTAGATCCCAATGCAACCACATCTGAAAACAAAGAGGAGATGGATTCTCGGTCGGTATTCGTTGGAAATGTAAGTTTTATTGCCTCTTTATGCAAATTAAGGGAACTTATGTATAGTTCAATGGGTATATGATATTGTTGGGGGGAGGGGGGAGGGGTAATATTATATCGATTTTCACTTTCCAGTGAAATTATGTTTGTTTGGCTATGCTCCACTAGAAACCCAATTTCTATAAAAATGCGATCAAACCAGCAATAAAGCATGGGATCACATTGTGTTAGTTTGTAGTTCATTTGTAAAAGTTCCATTTCATTGAACAAGTGCACATATGATCGCATTTTTATCATATATTTTTCTATTTTTTCCCTCCTTTGTGTTGATTGAACAATGGCATTGGTCGCAGGTTAGTCTGCTGTCATCAAGCCTTTCTATCAAAGTTTTGGCACCTGGTTTAGTCTCAGCACAAGTTCTAGTGTTAGCTTTGTGGGGAAAAGAAAAAAAAAGAAGGAAAGAAAATGCAAGAAAGTTCTTGAAAAAAGAAAGAAAAATAGAAAAACAATTTGAAAAAGCAAAAAAAAGTATACAAAAATGGAAAAAGATAGAGATGATGTCATAGGCTAGGAATTATCCCCCAGGGTAGCCAGCAGAGAATGGGTCCGGCACATTCATGGTACTGATGTGGAGTGATATCATTAGCCATTTACTGGCAATAGCATGTAAGTTTGATCTCATATTTTTGCTGAGCATATCGAGATTGTTATATGCTTCTGTAGATGTTCTCTCTGTTATCTTGCACTTGACATCTTTTGCAATTTATATATTTCATTAATCCTCTTTTACACTGAAGAATTTTTTATTTGGGACCTTTACTGTCCAGAAACCATCCATTAGTTAGCCTTGTGTGATCCTTCAATATTCTCTTGTCCCTACAATCCCTAAATTATCCTTTTTTTTCTTTATTGGCAAGTTGAATTGGTAATTTTGATACGAATTTGCTTTGTTTTGCAGTGGCCAGTGGTAATTAGAGGTTACAATGGGCTCTAAATTTTACACTATAAGATTGAAAGACCGGATCAGATTAGGATCGGGCCTTATTTCTATTCATTTTTGAACTAAAATTTATTTAGGGCCCTACCATTTTATGAAGAAGCATTTGGATCGCGATCCATTACCACCCCTAGTGGTAATATGGATTCATTAATTTGTTAATTTTGTGACCACCTTTGAGCATTTATTGAAACAATTTGAGGGACTGCTGTTTATGCTAGTTGGAACATACTTTGGGCCACCAAACCTGATTGTGCAGTTTTATAATGAAACTGATGAATCTTTACAAATTTGAGTTAGCTCTGGACTTCGGTTCAACTAATATCTCATATGATTTAGAGCAGCTGACTCCAATACTATTTTCGTTTATGTGAGCAGAGACATGTTATTAATGCACCGACCTATTAGTTGTTTCAAATGAATTATGTATTAGTTGTCTGCAAAAGTTTAGGTTCGAAGTTTTATTTGTATATATGTCTTTTTGTCAGCTGTTTGGTTATTGAAATATGTAACATTACAAGTATGCTCAGTTTCGGTGTAATGGCAACTACAGGTTGACTATGCATGCACTCCAGAAGAAGTGCAGCAGCACTTTAATTCTTGTGGAACTGTTAACAGAGTGACAATCCTGACTGACAAGTTTGGGCAACCAAAAGGTTTTGCTTATGTGGAATTTGTTGAAGTTGAAGCTGTTCAG
Organism: Zea luxurians; assembly: GCA_029449295.1. Classification (NCBI taxonomy): domain Eukaryota; kingdom Viridiplantae; phylum Streptophyta; class Magnoliopsida; order Poales; family Poaceae; genus Zea; species Zea luxurians. The sequence goes on from JAOPSE010000009.1 coordinate 81,289,811, forward strand.
GAAGCTATTAAGTTGAATGAATCAGAATTGCATGGTCGCCAGCTCAAGGTGTGAATCTTGTTTTTCTTTTCTTTTTTTGCTTTTACTAAGAACATCAACATCCAATGTGTGCTTTATATCCCATTTTGCATCCATCTCTGTACTCGTCGAGCAGCCGGTGGCATGTTGACATTATGTTTTTTTTCTCATCAGGTGGCACCGAAGAGGACTAACGTTCCTGGGATGAAGCAACCCCGCGGTCGAGGTTTCAATCCATACCGACCATATGCTTTCCTATATCTTCGTGTACATGTGATTTAATACCAGCATTTTGTGATCTTCTTGGAAGCCACATTTTGTGTTTATCATGCTTTCCTATATCTTTGTGTACATGTGATTTAATGCCAGTTGTATATTTATGTGAATTTTGGTTTATTTTGTAGGATTCCGGCTCTCATCAAGTGACTCCTCCCCGTCACGATGACTTTGCGGACAGATGTCTCAATTCTAGTGGTGGAGCTACGAGCAACAATCCGATGTCCTAATCGAGAGCGATGGAGCTAATGTTTGAACTTGTGAACTACAAATGTGAACTATGGATGTGAACTTATGTGAATTTGTAAACTTATGTATTTTGACTTATGTGAATTTGTGAACTTATGTATTTTGACTTGTGTGAATTTATGATATGAACATATATCCATGTGTTTGAAATCTGTATTGTATGTGATATTCTGTGTTGCATGTGATATTATGTGTGTCTAATTTTTCATTTCTGTATTTTTTATTTTTTTCTGGAATAGGGTTAAGAACGTGGGTACCCACGTTCTTAATGTTAAGAACGTGGGTACCGTCGAACTTAATATGCAGTCCTCGCAGACCAACGCAGGACACATAAGTTCGACGGCCACGTGGCCCCGTCGAACTTAACTGTAAGAACGTGGGTGCCGTCGAACTTATGGGAAAAAATTCGACGGCCCCCGTCGAACTTAAAAACCCACGTTCTTAACCTTAAGTTCGACGGTACCCACGTTCTTAATGTTAAGTTCGACGGTACCCACGTTCTTAACCTTAAGAATGTGGGGGCCGTCGAACTTACTTCTTTAAGTTCGTCCAAAAATCGCCGTCGGCTATATTCGTGGGTAAACCCACGTTCTTATGGTAAGTTCGAGGGCCTATTACATTAAGTTCGACGGTTTTTCACCCACGTTCTTTAACCAGTTTCTTGTAGTGACTGTGTGTTGTATTGCTTGCGAGTCTATAGAGCTTGAGAGCTTGAGTTGGGTCTGAAGAACCTGAGTGAACCTGCCTTGTAACGTTGTGTGCCTTCCCTTTTATAGCTCAAGGGAGGCACATACAAGGATGCTGAGCCCCGACATGTGGGCCCAGGAACATAATGGAAGAAATACCTGGAGTAACTAATGCAGGTGTGAGAGCACCTAGAGGGGGGTTGAATAGATGATCCTGTAAAATTCAACACTAAATAGCCACAAGCTTGGTTATAAAGATGTTAGTGCAATAGAACCAAGTGGCTATAGAGCGAGCTCTTTCGAATCACAATAATCACAGAGAAAGACAACACAAGAGACACGGTGTTTTATCCCGTGGTTCGGCCAAGTATAACACTTGCCTACCTCCACGTTGTGGCGTCCCAATGGACGAGGGTTGCAATCAACCCCTTTCAAGTGATCCAATGATCAACTTGAATACCACGGTGTTCTTCCTTATAGTTTTCTTCCTGTTTGCGAGGAATCTCCACAAGTTGGAGCCTCTCACCCTTACAAGATTGTTCACAAAGAAAGTACGGAGTAAGGTTGGGAAGAGCAACACACACTAGAATTAAATCCACACCACAAACACGCACACAAGTGAGAAGATGAGCACACAAAACACGTGCAAGGAGTTTACAACTCAAAAAGTGCTCCAATCTCAAGAACGATGAACGATTGCGTGAAAGTGAGGATTAGAAGTCTTGGAATGCTTAGAGTGTGCTTGGGTGACTCCTCCATGCGCCTAGGGGGTCCCTTTTATAGCCCCAAGGCAGCTAGGAGCTGTTGGAGACAATCTTGGAAGGCTAATCTTGCCTTCTGTCAGGTGGCGCACCGGACAGTCCAGTGCGCCACCGGACAGTCACTATAGCATGTCCGGTGCGGATCTCCTTCCTATTCTGGCACAGACGACCGTTGCAGATTCGTGGCAGTTGGCGCACCAGACACAGTCCGGTGCACACCGGACAGTCCGGTGCCTCCTGCCGACCGTTGGCGCGGGCCACGCGTCGCCCGCGGTTTGCGCGGCCGGCCGTTGCGCAGTCGACTGTTGGCTCACCGGATAGTCCGGTGAATTTTAGCCGTACGTTGCTGATCCTTTTCTCGATAGCGACGACTTCGCCGCGGACGAATCACCGGACAGTCCGGTGCACCACCGGACAATACGGTGAATTATAGCCGACCGTTACGCAGTCGACCATTGGCTCACCGAACAGTCCGGTGCACCACCGGACAGTCCGGTGAATTTTAGTCGTACGCCGCTGATCCTTTTCCCGAGAGTGACAACTTCGCCGCGGACGACTCACCGGACAATCCGGTGCAACACCGGACAGTCCGGTGAATTATAGCCGTACGCCGCCGTCGAGTCCCGAGAGTGGCCAGTTCACCTTGGACTCGCCTGGCGCACCAGACACTGTCTGGTGCACCACCGGACAGTCCGGTGCACCCAGACCGAGCAGGAGTTGGTTGTACAACTCTTTTCCAATTCCTTTTCTCATGCTTCTAGCACTTAGACAACATATGTTAGTACTCAAAACAATGTATTAAGTCTAGAAACGTACCTTGTTACATGATTTGCACTTCTTGCTTGTTTGGCACATAATCACTCACTTAATATGTGTTGGACACTTAATCACCAAAACATTATAGAAATGGCCCAAGGGCACATTTCCCTTTCAATCTCCCCCTTTTTGGTGATTTATGCCAACACATCAAAAAGCAACAACACAAATAAGTGCAACATCGATGCAAATAAGGACCAAATTGTTTTTGACTCTAATTTGGCATATTTAGATCATTCTTTGCCACCACTTGGTTTGTTTGTGCAAATCAAATTCATTTTCCTATCTCTAAGTCAAACTCACTTGTTTAGGCACAAAGAGAGATAATCCAAGAGTGAAAATGATCAAGAGCCAAAAACTCCACCTTTTTCCCATAATCAAAATTCTCCTGCATAAGAGACCAAATTTTGCAATTAGAGTATTTTGGACAAATCAAAAATTCTAACTCTATTGTTTTCAAAATTCACAAGTGGTAGTTGATTCATTTGCTTGCTTTGGCCTTAATTTCTCCCCCTTTGGCATGAAGCACCAAAATGGGATCATTCTTGGCCCTTTAACCCCATTGCCTCACCAAAAATTGTCAATTAAGAGCAAAAGGCAATAAGAGCATAAGAATGAACTTGGAGGTGAGTACACTAATACCGGAGTGCAGTGGAAGTCTTTGCATGGTCCAAGTTCACCTTTCCCTTTCAATGCACCTTTGAGACTACATCAAGTAACTCAAACACAAGGATTAGTCTCAAAGGGTCAAGTTGTAGCACTTCTCCCCCTAAATATGTGCATCATTCACACATGGACTTGTGAGGTCCGGGGATCCCTTGCACAACTTGAGCACCATCAATTAAGCAACAAATTGCATAAATATATAAGTAACATGATCAAAGGGCATAGAACACATGTATGCTACAGATCAATCCAAGTTACGCGAATCTAAGACATTTAGCTCACTACGCAACCTGCAAAAGGTTTTCTCATCTAATGGCTTGGTAAAGATATCAGCTAGCTGGTTTTCGGTGCTAATATGGAACACCTCAATATCTCCCTTTTGCTGGTGGTCTCTCAGAAAGTGATGCTAGATGTCTATGTGCTTAGTGCGGCTGTGTTCAACAGGATTATTCGCCATGCGGATTGCACTCTCATTGTCACATAGGAGTGGGACTTTGCTCAGATTGTAGCCAAAGTCCCGGAGGGTTTGCCTCATCCAAAGTAGTTGCGTGCAACACTATCCTGCGGCAACATACTCGGCCTCAGCGGTGGATAGGGCAACGAAGGTTTGTTTCTTTGAACTCCAAGACACCAGGGACCTTCCTAGGAATTGGCATGTCCCTGATGTACTCTTCCTATCAACCTTGCATCCAGCATAATCGGAGTCTGAATATCCAATTAAGTCAAAGGTAGACCCTTTTGGATACCAGATCCCGAAGCAAGGCGTAGCAACTAAATATCTAAGAATCCGATTGATAGCCACAAGGTGACATTCCCTTGGGTCGGATTGAAATCTAGCACACATGCATATGCTAAGCATAATATCTGGTGTACTAGCACATAAATAAAGTAATGACCCTATCATAGACCAGTATGCCTTTTGATCAACGGACTTACCTCCTTTATTGAGGTCGACATGTCCGTCGGTTCCCATTGGTGTCTTCGCAGGCTTGGCGTCCTTCATCCCAAACCGCTTGAGAAGGTCTTGAGTGTACTTCGTTTGGGAGATGAAGGTGCCGTCCTTGAGTTGCTTCACTTGGAACCCAAGGAAGTAGTTCAACTCGCCCATCATCGACATCTCAAACTTTTGAGTCATCACCCTGCTAAACTCCTCACAAGACTTTTGATTAGTAGAACCAAATATTATGTCATCGACATAAATTTGGCACACAAAAAGGTCACCATCACACATCTTAGTGAAAAGAGTGGGATCGGCTTTCCCAACCTTGAAAGCATTAGCAATTAAGAAATCTCTAAGGCATTCATACCATGCTCTTGGGGCTTGCTTAAGTCCATAGAGCGCCTTAGAGAGCTTAAAGACGTGGTCGGGATACCTGTTATCCTCAAAGCTAGGGGTTGTTCCACATACACCTCCTCCTTGATTGGCTCGTTGAGGAAAGCGCTCTTCACGTCCATTTGAAATAACCTGAAAGAATGGTGAGCGGCATAGGCTAATAGAATGCGAATAGACTCTAGCCTAGCCACAGGAGCAAAAGTCTCCTCAAAATCCAAACCTGTGACTTGGGCATAACCTTTGCCACAAGTCGAGCCTTGTTTCGTGTCACCACCCCGTGCTTGTCTTGCTTGTTGCGAAACACCCACTTGGTTCGCACAACGTTTTGCTTTGGACGTGGCACCAGGCTCCAAACTTCATTCCTCTTGAAGTTGTTGAGCTCTTCCTGCATGGCCAACACCCGGTCCAGATCTTGCAAGGCCTCTTCTACCCTGAAAGGCTCAATAGAAGAGACAAACGAGTAATGCTCACAAAAGTTAGCTAATCTTGAGCGAGTAGTTACTCCCTTGCTTATATCACCTAGAATCTGGTCGACGGGATGATTCCTTTGAATCATCGCTCAGACTTGAGTTGGAGGGGCCCATGGTGCTTCTTCCTCCATAGCTGGTTCTTCTTGTGCTCCCCCTTGATCACGCGCCTCTTCTTGAGGAACCTGTTCATCATCGTGAGTTGGGGGGTGAACCATTGTTGAGGAAGAAGGCTGATCTTGCTCTTGTTGTTCCTGTGGTCGCACATCACCTATTGCCATCGTGCGTATTGCGGTCGTTGGTACGTTGTCTTCATCTACATCATCAAGATCAACTTGCTCTCTTCGAGAGCCATTAGTCTCATCAAATACAACGTCGCTAGAGACTTCAACCAAACCCGATGATTTGTTGAAGACTCTATACGCCCTTGTATTTGAGTCATACCCTAGTAAAAACCCTTCTACTGCCTTGGGAGCAAATTTAGAATTTCTACCTTTCTTCACTAGAATGTAACATTTGCTCCCAAATACGTGAAAGTATGAGACGTTGGGTTTATTACTGGTAAGAAGTTCATACGAGGTCTTCTTGAGGAGGCGATGTAGGTAGAGCCAGTTTATGGCGTGGCAAGCTATTTTCATAGCTTCCGACCAAAACCGCTCGGGCGTATTGAATTTTCCAAGCATCGTCCTCGCCATGTCGATAAGCGTCCTGTTCTTCCTCTCTACCACACCATTTTGTTGTGGTGTGTAGGGAGCTGAGAACTCGTGCTTGACGCCTTCCTCCTCAAGATACTCCTCCACTTGCAGGTTCTTGAATTCGGACCCGTTGTCGCTTCTTATCTTTTTCACCTTGAGCTCAAATTTGTTTTGAGCCCTCCTTAGGAAGCGCTTTAGGGTCCCTTGGGTTTCTGTTTTATCCTGCAAAAACACCACCCAAGTGAAGCGAGAAAAATCATCAACAATTACTAGACCATACTTACTTCCCCCGATGCTAAGGTAGGCGACGGGTCCGAAGAGGTCCATGTGAAGAAGCTCCAGTGGTCTTGATGTAGTCATCACATCTTCATCCCAACATGTGCTTGACAGCGATGCCACAACCAGCCCATACTAGTCTTAGCGATTAAGCATGCATCTAGATCGGCCTCCTCTTTCGAAAAATCAACTAAGTAGAGTTTGCCATCTAGTACACCCTTAAACGCTAATGAACCATCGCTCCTTCTAAAGACAGATACATCAACATTTGTAAACAAATAATTGTAGCCCATGTGGCACAATTGACTTATAGACAGGAGATTATAGCCTAGCGACTCTACTAAAAATACATTGGAAATAGAGTGCTCGCTTGTGATGGCTATTTTTCCCAAACCTTTGACCTTGCCTTGATTCCCATCTCCAAATATGATTGTATCCTGGGAATCCTTGTTCTTGACGTAGGAGGTGAACGTCTTCTTCTCCCCTGTCATGTGGTTTGTGCATCCGCTGTCGATAATCCAGCTTGAGCCCCCAGATGCATAAACCTGCAAGGCAAATTAGGCTTGGGTTTTAGGTACCCAACTCTTGTTGGGTCCTACAAGGTTAGTCACAATAGCTTTTGGTACCCAAATTCAAGCCTTGTCTCCTTTGCATTTGGATCCCAATTTTCTAGCAACCACTTTTTTATTTTTACATGAAAGTACAAACGTAGTGTTGCAAGCATGAAATACAGTAGTAGGTTTATTACACATTTTTCTAGGAGCATGAGTGTCGGGGACCATAATTAGGGGTACCCTCAAGACGCCTAATTCTCAGCTGGTAACCCCCATCAACATAAAGCTGCAGAGGCCTGATGGGTGCGATTAAGTCAGGGATCAGTCCATACGAGCGACTCGATCACGCCTCGCCCGAGCCTAGCCTCGGGCAAGGGCAGCCGACCCTGAGGTGTTTCCGTCTCGCCCGAGGCCCCCTTTTTACGGCAGACGCACCTCCGGCTCGCCCGAGGCCTTGCCTTCGTTAAGAAGCAACCCTGACTAAATCGCCGCGCCGACCAACCAAGTCACAGGGGCATTTAACGCAAAGGTAAGCGAGACTGACAGGCCGCCAGGCCTTGCCAAAGGCGCCATAGGAAGCTCCGCCCACCTAGGGCTCGGACTCGGGCTAAGGCCCCAGAAGACGGCGAACTCCGCTCCGCCCGACCCAGGGCTCGGACTCGGGCTAAGGCCCTGGAAGACGGCGAACTCCGCTCCGCCCGACCCAGGGCTCGGACTCGGGCTAAGGCCCCGGAAGACGGTGAACTCCGCTCCGCCCGACCCAGGGCTCGGACTCGGGCTAAGGCCCCGGAAGACGGCGAACTCCGCTCTGCCCGACCCAGGGCTCGGACTCGGGCTAAGGCCTCGGAAGACGGTGAACTCTGCTCCGCCCAACCCAGGGCTCGGACTCGGGCTAAGGCCCCGGAAGACGGCGAACTCCGCTCCGCCCGACCCAGGGCTCGGACTCGGGCTAAGGCCCCGGAAGACGATGAACTCCACCTCGCCCGACCACAGGGGTCGGACTCCGCTCCGGCCTCTGCCGAACGACCTCCGCCTCGCCCGAGCCAGGAGCTCGGACTCGGCCTCGGCCATGCAGGACAGACTCGACCTCGGCTTCGGAGGAGCCTCCACGTCGCCCGACCTAGGGCACAAGTCCGCCACGTCAACAGGAAGCGCCATCATCACCCTACCCCGAGCCGACTCGGGCCGCAGAGAACAGGACCGACGTCCCATCTGGCTAGCTCCGCCAGATAGGCAATGATGGCGCCCCGCTAGACCCATGACGACGGCGGCTCTCAGCTCTCTTACGGAAGCAAGGGGACGTCAACAAGGGCCCAACCACTCCGACAGCTGTCCCTCCGCCAAGCTCCATTGCTTCTCCGACAGCCACGACGCCACACCAGCTGGGTGCCAAGATCTCTCCGGCTGCCACCTTGGCATGTACTTAGGGCACTAGCTCTCCCCCGCTAGACACGTAGCACCTTGCTACACCCCCATTTGTACACCTGGATCCTCTCCTTACGCCTATAAAAGGAAGGACCAGGGCCTTCTCAGAGAAGGTTGGCCCCCGCGGGAACGAGGGCAGGGGCAGGCGCTCTCTTGGGGCCGCTCGCTCCCCTCACCCGCGTGGACGCTTGTAACCCCCTACTGCAAGCGCACCCGACCTGGGCGCGGGACGAACACGAAGGCCGCGGGATCTCCACCTCCCTCTCGACTCGGCTCCGGCCGCCTCCACTCTTCCCCCCTTCGCGCTCGCCCACGCGCTCGACCCATCTGGGCTGGGGCACGCGGCACACTCACTCGTCGGCTTAGGGACCCCCCGGTCTCGAAACGCCGACAGTTGGCGCGCCAGGTAGGGGCCTGCTGCGTGTTGACGAGCAGTTTCCCGTCAAGCTCCAGATGGGCAGTCTCCAACGACCTCTCCAACCCGGGACGGTGCTCCGTTTCGGGAGTCTCGAGTTCATGTCTTTCGACGGCGGCTACGACATGATACTCCTTCCACCGCCGCGCGACGGCGACAATGGTGGCCGACAGCCCGCCCGCCGGCGGCGGAATCGACGACGTCTTCCCCGCGTGGGGGAAGAACAACCTTCGAGCTCGCCCCATCCTCTCCCTCGCCATCGGAGGAGGAGGCGGGGCAACCAGGGCCGAGCGGGAGGCTGCGCTCCGTCGGCTGTCGAGCGAATCGACATCCCCAGCGCCCCAACGGAGGACGCGTCGGGCGTCACCCTCGCGTTGGAAGCGGAGGCGAGCGCCGTCCCCCCGCAACACGCCAACCCCGAGCAAGTGGACGACTCCAGCATGCTCACGGAGGGCCTGCAGGACGTCGCCCTCGTACCCAAGACGACGGCGCGATCAGCCCCCGATGTGACTTCGTCGCTCCTCGTCGACCAAAATGTACCGACCGATTCCCATCCTTCGTCATTTCGACTCGACCTCAACCCGCCTAGCGACCTCGCTCTGGCGGGCGCTCACGTTGAGGCGAGTGCAACCTCTCTTGGGTTTCGTGTGCGGTCGCCTTGGGACCGATTTACGGGCGTCTCGACCTACGGGCCCTCTGGGTCCGAGGAAGATGACGACCCCAGCATCTGCTGGGATTTCTCTGGATCTGGCAACCCCAGTGCCATGCGGGACTTCATGACCGCATGCGAGTACTGCCTCTCCGACTGTTCCGACGGCAGCCGCAGCCTTGACGACAAGGACTGCGGCCCGAGCCGCGAATGTTTCCACGTCGAGCTAGGGGATCCCTCCAGAGGCAACCGTCTCGGCATGCCGGAGGATGGTGATCTCCCTAGGCCGGTGCCTCGCGCCGACATCCCGCGGGAGCTAGCTGTGGTCCCCGTTCCGGCGGGGGGTCACGACCAACAGCTCGAGCAAGTCCGCGGGGCACAGGCCGGGCTCGACGAGGGGGCAGGAGCGCTCGAGTTGATCCGCCGGGACGTCGGGCAGGTATGGGCGGGCTAGCCCCGGTCGGAGAAATACGTCACCTGCCACAGGGCCTCCAGCACCGCATCGCCAACGATGTCAGGGACAGGCCGCCACCCGCATCCAGCGGGACCGGTCAGGACCTAGCAGCCGCGGCGATGCTCCTCCGCGCGATGCCGGGGTCATCAACCACCGAGGGTCGGCGAATCCAGGGAGAACTCAAGCATCTCCTGGAAGGCGCTGCGGCTCGGCGGGCCGAGAGCTCTGCCTCCCGCAGGCAGGGGTACCCCTCGGAACCTCGTGCCGCGACTTCCCGACTCATGCGGGAAGCCTCGGTCTACACCGGGCGCACGCGCAACACCGCGCCTGCGGCCCCGGGCCACCTCGGCGACGAGCGCCCTCATCGCGACCGTCGGGCCCGCCTCGACGAAAGGGTGCACCGAGGCTACCACCCCAGGCGTGGGGGACGCTACGACGGTGGGGAGGATCGGAGTCCCTTGCCCGAACCACCCGGTCCGCAGGTCTTCAGCCGGGCCATTCGGCGGGCGCCGTTCCCGGCCCGATTCCGACCCCCGACGACTATCACAAAGTACTCGGGGGAAACAAGACCGGAATTGTGGCTCGCGGACTACCGCCTTGCCTGCTAACTGGGTGGAACGGACGACGACAACCTCATCATCCGCAACCTCCCCCTGTTCCTCTCCGACACTGCTCGCGCTTGGTTGGAGCACCTGCCTCCGGGGCAGATTTCCAACTGGGAGGATTTGGTCCAAGCTTTTGCCGGCAACTTCCAGGGCACGTACGTGCGCCCCGGAATTCCTGGGACCTCCGAAGCTGCCGGCAACAGCCGGGAGAGTCTCTTCGGGACTACATCCGGCGGTTCTCGAAGCAGCGCACCGAGCTGCCCAACATCACCGACTCCGATGTCATCGGCGCGTTCCTTGCCGGCACCACCTGCCGTGACCTGGTGAGCAAGTTGGGTCGCAAGACCCCCACCAGGGCGAGCGAGCTGATGGACATCGCCACCAAGTTCGCCTCTGGCCAGGAGGCGGTCGAGGCCATCTTCCGGAAGGACAAGCAGCCCCAGGGCCGCCCGTCGGAGGATGCTCCCGAGGCGTCTACTCCGCTTGGCGCCAAGAAGAAAGGCAGGAGGAAGTCGCAAGCGAAACGCGACGCCGCCGACGCGGACCTTGTCGCCGCCGCCGAGTACAAGAACCCTCGGAAGCCACCCGGGGGTGCCAACCTCTTCGACAAGATGCTCAAGGAGACGTGCCCTTACCATCAGGGGCCCGTCAAGCACACCCTCGAGGAGTGTGTCATGCTTCGGCGCCACTTCCACAAGGCCGGGCCGCCCACAGAGGGTGGCAGGGCCCGCGACAACGACAAAAAGGAAGATCGCCAAGCAGGAGAGTTCCCCGAGGTCCGCGACTGCTTCATGATCTACGGAGGGCATGCGGCGAATGCCTCGGCTCGGCATCGTAAGCAAGAGCGTCGGGAGGTCTGCTCAGTAAAGGTGGCGGCGCCAGTCTACCTAGACTGGTCCGACAAGCCCATCACCTTCGACCAAGATGACCACCCCGACCACGTGCCGAGCCCGGGGAAGTACCCGCTCGTCGTCGATCCCATCATCGGCGACGTCAGGCTCACCAAGGTCCTGATGGATGGGGGCAGCTGCCTCAATATCATCTACGCCGAGACCCTCAGGCTCCTGCGCGTCGATCTGTCCTCCGTCCGAGCAGGCGCTGCGCCCTTCCACGGGATCATTCCTGGGAAGCGCGTCCAGCCCCTCGGACGGCTCGACCTTCCTGTCTGCTTCGGAACACCCTTCAACTTCCGAAGGGAGACCTTGACGTTCGAGGTGGTCGGGTTCCGAGGAACCTACCACGCAGTACTGGGGAGGCCATGCTACGCGAAGTTCATGGCCATCCCCAACTACACCTACCTGAAGCTCAAGATGCCGGGCCCCAACGGGGTCATCACCGTCGGCCCCACGTACAAACACGCGTTTGAATGCGACGTGGAGTGCGTGGAGTACACCGAGGCCCTCGCCGAGTCCGAGGCCCTCATCGCCGACCTGGAAAACCTCTCCCGAGAGGTGCCGGACGTGAAGCGACACGCCGGCAACATCGAACCAGCGGAGACGGTTAAGGCCGTCCCTCTCGACCCCAGTGGCGACACCTCCAAGCAGATCCGGATCGGTTCCGGGCTCGACCCCAAATGGGAAGCAGTGCTCGTCGACTTTCTCCGCGCAAACGCCGACGTCTTTGCGTGGAGTCCCTCGGACATGCCCGACATACCAAGGGATGTCGCCGAGCACTCGCTGGATATTCGGGCCGGAGCCCGACCGGTCAGGCAGCCTCTGCGCCGATTCGACGAGGAAAGGCGCAGGGTGATAGGCGAGGAGATCCACAAGCTGATGGTAGCAGGGTTCATCAAAGAGGTATTCCATCCCGAATGGCTTGCCAACCCTGTGCTCGTGAGGAAGAAAGGGGGGAAATGGCGGATGTGTGTAGACTACACTGGTCTCGACAACGCATGTCCGAAGGTTCCCTACCCTCTACCTCGCATCGATCAAATCGTGGATTCCACTGCTGGGTGCGAAACCCTGTCTTTCCTCGATGCCTACTCAGGGTATCATCAAATCAAGATGAAAGAGTCCGACCAGCTCGCGACTTCTTTCATCACGACCTTCGACATGTACTGCTATGTCACCATGCCGTTCGGTTTGAGGAACGCGGGTGCGACGTACCAGCGGTGCATGAACCATGTGTTCGGCGAACACATTGGTCGCACGGTCGAGGCCTACGTCGATGACATCGTAGTCAAGACAAGGAAAGCCTCCGACCTTCTCTCCGACCTTGAAGTGACATTCCGGTGTCTCAAGGCAAAGGGCGTCAAGCTCAATCCCGAGAAGTGTGTCTTCGGGGTGCCCCGAGGCATGCTCCTGGGATTCATCGTCTCCGAGCGGGGCATCGAAGCCAACCCGGAGAAGATCGCAGCCATCACCAGCATGGGGCCCATCAAGGACATAAAAGGCGTACAGAGGGTCATGGGATGTCTCGCGGCCTTGAGCCGTTTCATCTCGCGCCTCGGCGAAAGAGGCCTGCCTCTGTACCGTCTCTTGAGGAAGGCCGAGTGCGTCACTTGGACCCCCGAGGCCGAGGAAGCCCTCGGGAACCTGAAGACGCTCCTCACCCAGGCGCCCGTCTTGGTACCCCCAGCTGATGGAGAAGCCCTCTTGGTCTACGTCGCCGCTACCACTCAGGTGGTTAGCGCCGCGATCGTGGTCGAAAGGCAAGAAGAGGGGCATGCATTGCACATTCAGAGGCCAGTTTACTTCGTCAGCGAGGTGCTGTCCGAAACCAAGATCCGCTACCCACAAGTTCAGAAGCTGCTGTATGCGGTGATCCTGACGAGGCGAAAGTTGCGACATTACTTCGAGTCTCATCCGGTAACTGTGGTGTCATCCTTCCCCCTGGGGGAGATCATCCAGTGCCGAGAGGCCTCGGGACGGATCGCAAAGTGGGCGGTGGAAATCATGGGCGAGACAATCTCGTTCGCCCCTCGGAAGGCCATCAAGTCCCAGGTACTGGCGGACTTCGTAGCCGAATGGATCGACACACAGTTGCCGACGGCTCCGATCCAACCGGAGCTCTGGACCATGTTTTTCGACGGGTCGCTGATGAAGACGGGGGCCGGCGCGGGCCTGCTCTTCGTCTCGCCCCTCGGGAAACACCTGCGCTACGTGCTGCGCCTCCATTTCCCGGCGTCCAACAATGTGGGTGAGTACGAAGCTCTGATCAACGGATTGCGAATCGCCATCGAGCTAGGGGTCCGACGCCTCGACGCTCGAGGCGACTCGCAGCTCGTCATCGACCAGGTCATGAAGAACTCCCACTGCCGCGACCCAAAGATGGAGGCCTATTGTGATGAGGTTCGACGCCTGGAAGACAAGTTCTACGGGCTCGAGCTTAACCACATCGCCCGGCGCTACAACGAGACTGCAGATGAGCTGGCAAAGATAGCCTCGGGGCGAACGACGGTTCCCCCGGACGTCTTCTCCCGGGATCTGCACCAACCCTCCATCAAGTTCAGCGACACGCCCGAGCCCGGGGCGCCCTCGGCCCCGTCCGAAGTAACCTCGGCCCAGCCCGAGCCGTCCTCGGTTCGGCCCGAGGAACCCTCGGCTCCCGAGGGCGAGGCGCTGCGCATCGAGGAGGAGCGGAGCGGGGTCACGCCTGATCAAGATTGGCAGGCCCCGTACCTGCAATATCTCCGCCAAGGGGAGCTACCCCTCGACCAGGCCGAGGCACGACGGGTAGCGCGACGCGCCAAGTCGTTCGTCTTGCTGGGCGATGAGAAGGAGCTCTACCACCGCAGCCCCTCGGGCATCCTCCAGCGGTGCATCTCCATCGCCGAAGGTCAGGAACTCCTGCAAGAGATACACTCGGGGGCTTGCGGCCATCACGCAGCGCCTCGAGCCCTTGTCGGGAACGCTTTCCGGCAAGGCTTCTACTGGCCGACGGCGGTGGCTGACGCCACTAGAATTGTCCGCACCTGCGAAGGGTGTCAATTCTATGCGAAGCAGACCCACCTGCCCGCTCAGGCTCTGCAGACGATACCCATCACCTGGCCCTTCGCTGTGTGGGGTCTGGACCTCGTCGGCCCTCTGCAGAAGGCGCCCGGGGGCTACACGCACCTGCTGGTCGCCGTCGACAAATTCTCCAAGTGGATCGAGGTCCGACCCCTGAACAGCATCAGGTCCGAGCAGGCGGTGGCGTTCTTCACCAACATCATCCATCGCTTCGGGGTCCCAAACTCCATCATCACCGACAACGGCACCCAGTTCACCGGCAAAAAATTCTTGGATTTTTGCGAGGATCACAACATCCGGGTGGACTGGGCTGCCATAGCTCATCCCATGTCGAATGGGCAAGTAGAGCGTGCCAATGGCATGATTCTACAAGGGCTCAAGCCTCGGATTTACAACGACCTCAACAAGTTCGGCAAGCGATGGATGAAGGAACTCCCCTCGGTGGTCTGGAGCCTGAGGACGATGCCGAGCCGAGCCACGGGTTTCACGCCGTTCTTCCTGGTCTACGGGGCCGAGGCCGTCTTGCCCACTGACCTGGAATACGGCTCCCCAAGGACGAGGGCCTACGATGATCAAAGCAACCAAGCCAGCCGAGAAGACTCGCTGGACCAGCTGGAAGAGGCTCGGGATAGGGCCTTACTACACTCGGCGCGGTATCAGCAGTCCCTGCGACGCTACCACGCCCGAGGGGTCCGACCTCGAGACCTCCAGGTGGGCGACCTGGTGCTTCGGCTGCGGCAAGACGCCCGAGGGAGGCACAAGCTCACACCCCCCTGGGAGGGGCCATTCGTCATCGCCAAAGTTCTGAAGCCTAGAACATACAAGCTGGCCAACAGTCAAGGCGAGGTCTACGGCAACGCTTGGAACATCCAACAACTACGTCGCTTCTACCCTTAAGATGTTTCCAAGTTGTTCATATACCTCGCACCCACGCAAAGTTTAGTCAACAAGGAAGGGTCGGCCTCGCCTCGGCAAAGCCCGACCCTCCCTCGGGGGCTAAAAGGGGGGAAACCCCCTCTGCGTCAAAATTTTCCTCGAAAAAAAAATCTCTTTTACCAGAATATCTTTCATGCTTTTTGACTACTTCGAAAAGTGGGTCCTGGAAACGACGGAGTACACGTAAGCAGTCAAGGCTGACCGAGCCGAGGGAATCCTACGCCTCCGGGATACGGATACCTCACTCATCACCTTCTGCGATAAGTAACTCGCGCTCGGATAAAGTGGCTTCGCGGATCGAACGAGTCTTTACATTCGGAAGCCTTTCTGCCGAAGCGATCCTTCGAGCCTTCTCGACCGAGTCGATGACAGGGCCTCATGGACGGGTGAAAGTACGCGTAAGCGGCAAGGCCGACCGAGCCGAGGGACTCCCACGCCTCCGGGATACGGATACCTCACTCATCACCTTCCGCGAGAAGCAACTCTCGCTCGCACAAACATCCCTGTTACCGACAAAAAGTCCGGATACTCGAAACAAGAGGAAAAGAGACGCGACTTTACAAAGCAGCGAGGGTGTGTGTGTTCTGGCCTCGACGGCCGCACAAGGCGCACGCTACAAGACAATCTGATCCTGCAGGCTCGGGTCTTGACGCTGGAAGGGGGCAGCAACACCCTCGGCATCGACGGCACCTTCGGCGAGGCCCGACCTAGCCTCGGATGGCGACGCGGTCCGAGGGTCTCCGCTCCGAAGGACGACGTCATCACCACGCCCGAGCAATCGCTGTCAGGGACTTCTCCGGGAATCCGGCCCGAGCAGGCGGCTCAGCCGGTCGCCCCTGGGGCCTCGGCCAACCATCTTCCGAGGACGCCAGCCCGGTCCGAAGCCTCGGCTGGTCAACTCCGGCGTCGATCCTGCCAACAGACGACCCGGCTAGGCTCCGGCCAACCAGGTTTCATTTTCGAGCCAACTCCGCCTCTGTTCATGCTGATATCGCTACCCCTGGCCTCGGCTCGTCGAAGAGCGGCCGAGGGGTCTCTTTAACTAAGCTAGAGGAACCTCGGACAGCAAGGCCGACCGAGCCGAGGGACTCCTACGCCTCCGGGATACGGATACCTCACTTGTCACCTTGACACGGGGTGACTCATGCTTGGTGAAGCGGTTCAGATAGTCAACAGACAGGTCTTAGTGCTCGGAAATGAGGAAAAAACACGGCTCCGTGCCGAAGTTACACATATGTTCAGGCCCCGAAAGCCGAAATGAACAAAAAACCCTGGCATTCGAAGTGCCATTACAAACGGAACTCCAGTTCCATCTCCACGGGTATGGACAACCTCCCCGCCAGGGAAGCCCGCGGAGCGACAAGCTCTGGGCGAATCACCAGCAAACCGCAGGTCGCCTCAAGCGTCCCGGCAGATCCTCGCAGCCGTCCTCGCCGCAAGTGCGAGGAAGGGGACGGAATGTTGCATCCTAGCTGGGCAGCAACAGTTCGCCTTCCCCGACATGGCTGGAGGACGTCTCCGCCGTAGGGCTAAGGGGCGATTGCCACCACCAGAAGCTGGAAGAAGAGGTGGCCCGCCGACCTGCGCAGGAGGCAGAGCCCCGGCTCGCCTCACTCCCCGCCCCGGCGAGGATGACAAACACCCTCAACACTGAGGGTGGGGCCGGGACCGTAGCCCGGTTCGCCTCTCCCCATCTAGGAGCTGGAGGTCACCACCTTGGGTGACCACCAGCGAAGGGAAGCGGTCGGGCTGCGTGATGAAAATCCTTGAAGCCGAACGATGGCTGAAAGGTACCAACTCCCACGGAGTTGCGTTCCTCCAACGATGAGGCGAAAAGATGGCGGTTTCCCCCATCCGGGGGCTTGGAAGGTGGAAAAATACAGTGCATAAGGGAGAAGGAAGACGTGGTCGCCTTATGGAAGGGGTCGCCCTCCTTTTAAAGGCGACTCTCCCTGCTTGCGCCCCCCAACCGTCACGGGCCGAGTCTTATCCAACACGCTCCAAGGCACTCCCCTGCGGCGCGGGGGCGGGGTCCCGCATGTCATGCAGACCGGCTCCGAGCAGAAGAAGCCAAACCGTCGCGCACGGCGCACGCAACCACCCAGCGGTTACAAGTGACCCTCCACTTTTGCCCAGACCAACGGGCGAAAGGGGCGGGCGGCCATGCAGGCTGCATGCAACCGCGCCAAGTGGACGCGCCTCTCCGACTCTTGACGTGCCAGCACGGAGGCCCAAGCCCACGCGTCGCGCGACCGGCGCGCTGGATGCTGCGTGCAAGCAACTGCACCACTTGCGCCACCGCCGCACCTCCTCGATTGCGGAACCGATACCGCGACCCGAGGCGACCCAGCGCGCGACCCAGCAGCGCCAGCCTGACGCAGCGGTCAAACGCGGTCAAAAGTGGGCCGGCAGTAATGACGATGGCAGGCACACGGGAGCAGCGGTCACGTCGTCAGCTAAGCTCACGTCCCATCCGGAGGCAGCGAGAGAACCCCCTCTCACGGCGTGAAGACGACGCGCCCGTGACCCGTTCCTCGAACGGCTCGCGCACGCGCAATGGTAGCCTCGCCAACTACTCGCCCCGTCGCATTAACTCCACGGCTGGACAGGCGGCGCTTCTGGTAGGAGCAGCTGGCGACGCTTCGCCTTCGCCAAAACAACCGCGCCAAAAAAGGTACGCCGCGTCGTTCAATTTCGTATCCTTTTTCCTTTTTCCTCTTTCTCTATCTCTTGCAACAGGGACCGGGAAAGGGGATACCCCTAAAGGGATCCTTCCCCGTGAAGGAACTAGGCTCCGAGCCTCCTTACTGATCAGGGGTTCGAAGGCTGGCCCCCCGAAGGGTTCAACAGCCGCCTCAGATCGCGTGGGCCCGACACCCACTACTGGTCAGAGGTTCGAAGGTCGGCCTCCCGAAAGGTTCCACGGCCGCCTCAGGCTACTCGGGCTCCGCGCCCATTACTGATCAGGGGTTCGAAGGCTGGCCCCCCGAAGGGTTCACAGTCGCCTCAGACACCGAGCGAGGGATGACCAGGGGTACGTTCGATACATAACCGAGGCTCGGGCTGCGCTCCCGAGGTACCCTAGGACATTTCCGAGACCAGCGGGAACGATCCTGTAACGGAATCCCATCGGAGGGAGGCATCGAGCCCTCGGACCCCATCGCCAGGGGACCGGGTCCGGCAGATCACCCGCAGGTACTTTTGGGTGTGCCTCCGGGCCCCTAGCCGACCCCCAACGAACGGGGCACGGACGTCCACTCGGATTACCCGCTTGCAGCTCACCGGAGACACCATGTTCGGTGCCCATCGAGGGTAACATGGCGCTCTCCCCCCCTCCTCCTTGCGGAAAGGCGACGTAGGGGCGTATGTAAAAAAGCCGAGTCTGTCCCTGATCGTCCTCTCGCCCTGTGCGGAGGCTCGGGGGCTGCTCTCGCAAACCCGGCTCCGGCCAAACCGTTGACAGCGTCAACATACCAGCCCGAGAACTTGGGCCCCGACAGTGCACCCGGGCTACGGCCAGTTCGCATGAGGGAATCACCAGACCGGCCGAAGCATTACGCAAGGCATTAAGACCTCGAAGGAGTGAAACCACTCCTCCGAGGCCTCGGGGGCTACACCCGGCGGGTGCGCTCGCGCGCACCCACCGGAACAAAATGCAACCGAGAAAGGCTGGTCCCCTTGCAAAAAAGTGCGATGAAAGCCTCCAAGCGAGTGCTAACACTCCCTTCGAGGCTCGGGGGCTACTGTCGGGGACCATAATTAGGGGTACCCTCAAGACGCCTAATTCTCAGCTGGTAACCCCCATCAGCATAAAGCTGCAGAGGCCTGATGGGTGCGATTAAGTCAGGGATCAGTCCATACGAGCGACTCGATCACGCCTCGCCCGAGCCTAGCCTCGGGCAAGGGCAGCCAACCCTGAGGTGTTTCCGTCTCGCCCGAGGCCCCCTTTTTGCGGCAGACGCACCTCCGGCTCGCCCGAGGCCTTGCCTTCGTTAAGAAGCAACCCTGACTAAATCGCCGCGCCGACCAACCAAGTCACAGGGGCATTTAACGCAAAGGTAAGCGAGACTGACAGGCCGCCAGGCCTTGCCAAAGGCGCCATAGGAAGCTCCGCCCGACCCAGGGCTCGGACTCGGGCTAAGGCCCCGGAAGACGGCGAACTCCGCTCCGCCCGACCCAGGGCTCGGACTCGGGCTAAGGCCCCGGAAGACGGCGAACTCCGCTCCGCCCGACCCAGGGCTCGGACTCGGGCTAAGGCCCCGGAAGACGGCGAACTCCGCTCCGCCCGACCCAGGGCTCGGACTCGGGCTAAGGCCCCGGAAGACGGCAAACTCCGCTCCGCCCGACCCAGGGCTCGGACTCGGGCTAAGGCCTCGGAAGACGGCGAACTCCGCTCCGCCCGACCCAGGGCTCGGACTCGGGCTAAGGCCCCGGAAGACGACGAACTGCGCTCCGCCCGACCCAGGGCTCGGACTCAGGCTAAGGCCCTGGAAGACGATGAACTCCACCTCGCCCGACCACAGGGGTCGGACTCCGCTCCAGCCTCTGCCGAACGACCTCCGCCTCGCCCGAGCCAGGAGCTCGGACTCAGCCTCGGCCATGCAGGATAGACTCGACCTCAGCTTCGGAGGAGCCTCCACGTCGCCCGACCTAGGGCACAAGTCCGCCACGTCAACAGGAAGCGCCATCATCACCCTACCCCGAGCCGACTCGGGCCGCAGAGAACAGGACCGACGTCCCATCTGGCTAGCTCCGCCAGATAGGCAATGATGGCGCCCCGCTAGACCCATGACGACGGCGGCTCTCAGCTCTCTTACGGAAGCAAGGGACGTCAGCAAGGGCCCAACCTCTCCGACAGCTGTCCCTCCGCCAAGCTCCATTGCTTCTCCGACAGCCACGACGCCACACCAGCTGGGTGCCAAGATCTCTCCGGCTGCCACCTTGGCATGTACTTAGGGCACTAGCTCTCCCCCGCTAGACACGTAGCACCTTGCTACACCCCCATTTGTACACCTGGATCCTCTCCTTACGCCTATAAAAGGAAGGACCAGGGCCTTCTCAGAGAAGGTTGGCCCCCGCGGGAACGAGGGCAGGGGCAGGCGCTCTCTTGGGGCCGCTCGCTCCCCTCACCCGCGTGGACGCTTGTAACCCCCTACTGCAAGCGCACCCGACCTGGGCGCAGGACGAACACGAAGGCCGCGGGATCTCCACCTCCCTCTCGACTCGGCTCCGGCCGCCTCCGCTCTTCCCCCCTTCGCGCTCGCCCACGCGCTCGACCCATCTGGGCTGGGGCACGCGGCACACTCACTCGTCGGCTTAGGGACCCCCCGGTCTCGAAACGCCGACAATGAGACACAAAATTTCTCCTAGGCCTACCATTAAAATTAGAACTTGAAGCAAACATAGCATGTGAATCACAGGCATCATGATCATATCTCCTATTATGACTAGCAATTTTCCTATTATACATGAAAGCATGATTCTTTTGAACGCTACTAGCCATAGGGGCCTTCCCTTTCTCCTTGGCGAGAATGGGAGCCTTTTGGCTTGTTAAGTTCTTGGCTTCCTTTCGAAAACCAAGCCCATCCTTAATTGAGGGATGTCTACCAATGGTGTAGGCATCCCTAGCAAATTTTAGCTTATCCAAATCAATTTTGCAAGTCTTAAGCTGAGCATTAAGACTTGCCACCTCATCATTTAATTTGGTAATTGAAGTAAGGTGTTCAACACAAGCATCAACATCAAAATCCTTACACCTATTACAAATGGCAACATGTTCTACACAAGATCTAGTAGAATTAGCTTCTTCTAGCTTAGCATTTAAATCATTATTCAAAATCTTTAAACTAGAAATAGATTCATGGCATGCAGATAATTCAGAAGACAACATTTCATTTCTCTTAGTTTCTAAAGCAAGAGATTTTTGTACACTAATAAATTTGTCATGCTCTTCATATAAAATGTCCTCTTGCTTCTCTAGCAATCTATCTTTTTCATTCAAAGCATCAATTAACTCATTGATTTTATCTACTTTAGCTCTATCTAAACCCTTAAATAAATCAGTATAATCTACTTCATCATCACTAGAATCATCATCACTTGAAGTAGTATACTTAGGGGTATCTCGAACACTTACCTTCCATTCCTTGGCCATGAGGCAAGTGTGGCGCTCGTTGGGGAAGAGTGATGATTTGTTGAAGGCTGAGGCAGCAAGTCCTTCGTCGTCGGAGTCGGAAGAAGAGCAGTCTGAATCCCATTCTTTGCCAAGGTGCGCCTCGCCCTTTGCCTTCTTGTAGGCCTTCTTCTTCTCCCTCTTCCCGCTCTTTTCTTGTTCCTGGTCACTAGTATTATCGGGACAGTTTGCTATAAAGTGACCAGTCTTACCGCATTTGAAGCAGGAGCGCTTTCCCTTTGCCTTGTTCTTGTTAGGGTGCTCCTTGCGTCCTTTTAATGTGGTCTTGAAGCGCTTAATGATTAGGGCCATCTCATCTTTGTTTAGCCCGGCAACCTCAACTTGTGCCACCTTGCTTGGTAGTGCCTCCCTGCTGCTTGTTGCCTTGAGCGCAACGGGCTGCGGCTCGTAGATGGGCATTGGGTCGTTTAATGCATCATCAACATACCTTGCCTCCTTGACCATCATGCGCCCGCTCACAAATTTTCCGAGTATCTCCTCGGGTGTCATCTTTGTGTACCTGGGATTTTCACGGATGAGGTTCACAAGATGAGGGTCAGTAACAGTAAAAGACCTGAGCATAAGTCGAACGACGTCGTGGTCCGTCCATCTTGTGCTTCCTAGCTCCTAATCTTGTTGACCAGGGTCTTGAGCCTGTTGTACGTCCCTGATCATTGCGAACCTTCCCAGCTCGCCTTCCACCAACTCCATTTTGGTGATCATGGTGGCGTCGTTTCCCTCATGTGATATTTTGAGGGTGTCCTAGATTTGCTTGGTGTTGTCCAAGCCGCTCACCTTATTGTACTCGTCCCTGCACAAGGATGCTAGCAAAACAGTGGTAGCTTGTGCATTCTTATGAATTTGCTCATTGATAAACACAGGGTTATCGGTACTGTCGAAATGCATTCCACTTTCAACAATCTCCCATATACTAGGATGGAGAGAAAATAAGTGACTACGCATTTTGTGACTCCAAAAAGTGTAGTCCTCTCCATCAAAGTGTGGAGGTTTACCAAGAGGAATTGAAAGCAAATGAGCATTGGAATTAAAAGGAATACGAGAATAATCAAATGAATAATTTGAATTAACTGGTTTCTTTTTCTCGTCGTCGTCGTCTCTTGGTGAAGAAGAAGATTCGTCACTGTCGTAGTAGACGATCTTCTTGATGCGCCTCTTCTTCTTCCCGTCCTTCTTCTTATGACTCGAGCCAGAGTCAGTGGGCTTGTCATCTCTTGGCTCATTGAAGATGGACTCCTTCTCCTTATCGTTGACCACCATCCCCTTTCCCTTAGGATCCATCTCTTCGGGCGATTAGTCCCTTACGTGAAGAGAACGGCTCTAATACCAATTGAGAGCACCTAGAGGGGGTGAATAGGTGATCCTGTAAAATTCAACACTAAATAGCCACAAGCTTGGTTATAAAGATGTTAGTGCAATAGAACCAAGTGGCTATAGAGCGAGCTCTTGCGAATCACAATAACACGGAGAAAGACAACACAAGAGACACAGTGTTTTATCCCATGGTTCGGCCAAGTATAACACTTGCCTACCTCCACGTTGTGGCATCCCAATGGACGAGGGTTGCAATCAACCCCTTTCAAGTGATCTAATGATCAACTTGAATACCACGGTGTTCTTCCTTATAGTTTTCTTCCCGTTTGCGAGGAATCTCCACAAGTTGGAGCCTCTCGCCCTTACAAGATTGTTCACAAAGAAAGTACGGAGTAAGGTTGGGAAGAGCAATGCACACTAGAATTAAATCCACACCACAAACACGCACACAAGTGAGAAGATGAGCACACAAAACGCGCGCAAGGAGTTTTGTCGACGTTTCGACCCCGGGGGGTCCCTGGACCGACGAGTGAATTGTCGCTGCGTGTCCCTGCCCAGATGGGTTGGCGCAGGATGGAACACAAGATGTGAGACAAGCCTTGTATTATCCTGCAACAGGGGTGCCGCTCGCAGTAGGGGTTACAAGCGCGTCGCGTGAGGGAGAGAGAGAGAGAGATGGCTCGTACGCCGCTTCCCCTCGCGCGAACCCCCCGAACCTTCTTCAGGGTGGCCCTGGACTCCCCTTTTATAGAGGCAAGGAGAGAGTCCAGGTGTACAACGGGGGGCGTAGCTATGCGCTAACGTGTCCGGCAGTGGAGTGCCTAAGCCCTGTGTACAAGCCAACGTGGCCGTCGGGGGAGAGCTTGGGCGCTGTACATGTGATGGCGTGGCCGCCGGTAGCGATGAAAACGGACGGAAACGGATGGAAAAACCCTTCTCCCGTTTTCGCTCCCGCAATACATCGTCGGAAACAGGTGCGGGATCGGAACAACCACGGACGGAAACGGGTCCGGGTTATATGGGTTTACGGAAACGAACCAATACGGCCGAAAATGTATCAAAAACGAACGGAAATTGCCTCAACGGAAAAATTAGCCCGAAACAAACACTCACGAGGTGTTGTGGATGTAGTCTAAATTCAAATTCAACCGTCCACTAAATAGTGAGAAAATAAATCCACAAGAAAGCATGACCACAAAACACAAATATGTCCACATGAGTACATGACCACATAGAACATGTATCCAGATCCAATAAGTTAACTTACACTCAGGCTCAACCCACATGAACTCAGTTTAGACACAATAACAGTTAACAAAGTAATAGTTAAACTCACACATTGACACACACATTCAGACATAATAAAAGTTCTTTAATATCTGCATGACATGAAGCATTTGCAAACGATTCAAACACCATGTCGTTCGGCCTTCAGCACTGATGGATCGACGACGTCTAGAGCCTAGAGCTGAAGGTGCTCGTCCAGCCGCCAAGCCATGCGTGTGGAGGCAGAGCGTACTGGAGTTAGAACGATGGGAGATTGGAAATGGGCTTATGGTTCACGTCATCACGTATGTGCTTGTCAGTGTGTGTGGAGATGTGCAGTGGAGGTATTCGGATCCAATTCATTAGCCGGGCTTGGCCACTTTGGGTCCAACAGATGACGGGTGGAAAGCTTGTACAGCGATACAGTGATAGTGTATATCTGGTGGGCCTTAATTTTCGGGTTAAATCCGGGTTAAATCCGGAAATATCCCGACCGAATACGGGATCCCGATAATCCGAACGGAAAATAGTCTTTCCCGTTTCCGTCCCGCTCCCGTAGACTCCGAACCCGTAACCCGTCCCGAACCCGTATTTTTCCAAAAATCTGGAAACGGGCGAGTTAAATGTAGAAAACGGGTCGGGTCGGAACGGGATATTTTCCGTTCGTTTTCAACCCTAGCCGCCGGAGGAGCGCCTGAGTCCTGTAGGAGCACAGCTGGCAGCGCGGCGAGGACCCTGCTGATGTCTCCTTGCTGTCGTAAGGGGCGAAGAGCCACCGACGTCATGGCGCACGCGGGGCACCATTATTACCCGTCGCCGGGGTAAGCCAGATGGGACGCCGGTCTTGTTCCTTGTAGCCTGAGCAGGCCAGGAGTAGGGGAATGATGTATCCCCTATTAGCACGGTCAGTCTGAGCCCAGGGTCGGTCGAGGCGGAGACTTCTCTTGTGGTCGAGGCCAGGGTCGGGCGAGGACGTGATTCCTCCCAAGACCGGGGTCGAGGCCGAGTCCAGGGGTCGGGCGAGGCGGAGATCTCCTCCCGAGGCTGAAGCATGAGGTCGCGCGAGGCGGAGCTTCCTGTGGTGCCCGAGGCATGAGCTCGGTGGCTGATCGTGACCTGTTGTCAATCGTTGCCGGGGTGGCTGACACGACAGTCGGAGCAGAGCGGGCGGCGCTGTTTTCCTGTCATATCGGACAGTAAAGAGGAGGGGCGAAGTGACTGCGGTCACTTCAGCCTGACCGACTGAGGCGTGTGTGTTAGGATACGGCGTCAGGCATCCCCCTCATTTAATGCGCCTGCGAAGCGGTCGGTTGGTGAGGCGGTATGGCCAAGGTTGCTTCACGACGAAGCCTGCCCGAGCTGGGCCTCGGGAGAGCCGAGGGGGCGCCTGCCGCCTGAGGAGGCCCTCAGGCGAGGCGTGAATTCGTCTGGGACCACTGTTCCTACCTGAGGCTGGGCTCAGGTAAGATCGCGTCCTTCGGGTAGACGAAGTCTTGGCTTGAACCGCACCCGTCAGTTGGTCTGAGGGTGTTAACCAGCCATGATTAGGAGCATTGGGGGTACCCCTAATTATGGTACCCGACAGTAGCCCCCGAGCCTCGAAGGGAGTGATGGTACTCGCTTGGAGGCTTTTGCCGCGTTTTCGGTGAGGGGACCGGCCTTTCTCGGTTTTTTGCCTTGTTCTGGCGTGTGCGCGCGAGCGCACCCGCCGGTTGTAGCCCCCGAGGCCTCGGAGGAGTGGTTTGACTCCTCTGAGGTCTGAATGCTTTTCGTAGTGCTTCAGTCGGTCTGGTCGTTCCCTCTTGCGGCCCGGCAATAGCCCGGGTGCGTGGTTGGGTTCCAAGTTATCAGGCTGGTTTGTTGACGCTGTCAACAGTTTTGGGCCATAGCCGGGTGCGAGAGCAGCCCCCAAGCCTCTACACAGAGCGAGAGGACGATCAAGGACTTTCCTGACTTTTATCATACGCCCCTGCGTCGCCTTTTCGCAAGGAGGAGGGGGGAAAGCGCCATGTTGCCCTCGGAGGGTGCCGAACATGGTGTTTCCAGTGAGCTGCTAATGGGTGATTCGAGTGGACGCCCGTGCCCCGTTCATTAGGGGTCGGCTGTAGCCTGGAGGCGCGCTCCAAAAGTACCTGCAGGTGATTCGCCGGACCCAGACCCCTTCGACAGGGTCCGAGGGCTTGATGCCTCCCTCCGGTGGGATTCCGTTACAAATCGTTCCCGCTGGTCTCGGAAATGTCCTAGGGTACCTCGGGAGCGTAGCCCGAGCCTTGGTTATGTATCGAACGTACCTAGAGTCATCCCTCACTCTGCATGTTCTAGGGCGACTGTCGAACCCTTCCAAGGGGCCAGCCTACGAACCCCTGATCAGTAGTGGGCACGGAGCCCGGGCGCTTTGGGGCGGTTGTCAAACCCTTCCGAGGGGCCAGCCTTCGAACCCCTGATCAGTAGGAGGGCTTGGGGCCTGCTTCCTTCGCCGGGAAGGATCCTTTCCACAACGTCCCCTTTCATGGTCCCTGTGGCAAGAGAGAGAGAGGAGGAGGAGGAGGGGAAGGATATGAATCTTAAATAAAGTGGCACACCTTTTTTGACGCGGTCATTATGGCGAAGATGAAGCGACACCTGCCTCGCCTGCTAAAGGTGTTGCCTGCTCCGTTGGGGAGTTGATGCGACGGGACGGGTGATTTGTGTGGCGCCCGTTGCACATGCGAGCCGTTCGAGGAGCGAGGCACGGGCATGTCGTCTTCACGCTGTGAGGGAGGGCTCTCCCGTCGCTTCAGGAGGG
Source organism: Zea luxurians (assembly GCA_029449295.1). Classification (NCBI taxonomy): domain Eukaryota; kingdom Viridiplantae; phylum Streptophyta; class Magnoliopsida; order Poales; family Poaceae; genus Zea; species Zea luxurians. The sequence continues at coordinate 81,316,597 of JAOPSE010000009.1, forward strand.
GACGCGAGCCTGCTGGCGACTTGACTGCTGCTTCCGTTCGTCTGCCGCTGCAGTTACTGCCGGCCCACTTTTGACCACGCCAACCGTCATGCCTGCCCCGCGGCTGATCGACCCGTGACTGTCGCCTTTAATTGGCACTGTTGGTCATGCGCAGGGGTACCTTGAGTCGTGGTACTGGTCCCGCAGTCGAGGAGGCGCGGCATTGGCGTGAGTGGCGGTGTAGTTTCTTGCACGTCGTAACCGGCACGCCGGTTACATGACGTGCGGGCCCGCTTCCTTTGCGCTGGTCCACCGGATGTGGACGGAGCCAAAGGGGCGCACAGTCATGGTGCAGTTGGACGCTTGTCGCGTAGCAGTCCACCCTTTCGACCACCGGTTTCTGCGAAGATGGGGGAGTGCTTGTAACCGCGGGACGGTTACATGCCTTGCGTGCGGTGGTTCGCCTTCTTCGTGCTTCGGGTCAGCTCGTATGACGCGTGGGTCCCAGCCCCCGTGTCATGGGGGGAGAACCCTGGAGGTTGTCAGTGGGGACTTCGCCCGTGACGCTAAGGGGTGCAAGCGAGGAGGTCTGCCTATAAAAGGGGGAAACGATCCCCTGGGCAGTGGCCATGCCTTCGTCCTCCCCTCATGCCTCGCGCCCTTCCGCCTTTTGAGCCCCCGGATGGGGTGCCCCAGTGTCGTCTTGCTCTTGCTGTCGTTGGAGGAGCACGGACTCATGGAGATCGGTACCCTTCAGCCATCGTTCGGCTTCAAGGATTTTCATCGTGCAGCCCGGCTACATTCCCTCACCAATGGGCAGTTTGGTGGGGGGAAGCAAGCCGGGCTGCGGCCTCCGCCCCGCCCTCAGCTTCAAGGATCTTCGTCATCCTTGCTGAGGCGGAGGGAGAGATGAGCCGGGGCTCTACCTCCCGCATGGGCTGGCAGGCCATCTCCTCCTTCAGCATTCAGGGGAGAAGGCACTCACCGGCCTTGCGGAGGGGCGAACTTCGACAACGCAGGACCGGTCAGCCGCAAGCGCTGTCAGCTCCAGCGTGTCTGGCTCGCTGGCTTAGCTGGCTCTGTCGCGGCCTCCAACGCTGCCTCCTGCCGCCTGATCTGGGCTCGGGTGTCTGTTGCGCCACACGCACCGGTGGATCGTCTAAGACGCCGTACGCCGCATACGCGGCGTTCGTGTTCTTGGATTGTCTTGTCCTCACTCCGGCACGACGCCTCTGTGCGGAGGTCGAGGCCTGCCTGTCCGCGAGGACCTGAGTGGGGATCTGCCAGTGCAGGCTGGGGCGTCCGCCATTCGCCGGTGTGGCGCCGGCGCGCAGGTGGCCACTGTCGTCGGTGCTGAGGTGGTGGCAGCCGGAGGAGGTTGTCTCTGCCGACGAGACCGCCAACTCCGCCCGCACCCCTGGACCTCCGTCTCCTTGGCTTGAATGGCTGGTTCTCGTCCTTTGTGGGCGAGGGCTTTTCCGCCGCAGCGTTTGCCTTGAAGCCGTTGCTGCAGCTGTCTTGCCGCCCGGGACGGAGGTTGTTGTCGCTGCTGTCGGGGCGGTTGTCGGTGAGCCGCTTGGAGTTTGTCATCCCGCGGGCCCTCCGATGTGGGGGGTTGTTCGTACCCGCGGGAACGGAACCGGAGTCCCGTTTGTAATGGCACCTTGAGCGCCAGTGCATGTTCATCGTGGCTGTCGAGGCCTGAACATTTGGGTATTTGAGAACGAAGTTGTGTGTCTTCCTCATTCCGAGCACTGGGACTTGTCTGTTGGCTAGCCGAACCACTTAACCGAGCATCGGTTGCCTTTCACGAAAGGTGACGAGTGAGGTGTCCGTATCCCGGAGGCGTAGGAGTCCCTCGGCTCTGTCGGCCTTGCTGCTCTAGGCTTCCCTTGCTCAGTTTTCGAAAACCTCGGCTGCTCTGCGATGAGCCGAAGCTGGAGGCAGCGGTGCTAGCGCGGACAGACGCGGAGTTGACTTGGAACGAGGCTTCGTCGGCCTGAGAGATGGCGTCTTCCCAAGCCGAGGAAGATGTGGCAGCAGGCTGCTGGAGCTTGGCCAAGACATCTGCTGGCGTGGTGCTGGCGTCCTCCCTTAGGTGGAGGTCCTTTTGCTCGGGTCGTCGTTCGAGGCCGGGCCTGGTTCCGCCGAGGGTGGAATCAACACCGAGGGTGCTGCTGCTCCCCCTGCCGATGCCAGAACTTGTAGGAATAGTTTGTTTGTAGCATGCGCATGCTTTTTTGCGGCCGCCGAGGCCTAAACACTTTATAGTCGTGTTTAAAAAGTTGTGTCTTCTCTCCTCTTGTTTCAAGCAATACGACTTGTCTGTCAATAGCAGAATCGTTTATCCGAACGAGAGTTACTTTTCATGGAAGGTGATGAGTGAGGTATCCGTATCCCGGAGGCGTAGGAGTCCCTCGGCTCGGTCGACCTTGCCGCTTACGTGTGCTCTCATTCAGTCGAAGGATTCCATTATTGAGACAGTCAAGAAGGCGCGAAAGTCATTTTCTACCTGAGCGTTAGGACTTGTTTGGTAGCAGGATCGCTTATCCGAGCGTGAGTTACTTCTCGCGGAAGGTGATGAGTGAGGTATCCGAATCCCGGAGGCATAGGAGTTCCTCGGCTCGGTCGGCCTTGCCGCTTACGTGTACTCTCATCGTTCTCAGGATCCCGCTATCAATACGGAAGTCGAAAGCACAAAAGTTGTTTTGGTAGAAAATTTTTCCGAGGAAAATTTTGACACAGAGGGGGTTCCCCCCTTCTAGCCCCCAAGGGAGGGTCGGGCTTTGCTGAGGCAAGGCCGACCCTTCCTTGACGGTTAGACTTCGTGTACGTAAACGAGGTACATGAACGACTTAAAACATCTTAAGGGTAGAAGCGACGTAGCTGTTGGATGTTCCAAGCGTTGCTGTAGACCTCGCCTTGGTTGTTAGCCAGCTTGTATGATCCGGGCTTCAAGATCTTAGCGATGATGAAGGGCCCTTCGCAGGAAGGAGTGAGCTTGTGGCGCCCTCGGGCGTCCTGTCGTAGGCGAAGCACCAAGTCTCACACTTGGAAGCCTCGGGCCCGAACTCTTCGGGCATGGTAGCGCCGCAATGACTGCTGGTATCATACCGAATGTAGAAAGGCGACGTCCCGAGCCTCCTCGAGTTGGTCCAGCGCGTCTTCTCGGCTGGTCTGGTTGCTTCGGTCATCGTACGCCTTGGTCCTCGGGGAGCCATATTCCAAGTCTGTGGGGAGGACAGCCTCGGCCCCGTAGACTAGAAAGAACGGCGTGAAACCCGTGGCGCGGCTCGGTGTCGTCCTCAGACTCCAGACTACCGAGGGTAGCTCTTTCATCCATCGCTTGCCGAACTTGTTGAGGTCGTTGTAGATCCTTGGTTTGAGCCCCTGCAGAATCACACCGTTGGCTCGCTCCACCTGCCCATTCGTCATGGGATGAGCTACGGCGGCCCAATCCACACGGATGTGGTGGTCGTCGCAGAAGTCCAGGAACTTTTTTCCGGTGAACTGCGTGCCATTGTCGATGATGATTGAGTTTGGGACCCTGAACCGATGAATAATGTTGGTGAAGAATGCCACCGCCTGCTCGGACCTGATCCTGTTTAGGGGTCGGACCTCGATCCACTTGGAGAATTTGTCGATAGCGACCAGCAGGTGCGTGAAGCCCCCGGGTGCCTTCTGCAAGGGTCCGATGAGGTCCAGACCCCACACAGCAAATGGCCAAGTGATGGGTATTGTCTGCAAGGCCTGAGCGGGCAGATGCATCTGCTTTGCATAGAATTGACACCCCCGGCAGGAGCATACAATCCTAGTGGCGTCGGCCACCGCGGTTGGTCAGTAGAAACCTTGTCAAAAGGCATTTCCCACGAGGGCTCGAGGCGCTGCATGATGGCCGCAAGCCCTCGAGTGTATTTCTTGCAATAGCTCTTATCCTTGGGCGATGGATATGCATCATTGAAGGATGCCCCAGGGGCTGCGGTGGTAGAGCTCCTTTTCATCACCCAGCAGGACAAATGACTTGGTGCGCCGAGCCAGCCACCGAGCTTTGGTCTTGTCGATGGGAAGCTCTCCTCGGAGGAGATATTCCAGGAACGGGGCCTGCCAGTTTGGATCTAGCGCGTCCCCATTCCGTTCCTCTTTGACGGGCAAGGCCTCTTCCTCGACGTCCAAGGGTGCCTCGGGTGCGGCCGAGGATACCTTGGACTCGGTCGAGGGTGCCTCAGGCTAGGCTGAGGGTGCCTCGGGCTAGGCCGAGGCTTCCTCAGGCTCGGGCGCATCGTCGATCTTGACGGATGGTTGATGCGGGTTTCTAGAGAAGACGTCGGGGGGAACTGTTGTTCGCCCCAAGGCTATTTTCGCCAGCTCGTCCACAGTCTCATTGTACCGTCGGGCGATGTGGTTGAGATCTAGCCCGTAGAACTTGTTCTCCAAGCGCCGGACTTTGTCGCAGTAGGCTTCCATCCTTCGGTCACGGTAGTGGGAGTTCTTCATGACTTGGTCAATAACAAGCTGCGAGTCGCCTCGAGCGTCGAGGCGTCGGACCCCTAGCTCGACGGCGATGCGTAGCCCGTTAACCAGTGCTTCGTACTCGGCCACATTGTTTGACGTCGGAAAATGGAGGCGAATGACGTAGCGGAGATGCTTTCCGAGGGGTGAACGAAGAGCAGGCCAGCGCCCGCTCCTGTTTTCATGAGTGACCCATCGAAGTACATGGTCCAGAGCTCGGGCTGGATTGGAGTCGTCGGTAACTGGGTGTCGGTCCACTCAGCCAGGAAGTCTGCCAAGATCTGGGATTTTATGGCCTTCCGAGGAGCGAATGACAGCGTTTCGCCCATAAGCTCCACTGCCCACTTTGCTATCCTACCCAAGGCCTTGCGGCACAAGATGATCTCCCCCAGGGGGAAGGATGACACCACAGTTACCGGATGAGACTCGAAGTAGTGTCGCAACTTTCGCCGCGTCAGGATCACCGCGTAGAGCAGCTTCTAGATCTGTGGGTAACGAGCTTTCGTCTCGGAAAGTACTTCACTGATGAAGTAGACCAGCCTCTAGACGGGCAGTGCATGCCCTTCTTCTCGTCTCTCAACTACGATCGCGGTGCTGACCACCTGAGTGGTCGCGGCTACGTAGATCAAGAGGGCTTCTCCTGCGGCGGGAGGCACCAGGATGGGTGTTTTCGTAAGGAGCGCCTTAAGGTTTTCGAGAGATTCCTCGGCCTCAGGGGGTCCAAGTGAAGCACTCGGCCTTCCTTAAGAGGCGGTACAGAGGCAAGCCTTTCTCGCCGAGGCGTGAGATGAAGCGGCTTAGAGCCAAAAGGCATCCCATGACCCTCTGTACTCCTTTTAAATCTTTGATCGGTCCCATGCTGGTGATGGCCGCGATTTTCTCCGGGTTGGCCTCGATGCCCCGCTCAGAGACGATGAACCCAAGGAGCATGTCTCGGGGGACTCCGAAGACACACTTCTCATGATTGAGTTTCACGCCTTTCGCTCTCAGACACTTGAATGTCGTTTCAAGGTCAGAGAGGAGGTCGGAGGCTCTCTTTGTCTTGACAACGATGTCGTCGACGTAAGCCTCGACCGTTCTACCGATGTGTTCTCCGAACACGTGGTTCATGCACCTCTGCTAAGTGGCGCCTACATTCCTCAACCCAAATAGCATTGTGGTGTAACAGTACATGCTAAAAGGTGTGATGAAAGAAGTCGCGAGCTGGTCGGACTTTTTCATCTTGATTTGGTGATAGCCTGAGTAGGCATCGAGGAATGACAGGGTTTTGCATCCAGCTGTGGAGTCCACGATTTGATCGATGCGAGGTAGAGGGTAGGGAACTTTCGGAAATGCTTTGTTTAGACCAGTGTAGTCTACACACATCCTCCATTTCCCATCCTTCTTCCTTACAAGAACAGGGTTAGCTAACCATTCGGGATGGAATACCTCTTTGATGAACCCTACCGCGAGTAGCTTGTGGATCTCCTCGCCTATGGCCCTGCGCTTTTCCTCGTCGAAGCGGCGCAGGGTTTGCTTCACGGGTCGGGCTCCAGCTTTGATATCCAGTGAGTGCTCGGCGACATCCCTCGGTATGCCGGGCATGTCCGAGGGACTCCACGCAAAGACTTCAGCGTTTGCGCGGAGAAAGTCGACGAGCACTGCTTCCTATTTGGGGTCAAGCTCGGAGCCGATCCGAACTTGCTTGCTGGCGTCGTTACTGGGGTCGAGAGAGACGGACTTGACCGCCTCAACCGGTTCAAAGTTGCCGGTGTGCCACTTCGCGTCGGGCGCCTCCTTGGAGAGGCGTTCAAGGTCGGCGATGAGGGCCTCGGACTCGGCGAGAGCCTCGGCGTACTCCACGCACTCCACGTCGCATTCGTACGCGTGGCGGTACGTGGACCCGATAGTGATGATCCCATTCGGGCCCGGCATCTTGAGCTTGAGGTAGGTGTAGTTGGGGACAGCCATAAACTTGGCGTAGCATGGCCTTCCCAACACCGCATGGTAGGTTCCTCGGAACCCGACGACCTCAAAGGTGAGAGCTTCCCTTCGGAAGTTTGAAGGAGTTTTGAAGCAGACGGGTAAATCGATCCGTCCGAGAGGTTGGATTCGCTTCCCGGGCGTGATCCCGTGGAAGGGTGCCGCACCGGCCCAGACTTTGGATCGATCAACCCCTAAGAGTTCTAGGGTCTCGGCATAGATGATGTTAAGGCTGCTGCCTCCGTCCATGAGGACCTTGGAGAGCCTAACGTTGCTGATGATCGGGTCGACGACGAGCGGGTACCTTCCCGGGCTCGGCACGGAGTCGGGGTGGTCACCTTGGTCGAAGGTGATTGGCTTGTCGGACCAGTCTAGGTAGACTGGCGCCGCCACCTTCACCAAGCAGACTTCCTGGCGCTCCTGCTTGCGGTGCCGAGCCGAGGCATTCGTCGCCTACCTGCCGTAGATCATGAAGCAGTTATGGACTTCCGGGAATCCCTCTTCCTTGCCGCCCTCCTTCTTGTCATTGTCATGGCCCTTGCCATCCTCCGCCGGGGGCCCGGTCTTATGGAAGTGGCGTCGGAGCATGATGCATTCTTCGAGGGTGTGCTTGACGGGCCCCTGGTGATAGGGGCACAGCTCTTTGAGCATCTTGTCAAACGCGTTGGCCCCTCCAGGTGGTTTCCGAGGGTTCCTGTGCTTGGCCGTAGCGACGAGATTCGCGTCTACGGCGTCGCGTTTTGCTCACGACTTGTTTTTGGCCTTCTTCTTCGTGCCCCGCTGGGCAGACACCTCAGGAGCGCCTGTCTTCGGTTCGACCTAAGGCTGCTTGTCCTTCCGGAAGATGGCTTCGACCGCCTCTTGACCCGAGGCGAACTTGGTGGTGACGTCCATCAGTTCGCTCGCGCGGGTGGGGGTCTTGCGCCCCAGTTTGCTCACCAGGTCCCGGCAAGTGGTGCCGGCCAGGAAAGCCCCGATGACATCCGAGTCGGTGACGTTGGGCAGCTCGGTGCGCTGCTTCGAAAACCGCTGGATGTAGTCTCGGAGGGACTCCTCGGGCTGCTGGCGACAGCTTCAGAGGTCCCACAAGTTCCCAGGGCGCACGTACGTGCCTTGGAAGTTCCCCGCGAAAGCTTTGACCAGATCGTCCCAGTCGGAGATCTGCGCAGGAGGCAGATTGTGACGGAACCTCCCAAGTCATTAGGCCCACCTACACTTGTCCTTGTCCAACAGACATCAGACAACCCTGTATATGTTCCTGAATCACTTGACAAGTTCGGTATCTTTATCCTTACCTTTTCCAGGAACGTTTCACTCGTCTGGCAGACAATAGGTTCATCGGAGATGTGGAAATGTGGAAGTGATTACATAAACTTACCTTTATTTAAAAGTAAGAGTAAGTTATTTGTACAGACCAGAGAGTGCTGAAAAGTATTATTACAATACCTGGGAGGTAAAAGCTCCTCCCATTAAGTTCTTTACATAAAAGTTTTTAAGGAGGACCCGGTCCTCCGGCAGCTTCACTCTTGATTATCTTCACCTTTCACCACCTTGGTACAAAAACAACAAAAGTTTGTTGTCTCCTCACCTAAAAACAACGGGGGAATAAACCCTGAGTATGGAATTACTCAGCAAGTCTTACCCGACTAAGGAAAAGACTCTCAAGGATATGCTGGTTATATGGGAGTCAAGGTAAGGCCTTTCAATAATCAATGACTCTGTTTGCAGAATTGCTTACTAAAGTGGATCCTTAAAATCCAATTTTATTGTCAGGTTAAGTAAAGTTACCTGCAGCTAGAGTTCTTCTACCCTAGTTCAATCACTTGACCTGTACTAGCCAATTTCTTATCAACCCTTCATCTTCACTGGATTGCTACGTGTAAGTCAGTGGCCAAGTCTCCATAACCGCGGAGGTACGGCGATTCGAATCGATTATACTCAGCTGAGGATCTCCGATCACACGACATATGTAGCACTTAACCCTTGCATATGTCAACCCGCCACCGAGTTTCTTAAGACCAGATCAGGTTCACGCAAACCGAGAGCATAGATACACCACCGTCCAGCCTCTTGCCACGGAGGGTACACGCTACTCTCGCCACCGCTCCACATCCATTTCGTGTTATCTTATTCTGGCCTTAGTCCACCCGAGGCAAAGCTTACCCATGACGAGGCATGTGACCAGTTAAAGGGTCCTCGGTCAGCAGGCTTACATCGAGACGGCCCTTAATCGACTCAGACGGAGACACTACACCGAGACTCTCTTTCTCGTGCAAGTCACCCGCCCGGTCTCAGCTTAATCATTTAACCCCAAAGGTTGGTACCTGGCAGAGGTACATCTTTTCCGATGTTGAATCCATCACGGCCGTGATGGATTCACCATCAAGTTTTTTTATTTTGAAAACAACCCTCCCACTTTGCCAAACATCTTTGGTAAAACAAATCCTTTTGTTTTGCTAGAGCAACACTAAGCATAATAAAACCTTTTTTTTAAAACAGGGTATCAAGGAAGGTAATCAATTCCAAGGAAAGTAATGCAGGAATTGTTTTAAGCAATCAACACCTATCACCTAGTGCATCAAGCAAGTGAGAAAGATTTTAAAACACAAGGGGGTGGCAAATGCACCGGGGCTTGCCTTTGTTTACGGGTGAGTCAGGCTCAGATCCACAAATATCGAAGTAGAAACAGTTCTCAGCCTGTGTTTCCAAAGGTGGTGGTACTTGCTCTTCAGTGGCTTCCACTTCTTCTTCGTGTTCTAATCATAACCATATATATGTATAAGAATGGATGCCATGGGATGCTCATGAGGGTGCAAAGATAATATAAACTTATTATCTAAGTCTTGAATACAATTTTCCTTCACGGAACTCCGAGAACTTAGGGTTTCTGGAGTCGGTAAAGGAGTTCACAGGGCAGGGGGGGTGTTTTGGGGTTTAGTGATCAAACAAGGTCCAAATCAATTCAAACTCTACCCAAGGCTTCTAAATAATGTGGGGAGTTCATATAAAAATTTTGAACATTTTTGGCATTACTATTACTTCTTTAAAATTCCAGAACCATTTCTTTAAGCTATTTTAAATGCCCTAAAATTCCCTGTTTAACCCAAAAATCATGAAACTATTTTTATTAAATTCTAGGGAAAATAAGAAGCCTAGGAAAATTAGTTTCACAATTTTACCATTTTTCTACAATTTATAACAAATTTCCCAAGCTCTTCTGAAAAAGAAAAAGAAAAAGATTCAACAGGACTGGGCCGGTTTCAGCCCAGGCGGCCCAATCCAGAGGGAAAGGCGCCCACGCGCGCGCTGCCGACTTTGCACAGGGGTCCCCGGGGTTTTGGCTAACTGAACATGAGTTTCTATTACTGTTTCTTGTGTCACTGACAGATTGCAGATAAGCCCTCCGCCTTCTATCTCTTCGCAGACCAAAGTCCACGATGGCGTTCACGCGCGGAGAGGCTCTGGCGAGGTCCTGGACCGGCCAATTGTGGCTATGACCGGCGCTCAGCTTCGGCCTAAATCAAATTCACTACCTGGAGAACGTTTCCCCTAACTTAATTGCACAAATAACCAACTACTGAGCTCTGGCCACGGTGACAGTGAGCATGGCGGCTCAAGTGTTGTGTTCCAGGCGATCCCAGGTGATTCGGTTCGATTAAAGGGGTCGGGGAGCATCACCAACATGTAAGGGTGCTAGAACAAGAACGAGAAGGGAATGAGCAGACCTGGGGAAGGCTGGCCACGGTGAGGTGAGTTTACGGTGGCGGAGAGTGGATTTGGGGCGAATCCAAAATTCGCGACTTCTAGCGAAGGACTGCAAGCGATTAGCGGTGGCTGAGTGCGTGAGGATGTGGTGAAGCTCACTGCGGGGTCAATTTATAGATCCTCGGGGCGGTGGCGCTTAATTTGAGCGGATAGCGGAGGCGGCCGGAGATGAGGAAGAGGCCTGGCGTCGTGGTTACGTGTTCCCAGCCGTGGCGAGCTCATCGACGATGATGGGACGGCAGTAGGGAATCACGGCGGTGCCGTGGAAAGGCTCGGACACGCGGCGGGCACAGAGATGGCACGACGGCGGCGAGCGGCTTTATCTACGGCGGTGAACAAAGGGGAGGGGTACCACGGCTGGCCGGGGTGGCATCCAGCTCACCGGCGATGAGGATTTGTTTACAGAGCTATGTTTATCTGAAGACCACGATGCACGAATCACAGCAAAGGATCGACCACCGGCGTCGACTCATCGGCGACGAGCCCGTCGCGCTGGCGATCTAATCCCCAATGGTCTACTGTACCATCGTGAACTGCTTATCAGTGCGCCTGACAGTCAATGTTTGGGTCGATTTTGCTCTCAAATTCACATGGCAGCTAATCCGAGGCTCTGCAGCAAAGTTGTAGACTAACATACCATCTCCATCTTTGTTATAGCATCCATGGGCAAATTCTCAATAGATTAGTCATAATTTGTCTCCAAAGATGGTCCAATGTCACTGATCATATAATCATCAGCTTATTTTATTCTGACAGCCCATCTTTGGGCTCACTTATTTCCAAATTTCTCATAAGAACATGATTTGCTCTCTTCAGCAAAATTGTTCTCCTTTGATTGGTCTACAAACTTGTTGTGGTCACTTAGGGCAAAAACCCTATATTTTAAAAGATACAGGGCTCCAAAGTTGAGCCCACTAAACTGAATTTCAGACTTAGAATAGAGCTTAAGTGAGGTCCATTTTGCATTTAAGTCCAAAATCCAATATTTGGCTTACAAGTCCACACATTTGTGAACCAAATGATTTAAGATACTTATTTGACTTGGTTTTTGCACTTTAGTCCAAAAGTGGACTAATTTTACACATAGGTCCCTAGGGTTTGGTTTTAGGGTTTTCCAGGGTTCTATTTGAGATTTTTAGTATCCCAGGGGTCTGAGTGTAACTCTACTTAAGTCTTGGGATCATTTTATGACTATTCCCCTAAAATATTTAGGTTTTCTTCATTTGGGTTAAGTTTTACCCCTTTGAGCCTGATTTAGGGTCAGGTTTCCTATCCAGGGTCCTATTTGCAAAACACCAAAAACAATACACTTGTTTGAATTTGTTACCTAGTGAATGCACTTCTAGGTGTGTCAAACATATGCAATGCCAATGTTTATGATGTCATGCTCAAGTTTTAGTTACAGTAACACCAGGGGTGTTACATCCTTCCCCCCATAAAAGAATCTCGTCCCGAGATTAAAGGTCCTAGGGTGAGTAATGGAAAAGGAAATGTGTCACATCTTTATTTCCTTATTTCTGGTACAAGGCAGGGGTGATGTGGGGGTCACTTCTTTATTACAACACTAAATATACTTTACAAATTACATGAGGCTAGAAAGCCTGGGAAATTCTTATCTAAAAAGTCTTGAGTTTCCCACGTAGCCTCTTCTTCAGAATGTTGGTTCCATTGTATCTTATAGAACTTGAGAGTCTTTCTCCGGGTAATCCTGTCCTTTTGATCCAGAACTCGAATAGGATGTTCCGAGTATGTTAAATCTGGTTCCAGGACAACATCTGTCACTTCAATGGTTCGATCGGGAACCCGAAGACACTTCTTCAATTGCGATACATGGAACACATTATGTACAGCAGACAATGTTTCGGGAAGTTGAAGTCGATACGCCACTGGCCCATATCTTTGAAGTATAGGAAATGGACCAATGTACCTGGGTGCAAGCTTTCCTTTTATCTCGAAACGCGATACTCCCTTCATTGGTGAAACCTTCAAGTAGACATAGTCCCCTTCAAGAAAATACAAGGGCATTCGCCGTTTGTCTGCATAGCTCTTTTGCCGAGCTTGGGCTTTCTTCAGATTATGAATAACTTTCTGAACCTTTTCCTCGGCCTCCTTCACTATGTCAGGCCTAAAGAAATACCTTTCTCCAGGTTCAGACCAATTTAGCGGAGTTCGACACCGTCGCCCATATAAAGCTTCAAAAGGTGCCATCTTAATACTTTCTTGATAACTATTATTGTATGAAAACTCCGCCAAAGGCAAACATTCATCCCAGTTTGGTGAGAAATCCAGGACACATGCTCGCAACATATCTTCGAGTACTTGATTAATTCTCTCAGTCTGTCCACTGGTTTGTGGATGATATGCCGAACTATGGAGCAACTTAGTACCCAAGGATTTGTGAAGTGCTTCCCAAAACTTGGCTACAAATTGAGGTCCACGATCCAACACAATGGTCTTCGGAACACCATGCAGACTAAGAATACGAGCAATGTACAATTGGGCGTAGACAGTAACTGGGGAATCTGTCTTGACCGGCAGAAAGTGAGCAATCTTCGTAAGCCGATCAATGATAACCCAGATAGAATTATACCCTTTTGCAGTCCTGGGCAATCCCACGATAAAGTCCATACTTATATCTTCCCATTTCCATGTTGGGATCGACAAAGATTGTAATGGACCAGCAGTTTTCATGTGTATGGCTTTGACACGTCTGCAAGTGTCACACTTAGCCACATAGCGTGCAATTTCAATTTTCATCTTCGTCCACCAGTAGTGCTGCTTTAGATCGTGATACATCTTAGTGCTTCCCGGATGAATAGAATAGCGACTAAGATGCACTTCATCTAGGATTTGCTGGCGGAGTTCTTCGTTCTTCGGCACTACTATGCGGTCATTGAACCATACCACACCTTGATCGTCTTCTTTGAAACATTTGGCTGTTCCAGCCCTTATCTTTTCCCGTATGTGCTTCATACCCAAATTATTCTTTTGAGCATCAATTATCCTTTGCAAAATGATTGACTCAAGCTTTAGCTGATTCAGGGCCCCTTGTTGGACCATCCCCAGGTTTAGCTTTTCCATCTCTTGACATAAAGTGTTGTCAGAGGTTGTCACCATAATACAGTGGCAGGAAGCCTTATGGCTCAGTGCATCTGCCACAACATTGGCCTTGCCTGGGTGATAATGAATTTCTAGTTCATAGTCCTTAATAAGCTCAAGCCATCGTCTTTGTCTCATATTCAATTCTGACTGGGTGAAGATATACTTCAAGCTTTTATGATCTGTATAAATATGACAGATATTTCCCAGCAGATAGTGACGCCAAATTTTCAGGGCATGAACCACAGCAGCTAGCTCCAGATCATGAGTTGGGTAATGCTCCTCATGTTGACGCAACTGCCTTGAAGCATATGCAATTACTCGGCCCTCTTGCATTAATACACAGCCGAGTCCACTGCCTGATGCATCACAGTATACATCAAAAGGCTTAGTGATGTCCGGTTGAGCCAATACCGGAGCAGTGGTTAATAATGTCTTCAATTGCTCAAAGGCTTCATTACACTTAGAAGACCAATTGAATTTAATGCCATTCTTCAATAAACTTGTGATTGGCTTCACAAGCTTAGAAAAATCTGGTATGAATCTGCGATAATATCCAGCTAGTCCAAGAAAACTCCGGACTTGGTGAACAGTGGTTGGGGGTTTCCACTCCAGAATATCCTTGACTTTGCTAGGATCTACCGCAATTCCCTTGGCAGATAACACGTGCCCCAAAAATTGAATTTCCTCTAGCCAAAATGCGCACTTGCTGAACTTGGCATACAACTTATGTTCCCTCAGGCGCGTCAATACAATCCGTAGATGTTGAGCATGCTCCTCTTCATTTTTAGAGTATATTAAGATATCATCGATGAAGACCACCACGAACTTGTCCAACTCGGGCATAAACACCGAGTTCATCAAATAGGTGAAGTGGGCAGGAGCATTTGTTAGCCCGAAAGACATTACCAGATATTCAAATAAACCATACCGCGTAGTAAACGCGGTCTTCGGTATATCCTCGGGCCGAATACGGATTTGGTGATAGCCCGACCTGAGATCAATTTTGGAAAATACCCTTGCCCCAGTCAGTTGATCAAATAAGATGTCGATCCTTGGAAGAGGGTACTTGTTCTTGATGGTGACCTCATTCAGGGGTCGATAATCCACGCACATTCGTAAGGTTTGATCCTTCTTCTTAACAAAAATGGCGGGGCAACCCCATGGAGACGAGCTTGGCCGGATGAATCCCTTATTCAGTAGATCTTGTAATTGAATCTTTAATTCCGCCAACTCATTAGGGGGCATACGGTACGATCTTCGGGAGATGGGAGTCGTACCGGGCTTTAGCTCAATTACAAATTCTACATCTCTTTCAGGGGGCAGTCCAGGCAAATCTTCCGGAAATACATCTGGAAACTCACATACTACCGGAATATCCTTGATCTCCGGTACAATGGCTTCATATATTCTACCAGAAGCTTTGGCTGGATTGGTTACGGGGAGAGACAAAAGAATTTCTTCTTGATTATAACTCAACCTGACGGTTTTGAGTTCAGTGTTGAGAATTGCCTTGTGTTGGGTTAACCAATTCATACCCAAAATCACATCTATATCCTGGCCTTTCAGAACAATCATGTTAGCAGGAAAGTTCCGTCCGGTCATTGTTACTGGCACTTCATAGGCCACTTCTCTAGTAAAAATTTATCCCCCAGGTGAATGAATTTTAAATCCTTCTTTTGATTCATGGCATGAAATGTGATGTTGCTCCACAAATGCCTTGCTAATAAATGTATGCGAAGCACCAGAATCAAAAAGAATAATTGCAGGGTGACTGGCCACGAGAAACGTACCCATCATCACCGGTTCACCTTCCGGTGTAGTGGTCACTTGAGTATAGTATACCCGCCCCGTCTTCTTTGCATTCTTCCCCACATTATTTCCCTTGGGCTGAGCTGATTTCCCAGATCCTTGCTGAGCATTTGATTGATTCTGCTTGGGATATGGGCAGTCTTTGATGAAATGTCCAGACTTGCCACAATTAAAACACCCGGTTGAGGAGCTGGGCAAAGCAGGGAATCGAGTGCCTGGGGCACCCGGCTGATTTGGGGTAGTGGGGGCATTATTGGGGCGAATAATGATTGGCTGCTTAAAGGGAAATGAGGGCGGTCGAGAAAAAGAACGATTTTGGCTAGAAGGCCGGATCACCAACCGTTGCCTCTTCGCCTGGCCCTGATTAGGCTTCTCACCACCAAATCCCTTGTTCTTGCCCGAACCTGCATATTTTGCTTCAACAGATAGGGCTGTGCTGACAGCCTTTCCATACGTCAGATCTATGCAGGTGGCCATTTTTCTCTGCAATCGATCATTCAGACCCCTCATAAAGCAGTTCTTCTTCTTTAAATCGGTATTCACCTGATCGATGGCATACTGCGACAGGTGATTAAACTTGTTGAGATACTGATTGACGGTATCCCCTCCTTGTTTCAGCTTCATGAACTCTTCTTGCTTCATATGCAGAACACCTTCGGATATGTAGTGCTCACGGAAGGCCACTTTAAATTCTTCCCATGTGACTTGATGGTTGGCAGGTTGAATAGCCACAAAATTTCCCCACCAAGTACTGGCAGGGCCGCGTAGTTGTTGCGCTGCAAACAACGGCTTCTGTGTCTCTGAACAGCGGAGAAGACCAAATTTTTGTTCAATAACCCGTATCCACTCATCAGCTTCCAACGGGTCCTCAGCCTTGTGTAATACCCAATTTGTAATTCGTTAGAGATAATATAAATGGAGAAACAAATTCTCTTTATCTAATTGTGAGTTTGACCTTTATGTATCATCACATGTGAACACCTTGCAAAAAAAAATAATTAATAAGATACATGCCACTAAAATAGGCACCACGCTGGGACTTTATTTTTGGAGTGCATTATTTGTGATAATATAATAATAATAATAACAATAATAATAATAAAAGAAATATAATAATGAGAGGAAATTCGAATCCTAAATTGAACATTAGGATTTGGGATTGAAAATAGAAAAGGAAAAGGTGAGACCAGAACAGACTTTGGGCCAAAACTCTCCTAACGCGGCCTGTGAAACAACTCCACCAGCCCACCTAGTATCCTGCGCGCCTGGTTTCCTCCGCCATGTGGACCCGCTTGCCAGCACCTGGATTTCTTCACTGACTGGTGAGCCAAGTCTGATAGCCGAATACGACGCGCGCCCTTCACTGGTTCGTAGGCCCACCAGTCATGCACATCCTCCTTCGGCAACCTCCGTGGCCGCGAGTTCAGGAATTCAACGAACCTTGCCGACTTCGCGGGGAGCCGTTCGCGAGCCCAGGACCTCAGCCGCTCACTTCGCGCCTCACACCCCAGGCTTGCCGCTGACAGCGGGCCCCACCTTGACCACGCCCTCCTAGCGCCATCTCTCCCACGGCGGATTTACCGCAACAGCCGCTGGAGCCGGGGCTAGGATCCTCGTGTTGGGCACGCCGTCTCTGCGGCATAAAATCCCCTCTCCCTGTTAGCGTCGTCTCCCCTTGCATCCCTCTATTTTCTTTCCGCTGAATCCACCACCGCCCAAGGCCGGATTAGTGCGTCAGTGGTGATCACCGAACCACTGGGAAGTCGTGCGGGGGGAAGCTTCGAGCTCAAGATGAATTGGAGCGCCGTTGATTTCTCACCGGATTCCTGGAACCATGGCGGAGAAGGCGCCATCGCGTGGACCGGAGCCTTGCGCTGCCTTCCTCGGGTGAGAATCTCTCTGCGCCTTCACCTCCGTCCCATCGTAGCTTAGTATCGAGTATTGTATATATTTGTGCGCCCCTGGATTTGGAATTTGTTGCCGGATTTATGGCGCCGCCGCGGAGCTCCGTACGATCGTGGCCAGACCATAATGTTGCACAATCACCAGTGTGATTTTCCTTTCCAAATTTCGTCGTTGTCACCCGTCCATGTAGTCTTTCGATTAAGAAATAGGCTGGGAGAAAAGGGGTAGGGGCACACCGCTCCAGTGTGTTCGCCGTCGTCTGGTGGCGGCGCTGCTGCCTGAGTCACCGTAGATTGTGGAGATGGATGTGTGCCATTGAATTCCCTGTGAACGGTACAGATTCGAAGATGCTAATACGGGTTCTTAGTTGTGTCTCGGCCGTTAGACTCTTAACGGACGATTAGGATTAAAATGGGCGGATGTAGAACCTAGGTCGTTGATATGGAAATCCACGGTTACAGTTAGATGAGTGCATACCCCTTTTATGAGAGTGAATCCATGCCGTTGATCGGCCCGCGGATGAATCTGATGGGGCCTGGGCGTGGGAAGCTGCCATCCGTGGATCTCGGATCCAACGGCTGTAGACACGTACCGGTTTGTTTCACTCTAGATCTAATCCCATTCGTTGAAAGTAGATCTAACGGCTCAGATTCACCGATACCCCTTCGTCGTGCGCTTCTTTCAAAAGAGACCTTATGTTTTACTGGAATAAACTCGCCGTCCCCTCAGAGTCTTTACTGAGTCATAAGAATTCTTGCGCAGAAAACCCTGTGCTTTCCTGTATTTGAGGCGCAGTCCAAGAATTAAACAAAACCAGAAAATAGATTTAGAAATCGATTTTGAGTATAAAAATAATTGTAAAACTTAGGTAATTCATAGAAAATTCATATTAAGCCCAAATTAATCCGTTCCAATTCCTATGGTTTTGTAATATTATTGTCTATCATTTAATACCACTGTTTTCACATGAAAGTCACATTAAAATTTATATCCCATTTAATCTTGTACAAAACACATAGAATCTTCATAAAATCATAACTCCTCCATTTTAACTCCGATTAGATCCGTTCAAGTTCCGTTAGGCTCGTAGCTTCGAGTAAATCATTATTATTCAGTTTGTTCTTATGTTTGGTATGATGTTAATTTTATCTATACCATGTTTGTTTGTATTGCTACGACTAGCGCGAGGACACGTGTCATCTGAAAAGCAAGTTGGTACCTGGAATCTCAAGTGCCAGGCAAGTTGTGCCCTTGATTCACTTTTGTTACCCAATAATGTTCTTTATAATCATTTACCATGCATAGGCTTAATTTTGATGGGACCCAGTAGGTTTCCCTAGTCTGTTTATCCATTTCTCCTTGTTTACCTCTGAATCATATGGGTAGTTATGCTATTGCTTTACGTGGTTTTTGGGTTAATATTTCATTATATCCATGTTCCAGTTATTTTGTTATTCTATTTATGTTCATGTCAAGATCATTGTGTTATTGTTAATTGGAACATGGAGCTTAACTTGAGAACCACGTGCCACCACAAGGGAGGAATGGGACCCCTTGGCTGACTAATTAGGAAAGCTAGTGGAAGACTACCTTACCCGAAAGGGGCAAGGGCAGTAGGGGAGTGGCCAGTGTAGGGAGGTCCCTGGTTGATTTTGCTGCGATGGCGGTCAGCCAGGAACCCTGCATTGGAACTTCCTATAAACTATAGCGGGTTTTCGGAAGCTAGTGGAACTTTGTAAAGGCCTCGTAGTGGATCCCTAGCCATTCACCTTGGTAGTGTCTAAGGGCCTAGCTAACCCTGGAGACATGGGAAACACGACTTGTGGGTAAAGGGTACAACCTCTGCAGAGTGTAAAACTGGTATACTAGCCGAGCTCACGGTCATGAGCGGCTCAGGACTCTCCGATGATTAATTTATGGAACCTAAACTCAATTTGTCATTTGCATTTGCATGGGATCTGTTATTAATTTTGTTCTATTATTTTATTATGGTTTGGTATTCACTTACACTTAGTAACTGCTAATAAAATTTTGACCAACTACTTAAAAGCAATGCTCAGCTTTAACCCCTATTGTTGACAAGCCTTACACTTCATGAACTTCCCACCTTTGGTGAGTTCATGCCACATTATTCCCCACAACTTGTTGAGCGATGAACATGTGTGAGCTCACCCTTGCTGTCTCACACCCCCCCACAGGAGAAGAACAGGTGGTTTCAAGTGGAGTCAAGTATCGAGGAGTTCGATTCAATCTGGGTGGCGTTTCTCAGTTGACATCGGCGCCAACGATCCTTAGTTCGTGTTATATTTATCTTTTATTTTGTAAGACTTCCGCTATGTATTAAATACTCTGATTATTATGACATTTATCTCTATACACTCTGTTATTATATATGTTGTCTTCTTGGCGCATGTATGAGATGCACCTGGCTTTGTTCCCTTTAAAAGCCTGGGGTGTTACAGAAGTGGTATCAGAGCAAATGTTGACTGTAGGACGAAACCTAGATAGAAATGGACAAACCCTTACCTACTCACCTTACTCTGATTCATTCTATACTTATCTTATCTTGATCCTGTCTCACCTTTTGCTGTCATACTCTAATTACTCTTATCTTTTCTACTCTAAGACACGATGGATTTCACACCTTGGAATCCTAAATTTATGAACTTTTTAAGAGATAGGAGACCTAAGATAAAACTAAAACTATTTTCTCTATTTAAAAATGTTGGTTGATTGTTCTGATGATAAATGCTTGATTTGCTTCTTTGATTGATTGAAAAATTGTAGTTGGGCATCTTAGCATGTACCACCATAAGGTAATGTATTAGCTTTAGTGGATAACACACTAATCTACTTAGCTAATAAATTCCCCGCAGTAACATTCCTCGTAATTACTCGCCTTGTCTACAATCCTTGCTTTCTTACCCTGTGTTTCTAACCTAGATGGGCTACTCCTATAGTGTTAGAAGAGAGCACTATAGACGTGATCCTTGGTATGTCATGGTTAAGAAAGGTAAAGGCAGTTTATACACTGTGCTAAAGGAACCGTAGAACTCACCAGTTCCAAAGGACAAAGTTTTGAAGTTGAAGTTGCAGTAACTACCACCATCAGACTAGCGGCATTCTTAGTGGATGAGAAGTTTTTGGGTGACAACATCCGTGCAGTTAGAGATTTTCCGGATGTCTTTCCAGAGGAGTTATCAGGGATGCCACCTGATAGAGAAGTTGAGTTTGTTATTGATCTCCTACCTGGAACCGCCCCTATTTCTAAACGACCATATAGGATGTCCGTAGAGGAATTGAAGGAGCTTAAGAAGCAGTTAACTAAGTTGCAAGAAGCGGGGTATATTCGTCCGAGTTCCTCACCTTGGGGAGCACCGGTGTTGTTTGTACAGAAGAAGGATGGATCACAAAGGATGTGTGTGGATTATAGATCCCTTAACAATGTCACTATGAAGAACAAGTATCTGTTACCCCGTATTGAGGATTTATTTGATCAGATGAGAGGTGCAAGGGTATTCTCAAAGATTGATCTCCGAACGAGTTATCACCAAGTGAAGATTAGGTCATCGGATATTCCCAAGACGGCTTTCTCGACCCAATATGGATTATATGAGTTCACAGTTATGTCATCTGGACTAACTAATGCACCAGCCTATTTTATGGATCTGAAGAATACAGTGTTCATGATCTGGATAGATTCGTCGTGGTATTCATCGACGATATCCTTATCTATTCCAAGAGTGATAGTGATCATGAGAAACATCTGAGATTGGTGCTACAGAAGCTATGAGATAACCAACACTACGCCAAGTACAGTAAATGCGAGTTTTGGATTGATGAGGTGCCATTCCTTGGGCATATCATTTCTAATGGATGGATATTAGTGGATCCTGCTAAAGTCAAGAAGATAGTGGTGTGGAGCATACCCACTATAGTTACTGAGATCCAGAGTTTTTGGGACATGCAGGGTATTATCGGAGATTTATTGAAGGATTTTCTAAGATTGCTAAGCCTATGACCTCACTTCTGGAGAAGGGAAGAGAATTTAAGTGGGATGAGAAATGCCAAGAGAGTTTTGATCAATTAAAGAAGAGGTTGATGTCACCACCAGTATGGGTTATGCCAGATCTACAGAAGGGATTTGACATTTATTGTGATGCATGTGGCTAAGGCTTGGGATGTGTGCTCATGCAAGAAGGACATGTGACCGGCTATGCGTTTCGTCAGTTGCGGAAACAAGATTTGAACTACCCCACTCATGACTTAAAATTGGCAGCCGTTGTGCATGCGCTTAAGATTTGGAGACATTATATTATAGGAAACAAGTGTCAAGTATGCATGGATCATAAGAGTTTGAAGTACATATTCACTCAGAAGGATCTCAACCTTAGGCAACGCCGTTGGTTGGAGCTTATTAAGGATTATGAATTGGAGATTTACTATCACCCGGGCAAGGCGAATTTGGTTACAGATGCCTTGAGTCGAAAGGAGCATGTTCATTCAGCTGTTGTTGCCCAGCTACCTCATGAGATTATTGAGGATTTCAGGAGACTTAACCTGGGGATAGTTGCTCACACTGAAGGAGTTACTATTGATGTGGAATCTACTTTGGAACAAGAAATCCACAAAGGACAAATTGGTGATGCTAAAATATAAGAGATTAAGGATCTGATTACTGAAGGTCGAGGTCCAGAATTCATGGAAGATGGGCAAGGCACCGTATGGTTCAAGGACAAGATATGTGTCTCTGAGATTGAAAGCCTTCGTGAGACTATTAAAAAGGAGGCCCATGACTTGGATTATTCTATTCATCCTGGTAGCACTAAGATGTATCAGGATTTGAAGCAGAAGTACTGGTGGTATGGATTGAAGAGAGATGTGGCTACAGATGTGGCTATGTGCGAGGTGTGTCAAAGAGTTAAGGTCGAACACCAAAGACCAACTGGACTATTATATCCGCTAAAGATACCTGAGTGGAAGTGGGAAGAGATCGGTATGGATTTCATTACTGGATTGCCTCGCACCCAGAAAGGATAGGATTCTATATGGGTTATTGTGGATAGACAGACCAAAGTGGCTCATTTCATTCCGGTCAAGACTACTTATAAGGTATCTCAATTGGCAGAGTTATATATGGGTTGGATTTTGTCTCTACACGGTGTATCGAAGAAGATCATTTTGGATAGAGGATCACAGTTTACCCCCAGATTTTGGAAAAGTTTTCATGAGAATATGGATGTGAAGTTGAATTTTAGTTCGGCCATCCTCAGACCGAAAGGACTAATCAAGTATTGGAAGATATGTTGAGAGTTTGTGTCCTTCAGCATGGAAGTAGTTGGGACAAGAGTCTACCTTATGCTGTGTTCTCATAATAGTTACCAGGCCAGTCTGAAGATGTCACCGTTCGAGACTCTGTATGGCAGGAAATGCAAGACTCCTCTATATTGGATCAGACTAGGGGAAGACAGTTCTTTGGACCTGAACTTATTCAAGAGGCAGAAGAACAAGTCCGTATAATTCGAGAGAATTTGAGCGTAGCTCAGACCAGACAAAAGAGCTATGCGGATAATAGAAGAAGACCACTGGAATTTGAGAAAGGAGATTATGTGTACCTCAAGGTGTCACCACTTCGTGGAATGAGGAGGTTTAAAGTTACGGGCAAATTGTCCCCTCGCTATATTGGACCATTCTGAGTTTTTAGGCAAGTTGGAGAGATGACCTATCAACTTGAGCTACCTGATAATCTATCTTATGTGCATAATGTATTTCATGTGTCTCAACTTAAGAAGTGTCTCCGTGTCCCTGAGGAACAGTTACCAATGGAAGAGCTAAGTGTTCAGGATGATTTGACTAACACGGAGTATCCGATCAAGAATTGACACATTGACTCGATTTACAAGGTATAAAGTGGTAAAGATGTGTAAAGTTCAATGGAGTCACCATGGAGAAGATGAAGCAACATGGGAAAGAGAAGAACTTCGCATAGATTTTTCCCACCTTTTCCCCAGTCCTTCCTAAATCTCGAGGACGAGATTATTTTTAAGGGGGGTAGGATTTGTAATACCCAATTTGTAATTCGTTAGAGATAATATAAATGGAGAAACAAATTCTCTTTATCTAATTGTGAGTTTGACCTTTATGTATCATCACATGTGAACACCTTGCAAAAAAAATAATAATTAATAAGATACATGCCACTAAAATAGGCACCACGCTGGGACTTTATTTTTGGAGTGCATTATTTGTGATAATATAATAATAATAATAACAATAATAATAATAAAAGAAATATAATAATGAGAGGAAATTCGAATCCTAAATTGAACATTAGGATTTGGGATTGAAAATAGAAAAGGAAAAGGTGAGACCAGAACAGACTTTGGGCCAAAACTCTCCTAACGCAGCCTGTGAAACAACTCCACCAGCCCACCTAGTATCCTGCGCGCCTGGTTTCCTCCGCCATGTGGACCCGCTTGCCAGCACCTGGATTTCTTCACTGACTGGTGAGCCAAGTCTGATAGCCGAATACGACGCGCGCCCTTCACTGGTTCGTAGGCCCACCAGTCATGCACATCCTCCTTCGGCAACCTCCGTGGCCGCGAGTTCAGGAATTCAACGAACCTTGCCGACTTCGCGGGGAGCCGTTCGCGAGCCCAGGACCTCAGCCGCTCACTTCGCGCCTCACACCCCAGGCTTGCCGCTGACAGCGGGACCCACCTTGACCACGCCCTCCTAGCGCCATCTCTCCCACGGCGGATTTACCGCAACAGCCGCTGGAGCCGGGGCTAGGATCCTCGCGTTGGGCACGCCGTCTCTGCGGCATAAAATCCCCTCTCCCTGTTAGCGTCGTCTCCCCTTGCATCCCTCTGTTTTCTTTCCGCTGAATCCACCACCGCCCAAGGCCGGATTAGTGCGTCAGTGGTGATCACCGAACCACTGGGAAGTCGTGCGGGGGGAAGCTTCGAGCTCAAGATGAATTGGAGCGCCGTTGATTTCTCACCGGATTCCTGGAACCATGGCGGAGAAGGCGCCATCGCGTGGACCAGAGCCTTGCGCTGCCTTCCTCGGGTGAGAATCTCTCTGCGCCTTCACCTCCGTCCCATCGTAGCTTAGCATCGAGTATTGTATATATTTGTGCGCCCCTGGATTTGGAATTTGTTGCCGGATTTATGGCGCCGCCGCGGAGCTCCGTACGATCGTGGCCAGACCATAATGTTGCACAATCACCAGTGTGATTTTCCTTTCCAAATTTCGTCGTTGTCACCCGTCCGTGTAGTCTTTCGATTAAGAAATAGGCTGGGAGAAAAGGGGTAGGGGCACACCGCTCCAGTGTGTTCGCCGTCGTCTGGTGGCGGCGCTGCTGCCTGAGTCACCGTAGATTGTGGAGATGGATGTGTGCCATTGAATTCCCTGTGAACGGTACAGATTCGAAGATGCTAATACGGGTTCTTAGTTGTGTCTCGGCCGTTAGACTCTTGACGGACGATTAGGATTAAAATGGGCGGATGTAGAACCTAGGTCGTTGATATGGAAATCCACGGTTACAGATAGATGAGTGCATACCCCTTTTATGAGAGTGAATCCATGCCGTTGATCGGCCCGCGGATGAATCTGATGGGGCCTGGGCGTGGGAAGCTGCCATCCGTGGATCTCGGATCCAACGGCTGTAGACACGTACCGGTTTGTTTCACTCTAGATCTAATCCCATTCGTTGAAAGTAGATCTAACGGCTCAGATTCACCGATACCCCTTCGTCGTGCGCTTCTTTCAAAAGAGACCTTATGTTTTACTGGAATAAACCCGCCGTCCCCTCAGAGTCTTTACTGAGTCATAAGAATTCTTGCGCAGAAAACCCTGTGCTTTCCTGTATTTGAGGCGCAGTCCAAGAATTAAACAAAACCAGAAAATAGATTTAGAAATCGATTTTGAGTATAAAAATAATTGTAAAACTTAGGTAATTCATAGAAAATTCATATTAAGCCCAAATTAATCCGTTCCAATTCCTATGGTTTTGTAATATTATTGTCTATCATTTAATACCACTGTTTTCACATGAAAGTCACATTAAAATTTATATCCCATTTAATCTTGTACAAAACACATAGAATCTTCATAAAATCATAACTCCTCCATTTTAACTCCGATTAGATCCGTTCAAGTTCCGTTAGGCTCGTAGCTTCGAGTAAATCATTATTATTCAGTTTGTTCTTATGTTTGGTGTGATGTTAATTTTATCTATACCATGTTTGTTTGTATTGCTACGACTAGCGCGAGGACACGTGTCATCTGAAAAGCAAGTTGGTACCTGGAATCTCAAGTGCCAGGCAAGTTGTGCCCTTGATTCACTTTTGTTACCCAATAATGTTCTTTATAATCATTTACCATGCATAGGCTTAATTTTGATGGGACCCAATAGGTTTCCCTAGTCTGTTTATCCATTTCTCCTTGTTTACCCCTGAATCATATGGGTAGTTATGCTATTGCTTTACGTGGTTTTTGGGTTAATATTTCATTATATCCATGTTCCAGTTATTTTGTTATTCTATTTATGTTCATGTCAAGATCATTGTGTTATTGTTAATTGGAACATGGAGCTTAACTTGAGAACCACGTGCCACCACAAGGGAGGAATGGGACCCCTTGGCTGACTAATTAGGAAAGCTAGTGGAAGACTACCTTACCCGAAAGGGGCAAGGGCAGTAGGGGAGTGGTCAGTGTAGGGAGGTCCCTGGTTGATTTTGCTGCGATGGCAGTCAGCCAGGAACCCTGCATTGGAACTTCCTATAAACTGTAGCGGGTTTTCGGAAGCTAGTGGAACTTTGTAAAGGCCTCGTAGTGGATCCCTAGCCATTCACCTTGGTAGTGTCTAAGGGCCTAGCTAACCCTGGCGACATGGGAAACACGACTTGTGGGTAAAGGGTACAACCTCTGCAGAGTGTAAAACTGGTATACTAGCCGAGCTCACGGTCATGAGCGGCTCAGGACTCTCCGATGATTAATTTATGGAACCTAAACTCAATTTGTCATTTGCATTTGCATGGGATCTGTTATTAATTTTGTTCTATTATTTTATTATGGTTTGGTATTCACTTACACTTAGTAACTGCTAATAAAATTTTGACCAACTACTTAAAAGCAATGCTCAGCTTTAACCCCTATTGTTGACAAGCCTTACACTTCATGAACTTCCCACCTTTGGTGAGTTCATGCCACATTATTCCCCACAACTTGTTGAGCGATGAACATGTGTGAGCTCACCCTTGCTGTCTCACACCCCCCCACAGGAGAAGAACAGGTGGTTTCAAGTGGAGTCAAGTATCGAGGAGTTCGATTCAATCTGGGTGGCGTTTCTCTGTTGACATCGGCGCCAACGATCCTTAGTTCGTGTTATATTTATCTTTTATTTTGTAAGACTTCCGCTATGTATTAAATACTCTGATTATTATGACATTTATCTCTATACACTCTGTTATTATATATGTTGTCTTCTTGGCGCATGTATGAGATGCACCTGGCTTTGTTCCCTTTAAAAGCCTGGGGTGTTACACCTTGACAAATAGTGGTGGACGGGTTTCAGAGAAATCCAGATATGTGGTTTCACGGGGGCCTTGCTGATAACCCCTTCCACCCTGCTGCTGGAATTGTTGGCCCGCCATTTCTCTAAGAAAGCGGGTATTGTCTGCAGTTGCGTTCACCAAGACGGCAATCGCCTCGGCCAATGTGGGAGGAACCGAGGGTGGATTTGGGGTAACATCCCTTCCCCCAGAAGTTCCTGCTGCATCCTGTCCTCGAGTCCTGGTAGGCATCTGAGGCAAAGAACATTTGAAGTAAACATAATATGCCAGAGAAACCTTCCATTTTACATTACTATAAAAAGTAATGATACAGACTCGATGTTATACAACAGGATACATTACCCATTATACAATAGTTCGACCTATTATACAACATACTACTTCTACTTCTACAACTACACTACTCCTGCTTCTGATTGCTCTTGGCAGCTTCGTTGTCAGGTGTGGGAGACCATATGTCGACCAGCCTCAAAGAAGGAGGGGGGCTAAAAAGGTCTAACTCCCCACCAAGCGCTTCTCCCGCAGTATGCGAGGGTCCGGTTTCTGACCTGACAGGATCCGCAGGGACATTTGGGTGTAATTGCGAATACAGTACATGAACTTCCTCATGTAAAGTATTGCAATATACCTGCAAGTTGTCAATAGCAGCGCTAAGCTCTTCGACTCATGCTCGAGCCTTCGCTTCCTTAGCCCAAGCTACTGAACGAGACTGTACCGCCCAATCAAGCGCCAAATCTCGATCAGCGAGTTGATCTTGCAGGGTACGGATGTAACTTCTTAATTCGTTTATTCAGTCTCCATCCGCAACCCACAAATTGGTCCTGCGTTGTAACTCTGCTTGAAGTTGATTCACGCGAGCTTCGAGATCAGCAATAGGATCGTTGCTCCCGCTACTGCTATCTTGTTCCCGTGGGGCAAGTTGGTGTCGAGGTACACCGATAGGTCCAGTATGTTTTCGCGCCGTTTTCCTTGTACGTGGTGGCATTTTCTAAGGGGGAAATTTATTAGTACAATTCTTAGCATGATGCATGAATAATTACATAATCAACCTTAGTTGATTCAACCTTCTATACATTGCACTCTTCCTATCTGGTCTTTAAAATAAACTCTTCAGAGATGCTTAGATAAGAAGAGAAGAAATTTTCTAGATAAGTCTAAGAAAATCTTTTTGAAGATGCAACATAAGATCTGCCAAGAAGGGCTACGCTCCGATACCAGCTGTGACGGAACCTCCCAAGTCATTAGGCCCACCTACAGTTGTCCTTGTCCAACAGACATCAGACAACCCTGTAGATGTTCCTGAATCACTTGACAAGTTTGGTATCTTTATCCTTACCTTTTCCAGGAACGTTTCACCCGTTTGGCAGACAATATGTTCATCGGAGATGCGGAAATGCGAAAGTGATTACATAAACTTACCTTTATTTAAAAGTAAGAGTAAGTTATTTGTACAGACCAGAGAGTGCTGAAAAGTATTATTACAATACCTGGGAGGTAAAAGCTCCTCCCATTAAGTTCTTTACATAAAAGTTTTTAAGGAGGACCCGGTCCTCCGGCAGCTTCACTCTTGATTATCTTCACCTTTCACCACCTTGGTACAAAAACAACAAAAGTTTCTTGTCTCCTCACCTAAAAACAACGGGGGAATAAACCCTGAGTATGGAATTACTCAGCAAGTCTTACCCGACTAAGGAAAAGACTCTCAAGGATATGCTGGTTATATGGGAGTCAAGGTAAGGCCTTTCAATAATCAATGACTCTGTTTGCAGAATTGCTTACTAAAGTGGATCCTTAAAATCCAATTTTATTGTCAGGTTAAGTAAAGTTACCTGCAGCTAGAGTTCTTCTACCCTAGTTCAATCACTTGACCTGTACTAGCCAATTTCTTATCAACCCTTCATCTTCACTGGATTGCTACGTGTAAGTCAGTGGCCAAGTCTCCATAACCGCGGAGGTACGGTGATCCGAATCGATTATACTCAGCTGAGGATCTCCGATCACACGACATATGTAGCACTTAACCCTTGCATATGTCAACCCGCCACCGAGTTTCTTAAGACCAGATCAGGTTCACGCAAACCGAGAGCACAGATACACCACCGTCCAGCCTCTTGCCACGGAGGGTACACGCTACTCTCGCCACCGCTCCACGCCCATTTCGTGTTATCTTATTCTGGCCTTAGTCCACCCGAGGCAAAGCTTACCCATGACGAGGCATGTGACCAGTTAAAGGGTCCTCGGTCAGCAGGCTTACATCGAGACGGCCCTTAATCGACTCAGACGGAGACACTACACCGAGACTCTCTTTCTCGTGCAAGTCACCCGCCCGGTCTCAGCTTAATCATTTAACCCCAAAGGTTGGTACCTGGCAGAGGTACATCTTTTCCGATGTTGAATCCATCACGGCCGTGATGGATTCACCATCAAGTTTTTTATTTTGAAAACAACCCTCCCACTTTGCCAAACATCTTTGGTAAAACAAATCCTTTTGTTTTGCTAGAGCAACACTAAGCATAATAAAACCTTTTTTAAAACAGGGTATCAAGGAAGGTAATCAATTCCAAGGAAAGTAATGCAGGAATTGTTTTAAGCAATCAACACCTATCACCTAGTGCATCAAGCAAGTGAGAAAGATTTTAAAACACAAGGGGGTGGCAAATGCACCGGGGCTTGCCTTTGTTTACGGGTGAGTCAGGCTTAGATCCACAAATATCGAAGTAGAAACAGTTCTCAGCCTGTGTTTCCAAAGGTGGTGGTACTTGCTCTTCAGTGGCTTCCACTTCTTCTTCGTGTTCTAATCATAACCATATATATGTATAAGAATGGATGCCATGGGATGCTCATGAGGGTGCAAAGATAATATAAACTTATTATCTAAGTCTTGAATACAATTTTCCTTCACGGAACTCCGAGAACTTAGGGTTTCCGGAGTCGGTAAAGGAGTTCACAGGGCAGGGGGTGTTTTGGGGTTTAGTGATCAAACAAGGTCCAAATCAATTCAAACTCTACCCAAGGCTTCTAAATAATGTGGGGAGTTCATATAAAAATTTTGAACATTTTTGGCATTACTATTAATTCTTTAAAATTCCAGAACCATTTCTTTAAGCTATTTTAAATGCCCTAAAATTCCCTGTTTAACCCAAAAATCATGAAACTATTTTTATTAAATTCTAGGGAAAATAAGAAGCCTAGGAAAATTAGTTTCACAATTTTACCTTTTTTCTACAATTTATAACAAATTTCCCAAGCTCTTCTGAAAAAGAAAAAGAAAAAGAAAAAGATTCAACAGGACTGGGCCGGTTTCAGCCCAGGCGGCCCAATCTAGAGGGAAAGGCGCCCGCGCCCGCGCGTGCGCTGGCGACTTTGCACAGGGGTCCCCGGGGTTTTGGCTAACTGAACACGAGTTCCTATTACTGTTTCTTGTGTCACTGACAGATTGCAGATAAGCCCTCCACCTTCTATCTCTTCGCAGACCAAAGTCCACGACGGCGTTCACGCGCGGAGAGGCTCCGACGAGGTCCTGGACCGGCCGATTGCGGCTATGACTGGTGCTCAGCTTCGGCCTATATCAAATTCACTACCTGGAGAACGTTTCCCCTAACTTAATTGCACAAATAACCAACTACTGAGCTCTGGCCACGGTGACCGAGAGCATGGCGGCTCAAGTGTTGTGTTCCCGGTGATCCCAGGTGATTCGGTTCGATTAATGGGGTCAGGGAGCATCACCAACATGTAAGGGTGCTAGAACAAGAATGAGAAGGGAATGAGCAGACCTGGGGAAGGCTGGCCGCGGTGAGGTGAGTTTACGGTGGCGGAGAGTGGATTTGGGGCGAATCCAAAATTCGCGACTTCTAGCGAAGGACTGCAAGCGATTAGCTGTGGCTGAGTGCGTGAGGATGTGGTGAAGCTCACTGCGGGGTCAATTTATAGATCCCCGGTGCGGTGGCGCTTAATTTGAGCGGATAGCGGAGGCGGCCGGAGATGAGGAAGAGGCCTGGCGTCGTGGTTACGTGTTCCCAGCCGTGGCGAGCTCATCGATGATGATGGGACGGCAGTAGGGAATCACGGCGGTGCCGTGGAAAGGCTCGGACACGTGGCGGGCACAGAGATGGCACGACAGCGGCGAGCGGCTTTATCTACGGCGGTGAACAAAGGGGAGGGGTACCGCGGCTGGCCGGGGTGGCATCCAGCTCACCGGCGATGAGGATTTGTTTACAGAGCTATGTTTATCTGAAGACCACGATGCACGAATCACGGCAAAGGATCGACCACCGGCGTTGACTCATCGGCGACGAGCCCGTCGCGCTAGCGATCTAATCCCCAATGGGCTACTGTACCATCGTGAACTGCTTATCAGTGCGCCTGACAGTCAATGTTTGGGTCGATTTTGCTCTCAAATTCACATGGCAGCTAATCCGAGGCTCTGCAGCAAAGTTGTAGACTAACATACCATCTCCATCTTTGTTATAGCAGCCATGGGAAAATTCTCAATAGATTAGTCATAATTTGTCTCCAAAGATGGTCCAATGTCACTGATCATATAATCATCAGCTTATTTTATTCTGACAGCCCATCTTTGGGCTCACTTATTTCCAAATTTCTCATAAGAACATGATTTGCTCTCTTCAGCAAAATTGTTCTCCTTTGATTGGTCTACAAACTTGTTGTGGTCAATTAGGGCAAAAACCCTATATTTTAAAAGATACAGGGCTCCAAAGTTGAGCCCACTAAACTGAATTTCAGACTTAGAATAGAGCTTAAGTGAGGTCCATTTTGCATTTAAGTCCAAAATCCAATATTTGGCTTACAAGTCCACACATTTGTGAACCAAATGATTTAAGATACTTATTTGACTTGGTTTTTGCACTTTATTCCAAAAGTGGACTAATTTTACACATAGGTCCCTAGGGTTTGGTTTTAGGGTTTTCCAGGGTTCTATTTGAGATTTTTAGTATCCTAGGGGTCTGAGTGTAACTCTACTTAAGTCTTGGGATCATTTTATGACTATTCCCCTAAAATCTTTAGGTTTTCTTCATTTGGGTTAAGTTTTACCCCTTTGAGCCTGATTTAGGGTCAGGTTTCCTATCTAGGGTCCTATTTGCAAAACACCAAAAACAATACACTTGTTTGAATTTGTTACCTAGTGAATGCACTTCTAGGTGTGTCAAACATATGCAATGCCAATGTTTATGATGTCATGCTCAAGTTTTAGTTACAGTAACACCAGGGGTGTTACACAGATGCTCCAGCCAGGCTCGGGCGGCGTCAGAGAGGAAAAGGGGTAGATTACGAATGATGAGGTTGTCATCATCCGCCCCTCCCAACTGGCAGGCCAGTCGGTAGTCCGCGAGCCATAGCTCCGGCCTTGTTTCCCCCGAGTACTTGGTGATTGTCGGCATTTTGAGACCGGGGGGTCCCCGAGCCGACGAGTGAAGTGTCGCTGCGTGCCCCAGCCCAGATGGGTCGACGCGAGGCCGAGCGCGAAGGGGGGAAAGCGAGGTGGCCAGAGATGGGCGTGAGAGAGGTGGAAATCCCGCGGCCTTCGTGTTCGTCCCGCGCCTAGGTCGGGTGCGCTTGCAGTAGGGGGTTACAAGCGTCCACACGGGGGAAGGAGCGAGTGGCCTCACGCGAGCGCCCGTCTCGTCCTCGTCCCCGCGCGGCCATCCCTCTCTAAGAGGGCCCTGGTCCTTCCTTTTATAGGCGTAAGGAGAGGATCCAGATGTACAATGGGGGGTGTAGCAGAGTGCTACGTGTCTAGCGGAGGAGAGCTAGTGCCCTAAGTACACGCCATCGTGGCGGCCGGAGAGATTTTGGCGCCCGGTTTGTGTGATGTTGTGGCCGTCGGAGGAGTGCTGGAGCCTGGCGGAGGGACAGCTGTCAGGGCCGTCGAGTCCTTGCTGACGTCCTCTTGCTTTCGTAAGGGGGCCGAGAGCCGCCATCGTCAGGGAGCGTGCGGGGCGCCATCATTGCCTATCTGGTGGAGCGAGCCAGATGGGACGCCGGTCTTGTTCTCCGTAGCCTGAGTCAGCCTGGAGTAGGGTAATGATGGCGCCTCCTGTTGATGTGGCTGGTCCGCGCCCTAGGTTGGGCGATGTGGAGGCTCCTCCGAGGTCGAGGTCGAGTCCGTCTTCCGTGGCCGAGGCCGAGTCCGAGCCCCTGGGTCGGGCTAGGCGGAGTTCGTCGTCTTCTGGGGCTGAGCCCAAGTCCGAGCCCTGGATCGGGCGGAGCGGAGTTCGCCGTCTTCCGGGCTTAGCCCGAGTCCGAGCCCTGGGTCGGGCGGAGCGGAGTTTGCCGTCTTCCGGGGCTTAGCCCGAGTCCGAGCCCTGGGTCGGGCGGAGCGAAGTTCGCCGTCTTCTGGGGCTTAGCCCGAGTCCGAGCCCTGGGTCGGGCGGAGCGGAGTTCGCCGTCTTCCGGGGCTTAGCCTGAGTCCGAGCCCTGGGTCGGGCGGAGCGGAGTTTCCTATGGTGTGCGGCCGGGCCTGACTGTCTGTCAGCCTCACTCTGTCAAGTGGCACCGCAGTCGGAGCGGCGCAGGCGGCGCTGTCTTTCTGTCAGACCGGCCAGGGGAGCGGCGAAGTGACGGCGGTCACTTCGGCTCTGTCAGCTGGGGGCGCGTGTCAGGATAAAGGTGTCAGGCCACCTTTGCATTAAATGCTCCCGCGATTTGGTCGGGGTTGCTTCTCGGCGAAGACAGGGCCTCGGGCGAGCCGGGAACGTGTTCGCCGTTGGAGGAAGGCCTCGGGCGAGGCGGAGATCCTCCGGGGTCGGCTGCCCTTGTCCGAGGCTAGGCTCGGGCGAGGCGTGATCGAGCCCCTTGAATGGACTGATCCCTGACTTGATCGCACCCATCAGGCCTTTGCAGCTTTATGCTGATGGGGGTTACCAGCTGAGAATTAGGAGCCTTGAGGGTACCCCTAATTATGGTCCCCGACAGTAGCCCCCGAGCCTCAAAGGGAGTGTTAGCACTCGCTTGGAGGCTTTCGTCGCACTTTTTTGCAAGGGGACCAGCCTTTCTCGGTTGCGTTTTGTTCCGGTGGGTGCGCGCGAGCGCACCCACCGGGTGTAGCCCCCGAGGCCTCGGAGGAGTGGTTTGACTCCTCCGAGGTCTTAACGCCTCACGCAATGCTTCGGCTGGTCTGGTCGTTCCCTCATGCGAGCTGGTCGTAGCCCGGGTGTACAGTCGGGTCCCAAGTTCTCGGGCTGGTATGTTGACGCTGTCAACGGTTTGGACGGAGCCGGGTTTGCGAGAGCAGCCCCCGAGCCTCTGCACAGGGCGAGAGGGCGATCAGGGACAGACTCGACTTTTTTACATACGCCCCTG
This sequence comes from Zea luxurians, assembly GCA_029449295.1. Taxonomy (NCBI): domain Eukaryota; kingdom Viridiplantae; phylum Streptophyta; class Magnoliopsida; order Poales; family Poaceae; genus Zea; species Zea luxurians. The sequence goes on from JAOPSE010000009.1 coordinate 81,350,526, forward strand.
CATCGCCTTTCCGCAAGGAGGAGGGGGGAGAGCGCCATGTTGCCCTCGGTGGGCGCCGAACATGGTGTCTCCGGTGAGCTGCAGGCGGGTGATCCGAGCAGACGTCCGTGCCCCATTCGTTAGGGGTCGGCTAGGGGCCTAGAGGCACGCCCAAAAGTACCTGCGGGTGATCTGTCGGACCCGGTCCCCTGGCGACGGGGTCCGAGGGCTCAATGCCTCCCTTTGATGGGATTCCGTTACAAGATCGTTCCCGCTGGTCTCGGAAATGTCCTAGGGTACCTCGGGAGCGCAGCCCGAGCCTTGGTTATGTATCGAACGTACCCATGGTCATCCCTCACTCTGTGTCTGAGGCGGCTGTGAACCCTTCGAGGGCCAGCCTTCGAACCCTTGATCAGTAGTGGGCGCAGAGCCCGAGTAGCCTGAGGCAGCCGTTGAACCCTTCCAAGGGGTCGGCCTTCGAACCTCTGACCAGTAGTGGGTGTGGAGCCCACATGCTCTGAGGCGGCTGTTGAACCCTTCCGAGGGGCCAGCCTTCGAACCTCTAATCAGTAGGGAGGCTCGAAGCCTGGTTCCTTCATAGGGAAGGATCCTTTTTGGGGTATCCCCCTTTCCCGGTCCCTGTTGCAAGAGAGAGAAAGAGGAAAAAAGGAAAAGGATACGAAATCGAACGACGCGGCGTACCTTTTTTTGACGCGGTCATTATGGCGAAGGCAAAGAGTCGCTCGCTTCTCCTGCCAGAGGCGTCGCCTATCCTGCCGCGGAGTTAATGCGACGGGGCGAGTGGTTCGCGGGGCAGTCATTGCGCGTGCGCGAGCCGTTCGAGGAACGGTCGTTTCTCTTCGTGTTTTTGAATCCCGCGGCCGGTTCGGGCGGAACGTTGAACTGGCCTCGCCTTGGCCTTTATATACTCGGGGGAGGGTCTGGCGATGGTTCTTTGCTCCGCTTCCTGCTTCCCTCTTAGGTTTTCGCAACCCGAGAGACTTAGCCAGAGAAAAGGAAAACCGCCCACCCTGTCCTTCGCGCCGCCACCCCTTCTGCTCGGTGATGGCTGACCGGGTGACCATCATCTCGCCGCGTGACCCATGGCCTTTCTCCACAGTGACGGCAGGCGACCTGGAGGATCTTGTTGCTGAGGGTTTGCTTCGCCCTCTCTCTGATGAGAGGCGGCCGGAATGGATTCCCCCCGTGAGCGGAGTCGCTCCGTCCCCACCGTCGGGGTACATCGTGAGCTTCGTCTCCTTCCACGAGCGGGGATTTGGTGTGCCGGCGAGCCGCTTTATGCGGGCGATCCTGCACCACTACGGGGTGGAGTTGCACAACCTCAGCCCCAACTCCATCTCGCAGGCCGCCATCTTCGTAGCGGTGTGCGAGGGGTACTTAGGGATCGCCCCCCACTGGGACTTGTGGACTCATCTCTTTTTCGTGGAGCTTTTCGCTTCGCCGACGGGGGAGAGAAAGGTCCGTGCGGCAGTGTGGGCCGGTGGCTGCATCCTTCAGCTGAGGCAGTCGCGGGCCTCGCTGTACATCCCTGCCACCCTTGCGTCCTCGAACAAAGGGTGGCAGCACCGGTGGTTCTACCTCCAGAATGACGGCAAGTTGCTCCCGCCATTTTCCCAGCGGGTAGTCACCGTCACCGCCGATGCTTGGCGCCACGGGACCCCACACGAAAGACAGAAGAACCTCGAACCCCTTCTCAAGGCTTTGGAGGCGTTGCGGAAAGGGGGACTCACCGCCGCGGGAGTGATTGCCACCATCCACCGCCGGAGGGTGCTTCCCTTGGCGGAGCGACGGTTGCCGCTCTGGGAGATGACACCGGAGGCTGACTTGGAGGGCTCGCAGATGTCCTCGGACCCCCTTCCCTTCGACGTTCTCCACGGGCGGGTGGCCGTCGCGTTGGGGAAACCAAACCTCAGCGCCTTCTCCCAGCCTTTGATGCGCCGGTCGGGATTTCCATCCGTCCTCAGGAGGTGGGGCGGCACAAGCCTTCCCTGCCACGGGTACCGCAGGATGCGGTGGATCGAGCAGCGCGGCGGGTTGCCGCGGAGGAGAAGAAGAAAAAGAAGGACGCGGAGAAGACCCGGGCCCGCGAGCGGATGCGGGCTCGGGACGCCTTGGAAAAGCTCCATCGTCGGCAGGAGAGGGAGGGGCTCCCGAGGGAACCGTCGCCGGAAACGCCTGATGACGACGACGATGGTGAAGATGATGACGAGGAAGACGACATGGCTGCCCGCCTCGGCTTCAGCCCTGGCTTGAGGTTAGGCCAGGAGCCTTCAGGCCAGCCCCCGAGTGGGCTGATGCAGTCAGTCCCCGGAGTCGGGACACCGAGGTCTCGACCCGAAGAGCGGGGGCAGACCGAGAGGATGCCTGACTCCTCGGCTGGGGGAGTTGAGGCGACCCCGGGGAGCCAGGTCGAGGTGTCTGTTCCCCGAGAGCCGTCGCCCGCGCCGGTAGCGCAGGATAGCGACCCTCAGGCCGCCGTGGTGGTGGCCGGGCAGCCCACCTCCCGGGCATCCGAAGCGCCCAAAGCAAGGGTGGTGCCGATGCAGTCGGCGGAGCGGACCTCGGCGGCGGCTTCGGGGGTCGAGATTCGAGAGACCTCCCCCCAGGCATGGTTGATCATGGCCCGGAGCGGGTAAGTATCTTGGAGCGTCTTCATCCCGGCTTTCCGTTCGTATGTCCCGACCGTGATTTTTCTTTTCTCCTCAGCAAGCGGAGCCATGGCCTGACCGATCTGGCTCCCCGAAAGGCCCTTAAGACGGCGTCGGCTTCCGCAACCAGCGCCGCTCCGGGCCTCGCCGTTCAGCTGACCTTTTCGCAAGGCGCTCCACAGCAGGGGGCTCAGGCGGCGCCAGTCACCGTGGAACGAGTCCCCGTGGCCGGCTCTTCTGCCGAGGCGGCCATCATGCTAGGGGAGGTGGCTGACGCGGACGTGGCCCAGGCTCCACCAGATGTACCGGTGGTGCCGGCACCTACTGCCACTGAAGCCGCTGCCGTCACAGTCGGGGAGCGAGCTGTGGCTGCCGACGCTGAGACGGCCGAGGCGTCGGCGCTCGGTGCCTCGGAGGAGGGGGGCATGGAGACGCGATCCGTCCCGCCGAGCGGCAGCCTTGTCGCTGTGCGGCGGGGCTCCGAGGGTCGGCGCCAGTTGCTCCGGTTCCGGACCCGCGAGGCCTCGGATCCCTTCTTCGTTCTCGACGATGAGCGGGAGGAGCAGTCCTGGGACGAGCTCCGCGAGTGTGCCGAAGCAACGGTGGGGTCGCTCCGGTCGTCACTGGAGGTTTTCTGCAGGGACGTCCCCAAAATCCTCCAGGTAACGGTTTCAGGCGTACCTTTTCTTTCTTGTGGCCAAGGTGTCTTTCGTGATGCTCCGCTTTCTTTCCTCAGGATCTGACGGATCTGAGCGCCGCCAAGTCGTCGTTCATCCGCCATGAGGTCGACGTCTGGGGCTCACTGTGATCCCTGAGGACCTCGCTCGCCGGGGCTACTGCGCGCCTCTCTCAGCAGGGCGCCGAGGCGGCGGACCTTCGGTTGCTCTGCACCGATCTGAGAGCCGAGGCGGCAGCGGCACGCGCGGAGGCGCCAGCGGCGCGCGCAGAAGTGCAACGACAGCAGTCGGAGTTCGACCGGATCGTCGATGAGCGGGACCAATCTTGGGGCCGGGCTGCCGAGGCCGAAAGCCGGGCTAGAGCCCTTGCAGTCGACCTAGCCGTAGCCCAGGTCGTGGCCTCGGAGCAGCGTGCCCGAGCCGGAGGTACGCCTTGGCCATTTTCGGTTTTCGTTTCAGCTTGTTTCCTCCGCTTGTGTTTGAGATCTTTCGTTCTGGCTGTTCACAGAACTTGAGTCCGCCCTTGATGAGTCCGCCAAGGCGCCTGCCGAGGCGCTCGCCGGGGCGGCCAAGCAGAGGGAGGCCGACCACGTGGCCATGTCCGAGGCCATCTCGGACTTCTGCCGGGTCCTTGGCTCCGGCGACATTCCCTCAGGAAGCTCCCCTCAAAGTCGCCTGCAGGCCTTGGGCGACCATGTGCGCGGCAGACTCCGCGAGGCGCTACACCATGGCGTCAGGCGGGCCTTCGCTGTGCTCGCTTCCCACTACGTCGTGGATCTAGAGCGGGTCAGCGAGGGGTATTGCCTTCCTGACAAAGATGAAGCCGCCCTGGCAGAAGTCCGGAGGCTCGATGCGGCCGCCGCGGGTCCGAGCGCAGTGCTGGCGACCACCTTCGAAGCAGAGATCCTCCCGCCTGCGCCGTCGTCCGAAACCGGGATGGACTTTGCTGAGGGTGGGGATGGAGCCGACGGCGCGGCTTCTTCCCGTGGCGACGCCTAACTCTGTTGGAACAGTTTCTGTCGGATGCACGTGTGTCTTTCTGCGGCCGCTGAGGCCTAAACACTTTATTACCGTTGCATAAAGTCGTGCTCCTTTCCCTTTCATTTTGTGTGTCCGGCCCCGCCTGTTAGTAGCAGGATGGCTTCCCCAAGTGGGGGTCATTTTTCATGGCGGGTGACGAGTGAGGTGACCGTAACCCAGAGGCGTAGGAGTCCCTCGGCTCAGTCGGCCTTGCCACTTACATGCACCTGCGTTCGCTCCTTGGGGTCCTGCTTTCGACATAACCGGGGGAACGCAAAAAGCCTTTTCGACTGAAAATTTTGACGCAGAGGGGTTCCCCCATTTTTAGCCCCAGAGGGAGGGTCGGGCTCTGCCGAGGCAAGGCTGACCCTTCCTTGATGACTAAAACTTGCGTGGGGGCAAGGTGAGCGAAACAACTTGAAAGCATCTTAAGGGTAGAGGCGACGTAGCTACTAGACGTCCGAAGTGTTGGTGCAGATCTCGCCTTGACTGTTGGCCAGTTCATCTATTCCGGGCTTTAGAACTTTGGCGATGACAAGCGGCCCTTCCCAGTGGTGCGTGTAGCCCCCGGGTGTCTCCAACGAGGGCTCGGGGTGCGGTGGTGGAACCCCTTCCCATCGTCCAGCAAGTCGAACGACTTGGCGCGCTGCGCCAATCGCCGAGCCTTGGCTCGGTCAAGGGGTAGCTCTCTTCGGTGGAGATATTGCAGGTACGGGGTCTGCCAGTTTTGATCAGGCATGACCCGGCTTTGCTCCCCCTCGACGTGCAGCGTCTCGCCCTCGGGGGCCGAGGGTACCTCGGGCCGAACCGAGGGTGCCTCGGGCCGAGCCGAGGGTGCCTCGGACTGTGCCGAGGGTACCTCGGGCTAGGCCGAGGGTGCCTCAGGCTCGGGCGTGTCATCGATCTTGACGGAGGGTTGATGCAGGTCTCAGGCCTCCGGGGGAAACGTTATTCGCCCCGAGGCGGTACAGAGGCAGACCCCTTTTGCCGAGGTGCGGGATGAAGAGGCTGAGGGCCGCAAGACATCCCATGACTCTCTGTACGTCTTTCAAGTCCTTGATGGGCCCTATGCTGGTGATGGTTGCGACCTTCTCCGGGTTGGCTTCGATGCCCAGCTTGGAGACGATGAACCCCAAGAGCATGCCTCGGGGCACCCCGAAGACATACTTTTCGGGATTGGGCTTAACGCCTTTCACTTCTTTGATGAACCCTACCGCCAATGGCTCGTGGATCTTCCTCGCCTATGGCTCTGCGCTTCTCCTCATCGAATCGGCGCAGAGGCTGCTTGACGGGTCGGGCTCCAGCTCGGATGTCCAGCGAGTGCTCGGCGACATCCCTCGATATGCCGGGCATGTCCGAGGGACTCCACGCGAAGACGTCGGCGTTCGCGCGGAGAAAGTCGACGAGCACTGCTTCCTATTTGGGATCGAGCCCGGAACCGATCCAGACTTGCTTGGAGGCATCGCTACTAGGGTCGAGGGGGACGGACTTAACCGTCTCCGCTGGCTCGAAGTTGCCGGCATGACGCTTCACGTCTGGCACCTCCTTAGTGAGGCTCTCTAGGTCGGCGATGAGGGCCTCGGACTCGGTGAGGGCCTCGGCGTACTCCACGCACTCCACATCGCATTCGAACGCGTGTTTGTACGTGGGGCCGACGGTGATGACCCCGTTGGGGCCCGGCATCTTGAGCTTGAGGTAGGTGTAGTTGGGGACGGCCATGAACATCGTGTAGCAGGGCCTCCCCAATACCGCGTGGTAGGTTCCTCGGAACCCGACCACCTCGAACGTCAGGGTCTCCCTTCGGAAGTTGGAGGGTGTTCCGAAGCAGACGGGTAGATCGAGTTGTCCGAGGGGCTGGACGCGCTTCCCGGGGATGATCCCATGGAAAGGCGCAGCGCCCGCCCGGACCGAGGACAGATCGATGCGCAGAAGCCCGAGGGTCTCGGCGTAGATGATGTTGAGGCTGCTGCCTCCGTCCATGAGGACCTTGGTGAGCCTGACATCGCCAATGACGGGGTCGACGACGAGCGGGTATTTCCCCAGGCTCGGCACATGGTCGGGGTGGTCGGCCTGGTCGAAGGTGATGGGCTTGTCGGACCAGTCTAGGTAGACTGGCGCCGCCACCTTCACCGAACAGACCTCCCGGCGCTCTTGCTTGCGGTGCTGAGCCGAGGCGTTCGCCGCTTGCCCGCCGTAGATCATGAAGCAGTCGCGGACCTCGGGGAACTCTCCTGCCTGGTGATCTTCCTGTTTGTCGTCGTCGCGGGCCCTGCCACCCTCCGCGGGTGGCTCGGCCCTATGGAAGTGGCGCCGAAGCATGACGCACTCTTCAAGGGTGTGCTTGACGGGCCCCTGGTGATAGGGGCACGGCTCCTTGAGCATGTTGTCGAAGAGGTTGGGACCTCCGAGGGGCTTTCGAGGGTTCTTGTGCTCGGCGGCGGCGACAAGGTCCGCGTCGGCGGCGTCGCGTTTCGCTTGCGACTTCTTCTTGCCCTTCTTCTTGGCGCCGCGCTGAGCTGACGCCTCGGGGGCATCTTCCGATGGGCGGCCCTGGGGCTGCTTGTCCTTCCGGAAGATAGCCTCGACTGCCTCCTAGCCGGAGGCGAACTTGGTGGCGATGTCCATCAGCTCGCTCGCCCTGGTGGGGGTCTTGCGACCCAGCTTGCTCACCAGGTCGCGGCAGGTGGTGCCAGCGAGGAACGCGCCGATGACATCCGAGTCGGTGATGTTGGGCAGCTCGGTGCGCTGCTTCGAGAATCGCCGGATGTAGTCCCGGAGAGACTCTCCCGGCTGCTGTCGGCAGCTTCGGAGGTCCCAGGAATTCCTGGGGCGCACGTACGTGCCCTGGAAATTGCCAGCGAAAGCTTGGACTAGGTTGTCCCAGTTGGAGATCTGCCCCGGAGGCAGGTGCTCCAACCAGGCGCGAGCGGTGTCGGAGAGGAAAAGGGGGAGGTTGCGGATGATGAGGTTGTCATCGTCCGTTCCACCCAGTTGGCAGGCCAGACGGTAGTCCGCGAGCCACAGTTCCGGTCTCGTCTCCCCCGAGTACTTTGTGATAGTAGTCGGGGGTCGGAACCGGGTCGGGAACGGCGCCCGTCGTATGGCCCGGCTGAAGGCCTGCGGACCGGGTGGTTCGGGCGAGGGACTCCGATCCTCCCCGCTGTCGTAGCGTCCCCCACACCTGGGGTGGTAGCCTCGGCGCACCCTCTCGTCGAGGTGGGCCCGACGATCGCGGTGGTGGTGTTCGTTGCCGAGGCGTCCCGGGGCCGCAGGCGCTGTGTTGCGCGTGCGCCCGGTGTAGATCGAGGCTTCCCGCATGAATCGGGAAGTCGCGGCATGATGTTCCGAGGGGTACCCCTGCCTTCGGGAGGCAGAGCTCTCGGCTCGCCGGACCACGGCGCCTTCCAAGAGATCCTTGAGCTCTCCCTGGATTCATCGCCCCTCGGTGGTTGATGGCTCCGGCATCGCGCGGAGGAGCATTGCTGCTGCGGCCAGGTTCTGGCCGACCCCACTAGATGCGGGTGGTGGCCTGACCCTGACATCGTCGGTGATGCGGTGCTGGAAACCCTAGGGTAGATGACGCATTTCTCCGGCCGGAGGTTGGCCCGCCCATGCCTGCCCGACGTCCCGGCGGATTAGCTCGAGCGCTCCTGCTCCCTCGTCGAGCCTAGCCTGCACCCCGCGGATTTGCTCGAGTTGTGGGTCGTGACCCCCCGCCGGAACGGGGACCACAGCTAGCTCCCGCGGGATGTCAACGCGAGGCACCGGCCTAGGGAGATCACCGTCCTCCGGCATGCCGAGATGGTTGCCTTCGGAGGGACCCCCTAGATCGACGTGGAAACATTCGCGGCTCGGGCCGCAGTCTTCGTCGCCGAGGCTACGGCTACCGTCGGAACAGTCGGAAAGGCAGCAGTCGCATGCGGTCATGAAGCCCCGCATGGCACTGGGGTTGCCAAGTCCGGAGAAATCCCAACAGAAGCTGGGCTCGTCGTCTTCCTCGGACCCAGAGGGCCCGTAGGTCGAGACGTCCGTTAGCCGGTCCCAAGGTGACCACATACGAGACCCCAGAGGGTTCGGATTCGCCTCTACGAAAGTGTCCGCCAAAGCGGAGCCGCTAGGTGGGTCGAGGCTAAATCCGAGAGGCGTGGGATGGGAATCGGTCGGTACCTCTTGGTCGACGGGCGGTGACGAGGTCGCGTCGGGGACTGACTGCACCGTCGTCTCAGGTACGAGGGTGACACCTAGCAAGCCTTTCGTGAGCGTGCTGGCGTCGTCCGTTTGCTCGGGATTGACGCGTCGCGGGGGGACGGCGCTCGTCTTCGTCTCAAGCGCGAGGCCGATGCCCGGCGCGCCCCCCGTTGGAGCACTAGTGTTGTCGACTCGCTCGACGGCCGACGAGGCGCCGCCTCCTGCTTGGCCTTGGTCGCCCCGCCTCCTCCTCCTCCATCGATGGGGAAGAAGACGGGGCGAGCTCGAAGGTTGTTCTTCCACCACGCGGGGAAGACATCGTCGATCCCGCCGCCGGCGGGCGGACTGTCGGTCGCCATTGTCGCTGTCGCCCGGCAGTGGAAAGAGTATCATGTTGTAGCTGCTGTCGAGGGACATGAACTCAAGGCTCCCGAAACGGAGCACCGTCCCGGGCCGGAGAGGTTGCTGGAGACTACCCATCTGGAGCTTGACGGGAAGCTGTTCGTCAACATGCAGCAGGCCCCTACCTGGCGCGCCAACTGTCGGCATTTCGAGACCGGGGGGTCCCCGAGCCGACGAGTGAAGTGTCGCTGCGTGCCCCAGCCCAGATGGGTCGACGCGAGGCCGAGCGTGAAGGGGGGAAAGTGAGGTGGCCGGAGATGGGCGTGAGAGAGGTGGAAATCCCACGGCCTTCGTGTTCGTCCCGCGCCCAGGTCGGGTGCGCTTGCAGTAGGGGGTTACAAGTGTCCACACAGGAGAAGGAGCGAGTGGCCTCACGCGAGCGCCCGTCTCGTCCTCGTCCCCGCGCGGCCATCCCTCTCTAAGAGGGCCCTGGTCCTTCCTTTTATAGGCGTAAGGAGAGGATCCAAGTGTACAATGGGGGCTGTAGCAGAGTGCTACGTGTCTAGCGGAGGAGAGCTAGTGCCCTAAGTACACGCCATCGTGGCGACCGGAGAGATTTTGGCGCTCGGTTTGTGTGATGTCGTGGCCGTCGGAGGAGTGCTGGAGCCTGGCGGAGGGACAGCTGTCGAGGCCGTCGAGTCCTTGCTGACGTCCTCTTGCTTTCGTAAGGGGGCCGAGAGCCGCCATCGTCAGGGAGCGTGCGGGGCGCCATCATTGCCTATCTGGTGGAGCGAGCCAGATGGGACGCCAGTCTTGTTCTCCGTAGCCTGAGTCAGCCTGGAGTAGGGTAATGATGGCGCCTCCTGTTGACGTGGCTGGTCCGCGCCCTAGGTTGGGCGATGTGGAGGCTCCTCCGAGGTCGAGGTCGAGTCCGTCTTCCGTGGCCGAGGCCGAGTCCGAGCCCCTGGGTCGGGCTAGGCAGAGTTCGTCGTCTTCTGGGGCTGAGCCCAAGTCCGAGCCCTGGATCAGGCGGAGCGGAGTTCGCCGTCTTCCGGGGCTTAGCCCGAGTCCGAGCCCTGGGTCGGGCGGAGTGGAGTTTGCCGTCTTCCGGGGCTTAGCCCGAGTCCGAGCCCTGGGTCGAGCGGAGCGAAGTTCGCCGTCTTCCGGGGCTTAGCCCGAGTCCGAGCCCTGGGTCGGGCGGAGCGGAGTTCGCCGTCTTCCGGGGCTTAGCCCGAGTCCGAGCCCTGGGTCGAGCGGAGCGGAGTTCGTCGTCTTCCGGGGCTTAGCCCGAGTCCGAGCCCTGGGTCGGGCGGAGCGGAGTTTCCTATGGTGTGCGGTCGGGCCTGACTGTATGTCAGCCTCACTCTGTCAAGTGGCACCGCAGTCGGAGCGGCGCAGGCGGCGCTGTCTTTCTATCAGACCGGCCAGGGGAGCGGCGAAGTGACGGCGGTCACTTCGGCTCTGTCAGCTGGGGGGCGCGTGTCAGGATAAAGGTGTCAGGCCACCTTTGCATTAAATGCTCCCGTGATTTGGTCGGGGTTGCTTCTCGGCGAAGACAGGGCCTCGGGCAAGCCGGGAACGTGTTCGCCGTTGGAGGGGGGCCTCGGGCGAGGCGGAGATCCTCCGGGGTCGGTTGCCCTTGTCCGAGGCTAGGCTCGGGCGAGGCGTGATCGAGCCCCTTGAATGGACTGATCCCTGACTTGATCGCACCCATCAGGCCTTTGCAGCTTTATGCTGATGGGGGTTACCAGCTGAGAATTAGGAGTCTTGAGGGTACCCCTAATTATGGTCCCCGACAGTGATAGTAGTCGGGGCTCGGAAACGGGCAGGGAACGGTGCTCGTCGTATGGCCCAGCTGAAGACTCGCGGGCCGGGTGGTTCGGGCGAAGGACTGCGGTCCTCCTCGCTGTTGCAGCGTCCCCCGCGCCTGGGATGGTAGCCTCGGTGCACCTTCTCGTCGAGGCGGGCTCGATGGTCGAGATGGTGGTGCTCGTTGTCGAGGCGTTCCCGGGCGGTGGGCGCCTCGTCCCGTGTGCGCTCGGGACGGACCGAGGCTTCCCGAATGCGCCGGGAGGACACCGTGTGATGCTCCAAGGGGTCAGCTCGCCTACAGGAGGCAGAGCTCTCGGCTCGTCGAACCGCGGCACCCTCTAGAAGATTCTTGAGTTCGCCCTGGATGCGCCGTCCCTCGGTGGTGGATGGCTCCGGCATGGCCCAAAGCAGCATCGCCGCTGCAGCTAGGTCCTGGCCGGACCCGCTGACGGCCGGAGGCAGCGCTGCCCTGGCATTGTCGACGATGCGGTGCCGGATGTCTTGGGCCCGGTGACAGGCTTCTTCGGCGAGTGATCGGCCTGCCCACTCCTGTTCGATGCTCTGTCGGAGCTGTACGAGTCGGCCTGCTTCCCCATTGACCCGGGCCTGCATCTCACGGATTTGCTCGAGCTGTATGTCCTGACCCCCCGCAGGGACTGGGACGACAGCTAGCTCCCACAGGATGTCAACGCGAGATGAGGGCCTAGGGGGATCGTCAACCTCTGGCATACCGAGGTGGTTGCCTTCGTTGTGATCTCCCAGATCGACGTGGAAGCATTCGCGACTTGGGCCGTAACCTTCGTCGTCAAGGTCATGGCCATCGTCGGAACAACCGGAGAGGAAGTGGTCGCATGCGGACATGAAGCTCCGCATGGCACCGGGGTCATTGAGGGTAGAGAAATCCCAACCGAAGTCGGGGATGTCCTCCTCCTCAGAACCCGCCGGTCCGGAGGTCGAGACGGCTGTCAGTCGATCCCAGGTCGACCACATGTGGTACCCCGGAAGGTTTGGATACGCCTTTACGAAGGCGCTCACCATCGTGGGGTCGCTAGGTGGATCGAAGCTGAACCAAAAAGGTATGGGATGGAAAACGGACGGTACCTCTTGGTCGTTGGACGGTGGTGAAGTCGCGTCGAGGGCGGTGTGCACCGTCAACTCAGGTACGAGGGTAACGCCCAGCAGGTCCTTTGCGAGGGTGCTAGCGTCATCAGTCCGCTTGGGGCTGACACGTCGCGGGAAAGTGACACCCACCGTCGCCTCAGGTGCGAGGGCAATGTCCGACATGTCCAGTGGGGGAATGCCGGCGTCGTCGACTCGCTCTGGTGCGACAGCCGACAAGGTGCCGCCTCCTGCGTGGCCATGGTTGCCCCGTCTCCTCCTCCGACGAGGAGGAGGGTGGCGGGGACGACCGGAGTGTTCCTCTTCTACCGCGGGGAGATGCTGTCATAGAGCTCGTCGTCGCCGTGCGAGTCGAAGACCGTCGTTGTCGTCGCGCCGCGGGGGGAGGAGTACCATGTCGTAGCTGCCGTCGAGGGACAGGAACTCAAGACTCCCGAAGCGGAGCACCGTCCCGGGCTGGAGAGGTTGTTGAAGACTCCCCATCTGGATCTCAACGGGAAGGTGTTCGTTAACACGCAGCAGGCCCCTACCTGGCGCGCCAACTGTCGGCGTTTCGACCCCGGGGGGGTCCCTGGACTGACGAGTGAATTGTCGCTGCGTGTCCCTGCCCAGATGGGTTGGCGCGGGATGGAACACAAGATGTGGGACAAGCCTTGTATTATCCTGCACCGGGGGTGCCGCTCACAGTAGGGGTTACAAGCACGTCGCATGAGGGAGAGAGAGAGAGATGGCTCGTACGCCGCTTCCCCTCGCACGAACCCCCTGAACCTTCTTAAGGGTGGCCCTGGACTCCCCTTTTATAGAGGCAAGGAGAGAGTCCAGGTGTACAACGGGGGGCGTAGCTATACGCTAACGTGTCTGGCAGTGGAGTGCCTAAGCCCTGTGTACAAGCCAACGTGGCCGTCGGGGGAGAGCTTGGGCGCTGTACATGTGATGGCGTGGCCGCCGGAGGAGCGCCTGAGTCCTGTAGGAGCACAGCTGGCAGCGCGGCGAGGACCCTACTGACGTCTCCTTGCTGTCATAAGGGGTGGAGAGCCACCGGCGTCATAGCGCACGCGGGGCACCATTATTACCCGTCGCCGGGGTAAGCCAGATGGGACGCCGGTCTTGTTCCTTGTAGCCTGAGCAGGCTAGGAGTAGGGGAATGATGTATCCCCTATCAGCACGGTTAGTCCGAGCCCAGGGTCGGTCGAGGCGGAGACTTCTCTTGTGGCCGAGGCCGGGGTCGGGCGAGGACGCGATTCCTCCCGAGACCGGGGTCGAGGCCGTGTCCGGGGGTCGGGCGAGGCGGAGATCTCCCGAGGCCGGAGCGTGAGGTCGGGCGAGGCGGAGCTTCCTGTGGCGCCCGAGGCTTGAGCTCGGTGGCTGATCGTGACCTGTTGTCAGTCATTGCTGGGGTGGCTGACACGGCAGTCGGAGCGGAGCGGGCGGCACTGTTTTCCTGTCATATCGGACAGTAAAGAGGAGGGGCGAAGTGACTGCGGTCACTTCGGCCTGACCGACTGAGGCGTGTGTGTCAGGATACGGCGTCAGGCATCCCCCGCATTTAATGTGCCTGCGAAGCGGTCGGTTGGTGAGGCGGTATGGCCAAGGTTGCTTCATGACGAAGCCTGCCCGAGCCGGGCCTTGGGAGAGCCAAGGGGGCGCTTGCCGCCTGAGGAGGCCCTTGGGCGAGGCGTGAATTCGTCTGGGACCACTGTTCCTACCCGAGGCTGGGCTCGGGTAAGATCGCGTCCTTCGGGTAAACAAAGTCTTGGCTTGAACCGCACTATTAGTTGGTCTGAGGGTGTTAACCAGCCGTGATTAGGAGCGTTAGGGGTACCCCTAATTATGGTACCCGACAAGTTTACAACTCAAAAAGTGCTCCAATCTCAAGAACGATGAACGATTGCGTGAAAGTGAGGACTAGAAGCCTTGGAATGCTTAGAGTGTGCTTGGGTGACTCCTCCATGTGCCTAGGGGTCCCTTTTATAGCCCCAAGGCAGCTAGGAGCTGTTGGAGACAATCTTGGAAGGGTAATCTTGCCTTCTGTCGGGTGGCGCACCAGACAGTCCGATGCGCCACCGGACAGTCACTGTAGCATGTCCGGTGCGGATCTCCTTCCTATTCTGGCGCAGACGACCGTTGCAGATTCATGGCAGTTGGCGCATCGGACACTGTCCGGTGCACACCGGACAGTCTGGTGCCTCCTGCCGACCGTTGGCGCGGGCCACGTGTCGCCCGCGGATTGCGCGGCCGACCATTACGCAGTCGACCGTTGGCTCACCGAACAGTTCGGTGCACCACCGGACAGTCCGGTGAATTTTAGCCGTACGCCGCTGATCCTTTTCCCGAGAGAGACAACTTCGCCGCGGACGACTCACCGGACAGTCCGGTGCACCACCGGACAGTCCGGTGAATTATAGCCGTACGTCGCCGTCGAGTCCCGAGAGCGGCCAGTTCACCTTGGACTCGCCTGGCGCACCGGACACTGTCCGGTGCACCACCGGACAGTCCGGTGCACCCAGACCGAGCAGGAGTTGGTTGTACAACTCTTTTCCAATTCCTTTTCTCATGTTTCTAGCACTTAGACAACATATGTTAGTACTCAAAACAATGTACTAAGTCTAGAAACGTACCTTGTTACATGATTTGCACTTCTTGCTTGTTTGGCACATAATCACTCACTTAATATGTGTTGGACACTTAATCACCAAAACATTATAGAAATGGTCCAAGGGCATATTTCCCTTTCAAGGTGACGTCTATGCAATCTCCCGGCCCATGTTGTCCGCAGCACGCACAGTATTGACATGCGGCGGTAGCTTCCTTGGTAACGTGCGAGTAATGATGAGTACAGTGCACGCGGCAGCATGGGCGTGCCGCCTGCCAATGGAATGGACAGGCATGCCGCCTGCCAGCGGAATGGACAGGACGCCACCTGCCAGTGGAATGGACAGGGCTCATTAAATGCTGAGGCGGCACATTGCCTGCCAGTGGAATGGACAGACGGCGCGTCCTATCCTCAATAAATGCAGAGGTCGCGCGGCCTAGAGGCCTTACGTCAGGCTCTGTCCGTTGGCTCACGTCACGTGCAGTAGGCCACGTGGTAGCATCGGGTCTCCGCCTAGGCGGGGAGCAGAAGCGTATGAGGACAGGTCCGCACCAGACTGGGTCTGGACACGTGTCGGTACTGGACCTGCACCTGGGTCCTGTTCAAGGCCCGTGTATGTTCTGTCCTAGGACCTTGGGACCCCACTGTGGGCGGTCCAGACCCCATACGGGGGGGGTCCGGATCCCATTCCAGGGGTCCGGCTTGCCACGTGACGATCCTGGACCAACCTTGGAGGTCCGGATTGTATATCCAGGGGTCCGGCGCTCTCCCATGGGGTCCGGCTTACTGTTGATGCCTTGGAGTATATCACCTTTTCTGGACACATGGCGTCTCCGGACCCGCCCGTGTGGTGGAGTCGGGCGCTGCTATGGACCTAGTGTAGTCGCCCGAGACTGGAGCGAGTCGTGGCTTGGTCCCACACACAGCACCTTTACCACGTGGCTAAGGGATAACCGCGCGGGTACTGCGTCTCTATACTGTAGTTAGGGGTACCCTATTTTCAGGGTACCGACACACACAATGATTTTTTTTACATTTTGACAATGTTTATAATGGACAATGTTTTGTATTAATAACATATGAATTGCATCATAATTATAATTTAAGTGAGGATGGGAATTATCAGTGGGGATTTATTCCACAGGAAGGGCAAGTTTAGTAACCTTTTTTCTATGGGATTTCCAATTTTCTAAAAGAAAATGAACTAATTTTTCTTAGGAAAATGAAAAACCCTTGAAAAAATAGGGTTTCCAAACTATCCCGAATAGAGAAGAAATGTCCCCCATCGGTAGGAATTCATTAGGAAGTTTTTTTTTGTCACGGAAACCAAGATGGAAAGCTAGAACTCGACGGAGAATTTTTTTCTTGAAGTCTCTAGATGAGATTGACCAGGACCCTTGTTCGCAAGGGCGGACCCCACTGGTATTTAACTGAATACCAATTATTTTTAAAAAATTCAGTATATATATAAAATGAATAAGGAATTATGTTGATTTAGACTAAAATTTCTCTTCTCCTGCTTCCTCCTAGCCGGCCCAATAGATTGTGTGCATGCGTGGCCCATCAGTCTCAACTGAGCGTGTGAGCAAAAGAAGGCCCTATAGATTGTGTCCAATTAGTTTCCGTGCCCGATTTGTCTCACTAGCTCAGCAGAGTATCTCTTCCTCCCTTTCCTCGTTAAGTGTTTGGTTGAGTAGCCAAGTAGAACAGAGTCATTCTATCCATGATTCTAGAAACAAAGTCGTTCTGTTCTGTGTTTGGTAAGCTGGAATAGAGCGGCTCTGTTTTTTGTTTGGTTACAGAGTGAACTGGAATAGAGCAGCTCTATTTTTTTGTTTGGTTGCAGAGGGAAACGCGCGAGCTGCTGTGCACGGATGAGAGGACGAGCTGTGCGAGCAGGCTAAGAACGGAGCAGCTCCGTCCCGTTGATTTTTTTAGAGTAGGATGGTTCCAGATCTGAGGAGAATATTCCCTAATTAAAGTCACTCCGTTCTAGTTATTTTGTAACGAAACAACAACAAAACTAGAACAGAACAGCTCCGTTCTAGTTGGCTCTTCAACCAAAAAAATCCTAAGAAAAAAGCGACTCAGGGGGCACAATGAAATTAATTTGATGACCGACGACTAACTCGCCGTTGCGAGCTTACCTTCAGTTCACAATGACATCCGAGAGGCGGCAAGCCTTTCTTTCGGTTAGAGCAATAAGATCTTATGTAAAGTATCGTCGCCTTGTGATTTCTGACACAAGAATTGAATGGATCATCAATTCCCAAGCCAACTATCATGGGTACACCAAGCATATGGTGTATCCTCCCATTTCGAAGCAATAACAGTAAGGTAGGCTGTTTCAAAAAAAAAGTTTGGGAACTCCATTTTTTTCATGAGATTTCTATTTTCCCATGAGAAAATAAACTAATTTCCCTTAAAAAATAGAAATTTATTGGAAAAATTAAGTTCCCAAACTAGCCTTAAGACAGGCACCGGACAGACCGAGAATGATAGAACCTGGATTAACAGCTGACCGAACAGACTTTACATGTCAACTACGTCGCGAAACGTCATCGGCAACAAAAGGGTGGATTAAGACCGCCACTATGGATAATTGGGTATACAATATCTTATATCTGGAGTTCTTACACCAATATTTTCAGTTGCCAGCAAATGTTCTTAGACCCACACCCTGTTTGCTCATCTTTGGCGTTATTTGGACCGAGGGCCAACTGCAAGGAGAATCTTCTTCCTCGGGCCCTGAGTAAAACAAAAAATAACATCCTTCACAATCATGTCCAACTATACGAAAGGTAATACAAACAATTGGCTCAGCCAAGATGTTTTTTTTGAGAAATTGTTCAATATGTCTAGACATAAGGTTAGGAAAAAAATCAACCGGAGGATTTCGGGTTGCCACGAAAATACATGGGAGGACAAGGCAGACTAACATAGAAAATAGAAACACATACAAAACTTTGTTTTCCTGAAAACAGTGGTCTGTGTCAAACACGTTTGCACCTGAAGAATGTTGGTGCTTGCTGAATCATGTTTCCTGTTTTAAGGCAAGAAAACCAATAAACTGGAGAATAGTGTTGACTACAACGAAAAGGCCTCTTTGATAAATTCTGAGATGCACTCGGTAGATGTACGACAAACACAGGGAACCATTTTACTTTGGGGAGATACGATGCAGCTTCAATTAATAACATCATGGGTGACCATTTTCAAAGAAGAAAAATCCTAATGCAGCCACTCTTCCCAACAGCAGTTGGAACAGTGGCTAAAAGTAATAGACCCAGGTTGCGTCTTTTTTCTGAAAGCTTGTTAATCTGTTGGAACAGAGCTTGTTAAGCTTGTTACTTCCTCCATTCCAAATTATAATGTGTTGTCTTTTCTAGATACATAGCTTATCATGCACTTAGATATACAGTTATACATTATACCAAGATAGATAGTTGAAGTAATTTATCTAGAAAAACCAAAACGCCTTATAATTTAAAACGGATGGAGTATTAACCTCATCCTCATATGTTTATTATTAGATGAACTTGCTACCAGAGGTATTAAGCCCTCTTGTTTAGGAAGATACTTAAGAACAGTTGGCTTCTGCCTACATTTTTAGCCCCACGTGATGGATGTATATGATAGGATATGCTTGGGAAGAAAAAGGCACGGAACATAGTAAACCGTATTTAAGATGAGTCCTGAGCTCCAATTCTACCGAAAGCAAAAGAAAAAAAAAGATCTAATAGATTTGCTTGGCTAATAGAAATATTGTGATTCTCAGCTTTTTGACAAAAACACGAACAGGGTGGCCGCCTGACAGATTCGTGCTTCAGGTGAACTTCAGCTAGAATCTCTTACCCATAATATTTTTAATTCAATTTAATCACTAAATAGTACTGGGTAGCCCAAAAAACATGTAAACTCTAAAGTTTTCTGCACATATGGTCACATCTTTGCACCCATTTTGGCAACTCTATGTTCTAATCCGTCCGTCCATCTACGAATCTGTTGAGAATTTAGCAGATGCACAAATGTCATTTTGAAAAAAAAGAGGGGCAAGGGGGCTACCATTCTAGGCCATCTCTAGCAGGCCGTGTAAATGGCCATACAAAATACTGTTTTGTATTGTTGATTGCACTGTTTGTATAGTGAAGTTTAAAATAGGGAGTGAGATAGAGTCAGCTAGAGATAGCCTAAAGTTGTCCACAGTAGATCGTGTAAAATAGGAGATTTGTTGTAGATTACACTGTTTACATAGTGAAGTTTAAAATAGGGGATAGGATAAGATAGATGCTGGAGACAGCCTAAGATCATATTTGCTTTTCCGTGGGGATGCTAATACGCTACCATGGTGTAAACAAAAATCAGTAAACTTCCAACCTACCATTGGTACCCCCATGTCTTTGAGGTCGCTCTCTCCCATTTGCCTCAATGCAGACAAATCCACCTGCAAACAAGTAAATATTATTAAAAAAGGTATTATTGCCATTGATAATCACTCCAGAAGTTATTCATTATTGCTTTAAACATGCACGAATATATAATCTCATAAATTCAAATATAGATTTGAATGGGCTGAGTGTCTGGATCTGGCATAAATTTTACAAAAACTAGGCTGCTCGGGAACCTGGGCTGGCGGTTTTGCTGCCCTGGATGCTTTATCCGGCGCCCCCAGGTCAGGGGGCAGCGCCGGTGGAGTCGGCTTTGGTGGGGGCGGCTGCGCTAGCCTGGGACTCTGGATTCTCCGTTTTCGTGGCAGGATCCGAGGACTTTGAGCTGGGGGCAACGCCCGGTGACGGGGCACTTGCGCCTGATGGCAGCTGGCTATGGTGGGTGCGAGTGCCAGGGGCATCGTCTGTAGTCGGCATCGGCTTCGGTGCTCACTAGTGTGATGTGTGCGGCAGTGTTTTGTGCCCGGTTCCGTATGCCCAGACGGAGGGGGTGGTGACCGACGCAGCTTTGCGGTAGCCGACGTGTCGATGCCCCTCTCGAAGGGTTTGTATGGGATGTCAGGGCAGCGACAACGGTGGAGGCAGCTTGCTGTGCCTCGATATCTTGGCCTGGCGATGTGCAGTGGAACTTCTTAGGTGAAAGTCTCAGCGCAGTGTTCTTAAGGCGTCGCCTAGGCGTCCAGGCGCCCGGGCAAAACTGGTCGCCTTGCTCGCCATTCCCGCCTAGGCGCTAAGGCGCCTGTCTGGTCCACTTACTCGCCTAGGCGCCTTAAGAACACTATCTCAGCGACAGTGACGTCCATGGGCATCGCTTGCCCTGTTGAGGGAGTCGCATCCCCCAACACTGTCCTTCATGAGCGAAAGCCCGGTCCATCACGGAGACGCGACGGTGGCGTCACGGTGATGTCACTCCGTTCCTGAAGGCGTCGCTATTGAAGTTAGTCACGACCTCGACGTCGCCTTCGTTGATGCTTTCGTTTCTCGGCGCCCGGTGTGCGGCTGGTGGGGTCTTTGCAACGTGAAGTCGGAGCTGCTATGTTAGGGGATGTGGCTCGGCAACAATGACATAAGGTGAATCCCCCTTCTTCGTGGGCTGGTTTGTTTGAGGATGGGCAAAAGTTGGGGCAGGGCAGAGGTTCATGTATGGAAGTCGGAGCTACTCTTTGGCTTGAGCTTGGCAACGATGACCTATTGCGACCTTTCGCCTCAAGTTGTCTGTCTATTTTCGTTTGGATCGTCTGGGGGTTGCCATAGGAAGTCGGAGTTGCTGGTTGCTTTGCAATCATGCTTGGCAACAATGACTCATGGCAGTTTGCGTGCTCTTCCGCGTCGTGTTGGTGGGTTAGCCCTTCGTGTGTCCTTTGTTTGCAATAGGGCTACCTTGTATTTGTTAGGTTTTGGGCCCGGATTTTCCTTAAAACAAGGTCAATTCCATTTCTTTTTAATTGAGAGGCAGAACTCCTGCCATTACGTTAAAAAAAGTCTTGGAATACCCCATTGGAAGATAGGCAGGAAACATGAAGCCAAAACAGTGAATAGATATCAAGCAAGAATAGTTGTAGAGGGCAAAGAAAAAATCGCGAAGCGCCAACAGATTAACAAGATTTCAGAAAACAACTGAGCTCTTATAGGGAGCACAAGTTAATAATTCCATGCAAAGGTACAAGAAAGAAAATGTGATGCATGATATTTACACAGAAAAAAATTTAAACGAAATGAAACAAATAAAGAAGTAATCAAAGGTTACCTCCTCAGCCTGAAAGAGAACAACATACTTCTCAAGACCCAACGAGTTCAGCAATCCAGTAACTGTAAGCGGGGCTTCATCCTGCAAAGTTGCATAGAGCGATGTCATTAAGCTTCAAGTATGAATGCATGAACATTAGTACAGGAATGCATAACCATATCTAACTAGAAAAATTCTAAGGCTACAGAAGTTGTTATTAATATTCAGATGTCGAACCTAGATGCCTAGATAACCATGAGCAAGCTTAAAAATGTTAAAAGATTGAATCCTCTTCAAAGTGTTTTTTCTTTGATATTCACAGTGAGTTCCAATAAGTTATACTCCCTCCGTTCATAAATATATGACACCATTGACTTTTTTTAAAAAACTTTGAATACTTGTGTTATTCAAAAATAATAATGAGTTATCATTTTTTTGTGATTTGTTTTATCACTTAAGGTAGTTTGTGCTTGACTTAAAATTTTACATTTTTGAATAATTATTTTGAATAAGACGAGTGGTCAAAGTTTTTTAAAAAAGTCAACGGTGTCATATATTTGTGAACGGAGGTAGTATCATGTATCAATAGATAATCATATCTGAACAATGTTAACTTTAGAAGGTTGATTGTGTCCTAAATTCTAAGAAGTTTGTTCATACTGCCAGCAAATAGCCACACAAATAAGCAGATATACAACCGGGACCAACCCAAACCGCAACAAGGACATCATTGTCAGAAATGGATGTCATAATGTCTCTGGATTGTATGCCAATTTCATAGCCCCAACAGCATTAAAACAAGCAGGTGTGACTTCGGAAAGAATTAAAAAAATGTATGCACAAAAAAAATTGCTCCAAAATTACATTAGGTTTTCTCAAATGCATCAGTGAATTATGGTCTACGAGAGGAAGTACAGATACGAACCATAACAGGGGCCTTAGGCAGAGCTGCACTAGATGGAGTGATTCCATTAGTCCTCTGTACTGTATCAATAGAAATGGTGGATTTGCCAGCATATGGTTGGCTCCTTGACTCAGGAGCATCTCTTGTAATAAAACTTTGAGGTCTCGAGGAACCAGCAGACCTAAGGGGTGGCATGGGCCTAATCTGATCATAAGCTATCGGTGGATACATATCGCTCCGAACTTTTAACATCCTTTCAGGTGATCTGTGCCTCAAACCATCATCTGTCCATGACGGGTAGGATTTTCTTGAATAATCCAACTTTAACAAATCATCCACACTTCTTGCATAAGGAACTCGACTTACAACAGAAGAGTGCCTCGACCCTAGGACATCCTCCCTCGAAGAATATCTGGAACTTAACTCTGGAGGCTCATCTCTCATATCATAACTAGCCCTTGATTCTGCAGCATGACCTCTAGAATCATAATTTGGTAACTTATGGTTTCGTGAAAGCTTTTCACGGAGATCTATGTCATTCTGTTCTGCACCACCATTGCTCCTCGGCAACAAGCCTTTCCTCATGAGTTTCAGTCTCAGATCATCCTTCCCAACCAGGCGGTCTTCAAATATTTTGCACGCCAATTGAACAGAGTAAGTAGTGCCAGATATCTTCAGTTCAAGCCCTAGAGAATTGACAAGTTAAGGTTTATCATCACCTGAACCATCATCTCCATGTGAGCTATTACTTTCTAACTGTCGCCTGCAAAGTGAGAGTGGAACCACAGGGATAAGCAACCAATTACATTTTACAGAAGAAAAAGGCAAGGAGTGACCTGTTTGCAGTGACAGAATGTAACAAAATGAACACAATAAATGGAAACACACATGCTATTAGTGCTTCACAAATATATAAGATAAACTAAAAACAATGAACAAAAGAATGTAATATGCAAAGGAGGAGCATGCAGTGCAGTGCACAATTGAATAGAAGAACAACATTGGTGTGCAAGTCCATATATATAGATAAGCTAATTTGCTAAATTATGAACAAGAGAAGTAAAGATGAGACCATAAATTAATACACATCTGCTTATGATTATCACAAATATGTGTATCCGAAATTAATTGCAAAATTGTTATTGTTAGTAACAACGTCATAGCAGTAACCCAAATACATTGGCTGCATGGCAGAGTGGTCATTGTTTTCAAATCGTCTGGTTAATCGCGATTAGTCGGCCTGGTCGCCAGCAAGTCCTCGACTAGGAGGACGCCTTGATCAGATCCTTTGGTCATCCGACTAGTCGTCGACTTGATCAATTAAATCGTCCAATTAAGGAGCAATTCGACCAGCCAGACTTTTTTATGGGCCTCTATTTTTGGCCCAGCTACAGTAGCCGAAAAGGCACACTATGCCGACGCCCCTGTTACCCTGGATACAAACCGATGCCCCTGTTCCAAGACCGGTGGCTGCGGCTCTTGATCTCCTCTCCACCTCTCCTCTCCTGCTCCAGAGTCGACAGCTGATCCTATTCCTGTTGACCGATGATGGCTCCTGTTCTCCGGCAAGGCAACCACAACATGAGCTCCTCAAGTGAAGATCCCCCGCCCCAACTTTCCCTCTTTTCTCTCCTGTTTTCTGGTCTGCTCTTCATCTGAATGAGTTAAGTGGTGCTGAGTGCCGACTGCCGATGGTCTGTAACTCTGTATGAGTTAAGTGGTGCCAAAAAGTGATCGTTTTGCCCTTCCTTTGATCTGTACAGAGATCCATGGTAGCCGCCGGGGTGCTGATAACATTGAGGTGATCTTTCCTGAGTCTCATGTGGTTGGTGGAGCCCCTGCATCCTCTGTTGCTGACAGCACCGAGCCTGCGTCGACATCGTCGGCCGCTGCAGATTCTTCGGCACTTGCTGAGAAGGCCATTGCAGCGCTGTCTCCTGAGCTTCGTGCACAAGCAACTGATCCGAAAAGCAGGCAAGGTCACAGGACCCTGGATGGAAGTTTGGGTGGTGGCCAGACACTGTCACACTGCAAAGGACTTTGTTCAGTGTATTTTCTGTTTGAAGATTCTTCCTTCTGGAATTAAAAGATTTAAACAGCACCTTGCCGGTAGGTTTGGTGGCACTATGAATGGGTACAATAGACTGATGAAGCTGATGGTGATAACAGCCTATGGGGTGCTGTGGATGGTGCATTAGGTGCAAGTCAGGGACTCTGGGGCAGAAATTTTCCTAGGGCTGACGCTGCCGGTGCTGGTTCATATTTTCAACCTCAAAGAACATAAGTTAGGACAAGGAAATGTTCCAGAAATGCAGCAGCTCAAGATCTTGGTGAAGAAGATGACAATGATCAGCGTGAAGATGCTCCAGAACCAGCTGAACAGCAACCACCAACAGAAACAGCAACAAATGTGGACCAGGATGAATCTGAATCAGTTGGAGGGGGAGCTGCTGCTGATGCCTTTCAGTTGGACAATGATCTTCTGCTCTAGGTCTCTACACTCTAATAACTATGAGTTTACTTGTTTGAATGTTTAGAACTTTAGATGAGGTCAATAGGTCATAAGAAATTTATCTACTTTCAGTTTTAGTATGAACTTTGCATCAATATTAAGTTTCAGATTTGCCTATTACAGTATTACTACCCATTTGCCTTCATAGCAGTGTAGTACCTATATAATTATTTATTATTAGGTTGTTGTTGTTGTTGTTGTTATATATAGCTCCTGAAATATACAGGGCGACCTGGGCCAACCTAATCACGATTAGTCACCTGGTCGGTTGCCTGGACCGACCAGCTGATCGTCCGACCTGTAAACATTGAGAGTGAAAGAGTTGACATTAGTGTATAAACTATAAAAAGCATTTAGTTTTGTGTCATTAAAACATTGTGATGAAGCTGAAGCCACGGTTCATAATTGGGGGTGAATTACCATAGAGGAACAAACCCTGTGCCTAATGATGTGGAAAGAATCCTTTGTATATTACAAATGTAGTTCAAAACTTTGAAGCCTATACAAACAATGGAAATAGCAGATCCAAGAAATATACCGTTTGTTTCTCTGCTGGCTTTCATAAAAATCAGAATCAGACACATTACTTCCTAACCTATCCCTCACAGATCGCTTTTTCCCCAACAAAGGCAATTCACCGTCATTAATATCATCAGACATAGCCCTCCTTTTGACAACCTAAGGTGAATAAAATTGAGGTAAAGTTGTAAATAATGTGATATCAGAATTCATCAAGGTTTGGAAAAGGTTAAGATGCAAAAAAAACATGTATGCAACACAGAGGCATTGGCATCAGTCAGCTAGCATTTCACAACACGGAAAACCTTAAAACCAATCTTGTGTACTTTATCAAGTCCAAGATAGTTTACAAACAAATCACTGTAGAAAAAAATGAAGAAAAACATGCATAATAGAAGTGCTAGCGTGAGTGGCTTCACTGCTAATAATTAAATCATATTAATAAGTAATGATATGGTGTGCATATATGTTCTTTAGACATTACAACTAACAGCATAAAAGATCCGAATGCAGAATGTGCAATTGTGCATACAAATGATTGATAATCTTAGACATGACCAGCAGGTACAAATAACCGCTACTAGAAAGGGAGCTTCTATTGTTTCTCCCAATGTCAGAAAAATTCCACTTTACAGTACTTCAAGTGCTATTTATCTCGTATACTCATTTTTAGCCACATAAAAAAATGACAAAAACATAATCTGCATCAACAAATTCCACCAATACACATTTAACTTTGGCATGCCCTCGTTGCGATTCACAACTATTTCCAATCCCCTCTTATGTATCTTGAGAAGAAAAACAGATAAGACCACAACAGGAGATCCAAAGATTTCTCTACTGTATCCCACAACATCCGAACACCCATACAAGTACTTATCATGTTAGCTCAACCTCCACCCCAACCACACTAGTTAGAAACTCAAAACTACCAAGTGAGCAATCACACATAGATTAAGCCATCTTCCAAAAATCATAGCAGCATCCCTTGATTTGAGGTACACAGCAGAACTGTACCCTCGATAGTCAACAACCAAATCCAACACCATGCAACCAACTTTTGACACACCAAAACGCGTAGGATCCACCGTACAATACCTGATACCCCGCACACTAGACCCAAACTAAGGTTAACCAATGCTATACAGACCTCTACCAGATCATCGACCCTGTTCTCTCTTGCGGGAGAATCTGCTCTGATGCTAATCAATCAACATTCAAAACATGGAAGGTGCCGTAGGGAAAACCGCAACGGAGAATGAGACCACGCTAGCCTTATAAGCACGGGTTGACCCAGACTGGACAGCCCACCTGACCGCTGCGGCCGAGGGTGATGGTGACCTGGTGCCTCGAAGAGGCCGACGAGGAAGCCATCTCCACCGCAGCCGACGCAGAGGACGGCTTCCGCCGGTACCTTAGAAAGGCGAAGGGAGTGGCGCGACCGGACAGAGCGGCTAGGGTTTCAGGGGAATGAAGATTGGGGATGTGCGTTGAAAGTGAGACGTCGTTTACCGGCGCCGGGGACGGAACGGAAGAAGGGAGGGGACTCGCTTTGGGAGTTGGGACCCGGATATCGTTGTTGCGTCGCTGGTCGCTGCACACAGACGCAGGCACGTGCGGGCCTTTTGCGCTTTCCAGATTTCGACGTGCGAGTGTTTGGATGACTCAAGTTTCCAGTTCCAGCTCTAGCGGGAGATTGTTTAGAATATTAATTTAAAAATATTTTAAATCTAAATAATAAACAAATAAATTATCTAAATATTTTTAAGACTTACCGTACACTATTTTCTAAAGCATCTAATGAACTACTCCACTAATTTTATCAATTTGTTTTTAAAACTGCAACGGTTCCAAATAAGTCCTAACTTTTTACTAGCAAAATATCCTTTTGCAATGGGTTATACATCTTAGTTTTTTTTTTAAAATATATTGTGCTCCATTTCTTGTCTTGTACGACTATAGATGTACAATCAGACCGTTTGACATGGTCCAAGTCCGAAAAGACGTGAACGGCTATAATTGAATTTTGAATTGGCCCAGCTCATACAACCCGTGTCGGGCCAGTTCATGGGGATTGACTCTCAGCCCGACATTATTAATTAAATGTGCTAAACTCATTTTGGGATCCAAATAGGGATGGATCCGGATATCTATTCGGATGTCAAAATTTTGGTATTGTTTCTTCGGTTGTGAACAAATAATACGTAGAATTTGCTATATAAATTTATATTCTTGTTTTTAGCATTGAAGCTATTAATGTTCATAAAAAGTAAACCTCAAATTTGTTCTATATCTTTTTAAATAATTGATATAAAATTCGGATACCTATTCTAATACAGATTCGGATATTTTTTTCACCTTTTTGTTGTAGGGAGAAAATATTACGCATAAAAAATTATATAAAATTCAATTATTGTACGTCATAATATACTTAATAACGTGATCATAAATTAGCTTTAGATTATATATATATATATATATATATATATATCAATGTTAAAATATTAGATTTGTCATATAAATCGAAATATCTGTATACCCAAAATTAGAAAAAGACCGAAATTAGAACTGTGGCCCGAACGCCCAAAATTTGTCTAGACGGCGGGTGTGGAGTGTTGAACAACGTAGTTGTCACAGATCTCTCATCCGGACTCCGAACCCTCCCAACAGCAGTAGGGACGTAAGAAGTTGTAGAAGTCTGCTCTCTTCCCAGCAACCCAATACACAGAGGAACAATAGACACAGTGGATGGAAGCTCTTTCTTTCTGTCTTTATTATGAGAGGTATGGATACATATATAAGCTGTGAACCACCTGAGGGCAGTTTCGGTATTAGCCCATTAAACCTCTTTTAGGGTTTCTCAACACTCCCCCTTGGTCGAATACCGTGATGACTTATGTCTAATCAAAACTCCGAAAAACCTAGTGGGAAAAAATGGAGAAAAGAGAGCATAGTGTCACTCGATGTATTGCACTTGTTGCCTCGTTAAAAACCATCTGTGAGAAACTTCAGGAAAACTCACAATGGGAAAAGAGTACAACGGGTGTCTTCAGGACAACTATAACCTTCAAGGTGTGTAATATACGATCTTCAGGTCGAATTGTAAGGGCTGAAGTTCAAATGTGATCTCCCCCTGAACCCTGCAGGTCTCTCAAATGCCTCATCCCTATACCTCGTACACGTTTTCTGAATGTGACTGCAGGTAAGGATTTAGTGAATAAATCAGCCAGATTATCACAAGACTTGACTTACAGGATTTTTACCTCACCCTCGTTATGGAGTTCATGAGGATAAAAATACTTAGGACAAATATGCTTAGTCATATTGCTCTTAATATAGCCTATTTCCATTTGTGTAACACATGCAACATTATCTTCATAGATAATGGTGGGGGTATTTGCGGTGTTAGAACCACATGACTTCTGGATGTGGTTAGTCATCCGTCGTAGCCAAGCACATTCTCGTGCAGCTTCATATAGTGAGATTATTTTTGAGTGGTTAGTAGACGTCGTTACTAATGTCTGTTTGTACGATCTCCAGGATACAGCAGTGCCACCACATATAAATATAAAGTCAGTCTGAGATATACCATTATGGGGATCTGACTGATATCTAGCATCAGCATAGCCCACCATAGTCTGGTCCTTATTCTTTGAAAAAAACAAGCCAAGATCTTGAGTGCCTTTGAGTTATCTAAGTATAGTCTTAACACCTACCCAATGTCTTCTGGTTGGGTGTCACACCCGGATTTCGGGGCACCAAGACCCGGGCGCGAACATAAACACCAGGTATGCTGGGACCAAGTCTCACACATATGATGTATAGTGGCACAGGATCGAATGTCACATCTTTATATATAACAGGAGTTCTATACAAAATAAATAATTACATTATAAGGAGACAACGGTCCAGCAACCCAAAGTTGACTGGGAGACGACGACCTAGACCTCTCTCGAATACACCACGGCATCCTCCATGCGCCTCATCCTGTGGTACCTGTTCTTGACCTGTGGGGGGTGTGAGACAGCAAGAGTGAGCTCACATACGTTCATCGCTCAACAAGTTGTGGGGAATAATGTGCATGAACTCGCCAAAGGTGGGAGCTCACGTGAAGTGTAAGGCTTACCAAAGAAGATGGTTAGAGCTGAGCATTGCTTTTAAAGTTGGTCAAAATTTTATTAGCAGTTACTAAGTATAAGTAAATACCAACCCAGTTAAATAGTAGAACAAAAGTAACAACTTCACCTGCGATGCAATGCATATGACAAATTGAATTTAAGTTCCATAATTTAATCATGTGAGGGTCCGAGCTGCTCATGACCGTGAGCACGGCTAGTATACCAGTTTTACACTCTGCAGAGGTTGCGCATCTTTACCCACAAGTCATGTTACCCATCTGCCAAGGGATCGCGACTTCCCATACACCTCTACCGAGGAGGCGAGGCAGGGTAACACTACGAGGCCTTTACAAAGTTCCACTAGCTTCAGAAAACCCGCTACAGTTTATAGGAAGTTCCAATGCAGGAATCCCTTGCAGGACCGCCATCGCAGCAAAATCCTCCCGAGGGCCTCCCTACACTGACCACTCCCCTACTGCCCTTGCCCCTTTCGGGTAAGGTAGTCTTCCACTAGCTTTCCTAATTAATCAGCCAAGGGGTCCCATTCCTCCCTTGTGGTAGCACTGTTTTCCCGGGTGGTTCTCCATGTTCCAATTAACATAATGATCTCATCATGAACAGTAAATAACAACTGATAACAAAAGTATGAATAATATGTATCTCAATGCCCAAATCCACATATAGCACTAGCAAGTACTACCCAGAAAGTTTAGTGGTAAACAAGGCATAAAGATAGACAAACTAGGGTAACCTATTAGGTCCCATCAAATTAGCCTATGCAGATCATTATGATTAATTAGAACATGAGTGGGTAAAAAGAAGTGATCAAGGGCACAACTTGCCTGGCACTTGAGATTCCAGGTACCAACTTGCTCTTCAGGTGACTCGTGACCTCTCGCTAGTCGTAGCAAGACAAACAAACATGGCATATGCAAAATTAACATTACAAGAATAAAGTGCGTAATAATAATCTACGCGCATGTACGAGACTAACGCAACTTGAACGGATCAAATCGGAGTTAAAACAAAGGAGTTATGATTTTTCTAAGGTTTTATGTATTTGATATAAGATTAATTAGAAATAAATTTTAATACCATTTTTATGTTAAAACAGAGGTGCTATGTAATAATCAACATTATTACAAAATTATAGGAACTGGAATGGACTAATTTGGAGCTAGAATGCATTTTCTATGATTAAATCAAGTTTCTAGCAATTATTTATACATAAAAATCAATTTCTACATTTAATTATTGAGTTTCCTGGGTCTCTGGAGTGGGCGCACTAATACAGAGAAAGCCAGGGGCCTCGGGGCAAAACTTCCCAAGACACAGAACGGCTGGCGCCAGGACTGCGGGTTGAATCCGCAGAAACGGAGGGGCTCTTTAGCAAATCGACCACCGAAGGGGTATGGGCGCGTCTGAACCGCACGATCCAATTTGGACGTGCGAGATTAGATCTAGGTTTACGAAACGGTATGAAACCTCAGTCATCCGATCCTAGATCTACGACCACGATTTTATTAAGGTGATATCCCATCGCGGCCCTTGATTCCCGATCGAATGGACCACGCGCCCCCGAGCCGAAGCGCTATGAGCGTGCGATCCCGACCATTGATTGGGAATCAACGGTCACAAGGTCATCACCATCCTTACGTTGCTGCCCACGTCCTGTACGTATTCGACGCCGGCCCTCACGACGGCGGACTCACCGGCGAGTAGGCACCACGGTGCACCGGCCACCCGATTGAAGCACGGCAAGGTCCCACATGAAGGGCAAAACACCGCGAATCACCCTAGATGCTTCATAATCCTTATTAAGACCCTGAGTACGGTGCCCACGTGAATCAGCGACCCAGCGGCGGATTCACCCTTCCGGTGACCAATTCCGTGCATCCCGGCGAGCTAATCACAAAGGCCTGGTGTAAAACAATCCCAAGACCACAGCGAGTAGATTGACGAAGGTATTACGCGGCTCCTTACCTTAATCCAAGCAGTGGAGTATCCTGCCCCATTGCCGGAGCTTGCAGCGCAACGGTGCTATCCACGGCGGAATTTGGATCCATGGCGGGGCACAGATGGACGGGGAGAGGGGAATAGGATGAGCCACGCGCGCCCGAGGGTCCTGCTTTTCTTGACACCCGAGAGGCGCCTGGCCTTGGTCGACGCGGCCGGGAAGCGACGCACCGTGACGGCGGCCATGCCAGAGCTTTCCCCCATGGCGGCTGAGGAGGGACGAGGGAAACGAGTTTGCAAGGGGGCCGATTTTATCCCCAAGAACGGGTAGAGTCCGACCAGGCGCAGATCACGGAGATCCGATGAAGCCGCCCGCGCTCAGCCCGCCGCCAGAAGCGGGGCTCGTTTCGAGCCGTGGCGTCGGGAAGAGGAAGACCCGCCAGGAGGGGCCCACGCGCCAGCGACAGCGCAAGTTAGTGTATGAGGTGAGACCGCCGAGTGGGGTCCGCATGTCAGCATCACAAGCCTGCCCCCGAGCGCACGGTTAGGAATGGGCCGGTCCGAGGGGAATTCGGCCCATAACGCAGGGATGTCTTCTTTTCTGTTCTGTTTTTTTTATTTATTTAAATCCTAAATTTCCCACTTCATTAAATTTTGGTCTTGAATTTGTACTCAAATTTTAATGAACAAACAAAAGAACTCAATATGAATGCAAACTCATTATTTTATTCATTTTTATTTTACCATATCTATGAAAAATGATTTTTTTAATACGCCACAATGTACATTAAGAAACTAATCTCTACTCTCTATTATTTATTAAAAGATACCTTAGCTTAAATATTTTAGAAGATATTTATAAATATATTTATTCAATGAATTACTCATACAAGGATCCTCTATATAATCTCCTATTTGAAAACATATTTATTTAAGTAAAAGAATAAACTTTCTTAGATTACCCAAATTCCACAATGGACACAAAGTTTCTTTTTCTTCTTTTCTACATTCATTCTTGGTTTTGGAATTCAATTCTCAAAATTCAAAGCTCAAATATAAGTTGAGATATCAGAATTTACTATTTTATTTCTTCATTTATTAATTTTATTATATTTTTTTCTATATAAATTTTGGGCTTTACAAATCCTACCCCCCTTAACAGAAATCTCGTCCTCGAGATTTGTAAGGACAGGGATGTAAAATGTTTTATTTATAGTTTGGCCTTTAACTTCTAATTAGTTTATGAATACGAAGTTTCATGTTATTTAGAAAGTAGTTATGGAAGCATGGGTATATATATGTATAGTCACCTTATTGTGTAGGATGAAAGATAGGTTAGGGCAAGAATAGCCTAGGGTAAGACAGTTTATGGTGAGAAAGAACTCCTTGTTAGGTGGTAATGCATCTAAAGGTCGGGTTTGACTTCTCTCCTTCCTTGACGAGGTTGATCTTGTTCTTTTCCGGTCTTGGTCTCGGGGTCGGTGTATATCATCAAAGTTGGGGGAATATGGTTAAGATAGTTATGGATGAGATAGACTACATGATGTAGGTCAAAATTTGGTTTGATGTCAGGTGGGGGTTGATAGATTATGCAATTCATCAAGACTCTATTGGTTGGGTTAGATCTCATGCCCATGGGTGAGTTGGTCTATTGTGCGAAGTTAAGTCAATACCTGGCTAGTAGTGTCTAATCTCTTCTACCAGTATCACTAATCTCTCTTTTTTTTAGTAGACCACATTAGATTAGATCATATTAGATTAAATATAATCTAGATTAGGTTGGATATAACTAGATTAGACTAGTTTAAGTCAGATAGGTCTACCAGGGTAGGGTATATATTATTAAGATATGCTAGAATCTTTTGAGATGGGATGAATTATATGGTGAAGGTAGATCAGAATCTCTATTTTTGTTGTTAGGTTAAAACAAAGGGGTTATGTAACTATCTGATGGGTAAGGTAGTTGCATAAGGTCAAGTTGGTATAGAGCACCAATTTAGGTTAACACCTATTTATAGGAGTAGAGTCTCATTTGTTTCATTAGTATTATCCTTCTTGTTAAGCAACTTACATTAAATTAGCTTTATCACATTAGATCAGATCTAGGTTAGGTGGGTATTACTAATTGAGCCTAGATTCGATGTACTTAATTTGGTTTAGATCATGACCATGGTGTAATAAGTCAGGTGGTTTGGATAATATGAATCCCTCAAGATAAGATGAATCTATGAGTGTAGAATAGAATCTTTTAAGATGAGATGGATATTGTTAGGCTAGATCCCTTAATGAGGGATAATCTAGTTTGTCTAGTTATTTTTATAAGCAATTTTTTTTCCTATATGTATATGCAGATGTAATTGTGGACATTACTCCACAACTCATCACACTCAAACAAAGATCCAAATCAGACATATTTCATAAGAGCAAACATTCAAATACATAGACACTTATAAAAATAGTTTTGTTTTTGTTCCTAGGATTAGGTCTCCTATTCCTAAAGGTCACTTCAGTCACAGGATTTCAAAGTGTGAAATCCACATTTGTCTTTAGAAAGAAAAGATAAGAGTAATCAGAGTAAAGCGGAAATAGATGAGAAAAGATTAAGAAAAGTTTAGAAAGAATCAGAATAGCAAAGGTAAGTAAGTATTGGTTGTCCAGTTCTATCTAGGTTTCGTCCTACAGTCAACATTCCTCTGATACCACTTCTGTCACACCCGGATTTTGGGGCACCAAGACCCGGGCGCGAACATAAACACCAGGTATGCTGGGACCAAGTCTCACACATATGATGTATAGTGGCACAGGATCGAATGTCACATCTTTATATATAACAGGAGTTCTATACAAAATAAATAATTACATTATAAGGAGACAACGGTCCAGCAACCCAAAGTTGACTGGGAGACGACGACCTAGACCTCTCTCGAATACACCACGGCATCCTCCATGCGCCTCATCCTGTGGTACCTGTTCTTGACCTGTGGGGGGGTGTGAGACAGCAAGAGTGAGCTCACATACGTTCATCGCTCAACAAGTTGTGGGGAATAATGTGCATGAACTCGCCAAAGGTGGGAGCTCACGTGAAGTGTAAGGCTTACCAAAGAAGATGGTTAGAGCTGAGCATTGCTTTTAAAGTTGGTCAAAATTTTATTAGCAGTTACTAAGTATAAGTAAATACCAACCCAGTTAAATAGTAGAACAAAAGTAACAACTTCACCTGCGATGCAATGCATATGACAAATTGAATTTAAGTTCCATAATTTAATCATGTGAGGGTCCGAGCTGCTCATGACCGTGAGCACGGCTAGTATACCAGTTTTACACTCTGCAGAGGTTGCGCATCTTTACCCACAAGTCATGTTACCCATCTGCCAAGGGATCGCGACTTCCCATACACCTCTACCGAGGAGGCGAGGCAGGGTAACACTACGAGGCCTTTACAAAGTTCCACTAGCTTCAGAAAACCCGCTACAGTTTATAGGAAGTTCCAATGCAGGAATCCCTTGCAGGACCGCCATCGCAGCAAAATCCTCCCGAGGGCCTCCCTACACTGACCACTCCCCTACTGCCCTTGCCCCTTTCGGGTAAGGTAGTCTTCCACTAGCTTTCCTAATTAATCAGCCAAGGGGTCCCATTCCTCCCTTGTGGTAGCACTGTTTTCCCGGGTGGTTCTCCATGTTCCAATTAACATAATGATCTCATCATGAACAGTAAATAACAACTGATAACAAAAGTATGAATAATATGTATCTCAATGCCCAAATCCACATATAGCACTAGCAAGTACTACCCAGAAAGTTTAGTGGTAAACAAGGCATAAAGATAGACAAACTAGGGTAACCTATTAGGTCCCATCAAATTAGCCTATGCAGATCATTATGATTAATTAGAACATGAGTGGGTAAAAAGAAGTGATCAAGGGCACAACTTGCCTGGCACTTGAGATTCCAGGTACCAACTTGCTCTTCAGGTGACTCGTGACCTCTCGCTAGTCGTAGCAAGACAAACAAACATGGCATATGCAAAATTAACATTACAAGAATAAAGTGCGTAATAATAATCTACGCGCATGTACGAGACTAACGCAACTTGAACGGATCAAATCGGAGTTAAAACGAAGGAGTTATGATTTTTCTAAGGTTTTATGTATTTGATATAAGATTAATTAGAAATAAATTTTAATACCATTTTTATGTTAAAACAGAGGTGCTATGTAATAATCAACATTATTACAAAATTATAGGAACTGGAATGGACTAATTTGGAGCTAGAATGCATTTTCTATGATTAAATCAAGTTTCTAGCAATTATTTATACATAAAAATCAATTTCTACATTTAATTATTGAGTTTCCTGGGTCTCTGGAGTGGGCGCACTAATACAGAGAAAGCCAGGGGCCTCGGGGCAAAACTTCCCAAGACACAGAACGGCTGGCGCCAGGACTGCGGGTTGAATCCGCAGAAACGGAGGGGCTCTTTAGCAAATCGACCACCGAAGGGGTATGGGCGCGTCTGAACCGCACGATCCTGTTGGGGCCATGCTTCGTTGCGCCGAAGGTCTTACACGAAGAAGCAGCTTCGGCTGAAGTTGTCCCCAGGAGATGGCCGAAGGTTCCTTTTCATGGAGCTTCGGCGTTACAAACCGACATAGAGATAGAATGGCCTTTTTATCCATAGGGGTCTGAGTCAATGTTGTAAACTTTTGTAAGGGGCATAATTGTAATTCGTCACAGGCTGTGTCCTGTGTCTATAAATAGATGAACAGTACCCCTGTACTGTTCACGCGAACCTGCCATTTGCTTTCGCATCACGCCTGTACTTTTGCTTTCCTCAGGACCGAAGGTACATTTGTAATTTGAAGTCATTTATATTTATTCATGATAATAAAAATAGAGATGATTCTATGATAATATTTAAATGTTTATTTTATACCTCATGATTTATATGAATGCTTCGTCCCTTGTTATTATGCTCACGAAGGTACGTCCTTCGTAACCTTCGTCCGAAATTCTTTATATCCTGAAGGGATATAATGTTTTGGAGGACGAAGGACTTTAACACTTAACATTTTCTATGTTGCCTTGTTCTTAATTCTTAGCATTTGAGAACAAGCCCCCAACATTGGCGCCCACCGTGGGTGAACTCACTTCCACTTTTCTGAGTTGATGGCTTCGTTCAACAATCAAGCTGGAGCTGCTTCGGCTTCGAAGCTGGTGCTCCCGATAACAGGCGGTTCTTGCTCAGAGCCGGCTAACAAGAAGCAGAAGAAGGAGGCTCAGAGAAGGGTGCAGCATGTTGGAGTGCAGGGACCCTTCATCAAGTCAAAATGGTCCCACATTCCAATTACTTTCTCTCAGGAAGATCTTCAGCTTAAGGATTATCCTCACAATGATGCCATGGTTATCTCTTGCGTGATCAAAGGATTTCTGGTCCACAACGTCTTAGTTGATACAGGCAGTGCAGCTGATATTATATTTGCTAAAGCCTTCAGACAAATGCAAGAGCCAGAAGACAAGATTCATGATGCTACGCACCCTCTTTGTGGCTTCGGAGGGCGGCAGATTGTAGTACTTGGGAAGATTACCATGCCGGTAACCTTCGGATTTGTTAACAACACAAGGACTGAGCAAATTGTGTTTGATATTGTTGACATGGAGTATCCTTACAATGCTATCATTAGTCGCGGTACTCTTAATGCCTTCGAAGCAATTCTTCACCCAGCTTATCTCTGCATGAAGATACCTTCGGACCAAGGGCCTATTGCTATTCATGGAAGCCAGGAAGCTGCTAGAAGGGCCGAAGGAAGCTGGACTGACTCCAAAGCAATCCATAACATAGATGGAGCTGAAGCTTGTGAACAGTACAAATTCAGAAGGGAGAAAGCAGCTTCAGCAGATCAGCCGAAGCCCATGCTATTGTGTGAGGACATAGCAGAGCAGAAGGTGCTGTTGGGCTCGCAATTATCTGAAGACCAGGAGAAAACCTTGATAAGGTTTTTATTCAACAACAAAGATGTTTTTGCATGGTCAGCTAATGATCTTTGTGGAGTAAATCGGGATGTTATTGAACATTCGCTCAATGTTGACCCATCCTTGAGACCCCGAAAGCAGAGGCTTCGGAAGATGTCGGATGACAAGGCCGAAGGGGCTCGCAATGAAGTAAAAAGACTCCTCAGTGCAGGAGTTATCAGAGAAGTAAAGTATCCAGAGTGGCTAGCTAACACTGTTATGGTGAAGAAGGCCAATGGCAAGTGGAGAATGTGTATCGATTTCACAGATCTCAACAAGGCTTGTCCGAAGGATGAATTCCCGCTGCCAAGGATAGACTCTTTAGTCGATGCAGCAGCTTCTTCAGAGCTCATGAGTCTCCTGGACTGCTACTCAGGCTATCATCAAATCTGGATGAAGAAGGAAGATGAGCCGAAGACTAGCTTCATAACCCCAAGTGGCACATATTGCTATCTTCGGATGCCTGAGGGGCTCAAAAATGCTGGAGGAAGTTTCAGCAGAATGACAGCGAAGGTCCTCCAGTCTCAGATAGGCAGAAATGTGTTGACTTATGTCGATGACATCATTGTAAAAAGCACAAAGCAGGAAAATCATATTGCTGATCTGCAGGAGACCTTCGCCAGTTTCAGACGAGCTGGTCTGAAGCTGAATCCAGAAAAATGTGTCTTCGGAGTGAAGAAGGGGAAATTTCTTGGATGCTTGGTTTCAACAAAGGGAATCGAAGCTAATCCAAATAAAATCGAAGCTATACTTCGAATGGAGCCACCAACTACAAGAAAGGGGGCCCAAAGATTGACAGGAAGGTTGGCATCTCTCAACAGATTTATATCCAGATCAGCAGAAAGAAATTTACCATTCTTCGAGGTGCTGAAGTCAGCTGAAGTCTTTCAATGGGGACCAAGTCAACAAAAAGCCTTCGAAGAGCTGAAGCAATATTTAATAGATCTAACAACATTAACTCCGCCAACACCAGGGGCTCCTCTGTTGTTATATGTGGCAGCTTCGCACTCAGCAGTAAGTGCGGCACTTGTCCAGGAGAAGCTTGATGGCCAAGTCAAGAAGCAAGTTCCAGTGTATTTTGTATCTGAAGTCCTTAGTGTATCAAAGAAAAATTATACAGAGCTGGAGAAGGTATTATATGCCGTTTTAATGGCATCCAGGAAGCTTCGGCATTATTTTCAGGCATACAACATTATTGTTCCTTCTTCGCAGCCGTTGAAGGATATCATGAGAAATAGAGAAGCTACTGGACGGATTGGAAAATGGGCTGCAGAGCTCAATGAATTTTACATTGATTATGTGCATAGATCCTCGATCTAGTCTCAAGCATTGGCAGATTTCATCGCCGACTGGACGCCAGGGGCTCAGGATGAAGAAGCAAATAAAGATGCCGAAGTGTGGACAGTGTTTTGTGATGGCTCTTGGGGAACCTTCGGAGCAGGTGCAGCTGCTGTGTTGGTCTCACCATCCAAGGTTAAAACTTGTTATGCAGCAAGACTTGACTTCAGCTGTACAAACAATATTACTGAGTACGAAGCCCTGCTCCTGGGCCTTCGAAAATTAAAGGCAATGGGAATCAGAAGGGCGATTCTTAAAACTGATTCCCAGGTTGTTTCGGGTCATATTGACAAAAGTTGCAAGGCTAAAGATCCGAAGCTTGAAAAATATCTAGACACGGTCCGAAGGATCGAAGCCTCCTTCGAAGGATTTTCTGTCAAGAATATCCCTCGAGGACAAAATGAGCATGCTGATTTGCTAGCCAAGTCTGCAGCACAGGGGCTGCCGTTACCTTCGGATGTGTTCTTCGAAACAATAAAGGCACCTTCAGTGGAGCTCCTTGAAAGAGCAGTCCTCAACATATCTCCTGTTTACAGCGAAGATTGGAGAACTGAAATAATCTCTTACCTTCAGGGTAAGTTCCTTTCAGATGACGAAGCTTACAATAAAAGAATAGAGGCAAGAGCTCGTCCGTATGTCATGATAGAAGGGGAATTATACAAACATGGAGTTTGCGCCCCGATGCTCAAATGCTTGTCTAGAACCGAAGGTATAGAGTTAATGAAAGAAATACATGCAGGCCTGTGTGGATCCCACATCGGATCTAGGCCGTTACTTGGAAAAGTTTTCCGCCAAGGGTTTTATTGGCCGAAGGCAGCTTCGGATGCAGCGGAGTTAGTTCAAAAGTGCGAAGGTTGTCAGAAATGTGCAAGAGATCAAAAGCAACCTTCATCTTTGACACAGCTGATACAACCCATATGGCCATTGCAAAGGTGGGGCCTTGACTTGTTGGGTCCATTACCACCGGCTCAAGGGAATCTAAAATATGTTATAGTGGCTGTGGAGTATTTTTCCAAGTGGATTGAGGCGAAGCCATTAGCCACAATAACTTCGGCCACTGTCCAAAAGTTTTTCTGGCAGAATATTGTCTGTCGCTTCGGGGTACCGAAGGCCATCACTGTAGATAATGGAACGCAGTTCGACTCCGAAGCTTTCAGAAATTTCTGTGATCAAATTGGAACGAAGATCCATTTTGCATCAGTCAGGCATCCGGAGTCGAATGGGCTCGTTGAAAGGGCCAACGGCATTATAATGACAGGAATAATGAAGTTAATCTTCAATCAACCCAGGGGAAAGTGGCCAGATCAGTTAACCAAAGTGGTGTGGAGCCACAATACAACAGCATCAAGGTCTACAGGCTTTACTCCATTCAAGTTATTGTTCGGAGACGAAGCAATAACTCCGGAAGAAGCTAAAGCTGGATCAATAAGAGTGGTAGCTTCGGCAGAATCAAGTCCTGAAGATGCCTGTTTTGTGGAAAAAGATGCTTTAGAAGGGATCAGGCTTCAAGCTGTGGAGAATATCAATAAATACCAGGCTGAAACAGTCAAATGGCGAGATAGAAAGGTCCGGCTAAAAAATATTGAGCCGGGACACTTGGTGCTTCGGAGAGTGGCCAACCCAGACACAGTGGGCAAATTACAGTTGAAATGGGAAGGACCTTTCTTAGTAGTATCTTCGTCAAGGCCTGGTTCGTACAGATTGAAGGACATGGACGGCAACGAAATTCCAAGATCTTGGAATGCGGATGAGCTTCGGCGATA
Source organism: Zea luxurians (assembly GCA_029449295.1). NCBI lineage: Eukaryota > Viridiplantae > Streptophyta > Magnoliopsida > Poales > Poaceae > Zea > Zea luxurians. Next base: position 81,390,216 of record JAOPSE010000009.1, read on the forward strand.
TTATGTATAACTTGATGTAACTTTTTATGTTTTTCTTTTCTTTTTCATGGCACCCTTTTCCTTTCTAAAGGGGGAGAAAGGTTTTTAATGGGGCCATCATATGTAATTTCCTTTTTAGTTTTATAAGAGCAAAATCCCCCAAAGAATGTAAATGTAAAAGCTGAGAACGCACCATCGAGTGCCGAAACTGAAAAAGAGAAGAAGCTCCAAAGACGTCCCTGAGGGGATGCAGAGCTCACAGCGAAAAGTCAACGCTGATTCCGCCAAAAGTAAAAGGCGAAGAAGCTCCAAAGACGTCCCTGAGGGGATGCAGAGCTTACAGCGAAAAGTCAACGCTGATACCGCCTAAGTAAAAGGCGAAGAAGCTCCAAAGTCGTTCCTAAGGGAATGCAGAGCTGATGTGTGGTTGTTTCTAAGGAAATAATGGCTGAGAGTGTGGCTTCGGACATATGTCTTGGACATTCATTCGCACATTACATTACATCATAGCATTTGCATTCATAAGCATTCATTCATAGCATTTGTGTTCCTAAGTGGTTGCTTCGGCAAAAAGAAGAAGCGGTCTTTTATGCTTCGTTATGTACAAAAAAAAAGCTTCGGCAAAAAGAAGAAGTGGTCTTTTATGCTTAGTTATGTACAAAAAAGAAAAGCTTCGGCAAAAAGAAGAAGTGGTCTTCTATGCTTCGTTGTGTACGAAAAGAAGGGAAGGTGTTTTTTCGCCTTCGGCTCAAAATACTAATTTCGTCCACATCAAAGCGCCTCAATAGAAGGGTAAGAATATATTACAAGGTATGTACAAAGTTCCTTGAGAACAGTTTAATTGTATTTACAAAAGTTGTTACAAAAGTCTCCTGAGTTCTTTCTATAGTATACTTCTACTGATCTTCGCTAAGCTTCAGCTTCGGCAACATATTTTAAGCATCATCTTCAGCTTCGTCATCCTACATGAATCAAGATATCGCGAGTAAAAATCAAGTGTGAAGGAGAAGGTAAGTACAAAGTATGATTTCTTACTGGATCAAGATGACTTCGAGCTTCGTCTCCGGCCTTCTCTCGCCCGCCTTTTGTCCATATCATTTTTATAAATCTATTTGAGATGCTTCGGGCGAGGTCAGGAATATCGTCCAGAATTGATGGAGACAGGGTGAAGTTGGGCCTGTTGACGATTTTTCCATGCTCGCAGCCGGCCTTCAGGAACGCTGCAGCGGTACCCCGAGAAGCTACCCAGGCACAGAAGTCACCGTGCCCGGCTATAACTTCGTCAAGCTCTTCAATTTCAGCTTCAATATGATCGAAGGCTTTTGGCAAATCTTCAGCTGAAGGGTTAAACTTCCCGCTGCTGGCTCCAACTGAGTAAAAGACCTTTTTTAATTGTTCAATACAGTTATTGCTAAATTTCAAGCACTTGTCTTGAAGGCTTGTTAATGATTTCTTCAAGTCTGAGTTGGTCTGGACTTCGGCTTCAAGTTTCGAATTAAGCTCTAGCTTCTCCTGTTCAAATTGTTTTGATTGGCAGATAAGCTTCGAATTCAATTCTGATACTTTAGCTTCAGTCTCTGCCAGCAAGCCTTCAGTTGATTGGAGTTCAAAGTCTTTCTTCTCAACAATGGCTGACTGCTCTTTTATCTTGCTCTCTAGATTTTCGATTATAGCTTCGTGTTTTTTATCCTCTAGATCTTGTTGCATCTTCAGAGCTTTGCTCAGTAGCATGCTCTGCACAGAAACAACTTTCGTTAGTAACATTTTCATTATTAAAAGCAATAAAAACCAGGGAAAAGGTTGTTTACCTTGAAATTGGAATAAAATAAGCTGCCGACGATATGTTGTCGTCGGTAGCGGCTGATATCTGTTTCTAGCTTCGGAAAACCGATACTCTTTGATAGAGTACCGATGACCTTAGCCCCAGTTTGATCACGAATGAAGCCCAATTTTTCATCATCAATGCCTCCAAATAGAAGAGCTCCTGGCTTGTATCCGCAAGATTTGGCATATTCCTTAAGCTCTTCTATTTCGGCCTTCGACAGTTTTTGCCCAACTAAATTTTGAAATGTGTAGGCTTCGTCGTCCGAAGTGTCTTCGGCTATTTCTTTCCCCTTCCCAGGCACTGTGGCCATGGTTTCTTCAGCAGCGGTGGCAGCTTCTTCTGCAGCCATGTCTTTCAAAATTTTGTTGATGTCCTCAATGGTAGTTTCTAAGTTCACATCTTCGGCTGTAGCGGCTTCGGTAGCCGCGACCTCCGAAGGTGCGACTTCGACGTTTGTTGTGCCCTCAACAGCTGGCGTTTTCTGAATTGACGCCCTCGGTGGCGTCTTGTCGATAACCTCAGTCACTGCAATAATTCTTTGTCTTTTTGTTTTTGTTATCTTCGATTTTTCGGGTTCCTCCACCTTTCGAAAAAGCTTCGTCAGTTGAGGCCTTAATGGACTTAGCTTCGTGGGCAGGGTTTCAGTCATTACCTTTAAGATTTCCTCCACGTCGCTGGTAGAAGGTGGTGCGGGGGTCCCCTCTTCATCGGATAGTTTTCGCTTTGGAGTTGATATTTTTCTCTTCTTGGGAATTTTCTTCTCTTTTGGTGGTTTTTCTTCATCCTTGTTCAAAGTTTCGGCCACTCTTTTCCTTTTTTGGCCCTCAGCACCCTTGTTCAGCCGTTCATAGTCAGGGTACTCGAAGCCCAGGGCGTCAAGCACTCGGTTCAGCCTTCGCTTCGGACGGGTGCCGAAGGCCGCGGTCATCAGTTGATCTTCTTTTTTGGAATAATTCCCAAGAATTTCATTGCACATCACCTCAACTGTGTCCAGCCATACTTGGCAGGGTTTTTTAAAGTATTTCTTGAATTTAAAGTGATAAGGAAGCCGGACAAGTTCCCCCTTCTTCTTCTCTCCCTTTAGCTTTGGCATTTCCCATTCTTTCAGGGTAGGGAAGGCTCTGAACGCCAAGAATTCTTGAACCAGATCCCTGGTACCGATATGCTCTGAAATAATTTCAAACTCACCCAGTGCAGCCCAGGTGGGACCCTCCAATTTCATGTGGCATCGCGGCCTTGTTTCTCCGAAGATTAAATCAAGAGGGCTTTGTACCAATTTTTCTTCGTCTTCGTCAACTTTCACATAAAACCACTCAGATTTCCAGCCTGCTGGCCATTTGCTTCGGTAGCTGATAACAGGACACTTTGTTGTCTTCCGGTAGGCAAAATTGTAGCAACCGAAGTTATCATGTAGCCCATCTTTTCTGGCCTTTGTTTGGTAATGTAACTCATGAACTCGACAAAAACTGTCGGCAAACGGTTCCACAGCTTGGCTTCGAAGGGCCCAGATATAAACATTAAGCCTAACGATAGCGTTAGGAGTCAATTGATGAAAGTAAATACCAAACTTTTTCAATACATCTGCAATAATTCCATGAAGAGGGAATCTCAGTCCAGCTTTTAAAAAGCTCTTGAAAATGACAATCTCGTCCTTCTCTGGCTTCGGGGTAGTTTCTTCTCCCCCGAAGCGAAGTAGCTTCTTCTGATTTTCACTAAAATAACCTGCTTTCACCATCTTGGAAAGATCAGCCTTTGAAACAGTCGACTTTCCGAAATCTAGGTGGCTGGGCTTGCTGGGCATGGCAATGCGATAGTCATCTTCGGGATCAGTTTCTTCAATGTTCTCCTCTTCTCCTTCGGCAGTTGTCGGGTTTGCTTCAGCAGCGGGCATTTCCTCCGCAGTCACCAGTCCGGAACGCTGCATTGCTTCGGAGATGGGCACAGTATTCGAACCTTCGGCTTCGTCTCCTTCACGTTCAACTCTGGCGGTAGATCGCACTCTGGCCATATGATTCTGAGTTTGGGGAAGTTAGATACTTTTTTCTTTTTCCTTTTCTCCCGAAGCTTTTCTTTCTGACGAAGCAGACTTCGAGATGGACCTTCGTTCGATTCTGAGAATCAAGCTTCGGCTATAGTTAAAAATTTTGGCAGCAAAACAGTGCAAATAGCAATGAATGCTGTGGTAACTTCACACCTACTCGTCTGTTTATATAGTGCTGCAGGTAAGAAGGCGAAGCGGCAGGATTTTTACACCAGGCGGGCAGTCACTTGTACTCGCTGCGCAGTGGACCGCAAAGATCAAACAGTAACTCTGCAAGGTGGGACCGACACGAGCTCGGGAATTGAATCGTTTCTCGGCAATGAGCTCAGGGAAGGTGTTTTTTGGACCTTCGGCTTCCCGAAGCTTAAGAGGCATTTTTCACAGATCAAGCTCGTTACGAAAAACGATCTAGCGCCGCGAAAGGGGCTACTGTTGGGGCCATGCTTCGTTGCGCCGAAGGTCTTACACGAAGAAGCAGCTTCGGCTGAAGTTGTCCCCAGGAGATGGCCGAAGGTTCCTTTTCATGGAGCTTCGGCATTACAAACCGACATAGAGATAGAATGGCCTTTTTATCCATAGGGGTCTGAGTCAATGTTGTAAACTTTTGTAAGGGGCATAATTGTAATTCGTCACAGGCTGTGTCCTGTGTCTATAAATAGATGAACAGTACCCCTGTACTGTTCACGCGAACCTGCCATTTGCTTTCGCATCACGCCTGTACTTTTGCTTTCCTCAGGACCGAAGGTACATTTGTAATTTGAAGTCATTTATATTTATTCATGATAATAAAAATGGAGATGATTCTATGATAATATTTAAATGTTTATTTTATACCTCATGATTTATATGAATGCTTCGTCCCTTGTTATTATGCTCACGAAGGTACGTCCTTCGTAACCTTCGTCCGAAATTCTTTATATCCTGAAGGGATATAATGTTTTGGAGGACGAAGGACTTTAACACTTAACATTTTCTATGTTGCCTTGTTCTTAATTCTTAGCATTTGAGAACAAGCCCCCAACAGATCCAATTTGGACGTGCGAGATTAGATCTAGGTTTACGAAATGGTATGAAACCTCAGTCATCCAATCCTAGATCTACGACCACGATTTTATTAAGGTGATATCCCATCGCGGCCCTTGATTCCCGATCGAATGGACCACGCGCCCCCGAGCCGAAGCGCTATGAGCGTGCGATCCCGACCATTGATTGGGAATCAACGGTCACAAGGTCATCACCATCCTTACGTTGTTGCCCACGTCCTGTACGTATTCGACGCCGGCCCTCACGGCGGCGGACTCACCGGCGAGTAGGCACCACGGTGCACCGGCCACCCGATTGAAGCACGGCAAGGTCCCACACGAAGGGCAAAACACCGCGAATCACCCTAGATGCTTCATAATCCTTATTAAGACCCTGAGTACGGTGCCCACGTGAATCAGCGACCCAGCGGCGGATTCACCCTTCCGGTGACCAATTCCGTGCATCCCGGTGAGCTAATCACAAAGGCCTGGTGTAAAACAATCCCAAGACCACAGCGAGTAGATTGACGAAGGTATTACGCGGCTCCTTACCTTAATCCGAGCAGTGGAGTATCCTGCCCCATTGCCGGAGCTTGCAGCGCAACGGTGCTATCCACGGCGGAATTTGGATCCATGGCGGGGCACAGATGGACGGGGAGAGGGGAATAGGATGAGCCACGCGCGCCCGAGGGTCCTGCTTTTCTTGACACCCGAGAGGCGCCTGGCCTTGGTCGACGCGGCCGGGAAGCGACGCACCGTGACGGCGGCCATGCCAGAGCTTTCCCCCATGGCGGCTGAGGAGGGACGAGGGAAACGAGTTTGCAAGGGGGCCGATTTTATCCCCAAGAACGGGTAGAGTCTGACCAGGCGCAGATCACGGAGATCCGGTGAAGCCGCCCGCGCTCAGCCCGCCGCCAGAAGCGGGGCTCGTTTCGAGCCGTGGCGTCGGGAAGAGGAAGACCCGCCAGGAGGGGCCCACGCGCCAGCGACAACGCAGGTTAGTGTATGAGGTGAGACCGCCGAGTGGGGTCCGCATGTCAGCATCACAAGCCTGCCCCCGAGCGCACGGTTAGGAATGGGCCGGTCCGAGGGGAATTCGGCCCATAACGCAGGGATGTCTTCTTTTCTGTTCTGTTTTTTTTATTTATTTAAATCCTAAATTTCCCACTTCATTAAATTTTGGTCTTGAATTTGTACTCAAATTTTAATGAACAAACAAAAGAACTCAATATGAATGCAAACTCATTATTTTATTCATTTTTATTTTACCATATCTATGAAAAATGATTTTTTTAATACGCCACAATGTACATTAAGAAACTAATCTCTACTCTCTATTATTTATTAAAAGATACCTTAGCTTAAATATTTTAGAAGATATTTATAAATATATTTATTCAATGAATTACTCATACAAGGATCCTCTATATAATCTCCTATTTGAAAACATATTTATTTAAGTAAAAGAATAAACTTTCTTAGATTACCCAAATTCCACAATGGACACAAAGTTTCTTTTTCTTCTTTTCTACATTCATTCTTGGTTTTGGAATTCAATTCTCAAAATTCAAAGCTCAAATATAAGTTGAGATATCAGAATTTACTATTTTATTTCTTCATTTATTAATTTTATTATATTTTTTTTCTATATAAATTTTGGGCTTTACATTGGGTCTGCACTGTATCTAGCTAGTAGATTTACCGCGAATGCAATATCAGGCCTGGTGCAATTCGCAAGGTACATCAGTGCTCCAATAGCACTAAGGTAAGGAACTTCAGGCCCCAACGATTTCTCATCATCGCTCTTTGGTCTAAATGGGTCGGTATCCATTTTAAGGAATCTCACGACCATCGGGGTCTTTAAAGGGTGAGCTTTAATCATATTAAATCTCTCAAGGACCTTTTTACAATAGGTCGACTGGTGTACAAATATTCATTCTAGGAGATGCTCATTCTGCAGGCCCAAGCAAAACTTGGTTTCTTCCAAGTCTTTCATTTCAAACTCTGTCTTGAGGTAGGCGTTGACCTCCTCAATATCCTTAGCATATCCAATGATATTCAAGTCATCAACATAGATCGAAACTATGCAAAAAACCTTCTGGGATTTTCTAATGAATACACAAGGAGAATCTGGATTATTTACGTATCCCTTCTTCAGGAGGAATTCACTGAGCCGATTGTACCACATCCGCCAAGATTGTTTAAGCCCATACAACGCCCTCTGCAACTTAACGCTGTACATGTTGCGATTTGACTTGGCATCCAGAACTCTCAGCCCATCTAGGACCTTCATATAGATTTTCGAATCCAATGACCCATACAAGTATGCGGTCACTACGTCCATCATCTGCATTTTTAAGTTTAAACCTGCTGCCAGTGATATCAAATATCGGAACGTTGTGCCACTCATTACCGGGGAGTAAGTTTCATCGTAATCGATGCCGAGTCTCTGCGTGAACCCTTGTGCTACAAGTCTCGCTTTGTATCTCACCACCACGTTGATTGTGTTCCTCTTTCGGACGAACACCCATTTGAACCCGACTGGGGTAACATTGGGGGGCGTGCGGGCGACATGCCCAAATACTTGTCTCTTTGAAAGCGAGAGCAATTACGTCTCTATTGCTTCTTTCCATTTGACCCAATCTAAGCGCTTCTGGCACTCTGCCATGGACTTTGGTTCAGGATCCTCGGCAATCACAACAATGATTGTCGGTACCCTGAAACTAGGGTTCCCCTTACTACTGTATAAAGACACAGTACCCATGCGACTATCTTTAGTCGCGTGGTAAAAGAGCTGTATGTGGGACCAGGCCATGACTCGCCCCAGCCTCGGGCGACTACTCTAGGCCAGCAACAGCGCCTGACCCCACCACATGGGCGGGTCCGGGGCCGCCACATGTCCAGAGAAAGTGATATACTCCAAGGCATCAACAATGAGTCCGGACCCCCATGAGAGAGTGCCGAACCCCTGTATATACGGTCCAGGCCTCCAAGTTTGGCCCAGGACCTCCACGTGTGCGAACCATACCCCTAGAATGGGATCCGGACCTCCCCCCGTATGGGGTCCGGGCCGCCCACAGTGGGGTCCCAGGGTTCCAGGACAGAACATACCCGGGCCTTAATCAGGACCCAGGCGAGGGTCCGGAGCCGACACGTGTCCAGACCTGATCTTGTGGGATCCGAACCTTATCACATACACTCATGCTTCCCGCCCAGGTGGAGACCCAATGTTGCCACGTGGCCTACTACGCGCGGCGTAAGCCAACGGGCGGAGCCTGACATAAAGCCTCTAGGCTACGCGCGTCTTGGCATTTATTACGGATAAGACGTGTGTCTGTCCATTCCAGTGACAGGCGACACGCCTAGTCCATGTTGTGTGGCCGTGCTGTTACTCATACGTTACCATAGCGAGGGCAGTGACTCACCATTACTTGTGCGTTTCCAAGAAAAGGGCTACTGCCTATCAATGCTGCATAGACCGCGGTCATCATGACTCCCGCTGATTACTCATACGTTACTAAGGTGGAGGATCTTTGTGTGCTGTCAGCATTAATTATTCACATAATGTATTCCTTCCATTATGCTCCTGGGCCCGCATGTCGGGGCTCAGCACCCTTGTATGTACCCCCCTTAAACTATAAAAGGGAAGGGACACAATGTTACAAGGGACAGACTGAATACAACTTACACACAGTGGAGGTAGGGTATTACGCTCCAGCGGCCTAAACCACTATAAACCCTCGAGTGCTCTTGTGTTCATCCGAAATTCACCAAACAAGCAACCGCTTAGGCCCCCTCCTCATCTTAGGATTAGGGCGGGCGGGTACATTCCGCCACCCGGCCAAAGGATTTTCTCTCCGACATTTGGCGCGCCAGGTAGGGGGCTTGGCCTTAGGTTTTTTGCCTGTTTTCTTGCTTGACACAATGGTTCAGATCATCGAGCACCGCGGCTTGTCTCCCGAGGACTTCCTGATGGAGGAAGGGGCTGCATCTTCCGTGCCATGGGGCTCTAATCGCCCTACGCCTGTTGTTGCTACTATACACGCTGCGCAGCAGCACACGCCAGCACAGACATCCAGGGCTCCATCAAGGGCTGCTCCTGGGGCATTGTCTGCAGCCAGGGAGTTGCTATGCAACCCCCCAAGTTCCACGGCCTCGCTGGTGGCCATGAGGTAGTGGCGCGAAGATGTCGACCGTCTCCTTGGCATGGCTCATCCTGGCTCGGCCAGTTCTAGGCCTCGGTCATTCCGGCGTCAACACGAGGCGTCGGCATCTGTGCGCTCACCCTCAGTGAGGGGTGCACGGACTGACGACCTACGGGTAGAGCTCAACCGCAGGCGTGCGGGCGAGGATGCTCGAATCTCTCTGGAGAGGGCTGACGACCTGCGGATAGAGCTCAACCGTAGACGTGCGGGCGAGGATGCTCGAGTCTCTCTGGAGAGGGCGCGTGAGCACCGGCAAAACTTTGAGGGTCGCAACCTCGACCATGGCTTCGGTGCAGTTTCACCACAAACTCCAAGAGGCGCCCGAATCCAGGCGGCTGTCCCATTGGTCGGTGTGGGCTGTGCCGCACTAGCGGATCATCTCCGCGTGGCGACTTGGCCACCCAAATTCCGCCCACACCTGCCGGAGAAGTACGACGGTACGTCAAACCCGTTGGAATTCTTGTAGGTCTATGTCACCGCCATTACGGCAGCTGGTGAAACACTGCTGTAATGGCAAGCTACTTCCATGTAGCCTTGACCAGGCCGGACCTGGACCTGGCTCATGAACCTCACCCCAGGGTCCATCTACTCCTGGGAAGAGCTCTGTGCATGGTTCACAGCGAACTTCGCCAATGCTTATCAACATCATGGTGTGGAGGCTCATCTCCATGTCGTAAGGCAGGAACCCGGGGAGACTCTTCGGGCTTTCATCTCCCGCTTCACCATGGTACGAGGGACTATACCTCGTGTCTCTGATGCCTCCATTATCACTGCTTTCCGACAGGGGGTGCGTGATGAGAAGATGTTGGAGAAATTGGCGATGCATGACATGGAAACCGTCACTACGCTCTTCGCTCTGGCCGACAAATGTGGCAGAGCTGCCGAGGGCCGTGCATGGCACTCGGCACCACAGACCGGAGTTACCCAGACGGGTGGCTCGGGTGCCACCACCCAGGGCGGCAATAAGAAAAAGAAGAAGAACCACGGTCACGATAGGCCGCAGTCTACTGCTCCAGTCGTCACAGCTGCGGCTGGGGGCCGGAATGAGCGCGGCAAGCGCCCCCGGCAATAGGGAGGTAACAGTGGGTCATGCCCTGCCCATCCCAACAGTCGCTACAACGCCTCGGAATGCCGAGAGATCATCAAGCTCGTGAAGCGCGTCAGCGAGCAGCATGAGCAGGCCTCTAAGGATGGCTCGCCGCCTCGTCGCCGGCCTGGCAAGGAGAAGGTCGACGAAGGTGACGCGGCCGTGGGAGAACGGGACCTCGTATATCAGTCCCCCGAGGGAGTCCTCAAGGACATCCTCACTGGAGACTCAGACTCTGGTGATGACAACAACTGCCGCAAGAAGTTGTACGTGATGTATGGCGGAAGCTGGGAGCTCACCTCCCGTAGAAACGTAAAGTCTCTGCGCCGTGAGGTCCTTTTAGCGATCCTAGGGGTCCCGAAGGCTGCTCCACATCAGCGGTGGCGGAGCACCACTATCTCCTTCGGGGCATCCAACTGCCCCGAAAACATGGCAGGGGCTGGTATACTACCACTCATCACTGCCCCTGTCATCGCCAACATGAAGCTGCATCATGTCCTGATTGACGATGGGGCTAGGCTCAACGTCATCAGTCACGTTGCGTTCAAGCAGCTGCAGATTCCAGGATCCCGACTGGGACCCTCTCGCCCATTCTCCGGAGTGGGCCCTCAACTGGTGTATCCCCTTGGGAGCATCATACTCCTGGTTACATTCGAGACTGGGGAGAACTTCCGCATAGAGAACGTCTAGTTCGACGTCGCAGAGGTTAACCTCCCTTTCAATGCCATCATTGGCAGGTCGGCCATGTACCGGTTCATGGCCATTGCCCATTACGAGTACTTGGTCCTCAAGATGCCATCCCCTGCTGGGGTCCTCACCATGCGGGGGCGACCGTGCCGCTGCGCTTGCAGCTATCGAGAAGTTGCACGCCCTGGCGGCAGAAACTGCTCATCCGGATGACGGGGGAGGGACCCCTCGACTTCCTGTACCAAGGCGCCCACCAAGGTGCCTAAGGTGCAGCCATCTGGAGCAGACGGCGGTCTCATCAAAACCATCTAGGTCGGCGTGGATTCCTCCCAGACCACCCGCATTGCGGGTAATCTGGAGGAAAAATAGGAAATCGCGCTCGTCGCCTTCCTCTAGGCAAATGCCGACGTATTCGCATGGGAACCATCGCAGATGTCTGGGATCCCTAGGGAGGTGATTAAGCACCATCTAAAGATCCACCCTGACGCCAAACCGGTGAGTCAGAAGCCTCGGAGACAGTCCGTTGAGCGGCAGGATTTCATCCGTGAGGAGGTCCGAAAGCTGCTACACGCTGGCTTCATCGAAGAGGTCCATCACCTAGTATGGCTGGCCAATCCAGTCATCATTCCCAAGGCAAACAGGAAGCTTTGGATGTGCATTGACTACACCAACCTCAATAAGGCCTGTCCTAAGGACCCATATCCACTTCCACGAATAGACCAAATCGTGGATTCTACCTCAGGGTGCGACCTCTTGTCTTTCCTAGATGCTTACTTAGTCTCCATCAGATCCAGATGTCTAGGCAAGATAGGAAGCATACCGCTTTTGTAACTGTGGATGGGCTTTACTGTTATGTTGTAATGCCTTACGGTCTGAAAAACGCCTTGCCAACATTTGTACGGGGCGATGAGTAAGACCTTTGGTGACCTGATTAGGGACATGATAGAGATATACGTCGATGACATCGTGGTCAAGACTAAGAGAGGGTCGACCCTAGTGGAAGACTTAACCCTGGTCTTTAACAAGCTGCGGGCAACGCGCACGAAGCTGAACCCAGAAAAGTGCGTCTTTGGTGTCTCCGTAGGGAAGTTGCTGGGATTCCTGGTTTCGCACCGGGGCGTTGAAGCAAACCCAGAGAAGATCAAAGCAATTGAGGCAATGAGGCCTCCAGCTCGAATCAAGGACGTCCAGAAGCTTACGGGGTCATTGGCCGCCCTTAGCCGCTTCATCTCAAGACTAGCCGAGAGGGCGCTACCTTTCTTCAAGCTATTGCGGAAGTCTGGCCCATTCTCTTGGACCGAGGAGGCAGAATGAGCTTTTTTCAAGAGCTGAAGCAGCACCTTATGTCCCTGCCAATACTGGTATCTCCAGAGCCAGGGGAGCCATTGTACTTATACATTGCGGCGGCTACAAAGGCAGTGAGCATGGTGCTGGTCGTCGAGAGGACGGCACAACATCCCCAGGGGAGCCAAAAAAATTCCCATAGGAGAGGGTGGTGGTCCGACCACCACGATGCTAATGGCAGGTCAAGAGTTTGAGGGCTCGGGACCAGCCATAGAGGTCCGAACCATCTAGAAGCCAGTCTACTATGTCAGCGAAGTCCTCCATGAGGTGAAGGCCAGGTACCTTGAGACACACAAGCTTATCTATGCTATACTTGTTGCGTCCAGGAAGTTGCGCCACTATTTTCAGGCACACAGGGTCGTGGTAGTGACCTCCTTCCCGTTAAGGGCCATCCTCCACAACTCTAACGCCACAGGCAACATCGCCAAGTGGGCTGCGGAGCTTGCTGAGTTCCAACTGGACTTCCAGCCTCGCCACACTGTCAAGAGCCAGGTTCTGGTTGACTTCATCGTGGAATGGACCCCTTCCCCGTGCATTCCTAGGGGTCCAGATCCCGATTCGGACCCCACACCTGTGGAGCCCAGGGCTCTGGTCTTCACCGAGCCCCACTGGACGCTCTTCTTCGACGGGTCCACCCGCCAGCAGGGTGGCGGTGCTGGGGTGGTCCTCATCGACCCAAGTGGAGATCAAGTGAAGTACATGGTGCACCTTGAGTTCAAGGCCACCAACAACATGGCAGAGTATGAAGCACTGATCTTCGGCTTGTCTGTGGCCCTATCCCTAGGGATCCGCCAGCTCCTCGTGAAGGGGGACTCCCAGCTGATTATCAAGCAGGTCCTCAGAGAATGTAGCTACAACGAGCCTAGGTTCGCAGCTTACCTCCTCCATGTAAGGAAGCTGGAAAAGGACTTCATTGCCCTGGAATTGCAACATGTTCCTCGGGCTAACAACTTGGCAGCAGATGAACTCTCCACGAGGGAATCAACTTGGGCACCCGTGCCCGAGGGCGTCTTCGAAAGACGGTTGCTGAGACCTACCGCCCAGCCTGCCGAACCGGGCGAAGGGGGCGAGACTAGCACCTCAAAGCTAGCGGTCCCGGTGGCGTTACATCTGCAGAACCCACCAAGGATTGTGTGTGCTACAGGGGGTCCTACCAACCTTTTAGCACCACAGCCAGTAGCTCAGAGTGGTCCCGATGCATGGATCTCTGAGATCTGGGACTACCTAAAAGAAAATATCCTTCCTAAAGATCATGTGTCTGCAGAGCGCATAGTGCGGTTGGCTAAACGATACGCGGTGGTAGAAGGGGATCTATACCGTCGTGGCGCCAACGGCATTCTCATGCGGTGCATCACCCAGGAGGAGGGTCATAAGCTGCTCGCGGAGATACATGGAGGTGAGTGCAGAAGTCATTCGTCATCCCGCACACTGGTTGGTAAGGCCATCCGGCACGGCTTCTATTGGCCAACCGCTCTCCAGGATGTAGCTGAGTTAGTAAAGTCTTGCAAAGCATGTCAGTTCCATGCAAAGCAGATACACACACCGGCTCAGGCTCTGCAAATGATTCTACCCTCCTGGCCATTCGCCGTATGGGGGTGGATATCCTGGGACCATTTCCCAGGGCTGTCGGCGGGTACCGTTTCCTCTTCGTCGCTATCGACAAATTCACAAAGTGGCCAGAGGCCACCCCTGTGGTCAGTATCACCCAGGGTGCTGTTGTTGCTTTCCTCAAGTCGATTATCTGCAGATTTGGGGTCCCAAGCCGTATCATTACGGACAACGAGACCCAGTTCAAAAGTCGGCTATTCCAAGAGTATTATGAGGGCATCAGCACCCAGCTCTGCTTTGCGTCTATGGCTCATCCCAGGAGCAACGGCCAGGCTGAGAGGGCAAACGCAGAAATCCTCAGGGGACTCAAGACACGCACCTATGACGGCTTAAAAAAGCATGGTGCAAATTGGGTCAACGAGCTTCCGAGCGTATTATGGGGGAACCGGACCACACCCAGCCGAGCTACCGGGGAGACCCCGTTCTTCCTGGTCTACGGGGTTGAAGTCTATCTTCCCTCGGAAATCATCATGGGCTCGCCACGGGTCCAGTCTTTCGATGAGTCTATGTAGGGACAGCTACGGCGTGAGAATGTGGACTTCGTTGACGAACGCAGATGGCAAGCAACGATCCGAAATGCACGGTACAACCAAGCGCTCAGGCGCTACCACCAATGGTTTGTGCATAGTAGGGAGCTCAGGGTTGGGGACCTAGTCCTAAGGCGAGTACTGAACCGAGAAGGTCTCCACAAACTCTCCCCCAGTTGGGAAGTGTAACACCCCTGATGTTACTGTCACTAAAACTTGAGCATAACATCATAAGCATTAGCATTTCATGTGTTTGTCACACCTAGAGTGCATTCACTAGGCAAAAATTTCAAACAAGTTGTATTGATATGACCTTTTGCAAATAAAACCCTAGAGTAGGGAACTCAACCCTAGAATGGGTGTAATAGAGCAAACAAGGCTTAAACAAGAGAAAAACTTAAAAACTTATTAAGATGATCATAGAGTGTCACCTCGAATAGACTTATGGGGTATCCAAACCCTAGAAGTATCAAAAACCCTAAACAAGACCCTAGAAAGCCCTAAACCTAAACCTTAGGGGGCTAAGTGCAAAATCAGTGCACTTTTGGACTAAAGTGCAAAAACCATGATAATAAGGTATCTTAAGTTATATGGTCCACAATTATGAAGATTTGCAACCTAAACCCTGAGTTTTGGACTTATTTGCAAAAGAGCCACATTTGAACTCTTTTGACTAAGTCTGAATTTCAGTATAATGGGTTAAACTTTGGGGCCTTGTAACTTCCAAACAAAAGGGATTTTACCCTAGGTCACCACATCAATATTGTAGATCTATCAAAGGAGAATAACTTTGTTTAAGGGATTCAACACTGTTGTTATAAAAAATGTGAAGAAAAATACACCCAAAGTTAGGCTGTCAGTCTGTCTGAAGCCTGAAATTGGATATTCAGTGTTATGGGATGAACTTTGGGGGCTATTTTGAAGATGATTCCGTGGGTGTTTGAGTATGGTGACTATACTTGGTTTGTATATGGATCATACGACAACAACTTTCATACCGGTTGATCAGTAGGTTGCCAAGTGAATTTTGGAGAAAATCCAGCTTCAAGTTGCTCTGTCAGGTCAACTGAAGATGAATGCCATGGTACAGTAACTGAAGAAGATACCCAGTTCATTCCCCTTCGCCGCCGACGACCATCGCGTCGCGATTCACGTCGGACGCCGTGATTCGTGCGTTGTGACTTGTGGATAACGATGAACGAGTAAAGATCGTGGCGCCTAGATCAACTTGAGTCCGGCCGCGGCTAGGTTCCCCGTACCACTTGCTCACCGGCCGATCGGGATAAACCTCACCGCTGTTGGTCGATCACTACCGTGCGCCACATGCTAAGCACTTTACCACGTCGCAGTAGCTCGGCTTGCGATAGTTACTCATCGCCGGTGAGTTCGCCACGACGGAAGACACGAATCCACTGCGCCAGTAATCTCCCCTCTCTCCGGCTGCCAGCACTTCTCTGCCAAATTGAGCGCCACCGTCGTTGCGTTCTATAAATTGAAGCCTCCTAGAGCTCCGCTAGGTAATTGCGCGTCTAGTAAACCAGCTCTTATCTCCAATCGTTCCCCACAACTCCCCAATTTGGAATTTCCCTCAATTTGGTCAAGAACACCGTGTGTTTGGGCTCGCCGTGGTCAGCCCGTCACAGGTCCGATCATGCCCTCCTTGCTCTTGTTTTAGCATCCTTGTGTGCTGGTGATGCTTCCCGACCTGGTCAATTAAGTTAAGACCCCATAGATCACCGGGAACATGCTAGGTTGGCCGTAGTGTTTGCGGTCACCGTGGACAAAGCGGGATAGATCACCATTCGTGAAATTAACTGGGGGGAAACAATGGTTAGGACATGAATTCGGTTTCAGCCGAAGTAGGGCGCCAGTCTTTGAGCAATTTGGCTGATACGCGAGCTCGTCGGAGCTCTGCGCGACGCCGCTCGACGTCGGGGACTTCAGGTTGTGAAGGGAGAGAAGTGTAGGGGTTTATTTGTAAGTGTCAGCGACTGCCTCAAATAGTGCCTTGGACTCTTTCGGGTTATTCAAAAAGACAGGGGCCTCTGTGCAAAGTCCGCTGCGTGGGCGCGCGCGTAGGCGTTTTCCTCCTGTGTTGGGCCGACTCGGGCTGGTTTTGGCCCAAGACTGTTCATCCTTTTTTCTTTTTCTTTTTCTACCAGAGTTAAATAAATTCTAGAAAATTGTATAAAAATGGTAAAAATACCAAACCAATTTTGCTAGGTTCCTAATTTTCTATAGAATTTAATAAAAATAGTTTCATAATTTTTAGTCCAAAAGGGAAATTATAGAGTATTTAAAACAGCTTAAGATCATGTTTCTAGATTTTTAGAAAATAAATAATAAATCCAAAATTCACTAAACTTTTAGGATAAACTTTAAATAATATTTAGAATCCTTGGGTAGAGTTTGATATGATTTGGACCATGTGTGATACTTAGAACCCAAAACCCTACCCCGTGCCCAGTGAACTTCACTGTTGACTCCGGAAACCCTAAGTTCTCGGAGATCCGTGAAGGAAAATTGTATTCAAGACTTTAGATAATAAACTTTTATTATCTTTGCACTCTCATGGGCATTACATGGGCATTCATTCTTATGTATGGTTATATTTAGAAAACGAAGAAGAAGTAGAAGAAGAGAAGACTTCACCACGACCACCTGAGGAACATCAGGTAGGCAGCTGTTTCTATTTTGATATCTACGGGACCGAGCATGATTCACTCGTAAAACAAGGCAAGCCCCGGTGCATTTGCCACCCCCTTGTTCCTTTTAAATCTTTCTCACTTACTTGATGCATTAGGTGATAGGAGTTGTGTGCTAAACTATTGCTGCATCTCCTTCCTTGGATTATTTCCTAATCCCTGTTTTACAAAAGGTTTTCTTATGCTTAGCTTTGCTTTAGAAAAACAAAATGTTTTGTTTTCTCAAAGATGATGTTGCAAAGTGGGTGGGATGTTTTCAAAAATAAAACTTGATGGTGGATCCATCATGGCCATGATGGGTTCAACATCGGAAAAGATGTACCTCTGCCAGGTACCAAACTTTGGGGTTTGAAATGATGAAGCTGAGACTGAGCGGGTGACTTGCACGAGAAGAGAGTCTCGGTGTAGTGTCTCCGTCTAAGTCGATTAAGGACCGTGTCGATGTAGGCTTGATGACCGAGGACCCTTTAACTGGTCACATGCCTCGTCATGGGTAAGCTTTGCCTCGGGCAGACTAATACCAGAATAAGATACCACGCAATGGCAGTGGAGAGATGGCGAGAGTAGCGTGTACCCTCCGTGGCAAGAGGCTGGACGGTGGTGTATCTGTGCTCTTGGTTGGCGTGAATTTGATCTGGTCTTAAGAACCCCAGTGGCGAGTTGACATATGCAAGGGTTAAGTGCTACATATGTCGTGTGATTGGAGATCCTCAGCTGAGTATAATCGATTCGGATCACCGTACCTTCGCGGTTATGAAGACTTGGTCACTGCCCTATACGTAGAAATCCAGTAAAGATGAAGGGTTGTTAAGAAATTGGCTAGTGCAGGTCAAGTGATTGAACTAGGGTAGAATGAACTCTAGTTACATGTAATTTTACGTAACCGGACAAATAAAACTGGATTTTTAAGGATCCACTCTTAGTAAGCATTTCTGCAAACAGAGTCATTGACTATTGCTAAGCCTTACCTTGACTCCCTGAAAGCCAGCATACCCTTGAGAGTCTTTTCTTTAGTCGGGTAAGACTTGCTGAGTAATTCCATACTCAGGGCTTTGTCCCATGTTGTTTTAGGTGAAGAAACGGCAAACTTTTGTTGCTTCTGTTCAAAGGTGGTACCAAAGGAAGAGCACCAGGAGTAAAGCTGCGGGAGGAAAGGATCCTCCATAAAACTTTTGTTTAAAACTTATCGGGAGGGGTTTTTGCCTCCCATGGTTTGTAATAATAATACTCCACACTCTTATATTATATTCTGGTCCGTAAATATTTAACTCTGCCTTACTTTTCAATAAAAGTAAGTTAATGTAATTGCTTCCGCATTCTTGTATCTCCGATGCTTGTAATGTCTGCGTGACGGGTGAAACGCTCTTGGGAAAGGTAAGAAAAGCAGATACCAAACTTGTCAAGTGATTGAGGGGCACCTGTAGGATTGTTTGAGGTCCGTTGGACAAGGACAACTATAGGTGGGCCTAATGACTTGGGAGGTTCCGTCACAGCTGGTATCGAAGCGAAGCCCATCTCTGCAGATATTGTGAGGCATCTTCAAAAGGAATTTTCCAAGACTTACCTAGAAAAATTTCTTTCCTATCTACCTTCCTTCTGGAGAACTTATTTGAAAGACCAGATATTGAGTGCAATAGGTGTGAATCGACTAAGGTTGATTCTGTAATTACACATGCATCATGCTAAAAACTATGCTAATAAGTTTTCCCCCTTAAGAAATGTCGTCGCGCACAAGAAAGACCATGCGCAAGTCTACAGGGCCGATTGGCGTACCCCGTCATCAGCTTGCCCGACGGCATGAAGATAGCAGTAGTGGTAGCAACGATCCAATTGGGGATTTGGAAGCCCAAGTGGATCAGCTTCAAACAGAACTTCGTCGCAGGAACGACATATGGGTCATGGATGGTGAAAGAATAAATGAATTAAGAGCAGACATCCGCTACCTGCAAGATCAGCGCTCGACTGGGCGGTTAACTCTCGTTTGCTTGCCTGGGCTAAAGAAGCTAAAGCTCGAGCCCGCGTGGAGGAGCTTAGCTCAGCCGTGGATAACTTGCAGGTTTATTGTAATACTCTACATGAGGAAGTTCATGTATTGTACTCCCAACTGCATCCCAATGTACCTGCGGATCCTGTCGGGATAGAAGCGGGACCTTCTGGAGTAGCGGGAGAAGCACTCGGTGGTGAACTGGACTTGTTCAAGCCTCCTTCCTCTATGAAGAAGGTGGATGAATGGTCTCCTACGCCCGACAGCGAGGCTACTAAGAGTGACAAGAAGCAAGAGTAGTGTAGTATAGAAGTAGTAATAATGTATAATAGGCAATGTAATCCTGTTGTAAAATTCGAGTCTGTAACATTACCCTTTTTAGTAATGTAAAATGGATGGTTTTCTTTGGCATATTATATTCTTTTCAATGTTTGTTGCCTCAGATGCCTTCCAAGACTCGTTCTCAGGATGGAGCAGGGACCTCCAGTGGGAGGGAAGCAACCCCAAATCCACGTCTAATACCTCCCACATTAGTCGAGGCCATCGCTGCCTTGGTTAACGCTACGACCGACAATACCCGCTTCCTGCGGGAGATGGCAGGTCAACAATTACAACAACAAGGTGGGCGGGCATATCCGCAAGGCCCCCGTGAAACATCCTATCTGGATTTCTCCGAGACGCGCCCTCCCTTGTTTATCAAAGCAGAAGACCCTATAGAGGCGGATGAGTGGATCCGCATTATTGAACAGAAGTTCGGGCTCCTCCGGTGTTCAAAGGTTCAAAAGCCCCTATTCGCAGCCCAACAATTGCGTGGCCCTGTCAGCACTTGGTAGGGAAATTTTGTAGCCGTTCAACCGGCTGGTCACCAAATAACTTGGGATGAGTTCAAGTTGGCTTTCCGCGAGCACTATATACCTGAAGGGGTGCTCCACATGAAGCAGGAGGAGTTCATGAAGTTGAAACAAGGCGGGGATACTATTACCCAGTATCTCAATAAATTTAATCACTTATCCCAATATGCAATCGATCAAGTCAACACGGATATAAAAAAGAGGAATTGTTTCATGAGAGGTTTGAATGATCGAATGCAAAGAAAGATGGCCACCTGCATCGACCTTACTTACGGAAGGGCTGTCAGCACAGTGCTGGCAGTTAAGGCTAAATATGCAGGTTCCAGAAAATCCAAGGGTTATGGAGGTGACAGGCCCAATTAGGGCCCCGAGAAAAGACAAAGGTTGGTAATCTGACCTTTCAATCCGAATCGCTTTTCCCCACGTCCACCCTCTTACCCTTTCAAGCAACCGGTCTTCATTCGTCCAGCCACTGCCCCTACTTCAACAAATCAGTCGGGTGCCCCTGACACTCGTTTCCCTGCCCTCTCTAGCTCTTCAACTGGCTGTTTCAACTGTGGAAAGTCTAGACACTTTATCAAGAACTGTCCATATTAGAAGTAGAATCGTTCAAGTAATCAGCAGAGCTCTATGAATTCCGTGCAAGGAAAGTGAAATGCGGCAACCTGAGAGCACCTAGAGGGGGGGGGGTGAATAGGTGATCCTGTAAAATTCAACAACTAATAGCCACAAAAACTTGGTTAAGTGTTAGAATGGCTAAGTAGCAAGCTCTTGCGAACACACAAGTATCACAGAAAAACAATCACACAAGACACGCAAGTTTATCCCATGGTCCGGCAAGTATAACACTTGCCTACCTCCACGTTGTGGCGTCCCAATGGACGAGGGTTGCACTCAACCCCTTTCAAGTGATCCAATGATCAACTTGAATACCACGGTGTTCTTCTTGCTTATCTCTTTTCCCGTTTGCGAGGAATCTCCACAAGTTGGAGTCTCTCGCCCTTACAACAAAGATCAAAGTGAAAGCACTAGAGTAAGGGTGGGAAGTAACACACACAAATCCGCAGCAATACGCACACACACAGCCAAGACTTGAGCTCAAATGAATCGCAACAAGTTTACCACTATAACAGAGCTCAAATCACTAACAAAGTCAATCAAGTGCGCGGAGACGGAGTGTGGAAGACTTAGAATGCTCAAAGTATGCTTAGATGACTCCTCTATGTGCCTAGGGGTCCCTTTTATAGCCCCAAGGCAGCTAGGAGCCGTTGGAGGCAACTTTGGAAGCCAAATCTTGCCTTCTGTCGGGTGGCGCACCGGACAGTCCGGTGCACCACCGGACAGTCACTGTAGCTGTCCGGTGCGCGATCTCCTTCCTTTTCTAGCGCATCAGACCGTTGCAGATTTCTGGCAGTTGGCGCACCAGACACTATCCAGTGCACACCGGACAGTCCGGTGCCCCTGCCGACCGTTGGCGCGCCCACGTGTCACGCGCGGATTGTGCGGCCGACCGTTGGCACAGTCGACCGTTGGCTCACCGGACAGTCCGGTGCCTCACTGGACAGTCCGGTGAATTTTAGTCGTACGTCGTTGAACGTTTCCCGAGAGCGACGACTTCGCCGCGAACGACTCACCGGACAGTCCGGTGCACCACAGGATAGTCTGGTGAATTATAGCCGTACGCCACCGTCAAGTCCCGAGAGTGGCCTGTTCACCGGAGGCTGGTCTGGCGCACCGGACACTGTCCGGTGCACCACCGGACAGTCCGGTGCACCCAGACCGAGTGGGACTCTTCTCCAATCCATTTTCTCCTGTTTCTAGCACTTAGACACAATACATTAGTACTCAAATTAATGTACAAAGTCTAGAAACATACCCTGTAATATGATTTGCACTTCTTCACTCTTTGGCACAAATTAGCACTTAGAGAGAATGTATTGGACACTTAATCACCAAAACACTTTAGAAATGGCCCAAGGGCACATTTCCCTTTCAATCTCCCCCTTTTTGGTGATTTATGCCAACACATCAAAAAGCAACCAAAAGAAGTGCAACATCAATGCAATTGAGAACAAGAAGTGTTTTTGATTCAAATTTGGCATATTTGGATCATTCTTTGCCACCACTTGGTTTGTTTTTGAAATCAAACTCAATTTCCTATCTCTAAGTCAAACACAATTGTTGAGGCACAAAGAGAGGTATTCCAAGAGAAATTGATCAAAGATCCAAAACCTCCCCCTTTTTCCCATAATCAAACATTCTCCCCACAAGAGACCAACTTTTGACAATAAGAGACAATAAGAGTATTTTGACAAATCAAAGAGTTCTAACTCTACTCTTTTCAAAATTTCACAAGTGGTAGCTGATCCATTTGCTTTGGCCTTAATTTCTCCCCCTTTGGCATTAAGCACCAAAACGGGATCATTCTTGGCCCTTTAACCCCATTGCCTCACAAAATTGTCAATTAAGAGCAAAAAGGCAATAAGAGCATGGAAATGAACTTGGAGTTAATACCAGAGTGCAGTGGAAGTCTTTGCATGGTCCAAGTTCACATTTCCCTTTCAATTCACCTTTGAGACTAAATCAAGAACTCAAACACACATGTTAGTCTCAAAGTGTCAAGTTGTAGCATGCCTCCCCCTAAATAAGTGCATCACTTGCAAATGGACTTGTGAGGTCCGGGGATCATGTTTACAACTTGAGCACCACAAATGAACAAAAATAGATTGAATGCATAAATTAACATGATCAAAGGCATAAAACACATGTATGCTATAGATCAATCCAAGTTACGCGAATCTAAGACATTTAGCTCACTACGCAACCTGCAAAACCTTTTCTCATCTAAATGCCTGGTGAAGATATCAGCTAGCTGGTTCTCGGTGTTAATATGGTACACCTCGATATCCCCCTTTTGCTGGTGGTCTCTCAGGAAGTGATGCCAGATGTCTATGTGCTTAGTGCAGCTGTGTTCAATAGGATTATCCGCCATGCGGATTGCACTCTCATTGTCACATAGGAGTGGGACTTTGCTCAGATTGTAGCCAAAGTCCTGGAGGATTTGCCTCATCCAAAGTAGTTGCGCACAACACTGTCCTGTGGCAACATACTCAACCTCAGCGGTGGATAGGGCAATGGAAGTTTGTTTCTTTGAACTCCAAGACACCAGGGACCTTCCTAGAAATTGGCACGTCCCTGATGTACTCTTCCTATCAACCTTGCACCCAGCATAATCGGAGTCTGAATATCTAATCAAGTCAAAGGTAGACCCCTTTGGATACCAGATCCCGAAGCAAGGCGTAGCAACTAAATATCTAAGAATCCGCTTAACGGCCACAAGGTGACATTCCCTTGGGTCGGATTGATATCTAGCACACATGCAAACGCTAAGCATAATATCCGGTCTACTAGCACATAAGTAAAGCAAGGAACCTATCATAGACCGGTATGCCTTTTGATTAACGGACTTACCTCCTTTGTTGAGGTCGGCATGTCCGTCGGTTCCCATTGGAGTCTTTGCGGGCTTGGCGTCCTTCATCCCGAACCGCTTGAGCAAGTCTTGCATGTACTTCGTTTGTGAGATGAAGGTGCCATCCTTGAGTTGCTTCACTTGGAACCCAAGGAAGTAGTTCAACTCGCCCATCATCGACATCTCAAATTTCTGTGTCATCACCCTGCTAAACTCCTCACAAGACTTTTGGTTAGTAGAACCAAATATTATGTCATCGACATAAATTTGGCACACAAATAAGTCACCATCACAAGTCTTAGTGAAAAGAGTTGGATCAGCTTTCTCAACCTTGAAAGCATTAGCAATTAGAAAATCTCTAAGGCATTCATACCATGATCTTGGGGCTTGCTTAAGTCCATAGAGCGCCTTAGAGAGCTTACACACATGGTCGAGGTACCATTCATCCTCAAAGCCAGGGGGTTGCTCCACGTACACCTCCTCCTTGATTGGCCCATTGAGGAAAGCGCTCTTCACATCCATTTGGAACAACCTGAAAGAGTGATGAGCAGCATAGGCTAATAGAATGCGAATAGACTCTAGCCTAGCCAAAGGAGCAAAAGTCTCCTCGAAATCCAAACCTGCGACTTGGGCATAACCTTTTGCCACAAGTCGAGCCTTGTTTCGTGTCACCACCCCGTGCTCGTCTTGCTTGTTGCGGAACACCCACTTGGTTCCCACAACGTTTTGCTTGGGACGTGGCACCAGGGTCCAAACTTCATTTTGCTTGAAGTTGTTGAGCTCTTCCTGCATGGCCAACACCCAGTCCGGATCTAGCAAGGCCTCTTCTACCCTGAAAGGCTCAATAGAAGAGACAAATGAGTAATGCTTACAAAAATTAGCTAGACGTGAGCGAGTTGTTACTCCCTTGCTTATATCACCCAAAATCTAGTCAACGGGATGATTTCTTTGAACCGTCGCTCGAACTTGAGTTGGAGGGGGCCGTGGTGCTTCTTCCTCCACAACTTGGTCATCTTGTGCTCCCCCTTGATCACACGCCTCCTCTTGAGGAACCTGTTCATCATCTTGAGTTGGGGGATGCACCATCGTTGAGGAAGAAGGTTGATCTTGTTCTTGGTGTTCCTGTGGTCGCACATCTCCAATCGCCATGGTGCGAATTGCGTCTGTTGGAACATCATCTTCATCTACATCATCAAGATCAACTTGCTCTCATAGAGAGCCATTAGTTTCATCAAATACAATGTCGCTAGAGACTTCAACCAAACCCGATGATTTGTTGAAGACTCTATACGCCTTTGTATTTGAGTCATAACCTAGCAAAAAACCTTCTACAGCTTTGGGAGCAAATTTAGAGTTTCTACCTTTCTTTACTAGAATGTAACATTTACTCCCAAATACACGAAAGTATGACACGTTGGGTTTGTTACCGGTTAGAAGTTCATACGAGGTCTTCTTGAGGAGGCGATGAAGGTAGACCCGGTTTATGGCGTGGCAAGCTGTGTTCACAGCTTCCGACCAAAACCGCTCGGGCGTCTTGAATTCTCCAAGCATCATCCTCGCCATGTCTATAAGCATCCTGTTATTCCTCTCTACCACACCGTTTTGCTGTGGTGTGTAGGGAGCGGAGAACTCGTGCTTGATTCCTTCCTCCTCAAGGTACTCCTCCACTTGTAGGTTCTTGAACTCGGACCCGTTGTCGCTTCTTATCTTTTTCACCTTGAGCTCAAATTCGTTTTGAGCTCTCCTTAGAAAACGCTTCATGGTCCCTTGGGTTTCTGATTTATCCTGCAAAAAGAATATCCAAGTGAAGCGGGAAAAATCATCAACAATAACAAGACCATACTTACTTCCCCTGATGCTGAGGTAGGCGACGGGTTCGAAGAGGTCCATATGAAGTAGCTCCAGAGGTCTTGATGTTGTCATCACATTCTTGCTGTGATGAGTGCTTCCCACCTGTTTACCTGCTTTACAAGCTGCACAAGGTCTATCTTTTTCGAAAAATACATTGGTTAGACCTAACACAAGTTCTCCCTTTAGAAGTTTATGAAGGTTCTTCATCCCAACATGTGCTAGACGGCGATGCCACAGCCAGCCCATGCTAGTCTTAGCAATTAAGCATGCATCTAGATCGGCCTCCTCTTTCGAAAAATCAACTAAGTAGAGTTTGCCGTCTAATACACCCTTAAAAGCTAGTGAACCATCACTCCTTCTAAAGACAGACACATCTACATTGGTAAATAAACAATTATAACCCATATTACATAGTTGACTAACAGATAATAAATTGTACCCAAGCGATTCAACTAAGAACACATTAGATATGGAATGCTCGAATGAAATGGCTATCTTTCCTAGTCCTTTAACCTTGCCTTGATTCCCATCTCCAAAGATGACCGAATCTTGGGAATCTTTGTTCTTGACGTAGGAGGTGAACATCTTCTTCTCCCCCGTCATGTGGTTTGTGCATCCGCTGTCGATAATCCAGCTTGAGCCCCCGGATGCATAAACCTGCAAGGCAAATTAGGCTTGGGTTTTAGGTACCCAACTCTTGTTGGGTCCTACGAGGTTAGTTACAATAACTTTTGGGACCCAAATGCAAGTCTTGTCTCCGTTGCATTTGGACCCCATCTTTCTAGCAACCACTTTTTCATTTTTACACGAAAGTACAAAAGTAGTGTTGCAAGCATGAAAGACAGTGGTAGGTTTATTACACACTTTCCTAGGAGCATGAGACACAAAATTCCTCCTAGACCTACCATTAAAGTTAGAACTTGAAGCAATCATAGCATGAGAATCAAAAGCATTGTAACTCCTATAATAAAAATTTCTAGCAAATTTTCTATCATTATACATGAAAGCATGATTCTTTTGATTACTACTAGCCATAGGGGCCTTCCCTTTCTCCTTGTTGGGAATGGGAGCCCTTTGGCTTGTTAAGTTCTTGGCTTCCTTTCGAAAGCCAAGCCCATCCTTAATTGATGGATGTCTACCAACGGTGTAAGCATCCCTAGCAAATTTTAACTTATCAAAGTCATTTTTGCAAGTCTTAAGTTGGGCATTAAGACTTGCTACTTCACCATTTAATTTTGTAATAGAAGTAAGGTGCTCAACACATGCATCAACATTAAAATCCTTACACCTATTACAAATGACAACATGTTCTACACAAGATCTAGTTTTATTAGTTTCTTCTAACTTAGCATTTAAATCATCATTAATGCTCTTTAAATTAGACACAATTTCATGACAAGCAGATAATTCGGAAGAAAGCATCTCATTCCTTTTAACCTCTAAAGCAAGAGATTTTTGTACACTAACAAACTTATCATGCTCTTCATACAAAATATCCTCTTGCTTTTCTAAGAGTCCATTCTCTTCATTTAACGCATCAATCAATTCATTGATTTTATCTACTTTAGTTCTATCTAAACCTTTGAATAGACTTGAGTAATCTACTTCATCATCACTAGAGTCATCATCACTTGAAGTAGTGTACTTAGGGGTATCTCGAGCGCTTACCTTTTTCTCCTTTGCCATGAGGCAAGTATGGCGCTCGTTGGGGAAGAGAGATGACTTGTTGAAGGCTGAGGCGGCGAGTCCTTCGTCATCGGAGTCGGAAGAAGAGCAATCTGAATCCCATTCTTTGCCAAGGTGCGCCTCGCCTTTCGCCTTCTTGTAGGCCTTATTCTTCTCCCTCTTCCCACTCTTTTCTTGTTCCTGGTCATTAGCATTATCGGGACAATTTGCTATGAAATGACCAGTCTTACCACATTTAAAATAGGAGCGCTTTCCCTTTGCTTTGCTCTTGTTGGGATGCTCCTTGCGTCCTTTTAGCGTCGTCTTGAAGCGCTTGATGATGAGGGCCATTTCATCTTCATTTAGCCCGGCAGCTTCAACTTGTGCCACCTTGCTAGGTAGCGCCTCCCTGCTGCTGCTTGTTGCCTTGAGTGCAACGGGTTGGGGCTCATAGATGGGCATTGGGCCATTCAATGCATCATCAACGTATCTTGCTTACTTGACCATCATACGCCCGCTCACAAACTTTCCGAGTATCTCCTCGGGTGTCATCTTTGTGTACCTAGGATTCTCACAGATTAAGTTCACAAGATGAGGGTCAATGACAGTAAAAGACCTGAGTATAAGTCGGACGACGTCGTGGTCCGTCCATCTCGTGCTTCCATAGCTCCTGATCTTGTTGACCAGGGTCTTGAGCCTGTTGTACATTTGCGTTGGCTCCTCTCCCCTGATCATGGCAAACCTTCCTAGCTCGCATTCCACCAACTCCATTTTGGTGATCATGGTGGTGTCGTTTCCCTCATGTGAGATCTTGAGGGTGTCCCATATTCGCTTGGCGTTGTCCAAGCCGCTCACCTTGTTGTATTCATCCCTGCACAATGATGCTAACAAAATAGTGGTAGCTTGTGCATTTTTGTGAATTTGTTCGTTAATAAAAACAGGGTTGTTCGTACTATCAAATTGCACTCCATTCTCAACTATCTCCCAAATACTAGGATGGAGAGAGAAAAGGTGACTACGCATTTTGTGACTCCAAAAGGCGTAGTCCTCTCCATCAAAGTGTGGAGGTTTACCAAGAGGAATAGAAAGCAAATGGGCATTGGAATTATATGGAATACGAGAATAATCAAATGAAAAATTTGAGTTAACCGATTTCTTTTTCTCGTCGTAGTCGTCGTCTCTTGGGGAAGAAGAATACTCGTCGCTGTCGTAGGAGACGATCTTCTTGATGCGCCTCTTCTTCTTCCCATCCTTCTTCTTATGACTCGAGCCGAAATCGGTGGGCTTGTCGTCCCTCGGCTCGTTGAAGATGGACTCTTTCTCCTTGTCATTGACCACCATCCCCTTTCCCTTAGGATCCATCTCTTCGGGCGATTAGTCCCTTTCGTGAAGAGAACGGCTCGGATACCAATTGAGAGCACCTAGAGGGGGGGGGGGGTGAATAGGTGATCCTATAAAATTCAACAACTAATAGCCACAAAACTTGATTAAGTGTTAGAATGGCTAAGTAGCGAGCTCTTGCGAACACACAAGTATCACAGAAAAACAATCACACAAGACACGCGAGTTTATCCTATGGTTCGGCAAGTATAACACTTGCCTACCTCCACGTTGTGGCGTCCCAATGGACGAGGGTTGCACTCAACCCCTTTCAAGTGATCCAATGATCAACTTGAATACCACGGTGTTCTTCTTGCTTATCTCTTTTCCCGTTTGCGAGGAATCTCCACAAGTTGGAGTCTCTCGCCCTTACAACAAAGATCAAAGTGAAAGCACTAGAGTAAGGGTGGGAAGTAACACACACAAATCCGCAGCAATACGCACACACACAGCCAAGACTTGAGCTCAAATGAATCGCAACAAGTTTACCACTATAACGGAGCTCAAATCATTAACAAAGTCAATCAAGTGCGCGGAGATGGAGTGTGAAAGACTTAGAATGCTCAAAGTATGCTTAGATGACTCCTCCATGCGCCTAGGGGTCCCTTTTATAGCCCTAAGGCAGCTAGGAGCCGTTGGAGGCAACTTTGGAAGGCAAATCTTGCCTTCTGTCGGGTGGCGCACCGGACAGTCCGATGCACCACCGGACAGTCACTGTAGCTGTCCGGTGCGTGATCTCCTTCCTTTTCTAGCGCATCCGACCGTTGTAGATTTCTAGCAGTTGGCGCACCGGACACTGTCCGGTGCACACCGAACAGTCTGGTGCCCCTGCCGACCGTTGGCGCGCCCACGCATCACGCGCGGATTGCGCGGCCGACCGTTGGCGCAGTGGACCGTTGGCTCACCGGACAGTCCGGTGCCTCACTGGACAGTCCGGTGAATTTTAGCGGTACGTCGTTGAACGTTTCCCGAAAGCGTCGACTTTGCCGCGGACGACTCACCGGACAGTCCGGTGCACCACCGGACAGTCCAGTGAATTATAGCCGTACGCCGCCGTCAAGTCCCGAGAGTGGCCTGTTCACCGGAGGCTGGTCTGGCGCACCGGACACTGTCCGGTGCACCCAGACCGAGTGGGAGTTGGCTATACACAACCAACTCTTCTCCAATCCATTTTCTCCCGTTTCTAGTACTTAGACATAATACATTAGTACTCAAATTAATGTACTAAGTCTAGAAACATATCTTGTAATATGATGTGCACTTCTTCACTCTTTGGCACAAATTAGCAGTTAGAGAGAATGTATTGGACACTTAATCACCAAAACATTTTAGAAATGGCCCAAGGGCACATTTCCCCTTCACAACCAATACCGCGGGCAAAAGTACAAGGAAAACGGGGCGAATTTATTATACTCAAGTGGCCACAACATCGGACGGCGAACCAGTTATGATGGGTACGTTTCTAGTGGCCAATCACCCTGCAATTATTCTTTTTGATTCTGGCGCTTCGCATACTTGAAAGTCGCCTAGAGGGGGGGGTGAATAGGCGGAATCTGAAAATTATAAGCTTAAGCACAACTACAAGCCGGGGTTAGCGTTAGAAATATAATCGAGTCCGAAAGAGAGGGCGAAAACAAATCACAAGCAAATAAAGAGTGAGACGCGGTGATTTGTTTTACCGAGGTTCGGTTCTTGCAAACCTACTCTCCATTGAGGTGGTCACAAAGACCGGGTCTCTTTCAACCCTTTCCCTCTCTCAAACGGTCACTTAGACCGAGTGAGCTTCCTTCCTTGATTTCCCGGGTCACTTAGACCCCGCAAGGACCACCATACAATTAGTGTCTCTTGCTTCGCTTACAAGGTCTTGAGAGTAAGAATGAGAGAAAGAAGAAAGCAAACCAAGCAACAAGGGCAACAAAAGAACACAAGTCGATCTCCTCACAAGTCCTAAAAACTAGAGTTGAATTGGGGACTTTGATTCGATCGGAGGCTTTGATTTGTGTCTTAGAGTGTTGTGTATTGCTCTTGTATTGAATGAGATGTAGTGAATGCTTGGATGTCTTGAATGTGGGGGTGGTTGGGGTATTTATAGCCCCAACCACCAAAATGGTCGTTGGGGATGGCTTCTGTCGACGGGCGCACCGGACACTGTTCGGTGCGCCAGCCACGTCACCCAACCGTTAGGGTTCAACCATTGGAGCTTCTGACAACTGGGCCACCGGACAATCCGGTGGTGCACCGGACAGGTCCTGTAGACTGTCCGGTGCGCCTTCTGGCGCCTGCTCTGACTTCTGCATACGCAGGCGCGCACTGTAGCGCATTTAATGTCTTCTGCAGACGACCGTTGGCGCGAAGTAGCCGTTGCTCCGCTGGCACACCGGACAGTCCGGTGTTACACCGGACAGTCTGGTGAATTATAGCGGAGCGGCCTTCCAAATTCGCGAAGCTGGCAAGTTCAGAGTCGATCTCCCTAGTGCATCGGACACTGTCCGGTGGTGCACCGGACACTGTTCGGTGGCACACCGGACAGTCCGGTGCGCTAGACCAGGGCTGCCTTCGGTATACTTTGCTCCTTTGTTTTGAACCCTTTCTTTTATCTTTGTATTGGTTTGTTGTGAACCTTTGGCACCTGTAGAACATATTTTCTAGAACAAACTAGTTAGTTCAATAATTTGTGTTGGGCAATTCAACCACCAAAATTGATATAGGAAAATGTTTGACCCTATTTCCCTTTCAATCTCCCCCTTTTTGGTGATTGATGCCAACACAAACCAAAGCAAGTATAAAAGTGCAGAATTGAACTAGTTTGTATAAGGTAAGTGCAAAGGTTGCTTGGAATTGAAACCAATAAACTTATTTCAATAGATGTGCATGGATGGTTTTCTTCTTATTTAAAATTTTGGACCTCATTTGCACCACGGGTTTTGTTTTGCAAATTCTTTGTAAAATTCTTTTCAAAAACCTTTTGCAAATAGTCAAAGGTACATGAATAAGATTGAAAGAAGAATTTTCAAGATTTGAAATTTTCTCCCCCTGTTTCAAATGCTTTTCCTTTGACTTAAACAAAACTCCCCCTAAATAAAATTCTCCTCTTAGTGTTCAACAGGATTTTGCAAGTTTTAAAGATACTACTTTCTCCCCCTTTTTAACACAATAAGATATCAATTTGAAAAACTTCATTTTTAAAATTTGGTGGTGGTGCGATCCTTTTGCTTTGGGCTCATACTTTCTCCCCCTTTGGCATGAATCGCCAAAAACGGATACTTGTGAATGAAATGTAAGCCCTTTTAATTTCTCCCAATGGTAAACAATTAAATATGAGTGAAGATTATACCAAAGTGGAGAACGATGCGGAGAACCGGCAAATGTCAATGGAGTTGAGTGGAAGCGACTTCTTTGCCGAATACTCTATTTCCCTTTCAATATCTATGACTAAGCATAATAATACACTTGAAAACACATTAGTCATAGACATAAAAGAGATATGATCAAAGGTATATAAATGAGCTATGTGTGCAAAGAATCAATCAAAATTCCTAGAATCAAGAATATTTAGCTCATTCCTAAGTTTGGTGAAGGTTTTCTTATCTAGTGGCTTAGTAAAGATATCGGCCAATTGATCTTTGGTGTTTATATAGGCTATCTCGATATCCCCCTTTTGTTGGTGATCTCTCAGAAAGTGATACCGAATGGCTATGTGCTTAGTGCGGCTGTGTTCAACGGGATTATCTGCCATTCGGATTGCACTCTCATTATCACATAGGAGAGGGACTTTGCTAAATTTGTAGCCATAGTCCCTAAGGGTTTGCCTCATCCAAAGCAATTGCGCGCAACAATGGCCTGCGGCAATGTACT